>CM046877.1:367679142-370079142 GCA_025667525.1 Glebionis coronaria | reverse complement strand
TGAAAGCAATTCTCCCGTTCCACCGAGTCAACGCACGACCTTTAAGAGTAGCCATAGCAAAAGTCACCTTATCTTCCTCCTTACACTTACTAATCCTAAACACCGATTCAATCTTCTCAATCCATTGGCTTAATCCTACAGCACCTTCAGTTCCATTAAAATGTAGAGGTTCACACTTCATGAACGTCACATAAGTACAGCCACCAACTTCATGTGCATTAGTTCCAAGTCCTCCTATATTTCCTCCAGCATTAGCATTCACATTATTAGCATTCACATTCACATTAGTACCGCCAATTCCACTACCGCCAGCTCCACTACCGCCAGCTTCATTTCTAGCATTTGCCATAAATTCAGTCATAGATGCGGTTACTTGCTCCGTAATAATCCTACGTACATCATCCTCAGTCACAGCCTTCTTGGGCGGCATAGTTCTATAATTCCACAATTTCAAAGTATTAAGCATTCATCCAACAAAGGATTCATATAATATGGATCGAATTCATAATCAAGATACAAATAAGGCACAATATGGAATTCAAGACAAGATACATATTTCATTCGATCTGAAACAAAAGTATTGTCTTAGTACATCCCATATCAAAGTTCTAACACTATATACACTCAAAATTCGTGCCAAGTCTATTACTAACAAGTCGGTTCAGTCAAAGCTACAAAAGCACAAAAGATATAAAGGTCACTACTAAACACAGACTGGTCTACTGAGAACCGCCAGATGGTCCATCATCCATCGTCTTTTGGATCTTTGCCGGACGATCGCTAGACACATCTTCAGCTTGGCGCTTACGGATTACTCCTCTTTCAACCATGTCAGCATAAAATCTACTGTTCCAACCCACGGATATATTCAGCTCCTTTTCGGCTTTCTCACGTTTCGCACGAGCTACACTCAACTGAATCTCCATAGTATTCACCTTTTTCTTCATCTCAGCAAACTCACGACTTTCCAACACCGATAATCTCCTAAAAGCCTCATTCAAACCATGTTCTACATCACTCAAATCCAAACTAAGCAATTCTCGCTCTTTCTCGCCAACCTTAGCCTTCGACTCCAAATAAGAAACATGAGTCTGAACAACACCTAATCCAACCTCTGTCATACAACTCTTAACACGGGAAGCATCTAGATCACGTCTCAAGGCCCATGGTGCAAGACCATCAATATGAGTAGCCTCTCGAGTACTAGACGACTCTCCTATCTCACGTCTACGAGTAGCAATACCATCAGTACCATCAGGTGCATCGTCATCCTCATCCTCCTCTAATTCAGAATCAGATTCAGACGATTCAGACATTTCATCCCTAGGTAACTCATCCTCAGAATCATACAAATCAACTGGTGGGGGCAAAGGCTCGCCCTCTGGAACATCATACGGATAAATAAGCTCAACTTCCTCATCGTCATCAACCTCAACATCTATACCTACATCCTCCTCGACATCCTCGTCGTCAATCTCGTCATCTAAATTATCTAACCCAATCTCATCATCATTCTCTATATCAACATTCTCAGTATCCACATTCTCAATATCCACATTCTCTACTAAGTCAACCTGAGGGGCAATCGGATCTCCTAGTCCTAACTCGGGCTCAGGATCCTCAAATGGTTCCTCCTCATCATCAATATCATAATCTACTAAGTCTAAATAAGGATCATCTTCTATATTAGGTTCGGGAATAGCATGGTTTTCTACAGGAATATTAGGGTCAGCCATGACAATCTGCATTTATATATTTATCTCGTATTAGGATAACATACTAGTTAAACAATTACATAATGAAATCACGATATATACATATATATAAATTAAATTATATATATCAAAATATATATCTTCTCAATAGGGCTTGTTGGTAACATCGGAGATCTCTGGCACCGTTATAGTCAAAAGATTTTTCAAATATTTTCTCAAATGTTCATTGTCAAAAGATTTTGAAAAGTTTTGTTCAAAACCTTGGTTTTTTTTTAAATCTTTTGTTCTCTATAACGAGAGCTCTGGTACCAAACTGTAACACTCTCATTTTTCGTATCGGTACAGCGGAAGGGTCTTTCAGAGTGTTACGGGATAGCACAATAACTCCAATCATAGACAACACATAAAAATGGTTGTACAAGGTTTAACACACATTCATTCGATAAAAAGGTTAAAAGCGTACAACAGGTCCCAAATTATACAGGTCATTAAGTTTACAAAATACAGATCGAATGAACATTTTTAATATTAAGTGTGGGCCATCAGAGTCGATCTCCATCCGGATTACCTTCAAGCACCTGAGATAAAAACATGCAAAAATCATATCAGCGAATGCCGAGTGAATTCATAGAGTTTAATGAAAACCGTTAT
Organism: Glebionis coronaria; assembly: GCA_025667525.1. Classification (NCBI taxonomy): domain Eukaryota; kingdom Viridiplantae; phylum Streptophyta; class Magnoliopsida; order Asterales; family Asteraceae; genus Glebionis; species Glebionis coronaria. The sequence goes on along the minus strand of CM046877.1, from coordinate 370,076,776 downwards.
ATAAAAAAAATCATTTACAATCATTTAAAATCAGAACACAAGTATAATATCGGAAGTAAGTCCACATATTGCTAGTCAGGCAATATATAAATCAAGCATACATCTGAAACCGTCCATGAGACCGTAGTCTTTATATTACCATGATAGGTAATATATTCATCGTAATAGCGTCGTTATCGTTTTGTATTTATGTTTTATATTGTAGGATTATTATTAGCCGCATGACATTGTTACCTTACTATGAAAACAGCGGGCCGCGAACCCGACAAACAATTTTCCCATCTAAGTTAGCGTGTCGTCACAAAAATCACGCTATGGAATCTTCTCATACATAAATTCGCTTACCAATCAATGTGGTACGACGGGGATCAACCGTCAAGGCGCGAACTGGGGTGATCGTCCCCAAATAGTACTATCAAATGCATAAGCGTCTACCAAATCCCGGTAGTTCACAATTCATGCTAATGGGACTTTAAGTGACATAACCTAACTACTAATAATCCTTTTAGTCTCGAATATAGGGTCATAGCATCATTCGGGTCCATAAAATTAAGCATACAATCGGGACTACTTGTGTTCTATTTTTATAAAAATCTAGCATGTTATCTCCCTCGCGGGTTTACAAATCATTTTATAAAACATTTAAAAGAGTGCGAGGCTATGAACTCACGTTGTTAATGAAAGGCGGATTATCGGCTACGGGCGTGCTTCGGTCACGGAAACCTATATAAATAATAATCGGTCTTAGACTCGGTCCAATGACTTTTATCAAAATAACAATATACATATGATTATTTTTTACATATGATGATGATCAAGTGGGTTTATACATCCTTGTTTACTCAATTTAGCGTTTACGTTTTGGTAACGTCTTACTAGTTCACTAGTTTTACCGATTTTACCTAATTTAAGTCCATTAAGTCTTTTATAAGTTCTTTAACTTGTTTTTATCCATTTTATACCTATATTATCAGTATATATACTTTTCATGTTGGGCCCAAATGGGTTAAGCCCAATAAGCTCTTTTTATAAGTTTTTATCTTATTAAGTCCAATTATTAGTCTAATGTGTTTAGTTAGCTCGTAAATGTCCGTAATTCTTATAGTTCGGGTTTTATCGGTTTTTACTTGTCTTATTTATCTATACATCAGTATATAACTTTTATAAACTTTACATTAGACGGGTTTGGTCGTCTAAGTTTTATTTGGCGAAAAACGTTAATTTTACGGCAATAGCCGAAAAAGTCGTAAAAATCAAGTTTATAGTTTTTATTACTTATAAATATTATTTCACCACCATTTATATAATTTACCCATTTAATTAACCTTTTATACATTTATATAAATAAGTTTTATAAGTTAGTGGGTTTATATTTTTACATTTTATACATTATAATGTGAGTGCTTATATAATAATAATAAACATTATTTCCAAAATCTGATTTTTAACTTCATGTTCACCATTTTTACCATATCTAGAGTTCTATAATGACTTAGAAGCTCATTTTTGGATGACATGTTCTTCATAATATTTGATACATATAACTTAGTTATAGCTACTGCCCATTTTGAGTTTAACTTGCCTTAACAGTCCCTACAAAACTGCTTATTCAGATTATACCACCTAACTTGTTTTGATCATATCTCACTCATTATTTTGATTCCATTGCATGGCCAACTCTCACATGTGTATAACATCATCTACTTACTATAAATGGATCAAACCATGCAATTTTATCAGTTCATCTTTTAGTTATCTACTGTTTTTATACAGCCAACTAATTAGTCAAGATTTTAGCTTCATTTCTTATAGTTATCATCATTTTTAAGCATATTTATCAACACTTGATCCCCACACAACATTTTTATCATCATATATACATCATATACATATACAAAATGAAAGAAAATACATTTGTTCTTTACAAAATAACAAGAGAAAAATGGAGAGGATGATCTTCTTTACCAATCCAAGTGGATTTCTTGTTTTAGGAAGACAAGAACTTGATGAACACAACAAGTATCTCCAAGACCATCAAATATCAAGAACATAGGTTGGAAAATCAGCCCTAGGACACAAGCAAATCACCTCCAAAGTTGTTAATATGGCCACCAAATGATCAAGGCTTCAAGAGAACACCTTAATAGTACTAGTAAACATGTGGTTTATGGCTAGAAAAGATCAAATGGGGTGTTTGTTGGCTTATTTGGGACGGCAAAGGGAGAGAGTTGAGAGAGTTTTTGGAGTAGATTGCATGTAAGAAATGATGGAAATGAAAACAATTTGCTAGTTTTGTGTTAGTGGAGAAAGTTGAAAGCTTAATGTGTAAGCTAGCTTACACTTGGTGTAAGTTAGCTAAACTTGATGCCACCTATGTGTTGTGGTGTCAAGTTAGCCGTCCCATATAGCTAGTGGGGTGGGACAAAGTGTTTTGTCCCATCTCACTAGTTTAGGGTATTTCTCGATTCTAGTTTTCTCGATTTGCGTGCCCTCGGGTCGTTTTACGAAAAAAGTTTTTATAAATTATGAATCACCGTCACAAAACGAATCCAATAAAAATTGTCTCATCAAAAATGGAGTTCAAAAACGTAAATACGTAATCCTAAGGTTTCCGGTTTAGTCGTAAAATACGCCAAATTATGCACGTAAGCCCAAATTTAAATCCGTAAATTGTGAGTTCGTCAACCAACATAAAAATAAGTTTCAAAATATTATACGAGAAAATATTTCACTACCTGAAAATGTTAGATTGTCACATATGGTCCTTCAGGCGCTGACAAAGGCAAATCTGGCGCTGACAGGACAAATTCAGGCGTTGATGGCTCAAACGTTGACAGCACCAATTCAGGCGTTGATGGATCAAACGCTGACAACCTTGGGTCAGGCGTTGAAAACACTTTTGAGCATATCTTATCTTCCAATTTTGAACAGGGTGAACCTTTAAATTTACATGAAGAGGTTCATACAACTATTGATGGAAGAGAGTCTAAAGAAGATATTGGCAACATAGATAATGAGATTGAAGACAACAGACTTTTTGAGGGAGGAGTTCTCACTTCTACAATGAAGAATCATCCCCCTTCACAAATTATTGGGGATGTCATGAATCCTGTTCAGACTAGAAGATCTCATTAGAATCTTGGTGGATTTATTGCCAATATACATAAGAAGGTTGATACCCCTCTTGTTCAAGCATGTTTGTTTGCCAGTTTTCTGTCACAACAGGAACCCAAGAAAATTTTTGATGCTCTCAAAGAACCAAGTTGGGTGGAAGCAATGCAGGATGAGCTTCACCAATTTGAATTCAGGATGTTTGGGAGCTGGTTGATTGTCCCACGTATGTCAGACCTATTGGGACAAGATGGGTTCTAAGAAACAAGAGAGATGAAAGAGGCATTATGGTCAGAAACAAGGCACGTTTAGTGGCTCAGGGATATACACAAGAGGAAGGGATAGTCTATGAGGAGGTCTTTGCACCAGTTGCAAGGATTAAAGCTATAAGGATATTTCTAGCCTATCCTTCTTGCATGGGCTTCACTGTCTATCAAATGGATGTGAAGAGTGCCTTCCTCTATGGCATAATTGTTGAGGAGGTATATGTTATGCAGCCTCCTGGTTTTGAGGATCCAGAGAATCCAGACAAGGTGTATAGAGTCAAGAAAGCTATGTATGGACTTCATCAAGCCCCAAGAGCATGGTATGGCACATTGTCCACTTATTTTGTGGAAAATGGATTCAAAAGGGGCACCATAGACCAGACATTATTTACAAAGAAGGCTGGTAAGGATGTCTTACTTGTTCAGGTTTATGTTGATGATATCATCTTTGGATCCACCAATCCAAAGATGAGTGAAGACTTTTCCAAGCTTATGACAGACAAATTCAAGATGAGTGCAATGGGGGAGATGAACTTCTTTCTAGGGTTACAAGTTCAGCAGAAAGAAGATGGTATCTTCATCTCTTAGGATAAGTATGTAGCAGAGATCTTGAAGAAGTTTGGCTTTTCTCCACATGAAAAGAGGGCTACTACTCCTATGGATAGAGAAAACCCTTGGGGAAAAGTTGGAGATGGAAAAGATGTGGATGTCAGGCACTATAGATCAATGATTGGTTCATTGATGTATCTCACAGCCTCAAGACCTGACATCATGTTTGTTGTGTGTGCATGTGCACGCCATCAAGTGACTCCCAAAGAATGTCACCTTTATGCTGTCAAGAGAATCTTTAGGTACCTTAGATGTTATCCAAATCTTGGCTTGTGGTACCTTAAAGAATCACCATTGGAGCTTATTGCATATTCAGACAGTGACTATGGTGGTGATAAGTTTGATAGAAAATCCACAACTGGTGGATGTCAGTTTCTTGGGAGTAGGTTGATATCTTGGCAATGCAAGAAACAAACAGTGGTGGCCAATTCTACAACTGAAGTAGAGTATGTTGTAGCAGCTGCTTGTTGTGGACAAGTCTTATGGATTCAGAACCAACTGTTGGATTATGGGTATAATTTCATGCATACCAAGATATTTGTTGACAATAACAGCACTTTATGCATTATTAAGAATCCTGTACATCATTCTAAAACAAAACACATAGAAATTAGACATCATTTTATAAGGGATTGTTTTGAAAAGGGTTTAATACAACCAGATAGGGCTGAGACAGAAGAAAATGTGTCTGATTTATTAACTAAACCTTTTGATCCTGGAAGGTTTCAATACTTGGTAACAAGTATTGGAATGATCAATCTCACATAGTATGTGTTTTGGGGTCTTATTGTAAAAGTATGTACAGGATAATGCATTGTTATTGGTCTTTTTGAGGATTTAGATTTTCCACTATATTTTTCTAACACTGACAAAGGTCATCTTAACGCTGATAAGTGTTATTGTGACGTTGTCAGCAATATATTTGTCTAACGCTGACAAAGGTTTCTTTAACGCTGACAAGTGTTATCGGGACGTTGTCAGCAACAATGTTAGTTTTGTGGTTATTAATCTAAATGTGCAGGTGGTGTTAGCATTATACCATTGGATAAAGAGTTTCTTATGGACCCTTGGAGAATCATTTGAGCATGTTTTTATTTAGGGATGATGGTTGGAATATTTATATTCCTATCTTGACATAAATTTTTATGTTCATACATATTTTGGGCAACATATGTATCACAGTTTAAGGGGAGGTTTTAGGAACCTTTAGGACTTTTGGGTATTCTTATGATACTCTTATCACAATTCTAGATTGTGTCCACATGTGAGTATGAGTTAGTTTTACTAAATCATGAGGCACTGTAGCATGCAAAGTTGATATACTATGCATGCTGCCAAGACATTTTTGGCCTAGAATTGGTTGTGGTCTGTTGGGAGACTTGGGAATGATTTTATCATGGGTTTTACCTGGGAGTAACAAGGAATTTTATGAGATAACTTAGTTGTTAAGAGTTTTGGTTAGCAAGGGACACTAGAGGACTGTTATGTCTATCTTGCATAAGCAAGTGTGCATAACTGGACAGTGCTTGCCGCCCTATAATAATTATCAACTTATAGGTTATCTTCACTAGGATAAATTACTTTGTTAAGGTCCTTTTTCTTTTTTATTACTTTTCTTTTTGGACGCTGACAAGTATTTTTCCAAGCGTTGTTATGACCAATTTAGACGCTGACATGGCTTTGGCAAACGTTGACAAGAATATAGCCGTTGGGCGTTGATGGGTTGTTTTTTACCGTTGATACCCATTGGGACCTACCCAGTTGTTATTTTTGACAAATTTTGGGGCCGTAATTTTGGGAGCAGATAACTTTTAATTAATGCATGAGATAACTTATTTTCTTTTCAATATTTTCATCATGATATTTTGAAAATAGTTGCCTTATTTTTTACCAATCACATGCATATATCTCTCCTATGTATTTGGCTCCTTTTTTTAAACAGGGTATCTTATATTCTTGTCTAACCATTTTCTCCTATAATTCATCTTTCTAAATCATTCACAAACAGCTTTCAACAATGGCACCCAAATTTAAACCAAGTGATTTGGTATTGGGATTCAGGAGTCAACACAACATGATAGCATATTTGGACGCTGATGATGCTCTATTTCCCCATTACACACAGATGGTGACGTATTTGAATGCATCCCCAATTAGGTATGCTCTTTCTCATGCTCCTCTCATCTCTGTCACACATATTAAACAGTTTTGGAACACTGTAAGTTCCTCAACAGTAAATAAAGTGACTACATTATCATCTATTGTTCATGGGCGTACTTGGGTGGTTACTGAAGCCTTGGTTCGCCAGGCTTTGCATCTTGATGATGCAGATGGTATAACCACCCTTCCCATTCATGAAATAGAACAAGGACTAAGGGCTTTGGGTTATCCTTTCCCTGATGAGGGAACTTTAAACAAATATCATAAACAGGAGTTTCCCCCAGCCTGGAAGTACCTCATACATGTCATCTTGCAATGTTTGAGTCCCAAGTGTACTGCACACAATGAGATTAATAGATCCATTGCTAGTGATATTGTGTGCATTGCAACTGGGCAAAAGTTTAATTATTCTAAAATGATTTTTGATGGCATGTGTAAAAACAAAGGGAGTAAGATGACTTTGGCTTATCCCAGATTTTCACAAATGGTTTTTGATGTGCAAAATTACTGCACAAGGGATCATGATGACTTTTATGAGATCCCTATGCAAAAGAAAGCTATTTTTTCAAATATGAACTCACCCCCTCATCGTGACTTACCCCTCACCCCAGCTATGCTTGTTGTTATTGCAGCAGCACAACCTCAACCAGACCCTCAACCACAACTTGACCCAATACCAGAACCTTTACCTTCACCTCGCCACATGCAAATTGACCAAGAACCCTTCAACGCTGACACATTAAAGGTTGGCATTGACACACCTAATCCAGACGTTGACGCATTTCCTTCACAGACCCAAACACCCCTTAACCTTCCCACATCCACCCAATCCACATCATCTTCTACCCCACCACAATATAGGTTGCAAAAATGCCAAACGACTACTGGAGTGTTCTCCTCTAGTGGTCCTAGCCATGTAGCAGAGAGAACCACCACCACAAGTGTGGTTGGTGCTATGGATGAGGCTGGGACTATTGGTTCTGGCTTAGATGCATGCCAAGACAGTCCTAACATCTTTAAGACCTCATCCATGCCCCATGAATCTAACTTGGGAGGTCAAATACCCATTTTAGAGGAGGACAGATTGGAACCATACACAATAATGGAATTGACGGCTGTCTGCATTAGCTTGCAAAAGCAAAGTGCAGACTTGGTACAAATTGTCAGTACACAAGGCCTTGAACTCAAGCAATTGAGGGAGAGGATTGTTATTTTGTAAAATGCTAGCACAAGGCGTGGGATGGAGGAATCTTCTAAAGGGGAGGATGAGAAGATTAATGTGAGTGATAAGGGCTCACATGATGGTGAATCTTTGGGTGTTGCTGAAGCCCTAACTATTTGAAGAAGCAACCAGGTTTTGTTAGATCTCTGGTAACTCCTACAAATTTAGACTTGTCTTTTACAACTATGTTGGAACAAATTACAAGAGGCGCTGAGACAGGTAATTTGGGCGTTGACAAGCAAAGTTTGAGCGCTGACATAAGCAAATTGGGCGCTGACATAGGCAAATTGAGCGTTGACAGACCTGTAGATGAGGTTGATGTATTCCAGTCATCATCCATCATCAAAGACGTATCTTCACAGGTATTACCATCATCCTTACCCATCATTGATCCATTAGATAAGGGTAAAGGAAAAATGGTAGAAGTAGAAGTTCCAAAGGATGCAGCACATGTAGAGTTTGATAGAAGGTTGGCTGCACAACTTGTGGAACAAGAAATAAAGAAGGTTGGTGAATCACCATTTATTACCACTTCAGAGGAACAAGAAGGAAGTGATGAAGCTAGTTCAGACTCAAGTGTGATGATAATTGAGCAACCAGAAAGACTTGAGTATGGTGATGATTTGGCAAGAGAAAAGCTGAATGAGTTGAAATTGCAAGTGGATTTTGATATGCCAGAAGTTGTTCAGATGTACCATGCTTAGGAAGATAGGTGTATGGAGAATCCAGATTTGACTATTTCAGACCAGATTTGGGGTTTGGAGATTCTTCTAAGAGTACAAAAAGACTGCAAGGTAATTCTGAAACACAAAGCTAGCAATATTCTCTCAATGCTGAAAAGGGATAGAAGGGAGTTGTACTACATGCTACTCAGATGTCATGGAACAGGATGGACCTATAAGAAATTATTGGGATTATCCTTTGAAGAGTTGGAGTACAAGGCTTATCCCATTTAGGCAAAAGTGCAGGAAGAAAACACTCTAAGACTTCTTTCTGATGAAAGGAAAGAAGAACTTTCAGAAGAGATGGAGCTTAAGAAGGCAATGATTGTTCCAAGACCTTTGAAGAAGGGAGTTCCTCTTGAGTTTCCTAAAGATATGGATAGATTGAATCCAAGTGAAGCTGTTATAAGAAGGAGCATCAAGCTATCACCATTGGAAGCTTCAGATATGGTACAAGTGTTACCTCTTGATGCCAGAAACCCTATTATAAGCTATGAAGAAGATGAAAGTGGGTTTTGGAAGATTGGCAGGTATGGGAAAGAGGTACACACTTTTACTACACTCATATCTCTTTTTGCAAGTGTTGATAGAGAAGACTTGGTAGACCTTTGGAGGTTGTTGGAGGCCAAGTATGAGACTGAAGCTCCTACTTCATTCAACGCAATAAAACTTTGGTCAACATTCAAGAGAATGTGTGGACCAAGAGATGAAGATCCTGCTGTTTGGAAGGATCTTAAAGATGACCTCAGTGGTCTTCAATGGCGTTTGTATTCAGCTGCTGTGTATATTATATGTGTTCTACAAAGTTTGCTAAGTATCTTCTTGTAGATGGTCAGTATTCCATGTCCAAAGAAGTTTTGGAGAAGATGAAGACAACACAGTTGGAGATTGACTATTCAAGTGACGTGGCCAAAGATTTGATCAGACATATTTATTACCAATATGATAAGAGTTGTAAGATTCCTCCTAGTTCTTAATTTTTATTCAGAAACTTGGTTACTAGAGTAGATATCATGTTTAGGGGAGGATTGTTGGGAATAAAATGTAGCCAGTCCACTTGAGCGCTGATAAGAGGAAAACAAACGTTGATAGGAAGAAAACAAACGCTGACAGATCAAGCGTTGACAAGAAGAAGTCAAGCGTTGATAGGTTGAATACAAGCACTGATGGAAAGATTTAGTCTACGCGTATTATGTTTCTAGTTTGTTTCTAGTAAAGATAAGTTCAACATTGTATTTTATATAATTATTTTTACCTAGAATAGTTGATACGTAGACTCCTGTACAAGGCTTCATATGTCTATAAAAGAAGACCTTTAGGTTATGTTTCATATATAAGTTTTCATACGTTAAACACTTTCATTGTAAGCAAGTTTGTTATTATCAATCAAGTGAAAGTTTGTTTACATCTTTGTGTGTTCTTGTTTAAGTTTTAATTCCGCATAGCACTTAAATTACTTTATACATAAACAAAGTTTCTCTACGTGTATAACTTGATCTAATCTCGTATACACAAGCTTAATCGATCTAAGTTTGGGATCAACACGTTTTTTCCGGTGGTGGAAACAACCTCATCTCCGATCACACCGTGTTGATGGAGAAATTCGAAGCTCTCAACTTATCGATTCCCAATTCCTAATCATAAGGAATGAATTAAACGAAATGCGAGAAGATCGTAGAAAAAATCACGATCCAAAAACCACCATGAAGGATGACACGCCGATGTGTGAACCTCATGAAGCGAATTATGTCGAAGAATATCACGAAGGATATCACGACCAACATTCGAGGAATTCACATTCCTATCTTACCCTAAACCTGAACCGACCCCTTCCTCAATCTCGACCGCGAGATGTGACGCCATACTCATCAGAATATCACCAAAAACCCGAAACCTCAACGGAGGAGATGATGAAAGAAATTATGGCTTGGCCAATGGAAGAAAATGAACGTGTTAAGAACAATTTGGTTGAATTGGAGTTTCAAATCAATCTAAACTTACGGAACCATACGGCCATAATTGAAGACTTGAAGACAAAAACCGATCGTGTCGAAAAGCTCATCCAACGTACCAAGACCCTTCCTCAACTCACCAATACCAAAACAAGAGATAAAATACCCTATATCCTAAACGAGGGTGATAAGGGTGATGTTGCTTTTATTGAGGAAGGAGAAGAACCTATTCCAACCGTGCCAAAACCAAACACCATCGTTTCTAACTCAACTTTTTCCAGTGATTGCGTCGTGCATATCCCATACAAAAAGGAGAAAACGTTTGAACATTATGTAATGTCAATTCATGATGCGGAGTTGAAATCAACGAATGGCGTTGGAAGTAGAAGAATGATAAAGAAGGACGACAATGATGTGCCGAAGAAGCCTTTCAAATTTTGGACTATAAATGGAGAATTGATTTTTTTCAATGTTGATAATTATCAAAATCAATGGCACCCAACCAAAGTTCCCCATCTTAACCGTATTGTCAAATAATCCTAACATCGAGAGAAAGAGTCTAGCTAACGACTCAATAATAAATTAAGCGCTTCTCGGGAGGCAACCAGTGCTTTAATTGTTTGTGTGTTTAATTTTGTGTGTTTAGAATAAATATGTACACCCCAAAAGTATTTTTCTAACTTGGAAAATCTTAAGTGAGGGGGTGTACTTTGCTAGTAGTGTTTTATTATTGTGTGCTTGTTTGTTTGTTTGTTTTTTTTGTTTTGTTTGAATAAATGTAGCAATAGGTAATGGAGGATGATGCATACATGGAGAGGATGGAAGTGTACGAAATCGACTGGTCTTCCAAACTTGGCATCTTATCATATGGAGATCAATCGCAATTTCATATCCCGGGAAGTTTCGTTTCTCTTGGACTATTTATTTATTTCCTCACTTTCCATGCTTTGAAGTTTATTTTTAACATTGAGTCCAATCCAAAACTTAAGTGTGAGGGGAAATAAATGGGAAAACGAAACCAAATTTTGTTAAAAAAAAGTTAATAAGTAAAAAAAAGAGAAGAAATAAAAAGGGAGAGTTGTACACCTGTTTGCCCTTAGGATTTAATTTTTTCTCACACGTTTGTTTGTAAATATATTTCAATAATAGTTCCCACGAAAAAAATAAAAATAAAAAATATATAAAAATAAAAAATAATAATAATAAATTTTAGTGAGTTGACACTTGTGTGATATAAGTGTATATGCGTGACAAAGAGGCAAACCTAGGAATAACACCCAAATAGCCTTTTCCATTTTCTTCGTAGCTAGTTTTAGAAAACCACCCATATTAACCCTTTTGTTAGCACTCACGTCGAGTGCTAGATACCCTTAGAACACCCGTTGAGCCATTCTTTTCGTTTTTTTTAAATCCACTAGAAAATAGAAAAAAAAAATTAACCTTAAACCTTAGCCTAACCCATGTCGAAGTCCAAATGGTGGGTTGCTAGTTGCTTAGTATGGTGGATCATTTTTTATGATTTATAGTTGCCACACTTCGCTATGTGTATGTGCTATTCCAATAAAGATGAAGATGAGCGCTCCTTTATATTTGTATTTTTTGTGGTGTATGCTTAAATGAAGTGTGATGGGAGCATGTGATGTATGCTGAAAAAATGTAAAAAATAAAAAAAAGGAGGATGAGAAAAGAAAAAAAAGAATAAGTCATCGAAAAAAAAAGTTACAAAAAAGTTGATGATGAGCTATATGTTTATGAAGATGAAGGAAGACGAAGTATATTTGGATATCGATTAGCCAATGTGCTAAGACGTGATATATATTTGTGTTGATCGATATGTGTTGAATAAAGCTCGTAGCTATGATCATTTTTGGGCTTGTAATTTGTTTGGTAACTATCAACATGGGACTTAGACTTTTTACCTTGTATATTCGTGATAGGCCTCTCATAAAATATCCCATGTCTTGTCCATACCCCATTAACCCGAACCCTTAGCCTTGTAACCCGAATAAAAGTCCTCTTTAGATGTGTACACTTGGTGCTCACGCCATTTCATTTAGTTTTGTTTGTACTTGGTAGATTTGCATCTTATTTTTCAATAAACAGTTTTTATGCACCATGTGGGAAGTTTTTCTTTTATTTGCTTGAGGACAAGCAAACTCTTAAGTGTGAGGGGGTTTTCACCTTTAGCCATTTTATAAAAACCAAAAAAATATTTTCAATTTTTCGTAGAATTTTCAATTTTTCATAAAATTTTAAAAAAAATTCTTTTCTTTTAGAACCTAGGTATTTAGTTTCTAACTTTATTTTTCTTTTATTTTTTTTGAGGGCAAGCAAAGTTTTTCTTTTCCTTGATCGAGGACGAGCAAAACTTAAGTGTGAGAGGATTTGATAACGCCCAAATCCAACATATTTTCTTGAGCGTTATCCGTATATTTTGCATGGTTTTTGGTTATACTAACGAGTTATTTAGCTCATATATGTATGAAGTTGTGTTTTGTGTTGTTAGATAGCCAAGAACAAGAAAAGACAAAGAAAGAAAAATAAAATATGATTCATGCATATACGAAGGAATCTCGACAAATATAAGCCTTTGAAGATCCATTTCGGGTGCAAGAACTAGTGTTTCCCAGAAGTGTACAAGTCCATCAGCATGGAAGTTGCCACCAACATTTCTGAAAGTTGCCACTGGCGGAATCAAAGTTGCCACCTACTTTTGTGTTGGCAGAATTTGTCTACATACATGCAACTTCTCCAAGCCTTCATGAAGCTTCTAATGTGCATTCTAGAACTACTTTGCCACCAAGTAAAAGACTTTGGCTTCAAGTTCATGCATTGATGACCAAGGCCTTAACTCCACTATAAATAAGACCCATGGGGTCATTGTAACATAACACTTACAATGTCACCTTCATTATTCATCAAGGAAACTCTCTCCTTGGTGAAAATCCCGGATTTGGTCCAAGTGTGCCAAAAAGTCATCCTTTTGAAGCTCAAATCATCAAAATAACCTTGCCAAACTCTAAGGGATCATTACCCTTATCATTGGTAGTGTTTCTTGATACCTAAATCACCACCAACCTTCACCAAACCTCTCCAAAACCTGCCTCAATTCTCAAATACGAATTTCCAAATACATAACTGATAGGTGTGTAAACACCCATCTTTTTAACACTTAACTATTATAATAACCATGCCAAAACCTTTATTTTATGCCATTTATGTCTATGCGTGGTTTGTGTTTTTTTTTGTGATTTATGACCAAAATGTGAAAAGGGAAGAAAACATGGGCTTTCATGGTCTTTTATCGAAGAAAAAGATAAAAGACGAAGTCAAAAGATCAAGAGTGCAAAAAGAACGGAAGTCCAAGAGCTATTCTGAAGATTTATCGAAGAAAAATTCTAAAGACGGAAATTTAATGAAGTCGAAGAACCAAGTCTAATTAATACTTGGGATTGCCTTGTAATAAAAAAGATTCGTTGAATCCAATCTTTTCGAATTGATTACAAGTTGAAAGTCCGACTCAGTCGTTCTTGGTGGACAAATAAAATGGATTGGTTATCTATTTTAAACTAAAAGTAAATATGAAAATGTCGTTGAGTAAAATAAAAGCTTTAAAAATTAAACTAAAAATTACTAGAAAAACACTTGGTAAAAACAGAGATTTCGAGAAGCGTGCAATTTTTGGAAATTAAAACGTAATGAATTCAAAACTTGAAAACTTTGTAAAACTTAAAACTTTGTAAAAATAAACTAAGACAAAACTCGTTTAAAAATAATACTATGTAAAAATGCGGGAAAAGTAAAATTTAAAAAGTAAGATAACAAAGACATAAGTCAGATCGCAACACGATCGTACTCAGATCGCAGTGGTGGATCGCACTCAAAAATGAGGGATCGCACTATTGGATCGTACTTGGTGATCGCACCAAGTGATTGTAGCCTACGATCGTAACACTCGATCGTAGCCTAGATCGTGGTCAAGCAATCGCACTCAATGCGATGGAAATTAGAAATGTGGCCCCTATCGCAACCAAGTGATCGCAGCGAGTGATCGCACTCAAGTGATCGTGGTCAACGATCGCAATTAGTGATCGTGACCAAGGATCGCAATGAGTGATCGCACCCAAGTGATCGTACTTGGTGATCTTAGCTTTGATCACAGAAATGGATCGCAAGTAGAAACCCTAGGGGTTTATGCGATCACACTTACTGGATCGTAACTGGTAAAACCCTTAAGCATGATACGAAGGAAATCAAAGAGAAAATAAGCCGAAAATGAATAAGCCAAAATAAGCAAGATGAATAAGCACTTAATCTAATCTTAATTGAATAAAAACAAGCATAAACTTATAAACTTTCAAAACACGAATTAAGCAAACTTTATAAATCAAACTTTAAAAACACTAAACTTTTAAGAAAACTTAAAAGACAATAAGCTATATACGAAATAAGCCAATAAGCACAACAAGCTTAAAGCTTAAACCGTATAAAAACTTAGTAGGGAATAAAAAGATAAACTTTTTAATCACAAAAACATCAAAATCAAACACGAATCAAGAACATTTCGGATCAAAGATAAACCGAAATCAAGAAAGGTAGAAGAAGATTAAAGATTAAAAGCTTACACTTGAACTTTTGATAATGAATTCAAAATACAAGGATGAAATAAAACTTAAACTTGAAAGAAAAGATGAATAAAAGATGAAAACTTAGTGAGAGAAAGTTAAATCTTTCTCTCTCTAAAAACTAAAGAAAGGAAAAATGAAAATGCTAAATTAACTAACTAACACCCTCCTAATGTGTCATTAGGAGGGTATTTATAGGATATGGGGAGGTGCATGTGCTTCCTTCTTTCTTTCTTTCTTCTCGACTCGATTTTAATTCTTTCTCTTTCTCGACGTCGTCTCGGGATTTGTCGATGTAAATTGAGCTCGTCTTCTAATTTCTTCTATAATTAGACTTGAGTTCTTCGACTTCATTAAACTTCCGTCTTTAGACTTTTTCCTCGATAAATCTTTAGAATAGGCCTTGGACTTCCGTTCTTTTTGCACTCTTGATCTTTTGACTTCGTCTTTTCTCGTTTTCTTCGAGAAAAGCCCGTGATAGCCCATGGTTTCTTCCTTTTTCATCTTTTGGTCCTAAAACACAATAAAAACACAAACCACGCATAATTCCGACTTTTATGACATAAAATATACGTTTTGGTCTTGTTATTATTAGAAATAAGTGGTAAAAGGATAAGTGTTTTCACACTTATTACTAACTAAAGAAGAAAATTATAAGACGAGTTCAATTTATTTCGACAAATCCCGAGACGACGTCGAGAAAGACAAAGTATTAAAATCGAGTCGAGACAAGAAGAAAGAATGAAGAAAGCATCAACATTCTACTCCTCCTATAAATACCCTCCTAATGTGTCATTAGGAGGGGGTTAGATTTTAGTTTAATTTTGTGTAAGGTAATTAGGAGTAGTTTAATATTACTTTCTCTCTCTAGCTTTTCTTAATGTTTTTCAAGCTTTTTCATTAATCTTGTAATTTGAATCTTTAATCATCTTAATTTCAAGCTTTTTAATTAATAAATCTCATTCAACCTTTCTTAATCTTTTTAGTCTTGTTTTGATTTAGATAATCATGCAGTTTGTTAATCATGTTCTTGATTGATTGATGATTGTGTTCAACTGTGCGTATTGATATTTTAGTGTTTGATTTTTATAGCTTAAAGTGTTTTAGTGCTTATTGAGTTAATTTTCTTATTTTTAATTAAGTGCTTATTAGTTAATTTTTATAAAAAGTTGTTTTTAAGTTTTAATTAATTAAGTAAGTTTTATAGTTTTTATGATTTTTATTGAATAAAGTTGGCTGATTTGGTTGATTTAGTGTTTGTTAGATCTTATTTGGTGTTTTAATTACCAAACTTATAACTGACTCTACCATCTCTCGTTCTCCACAATTTAAAATCTCAAGGAATGAGACTCGTGGATGCCTAGCCAATTAAATCAATGTTTTGGGTTTTCGAGTCATCTATAGGATCTTGCAAACTCTTAGACTTTTTCAAGTTTAGAATTCGCATTTTAAAGTTCCCTTGATAAATGACTCTCTAGGATCAATTATAGGAACTTGCGAAAAGTTCTTGTTCTTAACCCGTAAGAGTTAAGACTTTCGCGTTTTAAAGTTCCCTATGTAAAAGCCTAGCAAAACTTGACTTAACACGTTAAGGATACTAGCTAGAGTAAACTTGGATAAGTAAACTCGGGTTGAGTCAAAAGATTCACAACGTTTGAAAATTAAAACCACTTTATGAAAAAATTATTTTAGCAAAGAAAGTAAATAACGATAACAAAGGAAAATACTACAATACTACTAGGCCAAAATAGATTAGAAATTTTGAAAAATGCCAAAAAATCAATTTTTCTGGTTAAAATGACGGCAAATTCATGGAAAAGACCACTTACTTCGATAGAAGTCCCCCATACACTTGGTATAAACATTTTCCTCAATGTTTAAGCATGTGGGAGTAAACTCCCCTACACTTAGGACATTGTGCACGTTGTTTAAATCTTGCTAAGGAAAGGACAACGATAGTGATTTCAATGTGAACATACAATATATGAAATACTGAATCACGATAGTTTAGGATAGAACCAGGAAGACGGGTACACGAGATCACGGTTCGTCAAAAGTCATCGAGAATGGATCTTTGAAGCTTTGAATCCATGCACATCAAAAGAAACAAGACAACAAACACATACGGGGCTCCCCCCGACACTTATTATGAAAACGGTAAAGGATAGATCACGGGTTTCCTCCCGAGAAGCGCTTGTTTTTGTTAACCGAGTCACGAGCCTGACTCGACCCAGAAATAATTCAAGGGGAAAAGAGTCATTGATCTCTTTAGACGGATGATCCCCTTGATAAGGATCCTCAAGTCTGCTTAGATAATCCGCGGCTAGGCTTTCGGCTCCCTTCTTGTCACGAATTTCAATTTTAAATTCTTGAAGGAGCAAAACCCAACGAAGAAGTCTTGGCTTAGAATCTTGCTTAGTCAACAAGTACTTCAACGCGGAATGGTCGGTATACACAATGGTGGTGGAAAGGACAAGATAGGGGCGAAATTTGTCAAAAGCATACACTACAGCTAAAAGATCTTTTTCGGTAGTGGTATAATGCAATTGAGCCCCCGTCATTGTCTTGCTAGCATAATGGATTGGTTGGAAGTGTTTGTTCACTCTTTGGCCCAAAACTGCTCCAATAGTAAAGTCGCTAGCATCACACATCAATTCAAAAGGTAGCTCCCAATTAGGGGTAACCAAGACCGGTGCCTTAGTTAGCTTGTCCTTAAGAAGATTGAAGGATTCAAGACACTCTTTAGAAAAGATAAAGGGAGTATCTTTTTCCAAGAGGTGGGTCATCGGGCGAGCAATTTTAGAAGAATCTTGAATGATTCGACGATAGAAGTGTTGGGAATTAATTTGATGAGACAAAACAAGAATAATGAAACAAGAAGGACTTATATGCAAATATCAAACTTTACAAGAATATGGAGCCCTTTCATACAACAAGGAGGACTTATTAGCAAAAGATGGAGGGCTTCTAATGTAATTAAAGTTTTCTTGTAAGAAAAGTCTTGTATTATATTATATAAAGAATACACAGGCGTAGGTTTTCATATCTCATTATTCACAATGTAGTCATAAAGCGTGTGTCGTGTGTTCTAGACGTGTGTGTTCTTGTAAACACATATAGGCTTTGTTACTTGTAATCGTTTGAAGTTTAATACAAGTAATCGTTGGAAAAGAAACACCTTGTTCATAATCAATGTTCTAATTCCACTATGTTTATCATATGAACGTTGATTATCCTAGTGGAAGAACGAAGCTTAAAAATTCGTCCATGATTTTATGTTCGGATCTCACTGCGCAAGCGTTTTCAAACTGCAATATATCCTTCGTTAACCGTTGGATCGTCGCGAAATTTTAGCTGGATGTTCTCATGGTATGTTTCTTCGATCTCACCGGAGAGATCGTTGAGTTCAGGCCTCAAGAAAAAGTTATAGCTCGTCGAAGTTGGCTGCTGATGAAGGTATAAGTTTTCTGTTTTTGTCTTTTTATTAAATAAGATTTAGGGTTTTATCCCCTAAACCCTAGATCGAATTTAAAGCAGAAAGTTATGATTTTTGAGGGTTGTTATAACACATGATGATACACGATTCGATTGAAGGTTGATTTACAAACCCTAATTTAGAGTTTTGGTGCATAAATTATTAAACCCTAGATCGATTTTAGAAACAGAAGAGTAGTTCTTGGTTGTGATTAGAAGCTGCTTTGAAGATGATCGCAGCTGTGATTTTCGTTTTAGGGTTTTGGAGTATAAACCATAGTGTGTTCGATTGAAGTTGTTGTGTTGTTACACATAGGTGTGTTCACATTGAGTAAATAAATGCACAACAAATCGATGCTTATTTTGTAATGTGTGTAGAAAGTCACTTTTGGTGTTTAATGTTGCTGATTGATGTGATTCAAGATTAAGCAGTAGGTGTTTGCGCTAAGGTGTGTTGTTCATTCATTCATAATCTACACAAGCAGACTTTGTTTTATGAAGCAGCAGACATGAACGTGATGTTTAGGAATCATGGCTGTGACTTTATTCACACGTTTTGGTCAGTGGTTAATAAAGATATATGTCTATGGAATTTGATCACATGAGCAGACGTGGGTATATTTTGATAAAGTCAAAAACGTGTCACATATATTGATTATATCATGCGTAAATTTTGGAAGGAGTTATTATTTTGGTTCAAATATACGGTAATATCTCCTATAACTTTGGAAAAAGTAATATATGGATCGTGTGAAGGAAGATTATTTTGGGAAAATATACATTAAAGTAGTTGGTCGTGAATTCATAATCATAAGTTTGATTTGGATACCATAATTATAATATCTATGAACGTGATCTTTGGAAGGATGTGTTTTCAGTATGCGTATTTTTAGAGGTTTCATGGGTATTATTTGATCGAGCAGTTGTACCAAAGAAAAAGAACCGCATATTACATGTAAAGAAGTGACAGCGGTTGAAAACAAAGATGTATGCTTTTGTCAAAAGAAGCTGTTGTTGGTTTCGATTTAATTGGAACAAAAGAATAGTGCTAAGGCAGATTTGTGTTCACATGGGCTTTTGGGTAAAAAGAGAAAAACTTTTGTTCGTTTGGTCATTATTCAAAGATATTTAAAAGCTGACGTGAGGATTATTTAAGCTTATAATTGCATTCGTGTGAGATTACTTTTGGGCTTTTTAATTTGTATTATTCAAATAGTGGTCCAATGGGATTTGCGTTAACACGATCAAAAGAAAAAGATAAAGATGTGGAAAGCAGCTTTTGAATAGGGATCACGTGAGAAAAAGTATGAAGAGAAAAGGATGTACAGACATGAGACGTGTACTCAATTCAAGGTCGTGTGATATTCTTGGAATATATCCTTACTACTTTGTAGGATATATATAAACATGGGTAAGATTCTTCTTTGTTGCCTGCGTGATTTAAGGATTTATTTCTGATATATGATGTGAAGCCCTCACGTGATGGTAAGTGATACAAGGCAAGAGATCCAGAATGTGTTTATTATCATAATGTTGCTTCAATAGTCCAAGAGTGGACGAAGACAAGAACAAAAAGAAAGTGGTATACAGTGAAGATTTGTTATGTAGCCACAAGATGGTGTCAGCGGCTGAGTCGAGTCGCTGACAAGAATAAAACACACGCTGACAAAGAAGACGCTGACACGTTGTAACTCAGACGCTGACACGTTATATTTAGACGCTGACAGCGTGTTGTCCGATATATGGTTTTCAAACGCTGACACGTATTATCCGATATAGGACAGTACATACTGATGATATATTGGATGACTCAGGATCTCGGACATAACTGACTGTTAAATTTTTATGGCTTTTTTGAAGATTGTGTTTGGTACAATAAAGTTTTATTTGATTATGTGACAAGGCTAACCTTGCGGTTACGTACCGACTTGGATTAGAAGCAGAACGCCGACAGAGGCAGCAGTTGTGTAACACTCTCAATTTTTGTATCGATACAGCGGAAGGGTCTTTTAGAGTGTTACGGGATAGCACAATAACTCCAATCATAGATAACACATAAAAATGGTTGTACAAGGTTTAACATACATTCATTCGATAAAAAGTTTTAAAGTGTACAACAGGTCCCAAATTATACAGGTCATTAAGTTTACAAAACATAGATCGAATGAACATTTTTAATATTTTGTGGGCCATTAGAGTCGATCTCCATCCGGATTACCTTCAAGCACCTGAGATAAAAACATGCAAAAATCATATCAGCGAATGCCGAGTGAATTCATAGAGTTTAATAAAACCGTTATATAAAACAATCGTTGAAATCAGAACACAAGTATAATATCAGAAGTAAGTCCTCGTATTGCTAGTCAGGAAATATATAAATCAAAGCATACATCTTAAACCGTCCATGAGACCGTAGCCTCAATATTACCATTATAGGTAATATTATTATCGTTATTAACATCGTATCATATTGGATATTTAGATTATATAGGATTCATTTGGATTATTATTATCCGCATGACATTGTTACCTTACTATCACAACAACGGGCCGCAAACCCGACAAACAATTTGCCCATCTAAGTTAGCGTGTCGTCACAAAAATCACGCTATGTAAATCTTCTCATACATAAATTCGCTTACCAATCAATGTGGTACGATGAGGATCAACTTTCAAGGCGCGAACTGGGGTGATCGTCCCCAAATAGTACTATCATATGCATAAGCGTCTACCAAATCCCGGTAGTTCACAATTCATGCTAATGGGACTTTGAGTGACATAACCTAACTACTAATAATCTTTTTTATCTCGTTTATAGGGTCATAACATCATTCGGGTCCATATCATTAAGCCTACCATCGAGACTACTTGTGTTCTATTTTATCAAAAACTAGCATGTTATCTCCCTCGCGGGTTTACTAATCATTTTATAAAACATTTAAAAGAGTGCGAGGCTATGAACTCACGTTGATAATGAAAGGCGGATTATCGGCTACGGGCGTGCTTCGGTCACGGAAACCTATATAAATAATAATCGGTCTTAAACTTTTGTCCAATGAATTTATCAAAATAACAATATACATATGATGATTTTGTAAATATGATGATGATCAAGTGGGTTTATATATCCTTGTTTACTCATTTTAGTGTTTATGTATTAGTAACTTTTTACTAGTTTACTAGTTTTACCTATTTACATGTTTTTAAGTCCAATAAGCTTATTATAAGTTCTTTAACTTGTATTACTCCAATTTATACTTGTATTATCAGTATTTATACTTTACATGTTGGGCCCAAATGGGTTAAGCCCAATAAGAACTTTTTATAAGTGTTTAACTTATTTAGTCCAATTATTAGTCCAATATGCTAACTTAGCTCGTTAATGTCCGTATGTCCTATAGTTCGGGTTTTATCGGTTTTTACTTGTATTAGATACTTATATATCAGTATATGACTTTTAAAAACTTTACATTAGACGGGTTTGATCGTCTAAGTTTTAATTGGCGAAAAACGTTAATTTTACGGTAATAGCCGAAAAATTCGTAAAAATCATGTTTATAGTTTTTATAACTTATAAATATTATTAAACTACCATTTTTATAAATTGTCCATTTATTTAACCTTATACATATTTATATAAATGAAATTCATAAATTAGTGGGTTTTAATTTTACATTTTATACTATATAATTTGAGTGCTTATATAATAGTATTAAACATTAATTCTTCAAAATCTGATTTTTAGTTTCATCTTCACCATTTTTATCAAATCTAGAGTTCTACAATGAATTAGAAGCTCATTTTTGGATGGCATGAACTTCATATTATGTTCTACAAATACGTTAGTTATAGCTACTGCTCATTTTATGATTAACTATCCTTAACAGTCCCTATAAAACAGACTATTCAGATTAGCACACTCATCTTGTTTTGATCATATCTCACTCATTTTAATGATTCCATTGCATGGCCAACTCTCACATGTGTATGACATCTTATACTTACTGTAAATGGATTCCACCATGCAAATTTATCAGTTTAAGTTTTGGTTACATAATGTTTTCATACAGCCAACAAATTAAGCATGATTTTAGCCTTGTTTCTTATGGTTATTAATCTTTTTAAGCATATTTATCAACACTTGATCCCCACACAACATTTTTATCACCATATACATATACAACAAGAAAGAAAATACATTTGATCTTTACAAAAATAACAAGAGAAATGGAAAGGATGATCTTCTTTACCAACCAAGAGTATATCTTGTTTTTGGAAGACAACAACTTGATGAACACCAAATATATCTCCAAGATCATCAAACACCAAGAAAGTTTGTTGAGAAATTAGCCCTAGAACACAAGAAAATCACCTCCTTTGTTGTTAAAATGGCCACCAAGCAATCAAGGCTTCAAGGTTACTCCATAATATAGCTAGATAACAAGTATCTTGTGGCTAGAAAAGATCAAATGGTGGTATATGGTGGTAAAGTGGGACGGCAATGGGTAGAGAGTTGAGAGATTTTGAGAGTTTTTTGCATGAGAGAAATGGTGGTAAATGGTTTAGCTTGTGGTTTTGTGGTTAGTGGTAGCTTAGGTGTAAGGCTAAGCTTACACTTGTAAGCTAAGAGTTAAAAAGATGCCACATCTTTGATGTGGTGTCTAGTTTGGGCCGTCCCTTGTATAGTGGGGTGGGATAATTTATTTTGTCCCATCCCGCTAATTTACGGGTATTCCTCGATTCTAGTTTCCTCGATTTGCGTGCCCTCGGGTCGTTTTACGAAAAACGTTTTTATAAATTATGAATCAACGACACAAAACGAATCTAATAAAAATTGTCTCATCAAAAACGGAGTTCAAAAAAGTAAATACGTAATCCTAAGGTTTCCGGTTTAGTCGTAAAGGACGCTAAATTATGCACTTAAGCCCAAATTTAAATCTGTAAATTGTGAGTTCATCAACCAACCCAAAAATAAGTTTCAAAATATTATACGAGAAAATAATTTACTACTTGAAAATGTTAGATTGTCACAGCTTTTCCTCCTAAAAGGGATCAACGTCCTCGTGATCCATTTCATTTTGATGTCCGTTTCTTATTGAAATCGAAGAGGTGCAGATATTTCTTTCACATTTCATCCTCTCGTTCCCAAGTATATTCCGGTCCATGCTTTGAATTCCATCGGATCTTGACAATAGGTATCCGACTTTGTTTCAGTTGCTTTACCTCACGATCCATAACCCCAACGGGTTCTTCGATAAAATGCAACTTCCCATCTATTCGAACCTTATCCAACGAAATTTTCTCATCACTCACTGCTAGACATTTCTTCTGATTAGATACATGGAATGTGTTGTGAACACCATGAAGTTCTGGGGGTAACTCTAGTTTATAAGCTACCGAACCTACTCTAGATAAAATCTTAAAGGGTCCAATATAGCGGGGATTCAATTTTCCTTGCTTTCCAAATCTTATAACGCCTTTCCATGGCGATACTTTCAACATTACTCGGTCACCCACTTTAAACTCCATCGGCTTCCGCCGCACATCCGCGTAACTTTTCTGTCTACTACGGGCAGTCAACAACCTATTCTTAATCTGAACTATCATCTCCGTAGTCTCCCGGATCAATTCCGGTCCCGTGAGCTGGGTATCCCCAACTTCACTCCAACATACAGGAGATCTACACTTCCTACCATACAAAGCTTCAAACGGTGCATCCTTAATTCTAGAATGGTAACTATTGTTATACGATAACTCTGCTAACGGCAAATGTTTATCCCAATTCTTACCAAAATCTAACACACAAGCTCTCAACATATCTTCTAGTGTTTGTATCGTCCTTTCGCTCTGCCCATCAGTCTAGGGGTGATAAGCAGTGCTCATGTCGAGATTCGTTCCCAAAGATCTTTGGAGAGATTTCCAAAAATTCTATGCGAATCTAGGATCTCGATCTGAAATGATCGATACAGGCACTCCATGCTTGCATACAACATTCTCAAGGTATATACGAGTCAACTTCTCCAATGAGAACTGCTCTTTAACCGGAATGAAGTGTGCTGATTTGGTCAGTCTGTCGACAATAACCCAACTCGAGTTGTTTCCAGATGATGTTCTAGGAAGCTTGGTGATAAAGTCCATCGTAATTCCCTCCCACTTCCATTCAGGAATCTTTAGCTGTTGAAGTAGTCGTGATGGCTTTTGATGTTCAGCTTTAACTCTAGCACAAGTCAATCATTGAAGAACATACATAGCGATATCAGCTTTCATATTCGGCCACCAGTACAACTTCTTCAAATCATGGTACATCTTATCAGATCCTGGCTGAATGGAATACTTAGATTTATGGGACTCTAACATAATCAAATCTCTTAAGCCTCCAAACTTAGGTATCCACATACGACCTCTTAAGCATTTCACTCCATCAGCTCTAACCTCTAAAGGATCTCCTTCTCCTCGGAACCCTTCATTAACAAAATTTTCTTTCTTACAGGCTTCTATTTTTGCATTTCTAATTTGCTCAGGCAAATTATTGTGCACGGTCAAGACTAGAGAACTTACCCTGATAGGCTCTCTATCTTTCCTACTTAATGCATCGGCAACAACATTGGCTTTTCCTGGGTGATATTTTATATCACAATCATAATCACTTAACAACTCTATCCATCTTCGTTGCCTCATGTTCAATTCCTTCTGGTCGAGAATATACTGTAGGCTTTTGTGATCGGTGAATACCGTACACTTGGTGCCATACAGATAATGTCTCCACAACCTAAGAGCAAAGACTACAGCTCCTAACTCAAGATCATGAGTAGTATAATTCTCCTCATTCTTCCTTAATTGCCTAGAAGCATAAGCTATCACTTTCTCTCGCTGCATCAAAACAGCTCCATAGCCTCTAAGAGATGCATCACAATACACTACAAAATCTTCACTCCCGTCGGGTAATGATAGAATTGGCGCACTACATAATTTTTGCTTCAATGTCTGAAATGCTCCATCTTCATCACTTCCCCAAACGAAAGGTTTATTCTTCTGGGTAAGCTTAGTCAAGGGTTTAGCTATCTAATAAAATTCTTTAATGAATCGCCTATAATAGCCAGCCAATCCTAAGAACTGTCGCACTTCCATTGGCGTTGTCGGTGCAGACCAATTCTTAATAGCTTCAACCTTTGCAGGATCAACATGAATTCCATCTTTGTTAATCACATGATCAAGAAATTGCACAGAATCTAACCAGAAATCACATTTTGAAAACTTAGCATACAACCTTTCATCCTTTAACAAATTCAAAATAATCCTTAAATGTTCTCTATGTTCATCTTCATTCTTAGAATAGATTAGAATATCGTCAATAAACACAATCACAAATTTATCCAAGTAGGGCTTGCACACTCGATTCATTAAATCCATGAAAACCGCAGGTGCGTTAGTTAACCCAAATGGCATTACTTGAAATTCATAGTGTCCATAACGAGTTCTAAATGCAGTTATAGGAATATCTTCTTCACTGACGCGAAGTTGGTGATATCCTGACCGCAAATCTATCTTAGAATACACACTAAATCCTTGTAGTTGATCAAACAAATCATCAATCCTAGGTAAAGGATATCGATTTTTAATTGTCAACTTATTCAGTTACCTATAATCAATGCACATACGGAAAGATACATCCTTCTTCTTAACGAGCAAGATTGGAGCTCCCCAAGGCGACGAGCTCGGTCGAATAAAACCTTTATCAGACAACTCCTTAAGTTGCTCAGATAACTCCTTTAATTCAGAAGGGGCTAATCGGTAAGGCGCACGTGCCACCGGTGCAGCACCAGGAATTAAATCGATTCGAAACTCAACTTGCCTTATTGGTGGAAGTCCGGGTAAATCTTTAGGAAATACCTCAGGAAATTCACAAATAATAGGTACATCTTCCAATCGTTTCTCCCTAGACTCATTCCCGGTCACTTGAGCTAAGAATAACTCACAACCGTTCCTGATGTACTTTTGGACTTTAATACATGAAACGATCTTCAAACGGGATTCACCTCGATTACCATCAATTACTAACGTCATATTCTTAAGAGTAATCTTAACTTTCTTCTCTCCACATAAAATAGTAGCATTATTCAACGACAACCAATCCATACCAATAATAATATCAAAACTACCTAATTCTATCAACATCAAATCAATCGGAAAGGAATAGTTTAAGAGATTTAGAGAGCATCCTTCTAATAGCTTATTAGTTTTCACTAATTTACCATCAGCCAATTCCACCTCGTAACTGGTATTTATCTCAACAGGTTCAATGTCAATAAGGGCACTAAATTTAGTGGATACAAAGCTCTTATCAGCACCCGAATCAAATAAAGCAACAGCATAATGATTGTTGAGTAAAAACGTACCGGTAACGACATTCGGATCCTCTTTCTTCACCTCAATTGTTCCAAGTTGATAGATACCACCCTGGGGGTTTCTTACAGGTACAATCGCTTTCAACTTGGGGCATTCCGATTTCCTATGACCTTCTTCATTACAATTGAAGCAAATGGTTCCCTTCTTACACCTTTCAACCTTGTGTCCAAGCTTTCCGCAATTTCGGCACTTTTAGCAGTCGCCAGCATGCCTCTTGTTGCCACACTTAGGACATCTATCATCATTGCGCGGTGTGTTGTTGGTAAGATCATTTGCATTCCCCTTTCTCTGGTTCTGACGGCGATTGAAATTCTTCCTATTATCACCTCTATCTACACGATCACCGTCTCCCTTTCTTTTCTCACCAACACGGGCTTCATCTTCCCTATCCTGAATTATCTGTCCAATGAGTTGCTAAGCCATTCGAACCGCATCATCAATGGTCAGTGGTTTAGATGATGTCACATCCCCCCGGATATTCTTGGTCAACCCTTTGATATATTGTTCAATTCGGATCTCTTCGGGTTCCACCAATCGAGGACATAGCAAGGCCAACTCATGGAATCAGTTTGTGTAACTATCAATGTCCACACCTTTCATTCTCAGATGAATCAACTCTTGTTCTAACCTAATAATCACACTACGGGGACAAAACTCCAAAGTCATCCACTTCTTAATTTCAGCCCAAGGAGTAGCATTAGCAGCATCAATACCCATGAAAGCAATTCTCCCGTTCCACCAAGTCAACGCACGACCTTTAAGAGTAGCCATAGCAAAAGTCACCTTATCTTCCTCCTTACACTTACTAATCTGAAACACCGACTCAATCTTCTCAATCCACTGGCTTAATCCTACAACACCTTTAGTTCCATTAAAAGGTAGAGGTTCACACTTCATGAACGTCACATAAGTACAGCCACCAACTTCAGGTTCATTAGTTCCAAGTCCTCCTATATTTCCTCCAGCATTAGCATTCACATTATTAGCATTCACATTCACATTAGTACCGCCAATTCCACTACCGCCAGCTCCACTACCGCCGGCTTCATTTCTAGCATTTGTCATAAGTTCAGTCATAGATGCGGTAACTTGCTCCGTAATAATCCTACGTACATCACCCTTAGTCACAGCTTTCTTGGGCGGCATAGTTCTGTAATTTCACAATTTCAAAGTATTAAGCATTCACCCAACAAGGGATTCATATAATATGGATTGAATTCATAATCAAGATACAAATAAGGCACAATATAGAATTCAAGACAAGAGACATATTTCATTCGATTTGAAACAAAAGCATTGTCTTAGTTACATCCCATATCAAAGTTCTAGCACTATACATACTCAAAATTTATGCCAGGTCTACTACTAACAAGTCGGTTCAGTCAAAGCTACAAAAGGTACAAAAGATACAAAGGTCACTACTAAATACAGACTGGTCTACTGAGAACCGCCAGATGGTCCATCATCCATCGTCTTCTGTATCTTTGTCGGACGATCACTAGACACATCTTCAGCTGGGCGCTTATGGATCACTCCTCTTTCAACCATGTCAGCATAAAATCTACTATTCCAACCCACGGATATATTCAACTCCTTCTCAGCTTTCTCACGCATCGCACGAGCTACATTCAACTGAATCTCCACATAATTCACCTTTTTCTTCATAGCAGCAAACTCACCACTTTCTAACACCGATAACCTCCTAAAAGCCTCATTCGAACCACGCTCTATATCAGTTAAATCCAAACTAAGCAATTCTCGCTCTTTCTCACCAACCTTAGTCTTCGACTCCAAATAAGCAACATGAGTCTGAACAACACCTAATCCAATCTCTGTCATACTACTCTTAACACGAGAAGCATCTAGATCACGTCTCAAGGCCCATGGTGCAAGACCATCAATATGAGTAGCCTCTCGAGCACTAGACGACTCTCCTATCAGACGTCTACGAGTAGCAATACCATCAGTACCGTCAGGTGCATTATCATCCTCATCCTCCTCTGATTCAGAATCAGATTCAGACGATTCAGACATTTCATCCCTAGGTAGCTCAACCTCAGAATCAGACAAATAAACTGGTGGGGGTATGTTGATCCCAAACTTAGATCGATTTAGCTTTATGTATACGAGATTAGATCAAGTAATACACTTAGAGAAACCTTTGTATATGCTTATGAATCTAGGTGTAATGCGGAATTTAACACTTAAACAAGAACACACAATGATATAAACAAACTTTCACTTTGATTATCAATATCAAACTTGCTTACAATGAAAGTAGTTTACGAATGAAAACTTATATCAAACATTAACCTAAAGGTCTTCTTTTATAGACATAAGAAGCCTTGTACAATAATCTACGTATCAACTATTCTAGGTAAAGATAAATATAGAAAATACATTGTTGTTCCTATCTTTACTAGAACTATTCTAGAATACAATAAACGCGTAGAGTATATCTTCCTATCAGTGCTTGTCTTCAACGTGTCAACGCTTTACTTTATCTTGTCAACGCTTGAGCTGTCAGCGCTTGTTTTGTTCTTGTCAGCGCTCAAGTGATCTGGCCTTAATTTATTCCCAACAATCCTCCCCTAAACTTGATATCCACTCTTATGATCAAGTTTCTGAATAAGCATTAAGGACTAGGAGGAATCTTACAAACCTTCTCATATTGATAGTGAATAAATCTGATCAAATCTTTTGCCACGTCACTTGAATAATCTATTTCCAGCTGAGTGTCCTTCATCTTCTCCAAAATAGCTTTGGATATGAAATACTGACCATCCACAAGTAGATATTGAGCAAACTTTGTAGAACTCAAATGGTAAACACCAGCAGCTGAATATAATCTCCATTGAAGACCACTGAGATCATCTTCAAGATCCTTCCAAACAGCAGGATCCTCATCTTTTGGTCCACACATTCTTTTGAATGTGGTCCAAAGTTTTATTCCATTAGCTGAAGTTGGTGCTTCAGCCTCATACTTGGTCTCCAGCAA
This sequence comes from Glebionis coronaria, assembly GCA_025667525.1. NCBI lineage: Eukaryota > Viridiplantae > Streptophyta > Magnoliopsida > Asterales > Asteraceae > Glebionis > Glebionis coronaria. The sequence goes on along the minus strand of CM046877.1, from coordinate 370,047,231 downwards.
CCTCCAAAGGTCCACCAAGTCTTCTCTATCACAACTTGCAAATAAAGATATGAGAGTGGTAAAAATGTGTACCTCTTTGCCATATCTGCCAATCTTCCAAAACCCACATTCATCTTCTTCATAGCTCACAATTGGGTTCCTGGAATCTAATGGTAACACTTGCACCATATCTGAAGCTTCTAAAGGTGAGAGCTTGAGTCTCTTTCTGATGACAGCTTCACTTGGATATAGTGGATCCATATCTTTAGGAAACTCAAATGAAATTCCCTTCTTCATTGGCCTGGGAACAAACATAGCTTTCTTGAGTTCCATTTCTTCTGCAAGTTCTTCCTTTCTTTCATCTGAAAGAAGTCTGAGAGTGTTTGCTTCCTGCACTCTCACCCAAATGGGATAAGCCTTGCTTTCCAATTCATCAAATGTCAAAGCCTTCAACTTCTGATATGTCCATCCTACTCCATGACATCTGAGCAACATAAAGTATAGCTCCCTTCTATCCCTTTTCAACTCTGAGAGAATATTACTTCCCTTGTGTTTCAAAATTACCTGGCAATCTTTCTGAACTTTAAGAAGAATATCCAATCCCCATATTTGATCTGAAATGGTCAAGTCTGGATTCTCCATACATCTTTCTTCCCAAGCATTGTACATTTGAACCACCTCTGGCATGTCAAAGTCAACCTGTAATTCCAACTCTCTCAGCTTCTCCTCAGCCAACTCATCACCATACTCAAGCCTTTCTGGTTCTATAATCATCACACTTGAGTCTGAGGTAGCTCCATCACTTCCTTCTTCTGAAGTCACAACAAATGGTGACTCCTTTTTATCTTGTTCCATGATTTGTGCAGCTAATCTTCTATCAAACTCAACTTGAGCTGCATCCTTTGGAACAATCTCTTCTACCAAAATACCCTTACCCTTATTTGATGGTGCAATGGTTGGTAAGGTAGATGGTGATACCTGAGTAGAAACCTCCTTGATGATAGATGATGACTGGGATACATCACCTTCATGTGCAGGTCTGTCAACGCCCAATCTTGTCCTATCAGCCTCAGAGCCTTGTGTAACCTCTCTCAACATAGCTGTAAATGATAAATTTAAGTTGGTAGGAGAGACTAAGGACGTATCAAAACCTGTTTGTTTCTTCAAAGTTGTAAGGGCCTCAGCAACATCCATTGATTGACCATCATGACTGCCTTTATCACTCAGATTTATTGGATCTTCCTCCCCTTTGGAAGATTCCTCCATACCCCTCCTTGTACTAGCACTCTCCAAAACAACAATCCTCTCCCTCAATTGCTTGAGTTCAAGGCCTTGTGAGCTGACAACTTGTATTAAGTCTGCATTTTGCTTTTGCAAGCTCATGCAGACTGCCGTCAATTCCATAAGAGTCATTGGTTCCAGTTTGCCCTCTTCTGAAATGGGGATTTGACCTCCCAAGTCAGATTCATTGGGCAAGGATGAGGACTTAATGATGGTGGGACTGCCTTGGCCAGCATCTAATCCAGAACCAATAGTCCCAGCCTCATCCAGGTCACCAGCCACACTTGTGGTGGTGGTTCTCTCTGCTACATGGCTAGGACCACCAGAGGAGAACACTCCAGTAGTCCTTTGGCGTTTCATCAACCTATATTCAGGGGGTGTGGAAGATGGTGTGGAAGAATGGGTGGATGTGGGTTGGTTAAGGGGTGTTTGGGTTTGTGAAGGTTGTGTGTCAGCGTTGGAAATAGGCACATCAACGCCAACATTGAATGTGTCAGCGTTGAAGGATTCTGAGTCAATTTGCATGTGTTCAGGTGAAGGTAAAGGTTCAGGGATTGGTTCAAGTTGTGGTTGAGGGTCAATTTGGGGTTGGGGGTCTGGTTGGGGTTGTGCTGCTGCAATAACAGCAAACATAGGTTGGGTCAAAGGTAGGTCACGATGGGGTGGTGAATTCATCTTCATAAAGATAGCTTTCTTTTGCTCAGGGATCTTATAAAAATCATTGTGATCCCTTGAGCAGTAACCTTGAACATCAAAAACCATTTGTAGAAAACAGGGATAAGCTAAAGTCATTTTGTTCCCCTTGTTTTTACACATGCCCTCAAAAATCATTTTAGAATAATTAAATTTTTGCCCTATTGCAATGCACACAATAGCGCTTGCAATGGATCTATTGATCTCATTGTGTGCAGTGCATTTGGGACTCAAACATTGAAGGAGGACATGTATGAGGTACTTCCAGGTTGGGGGAAATTCCTGCTTATGATACTTGTTTAGAGTACCTTCATCAGGAAAAGGATATCCCAAAGCCCTAAGCCCTTGTTCTATTTCATTTATGGGAAGGGTGGCTATACCATCAGCATCATCAAGATGCAAGGCTTGGCGTACCAAACCCTCAGTAACCACCCAAGGTCTCCCATGAACAATAGAAGTCAATGTGGTCACTCTATTAACTGTTGAGGAACTAACAGTGTTCCAAAACTGTTTAATATGTGTGACTGGAATGAGTGGTGCATGAGAAAGAGCATACCTTAATAGGGATGCGTTCAAATACGCCACCATTTGTGTGTATTGGGGAAACAGAGTATCATCAGCTTCAAGATACGCAATCATGTTGTGTTGAGACCTGAACCCCAATTCCAATTCTGATGGTTTAAACTTTGGTGCCATTGATGAAAGCTGTGAAATTTAAGTGAAGAAGATGAAGTTGATAAGAGAAAATTATGTTAGACAAGAATTATAGATACCCTGTTTAAAATAGGAGCCAAATTTATAGGAGAAGAAAATGCATGTGATAGGCCCAAAAATAGGCAAGTATTTTCAAAAATCAATCATGAAAATATTGAAAAAGTTATAAGTTATCTCATGCATTAAATGAAAAGTAACAACTCCCAAAATTACGGCCTAAAAATATGTCAAAAAGTAACAACTGGGTAGGTCCCATTGAGTGTCAACGGTAAAAAATAACCTATCAACGCCCAACGGCTATAATCTTGTCAACGTTTTCCTATAGCCATGTCAGCGTCCAATTTGGTCACAACAACGCTTGGAAAATTCTTGTCAGCGTCCAAAAATAAAAATGTTTTTAAAAATGAAAAATGACCTTAACAAAGTAATTTATCCTAGAGAAGATAACAAAAAGCTGATAATTATTATAGGGCGGCAAGCACTGTCCAGTTATGCACACTTGCTTAAGCAAGATAGACATAACAGTCCTCTAGTGTCCCTTGCTAACCAAAACTCTTAACAACCAAGTTACCTTACAAAATTCCTTGTTACTCCCAGGCAAATCCCATAACAAAATCATTCCCAAGTCTCCCAACAGACCACAACCAATTCTAGGCCAAAAATGTCTTGGCAGCATGCATAGTATATCAACTTTGCATGCTACAGTGCCTCATGATTTAGTAAAACTAACTCATACTCACCTGTGGACACAATCTAGAATTGTGATAAGAGTATCATATGGATACCCAAACATCCTAAAACCTATGATACAAAAGTTTGCTAAAATCATGCATGAACATAAAAAATTTAGGTCAAGATAGGAATGAAACATTCCAACCATCATCCATAAATAAAAACTTGTCCAAATGCTTCTCCATTGATCCATAAGCAACTCTGTATCCAATGGTATACTGCTAACACCATCTGCACATTTAGATTGAAAACCACAAAACTAACATTATTGCTGACAACGCCCCGATAACACATGACAGCGTTGAGGTAAGCTTTGTCAGCGTTAGACAATTATATTGCTGACAACGTTGCAAAAACACTTATCAGCGTTCAAGCAACCTTTATCAGTGCTAGAAAAATATAGTGGAAAATCTAAATCATCATAAGACCAATAACAATGCATCATCCTGTACATACTTTTACAAAAAGACTCCAAAACACATATTATGTGAGATTGACCATTCCAATACTTGTTACCAAGTATTGAAATCTCCCAGCATCAAAAGGTTTAGTTAGTAAATCTGACACATTTTCCTCAGTGTCAACCCTATCTGGTTGTATTAAACCTTTCTCAAAGCAATCTCTTATAAAATGGTGTCTAATTTCTATGTGTTTAGTTTTAGAATGATGTACAAGATTCTTAATGATGCATAATATAACACCCCCAAATTTATACAACTCAGTTCAGCGGAAGACTAGTTGGTGTTACGGGATAGCACATTACTCACATCATAGACAACGCTTAAAAATCGCGTCATTTAATTATAAAGCATTTCCATTCATGAACATCAAAGTTACATAGGTCCCAAGTCATATTATTTCATACAAAGTTTTACAAAGTATTTGAATGGAAAATATTGTTTAAGTGCGGGCCATGAATTCTTGTTGTCTTCCCGAGAATTACCTTCAAGTACCTGAGATAAAACATGTTAAAAGAAAAGGTCAGCGATAACACCGAGTGAATTCATAGAGTTTAATAAAATCCATCAATATAATATCAGTATAAAATTATTACTGAAAGTCATTTTGTACAAATCTTTGTAATAGGCCATAAAATAGCCAAAATCATTTTATACAAATCTTTATCAAAATCATAATATAGGCATTTGCCTTAAAAATCATTATACGAGCCAGTGTCGTAAAAACATCATACAATACGTCTTATGACGTTGTATGAAAATAAAAACCGTTATATGAATATGGTTATGAAAACCAAAACACGAACATAATATCAGTAGTATGACCCTGTATTGCTAGTCAGGCAATACATCGTAATTCGGAGCGTCTAATAGTATTTCGTTAGTTTGGATTATTATAAGCTGCATGACATTGTTACCTTACTAAACCAACAACGGGTAGATAACCCGATACCAATTTTGCCCATCTAAAGTAGCTTGTCGTCACAAAGGTCACGCTATGGAAATCTTCTCATACATAAATTCGCTTACCAATCAATGTGGCACGACGGGGATCAACCGTCAAGGCGCGAACTGGGGTGATCGTCCCCAAATAGTACTATTAAATGCATAAGCGTCTACCAAATCCCGGTAGTTCACAATTCATGCTAATGGGACTTTTAGTGACATAACCTAACTTTAATAATCCATTTTTATTTCATCTATCGGGTCCTTTAATCATTTATCGGGTCATACAATCGGGTCATTCAATCATTCGGGTCCAAAATCAATAAACAAACAATCGGGACAAATGGTGTCCTATTTTATAAAAACTAACATGTTATCTCCCTCGCGGGTTTATAAAACATTTATAAAAACATTTAAAAGAGTGTGAGGCTATGAACTCACGTTGATGTGGGAAGGCGGGTTATCGACAATTCGGATGTACGGTACGTGCTTCAATCACGAAAACCTAGACAAATAATAATCGGTCTTAGACGTTTGTCCAATGACTTTATAAAAATAACAATTATGTATACATATGATGATTTTATATATATGATGATCAAGTGGGTTTACATATCCTCATTTACTCATTTTTGTGTTATGTGTCGATAACTTTTATACTAGTTTTCTCGTTTTACCTATTTACGTGTTTTAGGTTCAATAAGCCTATTATAAGTTCTTAACTTGTATTAATCCTTGTTATACTTATATTATCAGTATCTACACTTTACAAGTTGGGCCTAAATGGGTTAAGCCCAATAATAAGTTTATAAGTGTTTTAGTCCATTTTTGTTGTATTATTAGTCCAATAATGTTAATTTAGTCCGTTAACGTCCGTATGTCCTATAGTTCTGGTCTTATCGGTTTTTACTTGTTATACATGTTTATATATCAGTATATAAGTTTTATAAAGTTTACATTAGACGGGTCCAACCATCTAAGTTTTATTTAACAAAAACGTTAATTTTACGGTATTAGCCGAAAAAGTCGTAAAAATCATGTTTATAGTTTTATAACTTATAAAACTTAATAAGTTACCATTTTTATAAAATGTCCACTTATTTAACCTTTTACATAATTATATAAATAAAATCCATAAGTTAGTGGGTTTTCATTTGTATTTTATACTTATTAAATTTTGAGTGCTTATATAATAGTATTATTCTTTAATTTCCAAAATCTGATTTTTATCTTCACTTTCACCAAAACTGCCATATCTAGAGTTCTATATGGAGATAGAAGCTCAAATTTTTATCACATAAACTACATGATATGTGCTACATTTAACTCTTCTATAGCTACTGTTGAATCATCCTCTAAGTATTTTCTAAAAATCGTCCAAAACAGTGAACTCAGATTTGTACCTTAAACTTGTTTTGATCATATCTCACTCATTACAATGATTCCATTGCATGGCCAACTCTCACATGTGTACAAGACATATAGCTTACTGTAAATGGATTCTACTTCATCATTTTATCAGTCCATGACCTGTTTCTTTACTGTTTTATACAGCCAACAAATTTAACCAAGATTTTAACCTTGTTTCTTATGGTTTTTCACCTTTTTAATCATGTTTATCAACAACAAATCCCCACATAACATTTTTATCATCATATAATCATCATATACATATACAATAGGAAATAAAATACATGTTTACATAATCAAAATAACAAGAAGACGAGGAGGACAATCTTTATACCACCAAGTTGATGTAGGTTATGATTTGGACATGGTTTTTGATGGAGAAACTTGTGGATAACCATGACCATATTCAAGACCACCATGATTCATGAACTCCTTGTGGAAAATCAGCCCCAAGACACCATGAATACTCCTCCTTGGATGTTATAATCACCACCAATCAATAGGGTTTCAAAAGAGCTTCAACATATGTATGAACAACATGGAATTTCATGGTTAAATCAAGATGAAAATGGTGGTGGTGGTAGTAAAAGTGGACGGCACATTAGGGAGAGTGAGAGAGAAATGTGTAGTTGTTTGCATGTTGTAAATGGATGCAAATGGTTATGGTGGAGTGGTTTTGTTGTAAGGTAGCTTAACTTGTAAGCTTAGCTTACAAGTGTAAGCTTTAAGTTTGCTACTTGTTTAAGGCTTGACACCTAAGGGTGTTGAGTCCATGGTTTGGTCGTCCCATGTTAGTGGGGTGGGGCAAGTGTAAACTTGTCTCATCCCACTAATTTACGGGTATTCCTCGATTCTAGTTTCCTCTATTTGCGTGTCCTCGGGTCGTTTTACGAAAAACGTTTTTATAAATTATGAATCAACGTCACAAAACGAATCCAACAAAAATTGTTTCATCAAAAACGGAGTTCGAAAACGTAAATACGTAATCCTAGGGTTTCCGGTTTAGTCGTAAAGGACGTTAAAATAAAATCTTAAGTCCTAATCTCTTCTCGTAAATTTGTGAGTTTATGAACCAACACAAATTTAAGACTCCAAAATAATATTTATGGATAAATTTATTTTCTGAAATGTCGGACTGTCACCAAAGACGGTGTATGTAAACGTAAGCACGTAACGTAGAATCCTCTGGTTTAGACGTAGTCGATGCTACTTCAAGACGTAAATCCAAATTTCTTCCCAAAAATAAGTGAGTTCATATTGTAACATTAAAATAATGTTTTTAAATAATATTCGAGAATAAAATATCAACCATAAATTGACGGATTGTCACAGCATTTACCCCTAAACAGGATCTTTGTCCTCAAAGATCATCTTACCTTACTACTCGCTTCTTATAGAGTTAAAGCCATGTGGGTATTTCCTCCACATTCGGTCTTTTCTCACAAGTGCAATTCATTACAATACGCGAGTTTCATCAAACATAACTACGGGAATAAGATCAGGCTTAATGTTGACTTACTTTCTCTATCCATGATGTTCACGGGTTTCTGATGAATGCAACTTTTCGCCGATCTAATCTTTACTAAGTACAATCAGATTTTCACTTGATAGATATTCCATCAAGTTCGATTTACGAAACATAATTCACGCAGTTCTTGAAGTCCTAGGGTAGATCCAGCTTATATGCCTTTCAATCCCAACTTTTACATCATCTCAATGGTCCCATACAACGAGGACTTATATCCCATGATTTGTCAGATCATGAATTCATTTTTCCAAGGTTAAAAATTGTGGCATAACTTCGCTACCCATTTGGCACTTCAAGATCTACATTTCATATTCACATAACCTCTTGCCCACTACCGGCTGTCAATAATCAGATCCTAATTTTCAACAATCATTTCAGATCTCGCGGGTCGGGTATTTTGTAAGGTTAGGTTCGCCATCATAGGAAACCTTAAACCTAAAAGACATGTCCAACTCACAATGGGTGTATGTCGAGTGTCTTCATCTCAACTCCTACAGATGCTCTAATATAGATCCTAACAAGATTCGATCTCGATCCTAACACGATAGTTATCAATGATAATCTCTCCAAAGGAAAACGATTATACGGTTTACTACCAAAGGTCAATCATTCAAACATAAAACAGCACTTATATTACCTTGTATCGTTACTTTACCTCGTCCCTTCGATTTGGGGTGGTACATAGTACTCTCATCAAGGTTCGTTCTCAATGATTTCTGAGCAAATCTCTAGAAATTCGATGCGAAGCGAGGATCTTGATAAAGATGTTCGATACAGGCACACTATGTTTACATAACTCTTTTGCATTTGTCATTAACGGGAATGATATTAGCAGATTTGGTCAGTCTGTCGACTATGACCCAAATCGAATCAAATTCAGATGATGACCTTTGCAATAGCTAGACGTTTACTAATGTATGAGGCGGTGTCTGCCTTCATAATTCGCCATCGGTACAAATTCTTCAGACAAAGATACTTTTAGTCATAAATGACATAAATAGAATACTTATAATTACAAATTCCAACATAACTATATCTCACAATCTCCATATTTAGGCAACCATAAACGGCCCCTTAAAACATTTAATGCCATCGGCTTCTCAATCTTAATGATTCATATTAGTCGCGAATCCCTTTTTATTATCTATATTATCCTTTTTACAAACATTGTTTATTTTTATATTGTTCGGCAATTTATTTTGCACCTTCATTATTAAGGAACATGTCCTAACTGGTTCTTTATATTTTCTACATAATGCGTCGGTATCTATATTCACTTCTCATGATGATATAATTATCATGTCCATAATTTACTCAGATATTATTTCTACATTATGCGTCAGTAATTACGTTCACCTTTCTTCATATTTTCTAAGTTTCAGTTTCGTCTCATCTATTATTTTTATCAGTTTTTTTTTCAATCCAGCGTTTAAAGCGTCGATAATTATTACAATTAATTAAATAATAATCAGTTAATTTTTATGAAACGTAAACGTAAAAGTTTTAAATTTCTTAGTTCGACCAATTATATAAAATGTTCAAAAATAAATTTGAATTTAATTAACACGATTTTTATTGAGTTATTGAAAATGACTAATAAGATTCGTAAATGTTCGAAAAACCTTTGTTTATACTTTGGTCAAAGTTTTCTTAGTTGAAAAGCAAAAATTGTCGTTTTAAGTTTTCAGGTTATGGTATAAATGGTTTTACTCAATCCTTCTTAAGTTATCTTGAGGTATACACAAACATTTACCCCTAAACAGAAGTTTAGTTAAATGATTTGTGTATAAGGGAATAATCCCTTAAAAATCCTTTGTTAAAACATTCGTCAAAACATATTTGCACATTCTTTTTTTTCTTTTTTTTTGGTAAAAATCCAAAGTCTTAAAAGGGCTCTTAATTTTTGAAGAGTCAATATATATTCCATTATCTATTAATCACACGGTTAAATCATGTAAAGGATTAAGTCTTAAGTCTTATGTTAAATATTCAAGGTACAAGTTTTGATTGTTCGGCCACTTCAGGGCAATCTATAAATAATTATTAACTCATTCTTATTCTTATAAACAAACATATAGTCCTTAATGATCACGAGCATGAATTTATCAAATTACAGCCTACACAAGTGATTCACCAAATTTATGAATGCTACCTGTGTATTAGTCAATCCAAACGTCACCACGTGAAACTCATAATGTTCATTACAAGTACCGGATGTAGTGATTGGAATGCATAATCTTTTCCGCATATGCGAAGTTGATGATAACCATGCCGTTGATCAAATCTTTAAAACATACGCTAGAACCTTGTAAATGATCGAACAAATCTTCCATTTCGAGTTATGGATATCGTTTTCGATTGTCAATCTACTCAGTTCACAGTAATCTATAAATATAAGGAATAATAAAACCATTGCTTTTCATGATGACGAGCTTGGTAGAATAAAATCTTTCTCCGACAACTCTCTCAGTTGTACGGTAATTCCTTTAATTCAGATGGTGCTGACGTACAGTGCACAAGCCACAGGTGCAGCACCGGAAATATAATCAATACTAATTTCAACTTGCTTTAATGGCGAAAGTCTAGGTAATTTACCAACAAATACTTCCTAAAATTTCAGATATCAGAATTATCTTTTCAATAAATTTAGTTTAAGTTCTTTCTAGATTATAATATCTATAACTAGTTCACAACCATTCACGGTATGATTTTAAGTCTAAATGCATGATAAAATCATCCATCAAGAATTATTCACTTTTGATAATCAGCATCTTATCTTTTTAGGGGAATTCTACTCGAGTTCCCATCAATTAAGACAATGTCGTCATGTCATAATCAATCAATCCATTCTACCGGCATTATAAACTTTTCAGTTTCATTGCCATCGATAAGATGTGAACTTCACAAAAGACTAATAATAACTCATAAGCCTTTGCAAATTCAAGGATATATGAAGACACAACTATCATCTAAAGAGTAAGGTCAACGCATAATCTATGCGAGAGAATTTCAAATCAGATACAGACGAAAACATTTAACGAATATGAATATCCCATGTTTTCTTAATTTGAGTACGCATTCGAAAGCTCCTCGGATCGTTACCCAGGTCATTCAAATGAAATCAAATCATAAGAAATGATAAGAACGTCAATACATCCAGTCGGGTATCGACACTCGATAATCAAATACTTTTTCCTAAGAATCTCACTACGGGAGAATTGGACAAGAAGGGAATATCAATTTGTCAAATAAGACAAATTCCACAGATGAGTAAATTCGACTCAGAAGAATAGATGCCATAGGCACATATGTAGGTGTCCCTAACACTATGTCCCTATTTTTCACTTCTTGCAGATCTCATAAGTTTTAATCTTTCACAATCTTCAAAGAAAGTCTAGTGTTTATTAATTAGTTTTATGGTGACTACTAATCAGCCTTGCATGGTCCATTCCAAATTGTATGTAGGCGCGCAACTATATACAATTTCAAGATTAACGATGCAATACTCAGTTCGTCAAAATTTTATCATCATGTCTATAATAAAAACATTTTCATGCTTAATTCTTAAATAAGAATCAAAAATAAATTTACAAAGATTTTCTTTGTCATGAAAACAATTAAGTTTCCAAAGCGTTTCATAAACAACTTCATTTTGATATCAATCACTTATAAATCTCACTTTGAAAAATCCTTATTGTGATGAAAATTAAGTTTTCTCAAAGGATACCGTTTTAACTTTATAAAAATAATGTGTGATCTGCAAAAGAGTGATGAAAGCTTGTTCACCAAGAATTAACTACGATATGATATGAAATGAGCTTAGCCAATTAATCATGAGGTTCATGACCTCGATGGCACTAAAAAAAAAGAATAATCCACAACGTAACTCAATCAATATGAGTACTTGTTCAATGGTTGCATCACTAATGCGAACATTAGAAACAAGCAAGAAAAGATAGATAATATCGATACATGTAGAATTTAGGAATCAAAGGTAGTCTTTTCATTAATCACAAACAAGTCAAAATTGTACCGTAACACATTACGTGTCACTATGTCATACAATTCTCAGAACTCATCCTACCAACTGATGTCTCAGTTAAGTTAGGGATTATTTTTAGAAGATACCACAATGAATACTAATCTACAAGAGTCATTAGGTGTTCCACATGTTCCAGAAGATCCATCGGTCTCAATTCAGAAGAATATTTCTTCAATTTATTTATTGGACACTGGGCATCCTCGTCAGTGGACAATGGCCTAGGAACAACCTTTAACACAAACTAACAATCAATTAAAACCTTATAATTCAATCACAGGACTTAACGACTTCTATTAATAATCTCATATTCCATACAAGTTAAATTTTTACTTCATTCAAGTTTTAATCAACTTTTATACTCAATTCGACATCCTACCTTATTTTCCAATACTTACAACCTTATTCTTCGGCCTTGTAAAGGCAATACAATCTCAATATGAATCAACACTTAATTTCCAATCCTATTAGCTCTTACAACGACAATTATCAAATGAGTCATTAATATGAAATGACTTGATCATTCAACTAGACTTCTCGGAAAGGTATTAATGGCATAAGGCTTTTGGGTAATGGTTCCAATAACAGCCTCAAGTGCAACATTCACCCTTTCGATTTCAATTTAAGAAATGGGATGACAACGAATCAGATGACATCTTTCTAGGTGGTAACGTTTTGTCAAACTCCACTCTATAAGGAAAGATCGTCATGACATCGATATCAGATTTAATCTCGCTAATTTTTTTTCAATATCACAATAAACTAATATCTACATTTCTACGAATATCAACCATTTGTTGGGATCACAAATATCCACAACTTGGTTTAGATCTAGGATAACTAGAATTCCTACAAGAATAGCTTCGATTAATTTACTAGGGGAGTTAGGGTTTCTTGTGACAATCTACGTCGTATAAATACCTCGTATAAATATCAAAATAATAATCAAACAATCATGTAATCAAATTACATCATATGTATATATATAATCCAAGTTATATATATTAAAATAACACTTCTCAGTCTGGCCTTGTCGGTAACTCGGGAATTCTTCGGCACCGTTATAGTCAAAAGATTTTTAGACATTTTTAGAAAAATGTTTTTAGTTAAAAGATTTTGAAATGTTTTATTCAAAACCTTGGTTTTAAAAATCTTTCGTTCTCTATAACGAGAGCTCTGGTACCAAACTATAACACCCCCAAATTTATACAACTCAGTTCAGCGGAAGACTAGTTGGTGTTACGGGATAGCACATTACTCACATCATAGACAACGCTTAAAAATCGCGTCGTTTAATTATAAAGCATTTCCATTCATGAACATCAAAGTTACATAGGTCCCAAGTCATATTATTTCATACAAAGTTTTACAAAGTATTTGAATGGAAAATATTTTTTAAGTGCGGGCCATGAATTCTTGTTGTCTTCCCGAGAATTACCTTCAAGTACCTGAGATAAAACATGTTATAAGAAAAGATCAGCGATAACGCCGAGTGAATTCATAGAGTTTAATAAAATCCATCAATATAATATCAGTATAAAATTATTACTGAAAGTCATTTTGTACAAATCTTTGTAATAGGCCATAAAATAGCCAAAATCATTTTATACAAATCTTTATCAAAATCATAATATAGGCATTTGCCTTAAAAATCATTATACGAGCCAGTGTCGTAAAAACATCATACAATACGTCTTATGACGTTGTATGAAAATAAAAACCGTTATATGAATATGGTTATGAAAACCAAAACACGAACATAATATCAGTAGTATGACCCTGTATTGCTAGTCAGGCAATACATCGTAATTCGGAGCGTCTAATAGTATTTCGTTAGTTTGGATTATTATAAGCCGCATGACATTGTTACCTTACTAAACCAACAACGGGTAGATAACCCGATACCAATTTTGCCCATCTAAAGTAGCGTGTCGTCACAAAGGTCACGTTATGGAAATCTTCTCATACATAAATTCGCTTACCAATCAATGTGGCACGACGGGGATCAACCGTCAAGGCGCGAACTGGGGTGATCGTCCCCAAATAGTACTATTAAATGCATAAGCGTCTACCAAATCCCGGTAGTTCACAATTCATGCTAATGGGACTTTTAGTGACATAACCTAACTTTAATAATCCATTTTTATTTCATCTATCGGGTCCTTTAATCATTTATCGGGTCATACAATCGGGTCATTCAATCATTCGGGTCCAAAATCAATAAACAAACAATCGGGAAAAATGGTGTCCTATTTTATAAAAACTAACATGTTATCTCCCTCGCGGGTTTATAAAACATTTATAAAAACATTTAAAAGAGTGCGAGGCTATGAACTCACGTTGATGTGGGAAGGCGGGTTATCGGCAATTCGGATGTACGGTACGTGCTTCAATCACGAAAACCTAGACAAATAATAATCGGTCTTAGACGTTTGTCCAATGACTTTATAAAAATAACAATTATGTATACATATGATGATTTTATATATATGATGATCAAGTGGGTTTACATATCCTCATTTACTCATTTTTGTGTTATGTGTCGATAACTTTTATACTAGTTTTCTCGTTTTACCTATTTACGTGTTTTAGGTTCAATAAGCCTATTATAAGTTCTTAACTTGTATTAATCCTTGTTATACTTATATTATCAGTATCTACACTTTACAAGTTGGGCCTAAATGGGTTAAGCCCAATAATAAGTTTATAAGTGTTTTAGTCCATTTTTGTTGTATTATTAGTCCAATAATGTTAATTTAGTCCGTTAATGTCCATATGTCCTATAGTTCGGGTCTTATCGGTTTTTACTTGTTATACATGTTTATATATCAGTATATAAGTTTTATAAAGTTTACATTAGACGGGTCCAACCATCTAAGTTTTATTTAACAAAAACGTTAATTTTACGGTATTAGCCGAAAAAGTCGTAAAAATCATGTTTATAGTTTTATAACTTATAAAACTTAATAAGTTACCATTTTTATAAAATGTACACTTATTTAACCTTTTACATAATTATATAAATAAAATCCATAAGTTAGTGGGTTTTCATTTATATTTTATACTTATTAAATTTTGAGTGCTTATATAATAGTATTATTCTTTAATTTCCAAAATCTGATTTTTATCTTCACTTTCACCAAAACTGCCATATCTAGAGGTCTATATGGAGATAGAAGCTCAAATTTTTATCACATAAACTAGATGATATGTGCTACATTTAACTCTTCTATAGCTACTGTTGAATCATCCTCTAAGTATTTTCTAAAAATCGTCCAAAATAGTGAACTCAGATTTGTACCTTAAACTTGTTTTGATCATATCTCACTCATTACAATGATTCCATTGCATGGCCAACTCTCACATGTGTACAAGACATATAGCTTACTGTAAATGGATTCTAATTCATCATTTTATCAGTCCATGACCTGTTTCTTTACTGTTTTATACAGCCAACAAATTTAACCAAGATTTTAACCTTGTTTCTTATGGTTTTTCACCTTTTTAATCATGTTTATCAACAACAAATCCCCACATAACATTTTTATCATCATATAATCATCATATACATATACAATAGGAAATAAAATACATGTTTACATAATCAAAATAACAAGAAGACGAGGAGGACAATCTTTATACCACCAAGTTGATGTAGGTTATGATTTGGACATGGTTTTTGATGGAGAAACTTGTGGATAACCATGACCATATTCAAGACCATCATGCTTCATGAACTCCTTGTGGAAAATCAGCCCCAAGACACCATGAATACTCCTCCTTGGATGTTATAATCACCACCAATCAATAGGGTTTCAAAAGAGCTTCAACATATGTATGAACAACATGGAATTTCATGGTTAAATCTAGATGAAAATGGTGGTGGTGGTAGTAAAAGTGGACGGCACATTAGGGAGAGTGAGAGAGAAATGTGTAGTTGTTTGCATGCTGTAAATGGATGCAAATGGTTATGGTGGAGTGGTTTTGTTGTAAGGTAGCTTAACTTGTAAGCTTAGCTTACAAGTGTAAGCTTTAAGTTTGCTACTTGTTTAAGGCTTGACACCTAAGGGTGTTGAGTCCATGGTTTGGTCGTCCCATGTTAGTGGGGTGGGGCAAGTGTAAACTTGTCTCATCCCACTAATTTACGGGTATTCCTCGATTCTAGTTTCCTCTATTTGCGTGTCCTTGGGTCGTTTTACGAAAAACGTTTTTATAAATTATGAATCAACGTCACAAAACGAATCCAACAAAAATTGTTTCATCAAAAACGGAGTTCGAAAACGTAAATACGTAATCCTAGGGTTTCCGGTTTAGTCGTAAAGGACGTTAAAATAAAATCGTAAGTCCTAATCTCTTTTCGTAAATTTGTGAGTTTCTGAAATGTCGGACTGTCACCAAAGACGGTGTATGTAAACGTAAGCACGTAACGTAGAATCCTCTGGTTTAGACGTAGTCGATGCTACTTCAAGACGTAAATCCAAATTTCTTTCCAAAAATAAGTGAGTTCATATTGTAACATTAAAATAATGTTTTTAAATAATATTCGAGAATAAAATATCAACCATAAATTGACGGATTGTCACACATAAAGTGTTGTTATTGTCAACAAATATCTTGGTATGCATGAAATTATACCCATAATCCAACAGCTGGTTCTGAATCCACAAAACTTGGCCACAACAAGCAGCTGCAGCCACATACTCAGCTTCAGTTGTAGAATTAGCCACCACTGTTTGTTTCTTGCATTTCCAAGATATCAACCTGCTCCCAAGAAACTGACATCCACCAGTTGTAGATTTCCTATCAAATTTATCACCTCCATAATCACTATCTAAATATGCAATCAGCTCCAATGGTGAATCCTTTGGGTACCACAAACCAAGACCAAGATAGCACCTTAGGTACCTAAAGATACTCTTTACAGCATAAAGGTGACATTCTTTGGGAGTCACTTGATGGCGTGCACAAGCACACCCAGCAAACATGATGTCAGGTCTGGAGGCAGTAAGATACATCAAGGATCCAATCATGGATCTATAGTGCCTGACATCAACATCTTTCCCATCTCCAATCTTTCCCCAAGGGTGTTCTCTATCCATAGGAGTAGTAGCCCTCTTTTCATGTGGAGAAAAGCCAAACTTCTTCAAGATCTCAGCAACATATTTATCCTGGGAGATGAAGATACCATTTTCTTTCTGCTGAACTTGTAAACCTAGAAAGAAGTTCATCTCCCCCATAGCACTCATCTTGAATTTGTCTGTCATAAGCTTGGAGAAATCCTCACTCATCTTTGGATCAGTAGACCCAAAAATGATATCATCAACTGTAGAATATTGATAATCAATGAATCTATGAAGGGGTTTGTTGATTTCTAGAGAGAGAAAGTTAGAGAGAGAAAGTGAGAGAAACTATGTGTATTTTATTAAGTGAAACTAGAAAAGTGACAACAACCAACCCCTTTCCTTGGTGGAAAGGGGTATTTATAGTTCCAAGCAAACATGGGCTTGGGCCGGTCCATGACAAGCCCATGGACCGGTTCTTACTTAACTTAATAAGCAACTAACTATTATTTGTTAACTACGAGCTATTACAACATTAATTAATATTGTGGAGTGACCGATACTTCTAATATACGTAAAAACGTATTTCTAACAATCTCCCCCTAAGGGAGGTCACTCCACGTTACAAAGTTCTAAACCTAGCATACTATACTAAGTCTTCGTTCTTTAGCTCGTAGTCTTTTCTTCTTTTCTTTCTTTTGTTGTGAATATGTTGGTTTGATCTTTTTGGCTTTGGCTTGAGAGCATTTTTCTTTGGCCTTTCACGTGCGATCTTTGCCTCTCTTGTGAATTTGCCTCCTCGTGACTCCATGTTCCACACACTTATATCTTTTTGTTGAATTCTCGAAAGTTTCAGAGTTTGGTACAGCGGAAGACTTTATCTTGTACTTTCTTGAATTTTTGCTAAACTTTGATGCAGAAAAACATAAGCATGTGGGAACGACTTCTACAGGTACACCGCAACACCACCGTCTTTACTGGTACACAGCAACGCCACCGTCTTCAACAAGTACACAGCAACGCCACCGTCTTTAACAGGTACACAGCAACGACACGAATAAAATGGCTTTGAACATTTTATTCTAATTCGGTAGCATTTTACCTCCGGTCGGTGAAGACCGTTGGACGATATTAGATATCGTACCCGTGACGGATAGTTTCAATTAAGAAACTTCCTGACAGGATTTCGCGGGTAAACCCGTTCTCTTTATTCGACTGTCCAAAGCTGACTGCGAACATAAAGAGTGAATCACTTGGATAAATTATCCTTGTGATTTGAAGCCGTCAATTCATGAAACCTGGAACAAGTGAATTTCAATTAAGATTTTCACCATCGTTGCTTTCCAGTTGTCACGAGCTCAATTCATAAAGAATCTTGCACGTTACCTACCAAGTGCTGTTTGATGTTGACACTAGAAGGATTTCCACTCGTCACTGTGATCAATAAAGAGTCACTCTGAGTGTTCTGGCAAGATCATATGATAATGCGAAGAGGCCTGGAACGAGTTTAAGTTCAATTAAGAATTAAACCACTGTTACCTTCCAGTTTTTCACAAGATTGGTTCTAAAAGAACCGCACGTGTAACCTACCATGAGCTTGTTTGATGTTGGCTCAAGCAGGATTTCCATCTTCATTGTAATACTTGCGTATTACTCGGATGTTCTAGCAATATTACAGGAATATTGCGTAGGACTCATGAAAATCTCTTACTTTTCACAGTGTGTGAGAAAGCAAGGAATAAATGGAAAGTGTCCTAATGAGACTTTTGATGATCTCTTGGCTCTAGACTCGATTGTGCGTTTTGATTTAGTGAGCGATGGCTGGAGAGGAGTGCCACCTTTTCAATACCAGTCTATTCGGAGTGAATAAACCAATAGATAACGTGTTGATCTCCGTGTGATTAAAACAAATACCTTTTGAGAGATATTTGAGTTAGCTGGGAAGGGTTGTACATTGCATCACTGGGTCCATGATGTCTTTCTTCAATACCGAGAATCATTAGCAAAAATGACCTCAATAGCATATGTATTGACCCGGTTTCTGCCTAAAGTTGTAAGGAGGGCTTCTTTCTTTACACCCTTTATCTTTACATTTCTTTTTCATTCTTCAACCCCTTCAATGCTTACCAATACGTCATCACTAGCACCTTGTTGTGATTGTTCCAGTGCTAGCTTAAGTACTTGGTCGGCATTCAGCTACGTTCACATTCTTTCTCCATCTTTCCTAGGACTTCTAATTCTATCTACGGAATTGTCCTTGGGAAGATTCCATCGGCTCTGATGAATCATTGGACTAAACCTATTCCTACCACCCTTTTGTCACCACATCCGTCGTGAATTAAGCGTGTTTTGGGAAGGAATTGCCACCATGAAAAATCATTGAAAATCACCTAAAGTACTTGTGATATTGAAATCAAAAGTTTTGTACCTTAGGTGTTTTGTTCATCAAAAACGCTCCCCCTTAACACGTGCTTTACACATATTAAGTAGGATAATCGTTAAGTCTTTTTCATCTTTTAGCCAAGTATCACTTACGTCTCCTTAATCCCATTTTCTCCCCTTATCCAAAATGTTAACCATTAATATTTGGGATATTGAATGGATTAACCGGTCTTTGGGTAAAAATGAAATCGATGTTTGGCCATAGAACAAGTTATTGCTCCCCCTTAAGTTAATAAGGGATAGGTGTAGTGCTTTAGTATGATATATTTTGAAAGATTTAGAATCTCGTGAGAAATTCTTGAAAAATTATCATACCTTAACACTACATCAAGCCATTAAAGCACATTATTCACAAATATACATATTCACAATTGAAAACCAATATAAAGTGGACCTGAAATGTACGACCCATTAGATGGATCGTTGCAGTAGCTTGTGGTGCACTAAATACGGTCTTCCACCCACGAATCTTTCCAAGCTCCTCATCAATCTACGTTCACGGAGCTTTTGATCAATCTTCTTGATCACGTACTTTGCCATCTGCCGGTAACCCGGATGCCAATCCTCCGTCATCTCTGGCAAAGTCCCACCCGAGTTCAGATGCTCCAACTTTCCTCTGACTTGTAGAAGAGTCCCATCACTGTACTTATGGAGCTCACCCACCCTCATAAACTTCATCAAACCTCGACTGTTCAAGTAGAAAATGCCGTAATTCGGGACAGAAATGCCGGTATATGGACATCTTTCTACATGTTGAGGTAGCACTTGATTCACTGGACGGGTTAGGTTAAGCTTCCTTTGATAGCTTTCGACTCCTAACTGAAGATCTTCAACTCGTGTCTTGATGACAATGCTTCGTGTGAACATACGAAGTGCTGTATTCAAAGCAATCAGGTCTTCACGAGGAATATGTATGAGTTGATCTCGGGTCATCAGAAGCAGCATATCTTCGATATCCTCAAGGCGAATGATGGAAAAATCTCCCTGCTGGATTTTGTATTCGTCATCCTCCCTTTTCAAACGAATCTCCGTCACATGATAATAGCCGTTCTTGGCTTCAGTTTTCAACCCTAAAATGCTGGAGATGCGGATATCGGATCTAACGTTGCTTCCAGAATTGACTAGGCAGCAACCCCTGTACGCCCTTCGAACTCGTTCGTCCCAATGAGATGCACCTATGACAGCATACATATCATAATTACGATTCATCTTAGGGACCCAGAGTCGGTTTACCTTTTCCTCGATAAAGGGTATTGTCCCCCAGTTGGCAGCTTTCAGCAAGGTCAGGGAGGTTGCGTACTTTGATGACCCCTTCAGAAGATACACAAGATCATTGGTGACGAAAAAGTCAAGAGCAATCTGATTATCTTGATATGGATCCATTGGAGGTGGAGCTCTTTCTGATTCATGAAGACCTGGCCGTTGAACGGTTTTCAGAGCCTTCAGGATCTCATCGGCATAATACTCGAACTCCATTCGGGTTAATCGGGTTTTGGCGCGAAGTCTCCTATCGTTCAGCGCTTTCTTCACCAAAGATGGAGTAACCGAAGTCTTATACTCATGAGCAAGAAATGCACACAAGTCAATCGGACTACGGATACGGAGATATAGAACATCTTTGTCAGCATCCGTGATTGGATCATATTGCGCCGCTGCCGTGATCCAAGCTTGAGGTGGTGCAGTCTCGTCAATCTCCAACGTGTTTGCCCAGTCTTTGGTGCTTGGTTCAGGAACCGTAGATTTTTGTGCTTGTTGTAGAGGAGTAGAAGTGCGAACATCTGTTGGTTCAGTTTCAGGCATTTCAGCAGTGTCGTGAACGGGTGAGTGTTGTGCAGCTTCGGGTTCCGTTACTGATTCTGCAATCACAGAAGCAACAACAACAGAACTAATGGGGTTAGTGGTAAAAGGTAAAGATACAGCGATAGAGGTACCAGGAACCGATGACGCTGTAGTGGCATTCACATCGTGGCGCCACTTAGTTCGTCTTGATTCCGATGATGTTGATTTGTCCTTCTGTGCTGCATCTTTCTTGGACTTGGTTCCAGTCTTAGCAGTTTTCTTGGAGCTGGTAACCTTGTCTCCCTCTTTAGGCTGTTCACCCCCATCATCATCCTGATTGTCATCCCCGTTACTACCCCTAGCACTCTCCTCATGCCCATCACCACCATCATCGCCATCATCATCATCCTCATCCTCGTCATCATCATCCTCATCCTTATCCTCATCATCACCATCATCGTCATCCTTTTCCTGTTCTTCTCCTTCTTCTTCCTCTTCCTCTTCACCAGTACCCTCTTCCTGCTCACTTTCTTCCCTTTCTTCTTCAGGTAGAATGTGATAAGGTACCACACTTCCAAACGTTTTGAATAACCTATCATCCTCCATGATAGCATCATTCAGGGATTTGTATAGAGCCCGTTGAATCCTAGACTTATCAAACGATCCAAGTTCCACCATACGAGCCTTAAGGATCTTCTTCAATTCAAAATCCGTCAAGTCATAAGCAATCTTGTAGGCGGCTTCTGAAGGATTGGATGATTTGATCATCAAGTTGTCAGCAACAAGTGTCTTCAACTCATCACGCAGTTTAGGCATTAGGGATTCAACGGATTCTTGCACTCTTTCTTCCACAGAGGCTTCAAGTGCTTCTTTTTGCTCTTTGTATTTATCCCTCTTCGCTTGAAGTCTGGTGATACGTGCAGCATGCTTATCAGCCTCAGCCTGCTTAACCCGAGCTAGTTCTTCTGCATGTGCTTTTCGAGTCACTTCCATATCTGCAGCGAACCTAGCAATCATCTCCTCTTGGGCTCTCCTAAATGCTTCTTCACTTTGAGCTCGTCTTTGTAACTCTTGGCGAAGTTCATCCATTTCGCGTTTGTGATTATCCACATGTTTATCCAACATTTCGGCCATCACCAATGCAGCCATGGTAGATGTTGCAGAGCTGCTCTGGGTTGATTGGAGAGGCTCGGTTGTTACTGCGGTACTAAGGATGGGAATTATAGGTGGTGGAAGAAATGGTGTTGAAGCCGGTCTGGTTGGTAAGGGTTGTATGGGTGGAGGTTGAGTTGCTAAAGGTTGAGTTGACACCATGATCGTAGGAGCAACAGACTCCTTTTCCACACTTGCTGAAATGGGGATTGATGGCTCCTTCGAAGTGGAATAATGTTCAGGTGACCCAAACTCATCAACATCATCTGGTTCCACGTACTCATCTTCAACATCTACCCTTGCACCTGAAACACTACCGCCAGTATCTTTCCTACTCCTTTGAATTGCTATCTTCATCATTTGTTTCTCTGTCTTGTCAAGAGCAGGATCAACAACATCTTATTCGTCACGTAAAGCCATCTCATCAGCCTTACCCTTTCCCTTCTTACCCTCTGTCTTCTTCTTCTTGGTTTCGGGTTCAGGTAACGCGGCTGGTTGTTTGCGTTTACCTTTACTCTTGACCGTTGTAGACGAATCTTCTCCGGTCTGAAGGTTTGCTTTCAGCTTCTTGATTTCTAGCTGCAGTAGCTTGTAATCAGCAGAACCTTTGATTTTCTCCGTCAGAAGATAATCAGGAATAGGACCCGGAATCACACCAATAGACGGTCCTTCATGCCTCAGATCCACAGTATCATCAGCTTCTTCAGTGTGATAGCGACTTGCTGCACGCCTATCAATAGTAGCATCATTCTTCATAAAATAATTAATGATAAGCTTGATAAACCGAGGATAAGGAAAGAAGTTTGTCTTCAGCTTCTTGTTATAGAAGAGTTGAAAGGTGAATTCTTCCCATATCAACAAAGCATAATCTGAATTTGCAGCTTTGTACATGCCATAGAAGAGGTTTATTATAGGACTGCGCAAAGCATCATGGCCACTCGTTTTTGGTGTAAGACATTTACTGAGAATACCCATCAATGCTCTCCAAGGTTGTCCTACTTTAGCAGTGGTAAACTCAGACGCAACTCGTATTTCCGGACATCCAAGAGCGTCAAATAACTCCACGAGTTCATCTTTAGTAGGATCCCTCGAGAATGACATGCCTTTGGGTGTATCCCGTATACCAAGAATCTTACGGAAGTCTGAAAATGTGAGTGTCTGCTGCTTGTTGTCGATGGTGAAGGTGATCTTGTTTGAAGTGATTTCCTTGGTAGCCCAAAATTCATACATATACTCATAAGGCACCGAGGCACTACTTCTCAAAGCATTCTTAAAATGGGATTGATCAAGGATCGCAATGGCTACTTTAAATCCATGGTGAGTGGATTTTGAGATTTGCTTTAGCCTATAGTTGTTGGGTATAAACTTAAGGGTTCATGCTTTAGCAATATCGGCTTCTCTAGATTCTTGGATTGCTTGTACTGTTGGATTAGTCATTGTATCTGCTTAAGATAAGACATGAAAGGTTGATGCACAAAAACATATAGATATATATCATTCTTACTTCTAAGCATAACACATTTCATAACATAAAACAACAAGTACATATAACATGCAAACAATAATAATCAAACAACTCTTTATCCGGAACATTTTCTCATTCGGAACTTCTTCATCCGGAACATTCCTTCATTCGGAACTTCCTTCATCCGGAAGTTCTTCATTCGGAACTTCCTTCATCCGGAAGTTCTTCATTCGGAACTTCCTTCATCCGGAAGTTCTTCATTCGGAACTTCCTTCATCCGGAAGTTCTTCATTCGGAACCTCCTTCATCCGGAAGTTCTTCATTCGGAACTTCCTTCATCCGGAAGTTCTTCATTCGGAACTTCCTTCATTCGGAAGTTCTTCATTCGGAACTTCCTTCATCCAGAAGTTCTTCATTCGGAACTTCCTTCATCCGGAAGTTCTTCATTCGGAACTTCCTTCATCTGGAAGTTCTTCATTCGGAACTTCCTTCATCCGGAAGTTCTTCATTCGGAACTTCCTTCATCCGGAAGTTATTCATTCGGAACTTCCTTCATTCGGAAGTTCTTCATTCGGAACTTCCTTCATTCGGAAGTTCTTCATTCGGAACTTCCTTCATTCGGAAGTCCTTCATTCGGAACTTCCTTCATTCGGAAGTCCTTCATTCGGAACTTCCTCATTCGGAAGTTTTTCAGAAAAAATTCCTTCATTCGGAAGTTCTTATCCTTATTCATCCGGAACATAGAAACACAGTCTAAGAAGATTAATTCTAAACGCGTTTGTGAATTTCTAAGGCAATCTAAAGCATTTAAACATCATATCATACCAATCCGCACAAAACCCACCACAAATCCCTAGTTAATTAACCCTAAATTAATCATAAACCCTAAGTTGATTAAACTGATTAATTGAGCACTGTTAACAGAATTATATGATAGGTAAGGTGGATTAGAAGTTAAAATATTGATGAAATTACCTTATTAATCGAATGAATGGAATTGGATGGATTAAACGAGTGATTTGAGTTCTTGTGTGTGTTTATTCAACAATGGCGGAAAGTATAATGAAAAAGAGATAAACAGTGAAAGGGAAAGTAAGGGGCGGGGGGGTTTTTTATTTGACTTAGGTCAAAATTTTGACAACTTTCAAAGTGTGTCACCTTAAGTCCCTCCAATTTCACATTCACCCTTGTTTAACTTACATTTTTCATTTTCCTTAATTCCCTTGTTTAAGTTACACACAACTTAGCAAACACAATCTATTAGCATATCTCCAAAATCTAAAAGCCATGCCTATCACTTAGAACGAACACAAGTCGTATTCTAAAGCAAAACCACTCAATTACCATGTAGCCCTTAATTTTCACATTCACTTTTGAAAATCAATTTAATGACGAAGATGATTTTAATATTTTCTCCCCCTTAAACGATGACCCGTTTTCTATTTAAAGAGCTGTAGTCATTGTTTAAAGAGTCAAATATTGATGAAAGCATTTCCAATTTATATCTTGAAAAAGTTTGATTCGTGGTGTCAATAAGATTTCTCTTATTTTAACAAATTAATGCACTGAGACGTACATAAATTCGTGTTAGACCAAGTTATAAAGTAAACTTGATCCCTTTGCATGATTTGGCTTGTAAATCATGCCCGAGAAAATTAATTCCCGTTCTGAGCCAACGTTTTCCAAGGAAATACGTGACTTTAATATGAAAACCGGGTTGCAGTCAGAAATAACTACAAGCCATTTTGAGCATGTTTTAAAAGTTTGAACTTCTGCTCGAACTTTATTTACAACCCCGTGTCATTATTGAATGACATTTCTAGGTTCGTAAATATTATCGATTCCAGAAGACATGCTCTTTTTATCAAAACATTTTTGAACACACAATTTTGAAGATTTAGAAAAACCTTTTGAGAAATTCTCGAAAAATTGTGTTCAAAGTTTTGAAAAACAATTACTTGAGCTTAAGATGTTGAATATCTTAAAAACGAGCTCAAGTCCGAGAAGTTGTGAACTTCTCGTTGTTAAGGATAAGTTTATCATCAGCGATAAACTTTCCTTTTATCTGAAGGACGAGTCCTAAGCTGACATTTACTTAGAAGTCGTGTTCATGAGCTTGAAAACTTTGACTGTTTTAACGGAAAGCTCATGACCGAGAAAGGTTAATTTCTCGTTACGAGGAAAAGTTCTCTTAGTTAAAAGATACACTTTCCTTTATGAGCTTAAAACTTCGAATGTTTTAAGACAAGCTCATGACCGAGAAAGGTGAATGTCTCGTTAAGAGGATAAGTTATCATAAACGATAAGCTTTCCTTTATTTTAAGTTCGAGTTACAGTCTGACATTTAACTGTAAGTCATATACACAAGCTTAAAACCTTTGAATGGTTTTAATGTAAGCTCGTGTCCGAGAAAATTTAATTTCTCGTTGTAAGGATAAGTTTATCATCGGCGATAAACTTTCCTTTATTTGAAGAACGGGTTACCATCTGATATTTAATGATAAACCATATACACGAGCTTAAAACCTTTGAATGGTTTTTAGGGTAAGCTCGTGTCCAAGAAAAATTAATTTCTTGTTAAGAGGGTAAGTTATCGTTGCGTAGATAAACTTCCCTGTCTTTGAAGTCCGGGTCGTCGTCTGTCATTTAACGAGGAGCCATTATGCATGAGCTTAAAAACTTGGAATGTTTTTGATATAAGCTCATGCCCGAGAAAAATGAATTTCTCGTTGTTAGGATAAGTTTACCATCGGTGATAAACTTTCCTTTCTTTGAAGAGCGAGTTATAGTCTGTGATGTGACTATAAGTCCTTGTGCATGAGCTTAAAAACGTGGAATGTCTTTAACATAAGCTCATGCCCGAGAAAAATGAATTTCTCGTTGTTAGGATAAGTCATCATCTGGATGAACTTTCCTGTCTTTGAAGATCGAGTTACAGTCTGTTATATGACTGTAAGTCCTGTGTAAGCTTTAACCATGAATCCCCTGAGATACTAGTTTCTCTGATATCTGCTTCTTCAGCAACCAAACTCTGAGAGTGTCCTTAGTTGAACGGTATACAACGATTGGACCGCTTCGTTCTTTCGGAACATCAACTTTGGTACCTGCATTCTCATTAGGAGTTTGTATACTTTTGCATGGGTTAGAGATATCTATTTTTGAAGCACGTGGGGGTTCACAGTTGGCTTTACTTGTTTTAGAGGCGACCTGAGTAGATGATTCACTAGTCTTGGCTGGCAAACGTTTCCTTTTATAGAAAACCTTAAGTTTAGGCGTAAGTGAAGTATCATCTTTATCAGTTTCCTCCCTAGTAGACTTAGTAGAATCGGAGACTATCCTAGTTAAAGGGCACTCGTTTCCTACAAGAGTGAAAGTTCTACCAGTGGGGCGCCACATTTTACCAAAGGGTTTGATTTTAGCGACCCACTGGGATTTAAGTCTAGCACGGGAGTTCACCTCATTAAGTAATTTCTTGATACAGGAGTCATGATTTGCCGTAAAGACACATTTTCTACATGTTTTACAAGTAGCATATTTAATGTCCGAGTAATTCCTAGATGATTGATCGATGCTCCTAGGAGACGTCATGCTACGGTTAGCAGTGTTGGGTAATCTAGAAGGCATCTGACTAGGTTGGACATTGCTATCTCTTACATGTGTCTTTTGCTTAGCTTCCCTTTGACCAAAATCCTGGCGCACATCAGTTGAACTAGTTCTAGACGTGTTCATTGAGCTATTCTTAGAGAAACTAGAGGCAATCATGTGATTAGGTCTTGCTAAAACTGATTTAGTCACATTAGGCCTAGTTGGTGGAGTGACTGTTCTAGAAATATGTCCCAAATCAACTTGGGAGGCAAACCGCGGTCTCGAGGATTGTAGTCGCTCGGATCTAAATGCAGTAGGTTGTCTGACAATCGGTTGTCTGACTAACTGATTTGTAGGCGGTTTCCCCAAGATTGATGGTTTTTCAAGCTTAGTGTCCACACTAGATCCGCTATTTTTCCTTAACTCGTTTTTCAACGCAGCTATAGCAAAGACCTTTTCCTGTACTTGAGCCTTTAATGTTTCATTTTCTTTGAGCACGTTATCTTGGAATGCCAACTTAGATTCAAGCAGTTGAATTTGTTTCAAAAGATTATCCTTTTCAGCTTTAGAATCTAGAACAGTTTGATCCAATTTTCTTTCAAGAACAACGTTTGACTTTTCAAGTTTTTCAGAGTATGTTTCAAATTTGTTCGTTTTCTTAGAAAATTCAAGTTTGGCATCCTCAAGATCTTTTGATTGCCGAGCTACGATTGTTTTGAGCTCTTTAATCTTAGAATCAGAATCAGTTAACGAGGCAGTTGTAAAGCATTTATCATGATGTACTATAGCATTTTGAACACTTTCTCCCCCATTATGACTCACATCGGATGAATCAGAAGTGGTATTTCTATCACTCTTTTCCATCCCATGTTTGTCATAATTAGGTTCAGAATGCTCAATATGCGGCATGTCATCAGCATATACATCATAAACAACATTACATTGTACCATGTTTGCAGGCGCTTCGTCATAAACGGGTAAGGTGTCAGCAAAAGAGATCTCGTGAACAGTCCTTGACGTGCCACTGGTATCATGTTGTCCTCCTGATTCCGTGCTCTTGGCATCGATAGGCTCCAAGTTTTCAACCGTATGACCAGTTTTCTCTTGCATCGAAGAGTGTTGCACTCCATTATCATACCCTTGCTGAAGTCGAGATCTTTCATAAATCGAAGACGAGACCGATGTCATGAGTTTCAATATTGTATCACGAAAAACTCGAAGCTCGGTACGTGTATCTCGAAGAAATGATTGGCAAAGCATCGAACTTTCAGACTTGATGATATTAAATTGGAGGAAAGGCGTGAGTTGTGTCACAAGAGCCTTATAAGCAAGTGCCGATGCAGAGTGATTAAAGTTGTTATGGTTGAGTTGCTCGGCGAGTTGGCTCAAAGTGGTGAATATTGAGTCGATGAATATATGACGATCTTGACCAAAGATTATCATAAATTCGCTCCCTCCTTGAATCCGTGAAAGAGTAACTAGATGACACTGAAGCATTTGAAATGAAGTGATGCCGCTTTTTCTAACTTTGTTTTGCATTGAATGCGATTCTCCCTTTTGACATGTCGAATCGAACGAATCCATTGAATATCGATTAAAAATGACGTTGATAATTATGATCGATGAACAAATTTGTTTTCACTTTCAACTAATAACACCCAGTCAAAAATCCGTAACCACTAAAAATAAATCCCGTCAAATATTTTATCACTTTGGTTCTTTCAAAATGCCCGCCTCAACACGATGTACCAAAAATAAATACACAAAATTAACTAGTAAAATTAACTTATCACAAAAAAAATGAAAGTAATTTTCTTAAAAAAAAACCTTAACAAAACAAAAAAAAAAAAAAAATTCTTAACTAACAAAAATTACTAATAAAAATTGTAAGAATCGTGTAGCTTTAAAAACTCAGCGTTAGATTCGTGACAAGAATGATTATCTACCTCATTTACAGTATCAGCAACATTTACAGAAAGATCACAAATATCATCACATATATGCACAGCATCACAATTAATCATAGCGGATGTAAGCTCATTCGAATAATTAACATTTACAGTAGTAAGCACATCACACGAGATTACTGCAGATAAGAATCGGTCATATTCGGTTAAAATCTTTTCTTTTTCAATTAGTTGTAGTTCGTAAGCGGTGTCCATTTCATAAAACACTTTTTGAACTTCACCAATTTCAAACACAAGATTTTCCTTAAGAGATGCAAAAGTTCCTTTTAGACTTTCGACAAACGGATTGATCTCATTTTTAAACACCTCGTTCATATGTTCAAAAGCCCATTCTCCGGCATTTAAGCCATTTGAAGTCGTACAATCCAAAATGACCTTGTCAAAATTAGTAAAGTATTGATTAATCTCTTGCAAGTTTAACCATGCAGTACTAACAGGTGGAAGATCCTTTGGAATTTCCTTAGGACCTTCCATATTGACAAGTGTAGGAAATGTACTAGGGTTTTCTTCATCTAATATGTAGGTCGGTGCTGTTATGAATCTTTGTCCATATGGAAGCGAATTCTAAAATCCGTTTTTGCAAGCTCCTTATTCAATTTAAAATAATCACACTCGGGATATTTTGCAGAATTGTATGACCGATCCTCGTCAACTAGATCCTTACTTGTTCGATCATCGGGAAAAACAATCGGGTCTAAAGCCAATCCTAATTGAGTTGCATTATAAAGTCTAGGACTATGTCTTAAAGCTTGTTTTGCATACCGTGGATTAGGGGGAAGGCCTTTTAGACGTGATAAGTTAAACTCTCTAAACGAAGCATCAAATAAGTGAACTAGTTGAGAAGCAGCGTATTGTCTTAACAGCAAGTAATCTAAACTTCTAATCTTGTTAGTAGCATTAATCTCCATTTCATTCTTCTTAGACTCGAGTGATTCAAAATCCGTTTGAAGTTTTTGAAAATTAGTGACCACTAACTCTTTTTCTTGAAGTTCATTAGACAGATTTGCTCTTAAGTTTTCTATTTCTTGCAAGTGACCCATTTGTTTGTATCTAATGTGATCATATTCGGGATTAGTTAGAACACTAGACGAAGGCACTAGTTCCAAGGTTTGAACTTTCTCATTGCTTAAGGCAAGCTCATCAGACAAATTCTTATTCTTAGCTAAGGTTTCTAAGAGTGCAGCATTCATTTGGCTAAGTAATGTAGTAGGAACCATGACCAAATCTTGTTGAGCAGGAGTAGGCGTATGCGAAATGGGTCCCGGTTGTGATTCACTCAAAGTCTGGGGACTCACATTGATATTGCTATCATTGTTTGTCTCTTCGTTTGAAAGACTCACCACCGAAGATTCATTCGAATCAGCACTCTCTTGCACAACTTGATGTGGTTGAATACTAGCATCAGTGGTATTATCGGTGGTATTAATAAGTACCTCAGATCTCTTTTCTGGCCCTAAGCTGGAGATAGTTGCCATGAGAGTAGCCTTTGCAGATTGAAAGTCATCACAGTCTGAGTCATACGCATCGAGATCATCTGCTTGGTATGCTGCATTCTGTGTGGTGACCGTGTCTTGTTCAGCAATCCCTGGATCAGCAAGAAATGCAAGCTCCTCTTCATCAAGTTCCCTTCCTTGTGCTTGAGCATTCACCAGATAGATCTTTTCTGCAAACCATTGTCCATCCCTTCTCCTCTTGGGTTTCTTACAATCCCTGGACATATGACCCTCTTCCTTGCAGTTGTAGCATGTAATCATTCTCAACTTGCCTGAATTAGCCCGTGGAGGATTGTTGACCATTGGAGCAGGAGCAGGATTGACCGTGCGAGCATTGGTTGATGTGGAAGGTCTCCCCTGATATGGTTGAATTGGCTGAACCATTACCCTGCCATTCTCAATTGTAGCTTGTTGGCGAGAATTGGATGAATTCCTCAACTGATTGTTGGTAGGAGCTGATCCCCTAAATCCTCGTTTGCTTAAAGTCCTTGTGAGATAGGCAGACATAGTGGTTAACACTTCAACTGGATCAGCACCTTGTTTAAATACAGGAACGGGGACTTCCTCATCATCACAGTACATTGCTTGATCTTGAGCTACATAATCACTAGAAGGAATACTCATTTGATCAGGGTAGCTTGTTGGATATGCTGCATTCTCTTGATAAGATGAATATGAAGATTGAGCATAAGGTGCAGTACTTGCAGGGTGATGTTGTATAGCATATTGTGAAGAAGGTGCACTGAACCGATATTGTTGCTGATGTGAGGTGGGTGGTTGTGGTAAAATCGAGTATTGGGGAAAGGCTGGTGTCATGTAAGGTGATGGATGATAGGCTTGATGTCCCAAAATATAAGGAGTGTTGTTGTGAGACAAGCTTGGTTGATTCGCCATCAAAGCTAATGAATCAGGGTACATACCTCGTGGAGAACGGTGCATGATCACATGTTTTTCATGTTGCTGAAGAAAAGCATATAGTTGATCCAAATTGCACTTATGCAAATCCCTGGTTAACTTAACATCGGTAATGTACTCACCCCATTCAGCCTGAGGTAGAGTATTCAAGAATTTGGTGTTAACCTGGAATGGTGCAATCACCAGATTGTATACATTCAGATCATTCATAAGTGTGGTGAATCTGAAGTAATAATCATGAAGCGTTTCCCCTGGGTTGTAAGTGAATCTATCAAACAGGTCATACAACTGACATTCCCTTTCCTGTTTGGTGAGAGACGTGCCTTGTAGCAACACCTTAAGACGTTCCCATAAATCCTTTGCCACTGTATACTGACTTACCATCCTATAGATGTCATGGGGAAGAGCTTGGAGAATTGTTTGAAGAGCTTTCTCGTCTGCATCGGCAACAAGTTGTTGGGCTGGTGTAAGTTCTTCAAATTCTCTTGGTCGAGTCACATTGTTGACCACTATGGTACCATAGTCAAGTGGACCATTTAAAATTGACTTAACCATAAGCCTCCCATAAACCGGTTTTCCCTTAAGATAAGACATCATCCGGCCTTGCCAAGCTTCAAAAACTTCTTTGATGAGCATTGGTGGGCGATTATCCGTTCCCGTAATCACCGAAATATCCGTAAGTGATGTCATCTGAGGCATTACTGAATTCGGATTCATTTTGTTAACTTCAAAGAGACAAAGATTATCGATTGATCGAGCAGTGAAGTAAAGCTTGTGAATTGTGTTGTGTTTTTGTTGTAAGAAACCAAGATTAAATCCTCTAAAAAATCGTCGAAAAAACAAGCAAAATAACCCTTGATTCGGAACTTTTTGTTGATTCGGAAGTTTGATTCGGAAGATTTGGCTTGGAATTACCTTGATTCGGAACTTTTGGCTTGATCCGGAACTTCTTGATTCGGAAGTTCTTGGTTCGGAACTTTGGCTTGATCCGGAACTTCTTGGTTCGGAAGTTCTTGGTTCGGAAGTTCTTGATCCGGAACTTCTTGATCCAGAACTTCTTGATGCGGAACTTCTTGATCCGGAACTTCTTGATCCGGAACTTCTTGATCCGGAACTTCTTGATCCGGAACTTCTTGATCCGGAACTTCTTGATCCGGAACTTCTTGATCCGGAACTTCTTGATCCGGAACTTCTTGATCCGGAACTTCTTGACCCGGAACTTCTTGATCCGGAACTTCTTAATCCGGAACTTCTTGATCCGGAACGTTTTTGGTTGATCCGGAACTTGTTGGTTCGGAACTTTTGCTGAATAATCAGAAACTTGTTCCGATGAACAGTCGAACACTAAAAATGAAGATTAAGCCCAGATTTTGACCAAATAACCCAAAAAGTTTTGTGATTTCAACAATAATAAGTAAAAACTAATACTTATCCACTAATCCCAATCACAAAAACACCAAAAACACCAAGAATCAAGATGGTTTTTCTTAAAGAACACTAATACAATCAAAAACAAAAAAACCACACAAATCACTACCTTAAATCACCCCATAGCTCTTGATACCAAATGTAGAATATTGATAATCAATGAATCTATGAAGGGGTTTGTTGATTTCTAGAGAGAGAAAGTTAGAGAGAGAAAGTGAGAGAAACTATGTGTATTTTATTAAGTGAAACTAGAAAAGTGACAACAACCAACCCCTTTCCTTGGTGGAAAGGGGTATTTATAGTTCCAAGCAAACATGGGCTTGGGCCGGTCCATGACAAGCCCATGGACCGGTTCTTACTTAACTTAATAAGCAACTAACTACTATTTGTTAACTACGAGCTATTACAACATTAATTAATATTGTGGAGTGACCGATACTTCTATTATACGTAAAAACGTATTTCTAACATCAACATAGACCTGCACAAGCAACACATCCTTGCCTTTCTTCTTTGTAAATAGTGTCTGATCTATGGTGCCCCTTTTGAATCTATTGTCCACCAAATAGGTAGACAAAGTACCATACCATGCTCTAGGGGCTTGATGAAGGCCATACATAGCCTTTTTGACTCTATACACTTTATCTGGATGCTCTGGATCCTCAAAACTAGGAGGTTGCATTACATATACTTCCTCAACAATGGTGACATAGAGAAAGGCACTCTTGACATCCATTTGATAGACAGTGAAGCCCATGCAGGATGCATAGGCTAGAAAAATCCTTATAGCTTCAATCCTTGCAACTGGTGCAAAGACTTCCTCATAGTCTATCCCCTCCTCTTGTGTATAACCTTGAGCCACTAACCTTGCCTTGTTTCTGACCACAATGCCTCTTTCATCTCTTTTGTTCCTGAGAACCCATCTTGTCCCTATAGGTCTGACATATCTAGGACAATCAACCAGCTCCCAAACATCCTGAATTGCAAATTGGTGAAGCTCATCCTGCATTGCTTCCACCCAACTTGGTTCTTTGAGAGCATCAAATATTTTCTTGGGTTCCTCTTGTGACAGAAAACATGCAAACAAACATGCTTACACAAGAGGGGTATCAACCTTCTTGTGTATATTAGCAATAAACCCACCAAGACCTTGATGAGATCTTCTAGTCTGAACTGGAGTCATAACATCACCAATGATCTGGGAAGGGGGGTGATTCTTCATTGTGGAAGTGAGAACTCCTCCTTCAAAAAGTCTGGTGTCCTCAACCTCATTCTCCATGTTGCTAATATCTTCTTCATCAGACTCTCTTACATCAACATGAGGATGAACCTCTTCATATATATTGGAAGGTTCACCTTGTTCAAAATTGGAAGAGAAAAGATGGGCAGAATTGTTGTCAACGCCTGAACCTTGTTTGTCAGCACTTGGGCTAACAACGCTTGAAGTGTGGTTGTCAACGTCTGAACCATCAACGTCTGAATTGGTCTTGTCAGTGCTAGATTTGCCTTTGTCAGCGCCTGAAGGACCATGCATGTTTATAACTGGTGGTGCTTGGAAACCACCATTATCTTGTCCAGCAGCAGCAGCAGCAGCAAAAGCATCTGTCCAAATGGGAATGGTAACATATTCTAGGATAGGAGATGTCTTTTCTACTTGTGATCCAACCTTTTCATGAACCTGAGTACCTGAAACATCAACAACTTGTTCCTCCATAACATTTGAAGTTACCTTCACAATGTCTGGATTAGTGACAGGCATATAATTTAAAGTTCTAGATAAAGGTTCCAAGTCAAACAACCAATCAGGACCACTTTCAGGATCACTGGGTTTATTCTCTAAAAACCTAACATGTACTCTTTCAATTATACGTTTGTCCTCTTTAAGATAAACCCTATATCCCTTGCTCTGTACTGAATACCCCATGAAGTAGCCCTCATCACCTTTTGCACTAAATTTCCCTAAGGCATCACTAGTGTCTAACACTACTACATGACAATCAAAAGGTCTGAGAAAACCAATATTAGGTTTTCTACCCCAAACTAACTCATAAGGTGTTTTGTTCTGAATTTTGTTAACCAATGCTCTATTTTGCACATAGCAAGCTGTATTAACAGCCTCAGCCCAAAAGGCTATAGGAAAGTGAGCATCAGCAAACATTGTTCTGGCTGCTTCAATTAAGGTTCTATTTTTCCTCTCAGCAACCCCATTTTGTTGTGGGGTTCTAGCAATACTAAATTGCCTTGTAATTCCTTTCCTGGCACAGAAATCATCTAGCTTCTTATTCCTAAATTCTCCACCATTATCACTCCTAAGCATTTTAACCTCATTGCCAGACCTCTTCTCAATCTGAGTGATAAAATCAATTAGAATATCAGCTGTGTCACTCTTCATAGCTAGAAAGAATATCCAAGTAAACCTAGAAAAGTCATCTGTGATGACAAAGCAATATGACTTACCATTCAAACTTTCTATATTGGTTGGACCAAAGAGGTCCATGTGAAGCATATGAAGAGGTCTAGAACTAGTATGCACCTGTTTGGACTTGAATGAGACCTTGTGCTGCTTGCCTTTAAGACATGCAACACAAGAGTGGTCATTGTGGAAGGCCTTTTCAGGCAAACCATCAACTAAACCAAGTCTCACAAGCCTATTAATATTTTTAAAATTTATGTGCCTTAGTCTTCTGTGCCACAAATTACTCTCATCTACTGAGGCCTTAGCATAAAAACAAGACATATTATTATTCATTTTAATCCCATTCAAATTCACATTATATATGTCCTTATGCCTAGGTGTTCTATACTCAATATATTTCTCATCAGGGATCTTAAAATCCTTGCTTAACACCAAACACTCAGTATCAGTAAAAAGAACTTTATTTTTGTTATCACAGACTTGTGATACACTAAAAAGATTGTAATCAAGTTCTTTTACCAGGAAGACGTTCTCAAAACGCAAATTATTGGTGAGAAGGGTTCCTTTGCCTGTGATAGTACCATATCCGCCTCCAAAGTAAACCTTATCACCATCTTTAATAGGAGTGAAGTTCGTCAGATAGTCTTCCTTCCCTGTCATGTGCCTTGAGCATCCACTATCCCAATATCCATAATCATTGACCTGTCTTTGAATTCCCTGCACATAAAGAAAACAAATTAGTTTTCTTTGGGAACCCAAGTCTTAAAAGACTTGGATTCATCTGGTTGTTCAATAAGAACAGACTTAGTTCTCACAACAACCCCATTCTCATCCTTCTTAGGATGAAATACCCAGTTAACCCCAATAGGTTTTGTAATGACTATTGAAATGTAATTAAATCTATTGCAAGTCATTGAAATCCCATTATCATTAGGGTTTTGATCTTTCTTGGGTCTCCATGTTAAGCTTGAAGAAGCTTTAGACCCCTTACCTTGTGGTTGCAAATATTTAGGTCTGGTCACGTTTCTGTCAGCGTTAAAATTTGTCCTGCCAACGCTGAAATTACCCTTGTCAGCGTTGAACCTAGGGTTTGCTACAGAAACCCATTGCCTATTTGACCAGGTGTTTGTCTTTTGAAATGGTCTTTGTCCATGAGTGTTAGACCCTCTAGTAAAGAAAGGGGCAGGTCTAATCACTTGTGGACTTTGTTGCACACAAGGTTTGGGTCTGACAACGTTTGACTTCCTAACAACGTTGACTTTGTTCCTGTCAGCGCTGAAATTGTTCCTGTCAGCGCTGGCTTTGGGAGCGTTGACACACTTGTATGCCAAGTGTGAAAAGCTACCACAAGTGTAACAAGCTTTTCTAGACACAACCTTAGGTCTAGAAGAGAAAAAGCCTGTTCCATGATTGCTAATTTGGCTCTTGGGAGACCTAGTATTCCTATACATCTCTGCATATTTAATGGTAGGTCTTCTAACAGTGTTTGAGCCTAGGTCAACAGCTTTACCAGAGATTGGGTTAGTAACCTTAATGGGTGTTGACTCATTTGGACTTTCACATAGCAAGCCACCCTTGACAAATAGAGTAGGGTTAGATTTCTTCCACTCATTCAGGTTAGTCAACTTTTGTTGATACTCTTCAACTGGAGTGACAACTCTTGGTGGAGGAATGAATTCCTCCTCTTGGAGCTCTGGCAAACCAGTCCAAGATAGGTCCTTTTGTTGGACACCATAGAAGTCACCAGCTGGTGGTGGAACCAAAGAGTAATCATTCATCCCAATCCCAGTCATGTCCTTAGAATCCCTTTGTTTACCCACACAGTCTCCTAGGGTTTGGGTGGCTGTATCAAATCTTTGATTTTTAAGGCTAACATTATCTTTATTCTTAATAGCCTCATCTAACTTAGCCTGTAACTCACCATTAACCCTTTCCATGATGTTTCTAATATCCATGCTAGCCTCTAACTCATGTTTTAAAATATTGATTTTATCTTTTAAATCAAATTCCATTTTCTTGTATTCAGAAACAGTTTTCTCAGTTTCAGTAAGAGCTAGTTGGTAATTAGACAATTTACATCTTTCAGTACTCATATCAGCTAATAATCTTAACACCTCTTTGTTAAGTCTTTCAGTATTTAACCTACAACCTTTGCTACAAAAAGCATCATCATATACCTCATTATCAGATGAAGAGGAGGAGTGTGCCATGAGAGCATATTCAAAATGCTCTTCTTCTTCAATATCAGCAACCAAAGCTTTATCTTCTTCAACATTCTTAGCCAGATAGCTCCAATCCCATCCCATACCATCAATTCCTTGAACTGCAACCATGGCTTTGAAATCCTGAGCTTTAACAACCTGACTTGAGGGTTTACCAGCATCAGATCTTCTAGGAGATCTGCATTCCCTCATGAAGTGCCCCATACGATGACAATTGTAGCATTCAACTTTGGATTTATCAAATCCAGCTGTGTCTTTTGCATTGAAGGTCATCTTCTTTTTAAACCTTCTGTTCCACCTATTTGCTCTTATACTAGCAAGAGCCATGTTCCACTTGAGGTCCATCTCTTCCAAGTGCTCATCACTTATCTGCTCAAGGTCCTCATATGTAATCACTGAACCATTGGGCAAAGAAGCAATGTAAGCACAAACAGTATCCAAATCCAAACCAGCAGGTTTAACTCTTGGGGAGTCATTCTTGAATGTGTCAGCGTCTGAATAGGAGACGTTGACAGGACTTGTTTCAGCGCTGACATATGATGATCCAATAACTGGATGTATGTAAGAGTCCTTCTGATTGAATTGACCTTCACAATGAGAGAAGAAGGCCATGTTACTGGTGGTAGATTTGCTTCCATGCTCTAAAAGAGTTTCATCTTCCAACAGCCTTAGTTTGTTGTAGATGTCATCAAACGAGGAGCTCTTGTAAGTATTGTTGGCAAGAATAGATCTTGCCTCAATCTTCCATGCCTCACCAAGACTTTTAAGAAAGGTAGCATTAATGTCAACATCACCAACTTGTGTCCCCATGAAGGACAACTTGCTTGTAATGTCAAGCAATCTGCTTCTCACACTACTCAGTTTCTCATTGGGTTGAGCTTTGAAGACAGCATAATCATGCATGAGTTGCTTTTTCTTTTCTTCCCTAGTGTCTGCATTGCCACCATGTGCAATTTCAAGAGCTGCCCAAAGATCCTTAGCAGATTCATAGCCTCTATATTTATGCTGGTTTTCTTGTCCCAAAGAGACTTTCAGAATATTTAGGGCTTTCATGTCAACCCTTCTCTTTGCTATGTCATCAGCAGCCATAGCTCTACCATCTCCAGGTTTTTCTCTCTTATCCTCTTCAGAACATCCAGCAACAGCTGTTCTTTGAGCAATGGCATTAAGAATCTTTTGGGCTTTATCGAATGTGTTTCCATATTCAATAACCTCCCAGAGTGTGTAGTCGTAGATTCCCAGATATTGTTCAAAGTTGAATTTCCACAAATCAAAGTTGGTTGCATTAAGCATGGGAATCTGGATGTTTGGTAAAGCTGAGGAGGAGGAAGTTATTGCTTCAGACATGATGTTTTTAGGGTTTCTGAGAAAATTAGGGTTTTGGTGATTTTTAGGGTTCCTGTGTTCTTTAAGATCAAAAGTTCCTCAACAAGCTCTGATACCACTTGTTGATCCTAAACTTAGATCGATTTAGCTTTATGTATAAGAGATTAGATCAAGTAATACACTTAGAGAAACCTTTGTATATGCTTATGAATTTAAGTGTTATGCGGAATTTAACACTTAAACAAGAACACACAATGATATAAACAAACTTTCACTTTGATTATCAATATCAAACTTGCTTACAATGAAAGTAGTTTACGAATGAAAACTTATGTCAAACATTAACCTAAAGGTCTTCTTTTATAGACATAAGAAGCCTTGTACAATAATCTACGTATCAACTATTCTAGGTAAAGATAAATATAGAAAATACATTGTTGTTCCTATCTTTACTAGAACTATTCTAGAATACAATAAACGCGTAGAGTATATCTTCCTATCAGTGCTTGTCTTCAATGTGTCAACGCTTGACTTTATCTTGTCAACGCTTGAGCTGTCAGCGCTTGTTTTGTTCTTGTCAGCGCTCAAGTGATCTGGCCTTAATTTATTCCCAACAGGGTAAAGGCTCGCCCTTTGGAACATCATATGGGTAAATAAGCTTGGCTTCCTCATCATCATCAACCTCATCGTCTATACCTATATCCTCCTCGACATCCTCGTCGTCAATCTCATCATCTAAATTATCTAACCTAATCTCATCATCATTCCCAATGTCAACATTATCAATCTCATTCTCTACCATATCAACCTGAGGGGCAATCTGATCTCCTAGTCCTATCTCAGACTCGGGATCCTCAAATGGTTCCTCCTCATCATCCATATCATAATCTACTAAGTGTAAATAAGGATCATCATCTACATTAGGTTCGAGAATAGCATGGTTCTCTACAGGAATATTAGGGTCAGCCATGACAATCTGCATTTATATATATATATATCTCGTATTAGGATAACATACTTATTAAACAATTACATACTGAAATCACGATACATACATATATATATATTAAATTATATATATCAAAATATATAACTTCTCAATAGGGCTTGTTGGTAACGTCGGAGATGTTTGGCACCGTTATAGTCAAAAGATTTTTCAAATATTTTCTCAAATGTTCATAGTTAAAAGATTTTGAAAAGTTTTGTTCAAAACCTTGGTTTTTAAAATCTTTTGTTCTCTATAACGAGAGCTCTGGTACCAAACTGTAACACTCTCAATTTACGTATCGATACAGCGGAAGGGTCTTTTAGAGTGTTACGGGATAGCACAATAACTCCAATCATAGACAACACATAAAAATGGTTGTACAAGGTTTAACATACATTCATTCGATAAAAAGTTTTAAAGTGTACAATAGGTCCCAAATTATACAGGTCATTAAGTTTACAAAACATAGATCGAATGAACATTTTTAATATTTTGTGGGCCATCAGAGTCGATCTCCATCCGGATTACCTTCAAGCACTTGAGATAAAAACATGCAAAAATCATATCAGCGAATGCCGAGTGAATTCATAGAGTTTAATAAAACCGTTATATAAAACAATCGTTGAAATCAGAACACAAGTATAATATCAGAAGTAAGTCCTCGTATTGCTAGTTAGGCAATATATAAATCAAAGCGTACATCTTAAACCGTCCATGAGACCGTAGCCTCAATATTACCCTTATAGGTAATATTATTATCGTTATTAACATCGTATCATATCGGATATTTAGATTATATAGGATTCATTTGGATTATTATTAGCCGCATGACATTTTTACCTTACTATCACAACAACGCGCCGCGAACCCGACAAACAATTTGCCCATCTAAGTTAGCGTGTCGTCACAAAAATCACGCTATGTAAATCTTCTCATACATAAATTCGCTTACCAATCAATGTGGTACGACGGGGATCAACCGTCAAGGCGCGAACTGGGGTGATCGTCCCCAAATAGTACTATCATATGCATAAGCGTCTACCAAATCCCGGTAGTTCATAATTCATGCTAATAGGACTTTGAGTGACATAACCTAACTACTAATAATCCTTTTTATCTCGTTTATAGGATCATAGCATCATTCGGGTCCATATCATTAAGCATACCATCGGGACTACTTGTGTTCTATTTTATCAAAACTAGCATGTTATCTCCCTCGCGGGTTTACAAATCATTTTATAAAACATTTAAAAGAGTGCGAGGCTATGAACTCACGTTGATAATGAAAGGCGGATTATCGGCTACGGGCGTGCTTCGGTCACGGAAACCTATATAAATAATAATCGGTCTTAGACTTTTGTCCAATGACTTTATCAAAATAACAATATACATATGATGATTTTGTACATATGATGATGATCAAGTGGGTTTATATATCCTTGTTTACTCAATTTGGTGTTTATGTATTAGTAACTTTTTACTAGTTTACTAGTTTTACCTATTTACATGTTTTTAAGTCCAATAAGCTTATTATAAGTTCTTTAACTTGTATTAATCCATTTTATACTTGTATTATCAGTATTTATACTTTACATGTTGGGCCCAAATGGGTTAAGTCCAATAAGTACTTTTTATAAGTGTTTAACTTATTTAGTCCAATTATTAGTCCAATATGCTAACTTAGCTCGTTAATGTCCGTATGTCCTATAGTTTGGGTTTTATTGGTTTTTACTTTTATTAGATACTTATATATCAGTATATGACTTTTAAAAACTTTACATTAGACGAGTTTGATCGTCTAAGTTTTAATTGGCGAAAAACGTTAATTTTACGGTAATAGCCGAAAAAGTCGTAAAAATCATGTTTATAGTTTTTATAACTTATAAATATTATTCAACTACCATTTTTATAAATTTTCCATTTATTTAACCTTATACATATTTATATAAATGAAATTCATAAGTTAGTGGGTTTTAATTTCACATTTTATACTATATAATTTGAGTGCTTATATAATAGTATTAAACATTAATTCTTCAAAATCTGATTTTTAGTTTCATCTTCACCATTTTTATCATCTCTAGAGTTCTACAATGAATTAGAAGCTCATTTTTGGATGGCATGAACTTCATATTATGTGTTACAAATAAGTTAGTTATAGCTACTGCTCATTTTATGTTTAACTATCCTTAACAGTCCCTACAAAACAGACTATTCAGATTAGCACACTCATCTTGTTTTGATCATATCTCACTCATTTTAATGATTCCATTGCATGGCCAACTCTCACATGTGTATGAAATCTTATACTTACTGTAAATGGAATCCACCATGCAAATTTATTAGTTTAAGTTTTGGTTACATACTGTTTTTATACAGCCAACAAATTAAGCATGATTTTAGCCTTGTTTCTTATGGTTATTAATCTTTTTAAGCATATTTATCAACACTTGATCCCCACACAACATTTTAATCATCATATATTCATCATATACATATACAACAATAAATAAAATGCATTTGATCTTTACAAAAATAACAAGAGAAATGGAAAGGATGATCTTCTTTACCAACCAAGAGTATATCTTGTTTTTGGAAGACAACAACTTGATGAACACCAAATATATCTCCAAGATCATCAAACACCAAAAAAGTTTGTTGAGAAATTAGCCCTAGAACACAAGAAAATCACCTCCTTTGTTGTTAAAATGGCCACCAAGCAATCAAGGCTTCAAGGTTACTCCATAATATAGCTAGATAACAAGTATCTTGTGGCTAGAAAAGATCAAATGGTGGTGTATGGTGGTAGAGTGGGACGGCAATGGGTAGAGAGTTGAGAGAGTTTGAGAGTTGTTTGCATGAGAGAAATGGTGGTAAATGGTTTAGCTTGTGGTTTTGTGGTTAGTGGTAGCTTAAGTGTAAGCCTAAGCTTACACTTGTAAGCTAAGAGTTAAAAAGATGCCACATCTTTGATGCGGTGTCTAGTTTGGGTCGTCCCTTGTATAGTGGGTGGGATAATTTATTTTGTCCCATCCCGCTAATTTACGGGTATTCCTCGATTCTAGTTTTCTTGATTTGCGTGCCCTCGGGTCGTTTTACGAAAAACGTTTTTATAAATTACGAATCAACGGCACAAAACAAATCTAATAAAAATTGTCTCATCAAAAACGGAGTTCAAAAACGTAAATACGTAATCCTAAGGTTTCCGGTTTAGTCGTAAAGGACGCTAAATTATGCACGTAAGCCCAAATTTAAATCCGTAAATTGTGAGTTCATCAACCAACACAAAAATAAGTTTCAAAATATTATACGAGAAAATAATTTACTACCTGAAAATGTTAGATTGTCACAAGTTGCATAAAAGAAGAGGATGATATTGTACTTAGATGATTTTCATTGCAAATTGAAGGTTTCGATGAAGACGATTGATTATTGCTTCTTTGGTGTTGGAGTTGTTTTTCGCAGGTTTATATTTTATCATATCTCAAAAGACTCCTGCCTCTCTTTTGAGATAACTTGCTTGTTCGTTTAAATGTTTGGTGACGAAGACTTGTCAAATCTAGCAACTAGATACCTTGATATCACTTGAAGGAGTTACATTATCGTGCTCAGTGTCTCACAAAGGATGAGGATTTTGACAAAGAGATCGAGGTCTGCTTATACTTTCAGTGTCAGTATAAGTTCGACGTCACATGGATAGTGCAAGATATAAGGTAGAAGCTTGGGATATTCCACTTCTTCAACAAATAGGTTATATTTGTTTTTCTTCATTCGTTATCTACAATTAGAGTCTACATGGTTCGTGATTCATTTACATGCACCACTCAAGGGGAAGCGTTATTAGTTGTTTATCTTTAGAAGACCCCTATTGGATGAGACAAAAAGGGGAAGAAGACTCAAAGATCAAGGTATGCAACTTATTATTATGTGGTGATATGTTTTACAAGAAATCTTACTTTAAGGGGAAGCTTGTTTCATTCGTGAAAGATCAAGATTTGAAGATTGGTTTTGTCATCATCAAATATGGGAAGATTGTTGGGAATTAATTTTATGAGACAAAACAAGAATAATGAAACAAGAAGGACTTATATGCAAATATCAAACTTTACAAGAATATTGAGCCCTTTCATACAACAAGGAGGACTTATTAGCAAAAGATGGAGGGACTTCTAATGTAATTAAAGTTTTCTTGTAAGAAAAGTCTTGTATTCTATTATATAAAGAATACACAGGCGTAGGTTTTCATATCTCATTATTCACAATGTAGTCATAAAGCGTGTGTCGTGTGTTCTAGACGTGTGTGTTCTTGTAAACACGTCTAGGCTTTGTTACTTGTAATCGTTTGAAGTTTAATACAAGTAATCGTTGGAAAAGAAACACCTTGTTCATAATCAATGTTCTAATTCCGCTATGTTTATCATATGAACGTTGATTATCCTAGTAAGCTTAAAAGATCCGGAAACCAAGGTTTCCACAAGAAGCCCGCATGACCAAGGAAACTTCTCACACCCTTCACGGTTGAAGGTGGAGGTAATTTGGCTATGACATCCACTTTAGCATGGTCCACTTCAAGACCGGCTTTTGAGATTTTATGTCCAAGAACAATGCTTTCTTTTACCATGAAATGGCATTTTTCCTAATTTAGAACAAGGCGAGTGTCTTCACACCGCTTAAGCATGTGTTCCAAATTGGCAAGGCAATGAGAGAAAGA
Source organism: Glebionis coronaria (assembly GCA_025667525.1). Lineage (NCBI taxonomy): Eukaryota > Viridiplantae > Streptophyta > Magnoliopsida > Asterales > Asteraceae > Glebionis > Glebionis coronaria. Next base: position 370,002,503 of record CM046877.1, on the reverse strand, counting down.
ATCACCATAGACTGAGAAATCATCCATGAAGACTTCCATAGTTTCTTCAACCATGTCATGAAAGATAGCCATCATACACCTTTGGAAAGTCCGGGGGCATTGCATAAACTGAAAGGCATTCTTTTATAAGCAAATGTTTCGTAAGGACAAGTGAATGTTGTTTTCTCTTGGTCTTTGGGATCGATGGGAATTTGAAAATACCCAGAGAAACCATCTAAAAAGCAGTAATAGTCATTACCCGCTAGAGGTTCAAGCATTTGGTCCATGAAAGGAAGGGGAAAATGATCCTTTCTCGTGGCATCATTGAGTTTGTGATAGTCTATACAAACTCTCCACCCTGTAACGAGACGAGTAGGAATCAACTCGTTGTTTTCATTGGGCACAACGGTGATTCCGCCTTTCTTAGGCACACAATGGACCGGACTAACCCATGGTGAATCCGAGATAGGGTAGATCATTCCCGCATCAAGAAGTTTCATAACCTCTTTTTTGATAACGTCATGGATCTTGGGATTCACCCTTCTTTGGCTTTGAATAGTGGGTTTAAAGTCGTCCTCCATGAGAATTTTATGTGTGCAAAAGTGAGGATCAATTCCACGAATATCGAAGATTTTCCACGCAATCGCTTTCTTATGATTCTTCAGCACGGCGATAAGGCGAGATTTTTCGTCTTCTTTCAAATGATGACGGGTAACTTCTTGTTGTCTTCAAGGAAAACGTACTCGAGATGAGATGGTAGATCCTTAAGCTCTAAATCCGGAGGGTTTTCGATGGAAGGCGTAGTTAAATTCGGATCATCGATAGAGATTTCCTTAGGAGATGGTGGAGAAATATGGTCCTCATTGAGAAGTTTCTCAATGGTACGAATGTCTTCATCCCAACTGGAGGGATAATCGTCATATTGTAAATCCACATCCCCCAAAGTTACTTCAAATTCTTTCAAAAAAAAATCACTTTCTCCAAATGGAGTTAGTGATGGAGCAATAGAGGCAACGGTCTCAAAAATGGGTAGAGAAGAAGAACCACTTTTACAAGCGTCTTTGAAATGTTCTTCACAAGCCTCATCAAGAATGTCAATGAAATTAACACTCTCGTTTTAATAAGGCTGCTTAGAAAGTTTACCCATGTTGAAGACGATTTTATCGTCACCAACTCTCATGATTAATTCGCCCGCGGCTACATCAATGAGAGTGCGACCGGTCCTCAAGAATGGACGTCCAACGATTAATGGAACACGGGGGTCCATCTCGTAGTCAAGGACAACAAAATCCGCCCGAAAGGTGAATTTTTTGACACCGACGAAGACATCTTCGGTTATCCCCATCGGATAAGCAACCGTACGGTTAGCTAATTCTAATGTCATTCGTGAGGGGACTAGCTCGGGTAGAGATAATTGTTTCCAAACACTTAATGGCATTAAGTTTATACTAGCACCTAGATCGGCTAGGGCCATACAATTCTCTACCCCGGGGAAGTTGCAAGGAATGAGAAAACGACCCAGATCACCAAGTTTGGTTGGTAATTTCCTTAAGAGCACTGCGGAGCAATTCTCGTTAAGTTGGGTCTGAGCGATATCAAGAAGTTTCTCCTTATCATTGAGAAGATCTTCAAACATTTTAGCATATTTTGGCATGTGAGCGAGAGCCTTAGCGAAGGAGATATTAAAATTCAGTTGTTTAAACATTTTGAGAAAGTTAGAAACCTGAATATCATCCTTGTTCTTCAACTTCTCTTTCCTCAACCTTGAGGGATAAGGTATATTGGGTTGAGATGAAGGCTTTGGAATGGAATTCTCACTCACATCCTTGGGTGGTGGAGGGGTGGAAGTAGAAGCTGGAGGAATTTGTGAAGTAGAAGGTGGAGGAATTGGAGAAGGGGACTAGTTTTCATTAGTCACAATCACCGGTGTAGGTGTAGGAAGCTCGGGTTCCTTTAAACCTTTTCCACTACGAGTGATGATTGCTTTCATCTCCCCTCTTGGATTAGAAACGGTGTTACTTGGAAGAGAACCCGAACCAGAGGCTTGATTACTTTGGAAGAAACTACCCATCATATCCCTTAAGTCATTCGTTTGACTGCTCAAAGAGTTTCGCATATCGGCTCGAAGATCATTCCTTTGTTTCACCATATCTCCTTTCAAGTTGGCCATTTGCCGCTGAAGATTCTGCACTATTGCGTCATTAGTCCTCATGTAAGTTTCAAACTCTTGATTAAATGCGGTAGGTTGGTTGGGAGGAAGAGCATGGTAGGCAGGTGGTTGATAAGCGGATTGTTGGTAAACTTGGTTGTTTCCTTGAGGTGGATATGGGTTTCTTTGGGGTTGATATTGATTTGGAGCTCGAAGTTGGTTTTGATTGTTGCGATTGAGGTTGTTTGGGTTTTGAGGTGGAAAACCAGGTGGTGAAAGGAAGTTGTTTGAACGATAACTGAGCAAATTGCGGTCACCTTAAGGACGTGCTTGATACCATCCCGTGGAATAGTTACCGTTGGCGGCATACACATTTTCCGGATTGTGATGAGTCGAAGGACAATCGGTGTATGAGTGAGATCCCCCGCATATTTCACATGACTGACTCCAAGCATTAACTTGCGCATTGATGGCTTTGGTATTGTTAGCGGTTTGTAGAGCAAGTGTTTCAACAAGCGAAGTAAGCTTATCAATTCTCTTGTCGCTCTCACTAGTACTAGCACTAGCCACATTAGTCCGGACACTCTTGGTTTGTACTCTATACTTGTTCTCAATAATATCCCATGCGGCATTAGAAGACATAACAAAAATGTTACCCCCCGAAGCACTATTTAGTGAATCTTGGTCATTCATGCTTAAACCATTGTAAAAAGTATTAATTTGATGTACTTTTGTGAAACCATGTTGTGGACACTTTCTTAAAAGTTCCTTAAAATGGTCCCAAGATTCACTAAATGTCTCACCGTACTTTTGTTCAAATGTAATGATTTCATTCCGCAAAGCGGTAGTACGTGAGGGTGGGAAAAAATAGTTGATAATTTGGTCTCTAAATCCGTCCACGAAAGAATACTTTGTGGCGGTTCCTTATCAACCCAATTCGGGCTTGTCCCTCTAAGGAGAAAGGAAAAAGTTGTAAGCGAATCACCTCTTGAGAAACCCCATTATACTTAACCGTATTGGTGAGTTGAAAAGAAACCTTTTTATATGGTCATGAGGATCATCAAGCGAACGTCCCAAGAAAGGTTGAGCAGAGACCATTTGAATAAAGCCGGATTTGAGCTCAAAATTGTTGGCTCTAATCTCGGGTACGACAATAGCATCGGTGTTGCCCACTACGTGCGATTGCAAAAGCTCGATCATTGGTTGATTGTCCATGGTGACAATAGGTGGAGTTATGACTTCGGCTTGAATTGCTTTCTTCTGACAAGCACGAGTACGCATGCACACCTACAAAAGGAAGAGAAAAATAGACAAGAAATATTTTTGGTTTTTTTATGTTTTTCTATTTTTTTTGGATTTTTGAAAATTTTTAATTTTTATGGACTTTTTGAAAATTTTTAAGCAAGAAAAATAACGTTCAAGGTGAACGGATCCTAAAATCCAACGCGTCTCTCACTTAAAACCGTTAATCTTAACGAAAAGAGCCGGCAGCGGCGCCATTTAATACTTGGGATTGCCTTGTAATAAAAAAGATTCGTTGAATCCAGTCTTTTCGAATGATTACAAGTTGAAAGTGTGACTCAGTCGTTCTTGGTGGACAAATAAAATGGATTGGTTATCTATTTTAAACTAAAAGTAAATATGAAAATATCGTTGAGTAAAATAAAAGCTTTAAAAATTAAACAAAAAATTAATAGAAAAACACTTGGTAAAAACAGAGATTTCGGGAAGCGTGCAATTTTTGGAAATTAAAACGTAATGAATTCAAAACTTGAAAACTTTGTAAAACTTAAAACTTTGTAAAAATAAACTAAGACAAAACTCGTTTAAAAATAATACTAAGTAAAAATGCGGGAAAAGTAAAATTTAAAAACTAAGATAACAAAGACATAAGTCAGATCGCAACACGATCGTACTCAGATCGCAGTGGTGGATCGCACTCAAAAATGAGGGATCGCACTATTGGATCATACTTGGTGATCGCACCAAGTGATCGTAGCCTACGATCGTAACAGTCGATCGTAGCCTAGATCGTGGTCAAGCAATCGCACTCAATGCGATGGAAATTAGAAATGTGGCCCCGATCGCAACCAAGTGATCGGAGCGAGTGATCCCACTCAAGTGATCGTGGTCAACGATCGCAATGAGTGATCGTGACCAAGGATCGCAATGAGTGATCGCACCCAAGTGATCGTACTTGGTGATCAGAGCTTTGATCACAGCAATGGATCGCAAGTAGAAACCCTAGGGGTTTATGCGATCACACTTACTGGATCGTAATTGGTAAAACCCTTAAGCATGATATGATAGAAATCAAAGAGAAAATAATCCGAAAATGAATAAGCCAAAATAAGCAAGATGAATAAGCACTTAATCAAATCTTAACGGAATAAAAACAAGCATAAACATAAAAACTTTCAAAACACGAATTAAGCAAACTTTATAAATCAAACTTTAAAAACACTAAAATTTTAAGAAAACTTAAAAGACAATAAGCTATATACGAAATAAGCCAATAAGAACAAAAAGCTTAAAGCTTAAACCGTATAAAACCTTAGTAGGGAATAAAAAGATAAACCTTTTAATCACAAAAACATCAAAATCAAACACGAATCAAGAACATTTCGGATCAAAGATAAACCAAAATCAAGAAAGGTAGAAGAAGATTAAAGATTAAAAGCTTAAACTTGAACTTTTGATCAATGAATTCAAAATACAAGGATGAAATAAAACTTAAACTTGAAAGAAAAGATGAATAAAAGATGAAAACTTAGTGAGAGAAAGTTAAAACTTTCTCTCTCTAAAAACTAAAGAAAGGAAAAATGAAAATGCTAAGTAACTAACTAACACCCTCCTAATGTGTTATTAGGAGGGTATTTATAGGAGATGGGGAGGTGCATGTGCTTCCTTCTTTCTTTCTTTCTTCTCGACTCGAATTTAATTCTTTGTCTTTCTCGACGTCGTCTCGGGATTTGTCGATGTAAATTGAGCTCGTCTTCTAATTTTCTTCTATAATTAGACTTGAGTTCTTCGACTTCATTAAACTTCCGTCTTTAGAATTTTTCCTCGATAAATCTTCAGAATAGGCCTTGGACTTCCGTTCTTTTTGCACTCTTGATCTTTTGACTTCGTCTTTTCTCGTTTTCTTCGATAATAGCCCGTGATAGCCCATGTTTTCTTCCTTTTTCATCTTTTGGTCCTAAAACACAATAAAAACACAAACCATGCATAATTCCGACTTTTACGACATAAAATATATGTTTTGGTCTTGTTATTATTGGAAATAAATGGTAAAAGGATAAGTGTTTTCACACTTATTACTAACTAAAGAAGAAAATTATAAGACGAGTTCAATTTATTTCGACAAATCCCGAGACGACGTCGAGAAAGACAAAGTATTTAAATCGAGTCGAGACAAGAAGAAAGAATGAAGAAAGCATCAACATTCTACTCCTCCTATAAATACCCTCCTAATGTGTCATTAGGAGGGGGTTAGATTTTAGTTTAATTTTTTGTAAGGTAATTAGGAGTAGTTTAATATTACTTTCTCTCTCTAGCTTTTCTTAATGTTTTTCAAGCTTTTTCATTAATCTTGTAATTTGAATCATTAATCATCTTAATTTCAAGCTTTTTAATTAATCAATCTCATTCAACGTTTCTTAATCTTTTTAATCTTGTTTTGATTTAGATAATCATGCAGTTTGTTAATCATGTTCTTGATTGATTGATGACTGTGTTTAATTGTGCGTATTGATCTTTTAGTGTTTGATTTTTATAGCTTAAAGTGTTTTAGTGCTTATTGAGTAAATTTTCTTATTTTTAATTAAGTGCTTATTAGTTAATTTTTATAAAGAGTTGTTTTTAAGTTTTAATTAATTAAGTGGGTTTTATAGTTTTTATGATTTTTATTGAATAAAGTTGGTTGATTTGGTTGATTTAGTGTTTGTTAGATCTTATTTGGTGTTTTAATTAGCTTATTTCTTAGATTATTTGGCTTATTTTTTGTTTCCTAGAATTTATGATCGGGATTTCCAATTCTTGTGATTATTGAGAAGTTGTCCCGAGGGTTTCTGCATTCCGAAGTAAGTTTTTAAAATATTCCGAAGTTCATTTTTTTATATAAGTTCCGAAGTTCTATTTTTTCCTATTATTCCGAAGTTGGTTTTTGTTTATTTTCCGAAGATCTCAAGTAGTTCTCAATTCCGAAGTTCGTTTTTAATAATTCCTAAGTTCGCTTTTTAAAAGATTCCGAAGTAGTTCTTTATTTCCAATATTGCGAAATAGATATAATAATGCAACATTGCGAAGTGTATAAAAAAATAAGATTCCGAAGTATAGAAACAAATGACATTCCGAAGTAAACTTTATAAGAAGTGACATGCATGCTTGCCTGCTTTCCTCTTTTTCCCCGCCAATTTTGAGCAGCTTGCCTGCATGCTTCAGCTGGTAGCCTGCCTGCTTGTTTATTAATTAATATTGTTCCGTAATCGTTTAGTTTAATCTGAAAGTTGTTCCGATTTTTATTCTGAAAGTCACGTATTTTTAGTTGAATTTTTCGTCAATTTTTAGTATTAGTATTTTTTTTCCAAAAGTTTAAGTTTTATCTTTTATTTAGTGCCCGCTTTAGCTTTTACCTCGTTTAGTTTTAAAGTACCCTCTTAGTTTTATTTTCTCCTTTTTCATTAAGTTAATTTTATTTTTCAGTCGAAAGTTAATTACTTCTTTTAGTTTTATTTTTATTAATTGTTTTGTTTTCAATTTCGTTTTATTGTTTGTTTCGCTCCTTTATTATTAGTCATTTGTCTCTAGTTATTTTTACATACTTTTCGAATTTACTTTTTAATTAGTTATAGACAACGACACCCTTTTATTTTATTCACCAAGAACGACTGAGTCACACTTTCAACCTTAATCAATTCGAATTGAATCGAAAAAGAACCTAATAAAATCATTGTATAAAATGGCGCTGCTGCCGGCTCTTTTCGTGAAGATTAACGGTTTATTGTGAGAGACGCGTTGGATTTTGGGGTCCGTTCATTTTTTAACGTTATTTTTCTTGTCTAATTTTTAAAAATTTTCAAAAATCCTAAAAAATATAAAATTTTCAAAAATCCAAAAAATAGAAAAACATAAAAAACAAAAAATATTTCTTGTCTATCTTTCATTTCCTTTTGTAGGTGTGTATGCGTACCCGTGCTCGTAAGAAGAAAGCAACTCAAGCCGAAGTCGAAACTCAACCTATTGTCACCATGGACAATCGACCAATGATCGAGCTTTTGCAATCGCACGTAGAGGGAAACACCGATGCTATTGTCATACCCGAGATTGGAGCCAACAACTTTGAGCTCAAATCCAGCTTCATTCAAATGGTCTCTGCTCAACCATTTTTGGGGCGTACACTTGATGATCCTCATGACCATATCAAAAGGTTCCTTCAACTCACTAATATGGTCAAGTATAATGGGGTTTCACAAGAGGTAATTCACTTGCAACTTTTTCCTTTCTCCTTAGAGGGACAAGCCTGACATTGGCTTGATAAGGAACCGCCACAAAGTATTCTTACGTGGACGGATTTAGAGACCAAATTCATCAACTACTTTTTCCCACCCTCACGTACTACCGCGTTGCGGAATGAAATAATTAACTTTGAACAAAAGTACGGTGAGACATTTAGTGAATCTTGGGACCGTTTTAAGGAACTTTTAAGAAAGTGTCCACAACATGGTTTTACAAAAGTACATCAAATTAATACTTTTTACAATGGTTTAAGCATGAATGACCAAGATTCACTAAATAGTGCCTCGGGGGGTAACATTTTGGTTAAGTCTTCTAATGCCGCATGGGATATTATTGAGAATAAGTCTAGAGTGCAAACTAAGAGTGTTCGGGCTAATGTGGCTAGTGCAAGTACTAGTGACACCGACAAGAGACTTGATAAGCTTACTATGGTTGTTGAAGCACTTGCTTTACAAGCCGTTAATAATGCCAAAAACAACAATGCTCTTAATATATCTTGTGAAACTTGTGGTGGGCCACGCTCTTATGCAAATTGTGATAAAGCTTATGATCAGTCTCACGGGGAAGTGTATGCTTACAACAACACCGAGAGAGTTCATTTCAAGCCAAATGTCGATGATAATCACTTGTCTTACAACTCGACGAATTACTTGACTCCACCCGGTTTTCAACAAAGACCACCCCCACCCAACCAAAACAACCAAGGGCCACCGAGAACTAATGTTCAAGGAAATGCCAATGTGAGGGGCGCAAATGAAAATCAGGGAAACTTTCACATGCAAAATCAAGGCTTTCCAAACCAAGGTTTCAATCCTCAAGGTTTTCCACCTTATAACCAATACCCAAACCAATGTTTTCAACAACAAGGTTTCAATTTACCTCATCCACCAATGGACTTGGTTTTGCAAAAACTGAATGAACATGAGAAAATAATGCAACCAATGCAAGAATCTACTAGACAAATGCAAGAGTCCACGGATAGGACATTCGTTCAAATGTTACAAACCCTTCGTCCCCAAGGTGCTCTTCCTTCTACCACCGAAACAAACCCTAGAGCGAATATGAGTGCTATTACTACTCGAAGTACAGCAACTCTAGTAGGACCTTCTACCCCTCCTCTCGTTATTCCATCTACACCTCCTCCACCCCCATTTATCCCTCCTACTACCACACCTAGTTCTAGTTCTCCATTACCGTATCCACCTCTTAATGAAGAAGTACCCAAGAAAAACCCTCCACCAACCCCACCTACCACCTCTAAACCCTCTACTTCTCAACCCTCAACATCTCAACCTTTACCTGCTACACCTACACCACCTAAACCCAACATCCCTTATCCTTCTTGGTTAGACAAGTGCAAATTGCTTACTAAGGAGGATTCTCAAGTTACTTCCTATTTAAAGATGATCTCTCAAATGAATTTCAACATCAGCCTTGTTGAAGCACTTGTCCAAATGCCGAAATTTGTCAAAGCATTCAAGGAATTGCTTAGCAAGAAGGAAAAGATGGTTGAGTTTGTCAACACACGCTTAAATGAAAACTGTTTTGTAGTCATTCTTTAAGAACTTCCGGAAAAACTTGGAGATCCCGGTCGTTTTGTGTTGCCTTGCATTTTTAACAAAGTTGAAGAATTTACTGCCTTAGCCGATCTCGGGACAAGTATTATTTTGATGCCATTAAGTGTTTGGAAAAAGCTATCATTACCCGACCTTACACCAACAAACATGACTCTTGAGCTAGCAAATCGCACTCTCGCTTACCCCGTTGGTATTGCCGAAGATGTGTTTATTAAAGTTGGTACCTTTACTTTTCTGGTCGATTTTGTTGTGGTTGATTATGAAATGGACCCTCGTATTCCGTTAATACTTGGTCGACCATTTTTGAGAACCGGAAAAGCTTTAGTCGATGTTGTAGAAGGTGAATTAATTCTAAGGGTCGGGAATGATGCACAAGTCTTTAAGATGGGGAAAATTACAAGTAAATCAAATGGTAAGAATCAGTAAAAATGATTAATGTGCTTCAAGAAGAGCTTACTACTACTTTGGAGAGTATAAATCTTGATGATTTTGTTGTATATGATAATCCTCTTTTCGAGTCTTCCTATGATAATCCACTTTTCCAAGACGATGTGGATGATTCTAATGATTCTCTCTCCAATTTAGATCCCCCACCAATTTATGAGTATCCACCAACCTATGATGACTATGATGATGATTCTAGTTCTGACATGGATGATTCTGATGATTTTTCTTTTGAGTATAAAGACATGCCAACTTATGATGACTTTGATGATGTCGATACTCTTTCGAGTGATTCTTCACATGATGACCTTGCTCCTACTTTTGATGAAGATCCTCCACCAAACACTATTTATACTTTGGATAATTACTTATTTTAGGAAGATTTTGTCACTTTCCTCAATACTTACTTCCCCAATGAGAATGATTCTCCTCCTTTGGACTTTGATTTTGGTCTTTATCCTCCTTCGGATATTAAGAAACCCGTTCCAAAGGAGAAGAAACCGGAAGACACCAACATCCGCAGTACTTATGTTTTGAGACCTCTCTATCCACCTTCTAAGGATGAGATTATGCGATTTATGAGCGGATCTACTTCAAATTCTACTGAACCTGAGTGTTATTTTCCCCTAAGGAAAAGGTGTTCGATCTCGGTATTGAAATTTTTAAGCCATCTCAGTATCCATCTGATGAAATAAAAGGAGAGATTTTTGGAACTTATGGAGATATGCTTGCACTTCACCACACTCTCTACCACCATGCTCAATCTCGGCTTAAGGGAACCTTGCCTACTCTTCTTTGGCTTGCCTTATTCGCCTTATGCTTGTGCTACTTGATGGATGAAAATCATGTATTAGATCTCGGTGGATGTGTTTCAAGCTTCTTCCTATGCTAATCACGGTTGAGTCAGGCTCACGACTCGGTTAACAAAAACAAGAGCTTCTCGGGAGGCAACCCGCAGTATCTACCTTTTTTCTCTATTTTTATCATAAGTGTAGGGGGAGACCCTAGTATGTGTTTGTTGTTTTCTTTCTAATCATATGCAAGGATTCGAGCTTTCAAAGATACATTCTTGATGACTTTTGATGACCCGTGATTCCGTGTACCCGTCTTCCCGGTTCTATCCTAAACTCTTTTGATTCACTATTTTATATTCTACAATATTAAAATAGGAATCACTTTAGTTGTCTCTTCCTTAGCGAGATTTAAACAACGTGCACAATATCCTAATGTAGGGGAGGTTACTTCCACATGCTTGAACATTGAGGACAATGTTTATATTAACTGTAGGGGGACTTCTATCGACGTTAAGTGGGCTTTTCCTTGTTTTTCTCCTCATTTTAACCGAAAAAATGATTTTTTGACATTTATCAAAATTTTTGATCTATTTTGGCCTAGTTGTATTTACCTTTGTTATAGTTATTTTCTTTCTTTACTTGAATAAATTTTAATAAAGTGGTTTTAATTTTTAACCGTCATGAATCTTTTGACTCCACCCAAGTTTACTTATCTAAGCTTACTCTAGCTAGTATCCTTAACGTGTTTAAGTCAAGTTTTGCTAGGCTTTTATATAGGGAACTTTAAAACGCGAAAGTCTTAACTCTTACGGGTTAAGAACAAGAACTTTTCACAAGTTCCTATAATTGATCCTAGAAAGTCGTTTATCAAGGGAACTTTAAAATGAAAATTCTAAACTTGAAAGAGTCTAAGAAGTTGCAAGATCCTATAGATGACTTGAAAACCCAAAACTTTGATTTAATAGGCCTAGCATCCACGAGTCTCATTCCTTGAGATTTTAAATTGTGGAGAACGAGAGATGAAAGAGTCAATTATAAGTTTGATATTCTTTCATGAATTTATGTGAGCTAATTATGAGCTTCTTCTCCTATTGCTTGTTAATAAATTTAATTGCAATAAGTAAGGTTGTACGATTTGAAAAGTTACTTAGCTTCTAGCTTAAGATCGTTTAAAAGTTGCTCGGCATTAATTAGAGTTCATAGCCAAGGCATAACTTATTGAAGCGGGATGCGAAGATTGGCGAGTCCGAAAAGGCCCTAACAAGGCATGAGGGCTACATTTTGTTGCTAAAGATCCCAAGTGATGTGAAGAATCATTTATCAAAAATCAATATGAAGGATCGAGACACACGACGAAAAGCAAATACTCCCCTAAAGATCATGGAGAAGTCTATCCGAAAAGACCCTAGCAAGGTATGAGGATAAATAGATCCAAGTCCTATAAGGAGGCGGATCGTTGTATATCAAAATCCCAAATAAAGATTGGAGAAAAATGAAGAAGTCGTGGTCCAAGTATAAAGAATCTCTCAAAAACTTCAAGTGAAGAAATACCTATTATGAAGAGAAGACCATTATTTCAAGAACGTCTCTCAAGATTTGAAGTATGAAGTCAATGCCAAATATCGATCCGAGAAAGGTCTCAAATCGTGAAGCGATCTATGCCAAGATATGAACTCTATGAGGTCTCGAGAAGCAGTTTTAAAAGATTTTGTCCTTTAGCTAACTATTGATTAAATCGTCCTACTTTATTTTCAGCCTAAATAACTATCGAAATAAGTCAACAATGCATCTTCGTAATCATTCAAGACAACAATAAAATATAAGAGATACACCTAGGAATAAGGGAGTCTAAGTGAATAATTGGGCCAGATGAGTGATTGTTAGTTTGCTAACTTATAATAACAATGATCTCGTTTTTAAGCTTGGTATGGGGAACGTGAAACTTGAGGGTGATAAACATTCATGACTATCCAAAATCCCAATGTAAGTCTTTTATCTCTTTACTTGTTTTCTTCCTTTGAATATTTTATAATTTTTCTATCTCTTTAATGTCTTGTGTTTAATAAAGGCCAAGGTAGGTTAATTATGATAGAAAATGTTAAACTTGCTTTGTAGTTAATGCATTGCATGAGGGCATTGCAATGGTCAAGTGTAGGGGATTTGATAGGTGTGTAAACACCCATCCTTTTACCACTTAACTATAATAATAACCAAGCCAAAACGTGTATTTTATGCCATTTATGTCGGAATTATGTGTGGTTTGTGTTTTTGTTGTGATTTAGGACCAAAATGTGAAAAGGGAAGAAAAGATGGGCTTTCATGGGCTTTTATCGAATAAAAAGTCAAAAGACGAAGTCAAAAGATCAAGAGTGCAAAAAGAACGGAAGTCCAAAACATATTCTGAAGATTTATCGAAGAAAAAGTCTAAAGACGGAAGTTTAATGAAGTCGAAGAACCAAGTCTAATTAAGGAAGAAAATTATAAGACGAGTTCAATTTATTTTGACAAATCCCGAGACGACATCGAGAAAGACAAAGTATTTAAATCGATTCGAGACAAGAAGAAAGAATGAAGAAATCCTCCTATAAATACCCTCCTAATGTGTCATTAGGAGGGGGTTAGATTTTAGTTTAATTTTTTTTAAGTAATTAGGAGTAGTTTAATATTACTCTCTCTCTAGATTTTCTTAATGTTTTTCAAGCTTTTTCATTAATATTGTAATTTGAATCTTTAATCATCTTAATTTCAAGATTTTTAATTAATCAATCTCATTCTACCTTTCTTAATCTTTTTAATCTTGTTTTGATTTAGATAATCATGTAGTTTGTTAATCATGTTCTTGATTGATTGATGATTGTGTTTAATTGTGCTTATTGATCTTTTAGTGTTTGATTTTTATAGCTTAAAGTGTTTTAGTGCTTATTGAGTTAATTTTCTTATTTTTAATTAAGTGCTTATTAGTTCATTTTTATAAAAAGTTGTTTTTAAGTTTTAATTAATTAAGTGGGTTTTATAGTTTTTATGATTTTTATTGAATAAAGTTGGTTGATTTGGTTGATTTGGTGGATTTAGTGTTTGTTAGATCTTATTTGGTGTTTTAATTAGCTTATTTCTTAGATTATTTGGCTTATTTTTGGTTTCCTAGAATTTAAGATCGGGATTTGGAATTCTTGTGATTATTGAGAAGTTGTCCCGAGGGTTTCTGTATTCCGAAGTAAGTTTTTAAAATATTCCGAAGTTCATTTTTTATATAAGTTTCGAAGTTCTATTTTTTCCTATTATTTCGAAGTTGTTTTTTGTTTATTTTCCGAAGATCTCAAGTAGGTCTCAATTCCGAAGTTCGTTTTTAATTATTCCGAAGTTCGCTTTTTAAAAGATTCTGAAGTAGTTCTTTATTTCCAATATTGCGAAGTAGATATAATAATGCAACATTGCGAAGTGTATAAAAAGATAAGATTCTGAAGTATAGAAACAAATGACATTCCGAAGTAAACTTTATAAGAAGTGACATGCATGCTTGCCTGCTTCCCTCTTTTTCCCGCCAATTTTGAGCAGCTTGCCTGCATGCTTGAGCTGGTAGCCTGCCTGCTTGTTTATTAATTAATATTGTTCCGTAATCGTTTAGTTTAATCTGAAAGTTGTTCCGATTTTTATTCTGAAAGTCACGTATTTTTAGTTGAATTTTTCGTCAATTTTTAGTATTAGTATTTTTTTTTCCAAAAGTTTAAGTTTTATCTTTTATTTAGTGCCCGCTTTAGCTTTTACCTCGTTTAGTTTTAAAGTACCCTCTTAGTTTTATTTTCTCCTTTTTCATTAGGTTAATTTTATTTTTCAGTCGAAACTTAATTTCTTCTTTTAGTTTTATTTTTATTAATTGTTTTGTTTTAAATTTCGTTTTATTATTTGTTTCGCTCCTTTATTATTAGTCATTTGTCTCTAGTTATTTTTACATACTTTTCGAATTTACTTTTTAATTAGTTATAGACAACGACACCCTTTTATTTTATTCACCAAGAACGACTGATTCACACTTTCAACCTTAATCAATTCGAATTGAATCGAAAAAAAGCCTAATAAAATCATTGTATAACCGAAAGACCACAAAGAAACTTGTAGTCAATTGGAGGCTTAAGGATTGCTCTAAATTCATCCATTCCATTTACTTATTGTAATCATACTTTGGGTAAACTTTTGTTACTTTCATGATGTTGAACTCTATAACATATGTTGAATGTTTGTTCTTGATTAATATGATTATGGAGTAGTTTTCTTATACTTGTTTGGAATAATGTAAACATAGATATGGAGTGTTTTTTTATTTTGCAATGTTGAATTGTGATTTTGTTAATAAGTTTGTTTAAATTAATATTTGTCTTGATAACTTGTTGGTAAACCATAACTCGGTCTAAAGGTCGAAAGGATTCCTAGTTATGTTTTGTTCTAAATGCTAGCGCGCGTATGTGTTTGGTGTATCATGATTGACAACCATGAGTAAACAAGTTAAATGGATTTATAAAGGTTTAATCTAGAGTATAGGTCGAAAGGGATCTAATGAACAAGTTGGCTAAAATCATACTTCTCACAAATGGCTTTTAACTACCGGTTTGTAATATTGATCATTGGTCGAAAGGGTTCTTTATTTTAAACCGTGTCATGTACAATTCCATGATATTAGAGCCCTTTGACTTGGAATTGTATACTTATAATTTGTGTGCTTTTGCTTAACTATCTACCCAATAATCTAATCACCCCACTGAAATGAATACTAGTTCCAAACAAGTATCTTTATCATTATTTGTTATCTCATCTTATTAGCTTAATCATCATCTCAAGTGTTACTTGTTCCTATTTTCTTAGTTGTTACTTATATGGTAATTGTGGGAGTGACAACCATTTTTACCACCAACGTTACATTGCTACTAAGATTCTTTACAATCGAAAACACCCAAATCCCAGTGAACGACCTTGGCTTACCACAACAAGCTAGCTACAAACAAAAGGGTCATACTTGCCCGTGTGTTCTTAGCTTATTCGGTAATCCTTGTATAAATTAAAAAGTTGTGTACACTCACAAAGAACGCATCAAAGGGCCACTCCTATACGAACCATTACTTAGTCAAAATTCCTACGACAATGAGATTAATGCATGAAATGAATACATGAAATGAAAATGAAATGAACGTATGAAAAACAACTGTCAGTTCTAGGAAGACGCTGGTGACTACCCGTAAGTCACAGGTCATGTTTTACATAGCTACAGGTCGAAACCTTGGCTCTGATACCATAATTGTAACACCCCATTTGTTAGAAATAGAATATCACAGTAGTATATGGCTTGTCATCAAAGCATGTAAGGTAAATGTATAAACATTCATGACCATAAATAGAAATACCGGGAAAAAAACATTGGTAGTCTAAGTAACTCAACACAAGCAAATATAAGTACTGTAAGGGAAAAGGACAAAACAATGTCCAACATGAAGTAAAGTAGGATAAATTATGATAAATTCATAAGATATAGAAGGCTGGGTAGCTTCCATTTGAATGCACATACTCTTGAGATCCTACTTGCGACCTTGGGTACCTGCCGTTTGGGAATATGGAAATGGAAAACGGCTGAGCATAACGCCTAGTGCACGGATATACAATAAAGTATGGAAACATAGAGTAATGAAAGCATAAAAGAGCATATGAAGCATGAAAGGCAGCGGAAATGAATAACTCTTGGAAAACCTAGATGTATAACATGTTTACTGGTTTTAGTTCTTAAAACATAGCTTATGTTTACTTATGAAAATATGTATTAGTTTAATATACCAAAAGCCAATATAGGTCATGAGGTCAACAACGTGCATGAATACTTAGAGGGGTGACCTCGTTATGCAATTAGAGGGGATGCCTCTAATTAATATGGTAATGGGTAGGAGGGATCAGCTCCTTGTAAAGGATGCAAGGCACACACCAGATTCACCATGAAATCCTGACTGACACTATAACTAGGATGCACCCATACGCCCTACATGATAATATAATAATAAAGGCCAAATAATCTGAAAGAGACGCCACGAGCAATCACTCTGCCGTGGTGAAGTCATAACACTAGTGCCTCTAGTGTTATGGCTATAGTACCTCCATAACTAGGTGAAACTGGCATGCATATATATGGCTAAGGTAACTAATAAAACATAAGCATTTAAATCTGTAAATTCTAGGAAAACAGTTGGCTGCATACGGGAAATCCTAATAAAGGAAGAGATTGTCCTTACTGAAGGACGGGAAATCCATACCTTGTGTCGAGTAGAAGCTAACGGAAAACGCTAAAGAACCTGGGCGGATAATACTACATAAGAAAAGGGACGTGAATGAGTTGTTTGAATTACATGTGTTTTACTGGTTCTAAGTGTTCTTAACTTATTATTCATGTTATGTCATGTTTTAACTGTTTAAGGTATTAATCTATAGTTATTCTTGTATTCTGTTGTTTATTATTCATGTAGTATGGTATTATAATACTTGTATTGTAATACTAAGTAACTTTCTAAAAATAGCAGGTTTCCATAAATAGTAAGTTTCTAAAAATAGAAAGTTTCCAAAAATAGTAAGTTTTCATAATTAGAAATAAGTTGGATTATTAATTTCAAGTAAAGTTTATTTAGTAAAATACAAGTCATGGTTAATGTATTATATCTTATTACATAATTAACTTGGTTAATTTAATAAACTATACATTATAAAATTTTAATTAAAAATAACATGTTTTAATTAAATTAACTAAGTAAAATAACTAGGTTATACATGAAATATTAATTTTAATATTTAAACCTAAGTCATGCATTTAATTAAATTAAATAGTCTAGAAAATAATTTAATTAAATATATTTTTCTGATTTTAATACTTTCCTAAACCCGAACCCGTGATTTAAAATTAACCCGAGCCCGTACCCCTGTTCTATAAATAAGCGGAGACAAACACCCCTTGACAGTGGTTACCCAGCCTAGCCGGTTGCCACTGTCCGAGCCATTTTACCAACTGCCGATCCATGGCTAGCCGCTGCCAAGCCCAGTTCACACCGGCTGAGTGCCGGTTCCCCCTGTTTTTTGTCGGCTTCCCACTGTTTTCACTCTAAGTCCCACCGAGACCCTATTGGTCTCGGTTGACATGATTATCAAACCAAAATCCAACATCAACCATACCCCGACTCACGCTAGGGTCCCTTGTCGTGCGTCCGAGCCAAACAAACCAAGACGGGACCTTTTATAGTCTCGGTGGTGGTGATCAAACAAGTCGAGAGCTTTAAAGCTCTTGGTTCTACCTCGGCCAACAAAACCAAACACCAAACAACCCTAAAACATGGTTTATTGTTTACCCAACATGTTTTTATGATTTACTATTAGGTTTAATACATGAATTCATAAAAAGGAATAAAGAAAAAAAGATTAAAAGGTTACCGAATGCGTAGTTGTTTGGGTTTAAGAAACACGAACACAACACATAACTTTCTTGGATCAAAATCAACAAACACCACCCTTGGTGGTTCTATATGGTCGTTGGCAAAAGGGAGAACCAAATCTAGGGTTTTCTTATTTTTTTGTAAAAGTAACTAATGAAAAATAATTCCATGGAAGTTTGTTAAATCATGGGTTGTAATTGGGTCATGGGCCAAAAGGCCCAATCTTCCCTTTTGTCTCTTCTTAGTCGTGGCACCCTTAGTGTCCAAAGACAAAGCCGAAGCTTTTCTAAGTTAAAGTTTATAGTCGTGTACGTTCGTGTTTTATTTATCGTGAATTTGGTTTTCGTGATCGTAAACACATTTATAATATATACGTAAGTACATGTTATTTAATATCGTGACACGTTAAATATATTATAAATGGAAAGTTTAAACTTTATCGTATTTTCGTGTAATAACTATTCATGTTTACTATTCATGGTATTTTTAATCTGGGTTTACACCACGAGCACTCACTCCGAAGTGGGGAAGTCATAACATTGGTTCCTCTAGTGTTATGGTTATGGTATCTCCATAACTAGGTGATACTGGTCATGCATGTATATGGCTTAGGCATTTAAAACTAACATAAGTAATCAAAACATATAAAATATATACTTGGGAAAACAGTTGGCTGCAAACGGGGAATCCTAATAAAGAAAGAATGTCCATACTGAAGGACGGAAAATCCATACCTTGTGTCCAGTGAAAGAGTAAAGATGAAAGGATGAATAGTCCTACTTCGACCTCACTAATGCTACATAAATATGGGACATGTATAAGTTGTCTGATTACTGAGTACGCTACTGATTCTTGTTGGTTCTTAGCTTGTTGTAAATGTTCTTGTCTTATTTACTATTTTAAAAGATATACTGTATTAATCATGTATTTCATGTATTCTGATTATGTATTATCTTGTATTCTTATATTATTATACTTGTTGTGTAATAATAAGTAACTTTCTAAAAATAGCAGGTTTCCAAAAATAGAAAGTTCCCAAAAATAGAAAGTTTCCAAAATAGAAAGTTTCCAAAAATAGAAAGTTTCCAAAAATAGATCAGTTTCTAAAAATAGAAAGTTTCTTAAAATAGTTAGTTTTCTGAAATAGTAAGTTCCCATAATTAGAAATAAGTTGGATTAGTAAGCTAATAATATAAGCTAGTGTTTACTGGTTAAAAGTCATAAGTCATATAATTAATAGTATAGTTTATTAATTAAATACTATAAGTTATAACTGATTATTAATTAATAATAATAGTTCATGTTTTATTAATTAATAATATATCATGGTTATTTAATAAACTATAGGTTATAGAATTTAATTAAGTCATGGTTAACTAGCATAGTTTATTAAATAAATGACATGGTAAATTAATAAACTATAGGTCATATGATTTAATTAAATAAAGCATGATTAATTAACTTAGTCCAAATAAAATATTTATGTTAATCATGAATTATTATTTTTAATAATTATAACCTAAGTCATGTTTTTGATTGAATTAAATGGGCATGTATTAATTTAATTAAGTAAGCATAAAACTGATTTTATAATTTTACCGAACCCGTACCCTAGTTTTGATATAAACCGAACCATATAAGCCAAACCAAAACGTCCCAACAGTGGCTACCCGGCCTAGCCGGTTGCCACTATCTGAACAAACTTACCACCGGCTGTAGCCGGTGGTTGCCATTGATGTGGCTCGGCTAGCCATGTTCGAACCAAACACACCCCGGATCAAGTCGGGGTTTCCACTGCTTGCATACTAAGTCCCACCGAGACCCTAGAGGTCTCGGTTGACACTAAAACAAAACAAAACGTTACCCCGACTTGAGTCAGGGTTCCCTTGTCCTTGCGGCCGAATAACCAAGACCACACCGAAACCCACCTTTTCTTGTTTATTATTATTCCTAGCATGTCCTTGATGCATGTTTATAAAGATTTAATAACATGTGATCATGTTCTAAATAAAAGGAATAAAAAGATTAAAGTGAAGGTGTTACCGAATGTGTGATTGAATGAAGATTAAGAACACGAACACGTTAATGCAAAAATCAAATACCAAAACCCAACAAACACCCCCTTGGTGTTGATCGCCGGCAGCAAGAGAGAGAAGGAGAGCTAGAGTTTTTAATTTTTCTAAAAATTATGTATAATGAAAAGTTCTGTGTTTTTACTTTCCCCTTTAGTCAATATTAAATGGGTTGGGCCCCCTCTTTTCTTCCTGGTCCGCGGCAACCATAAGGCCCAAAGGGCATACCCAAGCCTTTTATGTTTAAGCTAATACTCGTGTGCATTCATGTTTATTATTCGTTCTAGTTCGTGTTTAAACGTTCGTGTTACATATACTACATATCGTGTTCTAATAGTCGTGTTATAATTATTATACGTAATAATTATCATGTTCATAAATTTTCGTGATCATATGTTCGTGATTATAATTATTATACTTAATAATTATCGTGTATTATCACGTACTTAATAATTATCGTGTACTAACACGTACGTACTTTCTGAATTAAATATTCGTGACACGTGTTCATGACATAAACGGAAAGTTTTAATTGGTCTGTATGTTTACGTAGTGTACTGTTCATTGCATTTATATGCGGGTTTTACATATTTAGAGGAGTTAATCAACTTTTCTTCACTTATCAAGGAATCAAGAACATTTACGGTTTATTCGGTGGTTTGTACAATCCCACGAATTTGTTTCTCGGTTTCTCCATGAATTGTAAAACTTCGTTTTTTTCTTTCGACAACAACAAACACAATTACTTTCTCTCATTGCTCGATCGATAAGTAATCCTTACTTTCATTTGTCATCGAATTTCAATGGATTCGTTGAATTCGACATCTCGAGAGGGAGAATTGCAGAAGATGCAAGAAGAAGCAAGAAAAAGATGTCAGGTCTCATTTAGACAATTTAAATGTCATCTCGACGAGCTTACAAAGCTCGAGTACGGACCATCCTTTGTGACAGTCTTTGGTCAAGATGCTCCTTTCTTCATCGAGGCTAAGATGATAAACTTGGATATTCTTCAGCAACAACTTGACAAAGAAGAATTAAATCACATTGAGTCTGTATCTGCACTTCAAGTTCTTTTGAAACAATTATCGATTTTTCTTCAATTCGAGGTTGCCAAGAAAGAAAATTCAGTGCTCTGCAAGTCATTCGTTGAAGACAGGCATACAGAGATTCAAGACTTCCGTGGTACCCTGTTCAAATACGTGAACTCTCTTAGGCATTTGTTTCAATAAAGATCACGACTTCAACTTGATTATGATAATTGGAAGCAAGAAAATCAGATGCATATGCACAAGGATAATGGTCATACGGATGACACAAAGGAGACCGCTTTGGTTAACGATGAGAGCAGCACGTCAGGGAATATTACAGACATCTCTTATGATGACACCATACCAGTATATGACGAAGAGCTTACACATACGGTACAAATACAACATGTTGAGCATTCCGAAATTATTTATGAAAAACATGGGATGGAAAAGGATGATAGTTATACCACTTCTAATTCATCCGATGTGAGTCATAATGGGGGAGAGATTTTCAGAATGATGTAGTAAATCATGATAAATGTTTTACGACTTCTTATTAACCAATTCTGCTTCTAGGATTGAAGAGCTTGGAACGATAATAGCTCAACAATAAAAAGATCTTGAGGATGCCACACTTGAGCTTTCGAAGAAAAAGGACAAATTTGAAAGATATCTTGAAAAACTTGAAAAATCAAACGTTGTTCATGAACAAAAATTGGATCAAAAAATTTTAGATTCTAAAGTTGAAAATGATAATTTGTTAAAACAAATTAATTTACTTGAATCTAAGTTGGCAACCCAAGATATCTTACAAAAGGAAAACGAGACCTTAAAACAGCATTGTAATGTGTTAAATAAGTCTACCGTAGAGATGAGGTCTAAAACTCTAGAGTCAACGACCTTGTTAACTGCTGAAAATGTTGATTTAAAGGCTCAGGTTCAGAAAAAGGTTTCAGCTATATCTGCTCTGAAAAACGAGCTAAGGACACTTAAGGGCACTAGTGTGGACACTACGCTTGAAAAAACATCAATATTAGGGAAACCGCCTAAAAATCAGTTCGTTCGATAACCGACTGCATTTAGATCCGAGCGACCAAAATCCTCGAGACCAGGGTTTGCATCCCAAGTTGATAAGGTTCATATTTCTAGACCAGTCACTCCACTAACTTGGCCTAATGTCATCAAATCAGCCTATGCAAAACCTGAGAACAAGACTGCTACTAGTGATTCTAGGTATAGTTCTAAGAATATGCCACAGCATAGATCGAATAGCATACCTAGTAATCACTATGTAGAGGAACCTATAAAAAAGGACACAAGCTAGAACTAGGATTTCTAGATCTCATTCAGAACTCAAATACGGTGTTTGTTCTGTATGCATGACAAGTGTCTTTACGAAAAATCATGCGGCTTGTGTAACTAAAGTCTTGAAGGAGCTGAACTCAAGTGCTAAAAGAGGGATTCCTAAAGGAAATAGGTTTTCTACTGATAGGTGTGAAAACACCCATCCTTTTACCACTTATTTCTTACTAAAACAAGACCAAAACGCGTATTTAATATCATTTGTTTGGAATTATGCGTGGTTTTTGTGTTTATTGTGTTTTCAGAGCCAACCGGATGGATATTGGAGAAAACATAGGATTGCACGGGTTTTATCGAAGAAAAAGACTCAAGACGAAGTCTATTGTCCAAGAGATGCAAAAGATTTGAAGTCAATGGGCCTATTAGAAGATTTATCGAAGAAAAGGACCAAAGATGGAAGATTTACATATGTCGAAGAAACTCAAGTCTATTAAACGAAGAAATTAAAAGACGAGTTGAATTTAATCGACGACAAATCCCGAATCAGATTCGAAAACGTCAACTTTTCTGCAAAGACGAGAAGACAAGAAGAACGGGAGAAATCCCACTCGCCAACCAAAGACAAGGACTATATAAAGACCACCCCTTCACACTTTTTGGGCAGTTTTTAGTTTTTCATTTTCCCAGTTTCTTTTTCTTTGTTTCGTAGGGAAGAAGCCAACACCACTAAGGTGTTGGTGATTTTTATTCTTGTTTTCACAAATCTTGTAGTTTCAATCTTTTCCTTTGATTGTTTAAACCCTAATCATCAATATAATCTTTCTATTAATCTTGTTCATCTTCATCATTTTGATTTAAAGCTTAAAGTTCTTATTTGGTTGATTTGATCTTCAAAAGTTATTGGGTTTTGTGTTTTTATTGTTGGGATTTGATGTTTATGGTTAGTAGATGATTGGTGATTAGTTTTGTTTAAGTTTTGGTTAAAATCTTGGTTGATTTTTTGGTAAAATCGTTTTTCCCTGTTCTTGCTGTTCTTCATCATCCCCAGATATTCCGCATCAACGTCCTTCATCCGGAATATTCATATATTCCGGATCAGTGCCTTTCATTCGGAATATTTATTATTCCGAGTCAAGTTCTTCATCCGGAATATCTTTTTATTCCGGATCAACGTCCTTCATCCGGAATATTTTATATTCCGGATCAAACCCTTTCATCCGGAATAATCCATTATTCCGGATCAACATTTTATTCCGCATGAGCTTAACATTCCGCATCAACAATTTATTTCGGATGAACAGTGTATTCCGCATGAAGCATTTATTCCGTATAAGCATTTATTCCGCATGAAGCTTTTATTCCGCATGAGCAATTTATTCCGCATGAGCCAATTATTCCGCATGAAGATTTATTCCGCATGAACACTTTATTCCGCATGAGTAATTATTCCGCATGAGCAAGATATTCCGCATGAAGGAGTTGTGTCTGATTTATTCCGAATAAAGGCCACATTCCGAATCAAGCATTTTTAAGGTTATTTACTGTTACTGTTTTACTTAAATTTTAATTCAAGTTTTATTTGTATTGATTAACTGCTTCTAATTTACTTTTAGTTACTTCACGCATTTACCTTTTAGTAGAATAGAACACCAAACCCTCTATTTGTCACCAAGAACAATTATTCCACTTTGAGCTGTGATCAATTCGAGAAGATTCCGAGATTAATATTGAACCCACCCCAAAAATCTCTTGTATTAAATGGCGCCGCTGCCGGCTCTTCTCGTTAAGACTAACAGTTTTTGTGAGAACTTGGATTTTGGGATCCGTTCGCCGTGAATGTTACCTTTTTCATAAAAAATTTCAAAAATTCTAAAAAATATAAAATTTTCAAAATACAAAAAAATTAAAAAACATAAAAACCAAAAATATTTCTTGTTTGCCTTGTTAGTTCTTTTGTAGGTGCATGCGTACACGTTCAACGTCTTATCAAGAGCCCGAGCCTCTCGAAGACTTAGACATGGCAGGTGTACACAACAACAATAACAATCCACCTCAAAACAACAATAATAACAACAACAATGAGCCTCTACCGGACAATCGCCCTATGATTGAACTTTTGCAAGCACATGTAGACGGAAACAATGAACCAATTGTCATACCCGCGATTGCAGCCAACAACTTTGAGCTCAAATCCGGCTTTATCCAGATGGTCTCTGCTCAACCATTCTTGGGGCGTACCATTGATGATGCTCATGACCACATCAAAAGGTTCTTGCAACTCACGAATACGGTCAAATTCAATGGTGTTCCACAAGAGGTAATCCGTTTACAACTTGTTCCTTTCTCCCTAGAGGGGAAAGCCCGGCATTGGCTTGCAAAGGAACCGCCACAAAGTATTCTGACGTGGACGGATTTGGAGACCAAGTTCATAAACGACTTTTTCCCACCCTCTCGTACTACCGCTTTGCGGAATGAAATCATTAATTTTGAACAAAAGTACGATGAGTCTTTTAGTGAATCTTGGGACCGTTTTAAAGATCTTTTAAGAAAGTGCCCACAACATGGTTTTCCAAAGTGCACCAAATTAATACTTTTTATAATGGTTTAAGCATGAATGACCAAGATTCACTAAACAGTGCCTCGGGGGGTAATATTTTGGTTAAGACTTCTAATGCCGCTTGGGATATTATTGAGAATAAGTCTCGTGTGCAAACCAAGAGTGTTCCGACCAATGCCGCTAGTGCTAGTACTAGTGACAACGACAAGAGACTTGACAAAATTACTACGCTTCTTGAATCGCTTGTTACCCACACCGCTAACAATACCAACAGCATCAACGCTAAAAACGCTCAAGACGCTCAAGTCAATGCTGTTAGCCAACCATGTGAAATATGCGGGGGTCCTCACTCTTACACCACTTGTACCGCTACCCAAGACTATCCTTCTGAGAATGTTAATGCAGCATACGGTACCTATCCTCTGGCCGCTTATCAAGCTCGTCCTCAAGGTGACCGCAACTTGCTTAGCTACCGCTCAAACAACTTTCTTTCCCCGCCCGGTTTTCCTCCTAACAACCCAAACCAACAACAAAACCTTAATCGCCCTCCTCAACAACAACCTCGTGCACCATACCAACCACCTCAAAAACAACCATATCCACCTCAAAGAAACAACCAAGTTTACCAACACCCTGCTTATCAACCACCCGCCTACAATGCTCCTCCCAACCAACCCACCGCATTACACCAAGATATTGGAACCTACATGAGGACTAATGATGTGATCGTGGACAATCTCCAGCGGGAAGTGCTCAACTTGAAAGCAGACATGGTGAAACAAGGGAACGATCTTCGAGCTGATATGAGAAACACTTTGGCAAGTCAAACGAATGACTTAAGGAACATGATGGCTAGTTTCTTCCAAGGTAATCAATCCTCTTCTTCGGGTACTCTTCCGAGTAACACCGTTGCGAATCCAAGAGGGGAGATGAAAGCAATCACCACTCGCAGTGGCAAAGGTACCAAGGAACCCGAGCTTCCTATACCTCCACCGGTGATTGTGACTAAGGAAAACGAGTCACCTGCTCCTCTTTCTCAATCTTCTACTTCCCCAATTCCTCCACCTCTTACTTCTACCCCTCCTCCACCCAAGGATGTGAGTGATCCTACTATTCCAAAGCCTTCCTCTTCTTCCGATATACCTTATCCCTCAAGGTTGAGGAAAGAGAAGCTTAAAAGCAAGGATGATATTCAAGTTTCGAACTTTCTCAAAATGTTTAAACAATTGAATTTCAACATCTCCTTCGCTGAGGCTCTCGCTCAAATGCCCAAATATGCGAAAATGTTCAAAGATCTTCTTAGCGACAAGGAGAAGCTTCTTGATATTGCTAATACCCAACTTAACGAGAATTGCTCTGCAGTTCTCTTAAGGAAATTGCCAACTAAACTTGGTGATCCGGGTCGCTTCTTAATCCCTTGCAACTTCCAGGGAGTAGAGAATTGCATGGCCCTAGCCGATCTAGGTGCCAGTATTAACTTAATGCCTTTAAGTGTTTGGAAGCAATTATCTCTCCCTGAGCTAGTCCCCACCAAAATGACTTTGGAATTAGCTAACCGTACGGTTGCTTATCAAGTGGGGATAGCCGAAGACGTCTTTGTAGGAGTCGACAAATTCACTTTTCCTGTCGATTTCGTCGTGGTCGACTACGATATGTACCCTCGTGTGCCATTAATCGTTGGACGTCCATTTTTGAGGACCGATCGCACTCTCATCGATGTAGAATCGGGTGAGCTTATCATGAGAGTGGGTGACGATAAAATTGTCTTCAACATGGGAAAGCTTTCTAAACAGCCTTATTCATACGAGAGTGTTAATTGTATTGACGTTCTTGATGAGGCTTGTGAAGAACACTTCAAAGATGCTTGTAAAAGTATTCCTACCTCTCTTCCCAATGTTGAGACCGTTTCCTCTATTGATTCATCGCTATCTCTATTTGGAGAAAGTGATTTCCTTTGGAAAGATTTGGAAGACACCATGGGAGATGTGAACTTAGAACATGACGATTCTCCCACCGATTAGGATGAAGACATTCGTCTCATTGAGAACCTTCTCAAAGAGGACCATATTTCTCCACCATCTCCCAAGGCTATTGCTATCGAGGCACCGAATTTGAATACGCCTCCCATCGAAAATCCTCCGGATTTAGAACTTAAGGAGTTTCCGCCCCATCTCGAGTATGTGTTCCTTGAAGATAAGAAGAAGTCGCCCGTCATCATTGCTAAGGACTTGAAAGAAGAAGAGAAATCTCGCCTCATCGCCGTGCTTAAAGATCATAAGAAGGCAATTGCTTGGAAAATTTCCGACATCCGCGGAATTGATCCAAACTTTTGTACTCACAAGATTCTCATGGAAGATGACTTTAAACCCGCAATCCAGAGCCAGAGAAGGGTTAATCCTCGAATTCATGACGTCATCAAACAAGAGGTTATCAAACTTCTTGATGCCGGCTTGATTTACCCTATTTCGGATTCGCCATGGGTAAGTCCCGTCCATTGTGTGCCCAAAAAGGGCGGAATAACCGTTGTTCCCAATGAACACAACGAGTTGATTCCCACTCGTCTCGTTACTGGGTGGAGAGTCTGTATCGACTATCGCAAGCTCAATGATGCCACGAGAAAAGACCACTTTCCTCTTCCTTTCATGGATCAAATGCTCGAGCGTCTAGCGAGTAATGACTATTACTGCTTCTTAGACGGTTTCTCCGGGTATTTTCAAATTCCCATCGATCCCAAAGACCAAGAAAAGACCACATTCACTTGTCCCTACGAAACATTTGCTTACAAACGCATGCCTTTCGGTTTATGCAATGCTCCAGGGACGTTCCAACGGTGTATGATGGCTATATTCCATGACATGGTTGAAGAAACTATGGAAGTATTCATGGATGATTTCTCGGTTTATGGCGATTCTTTCTCTGCTTGCCTTGCCAATTTAGAACGTATGCTTAAGCGATGTGAAGACACTCGCCTTGTTCTTAATTGGGAAAAATGCCATTTCATGGTAAAAGAGGGCATCATGCTAGGACACAAAATCTCCAAAGCCGGTCTTAAAGTGGACCGTGCTAAAGTCGATTTTATTTCTAAACTGCCTCCACCTTCAACCGTGAAGGGGGTGAGAAGTTTCCTTGGTCATGCGGGCTTCTACCGTCGCTTTATCAAAGATTTTTCTAAAATCGCTCGCCCGATGACCCACCTCTTGGAAAAAGATACTTCTTTTATCTTTTTCAACGAGTGTATTGAAGCCTTCAACCTTCTTAAGGATAAGCTAACTAAGGCACCGGTCTTGGTTACCCCTAATTGGGAGCTTCCCTTTGAGTTGATGTGCGATGCTAGCGACTATGCTATTGGAGCGGTTTTGGGCCAAAGATTGAACAAACACTTCCAACCAATCCACTATGCTAGCAAGACAATGAAGGGGGCTCAATTGCATTACACGACAACCGAAAAAGAGCTTTTAGCTGTTGTCTATGCCTTTGAAAAGTTCTGCCCCTATCTTGTCCTTTCCACCACAATCGTTTATACCGATCATTCCGCGTTGAAGTACTTGTTAACTAAGCAATATTCCAAACCAAGACTTCTTCGTTGGGTTCTGCTACTTCAAGAATTTAAAATCGAAATTCGCGATAAGAAAGGAGCTGAAAACCTAGCCGCAGATCATCTCAGCAGACTTGAGGATCCTTTCCAAGGGGATCATCCGAACAAAGAGATCAATGACTCTTTTCCCCTGAAGACCTTAATGTCTATCAACTCGAGTAATGATGAAGCCTCGTGGTTTGCGGACATTGCAAACAACTTGGCGGGTGGAATTCTTATTGACGGGTTAACATCCCAGCAAAATAAAAAGTTCTTCAAAGACATTAAGACTTACTTTTGGGATGACCCGTATATATTCAAACAATGTGATGATTTGATTATTCGCTGATGTGTTGATGGACCGGCAGCTTTAGACATTCTCGAAGCTTGCCACAAAGGACCCACCGGTGGTCACTTTGGTCCCAACTACACTGCCAAAAAAGTGTTTGACTCGGGATTTTATTGGCCCACCATTTATCGTGATGCTCACGAGATGGTTAAACATTGTGATGCTTGCCAAAAACAAGGCAAGATCACACATAAAGATGAGATGCCTCAAAATTTCATACAAGAATGTGAAATCTTTGATGTTTGGGGTATCGACTTTATGGGGCCATTCCCTTCATCTAAAGGAAACAAATACATCCTTGTAGTCGTTGAATACGTTTCTAAATGGGTTGAAGCCAAAGCTTTACCCACTAATGACGCAAGGGTGGTTTGTAACTTTTTGAAATCGCTGTTCGCTAGATTCGGTGTGCCTCGTGCCATTATTAGTGATCGCGGGACTCATTTTTGCAATGACGAATTCGCGAGAGTCATGGCTAAGTATGGTGTAAATCATCGTCTTTCCACCGCCTACCACCCACAAACTAATGGCCAGGCTGAAATCTCTAACCGAGGATTAAAGCGGATTCTTGAAAGAACCGTGGGAGAGCATCGTGCCTCATGGGCCGATAAACTTGATGATGCTTTGTGGGCTTTTCGTACCGCATACAAGACTCCGATTGGTTGTACACCATATCATCTCGTGTACGGGAAAGCATGCCACCTCCCCATTGAGTTGGAACACAAGGCTTACTGGGCCTTGAAGTGGGCTAATTTCGATATCAACAAAGCCGGTGACCTACGCAAGATCCAACTCAATGAGCTGAATGAACTCCGGAATGAGGCTTATGAAAATTCTTTGATCTATAAGGAAAGAACTAAGCTCATTCACGACTCTAAGATTAAAAACCGAGAGTTCCAAGTTGGAGACAAAGTTTTGCTCTTTAACTCTCGGTTGAAAATCTTTTCGGGCAAGCTGAAATCTCGTTGGTCCAGCCCATTCACCATTGCCCAAATTTTTCCATATGGTACTCTCGAGCTCGCTCAACCTAATGGACCTAATTTTAAGGTGAATGGCCAACGAGTGAAGTTGTACTTTGGTGAGGACATCTCTCATGAGATGATTCCATCCCTCACCACGTTCCCCATGAACTAATTTTGGGTCGAGTCAGGCTCGTGACTCGGTTATCAAAAACAAGCGCTCCTCGGGAGGTAGCCCGAGTATCTATCCTTTTCCGTTTTAACCTCCTAAGTGTAGGGGGACCTCTATAGGTTGTTTGTGTTTGTGTGGTGATGTGATTACAGGGATGAATGCACTTTTGGAACCTTCGAAGAACCGTGCTCCCGTGTTATCCGAAATCCGGTTCTATCTCTCAACTATCGTGATTCAAATTTCTTCATACTCACATTTGAAATTGATCACTTTAGTCGTCTCTTCCTTAACTTGATTTAACCAACGTGCACAATGTCATAAGTGTAGGGGAGACTTTTCCCACATGCTTAAACATTGAGGACAATGTTTATCTTAAGTGTAGGGGGGACTTCTATCGAAGTTTTAAGTGGACTTTTCCATTAAAATGCCTTCATTTAACCGGGAAATCATCTTTTTCAACATTTTTCAAATTTTTTAATTAACTTTGGCCATTTAGTCGTAATTTTTAAATTTTTATCGTTGCTTTCATATGTATATATCCCGAAATAAAGTCAAAAATATTAATAAAGTGGTGTAGCTAGTTTTGAAATCTTTGACATATTAGGCCCGTTGCGATTATTTTGACTCAACCCGAATAGACTTGTCCATGTTTATTCTAGCTAGTATCCTTAACCATGTAGACCTTTATTGGTTTATTAGGCTAAGCATCCACGAGTCTCATTACTTAAGATTTTAAATTGTGGAGAACGAGAAATGATAGAGTCAATTATAAGTCGGTATTCTTGCACAAGCACACTTGGTGTGATTATCTGCCTATTCTCCCATCACTTGCTAATAATTTATCTGCAATAAGTAAGGTCGTACGATTTGAAAAGTTACTTAGCTTCTAGCCCAAGATCGTTTAAAAGTTGCTCGGTAATGATAAGATTTCATAGCCAAGGCATAACTTATGAAGCGGGGCGCGAAGATTGGAGAGTTCGAAAAGGCCCTAACAAGGCATGAGGTTTCAATCTTATTGCTAAAAGATCCAAGGTGATGTGAAAAGCATTATTCCCAAAATATATATGAAGGATCAAGACTCACGACAAAAAGAAATCAACTCCCATAAAGATCATGGAGAAGTCTATCCGAAAAGACCCTAACAAGGTATGAGGATAAATAGATCCAAGTCCGAAAAGGAGGCGGATCGTTGTATCTCAAAATCCCAATTAGTGATTGAAGAAATAATCATGAAGTCGTGGTCAACAAAGTTGGAGTATCCCTCAAAAGTCTCCAAGTGAAGAAACTCTATTAACGAAGAGAAGACCATTATCTCAAGAACGTCTCTCGAAGATATGAAGTATGAAGTACATGCCAAATATCGGCCCGAGAAAGGTCTCAAATCGTGAAGCGAGTTATGCCAAGATATGAACTTTTTGATATCCCGAGAAGTAGTTTTAAGAGATTTTGTCCTTTATCTAACTATTGATCAATCGTCCTACTTTGCTTTCAGCCTAAATAAACTATCGAAATAAGTCCAAAAATGCATCTTCATGATCATTCTAAGACAAAAATAAGATATAAGAGATACACCTAGGAATAAGGGAGTTTAAGCATATAATTAAGCCATGTGTGTAAGTGTTTGATTTGCTAACTTATAATAACAATGATCTCGTTTTTAAGCTTAGTTTGGGGAACATGAAACTTGAGGATGATAAATCTTCGCAACACCGAAGCCCTAATGTAAGTACTTGATCTCTTTGCAAGTTATTTCCATATAGCTATTTTCAAGTGAAAATGGTTTTCTATCCTTTAGTTTACTTTAAAGTTTGAATTTCTCTTAGTACTTTAATTTTTGTTTAGTAGTATTTTAATAAGGCCAAGGTTGATTGATTATGAGAAAAGTATAAATTTGCTTTGTCACTAAGCATTGCATGAGGGCATGGCAATGGTTACCCATCCTTTTACCACTTATTTCTTAATAAAACAAGACCAAAACGCGTATTTAATATCATTTGTTTGGAATTATGCGTGGTTTTTGTGTTTATTGTGTTTTCAGAGCCAACCGGATGGATATTGGAGAAAACATGGGATTGCACGGGTTTTATCGAAGAAAAAGACTCAAGACGAAGTCTATTGTCCAAGAGATGCAAAAGATTTGAAGTCAATGGGCCTATTTAAATATTTATCAAAGAAAAGGACCAAAGATGGAAGATTTACATATGTCGAAGAAACTCAAGTCTATTAAACGAAGAAATTAAAAGACGAGTTGAATTTAATCGACGACAAATCCCGAATCAGATTCAAAAACGTCAATTTTTCTGAAAAGACGAGAAGACAAGAAGAACGGGAGAAAGCCCACTCACCAACCAAAGACAAGGACTATATAAAGACC
The DNA here is from genome assembly GCA_025667525.1 of Glebionis coronaria. Lineage (NCBI taxonomy): Eukaryota > Viridiplantae > Streptophyta > Magnoliopsida > Asterales > Asteraceae > Glebionis > Glebionis coronaria. The sequence goes on along the minus strand of CM046877.1, from coordinate 369,970,208 downwards.
ACCCCTTCACACTTTTTGGGCAGTTTTTAGTTTTTCATTTTCCCATTTTCTTTTTCTTTGTTTCGTAGGGAAGAAGCCAACACCACTAAGGTGTTGGTGATTTGTATTCTTTTTTTCACAAATCTTGTAGTTTCAATCTTTTCCTTTGATTGTTTAAACCTTAATCATCAATATAATCTTTCCATTAATCTTGTTCATCTTCATCTTTTTTATTTAAAGCTTAAAGTTCTTATTTGGTTGATTTGATCTTCAAAAGTTATTGGGTTTTGTGTTTTTATTGTTGGGATTTGATGTTTATGGTTAGTCGATGATTGGTGATTAGTTTTGTTTAAGTTTTGGTTAAAATCTTGGTTGATTTTTTGGTAAAATCGTTTTTCCCTGTTCTTGCTGTTCTTCATCATCCCCAGATATTCCGCATCAACGTCCTTCATCCGGAATATTCATATATTCCGGATCAGTGCCTTTCATTCGGAATATTTATTATTCCGAGTCAAGTTCTTCATCCGGAATAACTTTTTATTCCGGATCAACGTCCTTCATCCGGAATATTTTATATTCCGGATCAAACCTTTCATCCGGAATAATCCATTATTCCGGATCAACATTTTATTCCGCATGAGCTTAACATTCCGCATCAACAATTTATTCCGGATGAACAGTGTATTCCGCATGAAGCATTTATTCCGCATGAAGCATTTATTCCGCATAAGCATTTATTCCGCATGAAGCTTTTATTCCACATGAGCAATTTATTCCGCATGAGCCAATTATTCCGCATGAAGATTTATTCCGCATGAACACTTTATTCCGCATGAGTAATTATTCCGCATGAGCAAGATATTCCGCATGAAGGAGTTGTGTCTGATTTATTCCGAATAAAGGCCACATTCCGAATCAAGCATTTTTAAGGTTATTTACTCTTACTGTTTTACTTAAATTTTAATTCAAGTTTTATTTTTATTGATTAACTGCTTCTAGTTTACTTTTAGTTACTTCTGGCATTTACCTTTTAGTAGAATAGAAAACCAAACCCTCTATTTGTCACCAAGAACAATTATTCCACTTTGAGCTGTGATCAATTCGAGAAGATTCCGAGATTAATATTGAACCCACCCAAAAATCTCTTGTATTATCTACCGCTAAGTCTTCCGCTGTGCATAAGAAACCCATGTCGCCTAGAACCAATCTTAGGTGGCAAACCCACATGTAGGATTTTCAAATCAGTTAATCTTTAATGGGTTCCTACAGGAAGGATGTTTCCCTATAGCACTACAAGGGTTGACTGTGAACCCCCACTTGGTTCTAACATAGATATCGCTAACCCATGTGAAAGTATGAAAATTGGTGATGCAAGTGCAGGTACCGAGACCAAGGATCAACAAAACCGAGGCAGTAGACATATTGTATACCGTTCCAAACCTCGGCTGCAGAAACACTCGATATCTACGAATCAAGTGTCTCAGGGGATTTGCGTTTAAACTCACAACAACGGTTTGCAGTCACATGACAGACTATAACCCGAGCTTCAAAGAAAGGGAAGTTTATCTCGTCAACGATAACTTACCCTCAAAACGAGAAATTAAATTTTCTCGGACATGAGCTTGCATTAAAACTATTCTAGAGTTTTAAGCTCGTGTAAATGGCATATAATTATATCTCAGATTATGCCCCGGACTTCAAAGAAAGTAAAGTTTATCGCCGATGATAAACTTATCTTCACAACGAGAAATTAATTTTTCTCGGGCATGAGCTTATATTAAAAACATACGAAGTTTTTAGGCTCATGCAAAATTATTTACAGTTAAAAATCAGACTGTAACTCGGACTTTAATTTTAGGAAAGCTTATCTTTCATGATAACTTATCCTCATAACGAGAAATTAAATTTTCTCGGTCATGAGCTTGTATTAAAGCATTTCAAGTTTTAAGCTCAGCAAGGGAAGTGTATCTTTTAAATAAGAGAACTTTTCCTCATAACGGGAAATTAATTTTTCTTGGTCATGAGCTTTCCATTAAAACAGTCAAAAGTTTTCAAGCTCATGAAAACGACTTCTAAGTAAATATCAACTTACGACTCGTTCTTCAATTAAAAGGAAAGTTTATCACCAATGGTAATTTATCCTTAACAACGGGAAGTTCACAACTTCTCGGACTTGAGCTCGTTTCGTAATATATTCAAAATCTTTAGCTCAAGTAATTAGTTTTTTTTTTAAAAAGGGGCATGTCTTCTGAAATCGATAATATTTACGATCCTAGAAATGTCGTTTAACAATGACACGGGGTTGTAAATAAAGTTCGAGCAAAAGTTTAAAAGATTTAAAACATGCTCAATATGGCTTGTAGTTATTTTAGACTGCAATCCACTTTTCATATTAAAGTCAAGTATTTCTTATGAAATCTTTGGCTCAACAACGGGAATTAATTTTCTCGGGCATGGTTTATATTATAACCATGTAAGGGATTGTGTTTACGTCATAACACAATCTAACACGAATATATGTATGCATCAGTGCATTTATTTGTTAAAACGAGAGAAATCTTATTTTTATGAAGTTATCATCTCCACAAACCGTAACAATTTACATTTGGTATATACATACTCGACGATGCGACTACTCAAACGACGACTACAGCTCTTTCGATAGAACACGGGTCAACAATTTAGGGGGAACAATTGTCAAGCATTCAGAATCTTCGATGTCGAAAGTGCCAAGTTCACATATTGGTGTCAAGACAAAGATACCAATCGTACATGCGGTGTCAAGAGATGACTTCAGACGTTACGGGGGAGACCAACACTCGCCAACAAGAACCATGTGATTCTATCATATGATGTTCTATTCATTCAGGTCCAACCTCATAAATTATAATCTTGTGAATACATTATCATATATGATCTTTGCACGTGATAAGTACCTTACACTTGTGTTTAAAAGGTATTTAATTTACGTTTCAAGTACACCCTCATTAATTTGAAGGGGAGCTTCTGAAAATCATGAAGATAATTGGATTTGCATTTTTCTTCCCAAATTTTCTTAAAATTTCATTAAATCAATTGATATTAAAAACGTCGATTGGGTTACTATTTTTAATATGAGGGAGAAAATGTGATTTAATATGAGATCAATTAATTCAATGGTTTGACTTAATGTGCTGGCTCATCCCAACATATGCGAAATGTTTTCGAATATCGTGGCATATGTTAAGGGGAGAAAAATGGATTTGGATATCAAAATGGATTTCATGGTGACATACACTTACCTAAAACATCTCTATTCACGACGGTGACGATTGTGGCGACATAAGGATGGTAGGATAGGTTAAGTCTAATGATTCTTCTAGAACCGAAGGAATCTTCCCAAGGACATTCCCTAGCTAGAAATATTAGTCCTTAGGAAATATGGAGAAAGAGTGTGAATGTAGCTGAATGCCGACCAAGTACTTAAGTTAGCACTGGAACAATCACAACAAGGTGCTAGTTATGGCGTATTGGTAAGCATTGAAGGGGTTGAAGAATGAAAAGGAATTATAAAGATAAAGGGTCTAAAGAAAGAAGCCATCCTTACAACTTAGGCAGAAACCGGGTCAACACATATGCTATTGAGATAATTTTTAATGATGCTCGATATTGAATATAGACATCATGGACCTAGTGATGCAATGCACAACCCATCCCAGCTAACTCAAATATCTCTCAAAAGGTATTTTTTTTTAATCACACGGAGACAACATGTTATCTATCGATTTATTCACTTTGAATAAATTGGTATTAAAATGGTGGCACTCCTCTCCAGCCTCTGATCACTAAAATCTGTTGGTCCCTTGTAATAAGTACTATGCTTAAGTAAACTAAGTATAGTACTAACCCATGGTTTAGTAATGTAATAAAATTAATACAAGTAAGTAAATTAACACAATGTTTTCAACGTTTAACTCTTAGCTTTATTAAAGAGTTATACCCTATTGTATACGAAGCTACAATAGGGATTGAATAGACAATGTGTGGTTTTGTGATCTCCTCACTAACAAGCTAGTCCAATCCTAACGATTGCTAATCTTGATGATTCTATCAACAGGAGTTTATAACTTAAGTGTATGATCGTGTTTGGAGGAGAGAAAAACTTGTTTGTGAATGTCTAAAGCATTTACTGCACAAACTTATTTTTCTCTCCTTTACAAGCATCCTATTTATAGAAGGAAAGTGGGTAGAAGACAATAATTGCCCATGTGCAATTCTTGTCTTATTGGTACAGTGTAGTATCTTGTCTTAACCTATTCTATGTAGTAAGACGTAAATCCTTTACACTTGTCAGTACCCCATCTATCCCAAAAGGGTAAGTCACGCTAATTGTGTGATGTACTTCATCTTGTCACAATTCAACTTATACTGCCTTTTCTTCAGTCTTGGAGAATGCTTGTTTTCTTCAGGGAGATCGTATGGGGTTCAGTGAGTCTATTGCCACAACTCACTGAACCCATCACCTTCTTCTTTGTCATAGAAGACATTCGTTGAGCTTCGCCTCTCTGAATGCTTGAGTCTTCCTTTTAGACTCAGTCTAGGAACTCGAAGGCAACTCACTGAGTGACTGTTCACTCATTGACCTCTTTATGTTCAAGGTTAATTATTCACTTAGGCTGATTGTTATTCAAATCCTTCAGGGAGGTCATTAGGTACTGAATCGACCTAACAATCTCCCCCTATTTGGATATAAAAGTTTCCTAAGTGAAATTGTTATAAGTGAGCAAAGAGGCTTCTTCTTATTACAAACTATTCTACCTGATGAAAAGACTTAATATAACAAAGTACTTCATTTTCATTTATCATTACATAAGACTGAATAGTCTGATACAAGAAACAAAAAAAAACAAAAGATTACAGTTATTCAGGAATCCATTGCTTCCCTCTTCACCCTGGATGACTTTAACACCTTTTCTTTGTCAGGCCTCCTAGCAATTATCTCCCTGAGCTTCTCACCAAATCTTTTATTCTCATCAGTCTGAATTTGTCCAGCCATCACAAGAAAGATGAGAACACTCTCAGTGGTGAATTTCTCTATGTCACTCATTCTTTGAAATGCTTGATCCCCAAATACATCAATGAAGAAGATACCCCACTCAGGTTCCTCTATAACCATGTTGTTTACAAAGGGGACATTTTCAGGGAGAGTACGATTGCATTTTAACCCAGAGATCTTAGTCTCAGCTTCAAGCTCATTGGGCTTTGGTAGGATCCTGTTCAGATAAAGGAAGATCTTCAGTGATTCCCAATTGTTCCTTCATTTGCTTCAACCTCTCATATCTCTTACTGAGAGAGTTGATTATCTCATGGACACACTTGTTCATTTTAGTCCTGAAAATCCTTCCCATTTCGTCCCACTCACTGAGACCGAAATCACCAAATGAAAATTTCTTCATGACTTCAAAGTTCCTCTCATCATTATATCTGTAAACAGATACTGAGACTGGTGTGGTATGAGGAATGATCTGAAGATTAGTGATTGGTTCAGGCTTTCTTCTTTGGGTGACGACTTTGGTGTATTGGTCATACAACTTCTTGAGTTGTGTGGTTCTTTGTTTTTGCTTCAAGACCATGTCTTCCTGAATGGCCTTGAGTTCCTCCTCCTGCTTCTGAATGAAATCCTCTCCCCCTTTCTTGCTCAGCAAGACCTCAGGGTTACCACCTACTACTTTTACAAACTCAGTGGACACCTTCAAGATCTCAGCCTTTGTTGCTTCATTAGCCTTAGCCGACTCTATTCTATCTAGATACACTTGGATTTGATCAGGAGTCATTTGGTACATTATTCCATTTATCTCATATGGTACCAAGATCAAAGCATCAGGATCGGGCCTTACTTCCCTTGAAGCCTTTACAAGTTTCTTTGGAGGTGTAAGGGTTTCATCAGCTATACCTTTGCCCCTATCTGTCTTAGATACTGATGGCTCAAGGTTGGGAGGAATTGAGTTTAAGGGTTGGGGTTGTGCTAGTCTTTCCTGCTCCCCCTCAATGTGAGAAGGAGGTTCATTCCATGTTAACATCATTGGTGGCACATTCTCCCCCTCAAAAGTTGAAGGATCAGCCTGACTAATCCCAACTTTACCCGTTGTGAGGATCCTGAGGTGGGGGATGATCCCTTAAAAGCCTGAAACATCTCAGTCACCATTTCCTTCATGGACTGAGTGTCTGCTTTGATAGTGCAAACATCTAACTGAATAAGGGATCGAGTGTTTTCAATGGTGGTGATCCTTGTCCTGAGCCTAGGCATATCAGCTTCTTTCAGGGATTTGGAGATGTCAGAGAGATTAGTGGCATTAGCCATGTATCCTTGTGCAGCCTTTGACAATCTGAACTCTGCTTCTGCATCCATATGAACATCCTCATAGATGGCATCGCATTTCCCTTTCACCACATGCAAGTCAGAATTGAGAGAGTCTAACCTAGTGAAAACCGCAGTGAGCCTGTCCACCTTCAAGAACTCAAGTAATTGACCAACTCTGGAATTGGACTCAGTGGTGCTAGTGATCAGTCCATCCAGAGTTGTCTTTAAGGACACATTTGCCTCAACCGTTGGAAGAGCATGGTTAAGGAAGTTGATGAGCTTCTTTTCCTGATTCTCATGACTGTTGTTAACAGAGCTGATGAATTCCATTTGATTATCTACATGAATTCTCATCTTCTCCTCAGCCACATCAAACCTATCACCATATGTCCTGAACTCATCAAGGAGTTCATCAGCCTTTGAAGCCAAATCTTCATGAGCCTGAGTTACCTCAGTCTGTAAGGCTTGTAAAGCTACCTCATCCAGAACCATAATCTGAGTCCCCAATGTAGAGGTGTCAAGTTTTTCCTCATGGGAGGGCTTGTTCGGTGCCTCAGGGGAGGGCTCTTTTTGTTCGGATGCCTCAGGGGAGGGCTTTTGTTGAGCCTCAGGGGAGGGCTGTATGTCTGCGAACAAGGGAGGGGACTGTGGCTTCTGGTCTGATTGAGGAGGAGCCTGAGTGTCAGGTTCTTCCCCAGCCTCAATCATTTCTTCGTCGTCACTGAACCCTTGGAGTAACTCATCAGGCTTCTCAAGTAAACTTATAAAATATCCAAAGTTCAGTGACCCCTTAGGTTTATCCAGCTCACCTTCAGAAGAAGGTTTGCTTTTGTTGTCGTCACTCCCTGCCCCGAATCCTGAGGCTTGGGATTTAGCCAACTGATACTCAGGGGCAGTTTGTGATTGATCAGGTGTGGAGGTAGGATCCCTATCAGCGGGGTGTTTTACCCGTGGGCGTCCCTCTGAGTCTTTGGGATCAAGAGTGGTTCCCTCAGGCAAAGACTTTTGGTTTAGTATGCCTTCATCAGGAGTTGTGGAAGTGAGATTCCTATCAGCGGGGTGTTTTACCCGTGGACGTCCCTCTGAGTCTAAGGAATCAAGTTTTGGGTCCTCAGGCAAAGACTTTTGAGCTAGTGTGCCTTCATTGGACTTGGTAGAAGTTAGAGGCCTATCAGCGAGGTGTGTTACCCGTAGGCGTCTCCCTGAGTCTTTGGACTTAGTTTTGACCTCAGGCAAAGGTTTTGATTTACTAATGCCCTCATCGGTCTGAGTGGAAGGCAGTCCCGTAGAAGAAGGTTGTATGTTTCCTTCTCCATCAAGAGGACCAGTAGGTTGGCCCGTCGACCCTGATTGTGATGTATCAGGGCCTCCCGTAAGCTCTTTCCCTTTGGGTATTTGAAGCTTGGTTTTAACAAGGGTAGTCTTTTTAGCCTTAGCCTTTTTGGGTCGTGCCTCGGAAGCCTCAGGGCCCTGTGCTTTTGTTGGTTTGGTCTTTGGCACAGTCTGAGTCTTCTTGTTCCCCTTCTTTGGTAAGAAGGGAATGGGAGACACGGATGATTCACGATTGATCACCTCAGTCATGTGAGCCGTCAATACAATTGGGTTGACTTCAGATGGGTTCTTTGAAAAGTTTGTGGAACTCAGGATTGGAGTAGAAAAAACATTGAATTTTTCCTGAGTGTAAAGAGAACCCAGTAACCGTTCTAAGGCGCATGATAAGAATCTTGGGTAAGAAACATATTTTTGCCTTGACACCTTAAGGAGCCTGGTTACGAGATCATTATAAACAATCTCTCCTATGTCAATCTTCAGTCCATTAATAAGACTGTAGATTAGCATCTGCTGAGTAGAATTAACTTGCTCAGTAGATGAGTAGTTCCCACCAATCACCTGAATCACAAAAGTGACCAGGATCCTCTAAGCCATGGGGAAAACAGTTTTTATCAATGGGGTTTTAGTCACAAGTAACTCAGGGACCCCGATTTCTTTTAGGCCTTTTTTAACTAACTCCATGTCAGGATGTGCAACATACTTTCCATTGTTATAATCAAGTCCACTGCTTTGACAAAATGTTTTGAAGTCTAAAATCAATGGTGTCTTCCCATTTTTTGTAGTGAACATGATGACACAGTTCTTATGTTACTTGATCTCAGACCCCTGAGATCCTTCAGGCCCTTGGGTAGGGGTTACAACCACAGCCGTATACCAGAACTCCCTGAGATATTCATGGTAGAAGACTGAGGGGGTTTTTGTAAAAGCATCATCCCAATCACAGTTTTTCAAAATCTGCAAATTGGTTTGTAGGCTGATACACTACTAGGGTAATTGAAATTTCCCTCATAGTTGTTTCCAGCAAAATGGACACCCTCATTGGTGAGATGTTCAGCCTGAGGGGCATATTTGATAGCCTTGGACATTGCCATTAAAGATAGCTTTTTTTAAAGATTTGAAAAAGGACAATGGAAATTTGTGGAAATCAAATCAAGACTTGTTTCTTGTTATAATACAACAAGATTCACCAAGTGACCTAATGAGAACTTTTGCCTTGTAAAAGGATCAAGAGTTAGAAACAATAGGTAACTTTGATTGCTTGTGATGTATAACAATAAAACGAGTAGTCAATGTGATCGCCTTGTGTACAAGAAATCTTTTCTAGAAATTAGTTTGAACACACACACTTTTTCTTTGAGAGAAAATTTTTGGCAGAGTAAAATGGTGTAGAGAAAAATTGCAAGTTCTTTGTGTGTGTGTTTGTTTGTGGTTGTAGGGTATTTATAGGCTCGGATGTGAAGGAGATTTGTATTTGCTATAATTTCTTTTCACATCCGCATTTAATGAAAGCGTACAAGTGGTCCCCCTATTTTCTTGGCAACTGTTCCATTACTGCAAAGATAACGCTTTTTCCAGAGATGACGTGGGGTCACGTGCATTTGAAAGAACGTTTTTACAACGGATTTTTCTTGAAAGGGTAAGCATTTAATGCTTAGTGGGATACTTGTCATGAGTGACCTTTTGACTGGTTTATGACAATTTATTGAAGGAATATATGTTCCTTATTTAATATTGTGACTCACCAACCTAGGACATTAAGTAACTAAATCCTTAGAGCATTTAGTTACATCATTTAATGTACCTCAGTGTCAAAGGGTGGACAATAAGATATATTTACTCAGAGTGAAGATAAAGAATATACATTATACTGATTCCAATGTCGTCAGGGAGACTGATTAATCAATATTCAACATACCAAGTTCAGCTTTCAGTCTAGTGAACGTTGGTTCATCCAAAGGTTTGGTGAAAATATCAGCTAGCTGATATTCAGTGGGGATGAAGTGTAATTCAATATCTCCTTTTAAGATGTGATCCCTGAGGAAGTGATATCTTATGTCAATGTGTTTAGTCCTTGAATGTAGGACTGGATTGTTTGAAATGGCAATTACACTAGTGTTGTCACAAAAGATAGGGACTACTTTGTATTCCACATTATAGTCCCTGAGTTGACTTTTCATCCAAAGGATGTTTGCACAACAACCAGCAGCTGCCACGTATTCAGCCTCAGCAGAGGACATTGCGACTGACTGCTGTTTCTTTGCACTCCAACATACTAGCTTTCCACCAGGGAATTGACATGCACCTGAGGTACTTTTTCTATCCATGTTGCAGCCAGCATAGTCTGAGTTTGAGTATCCTTTAAGATTGAAGCCTGAACAACGAGGATACCATAGACCCAGTGAGGGAGTACCCTTCAGGTACCTGAAGATTTGTTTAACAGCAGTAAGGTGTGATTCTTTGGGATCGGCCTGATATCTTGCACATAAGATTGTTGAGAACTGAATATTAGGCCTGGTTGCAGTTAGGTACATTAATGATCCAATCATTCCCCTGAATAAGGTTTGATTGACTGGTTTACCAGCAAGATCAGGACCTAAGTTGTTGGGGGAACCACGGGAGTCTTTACTGAAGCACACTCAGAGATATCATATTTCTTAAGTATTTCTCTAGTGTATTTTTCTTGACAGACTGAGATCCCCTTGTCCCCTTGTTTGATTTGTAGTCCAAGAAAATATGTTAATTCACCCATCATACTCATTTCAAATTTCTGTGTCATAACTTTTTCAAAATTTCTACAAAGATCATAGTTAGTAGATCCGAATATGATGTCATCAACATATATCTGAACTAGTAGAACATCCTCCTTGGTTCTGAAGATAAACAAGGTGTTGTCTATCTTTCCCTTGACAAATTTGTTCATTATCGGGAATGTAGAGAGAGTTTCATACCATGCCCTTAGTGCTTGTTTCAGTCCATAAAGGGCTTTGTCAAGTTTACAAACATGGTTTGGGAACTCAGAACTCTCAAAACCAGGGGGCTGAGCAACATAAACTTCTTCAGTGATCTTTCCATTCAGGAAGGCACTTTTTACATCCATTTGGAAAACTTTGAAGTTCATGTAGGTAGCATAGGCTAGGAAGATCCTGATGGCTTCCATTCTTGCTACAGGGGTGAAAGTTTCCTCATAGTCGATCCCTTCAAGTTGACCACACCCCTGAACAACCAGCCTAGCTTTGTTTTTTATGACAATTCCATCTTCATCAGTCTTGTTTTTAAATACCCATTTTGTACCAAGAGCTGATTTCCCTTTAGGGAGAGGAACTAGTTTCCACACTTTGTTCCTGAGGAATTGGTTGAGCTCTTCTTGCATGGCCTCAACCCATCCTGGATGTGTCAGGGCCTCTGAAACCTTCTTTGGTTCAATTTCAGAGAGAAAGTCTGCAAACAGACATTCATGGGCTGAGGCAGCAGAGAGTTTAGCAGCCTGACTGCTTGTGAGCATCCCCTCAGATACATCACCAATTATGTTTACAAGCTCTATGTGTTGTTGTCTTGACCATCTGTCCTGGGGACTTGGATTAGAGCTTATTGACGGTTGGTGATTATCAGGACCAGAGATTCAGTACATTGTACTGAAACATCACCTCCTTCTGAAGGATTTTCAGTAATAGGGTATTCAATATTTTCATCACTTGTCCCTTCAGTGTTCTCATAGATGGGTGAACCGTTTGATTCATTAGCTTGAGAAGTGATAACTTCAGGGACATGTTGGGATGTGATTAAATTATCAATTGACCTATTATGAGGTGATATATGGAAGAAAATATCAGCATCAGTTTGATACTGTTTTGAGGGACAGTGTTCATACTCATCAGGAGGATATCTTGATGAGTCATTGATCCCTATTTCTTCCATTGATTGATTTGTGAAGTTAATGGCATCCATACTTTCATCAAAGGTGACATGAAATGACTCCTCAATCTGTTTTCTCCTTGTGTTAAAGACCCTGAAGGCTTTGGAGACAAAGGAGTATCCAAGAAAGTATCCATCATCAGCTTTGGCATCAAATTTACCAAGATGGTCCTTTTGATTGTGAATGAACACAGGACAACCAAACACATGAAAGTAGCTGATATCTGGAATCCTTTCCCTGAATATTTCATAAGGAGTCTTATCATGTCTTTTGACAATGATACATCTGTTCTGAGTATAGCAAGATATTTTTATGGCCTCATTCCAGAAGTGTTTTGAAAGATTGGATCCATTAAGCATGGTTCGAGCAGCTTCGATGAGAGTTCTATTCTTCCTTTCAGCCACACCATTTTGTTCAGGTGTGTAAGGAGAAGAGAAGTTCTAAGAAATTCCTTTCTCATCACAAAAACTCTCAAGCTCTTGGTTCCTGAATTCTGTTCCATTATCAGTTCGTATTTGTTTAACTTTAGTATCATTTTGATTTTCTACTTGCCTGATAAAAGACATTATGAATTTAGGAGCTTGACTTTTCTTTTTCAGGAAGTATACCCAAGTGTATCTAGAATATTCATCAACAATCACAAGAGTGTATTTCTCATGATTTATAGACAATGGACTGACTGGTCCAAACAAGTCCATATGAAGAAGATGAAGGCACTTCCTGATAGAAAAGTTCAGTTTTATCTTAAAAGAAGCTCTCTTGTGTTTACCTTTTTCACAGGCTGAACAAGGTTTGTCTTTTGCATACACAAGAGAAGGTAAGCCAAGAACTTTGTTTTGTTTTGCAAGTTTGTTCATATCTTTGAAATTTAGATGTGACAGTCTCTTATGCCAAAGCCAATTGACAGAGTCTGAGACTTTAGCAAAGAAACATGCTCCTGAGTTTGTTACAGAGGACATGTCTAGGACATATACATCATTTCTTCTTGGAGCAGTCAACACAATTTCTTTGTTAGCATTGAAGATTGTACCTTGCTTATCATCAAACTGAATGATGTACTTAGCATCACATAGTTGACTGATACTGATGAGATTGTACTTCAGACTGTTTACAAACGCCACTTTTGAGAAAACTATTCCACCACATTTGATTGAACCATATCCCTCAGTAACACAGGATGAATTATCACCGAATACTACCTTAGGACCTAGTTGCTCCACGTATTTGTGCAGATAACTTTTGACCCCTGTCATACTTCTTGAACACCCACTGTCTAAGTACAAGACAGGCTCCTTGAAGTGTTTCTGCACAGATAACGAGGTGGATTAGTTTCTCTTGTGAGCCCACTTCTTAGTAGGCCCTTTGGCTCGAAGAGCCTGACGTCTTTCACCTCGTTTGAAATACTCAAACTCAGCGTGGTCTGAGGTAGAATGAACATTGCTTCCACATGTTTTGCAGCTTAGTCCGACTGAGGATTCAGTACTTTGAGATGACTCAGCTATCATTACTCTTCTGACCATGATGATTCTATTGTGTCCTGAGGTAGTGTGATCATTGCTTCCACAAATCTCACACTCAGGGTAGTACACACAATCATCAGGTCTGTGATCGGGAATCCCACAATGTGTACAAGGTGGGTAAGTCTTAGCCTTGGATTTTCTGGTTTGTTCTGAGGTGGGTCCATAGTTGTAAGGCTGAGCATTGTATCTTTTAGCATTTTTAATAGAAGCAATGTGCATCTCATGATCTGCTGTCCTGTGATCTTCACTTTTACATTTCATGCAATAGAGAACTCTATAGCAGTCATCAGTGGTGTGATTTGTATAGTGGCATAGCTCACAGGTAGGTTTCTTTGTTTTAACTTTCTTAGAAGACTCAGGTTCAGTTTTGTTACTTTTTGATGATTCAGGCTGTGAGGACACAGATGTTTCACCCTGAGATTTAGAGGCTGAGTTCAGCTTCTCTTCCATGAAAAGTTGGAATAATCTACTTAACTCCTCTTGATTTACAATAGGAGTAGAGTTGACTGAATGTTTAGGAGTCCCTGAGGGAGATATGGGTTTGGTTATCTTTTCAGTGGCAGTTCCTGACTTAGTGTGATCTGGTATCATTTTTGAGTCAGGCTTTGTTTGTTCAATACAACCTAACCCAGCTCTTCCTCTAGGTGAGTGTTCTTGATAAGACAATGGAATTAATTCAGAACATGGACTTGCTCCTTGAAGGTTTTTCGAAAGAGGTAGAGGAGTCTGAATGTTTTCAGCGACACTAGATGTTTCAGTGTTACTGACTTTATCAGTCTCTTCATTCAGACCAAGTTTTTCATTAATAGCCTGAGATTCAGGAATTAATATTTTTCCTGTGTAAAAGTTAGGCAAAACACTCTCAGGATTTGATCTCTCAACCCAGTCTTTTGACTTAGGAATCATTTCATGATCAAACCCAACTGAAGCAGGGAGAAATGCCTTTTCACTCATTTCCTTAGTTGGTGCCTTTTCAGTGAGTTGTCGTGCCCAATAATTTTCTTCTTTTGGGCAGGTATTTGACTGTCTATACACTGAGAAGCTAAGGTAGAGCTATTTGTCCATTTCTCATTGATTTGTTTTTCTTCCTTAAGTTGTTCTTAAAGAGCATGATTGATTTTGGTGAGTTCAGTGTTCTGAAGTTGACATCTTACTGCTTCAAGTTTAGCTTGTTTTAGAACTAATAAATCATCTCTACATTTGTTTAATTCAAAAACAAGTTTATTATATTTTGACAAAAGATTCAATCTTTGCTCTTTCAACAAACGATAGGTCAATGTTAATATACTTAAGGAATTTTTGCCAATCAGATTCTTCATCCATAGAGAGAAGCATGTTTACCTTTCTCATGGTGATGTCAACCCATTCTCCATTTCGAGCATGATTCTTTCCAACTGATAGTTCATCATCAGCTAGAGCCATTAACACTTGATACTTGACTTCCTCCTCTTCTGAGGACAAATCTTCATCATCCCAATCAAAAGTTTCAGCTACTAGACCTTTGGCTTTGTTTTGAGCAGGCTTTTGAGTTTGAGCAATGGTAGGTTCAGCTTCCAAGAGTGCAAGTTTAGCTTTTACCTTTTTATACTCAGACCTATAGTCCTTCTCAATTTTCTTACTATTCTGAAAACTTTGATTAATTGGAGAAGCCTGAATTAGTTTTGGTGTAAACTTGGGTTGAAAATTGTCATTCCCTGATGAAAAACTTTGATTTTTATAAGAGGCCAAAGGGGTTTTTGAAAGACAATATTTAGCAAAATGCCCAGTTTTACCACATCGATAGCAATCCACTCCCTCAGTGGATTGGTTACCAGCAAATCTAGTTCTTTTGATATAACGTTTGGTATTTGCCAACATGGCCCTTTCATGATATTCCCTGTTCAAATCTCTTATGTATTCAGTACTAGATCTTTCATCCACCTCATCATCTGAGGTTTCCTGAAAATTTTGAACAATTGCATTTGAGTAAAAAGCAGTTGAAATGGGGCCATTGTCAATTTGAGTAGATTTGGCTGAGGTGTCTGTTATTAAGGCCTTCTTGGACTCAAGATATCTTCTATTTATCAGATTATCTTCATAGATGAATCTTCCATAAATATCTGCAAGATCCTGAGTCTGTATGTGATTAGCATTTCTCAGTCCTTTAGAAAAACCAAGCCACTTTTCAGGGAGACTGTTCACAAAACCAACATTGATTTCATGCTTAGACAGTTTCACCCCGTCATTCGTTAGCTCATTGAGCAAGGTTTTATACCTAGTGTAAGTCTGAGGAAGTGTTTCAGATGTTTTGGCCCTGAAAGTGTTATATTCTAACTTCAGGTCCATAATCCTATTTTCCTTTGTGTCAGATGGTCCTTCGAAACTATGAACAAGATCTGTCCAAGTCTCTTTGGCCGTCTCACACTCAATGACAGCCTCCATAATATCGTCAGGAAGACAAGATATTATGATGCTTTTGAGACGTTGGTCTTGATTGACCACTCTCCTTTCATCGTCAGACCATTGGTTTTCAGGTTTGTCATCACCAGTTGTTGTTTTTGGTTTGAATGGACCATCTTTAATACAAGTTATGTAATAAGGTTCCATTCCCATCAAATAACACAACATTCTTTTCTTCCATTTGTTAAATCTTTCAACTTCTAACTTAGAAGCGTTAACAGAGTAACTTGCTCCTTTTTTGTTAACAAGTTGAGGTACATTACTTTCAGCCATAATGGATCAAGGTTTTAAAAACTTTGAGACGGTGGTTAAAAGTTTTATAATCCTACCGCTCTGATACCACTTGTTGGTCCCTTCTAATTAGTATTATGCTTAAGTAAACTAAGTATAGTACTAACCCATGGTTAAGTAATGTAATAAACTTAATACAAGTAAGTAAATTAACACAATGTTTTCAACGTTTAACTCTTAGCTTTATTGAAGAATTATACCCTATTGTATACGAAGCTACAATAGGGATTGAATAAACAATGTGTGGTTTTGTGATCTCCTCACTAACAAGCTAGTCCAATCCTAACGATTTCTAAGCTTGACGATTCTATCAACAGGAGTTTATAACTCAAGTGTATGATCGTGTTTGGAGGAGAGAAAAACTTGTTTGTGAATGTCTAAAGCATTTACTGCACAAACTTATTTTTCTCTCCTTTACAAGCATCCTATTTATAGAAGGAAAGTGGGTAGAAGACAATAATTTCCCATGTGCAATTCTTGTCTTATTGGTACAGTGTAGTATCTTGTCTTAACCTATTCTAAGTAGTAAGACGTAAGTCCTTTACACTTGTCAGTACCCCATCTATCCCAAAAGGGTAAGTCATGCTAATTGTGTGATGTACTTCATCTTGTCACAATTCAACTTATCCCGCCTTTTCTTCAGTCTTGGAGAACGCTTGTTTTCTTCAGGGAGATCGTATGGGGTTCAGTGAGTCTATTGCCACAACTCACTGAACCCATCACCTTCTTCTTTGTCATAGAAGACATTCGTTGAGCTTCGCCTCTCTGAATGCTTGAGTCTTCCTTTAGACTCAGTCTAGGAACTCGAAGGTAACTCACTGAGTGACTGTTCACTCAGTGACCTCTTTATGTTCAAGGTTAATTATTCACTTAGGCTGATTGTTATTCAAGTCCTTCAGGGAGGTCATTAGGTACTGAATCGACCTAACAAAATCCAAATGCAAGATCGAGTATAGAGCCATTTGAGATCATCAAAATCTCATTAGGACACACTTCCATAATTCCTTGCTTCCTCACATTGTGAAAAGTAAGAAAGATATTAAGAGTCCAACGCAAAATCTTCATGATCTTGCCTGAACATCCGAGTAATACAAAAGTATTTACAATGAAGATGGAAATCCTTCTTGAGTGAACCTCAAAAAGCTCATGGTAGGTGACTAGTGCGATTCTTTATGAATCAAACTTGTGATAACTGGAAAGCAACATTGGTTTAATTCTTAATTGAGTTTAAACACGTTCCAGGCCTCTATGCAATATCTTAGTGATCTTGCCAGAACACTCAGAGTGAAAATCTTTAGTGTTTACAGTGATGAGTGGAAATCCTTCTAGTGTTAAGATCAAACAGCACTTGGTAGGTAACTGGCAAGATTCTATCAGAATCAAGCTCGTGACAATTGGAAAGCAACGATGGTTCGGTTATTAATTGAATTTCACTTGTTCCAGGTATATGAATTTACGGCTTAAATCATGTAGATAATTCTATCCAAATGATCCATTCTTTACGTTCACAGTCAGGTTTGGACGGTCGAGTAAAGAGAACGGGCTTACCCGCGAAATCTTGTAAAGGAGGTTCTTAATTGAAAATACTTGCCACAAGTACGATATTTAAATATCGTTTAACGGTCTTCACCGACCGGAGGTAAAATGGTACCTAATTAGGTTGAAATGTTCAAAGCCATTTCATCCGTGTCTATGTTTTGTTGCTAACTGTCTTATGCAGCATAACAAGACGTGGCGTTGCGGTGTCCGAGAACAAGTCGTTCCCACATGCTTATACTTTCTTCACTTAATACTTCAACAAATTCAAGAAAATCTAAAAATCAAGTCTTCCACTGTATCAAACTCTAAAGCTTTCAAGAATTTATAAAGGTATACGTATGTGGAACATGAAGTCACGAGGAGGTGAATATCACAAGTGATGAATGCACAAGGTCAAGGCAAGGAAACATGCTCACGACTAAAGTCAAAGATCACATCAACATATTCATAAGAACAAGATCGAAGACTCAAGCATAGTATGCTAGGTTTAAGATTTTGTAAAATGGTGTGACCTCCCTTAGGGGGAGATTGTTAGAAATACGAAATTCTAAAGAAAGTCTCGGTCACATCATAGTTAGCATAGATCACGAGCTATAGACTCTTTAGGACTTTGTCTCTTGGAGCGACCTCCCTTAGGGGGAGATTATTGGAAATACGTTTTTACATATTTAAGAAGGATCGGTCACTCCAAGGAGATACATCTAATATGGGCTCGTGATCTAGTATGTAACAGTATAACCCATCAAGCCCACATGTAGGGTGGGCTATATATGCCCCCTCCTAGCATGTTAGGAGGGGTTGGTTCTCATTTTCATATTCAATATTACACATATTTATCCAACCTCTCTCTACTTTCTCTCTCTAAGTTCTTCATCTATCTCTCTCTTGTAATCATTCCAATAATAGTATAATCCAAGGATTACGATAAACCAACAATCGGTATTCATCAGAATCAATGATTGTTGGAAGGAAGTGTTTCTGGTATTCATTAGAATCAACAGATCTAATTTATTTATCTTTGTTTTTAGTCTACATCATTTCTCTACTTAACCTAAATAATTTTTATATCTCTTTCACACCAAAGAAAAATGTCTTATTCACCAAATGAAATCCTTGATTCTCCACCATTTTCTCCAATCTCTTTCAACCCAAATTCACCAAATAACACACAAAATGAAATCTTTTCTCCTTCTAAGGAACTTGATTTTGGAAAGTCCTATTTTCCACCACTTCCCTTTTGTGTTCTTCCTCCATCACATGATAATGCCATGCATCATGGAACATATTGTCTTTGTTGTCAATATCAACATCTTTCCATGTCTCATATCTATGATAAGTTGAATTACAAGATTATCACCAAGCCTTCTCCACCAAATTTCGCTACCTCATCGTATTCTAATTAAGCAAGTGTCTTGCTTATGAATAAGATATCTAATTTAAGAAAATCCTAGGATTTTAGTGTAACAAGGATTAGAACTATGCTTAAGTTTTAGGCTTGTGTTTCATACTTTTTTGTATGATCTTTATTTTCTTGTATTTCTTTTCATGTTTTTCAACATGATTTATCTATGGGTCTTGGATCTTGTTGTTCTTGTGTTCTTTCTTTTATTCTTTATTTTCCTCACTCGGTTGTCAAGGAAAGTTAGATTTTAATCTAATTCCTCTGTAAGTAAGATTGACAACTTAAATATTTCATTAAAATATTCAAGTAATTTTAACTTGCAATTGCAAATGTTAAAATTCATATCCAAAACTTGACATTCAGGCCATTTAGAAACTTTTGTTAAATTGTTTGACCAAGTGATATTCTTTTGGGTCTTGAATCGTTTTTGGACAGCAACTGTCATTGGTTCCCCAAATGGACCAACGGGTCATTATTGATAATGAACCTCAGCCATATAATGAACCGCGGCCAATGAGTCCCGTTGTTTGTTTTTTGTCTATCTCTCCTTTTGACCAGTTTCTTGAAGATTCCTTCTTTTCTTTTCTTTTGAGTTTCTTCTCTCGCTTTCTTTCAAGATTTCACTATCACCTACTAGGGTATAGTATTCTTGAATTATCTTGTGAAGTTTTCCATAACTTCTTTGGAGAGTCTTTCTTGTTTTTCTTTGATTTCTTTTAGTTATGCCTTTCTAAGTCGAGTCTCTCTCTTATCTCTCTTCTATCCTTTCTAACCTAAGTCAATTTGAGCCTCACCCTTTCCTCGTCATGTAATTTTTCCTTGAACATTCACAATGATTGAGAAGAGCTATGAAAATTTCAGCACGTATTTTATCGTATGTGTAACACCATCCATCTTGCTTAACACCATTCATCTTGATTTTTCTTTTCTTTGGCTTCTTTGATCTCTTTCTCTATATCAAGGAGTCATCTTTTTATGTCAACATTCATAAGCATCCTTGCCTATAATGTCTTATATCTAGTATTTTCTAAAGCGTCGAATTCATCCTCGCTATTGGCTTTTATATTTTGTACCTTGATTCCTGATTTAATGCTTTTGGAGCATTCAAAAGGAATTATGTTAAGGTCAAAAATATCTTTGGTTTGATATTTTTCATCTTTCTTCTTGTTGAGAGTTTATTTTGGTTAAATCTTGAATTTTCTTGGGTGATTCTAAAAATTCTAAGCTTTTAATTTTTGACTTAATATCTTAAAATTGTTGGATTTTTCTTTTCTACCTCTATTCCAACAATTGTGAATTGATATTTTCAAAATACTCTTGGACATTCTTTGGATTGATAGCATCACGTGCACATTTCTTTCTCCAATGCTTGTCATTGTTTGTGCAAACGACTTGTTTATCGTCCTTGTTTTCTTTTTCCTTTATAGTAATTCTTCCTCTCTTTTCGACTATGTAGACTTTTTTTTATTGTCCTTTTCGTACTCTCTTTAGTTTGGTATTCTTGCCAACATATTAAAGTGGAGTATGTCCTCTTGATAGTATTTTTTCTTTTAAATTGGAAATCTCTTTTCTATCTTAGTATTTTTTTATATATTTTGGTGTCACCAAAATAAGTTGGGTTCTGTTTTCTTTCTAATAGCCCTCTTATTTTTCTTAACTTGTTAGACTTTTGACACTTCTAATAGTTAAGATTGTTTTAGCTTCATCATGAGTCCCTGTCTTTGTACTCGAGTTGATTAAGCTAATTCCTCTTGGTGACCTTGCTATATATTCTCTCATCCACTAACTTTGTTTTCTAGGACATTTCTAACCCACTTTTGTAGCTCGTCACTATTTTTGTTGATGTCTCAAGCAAGGGGGAGCTCATATCAAGGAGGAGCATTTTCAAGAGTTCAAGTCATTACATTTGTGATGTGTCGTGGATAGTATATGTGATAATTAAGATACGTTATAGGGTAAATTAGAAAATTACCTTTAGGAAAAAGTAATAGACTAAAATTACCAAAGACGGATTTAATTAAACATGATGATGAACCAAGTTCGTTGTACACGAAGATCAAGTGAATTTGAGACGTTTTGTTTTGAAATGGACAATTGATTCGAATTGGGTTTCGGTTTTTAATCTAAAATTAATTCTACCAATTTTTAAATCCTAAGTGCATGAATCGTTTCCCAAATAAAATTCTATTATTTAAACAATTTAAAATTATAATCTATTTAAAATTTAATCTATTTAATTAAAAACAATTTTACATTATTTAAAATCTAATTAAACAATTTTAAAAACTATTTAAAATTATAAACTAAATTAATCTATTTAAAAATATACTTTAACTATTAATTAACAAAATCTAATTTAAACTATTAAAAAGTAAATTTCTAACTATTTTTATTTAAAGCTAATTTAATTAAAATCTAATTATTTTAAAAATTAATTTTTAACAACTAATTGTTTTTCTAGAACTAATAAAACATTTTTTATTTTGTTTTTTTATTTATTCATAAAAGTGAATTTAATGAAACTTCTAAATAAATTTTACTAGAATGAAAACATATATTTAAACTACTTAAAAGAAACTGCAGTCAACTCTGTTGAACTATATTAAAATCGAAAATGGTATTAAAACTTAAAAGGTGAGCTAGCACAGATGGGAGAATCACTTGGCCCATGACCAGGAGGTCATGGGTTCGAGTCTCACAAGAGACATATTTTTGTGAATTATTATTTTTTGATAATGAAAATTGAATGTCACAGGAGGTGACTTTTTATGGTAAAAACTTGGAACTGATAGGAATCCGTTTTGAGCAATCAGATCAGTTGAATCTGATTTCATATGCTACACATCAATTCCACAAATAACTCAGAAAAATCAGGTAAACAAATTAAGCAACAAGACCAGTAATCAGCAAATCATAACATCATAGATGCACAGAATCAAAATAAATCAGTAACAGATTAATAACAAACTCTATAGCTCATCAGGTTAAAAGCTATTTCTGCTAAACATTTAAAACATTCAGCAAGATTTTTTCAGATTGCAAGTACTGAACAATGAGCTCAGTTAACAAAACATTTGGTCTGCACAAATGAGCAGATCAGTAAGCAAATTCATATTTTCAAAAAGACAGATTCAAAAATCAGTTCTAAGACAGGAAATTATTCAATAAGATAGCTCAACTAACAACTCCTTAGCTATGACAAGTCTAAATCAGATAAACCAAATCATTCCTATGCAATGACTAACATCAACCGTTAACAAAAACGAGACTACAATTAAGCTTCTAAAACAGACTTCAATCAATGAGGTTACATACATCAGATTCGTATTTATCATCAATCTACCATAACTAAAAGTATAAAATAAATCTCACTTAAAATCATCATAACAAGAACCAACATATATCAATTTAAGCAGATACAAACATATATCTAGATATCTAAGCACACAGACTCGCAAACTCAAATT
Organism: Glebionis coronaria; assembly: GCA_025667525.1. NCBI lineage: Eukaryota > Viridiplantae > Streptophyta > Magnoliopsida > Asterales > Asteraceae > Glebionis > Glebionis coronaria. Next base: position 369,947,986 of record CM046877.1, on the reverse strand, counting down.
CACCTATCACAAAAACAGCTAAGCTTAATCAAATTATCAGAGCTAACAAAACATGTAAAATAAACATAAAACTAAAAGAACTTAAAACCTTTTGAAGAATCCATTGGGAAGATGCGCAGCGCTGAGCTGGCATTTAACTCGAATTGGTACCACCATTTTCCACCATTCGATCACCATTTAACGTCACCAAATGAACCATCAATCACCATTTATCAACGAACCAATACATTTTATCCAACTTTCAGCGGAAAGTTTTTTTCCAATATTTTTACTTTATTATTCAATCTTAAGCTATTAATGAGATTAAACTGATTAATATGGATATCATTATATTTAAGCACATTAAGAATAAAATGCAATAAGAATTTATTAACACAAAGTAAGCTCGAATTTGATTAAAGCAAAAACAGACTTTTATTAATTATCAAAGATATTACAAAACTTGAGAAGAAAGTTACAATTTATTCCTAAATATATTTAAACATAATAACAGTAAGTAAAAAATTGGATGCCTGATTACAGAAAATATGGGGGTTTATATAGGCCAACCCCCAAGGCTGCTGGTGGAGTTTGTTGAGAAGCATCTTTGATCTTGGCCATCAATCTCTTCTTTCTCTTTCTTCTCTTTTGATCTACGGTTGAGATTATGCATACTAGCACACGGATCGCCAACGTGGCATCCAAGTGTGCTAGTTGTGATAGTTTGGTGATGATGTGGCCTTTTATTATTGGAGGATTGGGGAATATTTGATGTCACAGCCAATCATTAGCAAAGAAATGGCCACATCACTTGCTTCTCTCCATTTGCATTGACCGGAAAAGTGGGGGATTTAATCCCCCTTGTGTGAATCACACGCTCCAATAAAAACCCCTATTTTTTATTAATGAATTTAATTAATTAGGGTTGATTAGGGTTTGGGATATGCAGGTTTTTAGGGTGAGCGAGATGAGAGAAAACATAGGAGATATCGAAAATATAAAAAAAACGTGTGTATGTGTGGGGTGAGAAATGTGAGTGGTGATTTTGGTTTGACTGAAAAGTTTTATAAACTTTCGTTAATTTCTCCTTTTTGGGCCATGATCCATTATTCTTTCATCCGTCCTAATTACTTCCAAACAGGGCTTGAAGCCCAATCTAAAAACTTCATCCGTCTTATAATCTTTTGATTTGGGCCTCAACTTGGGCTTATTCCAAATAATAACACTTTATGAACTTCAAATGGGCTTTTGAGCCCATTTTCCCAAATGTGGGACCCACAAGCATTTTAAACTCCATAAATGATTAAATCCGATAAAAACGAGCTCGATATTGGCTTTGTTGAACTTTTCTTCAAACTTTGTGTCGGTTTTGCCGGTCTTCGTGAACTTGGTACCTACGCACACGATACAACAAAACAATGCATATACAAGGCATATTTTATACATTTCATGCATTTATTGATGGTTTTAAGATATAACTGATATGAGTAAAATCACTCATATCAAACTCCCCCTTGCTAAGCAATCGTCGTGTCCTCACGCAATGATAAAACAAAACACTAACTACACCATTATTCAACTTTTTGGACTTTATTTTGCAAAGACATAATGTATAACTTTCATTATTGAAAAATAACTTTTAGGATCATAAAACTCAAATAGATTCATCGTCCCCGACTTTTCACTTTTCCATGCCAAGTGTAAAAACAAGATCATTGTTAATCATAAGCCCCAAAATTAAACCAACTCATACAAGTAATTTGTGTTAAACTCAATCTCCAATTATTCGTAATTGTATCTCTAGATTTTATTTGTCATTCACCCAAAAGCTCATTTGACTTTATTTGATAGTTATTAGTCCAAAAATGAAGGCAAAAACGGTGTAAACTCAATACTCAAAACCTAACCTCGACTTCAAAAACCGTTGTCACTAAAGAAAGCCCACATCAAAGATAACTTAACACGATTTGAGGGATAAATCCCCGGACCCGAAATTTGGCTAATAAGACTACTTAAAAGCAACAATAAAAACCTCCAAAGTCAATTATGACCTTATTAATGGACTTAGCAACAATTACCTCATATCACCTTGTGCCTCTTTAAGATGCAATTGTGCTCCTTATTTAAAATCCACACCCGAAGGCTCCTTGGACAAAAACAAGGGAATTGACATTCACCATCCCACCTTACGGCTCATGATGATGAAGCAATTTTTATTCAACACGTCCCCTTGACATACACCCTAAGGCTCTAATGACAAGGTTAGTGCTACATGACTCCCACCCGAAGGCTCCTAGAGAACATGTTTTTATTTATTCTTCTTTATTATTATGATATGTATAGTAAGCCAAATTTCTGCAATCCCATGATCAAAAGTCCATGACGCTGACACCCTTAATGTGTTCTCACTTTAATTACAAGGGAAGAAAAAGAAGGAGTTACGAGTTAAGATATCAAGCCTAAACCGCTAAAAACTTCATTTATTAAGCAATTATTATTCAAGCGTGGAAAATAAATACGAGGAGATTAAATCAAGCACAAAAATACTTGCACAAAGAAGAATTAATTTTAGAAACTTATGATTAAACTCTGTCATCTCTTGTTCTCCATATTGTAAAATTCCAAAAATGTGAAATCAATGGATACTTAGCCTATTAAATCAAAATTTTGGTTTTCAAGTCATCTATAGGATCTTGCATCTTCTTATACTTTTTAAAGTTTTAGACTTCGCGTTTTAAAGTTCCCTTGATAAACGACTTTCTAGGATCAATTATAGGAACTTGCGAAAAGTTCTTGTTCTTAACCCGTATGAGTTAAGACTTTCGCATTTTAAAGCTCCCTATATAAAAGCCTAGCAAAACTTAATTCAAACACGTTAAGGAAAAGCTAAGGTAAAAACCGAGTCGAGTCAAAAACTATTTTTATTTTCACCAACGGAAAGCCTACATTTGTGTCAAAAGCACTTATTTTATTTATTACAACTTTAAAATAACACTAAAAATTTTAAAATTTTTTTGAAAAACGAGAAAAAGATTACGTTAAGACACGACAAAAGCAATTGCAAGCGATTATATCGATTGACTCCCCCATGCTAAAACCAAACATTGTCCTCAATGTTTCTTAGCTCAAGAGTAACACCCCCTTGCTAAAACATGAAGAGTCTAATGCAAAATCCTAACATGGAAAAAGCACGCAAATCTATAAGCCGTTTATTAATTATGCTTTCAAGATAAAACGTTAGTCGATAAAAATCAAAGGATAGAGAGTGTGCCCCTTTTTAACAATCAAAGATTGGAAGATCAAGTGGACCGGCAAAAACCGAACACGAGAGTCTTCAATGATTAGGGTCATAACTAAGATTCACAACACAAGAAAACACGAGCACGAGCTTGAAAGATCAAGCCTTATTAGTTGTTAGAAAATAGAAAGAAGATAGAATGTATGGGGCTCCCCCACAAGGCACCTCGTTTTTGTTAACCGAGTCATGAGCTCGACTCGATCCATGCATTCATTGGTCCTTAGGGAAAGTTTGAAGATCTGGAACAACCTCCGTAGGTATGTCCCCTCCAAAGTATTGTTTCACACGATGACCATTCACCTTAAAGTTAGGAGCGTCTTTTTGAGCTAGCTCAACGGTTCCATAAGGGAAAACTTGTGAAATGGTGAATGGTCCGGACCAACGGGATTTAAGCTTGCCCGAGAAAATCATAAGTCTAGAATTAAATAAGAGGACTTGATCACCAACATTGAAAATGCGGTTTTTGATCTTAGAATCATGAATCCTCTTAGTCTTCTCTTTATAGATAAAAGAATTTTCATAAACTTGATCCCTTAATTCACTTAGTTCATTCAATTGAACCTTGCGATGATCACCCGCGGTCCTCAAATCAAAGTTACAATGCTTAAGATCCCAATACGCCTTATGTTCGAGTTCAATTGGCAAGTGGCATGCCTTTCCGTAGACCAACCTAAATGGTGTACAACCAATTGACGTCTTGTAAGCCGTACGGAAAGCCCACAATGCATCATCCAATTTATCCGACCATGAAGTGCGATTTTCTCCAATAGAACGCTCCAAAATTCTCTTAAGAGCTCGGTTTGAAACCTCCACTTGACCACTCGTTTGAGGGTGATAGGCCGTTGAAATTCGATGAGTGACACCATATTTCTTTAGAACTTTTTCAAATTGTTCACACAAAAATGGGTCCCACGATCACTTATAATAGCCCGTGGAGTTCCAAACCTAGCGAAAAGTTGTTTTAAAAATTCCACCACAACTCAAGTGTGACAATCCGTCAATTTATGGTTGATATTTTATTCTCAATATTTATTTGAAAATATTATTTTATGAACTCACTTATCTTTGAGAAGAAATTTGGATTTACGTCTTGAAGTAGCATCGACTACGTCTAAACCGGAGGATTCAACGTTACGTGCTTACGTTTACATACACCGTCTTGGTGACAGTCCGATATTTCAGAAAATAAATTTGTCCGTGATTATTATTTTGGAGTTTTAAATTTGTGTTAGTTTATAAACTCACAAATTTACGAGAAGAGATTAGGACTTACGATTTTATTTTAACGTCCTTTACGACTAAACCGGAAACCCTAGGATTACGTATTTACGTTTTCGAACTCCGTTTTTGATGAGACAATTTTTATTGGATTCGTTTTGTGCCGTTGATTCATAATTTATAAAAACGTTTTTCGTAAAAAGACCCGAGGGCACGCAAATCGAGGAAACTAGAATCGAGGAGTACCCGTAAATAAATGGGGATGAGACAAGTGGGACACTTGTCCCACCCCCACTCAAACCGGCCTTAAAAAGCCACTACACCCCTTATGTGTCAAAAGCTTCCCAAGGAAGCCTAACACATGTCCTTAGCTTAACTATTAAGCCAAGCTTACCTCAAAACCCACAAGCAAAACCATTTGCACCACTTCCACCCATGCAAAACAAGCTAAAATCCTCTCTACTCTCTCTATGATTTCGTCTATACTTCACCAAAAACACCTCCATTTGATCCAAATTTTACCACAAACTATTGTTATAACTTACATATGTTAATCTCCTTCAAAAGAGATGAAGATTGGTGGTGATTATAACATCCAAAGAGGAGTATTCATGGTGTCTTGGGACTGATTTTCCACAAGGTGATCATGAAGATTGATGGTCTTGAAGATGGTCTTGGCTATGCACAAGTTTCTCCATCAAAATCCATGTTTTGATCACAACCTACATCATCATGGTGGTATAAAGATTGTCCTCCTCATCTTCTTGTTATTTTGATTATGTAAACATGTATTTTATTTCCTATTGTATATTTATATGATGATTATATGATGATAAAAATGTTATGTGGGGATTTGTTGTTGATAAATATGATTAAAAAGATGAAAGACTATAAGAAACAAGGTTAAAATCTTGGTTAAATTTGATGGCTGTATAAAACAGTAAAGAACCATATGGTAAACTGATAAAATGATTAAGTAGAATGTATTTACAGTAAGCTATGGGTCTTGTACACATTTGAGAGTTGGCCATGCAATGGAATCATTGTAATGAGTGAGATATGATCAAAACAAGTTTAGGGTATAAATCTGAGGTTACTGTTTTGGACGATTTTTAGAAAATATTTAGAAGATGATTCAACAGTAGCTATAGTAGAGTTAAATGTAGCACATATCATTTAGTTTATGTGATAAAAATTTGAGCTTCTATCTCCATATAGAACTCAAGATATGGCAGTTTTAGTGAAAGTGAAGATAAAAATCAGATTTTTGGAAATTAAAGAATAATACTATTATATAAGCACTCAAAATTTAATAGTATAAAATATAAATGAAAACCCACTAACTTATAAAACTTATTTATATAAATATGTAAAAGGGTAAATGAATGAATAACTTATATAAATGGTAGTGAAATAATACTTATAAGTTATAAAACTATAAACATTGTTTTTACGACTTTTTCGGCTAATACCGTAAAATTAACGTTTTTGTTAAATAAAACTTAGACGACCAAACCCGTCTAATGTAAATTTTATAAAAGTAATATATTGATGTATAAGTAACTAATACAAGTAAAAACCGATAAAACCCGAACTATAAGAAATACGGACATTTACGAGCTAACTAAACATATTGGACTAATAATTGGACTTAATAAGATAAATACTTGTAAAAAGAACTCATTGGGCTTAACCCATTTGGGCCCAACATGGAAAGTTTAAATACTGATAATATAAGTACAAAATGGATTAAAAAAAGTTAAATAACTTATAATAAGTTTATTGGCCTTAAAACGTGTAAATAAGTAAAACTAGTAAACTAGTATAAAAGTTATCGACATATAACACAAAAATGAGTAAATGAGAATATATAAACCCACTTGATCATCATATATATATAATCATCATATGTATACATAATTGTTATTTTTATAAAGTCATTGGACAAACATTTAAGACCGATTATTATTTGTCTAGGTTTCCGTGATTGAAGCACGTACCGTACGTCCGAATTGCCGATAACCCGCCTTCCCACATCAACGTGAGTTCATAGCCTCGCACTCTTTTAAATGTTTTTATGAAATGTTTTATAAACCCGCGAGGGAGATAACATGTTAGTTTATATAAAATAGGACACCATTTGTCCCGATTGTTTGTTTATTGATTTGGACCCGAATGATTGTATGACCCGATTGTATGACCCGATAAATGATTAAAGGACCCGATAGATGAAATAAAATGGATTATTAAAGTTAGGTTATGTCACAAAAAGTCCCATTAGCATGAATTGTGAACTACCGGGATTTGGTAGACGCTTATGCATTTAATAGTACTATTTGGGGACGATCACCCCAGTTCGTGCCTTGACGGTTGATCCCCGTCGTGCCACATTGATTGGTAAGCGAATTTATGTATGAGAAGATTTCCATAGCGTGACCTTTGTGACGACACGCTACTTTAGATGGGAAAATTGAGTATCGGGTTAGCTACCCGTTGTTGGTTTAGTAAGGTAACAATGTCATGCGGCTTATAATAATCCAAAACTAACGAAGTACTACTAGACGCTCCAAATTACGATGTATTGCCTGACTAGCAATTGATATTATGTTCGTGTTTTGGTTTTCATAACCACATTCATATAACGGTTTTTATTTGACTTTATACAACGTCATAAGACATATTGTATGATATTTTTACGACATTGGCTCGTATAATGATTTTTAAGGTAAATGCCTATATTATGATTTTCGATAAGGATTTGTATAAAATGATTTTGGCTATTTTATGACCTATCAAAACGATTTGTACAAAATGATTTTCAGTAATACTTTTATACTGATATTATATTGATGGAATTTATTAAACTCTATGAATTCACTCGGCGTTATCGCTGACCTTTTCTTTTAACATGTCTTATCTCAGGTACTTGAAGGTAATTCTCGGGAAGACGACAAGAATTCATGGCCCGCACTTAAACAATAATTTTCCATTCAAATACTTTTTAAAACTTTGTATGAAATATAATGACTTGGGACCTATGTAACTTTGATATTTATGAATGGAAATGATTTATTATTAAACGACGCGATTTTTATGCGTTGTCTATGATGTGAGTAATGTGTTATCCCGTAACACCAACTAGTCTTCCGCTGTACTGAGTTGTATAAATTTTGGGGGTGTTACAGTTTGGTACCAGAGCTCTCGTTATAGAGAACGAAAGATTTTTAAAACCAAGGTTTTGAATAAAACATTTCAAAATCTTTTAACTATAAACATTTTTCTAAAAATGTCTAAAAATCTTTTGACTATAACGGTGCCGAAGAATTCCCGAGTTATCGACAAGGCCAAGACTGAGAAGTGTTATTTTAATATATATATAACTTGGATTATATATATATATATATATATATATATATATATATGATGTAATTTGATTACATGATTGTTTGATGATTATTTTGATATTTATACGAGGTATTTATACGACGTCGATTGTCACAAGAAACCCTAAATCCCCTAGTAAATTAATCGAAGCTATTCTCGTAGGAATTCTAGCTATCCTAGATCTAAACCAAGTTGTGGATATTTATGATCCCAACAAATGGTTGATATTCGTAGAAATGTAGATATTAGTTGATTGTGATATTAAAAAGAATTGGCGAGATTAAATCTGATATCGATGTCATGACGATCTTTCCTTATAGAGTGGAGTTTTACAAAACGTTACCACCTAGAAAGATGTCATCTGATTCGTTGTCATCCAATTCTTAAATTGAAATCGAAAGGGTGAATGTTGCACTTGAGGCTGTCATTGGAACCATTACCCAAAAGCCTCATGCCACTAATACCTTTCCGAGAAGTCTAATTGAATGTATGAGTCATCTCATACTAGTGACTCATTTGATAATTGTTGTTGTAAGAGATATAGGATTGGAAATTAAGTGTTATTCATATCGAGCTTTTATTGCCCTTTTAAGGCCTAAGAATAAAGATTAAAAGTATTGGAAAATAAATTAGGATATCGAATTGAGTATAAAATTCGTTAAAACTTGAATAAATAAAAGTTTAACACGAATGGAAAAATCCCTAACTAACTGAGATATCAGTTGGTAGGATGAGTTCTGAGAATTGTATGACATAGTGACACGTAATGTGTTACGGTACAATTTGACTTGTTTGTGATTAATGAAAAGACTACCTTTGATTGCTAAATTCTACATGTATCGATGTTATCTATCTTTTCTTGCCACTTCCTAATGTTCGCATTAGCGATGCAACCATTGAACAAGTACTCATCTTGATTTGAGTTACGTTGTGAATCATTCTTCGTGAGTGTCATCAAGGTCATGAACCTCATGATTATTTGGCTAAAACTCATTTCCTATCATATTGTAGTTAATTCTTGGTGAACAAGCTTTCATCACTCTTCTACAGATCACACATTGTTTTTATAAAGTTAAAACAATATCCTTTGAGAAAATTTAATTTTCGTCACAATAAGGATTATTCAAAGTGAGTTTTATAAGTGATTGATATCAAAATGAAGTTGTTTATGAGACGCTTTGGAAACTTAATTATTTCAATAACAGAAAATCATTGTAAATTTATTTTTGATTCTTATTTAAGAATTAAGCATGAAAATGTTTTTATTATAAACATGATGATAAAATTTTGACGAACTGAGTATTGCATCGTTAATCTTGAAATTGTATATAGTTGCGCGCCTACATACAATTTGGAATGGACTATGCAAGGCTGATTAGTAGTCACCATAAAACTAATGAATAAACACTGAATTTTCTTTGAAGATTGTGAAAGAATAAATTTTATGAGATCTGCAAGAAGTGAAAAATAAGGACATAGTGTTAGGGACACCTACATATGTGCCTGTAACATCTATTCTTTTGAGTCGAATTTACTCATTTGTGGAAATTGTCTTATTTGACAATTGACAATTCTTTCTTGTCCAATTCTCCCGTAGTGAGATTCTTAGGAAAAGTATTTGATTACCGAGTGTTGATACCCGACTGGATGTATCGACGTTCCTATCATTTCTTTTGATTTGATTTCATTTGAATGACCTGGGTAACGATCCGAGGAGCTTTCGAATGCGTACTCAAATTCTGAAAACATGGGATATATTCATGTTCGCTAAATGTTTTCGTCTGTATCTGATTTGAAATTCTCTCGCATAGATTATGCGTTGACCTTACTCTTTTAAGGTTAGTTATGTCTCTAGATATCCTTGAATTTGTGAAGGATTATGAATTATTATTAGTCTTTTGAGAAGTTCACATCTTATCAGCGGTGATGAAACTGGAAAGTTAATAGTGCCAGTAGAATGGATTGATTGATTATGACATGACGACATTGTCTTAATTGATGGGAACTCGAATAGAATTCCCCTAAATGATAAGATGTTGATCATCAAAAGTGATCTAAATAATTCTTGATGGGTGACCGTATCCTGTATTTAGACTTGAAATTATACCGTGAATGGTTGTGAATTAATCACAGATATTATAATCTAGAAAGAACCTAATATGAATTTATTAAAAGATGTTTATGTTATCTGAAACTTTAGGAGGTATTTGTTGGTAAATTACCTAGACTTTTTCTATTAAGGCAAGTTGAAATTGGTATTGATTATGTTTCCGGTGCTGCACTTGTGGCTTGTGCACTGTACGTCAGCACCATCTGAATTTAAGGAATTACCGTACAACTGAGAGAGTTGTCGGAGAAAGATTTTATTCTACCAAGCCTGTCATCATGAAGAGCTATGGTGTTATCATTCCTTATATTTATAAATTACTGTGAACTGAGTAAATTGACAATCGAAAACGATATCCATAACTCGAAATGGAAGATTTGTTCGATCATTTACAAGGTTTTTGATCCTCAGCATGGTTATCATCAACTTCGCATCTGGGAAGAAGATTATCTACTCCAATCACTACATCCGGTACTTGTAATGAACGTTATGAGTTTCACTGATGTCGTTTGGATTGACCAATGCACATGTAGCATTCATAAATTTTGTGAATCACGTGTGTGGGCTGTAATTTGATAAATTCATGCTCGTGATCGTTAAGGACCATTTGTTTGTTTACAAGAATAAGAATGAAGTTAATAACTAGTTATAGATTGCCCTAAATTGGCCGAACAATGAAAACCTATACCTTAAATATTTAACATGAGATTAAAGACTTAATCCTTTACCTTAAATGACCGTTTGATTAATGATGGTAAGAGATATGTATATTGACTTTTCAAAAATTAGAAGTCATTTAGAACTATGGGTTTTACCAAAAATAAAGTGCAAATATATTTTGACAAATGTTTTAACAAAGGATTTTTAAGGGATTATTCCCTTATACACAAACCATTTAACTAAACTTCTGTTTAGGGGTAAATGTTTGTGTATACTTCTAAACAACTTAAGAAAAATTGTGGAAACTATATAACTTATGACTTGAAATTTGAAACGACAATTTTTGCCTTTCAACTAAGAAAATTTGGACCAAAGATTTTTCGAACATTTACGAATCTTATTAAATATTTTCGATAAATCAACAAAAATCGTGTTAATTAAATTCAAATTTTATTTTGAACACCTCTATATAATTGGACAAACTGAGAAACTTTAAAAACTTTTTGTGTTTACGTTTCATAAAAATTAAATATTTATTTAATTAGTTGTAATAATTATCAACGCTTTAAAACGTCAGATTAAGCAAAACTGATAAAAATTATAGTTGAGATGAAACTAAAACTTAGAAAATATAAAGAAAGAATTTTGAATAAATACGGTTATGATATTTATTTCAGCAGGAAAGTGAACGTAATTACTGACACATTATGTAAAAAAGATGAAGAACCAACTAGGACATGTTCCTTAATAATGAAGGTGCAAAATAAATTGCCGAACAATCTAAAAATAGCCGATGATTGTAAAAAGAATAATATAGATAATAAAAAGTGGTTCGCGACTAATGTGAACCATTAGAATTAAGAAGTCGATGACGTTACATATATAAAAGGCCACGTGAGGTTTCCTAAATATGGAGATTTTGGGATTTAGTTATGTTGGAATTTGTAAGTATAAGTATTCTATTTATGTCATTTATGACTAGAAGTATCTTTGTCTAAAGAAGTTGTACTAATGACAAATTATGAAGGCAGACATCGCCTCATACATTAGTAAATGTCTAGCTATTGCAAAGGTCGTCATCTGAATTTGATTCGATTTGGGTCATCGTCGACAGACCGACCAAATCTGCTAATATCATTCCCGTTAATGATAAATGCAAAAGAGTTATGTAAACATAGTGTGCCTGTATCGAACATCTCTATCAAGATCCTCGCTTCGCATCGAATTTCTAGATATTTGCTCAGAAGTCATTAGGAACGAACCTTGATGAGAGTACTCATTTACCACCCCAAATCGAAGGGACGAGGTAAAGTAACGATACAAAATACTATAAGCACTATTTTATGTTTGAATGATTGACCTTTGGTGATAGACTGCAAAATCGTTTCCCTATAGAGAGATTATCCTTGATAACTATCGTATTAGGATCGAGATCTAATCTTGTTAGGAGTTATATATTAGAGCATCTGTAAGCAGGAGTTAAGATGAAGACACCCGACATACACCCATTGTAAGTTGGACATGTCTTTTAGGTTTAAGGTTTCCTATGATGGCGAACCTAACCTTACGAAATACTCGACCCGCGAGACCTGAAATGATTGTTGAAATTAGGATCTAATTATTGACTGCCGGTAGTGGGCAAGAGGTTATGTGAATATGAAATGTAGATCTTGAAGTGCCAGATGGGTAGCGAAGTTATGCCAAAAATTTTAACCTTGGAAAAATGAATTAATGATCTGACAAATCATGGGATATAAGTCCCCGTTGTATGGGACCATTGAGATGACGTAAAAGTTGGGATTGAAAGGCATATAAGCTGGATCTGCCCTAGGACTTCAAGAACTACATGAATTATGTTTCGTAAATCGAACTTGATGGAATATCTATCAAGTGAGAATCTGATTATTCTTAGTAGAGTTTAGATCGGCGAAAAGTTGCATTCATCAGAAACCCGTGAACATCATGGATAGAGAAAGTAAGTCAACATTAAGCCTGATCTTATTCCCGTAGTTATGTTTGATGAAACTCGCGTATTGTAACGAATTGCACATGTGAGAAAAGACCGAATGTGGAGGAAATACCCACATGGCTTTAACTCTATAAGAAGCGAGTAGTAAGGTAAGATGATCTTTGAGGACAAAGATCCTTTTTAGGGGTAAATGATGTGACAATCCGTCAATTTATGGTTGATATTTTATTCTCAATATTTATTTCAAAATATTATTTTATGAACTCACTTATCTTTGGGAAGAAATTTGGATTTACGTCTTGAAGTAGCATCGACTACGTCTAAACCGGAGGATTCAACGTTACGTGCTTACGTTTACATACACCGTTTTGGTGACAGTCCGATATTTCAGAAAATAAATTTGTCCGTGAATATTATTTTGGAGTTTTAAATTTGTGTTAGTTTATAAACTCACAAATTTACGAGAAGAGATTAGGACTTACGATTTTATTTTAACGTCCTTTACGACTAAACCGGAAACCCTAGGATTACGTAATTACGTTTTCGAACTCCGTTTTTGATGAGACAATTTTTATTGGATTCGTTTTGTGCCGTTGATTCATAATTTATAAAAACGTTTTTCGTAAAAAGACCCGAGGGCACGTAAATCGAGGAAACTAGAATCGAGGAGTACCCGTAAATAAATGGGGATGAGACAAGTGGGACACTTGTCCCACCCCCACTCAAACCGGCCTTAAAAAGCCACTACACCCCTTATGTGTCAAAAGCTTCCCAAGGAAGCCTAACACATGTCCTTAGCTTAACTATTAAGCCAAGCTTACCTCAAAACCCACAAGCAAAACCATTTGCACCACTTCCACCCATGCAAAACAAGCTAAAATCCTCTCTACTCTCCCTATGATTTCGTCTATACTTCACCAAAAACACCTCCATTTGATCCAAATTTAACCACAAACTATTGTTATAACTTACATATGTTAATCTCCTTCAAAAGAGATGAAGATTGGTGGTGATTATAACATCCAAAGAGGAGTATTCATGGTGTCTTGGGACTGATTTTCCACAAGGTGATCATGAAGATTGATGGTCTTGAAGATGGTCTTGGCTATGCACAAGTTTCTCCATCAAAATCCATGTTTTGATCACAACCTACATCATCATGGTGGTATAAAGATTGTCCTCCTCATCTTCTTGTTATTTTGATTATGTAAACATGTATTTTATTTCCTATTGTATATTTATATGATGATTATATGATGATAAAAATGTTATGTGGGGATTTTTTGTTGATAAATATGATTAAAAAGATGAAAGACTATAAGAAACAAGGTTAAAATCTTGGTTAAATTTGATGGTTGTATAAAACAGTAAAGAACCATATGGTAAACTGATAAAATAATTAAGTAGAATGGATTTACAGTAAGCTATGGGTCTTGTACACATCTGAGAGTTTGCCATGCAATGGAATCATTGTAATGAGTGAGATATGATCAAAACAAGTTTAGGGTATAAATCTGAGGTTACTGTTTTGGACGATTTTTAGAAAATATTTAGAAGATGATTCAACAGTAGCTATAGTAGAGTTAAATGTAGCACATATCATTTAGTTGATGTGGTAAAATTTTGAGCTTCTATCTCCATATAGAACTCAAGATATGGCAGTTTTAGTGAAAGTGAAGATAAAAATCAGATTTTTGGAAATTAAAGAATAATACTATTATATAAGCACTCAAAATTTAATAGTATAAAATATAAATAAAAACCCACTAACTTATAAAACTTATTTATATAAATATGTAAAAGGGTAAATGAATGAATAACTTATATAAATGGTAGTGAAATAATACTTATAAGTTATAAAACTATAAACATTGTTTTTACGACTTTTTCGGCTAATACCGTAAAATTAACGTTTTTGTTAAATAAAACTTAGACGACCAAACCCGTCTAATGTAAAGTTTATAAAAGTAATATAGTGATGTATAAGTAACTAATACAAGTAAAAACCGATAAAACCCGAACTATAAGAAATACGGACATTTACGAGCTAACTAAACATATTGGACTAATAATTGGACTTAATAAGATAAATACTTGTAAAAAGAACTCATTGGGCCTAACCCATTTGGGCCCAACATAGAAAGTTTAAATACTGATAATATAAGTACAAAATGGATTAAAACAAGTTAAATAACTTATAATAAGTTTATTGGCCTTAAAACGTGTAAATAAGTAAAACTAGTAAACTAGTATAAAAGTTATCGACATATAACACAAAAATGAGTAAATGAGAATATATAAACCCACTTGATCATCATATATATATAATCATCATATGTATACATAATTGTTATTTTTATAAATTCATTGGACAAACATTTAAGACCGATTATTATTTGTCTAGGTTTCCGTGATTGAAGCACGTACCGTACGTCCGAATTGCCGATAACCCGCCTTCCCACATCAACGTGAGTTCATAGCCTCGCACTCTTTTAAATGTTTTATGAAATGTTTTATAAACCCGCGAGGGAGATAACATGTTAGTTTATATAAAATAGGACACCATTTGTCCCGATTGTTTGTTTATTGATTTGGACCCGAATGATTGTATGACCCGATTGTATGACCCGATAAATGATTAAAGGACCCGATAGATGAAATAAAATGGATTATTAAAGTTAGGTTATGTCACAAAAAGTCCCGTTAGCATGAATTGTGAACTACCGGGATTTGGTAGACGCTTATGCATTTAATAGTACTATTTGGGGACGATCACCCCAGTTCGCGCCTTGACGGTTGATCCCCGTCGTGCCACATTGATTGGTAAGCGAATTTATGTATGAGAAGATTTCCATAGCGTGACCTTTGTGACGACACGCTACTTTAGATGGGCAAATTGAGTATCGGGTTAGCTACCCGTTGTTGGTTTAGTAAGGTAACAATGTCATGCGGCTTATAATAATCCAAAACTAACGAAGTACTACTAGACGCTCCGAATTACGATGTATTGCCTGACTAGCAATACAGGGTCATACTATTGATATTATGTTCGTGTTTTGGTTTTCATAACCACATTCATATAACGGTTTTTATTTGACTTTATACAACGTCATAAGACGTATTGTATGATATTTTTACGATATTGGCTCGTATAATGATTTTTAAGGCAAATGCCTATATTATGATTTTCGATAAGGATTTGTATAAAATGATTTTGGCTATTTTATGACCTATCAAAACGATTTGTACAAAATGATTTTCAGTAATACTTTTATACTGATATTATATTGATGGAATTTATTAAACTCTATGAATTCACTCGGCGTTATCGCTGACCTTTTCTTTTAACATGTCTTATCTCAGGTACTTGAAGGTAATTCTCGGGAAGACGACAAGAATTCATGGCCCGCACTTAAACAATAATTTTCCATTCAAATACTTTTTAAAACTTTGTATGAAATATAATGACTTGGGACCTATGTAACTTTGATATTTATGAATGGAAATGATTTATTATTAAACGACGCGATTTTTATGCGTTGTCTATGATGTGAGTAATGTGCTATCCCGTAACACCAACTAGTCTTCCACTGTACTGAGTTGTATAAATTTTGGGGGTGTTACATCAAGCATTATACGTGGGCAAAGCCTTAGCTTCAACCCATTTAGACAAATAGTCCACGGCTACGAGAATGTACTTATTTCCTTTCGAAGATGGAAATGGCCCCATAAAATCGATCCCCCACATGTCAAAGATTTCACAAACTTGGATAATGTTTTGAGGCATTTCATCCCTTTGTGAGTTCTTTCCTTGACGTTGACAAGCATCACAAGTCTTGATCAAGTCATGGGCATCACGATATATAGAAGGCCAAAAGAAGCCGGCATCAAAGACTTTCTTCGCGGTGGCGTTGGCACCATGATGTCCCCCGGTGGGTCCCTCATGACAAGATTTAAGGATATCTTGAGCTTCCTTGCCAAACACGCACCTACGAATCACTTGATCCACGCACATACGAAACAAATAAGGGTCGTCCCAAAAGTAATAGGATATATCCTTGAAAAACTTTCGTTTTTGTTGGGACGACATACCCTTGATCACAAACTTCCCCGCATGGTAATTTGCAATGTCCGTAAA
Organism: Glebionis coronaria; assembly: GCA_025667525.1. Taxonomy (NCBI): domain Eukaryota; kingdom Viridiplantae; phylum Streptophyta; class Magnoliopsida; order Asterales; family Asteraceae; genus Glebionis; species Glebionis coronaria. Next base: position 369,931,233 of record CM046877.1, on the reverse strand, counting down.
CCATGGGGTACTATCATCACCACGAAAAGCAATTGATATGAGCTTAAACTCATATCCTTTTATCAACAAATAACCCTAAAACATGAAGCAAAATATCCAATTATTTGGCAAAAACAGTGTTATGTGGTATGTTTGTGTTTGTGTGATCTTATGTAGGTAAAAGGATACAATTTCAAGCAAACAAGGAAAAATCAAGCTCAAATGGATGAAAAAGACAAAAGAGGATCAAAAGTGACAAGACTTTGAAGTTCAAGGACCTATCTTGACAAGTTATGAAAGTTAAAGGACTTAAAGTGCAAATAATGAAAAGTCAAGATTCAAGTCAAACCTGGTCAACTATCAAGTCAACTCAGTCAAAGGACCATTTTGTACAAGTTATGGAAGTTAAAGGGCCAAAAATGTTAAAGGAATGAAGATCCTAGCTTGAAACAAGAATCTGCCAAGTACAAGGACTAGTTCTGCCAATTGTTGAAAGTAATTTGAAGTTTAATCCGTGTGAAGGTTGAATGGCCAATGAGAATCAAGCAAATAATAAAAATGGATCACCACGTCAGCCACTAGCGCCGTTTTCATTAAATGCAAGATCTAAACAGGAAAGCGCACTACCTTTTTAATCAACCAATGAGAGAGCGCCAGTCCATAACCCTTTTATCCAATTTTGGATAATGATCCGTGTGACCAGATGAGAGCCAACCAGGAAATGACACGTGTCATCTTCTTTAACAAGAAAATTTTCCAGGATCGGGTTTTTGATAGAGGCCATTTCATGACACGACTTCAACATCAATATTGCTCGTTTTGAAGAGAGGAATTCAATGGTGCAATCCAATTAACAAATCATCCAGTAAATCAAAAACACCCAAATCTGTTCATCACCTTCAAGTGCCAAATGCAGAATTCTTCCACGTGGCAAGTTATTACTGGTTCTGACACGTCACCAACTCCAACAAACTCTCATTTCTTGCCTATAAATACCTAGACTAGTCCTCATTTTTCAGTGTAGCCTAATTTTGTAAAACACATAGTTAAATTTTCCCTTTCCTTTTTCCCTCACTTTTCCCCTAACTACTCAAGAGTCTGACAAACTCTTGAGTCAGTTAGTTAGTTGTTAGCTTGTAACCAACTTTGTAACAGAATTTCTTCAATAAAATTCAAATCCTTTTTTCCCGCCAAATTCTGTTATTCAAATTCCAGTTTGATCTTGTTGCTGTTGAGTGTTATTGTTGCTGATTGATGTTTGTTATGATCAACCATTGATCATAACTAACATTTGTGAAGATTAGAAGCTGTTTGATCAGAATTTGTTCATTCCTAGTTCTTTTGGAGATTTCAATGCAGTTTGATTGATTCCAGATGAATTGTAGCTGTTTGATGGTTGATTGTTGTTGAATACTAGTGATAGGTGGTGGTTATCACTAGGGCAAGAGAGCTCAGCGCTCCTCTTCTTCCCAAAGGATTTCTACATTAGGTTCTAAAGTGCTTATTTTTGTTCCTCTAAACAGTCTTTGCATGATACATTTCCTAGTTTAATCTTGATGGCTGTATGATATAACTGCTTTTAGTTGATGATTGATTGATTTTAGTGAGTTTATAGCTTAATCCTGCCTTCTTGTGATTTGAATTGGATTTTGTTCTAGTTACTAGCATATTTTCAGTCACTTTTTAGCTTAATAGCTTAATTGAGTTCTAGCCTTGGTTATTGTTTGTTTACAGCTTTTATACATTTCATTTAGTCCATTAAAACTAGTCTGCTATAGCTTTTGTATCAATTCAAATCAGTACTTAATAAACCTTTGTTAAAGTTTGTTCATAACAGATAAAGGAGTGTTTGGGAATAGCTTTTAAATAGATTTCAAGTATTGGAAATTTGTGTTTTAGTGTTCATAATTAGTCCTTAGTTGATAACAATTGGAATTATACCTTTTATAAGTCAAATACAAAGTCAATCAGGCAATTGGTACTAAAATTGTTTGGGTTAGCCTTATTTCAGCTTTGTTCTTTAAAACTTACCATTTTCAATTGCTGACTTCTTACTCATTCTTAGATGAAATTTTACCAAACTTGTTTCCAAGCTTAGCTTATATCATAAACTTCTAGTTTCTAAAAGGAAATTCTACAGTTTTAGGAATTAAGCTGGTAATAAGCTTTTTGGTCAAGGTCTGAGCATTTGTCATTCTCTGATATAAAGTACCTACTGTTTTCTTAGTTCTCCAATTCTACTTCACAAAAGTTGTGATTTTCTTTCACAAATCTAGTTAGTAAGTGTTGAATATTAAGTTTTGAAGTTTTGAGCTTTTTGCAAAAAGTTGGTCAAACTTGGTCAACATAAGCTCAAAAGAGCTTATTTCAGATTTCTAGTTCATTACTGGATGAAAATGTTTCTAGTTTGATTTCCCGTTCTTATAATAAGTTGCTTAATCAGTTTCATCACAAAAATCAGGTTGTGACTGTTGGGTTTAAGCTGTAGCTTATTTTGTGCTTATCAATAAGCACTATTTTGCTTATTTTTGACTTTTAGCAAGAATCTTTGAACACACGTAGCTGAAATTGGATTTTAAGAGTTTTGCAAGTTGTTTCAGCTGATTTGGTTGAGAAATAAGCTCAAACGAGCTTATTCTTGCTTTTGTCCCGTTTTTAGTTAAAACTTTGCTTAATTGCTCTTTGGTCCTTACATTTCATTCAGTGTTTACTTGTTGGCTAATCTTTCTAGAAATTAGGGTTTGCATAGATTTAGTCCTTTACTTTTGAGAGTTGTTAAATTTCAGTTAGGAACTTGTTGGTTTGTTACATTTTTAGTTAGTTAGTTAAAGTTTTTGCATTGTTGATCCTTATAGTTAACTGTTTTACATTTTTGGTCCCTATAGTTGATAGAATTTACATTTTGAGCATTTTACTTTCATAGAAATTACATTTTCAGTCCTTTTAGTTTTATATTTTACATTTTAGAGTTTACTTGAATAAAAACGTGGTAATTGCAATCTGTTTTACATATAAGTAGTTTAATATTTTTTCATTTTTAAATAGTGTTGTTTGAATTAGCAATAGATTACCAAGCAAGCTTGAACAACCAAGAACAATAATAAATCTGATATTGATTGGACTTTCTATTGGTTAAGAACTGAGAAAACGAACTTGCATTATACAACATTTCAAATGGCGCCGCTGCCGGTTCTTTGACTACACGAGAGACTATCGATTGACGGTTTTCATTGGCTTTTGGGATCCGTTCATTTGGTGAACGTTATTTTTACGTATCATAAATCAAAAACAAATAAAAAATCAAAAATATAAAAATATATAAAAACTAAAAAATTAACAAAACAATTCTTTTCCTAAAGAATTGACCAAAAAAATTAAAAAATCCAAAAAGCAATCTTTTTCCTAAGAGATTGCACCCAAAAATATATATTATTGGATTCTCTCGGTTTTTATGTACATATAGTATTTTCCTTTAAAAAAACTCATAAATACAAAAATATTTTCCATATATTATTATAAGTAAATACGTATACGTATAAGAACAATCAATCTACATATCTTCCATAAGTATTGCCGAGGCAATACACCGTGTTGAGGGGCGTTCCGGTCCTTGACACGCGTATCGATCAAACAAAATAAAGCAAGAATAGATAAATACTCTCAATAAGCAACAATTCGAAGAATACGAACATTTAAGTGAATAGAAAGGAGATGTGCTATAAAATGCCATCTAAGGGTCAATAGGTACTTAAGTGCTTCGCGCCACCTAACCCCCCGTTCACTTGGGAGTATTCTAAGAAGGAAGGCTTCATTGAGGGTCTTGCACCCAAAGTAGTAATACATATATTGTTATTTTCTTGTGGATATTTAATATTGAAACTCGAAGAGGATAATCTTATTCTTTTCAAAGTCACACGAGAGCTTCTCTCTCATTCCTCGTATTGAGTTGCATGCTCACTCGCGGGCGTGCACAAATACCGATTGGTGTACAACCTCTTCCTCCGAAAAGGAAGAAAAAGAGAAAGAGTAAGACCACCACCGTCCACCAAGCCGATCACGAGAATCGTGCTTTGTCAACACCACAAGAAGCCATGGCTATTGATAATCGTACTTTGTATGAACGTATGCAATCCAACATTCATGGATATGTTAGTGCCATTAAGATTCCCGACTTTCCCGCTAACACATTTGAGCTACATACATCTATGATCAATATGGTTTCTTCATCACCTTTCTTTGGAAAACAAAATGAGGATCCCCATGCTCACCTTAAAAGATTCCTTTCACTTTGCAATACCATTAAGCATAATGGGGTTCCACATGAGGTCATTAGATTGATGTTAGTGTCATTTTCTTTAGATGGGAGTGCTAAGCATTGGTTAGACACCCAACCACCCGATAGTATCACCACATGGGATGATTTTACCACTAAGTTTTTGAACAAATTCTTTCCTCCACAAAAGACTATGGCTTTGAGGAATTTGATTATGGGCTTTACACAAAAACCTAGTCAATCCTTTGGTGATGCTTGGGAAGAGTATAGTGAGTTGTTGAGGCGATGCCCTAACCATGGAATGGATGATCTAAGCCAAATCAATACCTTCTATAATGGCCTTAAACCTCACCACCAAGATTCACTAAATGCTTCCGCGGGAGGGAGTATTCTTTTTAAAACATACCATGAGGCTTTGAACATTATTGAGACTAAGGCAATGGTTCAAACAAACGATCCATTTGAAGAAAGAGTTCATGTTATCCAAAACACTTCTCAAATCCCGTGTGACAACCAACTCCTCAAGTTTCAAGAAGCCATTTTTCAAAGGATGGATAGAGAACGTGAGAGGAATTTGCAAGCACAACAAGAAATGCTTCAAACTTTTAAGAACTTGTCATTGAACAATTCCTCAAACAATGTGAATGCCATCACCATTTCTTGTGTTACTTGTGGAGGCCCCCACTCTTATGAACAATGTGACAAGGTGCAAAATGCTATGCTTACCAAGAGGAACATCGTGAACACTTCAAGCCTAACATCAATCCAAAGAATCTTTCTTACAAATCCCAAAATTACCTTACTCCACCCGGCTTCCCACCCCAACCACCCACCCAAATTCCACAAAATCCTCCTCAAATTTTAGCAAGGAATCAAGGGCAAAGACAACCATACCAAGGAAATAATTACAAGGCACCCAATCAATTTCAACCTCAAGCTAATACCTTTTATCCACCACAACAAGGATTTAATCAACCACTTCCATTTATTCCCAATCAAGCATATGCTCCAATACCAAATCAAGCTTACCTTCCAAATACAACTCAAGGATATGGGATGCAAGAGACTCAAGAGTATGTTGACAAGAAAATGCGTGAAATTGAGAAGAGAATGAATGACCAAGTGAAACGTACAATGGAGGAACAAATCAATAGGGTTTTAGTGGCGGTAACTCAAAGACCACAAGGGGCTTTACCTTCCAACACACAAACAAACCCTAGGGCCAATGTTAATGCTATTACAACAAGGAGTGGTACAACAACAAAGGATCCTTCACCTCCTAATCCTACTATTGTTCAACCCACTTGTGCTCCTACTTGTGATAAGCCTTCTACTTCTACTCCACCTCCTCAAAGTGCTCCTATTCACTCAAACACACCTTCTCAACCACCTCATACTTCTCCTTTACCTTCCACACTTCCCAATGAAGAGGCTAACAAAGACAAATCTTCCACCACAACACCTATTCCACCTACACCAAAACCCACTCTTCCATACCCTTCAAGGTTGAAAAAGGACAAGTTAAAGAACAAAGATGACATCCAAGTCTCCAATTTCTTAAGGATGTTCAAGCAACTCAATATCAACATATCCTTTGCGGAAGCTCTTGCTTATATGCCAAAGTTTGCTAAGATGTTCAAGGATTTGCTTTCAAACAAAGAAAAATTGGTTGATTTGCCCAACACATCACTTAATGAAAATTGTTCCGCGGTGTTACTTAAAACCTTACCAACAAAACTTGGAGATCCGGGGCGCTTCTTGATACCTTGTAATTTTCCCGGTGTTGAAAATTGCATGGCTTTGGCGGATTTAGGGGCGAGCATAAATCTCATGCCTTTATCGGTTTGGAAACAACTATCTCTTCCCGAGCTCACTCCCACTAGGATGACTCTTGAACTAGCCAACCGAACCATAGCTCACCCCGTAGGTATAGCGGAAGATGTGTTTGTAGGTGTGGATAAGTTTACCTTTCCGGCCGACTTTGTAGTGGTCGATTATGACATGGATCCTAGAGTGCCTTTGATTGTTGGTAGACCGTTTTTGAGAACGGGTCATACCTTGATAGATGTGGCGGAAGGAGAATTAATTATGAGAGTAGAGGATGAGAAAGTGGTGTTTAAGTTAGGCAAAGTTTGTGATAGAAAAGAGGTTAAGGAGTCTAGACCTTGTGAGACTATTAACATTGTGGATGTGCTAGATGAAGTGTGTAATGAACACTTTCATGATGCTTGTAAGAATGCTAGTGATGAGATTCCACATGTTGAAACCGTGGCCTCAATTGCTCCCTCGTTAACACCTTTTGGAGAGAGTGATTTCCTCTTGGAGGAATTTGAGTCCAACTTTCTTGGTGATGATGATTCTCCCATTAATTGGGAAGAAGATATTCTTACAATCCAAAAGTTGCTCAATGAGGACCCTATTCCTTCTCCTATTCCACAAGAGATTACCATTGAGGAACCTTCCATAGTAAAACCTTCCATAGAGAGTCCACCTCCTATTGAACTTAAGGAACTTCCATCCCACTTAGAATATGCTTTCTTAGAAGGAAAAGACCAATTACCGGTGATTATTGCTAAGGAATTGAAAGAGGATGAGAAGGAGCAACTTATTGAAGTCCTTAAGAAACATAAGAAAGCCTTAGCATGGAAAATATCCGACATAAGGGGAATTGATCCACATTTTTGTACTCACAAAATCCTTATGGAGGATGATTATAAACCCGCCATTCAAAACCAAAGGAGAGTTAACCCAAAAATACATGAGGTTATTAAGAAGGAAGTGATTAAACTCTTAGATGCGGGTATGATTTACCCCATTTCCGACTCTCCATGGGTTAGCCCGGTTCATTGTGTTCCAAAGAAGGGTGGAATCACCGTGGTGCCTAATGAGAACAATGAGCTTATTCCCACGAGACTTGTAACCGGTTGGAGAGTTTGCATTGACTATAGAAAACTCAATGAGGCAACTAGGAAAGACCATTTTCCGCTTCCCTTTATGGATCAAATGCTTGAACGCTTAGCGGGAAATGAGTACTATTGTTTTCTTGATGGCTTTTTGGGTTATTTCCAAATACCCATTGACCCTAAGGATCAAGAAAAGACCACATTCACTTGTCCATACGGTACATTTGCTTACAAGAGGATGCCTTTTGGCCTATGTAATGCACCGGGGACGTTTCAAAGGTGCATGATGGCGATTTTCCATGACATGATAGAGCAAACCATGGAGGTTTTTATGGATGACTTTTCTGTATTTGGGAACTCCTTTAGCTCTTGTCTCACCAATCTTGAGAGAATGCTTAAGCGTTGTGAGGAAACACGTTTGGTGCTTAATTGGGAGAAATGTCACTTTATGGTGAAAGAGGGGATTGTTTTAGGACACAAGATATCCAATAAGGGATTAGAAGTTGATCGAGCTAAAATTGATGTGATTGCTAAGCTTCCCCCACCCACCTCGGTTAAAGGTGTGAGGAGTTTCTTAGGTCATGCGGGCTTTTATAGGCGCTTTATACAAGATTTCTCTAAGATAGCTAGACCGATGACTCATCTCTTGGAGAAAGAGGCTCCTTTCATCTTTGACCAAGCTTGTTTAGACTCTTTTGAGACCCTTAAGGAAAAATTGACTAAGGCTCCCGTTTTGGTTTCTCCAAATTGGGAATTACCTTTTGAGCTTATGTGTGACGCTAGTGATTATGCGGTGGGGGCCGTCTTAGGACAAAGAGTTAATAAGCATTTTCAACCTATACACTATGCGAGTAAAACCATGACCGGTGCACAACTTCATTACACTACCACGGAAAAAGAGTTGCTTGCTATAGTATATGCTTTTGAGAAGTTTAGACCATACCTTGTGCTTTCCAAGACCATAGTGTATACGGATCACTCCGCTCTCAAGTATCTTATGACAAAACAAGATGCTAAGCCTAGGCTTTTGAGATGGGTTTTGTTGCTTCAAGAGTTTAAGATAGAGATTCGTGATAAGAAAGGGGCCGAGAATTTAGCGGCGGATCATTTGAGTAGACTTGAGCATCCTTTTCAAGGAGATTTCCCACATCAAGAAATCAATGAATCCTTTCCACTAGAGGAGCTCATGTCTATCTCTTCCCAAGAGGATGCCACACCTTGGTTTGCGGATATTGCAAACTATCTTGTGGGCAATGTACTTATTGAGGGTCTTACTTACCAACAAAAGAAAAAGTTTCTTAAGGAAGTTAAGTACTACTTTTGGGATGATCCATATCTTTTTAGGCAATGTGCGGATCAAATCATTAGACGGTGTGTAGATGGGCCCGAGGCATTTAAAATCTTAGAGGCATGTCATAAAGGACCTACGGGTGGACATTTTGGGCCTAACTACACCGCCAAGAAAGTCTTTGATTCGGGTTACTATTGGCCTTCCATTTACAAGGATGCTCAAGAGATGGTGAAATTTTGTGATGTTTGTCAAAGACAAGGAAAAATTACACAACGTGATGAGATGCCACAAAATTTTATCCAAGAGTGTGAGATATTTGATGTATGGGGAATAGATTTCATGGGACCTTTTCCATCCTCTAAGGGAAACAAGTATATACTTGTGGCGGTGGATTATGTGTCCAAGTGGGTGGAGGCTAAAGCCTTACCTACTAATGATGCTAGAGTGGTTGTAAAGTTCTTGAAACAATTGTTTGCTAGATTTGGTGTACCTCGGGCCATCATAAGTGATCGTGGTACGCACTTTTGTAATGATCAATTCACGAGAGTTATGATGAAATATGGAGTGAATCATAGACTTTCTACCGCGTATCACCCTCAAACAAATGGTCAAACCGAGGTCACAAATCGTGGTTTAAAGAGAATTTTAGAGAGAACGGTGGGAGAGCATAGAGCTTCTTGGTCGGATAAGCTTGATGATGCTTTGTGGGCGTTTAGGACGGCTTTTAAGACACCAATTGGTTGTACTCCTTATAGGCTTGTCTATGGAAAAGCGTGCCACCTCCCATTTGAGTTAGAACATAAGGCATCTTGGGCTCTCAAGTGGGCTAACTTTGATTTAAACCAAGCCGGTTCACATAGGAAAGATCAAATCAATGAGATGGATGAGTTGAGAGCCAATGCCTATGAGAATTCTTTGCTTTACAAGGAAAAGACTAAGAAATTGCATGATGCTAAGATAAAGAATCGTGAGTTCAAAGTTGGAGAGCCGGTTCTCCTCTTTAACTCAAGATTGAAGCTTTTTGCGGGCAAGCTTAAGTCGAGATGGTCCGGTCCATTCACTATTGCTCAAGTGTTTCCATATGGAACTCTTGAGTTTTCCCAACCCGATGGTCCAAATTTTAAAGTGAATGGTCACCGTGTTAAACATTACTTTGGGGAGGACATTTCCGTTGAAATGGTCCAAGAGGTCCCCATTTTCCCCATGAATTAATTCATTGAGGGACGAGTCGAGCTAGAGACTCATTAACTCAAGCATCGTATAACTAGGTTTAGAGTGTGGTAGGTTAGAAATAAAGGCATAGATTTGGAGATAAGTGTAGGGGAGACCTTCTTTTGTCTTCATGCTTGTTTGTAGGGTTGCTCACTCATCTCATGCTTTGGAGCTTATGGAGGAGGCCCTTGTATCCGGTTCACTTCGTTACTTTAGTGATTTTTCATTGACACCTTGTGCTTAACCATGATTTCACTAATAGTTGTCCTTTCCTTAACTTGGGTTAAGCAAAGTCTATTCATTGTCATAAGTGTAGGGGAAGTATTTATACTTCCATGCTCTTAAACATTGAGGACAATGGTTAGCTTAAGTGTAGGGGGGTCTTCTATCGAAGTGACCTTACCTAGAACTTGTCATTGTCTTGCATGTTAACTTGATAAAAAATGAATTTTAAACATTTTTCAAATTTTTGATCTACTTTGGCCAACAAAAATATGCATTCATATTTTTTTCATCAATCATTTTTCATTTTGCATATCACATTTGCATTGTATATATTTCTTCTTTTATTTTTCATCAAAAATATATAAAAAGGAAAAATATAATAAAACATGGTTTTAACAAATTTAGACTTCTTTGACATATTAGGCCCGCCATGGATATTTTGACTCAACCCGAGTTTGCTTATCTTAGCACTCTCTAGCTAGTATCCTTAACCATGTAGTCCTTCATTGGTCTATTAGGCTAAGCTTCCACCAATTTCATTCTTTGAAATTTTAAATTTGTGGAGAATGGGAAATGATAGAGTTGAAGCAAGTGTAAAAGGGCTAGATAGACTTCATGGCAATTACTTGTGGTTAAACCCTTCTCTTCTTTACCTCTATTTTCTTCGCTTGTATATAATTGTTAATAAATAATCAAGTACGGTTTTGATTGGTTCGTAATCTCTTATGCATTTTTGGCTAATCATTTATGGTTGATATGAGTACGTCTTAAGATTCTAAGTTAGCACGTTTTATGTGTACTAGACTTGTGTCATGCTCCATATTTAGCGGGTGTTTTTCCTTTTCTTCTTTGCAAATTTCTTGGTGAGGAATAAAGAAAAATAAGAGCGGCTTATGAAAAAAAAATGAGTGGCTAGAAAAAAAAAAGAAAAAGAAAAGAAAAAAAAATAATGCAAGACTCCCAAGAGGGGCAGTGTGGTGTTAATTATAGTGACTATTGAGTTCCAATATTACCTTGACGGGTTGCGGGGATTCAATAGATTGCTCCAATCCAATATTACCTTGACGGGTTGCGGGGTTGAAGATCCAAAATCTCAAAAAGATACGGATGTAAATTATTGCGTGAGTTTTATTTTTCTTTCCTTAGCGAGTGTGTAGTTACTTATGAAAGCATGACATGAGGATTTTACACATAAGGCGAATGACTTATTACTCTTAATACGGACTTGTATTAATTGTGAGCGGTTTTTCAAGTAATGGATGAGAAGATTACTTAGGATTAAAACCGTGCTTCCTTATTTTTGGATTTTACACTTCTTATATTTCACACTTGAATAAAGACAAATTTGCCCACAAGCAATTTGCTCAATTAATAACCGGTTCCACATTTAATTGTCATGAATAAGTTGATGCACTTTTTACTTGTGAATGCAATGATCCCATTTATTAGCTTGGTATGGGGAAAGTGAAACTTGAGGGTGATAAATGTTCATGGTATCCAAGCCCTAATCTAAGCCATTGAATTCTTTATGAGCTATTTCCATCAAAACCATTTCAAGAAAAATCAAAAAGATATAGATAGAATTGTATTTTGATTCATTGCATTATTAAAAGTCAAAATCATGCATCATCTAGTTTAGAGTAGTGTAGATGCATCTCATATGGCCAAGGTGGATTAATTATGAGGGAAATGTAAATTTTTAAACCTTGAAATATAATATTGCATGAGGACATGGCAATGCTCAAGTATAGGGGAATTTGATATGAGCTTAAACTCATATCCTTTTATCAACAAATAACCCTAAAACATGAAGCAAAATATCCAATTATTTGGCAAAAACAGTGTTATGTGGTATGTTTGTGTTTGTGTGATCTTATGTAGGTAAAAGGATACAATTTCAAGCAAACAAGGAAAAATCAAGCTCAAATGGATGAAAAAGACAAAAGAGGATCAAAAGTGACAAGACTTTGAAGTTCAAGGACCTATCTTGACAAGTTATGAAAGTTAAAGGACTTAAAATGCAAATAATGAAAAGTCAAGATTCAAGTCAAACCTGGTCAACTATCAAGTCAACTCAGTCAAAGGACCATTTTGTACAAGTTATGGAAGTTAAAGGGCCAAAAATGTTAAAGGAATGAAGATCCTAGCTTGAAACAAGAATCTGCCAAGTACAAGGACTAGTTCTGCCAATTGTTGAAAGTAATTTGAAGTTTAATCCGTGTGAAGGTTGAATGGCCAATGAGAATCAAGCAAATAATAAACATGGATCACCACGTCAGCCACTAGCGTCGTTTTCATTAAATGCAAGATCTAAACAGGAAAGCGCACTACCTTTTTAATCAACCAATGAGAGAGCGCCAGTCCATAACCCTTTTATCCAATTTTGGATAATGATCCGTGTGACCAGATGAGAGCCAACCAGGAAATGACACGTGTCATCTTCTTTAACAAGAAAAATTTCCAGGATCGGGTTTTTGATAGAGGCCATTTCATGACACGACTTCAACATCAATATTGCTCGTTTTGAAGAGAGGAATTCAATGGTGCAATCCAATTAACAAATCATCCAGTAAATCAAAAACACCCAAATCTGTTCATCACCTTCAAGTGCCAAATGCAGAATTCTTCCACGTGGCAAGTTATTACTGGTTCTGACACGTCACCAACTCCAACAAACTCTCATTTCTTGCCTATAAATACCTAGACTAGTCCTCATTTTTCAGTGTAGCCTAATTTTGTAAAACACATAGTTAAATTTTCCCTTTCCTTTTTCCCTCACTTTTCCCCTAACTACTCAAGAGTCTGACAAACTCTTGAGTCAGTTAGTTAGTTGTTAGCTTGTAACCAACTTTGTAACAGAATTTCTTCAATAAAATTCAAATCCTTTTTTCCCGCCAAATTCTGTTATTCAAATTCCAGTTTGATCTTGTTGCTGTTGAGTGTTATTGTTGCTGATTGATGTTTGTTATGATCAACCATTGATCATAACTAACATTTGTGAAGATTAGAAGCTGTTTGATCAGAATTTGTTCATTCCTAGTTCTTTTGGAGATTTCAATGCAGTTTGATTGATTCCAGATGAATTGTAGCTGTTTGATGGTTGATTGTTGTTGAATACTAGTGATAGGTGGTGGTTATCACTAGGGCAAGAGAGCTCAGCGCTCCTCTTCTTCCCAAAGGATTTCTACATTAGGTTCTAAAGTGCTTATTTTTGTTCCTCTAAACAGTCTTTGCATGATACATTTCCTAGTTTAATCTTGATGGCTGTATGATATAACTGCTTTTAGTTGATGATTGATTGATTTTAGTGAGTTTATAGCTTAATCCTGCCTTCTTGTGATTTGAATTGGATTTTGTTCTAGTTACTAGCATATTTTCAGTCACTTTTTAGCTTAATAGCTTAATTGAGTTCTAGCCTTGGTTATTGTTTGTTTACAGCTTTTATACATTTCATTTAGTCCATTAAAACTAGTCTGCTATAGCTTTTGTATCAGTTCAAATCAGTACTTAATAAACCTTTGTTAAAGTTTGTTCATAACAGATAAAGGAGTGTTTGGGAATAGCTTTTAAATAGATTTCAAGTATTGGAAATTTGTGTTTTAGTGTTCATAATCAGTCCTTAGTTGATAACAATTGGAATTATACCTTTTATAAGTCAAATACAAAGTCAATCAGGCAATTGGTACTAAAATTGTTTGGGTTAGCCTTATTTCAGCTTTGTTCTTTAAAACTTACCATTTTCAATTGCTGATTTCTTACTCATTCTTAGATGAAATTTTACCAAACTTGTTTCCAAGCTTAGCTTATATCATAAACTTCTAGTTTCTAAAAGGAAATTCTACAGTTTTAGGAATTAAGCTGGTAATAAGCTTTTTGGTCAAGGTCTGAGCATTTGTCATTCTCTGATATAAAGTACCTACTGTTTTCTTAGTTCTCCAATTCTACTTCACAAAAGTTGTGATTTTCTTTCACAAATCTAGTTAGTAAGTGTTGAATATTAAGTTTTGAAGTTTTGAGCTTTTTGCAAAAAGTTGGTCAAACTTGGTCAACATAAGCTCAAAAGAGCTTATTTCAGATTTCTAGTTCATTACTGGATGAAAATGTTTCTAGTTTGATTTCCCGTTCTTATAATAAGTTGCTTAATCAGTTTCATCACAAAAATCAGGTTGTGACTGTTGGGTTTAAGCTGTAGCTTATTTTGTGCTTATCAATAAGCACTATTTTGCTTATTTTTGACTTTTAGCAAGAATCTTTGAACACACGTAGCTGAAATTAGATTTTAAGAGTTTTGCAAGTTGTTTCAGCTGATTTGGTTGAGAAATAAGCTCAAACGAGCTTATTCTTGCTTTTGTCCCGTTTTTAGTTAAAACTTTGCTTAATTGCTCTTTGGTCCTTACATTTCATTCAGTGTTTACTTGTTGGCTAATCTTTCTAGAAATTAGGGTTTGCATAGATTTAGTCCTTTACTTTTGAGAGTTGTTAAATTTCAGTTAGGAACTTGTTGGTTTGTTACATTTTTAGTTAGTTAGTTAAAGTTTTTGCATTGTTGATCCTTATAGTTAACTGTTTTACATTTTTGGTCCCTATAGTTGATAGAATTTACATTTTGAGCATTTTACTTTCATAGAAATTACATTTTCAGTCCTTTTAGTTTTATATTTTACATTTTAGAGTTTACTTGAATAAAAACGTGGTAATTGCAATCTGTTTTACATATAAGTAGTTTAATATTTTTTCATTTTTAAATAGTGTTGTTTGAATTAGCAATAGATTACCAAGCAAGCTTGAACAACCAAGAACAATAATAAATCTGATATTGATTGGACTTTCTATTGGTTAAGAACTGAGAAAACGAACTTGCATTATACAACATTTCAGCAATCATACCAAGCGTCTCGAGAGGAAATGTTTCATTGATTTCCTTGTTCTCTCGATCGCTTTGGTGAGGATTCTCAAGTCGAGATAAATGATCGGCCGCTAGATTCTCGGCTCTTTTTTTGTCTAGAATTTTGACATTAAATTCTTGAAGGAGGAGAATCCACAAGAGCAACCTCGGCTTAGCATCTTGTTTATTAAGAAGATATTTGATAGCCGAGTGGTCCGTATACAATATGGTTTGAGACAAGACGAGATATGGTCTAAATTTTTCAAAAGCATACACAACGGCAAGAAACTCCGTTTCCGTTGTAGTGTACTTTGTTTGAGCATCCGTCATAGTCTTACTTGCATAGTGTATAGGCAAGAAATGTTTTGACTTACGTTGCCCCAAAACCGCACCTACCACGTAATCACTAGCATCACACATAATTTCAAAAGGTAGGTCCCAATCCGGAGCAACTAAAATCAGAGATTCGGTTAATTTCCTTTTAAGCATCTCAAAGGCTTGAATACACTCATCCGAAAAGATGAAAGGAGTCTCTTTTTCCAAAAGATGGGTCATAGGCAGAGCTATCTTAGAGAAGTCTTGTATAAAACGTCTATAGAAGTCGGCATGGCCGAGAAAACTCCTAACTCCCTTAACGGTGGTGGGTGGAGGTAATTTGGCAATCACGTCGATTTTAGCCCTATCAACCTCAATACCGGCCTTAGAGATCTTATGTCCTAACACAATTCCCTCTTTGCACATGAAGTGACATTTTTCATAATTAAGCACAAGATTCGTTTCCTCACAACGTTGCAACATTCTTTCCAAGTTAGAGAGACATGAAGTGAAAGATTCCCCGAAAACCGAAAAGTCATCCATGAAAACTTCCATGGTTTTCTCGATCATATCATGGAAAATGGCCATCATACACCTTTGGAATGTCCCTAGAGCATTGCATAATCCAAAAGGCATTCGTCGATAAGCAAATGTTCCATAAGGACAAGTGAATGTGGTCTTTTCTTGATCACAAGGGTCAATGGGGATTTGGAAATAGCCGGAAAATCTATCCAAAAAGCAATAGAATTCATTTCCCGCTAGTCTCTCTAACATTTGATCCATAAAAGGTAATGGAAAGGATCCTTCCTAGTGGAATCATTAAGCTTCCTACAGTCAATACAAACACGCCAACCGATCACAAGTCTAGTAGGAATCTATTCATTATCCTCATTAGTAACAACCGCCATTCCTCCCTTTTTTGGAACACAATGCACGGGGCTAACCCATGGACTATCCGAGATAGGGTAGATCATTCCGGCGTCTAGAAGTTTGGTGACTTCCTTTTTTATCACCTCATGAATCTTTGGATTGACCCTTCTTTGATTTTGGATAGTAGGTTTATAATCATCCTCCATTAGAATTTTATGAGTACAAAATTTTGGATCTATACCCTTAATGTCGGAGATTTTCCATGCAATGGCCCGTTTATGTTTCTTAAGCACTTTAATAAGTTCATCTTTTTCATTTTCCTTTAATCCCTTAGCAATAATCACGGGTAACTTATCTGTTCCTTCAAGAAAAGCATACTCCAAATGAGTGGGAAGTTCCTTCAGTTCTAGGTCGGGTGCCTCTTCAATGGATGTTTTCACTTTAGTCTCAATTTCACTCACAACTTTTAATTCCATAGGTGGTGACTCAAAAGGATCCATATTCAACAACTTTTCAATCAACACAATATCTCTCTCGGGATCAAAATTCTCACTATCAAACTCACGAGGATCGAATGGTTTACTAAGGTAATCATCAATTTCCTTATCGATTTTTGAATGACCATTATCCTTGAGCTCTTCTAGAACAAAGTCCCCTCCCCCAAATGGAGTGAGTGGAGGTTTAGCCAAAGAGATAATCAGATTCGATGAAGTGGGATTGCCACTTTTGGAAATATCTGAAAAACCAAGCATATCTTGCGAAACTTCTTCACTAGCAACATCAATCACATCGATTTGATTGATTGATTCCTCGTCGTCCTCGGAAGAAGGCTTCGAGATATTACCAACATAAAGAGTGATACTTTCATCATCAAAACGTAAAGTCAATTTCCCCTCTCTCATGTCAACTATAGAACTAGCCGTATTTAAAAACGGTCTTCCCAAAGTAAGAGGCACACGAGAATTTTCCAGATAATCACAAATTACAAAATCCGCTGGGAAGATGAGCTTTCCTACTTTGACTAACACGTCCTCGGCTATACCTTTTGGAAAGGCGGTCGATCGATCCGCTAGCTCGATAGTCATCTTAGTAGGTGTAAGCTCGGGAAGTGATTACCTTTTCCACACGTAAAGAGGCATCAAATTAATGCTAGCGCCAAGATCTGCTAATGCTAAGCATTCTTCCATATTAGGGAAATCACATGGTATCAATAATTGATCGGGGTCTCAAAGATTTTTGGGAAACTTTTTAGAGAGAACCGCGGAACAACTTTCATTTAAGGACGTAGATACTTCAACCAGTTTCTCCTTATCGTTCATCAACCTTTTGATTGTTGAAGCAAACTTAGGCATGTTAAGCAATGCATCCACGAAACTAAGATTAATATACATTTTCTTAAATACCTCAAGAAACGTAGACACTTGAGCATTGGTCTTTTCGCGGAGCTTCTCTTTGTTAAGTCTCGAAGGGTAGGGTAGTGTGGTTTTAGTCTTCAGAAAATCGGGTTCCGGAATAGGCAATTGGCCTACCTTTGGTGGAATAGGAATTTCCTTTTCTTTAACCAGCTCGGGTTCTTGCTCCACTTCCATCACCGGAGAGGTACTCACATGTGGAAGCAAAGGTCCGTCTAAAGCCTTCCCACTACGTGTGGTTATAGCTTTCATCTCACCCTTCGGGTTTGGAATGGTGTTGCTAAGTAAGTCACCCAAAGAAGAGGAGGGTTTTCTCATAATAGACTCAAACATCGAAAGCAATTTGTTTTGACCTTGTTCCAAACTTTGTTGCATACGATTTTGCTCTAATATTTGCTCAAAACGGTTTTGGTTTTGCTCTTGTCTTTGTTCAAATCTTTGTTGGGTAAGCTCAATCTTGTTATTTTGCCCCTTGATAGTATTTTGAAACTCATTTTTCAAAGTTTCCATTTGTCCTTGAATATTATTTTGAAAAGCTTTCAAATTTGCATCATTCGTTTTAATGTAGCTTGACAAATCCTTTTGGTTATTGTGAAAACCTTGATTGTTTTGATTAGAATTAAACCCATTTCCTTGATTGTAATTCCCTTGGTTACCACGGTTAAAATTATTCCCATTGTTTCCATTGTTGTACCTATTTTGACCCGGTGGAGCAACATGATTTTAAGAGGAACTTGACCGTTGGAGCCATAAGTTCCCGTCGCGGCAAAAGCACTAGCTTGATCAAACCTCATGGTTGAACAAGCATAATTAGGATGTGCTCCATCACATGATACACAAAAATTCTCAACCATATTAATCGATCCATGAGGATTCTTCCTAATCTCATTCAAAAGCGTGTCAATCTTAGAGTTCAATCTAGCAATCTCGATATTAGACGAATTCACATTGGAAACAACCAGTGTGTTTCGTGAATATTGCACTCTAGACTTATTCTCAGTTATACCCCACGCGTCTCTCGGGGTTTTTCTTAAAAGATTACCACTCGCGGCGGCATTTAAAGAATCTTGTTCAGTCATATTAAGCCCATTATAAAAAGTATTTATTTGATGCAATTTTGAGAAACCGTGGTGTGGACATTGTCTTAACAAATCTTTAAACCTTTCCCAAGCAACCCCAAACGATTCATGCACTTTTTGTTCAAATCTAGTGATCTCATTCTTAAAGTGTGTTGTTTTGGATGGTGGAAAGAAGTAATCCATAAACTTAGTCACTAAATCATCCCATGTCAAAATCGAACCCGATGGTTCTTTCTCATACCAAATCTTAGAATTACCCTCGAGCGAGTACGGAAAAAGCATGAGCTTAATCGCGTCATTCGGCACATCTATAAACTTGAGAGTCGAGGTAATACGATGAAAATTCTGAATGTGAGAGTACGGGCTATCGGTCTCATTACCACGAAATTGGTCGGCACGAATGAGTGATAAAAGACCCGACTTAATCTCACAATGATCCGCCAAAATATCCGGCACAACGATTGCTTCCCCATACCCTTCGGTGGGTGCACAGAGCAATTTCTCCATTGTTCGGTTATCGGCCATCTCTACAACAATAGGTGGAAGCTAGGTTTCCATTATTCGTTGTTGACGATTTCTATTTCTACGAGGAATATTTTCAAGCCTATTTAAATCAATCACAAGTCGAGAAGATCTTAATTGCATAAACCAAAGTGACGAGAATTTTAGAGGATTGAAGAAAAGAAATTAGACAAGAAGAAGATTATTTTTGGTATTTTTATTTGGTATTGCTCAATCAAAAAATGATTGATAAAAAACAAGGAATAAGGATAACTACTATGGAAGTAAATTACCCTCGGTCGACTTTGAAACGATAGGTGAAAGCCTAAACGTCTCGAGGTTCAATAAGTAAACTACAAAAATAAGATATAATACTACTTGAGTTGGCAAACCAATAATCGGTCGTCCCTCTCAATATACGCACAAGCAAACGGGGAAACGAGGTGGCACAAAACACTTAAAAACCTTTTTCCTTAGACGGCCTTTTATAGCACGTCGTCTTATACCCACCTTATAGTTTGTATAAATTGAGTTCAAACTTTTTATTAGTATTTATCTATTTTGCCTTTTTTTGTTTTGGATTCGAATACAATAGCTAGGTGATGAAATCCCAACTAAGGTCTTATTTGGAAGTAGGTAAATTTATTGTTCTACGTAATATAATATAGTAATCACAAAAAAACACGAAAAATGATACATACTATAATAGAAAAATAACAAAACTTTCTGAGGACGGAAAGGGTCTTCAAATCAATGATCAACAAATCTCAAAGAAACGAATCGTACACAAGATCCACGGCAGCGGCGCCAAAATTTTTGATATGTCGTGGATAGTATATGTGATAATTAAGATACGTTATAGGGTAAATTAGAAAATTACCTTTAGGAAAAAGTAATAGACTAAAATTACCAAAGACGGATTTAATTAAACACGATGATGAACCAAGTTCGTTGTACACGAAGATCAAGTGAATTTGAGATGTTTTGTTTTGAAATGGACAATTGATTCGAATTGGGTTTCGGTTTATAATCTAAAATTAATTCTACCAATTTTTAAATCCTAAGTGCATGAATCGTTTCCCAAATAAAATTCTATTATTTAAACAATTTAAAATTATAATCTATTTAAAATTTAATCTATTTAATTAAAAACAATTTTACATTATTTAAAATCTAATTAAACAATTTTAAAAACTATTTAAAATTATAAACTAATTTAATCTATTTAAAAATTTACTTTAACTATTAATTAACAAAATATATTTAAACTAACATAAAAATTATTTTAAATTTAAAACTTAATTAAATCTATTAAAAAGTAAATTTCTATTTATAAAACTATTTTTATTTAAAGCTAATTTAATTAAAATCTAATTATTTTAAAAATTAATTTTTAACAACTAATTGTTTTTCTAGAACTAATAAAACTTTTTTATTTTGTTTTTTTATTTATTCATAAAAGTGAATTTAATAAAACTTCTCAATAAATTTTACTAAAATGAAAACGTATATTTAAACTATTTAAAAGAAACTGCAGTCAACTCTGTTGAACTATATTAAAATCGTAAATGGTATTAAAACTTAAAAGGTAAGCTAGCACAGATGGGAGAATCACTTGGCCCATGACCAGGAGGTCATGGGTTCGAGTCTCACAAGAGACATATTTTCGTGAATTATTATTTTTGGATAATGAAAATTGAATGTCACAGGAGGTGACTTTTATGGTAAAAACTTGGAACTGATAGGAATCAGTTTTGAGCAATCAGATCAGTTGAATCTGATTTCATATGCTACACATCAATTCCACAAATAACTCAGAAAAAGCATGTAAACAAATTAAGCAACAAGACCAATAATCAGCAAATCATAACATCACAGATGCACAGAATCAAAATAAATCAGTAACAGATTGATAACAAACACTATAGCTCATCAAGTTAAAAGCTATTTCAGCTAAACATTTAAAACATTCAGCAAGATTTTATTAGATTGCAAGTACTGAACAATGAGCTCAGTTAACAAAACATTTGGTCTGCACAAATGAGCAGATCAGTAAGCAAATTCATATTTTCAAAAAGACAGATTCAAACATCAGTTCTAAGACAGGAAATTATTTAATAAGATAGCTCAACTAACAACTCCTTAGCTATGACAAGTCTAAATCAGATAAACCAAATCATTCCTATGCAATGACTAACATCAACCGTTAACAAAAATGAGACTACAATTAAGCTTCTAAAACAGACTTCAATCAATGAGGTTACATACATCAGACTCGTATTTATCATCAATCTACCATAACTAAAAGTATAACATAAATCTCACTTAAAATCATCATAACAAGAACCAACATATATCAATTTAAGCAGATGCAAACATATATCTAGATATCTAAGCACACAGACTCACAAACTCAAATTCAACTATCACAAAAACAGCTAAGCTTAATCAAATTATCAGAGCTAACAAAACATGTGAAATAAACATAAAATTAAAAGAACTTAAAACCTTTCGAAGAATCCATTGAGAAGATGTGCAGCGCTGAGCTGGCATTTAACTCGAATTGGGACCACCATTTTCCTCCATTCGATCACCATTTAACGTCACCAAATGAACCATCAATCACCATTTATCAACGAACCAACACATTTTATCCAACTTTCAGTGGAAAGTTTTCATCCAATATTTTTACTTTATTATTCAATCTTAAGCTATTAATGAGCTTAAACTGATTAATATGGATATCATTATATTTAAGCAAATTAAGAATAAAATGAAATAAGAATTTAATAACACAAAGTAAGCTCGAATTTGATTAAAGCAAAAACAGACTTTTATTAATTATCAAAGATATTACAAAACTTGAGAAGAAAGTTACAATTTATTCCTAAATCTATTTAAACATAATAACAGTAAGTAAAAAATTGGATGCCTGATTACAAAATATGGGGGTTTATATAGGCCAACCCCCAAGGCTATTGGTGGAGTTTGTTGAGAAGCATCTTTGATCTTGGCCATCAATCTCTTCTTTCTCTTTCTTCTCTTTTGATCTACGGTTGAGATTATGCACACTAGCACACGGATCATAAACGTGGCATCTAAGTGTGCTAGTTGTGCTAGTTTGGTGATGATGTGGCCTTTTATTATTGGAGGATTGGGGAATATTTGTTGTCACAGCCAATCATTAGCAAAGAAATGGCCACATCACTTGCCTCTCTCCATTTGCATTGACCGAAAAAGTGGGGGATTTAATCCCCCTTGTGTGAATCACACGCTTCAATAAAAACCCCTAATTTTTATTAATGAATTTAATTAATTGGGGTTGATTAGGGTTTGGGATATGCAGGTTTTTAGGGTGAGGGGGATGAGAGAAAACATAGGAGATATCGAAAATATGAAAAAACGTGTGTGTGTGGGGTGAGAAATGTGAGTGGTAATTTTGGTTTGACTGAAAATTTTATAAACTTTCGTTCATTTCTCCTTTTTGGGCCATGATCCATTATTCTTTCATCCGTCCTAATTACTTCCAAACATGGGCTTGAAGCCCAATCTAAAAACTTCATCCGTCTTATAATCTTTTGATTTGGGCCTCAACTTGGGCTTATTCCAAATAATAACACTTTATGAACTTCAAATGGGCTTTTGAGCCCATTTTCCCAAATGTGGGACCCACAAGCCTTTTAAAATCCATAAATTATTAAATCCGCTAAAAACGAGCTCGATATTGCTTTGTTGAACTTTTCTTCAAACTCTGTGTCAGTTTTGCCGGTCTTCGTGAACTTGGTACCTACACACACGAAACAACAAAACAATGCATATACAAGGCATATTTTATACATTTCATGCATTTATTGATGGTTTTAAGATATAATTGATATGAGTAAAATCACTCATATCAATTTGCGATTGTCAACTCACTTAAATTTCATTCATCAAACATCTTGTAAGAAATGAGTTATTGGGTGCTTGAAGATTATCTTGTTCTTATGCATGAAGTTGGTTAACCTATGGTGATTGAAGACTTTATTAGAATGACGCAATCTCAATCTCTTTGGATGATAGGTTTACGGTTCGGATTCTAGCCTCTTAATCGACAACTACAAGCGACGACTAGCTTATTGGATGCAAGTTCTCTCGAAGTCAATCCTCCTCTTCTGGAAAGAAAAACTAACCATTTTGGATGCAAGCACTCTCGAAGTTGATTATTATCTTCTTCAAGACGTCGACTACATTTGTGCTTTGACAAAAGGGGGAGAAGTAAGTGTAAACGAGTAATTTATAGATTTTGATATGCGTTACGGTTTACTTGTTTGTCATTATCAAAAGGGGGAGATTGTTAGTGCAAACATTACGATGTTTAATCAATATAAACTCTTTGTGTTTTGGTGACAACAAATGTATAAGTCGTAATACATTATGTAAAATGTGTAAGGTACTCGTAATCACTCAAGCATACATTTGTATACTTCTCTCGACACCTCCAAGATCGCATTCGGCCTGAATCACTCAAGGTATGAATAAACAAGTCATTAATCTTACTAAGTGATCAAGGATTAATATTTCTTTTAAACTCACTTTTAATTAAAGTGACAAAGTATTTTTAAAATAACTTTATTTTAAGAAAATGTTTTATTAAAAATAAAATGGAAATTTGAATTTGGCATATTCCAAATGCTCTAGGAATATCCTTTTGGGTATTAACTTCACCAAATGGCCTTTCCTTGCTAAAGGACAAAAGGGAGCGGAGTCTAGATCCCGCGGCTCAATAAAGGTACCCGCGGCTCAATATCAATAATGAGCCGTAGGGGTATTTAATGAGCCGTAGGAAAATATAGTCGTTTCTTCCTTGTCCTATAAATAGTGGATCATTTACAGCTTTTCAATCAACCTTTTTTGTACATTCTCTCTCAGTTTCTTAAACACCTTAGATCCTTGATTTGTTGGTAGATTAATCTTGTTTAAGATGTGATTCTCTTCTCCAGTCCTCTCATCCTATCAAGTGAAAAGATAAGAACACTTTCATCACCATGAAGTGTTGGGTTCATAACATGATGAAGATATCTCCTTCTATAGATCTAGTCATGAATATATTTTGACTACAATGTAAATCATGAAGATCCGAGTTGTGTGTATACTTGGACTTGATGTATATGTAGTAGATCCACGTGGTGGGTACACTTGGATGTGGGTAGTAAATCCAAGATATGTATATACTTGGATATAGTCTCAGATTCATAGATCTAAGTGGTGTGTACTTAGATCTAGATGGTTTATGTGTTTAGGCCATAAAACACACGGTTTATTATGTTGGGCCATAAAACATAACTAGTGTTGTAATGGGTGCAAGATTGGTTCTAGCTTAGATTAGGATCTTGTATCTTAGTGTCGGTAAAGATTGTAAGCTATCAGTTTATGTGTTTAGACCATAAAACACAAGGTTTGTTACATTGGGCCATAAAACATAACGGGTTTGGTTGTACCGGAATAAGAACTCGACATTTAGCTTAGTGTCAGAAATGGTGTAAGCAACATGTATGGTTTTCTCTCCTTGAAAGGAGCTTGTTGACTAGTGAGGTAACTCTCTAGTTGGGTACTCGAGGAGTGGAGTAGGGACAATAGGAGCTTCGTAACTGAACCACTATAAATCATCGTGTCGGTATTCTCCCTTACATTTATGTCTTTACTTCTCTAGTTGGATTCTTGTGTTGTGTGTCTTTGTGGCCACTTCAAGATGATTCTTTATAATTTGGTTATCTTGACTAATACATAAATGAGAAACATAATCGTTAATTTATGAAATGACATCTGATCTATATTCATAATTAACAAAGTATCAAAAACAAAAAAGATGGAATGACTTATACCATAAGGCTGAGATGTTTGCTATAACCATACTCGGGTACTTTTGAGAGCATTTGTGATGTTGATAGACTATTTGTCAATGTTAGTATAGTTTATGATATGACGAGTGACTTCCACAAGTGGGAGTTATTGGGAATGTACAAAAGTTATAAATATATTTATATGACTAGAAGTACGTGAGCCTACGGTGTCATACGTTTATACACTGAGATTAAGCTTTATTAAATATATATATATATATATATATATATATATATATATATATATATATATATATATATATATATATATATATATATATATATATATATATATATATATTAGTTGTATTTATTTAATTTACCAAGACTTGAGCATTTAACTATTGTTAGTTTATAAGTTAAAAGGTTT
Source organism: Glebionis coronaria (assembly GCA_025667525.1). Lineage (NCBI taxonomy): Eukaryota > Viridiplantae > Streptophyta > Magnoliopsida > Asterales > Asteraceae > Glebionis > Glebionis coronaria. The sequence continues at coordinate 369,906,036 of CM046877.1, read as the reverse complement.
AACGGTTAACTAACGAGAATATTTTAACTTTAAGGTACTTAATTTAAATGACATAGAAGTTTATAGATGTCAAAAAAATCAAACCTAATGGGGTTTTATGGTTAGTTTGACCAGGCATATGTTTAAGAAAGGTACTAGAAGGCTTTGGAAGCCCATAGAACAACTTATGGAACAAGTAATAATAAGGAGGGTCATTGTTCACAAGTTTTATGTATTTTTAATCCCTAAAAATCACTAAATAAAATCGTCCCCCCATCTTTAAGGAGAAACCAATTTTCCCAAGCCAAAAATTTAGGGTTTTTGGTGTTCTTGTTCAAGCTGGTGAGATCTAGCAATCGGGTTTAATCGTGTAGGTGTATAGTGGATATTCTTAGAGAAATTGACTTTAGGTTTCTTAGGGGTTTTAGTAATTGGTCAATTCGTGTGGTTATATATGAATTATGGCAGTTCCCTGTTTCCTCATTGTTGGGAATTATTTGTAAAGTATCAAGTACTGCTAGTGCAAGTACAAGTATTGTTAGTGTTGGCAAGTACCGTTAGTGTTAACGCGGTACATAGCAAGTATTGTTAGTTATATTGTAAGTACTGCTATATTGATTAGGACGAATATATCTTTAGAAAAGATATGTCATAGTTATAGTTAGAGTATATCTTATGTGATATACTTAATAGTTTAGAATATTGATAAGATAACGTATGTGATATACTTATCATAACAGAATATTCTAAGGTTTCTAGGGTTCCTTACACTATAAAAGGAACATAGGTATAATGAGTTTATTATACCTCATTGAAAGTCGATTAATAGAAGATCGAATAGTTAAAAGTAATTATGTTCTTCTTTGCTTTATAAGTTAGATTCCGCATAACTTATTTGGTTGAGTAAGAGTTCTCAAGTTCTCTAGTCTGATTACAAACTATTATACAAATTCTTAACAAAATATAGATCCATTCAAAGGAATCAACAAATGGTATCAGGGCGTATTGAAAAACTCTGAATAAGAAAAACACAACCTTAAAACTCCACTCACACAAAATCAATGTCTCAAGCCGGTAATAATCCTCACTTGGAAGAAATTCCATATCCTAATCCCATACCACAGGGACAACCTCAAGTGGTGCATCCTGCACCTCCACCTACACAAGGTGCACAAGCTACAAATGTTGTAGTCACTCATACAACTACACCTTCGTCCCATACTCTTTCTGCTGTAAAACTCCATGTTCTCAAAAGTGATAACTATAAGACATGGGCAATGCAGATGGGACACTACTTGAACCACACAGATCTCACTTTATGGGAGGTTGTCAAGAATGGGAATACTCCTAAAAAGTTTTATTGGTTACCTGATGGTACATGTTATGCTTTACCTATTGTCACTGCTGAAGAGGTACAAGCAGAGATCAGAGAAAGAAAGGCCAGAACTGCTTTAGCTATAGCACTTTCAGAAGACATTCTTCCTAGCTTTCATCACTTCAAGGATGCAAAGGCTATGTGGGTAGCCATCAAGCTTAGATTTAGAGGCAATGACAAGTCTAAGAAGATGAAAAAGATTGTTTTGAAACAAGAATTTAATAACTTCTCAATTTCTAGTACAGAAGAAATCCATAGTGGTTATGGAAGGTTCAGTAAATTGCTCATTCAATTGGCAGTTCATGGACTAGTAATTCCTCATAAAGAAGCCAATCTAAAATTCTTAAGAAGTTTTCCATAAGAGTGGAAAGCAATGGCCATGCACTTCATCACTAGGGATGATCTAGATTCAACTCCTTTTGATCATCTCTATAACAATCTTAGAGTTTATGAGATGGATGTTAAAGGCATTGAAGTAACCAAAGAAGCAGCAATACCAAAGTCTAACTTGGCTTTTGTGTCAGAAGGAAACAGCGGTCTTTACTCTTAAAATACCACTGGTGGATCAAGTAGTGGTACTTGCTTTCAAAATACTGCTAAAGGACTAACAAGCAGTACTTATTCTTAAGGTACTGAAGGCAGTCCATTAACGTCTCAGAATTCACAAGGAATATTCTCATCACTGTTTAGTGATGATGATGCCTTCTGATTCTTTGCTGGAAAAGACAATAGACCAAGGTTAACCCTCAATGACTTATTCTAAATGGATGATGTTGATATTGAAGAAATAGATCTCAAACGGCAAGCTGCTATGGTCTCTGTAAGATCCAATAGGCTCTACAAAAGGACTGGAAGGAAGATGAATGTTGATCCTAATGAACCATTAGGATATGACAAATCCAAAGTTGAATGCTATAATTATGGAAGGAATGGACACTTTGCAAAGGAGTGCAGTGAAGATAAGGCTGAAGGGAGTAGTCAAAAGTCCAAGAACAGCTATAGAACCAGTCCAAGAGTCTCTGAAAGCTTTCCAAAAGGAGATAGCAGAAGTCCCAAAGGAACTAAAGCATTGGTAACTGTAGATGGAGTGGTTAACTGGACTGAAGAGGAAGAAGAAGAAGAGCTTGGTTTGATGGCTCTCTCTCATGAGGATACTGAGGTACATCCTTGTTCTAAAGATTGTGTTCTTAAGTTTATTAGTCTAAAAGTGGAACTTGATGAACAATATCAAAAAGTTAACACATGTACTCTAGAAGCAAATGCTTTAAAACAATGTGTTGCTAAACTTGAAGCAAATATAGTTTTGTATTAAAAGGGTCAACAAAACTATGAATAGAAAGTTAGAATTTCAACTCTTCAAATGAGAGAAAAAGATGTGGCTATTAAAGCTTTTGAAAAACAACTTACGAAAATAACAGCAGAAAATGAAGTTTTAAAGCTAGTCTTTTTAATGAAGAGGAAGTGATTAATCAATGGGAAAAATCCTCAAAAGGTATGGATAGGCTGATTAATTCACAAATGGGGTATTATGATAAAACAGGCCTAGGTTATATAGAGGACTAACATGGGATAACCCTAACTGACAAGGACTTATCAAAGGGGATTTTTGATAATTCTCATGAGTCAGTTGATACTCATGAAAATGATAGGTATGCTGAAGGAATGAAGGCAGTTCCTCCACCTTTATCAGGAATTTTCATGCCCCCCAATAAGGATATAGGTATAGAGTTAGATGAGTCAAAAGTTGCTGTTGATAATAAGTCAAATGATTTAGAGTCAAACTCTAGTACCTTGACCCAAGATAAGCCTATTGTGACCTAAAACATTATTTATCCACCTTTGATGAGCACCTTTATGCCTGAAGGACATGTGCCTATAACTAGTTTTGCTCCCAAGCAAGTGAAAACTCCTAGTAAGGCAATGGATAATAATACAAAACATCATACCAAGAGGGGGCTAGGTTTTAAGAACACTAAGTCAGAACAACCTTTTGGGTCTTCTTTGAGAAGAAAATGATGTTATGTTTGTGGTAGTCTAAATCACTTTATCAAGGATTGCACTTTACATGAAGATAAAATTGCAAAGCTAAAGGCTGCACAAAAGGTCAGAAAGAAATGTAATGAGAAAAATTCATAGGTAAGGGGACTAAAGATGACAAACCCAAGTTTTATCATACTAAAAGGGTAATTAAACCTAATAAGATCAATAAGGATAGTCATTCTCTCACTACCAAGGACTTTGTTCCAAGAGCAGTACTTATGAAACAAGGTCTAGTACCTTTGAAGTCTAGCAAGCCAAGTACTAGCAAGCCTAGAGCTGCAAGTACTGCTAGACCAAAAGCAAATACTGCTGATCAAAATTCACACAACCATTGTCTCACAAAACTTCTAGGGATTTATTTGAGCTTTTAAAAACACCTAGAAGTAAGCCACAAAACAAACCAGTGCAAATGTGGGTTCCTAAAGGAAAAACATCATGTGTTCAATCTAGTACTGCTAAAACAGTACTTAAGTCAAAGAAGCCTAAGCACATAAAGTCACCTTATGTTTTTGACTATATAACCGGAACCATGAAATATAAGAGTGTGTGTAGTCTTACTAGAAAACCTACTTATCAAACCTCTTAAGTATGTAGGTCCCACAAGATTCGAGCCAAATGTGGCTTCGGTCCCTATTAAAAACTAATGAGTTTTGTGTATGTGCAGGGGCATCTAATTGATGAATTGAAAGATAAAGGTATTGTAGATGGTGGATTCTCAAGGCACATGACAGGACACAGAGATTTCCTTGCTGAATTTGAAGAAATCAGAGGTGGAACAGTAGCCTTTGGTGGAAGTAAAGGCGGTATTACTAGAAAAGGAAAAATCAATACACGAAAGTTGGAATTTGAAGATGTGTTCTTTGTAAAAGAATTGAATGAGTTCAATCTCTTCTTTGTATAGATGTGTGATAAAAAGAACAAAGTGCTCTTTATAGATACAGACTGTTTGGTGCTTTCCAAAGACTTTGAGATGTCAAAGGAATCTCAAGTACTACTTAAGGTACCCAGGCAAGAAAATATGTACACCTTCAATCTTCATACTATTACTCCAACGGGTGGCATTACATGTTTGCTGGCTAAAGCTTCTAATGATGAGTCTAATTTATGGCATAGGAGGTTAGGTCATGTGAATTTCAAGAACCTAAATAAATTGGTTCATGGAAATTTGGTTAGAAGGTTACCTAACAAATCTTTTCAAAATGATCTCACATGTACTGCTTGTCAAAAAGGTATACAACATAGAGCCTCTTGTAAGACCAAGACTGTCAATTATGTGACTAAACCTTTGCAACTCTTACATATGGATTTGTTTGGTCCAGTTTCTGTTAGGAGTATTAGTCACAAGACCTTTTGCCTAGTAATAACTGATGATTTTAGTAGATTCAGTTGGGTTTTCTTTTTAGCACACAAGATTGAAACCAATGAATTACTTAAGGACTTTGTCACTTTAGTTGAAAAACAGTTCACTAAACAAGTTTTGATCATTAGGACAGATAATGGGACAGAAGTTAAGAATGCTGAATTTGATGAATTCTGTAGGTCTAAAGGTATCAAGAGACAATTTAGTAATCCTAGGACTCCACAACAAAATGGAGTAGCCGAAAGGAAAAATAGGACACTAATTGAGGTTTCTAAGACTATGCTAGCTGATTCTCTTTTGCCAAAAACCTTTTGGGCAAAAGCAGTCAATACTGCATGTTATGTACTAAATAGAGTCTTAGTAACCAAGCCTCAAAATAAAACACCTTACGAACTTTTGACTGGTGTTAAGCCAACCATAAGTCATTTGAAACCTTTTCGGTGTCATGTGTCTATTTTGAATACTCTTGATCAATTGGGAAAGTTTGATGGAAAATCTGATTTAGGATATCTATTAGGATATTCTTTACAAAGTAAAGCATATAGGGTTTATAATTTGGCATTTAGAAAAGTTGAAGAAAATTCCCATGTTAATTTCTTAGAGAATAAGCCTAATGTCCCAGGAATAGGTTATGCTTGGATGTTTGATTTAGATTATCTAACTAACTCCATAGATTACTATTGTGTGCAAAAAAGATTGTCAAACTAATAATGCAGGTAAAGAGACTGGTACAAAAAATTTAGGTACTCATAAAAGACCTTCTTCATCAGATTCTCAAGATGATGATGTTCATATTTATGTACCTAGTATGCCTACTGTTTCTCCTATGGTTGCCAGTCCCCAACAAAATCAACCAATGCCATCCAATGATGATCAAGCCTCACAAGAGCTTCAGAGGCATAAAGATCAAGAGAAAAATGCTACAATTGCTAATAAGCATTCAGGAGAAGAATCTTTGGAATCACAACACTCAGCAGTACATACTCAACCTAGCGGTACATCATCTGCAAGTACTGCTAAGCCAAGTTCTACGAAGTCTGTTGATTCATTAGAAGATGTTCTACAAGCAATAGACAGTGAAGATGCATATACTAGTACAAATGAATGGATCTTCTCCAAAGCTTCCTATGATGAGCAGGGTGTAGTAACTGATTTCAATAATTTGGAAACTAAAATACCAGTCAGTTCGGTTCCCACTAATAAAGTCAATAACAACCATCCTACGGCACAAATTAATTGAGACCCAAAGTCTACTGTGCAAACCAGAAGACAACTTCAATCTAGTACTGAAACTCATACACTTGTGAGCTATGTCAAACAAAAGCAGAGAACTAATCATAAGGATTCTTAGCATTGTTTGTTTGCTTGTTTCTTATCACAAGTAGAGCCTAAGGACATTTCTCAAGCTTTGATGAAGAAAGTTGGGTAGATGCCATGCAAGAAGAATTAATGCAGTTTGAACTACAAAAGGTTTGGATTCTTGTGGATCTTCCTTCTGGAAAAAGGGTTATTCGTATTAGGTAGGTTTTCAGGAATAAAAAGGATGATAGAGGTGTTGTTGTGAGGAACAAGGCAAGGCTTGTTGCTCAATGCTATAGACAGGAAGAAGGGATAGACTATGATGAGGTTTTTGCACCAGTGGCAAGGATAGAAGCCATTAGGTTATTTTTTCCTTTGCATCATATACGGGTTTTATAGTCTATCAAATGGATGTGAAAAGTTCCTTTCTTTATGATACTATTTCTGAGGAGGTATATGTGTCACAACCTCCAGGTTTTGTAGATCCTAAGTTCCCCAGCAGAGTCTATAAAGTTATTAAAGCTCTTTATGGTCTACATCAAGCTTCAAGGGCTTGGTATGCAACTTTATCCACTTTTCTTTTGGAACATTGGTATAGGAGAGGGAACATTGACAAAACTCTCTTCATCAAAAAGAATGCTAAGGATATTATCCTAGTTCAAGTTTAAGTTGATGACATTATTTTTGGTTCAACCAAGAAATCATGGTGTGAGGAGTTTGAAGCTTTAATGAAAGGAAGATTTCAGATGAGTTGTATGGGAGAACATACCTTCTTTTTAGGACTACAAGTCAAACAAAGGAATGATGGAATATTTATCAGCCAAGATAAATATGTTGCTGAAGTCTTAAATAAGTTTTCAAGTATAGATACAAGGAGTATAAGCACACCTTTTGAAGTTAAGAAATCTTTGTCAAAATATGAACATGGTGAAAATGTTGATATTCATCTATATAGATCAATGATTGGTTCATTGATGTATCTTACTGCTTCAAGACTAGATATTATGTTTGATGTGTGTGCTTGTTCAATATTTCAAGTCAATCCAAAGGTGTCACATCTACATGTTGTGAAAAGGATTTTTAAGTATCTTAAAAGCCAGCCTAACTTAGGATTATGGTATCCTAGAGATTCTACATTTGATTTGGAAGCTTACTCGGATAGTGATTATGCTGGAGCTAATCATGATAGGAAATCCACAACAAGAGGTTGTTAATTCCTAGGCAGAAGACTCATATCATGGCAGTGTAAGAAGCAAACTATTGTTGCTACTTCTACAACTGAAGCTGAATATGTAGCTGCTGCTCATTGCTTTAGACAAGTACTTTGGATCCAAAATCATTTGTTAGAGCATGGTTTCAACTTTATGAATACCAAGATCTACATTGATAATGAAAGTACTCTTTGTATTGTCAGGAATCCAGTCTTTCACTCCAAAAGAAAGCATATTGAAATAAGACATCACTTTATAAGAGATGCTTATGACAAAAAGCTTATTCTAGTTTTGAAGATCCATACAAATAAAAATGTAGCTGATTTATTAAACAAGGCATTTGATGCAAAGAGATTTGAGTTCTTGGTAACACATATTGGTATGCTCAACCAATAACTGCTGTATATGTTAAGGGGAGGTAACAGCTGTACAATTTTTATGCTAATTATTATTGTATAGTGTTTGTTTGTGTTTTTGATGTGATCGCGGGTTCGTAGATTAAGATAAAAGAGGTTACAATGTTAGTGGAATGCAAGAACCGGTGTAATTTTTGAGGTACTGATGTAAGTGGATGTGTATAGTGATTTATTTGATATTACGTTATAGGGTAAATTAGAAAATTACCTTTAGGAAAAAGTAATAGACTAATAATACCAATGACGAATTCAATTAAACACGTGAGTGAGTCGAGTTCGTTGTACACGAAGATCTTATGAATTTGAGACGTTTTGCTTTGATTTGGACAATCGATTTGAATTGGTTTTCGATTTTTAAACTAAACTTAAAATCTACAAATTTTAATCTATCAAAACTTATCCTAAAGTGCATGAATCGTAAACCCCGCCTATTTTAAATCTAAAAAAAACAATCAATTATTTAAACATAAGACTAATTAAAAATTAAACTATTTAAAAATCTATTAAAATAAATTTACTTAATAACTTTAAAACTATTCAAAAATCTAATTAAACTTTTTAAACTATTTACTTTATTTAAAAATACTTTAAACAAATCTATTATGTAGAATATTGATAATCTTGTTAATCAATGAAGTGGGTTGAAGATTTCTAGAGAGAGAAACTAGTGAGAGAAAGTAAGAGAGAACTATGTGTTTTTCATTCAAATGATAAAATGGAAAATCAACAACCAACCCCTTTCCATGGTGGAAAGGGGTATTTATATCCAAGCCACTATTGGGCTTGGGCCGACCCATGACAAGCCCATGGGTCGGTTTCTTACTTAACTTAATAAGCATACATTAACTACGAGCTATTACAACATTAATAATATTGTGGAGTGACCGATACTTCTAATATACGTTAAAACGTATTTCTAACAATCTCCCCCTAAGGGAGGTCACTCCACGTTACACAGTTCTAAACCTAGCATACTATACTAAGTCTTCGTTCTTCAGCTCGTAGTCTTTTCTTCTTTCTTTTTGTTGTGAATATGTTGATTTGATCTTTTAGGCTTTGGCTTGAGAGCATTGTTCTTTTGACCAATCACGTGCGATCTTTGCCTTCTTGTGAATCTTGCCTCCTCGTGACTCCATGTTCCACACACTTATGTCTTTTGTTGAATTCTCGAAAGCTTCAGAATTTGGTACAGTGGAAGACTTCATTTTGTACTTTCTTGAATTTTGCTGAACTTTGATGCAGAAAAACATAAGCATGTGGGAACGACTTCAGCTGGTACACCGCAACGCCACCGTCTTCGCAGCAACATGATAAGACACGAATGAAATGGCTTAGAACATTTCATTCGAAATCGGTTGCGTTTTACCTCCGTTCGGTGAAGACCGTTGGACGATATTAGATATCGTACCTGTGACGGATAGTTTCAATTAAGTAACTTCCTGACAGGATTTCACGGGTAAACCCGTTCTCTTTATTCGACGATCACTAAGCTTGACTGCGAACATAAAGAGTGAATCACTTGGATAAATTATCCTTGTGATTGAAACCGTCAATTCATGAAACCTAGAACAAGTGAATTTCAATTAAGATTTTCACCATCGTTGCTTTCCAGTTATCACGAGCTCAATTCATAAAGAATCTTGCATGTCACCTACCAAGTGCTCTTTGATGTTAACACTAGAAGGCTTTCCACTCGTCACTGTGAACACTAAAGAGTGTCACTCTGAGTGTTCTGGCAAGATCATATGATAATGCGTAGAGGCCTGGAACGAGTTTAAGTTCAATTAAGAATTAAACTACTGTTTCTTTCCGGTTTTTCACAAGATTGGTTCTTAAAGAACCGCACGTGTAACCTACCATGAGCTTGTTTGATATTGGCTCAAGCAGGATTTCCATCTTCATTGTAATACTTGCGTATTACTCGGATGTTCTGGCAATATTACAAGAATACTGTGTAGGACTCATAAAAAATCTCTTACTTTTCACAGTGTGTGAGAAAGCAAGGAATAAATGGAAAGTGTCCTAATGAGACTTTTGATGATCTCGTGGCCCTAGACTCGATAGTGCGTTTTGATTTAGTGAGCGATGGCTGGAGAGGAGTGCCACCTTTTCAATATCAGTCTATTCGGAGTGAATAAACCAATAGATAACGTGTTGATCTCCGTGTGATTAAAACAAATACCTTTTGAGAGATATTTGAGTTAGCTGGGAAGGGTTGTGCATTGCATCACTGGGTCCATGATGTCTTTCTTCAATATCGAGAATCATTAACAAATGATCTCAATAGCATATGTATTGACCCGGTTTCTGCCTAAAGTTGTAAGGAGGGCTTCTTTCTTTACACCCTCTATCTTTACATTTCTTTTTCATTCTTCAACCCCTTCAGTACTTACCAATACATCATCACTAGCACCTTGTTGTGATTGTTCCAGTGCTAGCATCAGTAATTAGTCGGTACTCAGCTACGTTCACAATCTTTCTCCATCTTTCCTAGGACTTCTAATTCTATCTAGGGAATTGTCCTTGGGAAGATTCCATCGGCTCTGATGAATCATTGGACTAAAACCTATTCCTACCACCCTTTTGTCACCACATCCGTCGTGAATAAAGTGTGTTTTGGGAAAGTATAGTCACCATGAAAAATCCTTGAAAAAATCACTTAAGGTACTTGTGATATTGAAATCAAGAGTTTTGTACCTTAGGTGTTTTGTTCATCAAAAACGCTCCCCCTTAACACGTGCTTTACACATATTAAGTTGGATTATCGTTAAGTCTTTTTCATCTTTTAGCCAAGTATCATTTAAGTCTCTTTAATCCCATTTTCTCCCCTTATCCAAAATGTTAACCATTAATATTTGGGATATTGAATGGAATAACTGGTCTTCAGGTAAAAATGAAATCAATGTTTGGCCATAGAACATGTTAATGCTCCCCCTTAAATTAATAAGGGATAGTTGTAGTGCTTTAGTATGATATATTTTGAAAGATTTAGAATCTCGTGAGAAATTCTTGAAAAATTATTATACCTTAACACTACATCAAGCCGTAAAAGCACAATATTCACAAATATACATATTCATAATTAAAAAACCAATATAAAGTGGACCTGAGATGTACGACCCATTAGATGGATCGTTGCAGTAACTTGTGGTGCACTAAATATGGTCTACCACCAACGAATCTTTCTAAGCTCCTCATCAATCTACGTTCCCGGAGCTTTTGATCAATCTTCTTGATCACATATTTCGCCATTTGTCGATAACCCTGATGCCAGTCCTCGGTCATCTCTGGTAAAGACCCACCAGAATTAAGATGCTCCAACTTTCCTCTGACGTATATGAGAGTCCCATCACTGTACTTATAAAGCTCTCCTACCCTCATAAACTTCATTATCCCACGACTGTTCAAGTAGAAAATCCTGTAACTCGGAACAGTAATGCCGGTATAGGGACATCTAGCGACATGTTGAGGTAGAACTTGATTCATTGGACGGGTGAGGTTAAGCTTCCTTTGGTAGCTTTCAACTCCCAATTGAAGATCTTCAACTCGTTTCTTGATAACAATGCTTCGTGTGAACATACGAAGTGCTGTATTCAAGGCAATGATTTCTTCATGAGTAAGATGGGTCAGTTGATCTCGGGTCATCATAAGCAACATGTCTTCGATATCTTCAAGGCGAATGATAGAAAAATCTCCCTGCTGTATTGTGTATTCTCTGTCATCCTCCATTTTTAGGCGAATCTCCGTCACATGATGATAGCCATTCTTGGCTTCAGTTTTCAGCCCTAAAATACTGGAGATGCGAATATCGGATCTAACGTTACTTCCTGAATTGGCTAAGCAGCAACCTCTGTACGCCCTTCGGACTCGTTCGTCCCAATGTGATGCACCTATAACAGCATACATATCATAATTACGATTTACCTTTGGGACCCAGAGTCGGTTTACCTTTTCCTCGATCCAGGGTATTGTCCCCCAGTTAGCAGCTTTCAGCAAGGTCAGGGAGGTTGCATACTTTGATGAACCCTTGAGGAGATAATCAAGATCATAGGTGACGAAGAAGTCGAGAGCAATTTGATTATCTTGAGAAGGATCCAGTGGAGGTGGATCTCTTTCTGACTCATGAAGACCTGGCCTTTGAACGGTATTAAGAGCTTTCAGGACCTCATCAGCATAATACTCGTATTCCATGCGGCTTAACCTGGTTTTGGCGTGAATTCTCTTATCGTTTAGCGCTCTCTTTACCAAAGACGGAGTGACCGAAGATTTATACTCATGAGCCAGAAATGCACACAAGTCTATCGGACTACGGATACGGAGATATAGAACATCTCTGTCAGCGTCTGTGATTGGATCATATGTAGCAGCTGCCGTGATCCAAGCTTGTGGCGGTGCAGTTTCATCAATCTCCAATGTGTCCGCCCAGTCCCGTGTGCTTGACTCAGGAACAGTAGATTGTGGTTCTTGTGGCAGAGGAGTAGAAACATGAACATCTGCTGGTTCTGATTCAGGCATCTCGGCGGTGTCATGAACAGGCGAGTGTTGTGCAAACTCAGGTTCAGTAACTGATTCTGCAATCACAGGAGCAACAATAGAACTAACAGGATTAGTGGTAACAAGTATAGAAACAGAGACAGATGTACCGGGAATCGATAACGCCGTAGTAGCATTCACATCATGGCGCCACTTGGTTCGTCTTGATTCCGTAGAGGTGGATTTTTCCTTTTGCGCAGCATCTTTCTGAGACTTGGTACCAGACTTAGATGGTTTCTTTGTGCTGGCAACCTTTTCCCCCGTTTCAGGCTGATCATGTTTACCACCGTCATCTTCATCATCATCCCTGTTGCTTCCCTTATCACTCTCCTCATTTCGATCACCACCATCACCACCATCATCATCATCACCATCCTCATCATCATCACCATCATCGTCACCATCATCATCATCGTCACCATCATCATCATCTTCTTCTTCTTCTTCTTCTTCTTCACCGTTACTCTCCTCTTGTTCACTATCTTCCCTTTCCTCCTCAGGCAGAATGTGGTAAGGTACCACACTTCCAAACATCTTAAACAACCGATCATCCTCTATGATAGCTTCATTGAGTGCTTTGTAGAGTGTCCGCTGAACTTTAGACTTATCAAAAGATCCAACTTCCCTCATGCGAGCTTTGAGGATCTTCTTCAATTCAAAATCCGTTAAGTCATATGCCATTTTGTATGCGGATTCGGAAGGGTTGGACGACTTGATCATCAAGTTATCAGCCGCAAGTTTCCTCATTTCTTCATGCAGCTTTGGCATGAGGGACTCAACAGATTCTTTCACCTTCTCTGAAATAGAAGCTTCAAGTGTTTCTTTCTGCTCCTTATATTTATCTTTAATAGTTCGAAGTCTCGTAAGTCGTGCTTCATACTTATCAGCTTCAGCCTGTTTGACCCGAGCAAGTTCTTCTGCATGAGCTTTACGTGTCAATTCCATCTCTGCAGTGAACTTAGCCATCATCTCTTCTTGGGCTTTCTTGGATGCCTCTTCACTTTGTACTCGTCGAAGTAGTTCTTCTCGAAGTTTATTCATCTCTTGTCTTTGACTGTCCGTGTGTTTATCCAACAATTCTGCCATTACAAAAGCAGCCATTGAAGATGATGCAGAGCTACTCTGAGTTGGTTGAAGAGGCTCGGTTGTGACTACAGTACTGAGGATGGAAGTTATTGGAGGTGGAAGGAATGGTGTTGGCACCGGTCGGGTTGGTAAGGGCTGGATTGGTGGAGGTTGAGTTACTAGAGGCTGAGTAGGTACCATAATTGTAGGAGCACCGGACTTCTTTTCAACACTTGCTGAAACAGCAATGGATGTCTCCTTCGAAGTAGAGTACCGTTCGGGTGAACCAAACTCATCAATATCTTCTGGCTCCTCGTACTCTTCTTCAACGTCCATTTGAGCACCCGAACCACTACCGCCCGTGTCTCTCCTACTCTTTTCTATAGCCATTTTCATTATATTTTTCTCAGTCTTGTCAAGAGTAGGATCGTCATCAACATCTTCTTCGTCATGGAGAACGAGCTCATCAGCCGTGCTCTTACCCTTCTCAGTCTTTTTCTTCTTGGTTTTGGGTTCAGATAAAGCAACTGGCTGCTTGCGTTTACCTTTACTCTTGACCGTAGTAGACGAGTCTTCTCCTGTCTGAAGGCTTGCTTTTTGCTTCTTGATTTCTAGTAGCAGTAGCTTGTAATCAGCAGAAGCTTTAATTTTATCAGTCAGAAGATAATCGGGAATAGGACCAGGAATAACAGCACTAGATGGTCCTTCATGCCTTAGGTCCACAGTGTGATCAGCCTCTTCAGTGTGATGACGACTTGCTGCACGCTTATCAATAGAGACATCATTCTTCATAAAATAATGAATTATAAGCTTGATAAACCGGGGGTAAGGAAAGAAATTAGTCTTCAGCTTCTTGTTTTGGAAGAGTTGAAAGTTAAATTCTTCCCACAACAATAATGCATAATCTGCATTTGAGCCTTTGTACATTCCATAAAAGATGTTCATGATTGGACCACGCACAGCATCATGCTCAGATATTTTAGGTGTGAGACATCTACTGAGAATACCCAAGATTGCTCTCCAAGGTTGACCTACTTTAGCGGTGGTAAAATCAGACACAACTCGTATGTCAGGACATCCAAGAGCATCGAACATCTCCATAAGTTCGTCTTTGGTAGGATCCCTTGAAAATGACATACCTTTGGGTGTATCCTGAATTCCAAACATCTTGCGGAAGTCTGAAACGGTGAGTGTCTGTTGCTTGTTTTCGAGAGAGAAGGTGATCTTGTTTGAAGTACTTTCCTTGGTAGCCCAGAATTCATACATGTAATCATATGGCACTGAAGCAGTACTCCTTAACGCATTCTTGAAGTGAGAGTGATCAAGGATTGCTATGGCGACTTTAAATCCATGGTGAGTGGATTTTGAAACTTGCTTCAGCCGGTAATTGTTTGGTATAAACTTGAGGGCTCTTGCTTCGGCAATTGCGGCTGCTCTAGCATCTTGGAGTTCTTGTACTGTTGGATTAGTCATCGTGTCTGCTTAAGATAAGACATAAAAGGTTGATACACAAAAAATATATAGATATATATCATTATGACTTCTAAGCATAACACATTTCAACAAGTAATTATAACAAGCAAACAACTATCAATCCAACAACCCTTCATTCGGAACTCTTCATCCGGAACTCTTCATTCGGAACTCTTCATCTGGAACTACTTCATTCGGAACTCTTCATCCGGAACTCCTTCATTCGGAACTCTTCGTTCGGAAGTTCGTTCGGAACTCTTCATTCGGAAGTTCGTTCGGAACTCCTTCATTCGGAAGTTCATCCGGAACTCCTTCATTCGGAAGTTCGTTCGGAACTCCTTCATTCGGAAGTTCCTCCGGAACTCCTTCATTCGGAAATTCATCCGGAACTCCTTCATTCGGAAGTTCATCCGGAACTCCTTCATTCGGAAGTTCGTCCGGAACTCCTTCATTCGGAAGTTCGTCCGGAACTCCTTCATTCGGAAGTTCGTCCGGAACTCCTTCATTCGGAAGTTCATCCGGAACTCCTTCATTCGGAAGTTCGTCTGGAACTCCTTCATTTGGAAGTTCGTCCGGAACTCCTTCATTCGGAAGTTCATCCGGAACTCCTTCATACGGAAGTTCGTCCGGAACTCCTTCATTCGGAAGTTCATCCGGAACTCCTTCATTCGGAAGTTCGTTCGGAACTCCTTCATTCGGAAGTTCGTTCGGAACTTCTTTCGGAAGTTAGTTCGGAACTTCGTTCGGAAGTTCACTAGCCTAGTTCATCCGGAAGTCCTAAACGCACCCTATTAATGATTATTCTAAGCGCGATTGTTAACATAATAAGATTCAAGCTAACAAGAGGTGATCCGGAGGTCGGGGAGGATAAAAGTAATGTTTAGACATTTTTAGAGAGAGAGAATAAAGCTTGAATGTAGTGTGTGTATTTAGAGAGAGAAAGGGAAATACACAAGTAAGAAGAATCCTCACCCCTCCATGGAAGTATGGAGGGGTATATATAGGCTAAACAAGAGGTTACTTTGACAACATGTCAATAGTAGTCCCTCCATGTTTTGCCTATCTGAATAAAATGTAATTCCGTAAATGGCGCTCACATTTTAGGGCTAACAATCTTCCCCCAATGTGGAGACATACGGAATTACTTACAATGTTCCTAACAAGTAAAAATACAACAAAATAAAATCTTCCAAGGCGCTTCCAATGCTGAGGATGTCTTTAATTCTTCTGGTCTTCATAACTTGTACCTCAGCTTGAATCCTCTTTGTCTTTGCTTGTTGTGGAACAATTGTAATATGCATGATTTGGATTAACTTCCCCCCAATTCATGCAGCATGTATTTAAAAAAACTTTCTTCATTGACTTCTTTTTGACGAAGTTTCTGAATCAGCTTCCCCCCAAACAAATATCTGTATCTTAAGCAGATTCTGACACTTTGATGTAGTTTGAACAATCTTCTAGCTCATCGGTTTAAGTGCACAGCGGAAATTTGTAGAAGAACCACACCAAATAATATTGCTTCTATACTGTTTCATGTCGTTTAGGTTTTGGTGATAATTCGTTTGGGGTAACATGCAGGAAATCAGCATCAATTCTTCTCACGCCTGCAGAATACTTCATAAAAATCATATAGAGTAAGTAGATACCATTCCATGTACACTACTTCCCCCTGGAAGTTGATCTGACTACTTCAAAGTACACGATCTTCCCCCATGATGATTTCGAGCTCTCGGAAGCATCATTATCGTGGACGTCCATATACTCGAGAAGTTCTTAGTCTTAAGCAAATGTCTTGAAAAGTTTTGAAAGTCATTGAGAAACTTTGAAAAATTTTGCTTAGACTATGAAGTACCATTGTCGTTATGAGGCTCATGAATATCCCGTGAGAATTGATTGCTGATTCCATCTCTCTCTGTCTAACTTACCAACCTCGAATTCATTCGGCTATTTGTTGTGACCACATGTGAAGTAAACCCAATATTCCAAACTTGAAACTGAAGTACAATCCCCCAAATTTGTTACTTAAGCTTGCACTTGTGTCGATTGAAGAACGGTGCAAAAACAAGTCTCTAACATCTCTTGAAGTTATCCACACGAGCAACTGCGTGTGACACCCACAAATGATAGTTATCCATGTCGTCGACCATCCACCCCTTGACAGTGGAAACTAGATAATTCAAGTCTCAATCATAAATTTTATTGCCCAAGCAAGTCATCAATCGATAGACTGGGTTTGAAGAAAAGGGGTAGAAAAATAGAAGGAAGGCTCGATGATGAAAGAAGTAGACGCCTTCATGAAATCCCACTTCAACTTCAAATAAAGAATACCAAATCCACTTCGTGATCACTTGTCTTTGTAGAATCAAAACTAGCCTTGTCGTTAAAGTGAATCTTATATCGGATCGTTTTAGCGTAAAGTGTTTTGTTTGCTTTGGTGTTGTCTTTGTGAAAGTCGTTATCTAGAACAAATTATAAGAAGAATTGTTGTTGAGGGACATAATTTCTCTAGATAACTTGTCGTTAAAGCCCAATGTCAGTCACATGCCCAACTGATGCGCGGATCGACCTCACCGGTGAGGTCGTCGAATTTTTTTTTCGAAAATATTAGGTTTAAAACCTAGAATTATCTTTGTCGTTTAAGCACTTTCGATCGAAACATACCGAATATCTGGCATCAATAATAATGTCATCATGGCTTAATAAATCTCGTCTGATAATCTGATCCAGTCCATATACTCGATAACCAGCATATATACTTGGGCTATATACTTTGGCTACTATATGCGGTCCAATGTGAATCCTTAGACAATCAAATGTCAAGATAAATCCAAAGAATGGTGATAGCCCAAATGCATATATGATGCAACTCGTGTATACCAAGCTAAACCACTCCATCAAGAAGTACCAGCCCATCATATCACACCAAATCGATTGTAAAAAAGAAAAAAACGAATGCTCAGCCCATGGATACCATTCCAAACATTGACCAGAGTATACAAAACCAATATCTACCCTAGTTTTTATCACAGTTAAACCTAATCCTCCTCATAAACTCCGCCTCTCCTTTCTTATCATATCTACTACACCCAAAAACGAATCTCCTATCTTAGATCATCATCTCAAAAACAAATCCATCTCCTCAATTGACTCCATCATTTCAAACTTACTGAATGAATCAATAGTCACCATCATACTCGTTAAACTCACACATACCAACCGAATATCTTTTGATTCAAATCAGATTTAACATATAACCATACACGAATCATAAACACAAACCCTCTGATCATTTAGATAACATCATTTTAATAAATAAATAAAAAAAAAAAAAAAAACCCCATCTAATTCGTGCCCCGAATCGGAAGAATTACAACTTCGGGATCCTTAATAGGGTCTCAGGTAGGTGCTGAATTGATTTTCTTTTCGTTTTGAGTCCCAATCGAAACAAATAAAATGATTATAACATTATTGTTATAAATCAATATTTGATTTTGAATAATAAAATGGGTTATACCCAACACATTGATCAGTGATGATGATTTCGTGATGCATCTGTAAAGATATTGGCATGCATGTTTGATAATCACGAAATGATTCTGAGATCCTTATTTATTTTCATTGGTTTTGAGTCTAGATGGTTGAGTAATACATGAGACGATGGGATAGGATTAGCATTGGGTATGATGATGTATAAGACGAAGGGTGATAGATGATTGAGTCTGGTTTGATGGGTTTAGGTGGGGATAAATGTTGATGTGACAAAGGTCTCGGTATTTTCTGTTTAGTCATGAACTTACAATGTTTTTTTTTTCAACCGAGTCACATCGGAATGTTTTTCAAACGAGTCACATCGGAATGTTTTCTTCTAAAATGAGTCATCTGAATGTTTTCAGACTCAGTTGCAGTGAAATACTCTCCATCCCCATATTCGATACATCCCATCGGAATAACCATCTGAATGAACCCATCGGAATGATCCCATCGGAATAATCCAATCGGAATGATCCCATCGGAAAAGGGTTTTGACCCATTTTTCTTGGTTTCTCCGAAAAAGGTGGATCTGATGATATTCCGATCTGTATTTTTTTTTCTTTTTGTTTTCTTTTAGATCTGTGCAACTCATCTTCATCCAAAACATACCCAGAAAGGCTTAAAAAAAATTGTGATAAGCCACAATCTAATAAGAAAACGTGTTGACCAAAAAGACAACTGACAATCAGACAGACGAGAGAAAAAAAATCTGACTTTTGGTCTTTTTCAGATCTGTTCATGCCCCACCAGCACGTTATATGTAAAGTGTGAACATTTGGACCAAAAAAAAAAGTGACACCAAACCTCACGTGGACAGCTAATGAACTGATAATCAACACAAACGACACCATGACATCAGCTGCTTATAAATAAGCAGTGAATAAGCAACGAAAATAAGCAAACAAACACAAAACACCCCCGGTTAGCTCTGATACCAATTGTTAACATAATAAGATTCAAGCTAACAAGAGGTGATCCGGAGGTCGGGGAGGATAAAAGTAATGTTTAGACATTTTTAGAGAGAGAGAATAAAGCTTGAATGTAGTGTGTGTATTTAGAGAGAGAAAGGGAAATACACAAGTAAGAAGAATCCTCACCCCTCCATGGAAGTATGGAGGGGTATATATAGGCTAAACAAGAGGTTACTTTGACAACATGTCAATAGTAGTCCCTCCATTTTTGCCTATCTGAATAAAATGTAATTCTGTAAATGGCGCTCACATTTTAGGGCTAACAGCGATTGTGAGTTTTAAGGCATTCTAAGGCAACCATACACGTTCTAATGTAAATCCGATCCAAACCCAGCTAAAACCCCTAATTAATTAACCCTAAATTAAGCACAAACCCTAATTGGATTTAACCTAATTAAAATGAGTTAATTAAGTTTATGAGTAACGAATTTAGACAAAATAACACGTGGGTATGTACCTTAGAGATGAGAGAGACGGATTGAAATGGATTGAATGATTAAACCACGGTTTTGTAAAAGCTTGTGTGTGTAACAATGGCGGATATGAAAACAGTGAAGAAGAAAGAACAGTAAGCACGGGGGGATTTGGTTTGACTTAGGTCAATTTGACAACTTTCCCACTTAGTCACTTTAAGTCCCTATTCTTTTCTATTATTTTCCTTTTTAGTTAATAACTCCTTTTAGGCTAACATCCGTTAAGGTACTTAACAATCGTTAGTCTAACTCATTGTAATAATTATTCTAACCCTCACACAACTTAAGCATCGCATCCTATTAGCAAATCTCTGAGATCTAAAGCAAGTCCTATCTCATTGAGCGAGCACAAGTCGTATTCTAAAGCAAAACCACTCATAAACCATTTAGCCTATTAATTTTCCACAAACACTTTTGAAAATCGTTTTGATGATGAAGATGATTTAATATTTTATCCCCCTTAAACGATGACCCGTTTTCTATTTAAAGAGTTGTATTCAATGTTTAAAGAGTCAACTATTGATGAAAAACATTTTCAATTAACTTCTTGAAAAGATTGATTCGTGGTGGCAATAAGATTTCTCTTATTTTTGACAAATTAATGCACTGAGACGTACACTAACTCGTGTTAGACCAAGTTGTAAAGTAAACTTGATCCCTTTGCATGATTTGGCTTGTAAATCATGCCCGAGAAAATTAATTCCCGTTGTGAGCCAACGTTTTCCAAGAAATACGTGACTTTAATGCGAAAAACGGGTTGCAGTCTGAAATAACTACAAGCCATAATGGGCATGTTTTAAAAATGTACAACTTTTATACGGACTCTATTTATGGCGCCGTGTCAATATTGATCGACATTTCTAAAGCCGTAAATATTACCGTACTAAAAGACATGCCCAATTTAAAAAACGAAAAATATTTTTGGATTTTCTTGATTTTATATTTTTTATGGTTTTTCTTGGTTTTATATTTTTGTATTTTTGTTTTTGTGGTTTATATATATACGATAATATACATGATCACGACCAAAGGATACGCATGAATAGTTTACCACCACTATTCAGCTGATTCTTCTGCCAATTCTTTGAGAGTCGCTGGAGAGAACGATTTCATGCCAAGCTTGTCGATCAAAAACTCGATTCGTCCTCGATCTAAGGCTTTGGTGAACATATCTGCCAGCTGATACTCATTCAATGAAATGGTAGCGAATGTCGATGTGCTTTGCCCGGGAGTGTTGAACGTAGTTGCAGCAAAGGGCAATGGCGCTCTTGTTGTCACAATACATCGGGATTTTGTTGAATCCCAAACCGTAGTCAGTTAATTGTGATCTCATCCAAAGGACTTGAGCACAACAACCGGACATGGCGATGTATTCAGCCTCCGTGCTAGAAATTGCAGCGCTTTTCTGCCTTTTTGAAGACCAACTAATCAATCTGTCTCCAAGGAGTTGCACAGACCCAGAAGTGCTACGCCTCGTGTCTTGACACCCAGCATGATCGGCATCTGCGTATGATATTAAAGCAATAGAGGAATCTTTCGGATACCATAGACCACGATAAAGTGTTCCTTTGAGATACCGAAAGATCCTTTTAACAACATGTAGGTGCTTTTCGGTAGGCCGAGCCTGATACCGGGCACACATGCATACGGCAAATTGAAAATCAGGCCTGCTAGCAGTCAGATAGAGAAGGGTGCTGATCATTCCACGGTAAAGTTTTGGATCGACAATAATCCCATTCTTATCTTCATCTAACTTGGATTTCTCCACCATTGGAGTGTCCACGGGGTCACAATTTTCAAAGCTATATTTCTTTAAAGATTCTAGAGCATATTTGGATTGATTAATAAAGATGCCTCTGGGATTCTAAGAAATTTGTAATCCTAAGAAAAATGAAATTTTTCCCATCATTGACATCTGAAAGCGTGTGGACATTATCTTCTCAAAACGATTTGACAATGCTATGTTAGAGGCAGCAAATATTATAGCATCAACATAAATTTGTACCAGTATCATGTCGTTGTCCTCCTTGAGTGTGAATAGAGTGGGGTCCACTTTGCCTTTGGAGAAGCCTTCCGAGATGAGATATGTTGAAAGGAGATCATACCACGCGCGTGGAGCTTGTTTCAGCCCATAGAGAGCCTTCTTAAGCTTGTACACATGATTAGGAAACTCCGTGTTAACGAACCCATCCGGCTGACTAACATAGACTTCTTCCTTTAGTTCACCATTCAAGAATGCCGTCTTCACATCCATTTGATAGACGATCATGTTCATATGAGCAGCATACGCAAGGAATAGTCTAATAGCCTCCAATCTTGCAACAGGAGCAAAAGATTCATCAAAGTCGATACCCAAGGCTTGTTTGTATCCTCTAGCAACCAATCTAGCCTTATTCTTCAAGACTGCACCCATCTCATCAAGTTTAACCTTATAAACCCACAACAAAGTAAGGATGTTAACCTTGTCAAGGAGAGGAACTAATTCCCATACTTCAAGTCTTTGGAATTCATTTAGTTCCTCTTGCATGGCTTCAATCCAAGATGATTGAGTCATAGCATGTTGCCAATTTTTAGGTTCAACTTCGGAGAGAAATGCATCAAAATAGCAATAGAGTGCACTCTCTTGTAATTGATGGCGTGTAGAGACTGGTCGATCTAGACCTCCAATAACATTCCTAATTGGGTGATCTTTTGTCCATTTGGTGCTGTGATTTTCAATCCGTGGTGGTCTGGAGTGAACAATTGACGGAGCTTCTTCTGAGGTAGACGAGGCTGAAGGGTTTTCAGGTATCGGTACACCAAAGAAAGGGAGCTCTTGTAGATGAGCATATTCCAAATCGTGATCAATCGAATCCTCTTCAACATCATTAGGCACAAGTAAGGGTGACGATTCCGGTGTAGTTTGATAGTTACTTGGTAGAGGTGCATCCGGTTCAATGTTAATTGAAGATGCATTTGGTAAAGGTTCCTTAGCTTGAGCAATAACTTCAGGGATTGGAGCTATCACTACAGGTGCTGGAACTTCATCATTTGGGGGATCAAAGAATTTATCAAACAACGGTTGAAATAGTTTATCCCACTCGGGCCTTGTAGGTGGTAAAAATGATGTAGAAGTAGGATTATTGGGAACTAATCCGGAACTAATAGCACTGGTTCCCATCTCATGAAGCGCGGGTTCAGAGCTGCGTTGCTCAGAAGCCATCGTTGTCAGCTCATCAAAATCTGCGTCCATAGTTTCTACAATCTTACCAAGACGACAGTTGTAAATTCGGTATGCTTTCTTGGAGGGTGAGTAACCAATGAAAATACCTATATCGGCTTTTGGTTGAAGTTTGCCCAAGTTCTCACTATTAATGTTTGGATAACAAAGAGCACCAAACACATGAAAGAATGAAACATCGGGTTTACGATCATGTAGAAGCTCGTAAGGTGTTTTTCCATGGCGTTTCTGAATGATAGAGCGGTTTTGGGTGAAACATGCAGTAGATACAACTTCTGCCCACAAGAACAATGGAGCGTTCGCATAAATCAGCATAGTCCTAGCAGCTTCCATAAGCGTACGATTCCGTCTTTCAACGACATCGTTTTGTTGTGGAGTACGTGCAACGGATGTTTCATGTGAGATACCAACTTCTTCATAGTAATCATGAAGAGTCTGGTTGACGAACTCTGTTCCATTATCTGTACGAATACGGCGGACAGTAGTATTTAAACGTACCTGAATGAATTTCAGAAAAGTGATGATAGCCTTCGGTGCATCATCCTTTGTACGTAGAAATCTAACCCATGTAAACCTGGAGAAATCATCCACAATAACAAGGATGAATTTCTTACCGCTAACACTTTCGGTTCGCATTGGCCCACAAAGATCCATATGCAAAAGATGAAGTTTTTCTTGATTGGTGTCTTCAGCTTTGGGCTTGTATGATTTCTTGGTACTTTTCCCCCTTGAACACGCGGAACATAAATGGTCCTTGTGAAATTTGAGCTTTGGAAGACCACGAACCAATTCGTTTTTAGCCAGATGATTAATAGCATCAAAGTTGAGATGAGATAATCTGCGATGCCATAACCATGACTTGGTCTTAGATGCTTTAGAGAGAAGACATACTGGAGAGGCGGCCATCATGTCTTGTAGGGACAACGTATAAAGATTTGCACCACGAGATCCCTTCAACAAGTCTTTTCCTTCCAAGTTGCGGATGAAACAAGTATGTTGTCGAAAAGCAACCTCTAGGTTGGAATCACAAAACTGTCCTGCTGAAAATAAATTATGACCAAGACCTTCTACATAGTATACCCTTGAAATCGTAATGTTTCCAATCTGATATTCACCATACCCCATTATCTTTGCAATATGATCATTACCGAATTTAACCGTTCCAAGAAACTTGCTGACGAAATTTCGGAGCATCGAGCGATCTCCGGTCATATGCTTTGAACAACCGGAGTCCAAATACCAGAGGATGATTTGGACCACCTGAAAATATCACCAGACGAGGACAATGTATAGGTTTCGGAATCTGAATGTTCCTTGTTATTAGCAGGTACAGATTTAATAATCTTAGATTTGCTAACTTTAGGTTTCTTAGATTTCCTAGCCTTCTTCCTAGTTGGTGGTGTAGATTCTAGTTGGCTTAAATCCTGAGGTATTTCTTCACTGATAGGCACTATAGTGGGGGATGACCTAATTGAAGGGCGTTGTTGCCATACTTTAGTGCTAGTGTGCCTAGCTAAAGGACGCTGAGACCTAACCTCAATGGATGCATTCCTAGTTAAAGGGCACATTTTTCCATCTAATGTAAAGGTCCTACCAGTGGGACGCTATTGCCATCCAACTTGGGTACGAGTTCTCCCAGTTGGTTTCCATTCAAGATCATTCCTAATAGCATTCATTTCATTCACATGATCAATAAGACACAAATCATGACGTTGGGAAAACATGCATTCATTACAATTCCAACATTTCAAATTAGAATTCACAAATGGTTTAGGCTTCTGCACAAGCGCAGAGCTTTTAGTCTTAACATGATTCTTTTTATTTAAATCTGAACTGATATTCCTAGTATGAGCTTCTACTTTCTTCTTGATGGTACTACTAGTGGAGGGCTTGATCTTATCTTTCTTGAGTGGCGATCCTTTAGCCTTAGTAGACTCTTTTAATCATGTAGAAGGCAAAGTGGGAACATTAGCAACAGATTTTAAAGGTGCCTTACTTGATGGTGCCAGTGACGGTTTTGCTCCTGGAGTCTTATTGAATGGAGTTACAGCAATGGGTCGATTAGTGAGTAGTGCAGAACCCGGTTTACCTATGTATTGCAAATATGCTAAGCAATATTGAACTCGCTTAATATATTCATGAGTTGAATAAAAGTAACTGCTTGAGGGATCTAACGCATATAAATCATCTAAAATATCCCTAACAAGATCTACATGCTTAATTGCATTCCTCATATAATCATCGTAGGTAACCGGGTTTTTCTTATGGAGCGGGTTCTTATAAAGCACTACTGACTTGGTTGTTGGAGCACTAGAGGACGGTGCAGAGTTGGTAGCTAAGTTATTAACAGCTTCTTGTCGGGTGAGAAGAAGTGTCTCCTTTAACTCGGCCAAAACCATGTTTTTGTCAATGAGCTGGATATTTAAGTCAGAGATTTCCTCACATTTTTTGTTCAATTGTTCAACATAAGATTGTTGATGTGCCGCATTAAAAGCGAAGCGTTCTTCTAGTGAACCATAAAGTTTGGACATTCCCTGTCTTGCACGATCCATCTCCCCTAGAATAGACGAAAGTCTAATTTCTAAGTCCTGGTTTTTAGACTCTGCAGCCTCTAGTTCCAATTTTAGTGTTTCATTTGATGACACATCTTTCTTTAATCTCATAATCTCTTCCTCTAATGCCTTAACTATTGCAATCATCTTGTCACTCGTCTCAACACTGTTTTCACAACCATTTGTTATCAAAAGATCCTCATTTTGAGTTTGTTGTTTTAATTCTAAAGATATACAATGTTGTTCAAGTTGATTAAAGCGTTTTGAAAGTAAATTGTAAGAATCTTGAAGCTTTAAAAATTCAGCGTTAGATTCGTGACAAGAATGATTATCTACCTCATTTACAGTATCAGCAACATTTACAGAGAGATCACACACATCATCACATATATTCACAGCATCACATTTAATCATAGCGGATGTAAGCTCATTCGAATAATTAACATTCACAGTAGTAAGCACATCACACGAAATTACTTGGGACAAGAATCGGTCATATTCGGATAAAATCTTTTCCTTTTCAAATAATTGTAGTTTGTAAGCGGTGTCCATTTCATAAAACACTTTTTGAACTTCTGCAATTTCAAACTCAAGATTTTCTGAAAGAGATGCAAAACTTCCTTTTAGACTTTCGACAAACGGATTGATCTCATTCTTAAACACCTCGTTCATGTGTTCGAAAGCCCATTCTCCGGCGTTTAGGCCATTTGAAGTCGTACATTCCAAAATGACCTTGTCAAAACTAGCAAAGTATTGATTAATCTCTTGCAAGTTTAACCATACAGTGCTAACAGGTGGAAGATCCTTTGGAATTTCCTTAGGTCCTTCCATTTTGACAAGTGTAGGAAGTGTACTAGGGTTTTCTTCATTTAACATGTAGGTTGGTGCTGTGATGAGATCTTTATCCATATGGAAGCGAATTCTAAAATCCGTTTTTGCAAGCTCCTGATTCATTTTAAAATAATCACACTCGGGATATTTTGCAAAGTTGTATGACCGATTCTCATCAACTAGATCCTTATTTGTGCGATCATCGAAAATAACAATCGGGTCTAAGACCAATCCTAATTGGGTTGCATTATAAAGTCTTGGACTATGGATAAAAGCTTGTTTCGCATACCGTGGGTTAGGGGGAAGGCCTTTTTGACGTGATAAGTTAAATTCTCTAAACGAAGCATCAAATAAGTGCACTAGTTGAGAGGCAGCGTATTGTCTTAAAAGCAAATAATCTAAACTTCTAATCTTATTAGCCGCATTAATTTCCATTTCATTCTTTTTAGACTCGAGTAACTCAAAATCCGTTTGAAATTTGTGAAAATTAGTGACCACTAACTCTTTTTCATTAAGTTCGTTAGAAAGATCTGCTCTTAAGGTTTCAATTTCTTGCAAATGACTCATTTGTTTGTTTCGAAAATGATCATATTCAGGATTTGTTAGAACAGTGGACGAAGGAACTAATTCCAAAGTTTGAACCTTTTCGTTGCACAAAGCAAGCTCAGCAGACAAATTCTTATTCTTAGCTAGGGTTTCTAGGAGTGCAGTATTCATTTGGCTAAGTAATGTAGCAGGAACCATGACCAAATCTTGTTGAGCAGGAATATGCGAATGTGAAATGGCTCCCAGTTGTGATTCACTCAAAGTCTAGGGACTCACATTGATATTACTATCAGTGATTGTCTCCTCATTTGAAATACTCACCACCGAAGACTCATTCGGATCAGCACCCTCTTGCCCAACTTGATGTGGTTGAATACTAGTATCAGTGGTATTAGTAAGTACCTCAGATATTTTTTCTGGCCCAAAGCTAGAGATAGTTGCCATAAGAGCTGCCTGAGCAGATTGAAGTTCATCACAGTCTGAATCGTAAGCATCCAGATCATCTGCTTGGTATGCTGCATTCTGTGTGGTGACAACGTCTTGTTCAGCAATCCATGGATCAGCAAGAAATGCAAGCTCCTCTTCATCAAGTTCCCGTCCTTGTGCCTGAGCGTTCACCAGATAAATCTTCTCTGCAAACCATTGACCATCCCTTCTCCTCTTGGGTTTTTTGCAATCCCTGGACATGTGACCTTCTTCCTTACAATTGTAGCATGTAATCATTCTCAACTTGCCTGTGGAATTAGCCTGTGGAGGAGTGTTGACCATTGGAGCAGGATTGACCGTGCGTGCATTGGTGGTTGATGTAGTGGGTCTCCCCTGATAGGGTTGAATAGGTTGAACCATTACCCTGCCATTCTCAATAGTAGCTTGTTGGCGAGAATTGGATGAATTCCTCAGCTGATTGTTAGTAGGAGCTGGTCCTCTAAATCCTCGTTTGCTTAATGTCCTTGTGAGATAAGCAGACATAGTGGCTAACACTTCAACTGGGTCAGTTCCTTGTTTGAATTTAGGAATGGGGACTTCATCATTATCACAATACAGTGCTTGGTCTTGTTGAGCTGTATAAGCACTAGAAGGAATACTCATGTGGTCAGAGTAGCTTGATGGATATGCTGCATTTTCTTGATAAGAAGAATATGATGACTGAGCATAAGGTGCAATGCTTGCTGGTGAATATGGGTGAGGTTGTGAAGCATATTGTGATGCTTGTGGTTCTCTCTGAGATGAAGGTGCATTAAACCGATATTGTTGCTGATGTGAGGTGGGTGGTTGCGGTAGAATCGAATATTGAGGGAAGCTTGGAGTCAGGTACGGTGATGGATGATAGGCTTGGTGTCCCATGATATAAGGAGTGTTGTTGTACGACAAACTTGGTTGATTCGCCATCAAAGCTAAAGAATCAGGTTACATACCTCGAGGCGAACGGTGCATGATCACGTGTTTCTAATGCTGCTGAAGAAATGCATAGAGTTGATCCAAATTGCACTTATGCAAATCCCTGGTTAACTTAACATCGGTAATATACTCACCCCATTCAGCTTGAGGTAAAGTATTCAAAAACTTGGTGTTAACCTGGAATGGAGCAATCACGAGATTGTATACATTCAGATCATTCATGAGAGTAGTGAATCTGAAGTAATAGTCATGAAGCGTTTCCCCTGGGCTGTACGTGAATCTATCAAACAGATCATACAACTGACATTCCCTTTCCTGTTTGGTAAGAGACGTACCTTGTAGCAACACCTTTAGACGTTCCCATAAATCCTTTGCAACCGTATATTGACTTACCATTCGATAGATGTCATGTGGAAGAGCTTGGAGAATGGTTTGAAGAGCCTTTTCGTCTGCATCGGCAACAAGTTGTTGAGCTGGTGTAAGTTCTTCAAACTCCCGTGGTCGAGTCACATTGTTAACCACGATGGTACCATAATCAAGTGGACCATTTAGAATTGACTTGACCATAAGCCTCCCATATGTCGGTTTTCCCTTAATGTATGACATCATACGGCCTTGCCATGCTTCAAAGACTTCTTTAATGAGCATTGGAGGGCGATTATCCGTTCCCGTAATGACGGAAATATCCGTAAGTGATGTCATTTGAGGCATTAATGAATTCGGATTCATTTTGATCACTTCAAAGAGACAAAGATTATCGGTTGATCGAGCAGTGAAGTAACGTTTGTGAGTTGTGTTGAGTTTTTGTTGTAAGAAACCAAGATTAAATCCTCTAAAAAAATCGTCGAAAAAACAAGTAAAATATCCCTTGGTTCGGAACAATTGTTGATTCGGAAGTGTTGATTCAGAAGATTTTGGCTCGGAACTCCTTGATCCGGAACTTTTGGTTCGGAAGATTTGATCCGGAACTTTTGATTCGGAAGAACTGATCCGGAACTTTCCTTGATCCGGAACTTTTGGTTCGGAAGATTTGATTCGGAACTTTCCTTGATCCGGAACTTTTGGTTCGGAAGTACTGATTCGGAACTTTCCTTGATCCGGAACTTTTGGTTCGGAAGATTTGATTCGGAACTTTCCTTGATCCGGAACTTTTTGATCCGGAACTTTTGGTTCGGAACTTTTTGATCCGGAACTTTCCTTGATCCGTAACTTTTTGATCCGGAACTTTTTGATCCGGAACTTTTGGTTCGGAACTTTACTGGGAAACAGAAGCTGGTTCGTGTAACAGTCGATTAAATAAATGAAGAAACAAACCTAGATTTTTACCAAATTACCCAAAAAGTTTTGTGATTTCTACTAAAATAAGTAAAACCCAATACTTATCTACTAATCCCAATCAACAAAATCACCAAAAACTCCAAGAATCAAGATAGATCTTCTTAAAGAACACTAATACAATCAAAAACTAAATAACAACACAAATCATTACCTTAAATCACCCCATAGCTCTTGATACCAATTGTAGAATATTGATAATCTTGTTAATCAATGAAGTGGGTTGAAGATTTCTAGAGAGCAAAACTAGTGAGAGAAAGTAAGAGAGAACTATGTGTTTTTCATTCAAATGATAAAATGGAAAATCAACAACCAACCCCTTTCCATGGTGGAAAGGGGTATTTATATCCAAGCCACTATTGGGCTTGGGCCGACCCATGACAAGCCCATGGGTCGGTTTCTTACTTAACTTAATAAGCATACATTAACTACGAGCTATTACAACATTAATAATATTGTGGAGTGACCGATAC
Organism: Glebionis coronaria; assembly: GCA_025667525.1. NCBI lineage: Eukaryota > Viridiplantae > Streptophyta > Magnoliopsida > Asterales > Asteraceae > Glebionis > Glebionis coronaria. Next base: position 369,875,955 of record CM046877.1, on the reverse strand, counting down.
TTCTAATATACGTTAAAACGTATTTCTAACATATTAAAAAAAACTATATTTATTTAAATCTAAAGTTATAAAAATCTAATTAATTAAAATTTAAACTAATTAAACTTTTTAAATAAAAACATTTTATTTATTTTATTTATTGTATATATTTATATTTTTACACTATTAATAAAATTTGAAAACAAAATAAACTTCCTTTATAAAATCACTATTTAACTTTCTATATAAACGAAAATAAAGTAAAAAAAAATGTTACTAAATAAAATCAGTCAAACCGAGTGTTGCTATATTAATCAAATTACAAGAAGTAAACTCAAAAAGGCATTGAGCCTAGATGGTAACCACGCTGGTCTGTTAACCAGCAGGTCTCGAGGTCGAAACCAGTGAACTGCATATTTTTTTGGATTTAATTCTTTTTGGCAGATCAAAACAAGGAGTCTCAGGGGAGACTTCTTGAAGCTTAATAGCTTTGAGCTGAGAGGTCACAGCTTATGGACTTATCAGTTAATTGGACTGATAAGCTGAATATATTAAACGATAACAAATCACAATTACTCAAACTTATAAACATGTAAAATCAGTCATACAGATTCAAGCTAATAATATTACACAATTCAGTAAGGCTACTCAACAAATTTAAACAATCAAAAGGTCAACTCAGTAATGTTAAATCAACCAATATCCTCAAAACAGTATGATTAAAAAGCAATATTCAGCTACCAAAGTTTATAATAGTTGATCAAATAACGAGAGCTGCTAAAATGCTTAATTCAGAAAGTTAAATCAAAACTGATTTATTCAACAAGTCATATGAGACTAAACACACAACATTCTTTAAAAACTAAAACCCATTACTCAGCGAATCAGATTAAAAATTTCCAGCAAGCTAACATATTACGGAAATAACTCTCTCAGATTCACAGTCCTAATAAATCCCAAATAAGCAGATATAAAAAAAACTATTACCCAATTTTTTTGTATAAATCCAGCTAAAAGAAGTTTAACAAACATGTTTCAATCCCTTAAAATCTTTCAGCATAAAACTTATCAGAACACCATTAAGCAGTTATTTAATATCTCTAAGACAAACAGTAAACTAAAAACGTTTAGCAAATTAATCTAATATCCAAAAATTCTTAAACTATCTCACAGATTTATAAAACAAATTTATTACTACTACTAAGATTAATAACACTAAATCAATTTAGCAATCTAATTAAAACATACAGAAATTAAACATTAATCTAAAAGAGCTTTGCACCTTTTTGGAGATTTCCTTTGAGACGTAGGCTAGCGCTGAGCTACCTATGAACCGAGATTAGAACCACCATTATCCACCATTCAGTCATCAAACATCGAACGAACCAATTCCATCAACATTAGAACCTCCAAAAATTAAGTCGAACCAAACACCACCTGCTTCTTTTACTTTGCACTCATCCAGTAGGGATAAGTGTGATCCAAACTTACTTTTAATATTGAATATAGACTATTGATTAGCTTATATTCAACATTCAAACATTATTCTCATGAAATAGCTTAGAGAACAAATTTATAAATCACTTCAAACAATAAGTAAATAGACACGATTGAAATTAAAATCAACTGAACTTTTATTAATTTTCCAGAAAAATATTACAAAGCTTTTAAAAAGGAAATACAAGATTTAATCTAAATCTATTTCTACAGCATAACTCTAAAAGTAAAGAAAGGATGAAATTACAAGTAGAAAATGGGGGTTTTTATAGCCTCCCAAGGGCTGTTGATGAAGAGCATATTCGGATCTTCCAAAGGGATATTCTTCTTGATTTCCAGCCATTAGATCAATCTCTCTTTTCTCTTTCTTCTTTGGCCTTGATCGGACGGTTATTATCTCACATAGCACACACGGATTGCCAACGTGGCATCCGTGTGTGCTAGTTGTGCTTCTTTTGAGGCTTGTGATTGGTGGATTAGGAGGATTGAGGTGTTGCATCCCATAGGAAAACGCCATGTAGCCTCTTCTCTCCATGATTTCTCTTCCTTAAACCATGGGGGTTTTATTCCCCATGGTGTGAATTAAATCTTTATTCAAAAAGCCCCAAATATTAAAGAATTTATTTGGACTTAGGGTTAATGAACAGTAAGGTTTTTTTACTGGTTTTGTGAAGGAAAAATGGAGAAGATGGGTAAGATAATGGTGACATAGAATGTATCGTTTGGATTTATTGAAAGTGGGTGAGAGGAACAGTTTATTTATTTAAGAGTGGGTGAAAACGAATGATTTATTTATTAAAGAAGTCAAAGAAAGTGACGTGTGGTGAAAGTGGGATGGTTTTCTTATTTCTGTGTGAAACAAACGTGTGAAATAAATTGTGACTGAGAAAATCGTTTTTATACACACAAAGAAGCATTTGTTTATAAAACCCTAAAGGCCCAATTCACTTGTTCTTCATTTTTCGTTTCTTTCCCTATTGGGCTTGGGCCTAATATTATTGTTTCCATCCGAATGTAATACCCCACTTTGGGCCTTTTAGACTAGTCCCAATAATATAACCATGTCTAATCAATATTGGGCTTTTCAGGCCCAATAAGCATTTGTGGGTCCTACTTGGCCCGTTTTATTGACAAATGATTAAATCCTCTAGAGTCGAGCTCGATTTTTAGCTTATTCAATCTTTTTCTTCAAACTCGTGCCGGTTTTTGCCGATTTTCGCGAACTTGGTACCTACACACATTCAAACAAGAAACAAGCATATCCAAGGCATATTTGATACATTATGTGCAATATTTCATTGATATTTGATACAAATGATATGAGTAATTACACTCATATCAAATTCCCCCATGCTAAGCAATTGTCGTGTCCTCACGCAATGATAAAACTATAACTACACCATTATTCAACTTATGACATTTTATTTTGCAAAGACATAAAATAAATTTAAGGATCATAAAAACTCAAATAGATTCATCGTCCTCGACTTTTCACTCTTCCAAGCCAAGTGCAAAAACAAGATCATTGTTATTATAAGTTGGTAGACTAACACGAACTCATGTGGGCTAATTATTCACTTAGACTCCCTTATTCCTATGTGTATCTCTTATATTTTATTGTTGTCTTGAATGATCACGAAGATGCATTGTTAACTTATTTCGATAATTTATTAGGCCGAAAATAAAGTGAACGATTTAATCAATAGTTAGCTAAAGGACAAAATCTTTTAAAACTGCTTCTCGGAACTTCATAAAGTTCATATCTTGGCATAACTTGCTTCGCGATTTGAGACCTTTCTCGGACCGATATTTGGCAGTGACTTTATACTTCCAACCTTGAGAGACGTTCATGAAATAATGGTCATCTCTTCATATAGGATTTTCTTCACTTGAAGTTTTGAGAGATTCATACTTGGACCACGACTTCTTCATTTTTCTCCAATCTTTATTTGGGATTTTGATTTACAACGATCCGCCTCCTTTTTGGACTTGGCTTCATTTATCCTCATACCTTATTATGGTCTTTTTGGATAGACTTCTCCATGACTTTTTGGGAGTATTTGCTTTTCGTCGTGTGTCTCGATCCTTCATATTGATTTTTGATAAATGATTCTTCACATCACTTGAGATCTTTAGCAATAAAACATAGCCCTCATGTCTTGTTAGGACCTTTTTGGACTTGCCAATCTTCGCATCCCGCTTCAATAAGTTATGCCTTGGCTATGAACTCTAATCCATACCGAGCAACTTTTAAATGATCTTGGGCTAGAAGCTAAGTAACTTTTCAAATCGTTCAACCTTATTTATTGCAAATAATTTTATTAACAAGCGATGGGAGAATAGGCTCATAATTAACTCACATAAATTCCCGAAAGAATACCAAACTTATAATTGGCTCTATCATCTCTTGTTCTCCATCAATAGATACTTAGCCTATTAAATCAAAGTTTTGGGTTTTCAAGTCATCTATAGGATCTTGCATCTTCTTATACTTTTGCAAGTTTTAGAATTTGCGTTTTAAAGTTCCCTTGATAAACGACTTTCTAGGATCAATTATAGAAGCTTGCGAAAAGTTCTTGTCCTTAACTCGTATGAGTTAAGACTTTCGCGTTTTAAAGCTCCCTATATAATAGCCTAGCAAAACTTAATTCAAATACGTTAAGGAAAAGCTAAGGTTAAAAACCGAGTCGAGTCAAAAACTATTCTTATTTTCACCAACGAAAAGCCTACATTCGTGTCAAAAGCACTTATTTCCTTTATTAAAACTTAAAAATAACACTAAAAATTTAAAATTTTATTGAAAAATGAGAAAACTAAACGTTTGGACACGACAAAAGAAATTGCAAGCGATTATATCGATTGACTCCCCCATGCTAAAACCAAACATTGTCCTCAATGTTTCTTAGCTCAAGAGTAACACCCCCTTGCTAAAACACGAAGAGTCTAATGCAAATTCCTAGCATGGAAAGAGCACGCAAATCTATAAGCCGTTTATTAATTATGCCTCAAGATAAAACGTTAGTCGATAAAAATCAAGGGATAGAAAGTGTGCCCCATTTTGGCATTCAAAGAATGGAAGATCAAGTGGACCGGCAAAAACCGAACACGAGAGTCTTCAAATATTAGGGTCGTACCTAAGATCACAACACAACAAATCACGAGCACGGGCTTGAAAGATCAAGCCTTATTAGGTGTTAGAAAATAGAAAGAAGATAGAAAACACTCGTTTTTGTTCACCGAGTCATGAGCTCGACTCGATCCCCGCATTCATTTGTCCTTAGGGAAAATGGTGAAAACCGGCATAATAAGATAAAATCCAACATAAAGCATGATGCCGGGGTCAAAGATCTCATCCTCGTTGTCGGATGACAAACGAAAGGATAAAACTCCAACACAAATCTCTAAAAAGAGATGGTAGTCACAAATAATGGAATGGACATAGCATGCTCCCCGAGATAAACTCGCACCAAGATGATCGAAAAATCTTTCAATTATTACATCGGTGAAAGGCCGAGATTTCCCTAAATCAACGATTCCGGGATCGAATACCTCGTCCTCGGTGGAGAAAGGAAAGGATAACACGATGTCGTCCCCCCATGCTAATCCAAGATCATATAAAGCACATGGTAATGGTGGGATAAAAGTTTCATCCATAGTGGAATCAACATTCTTTGCTTTAACAACCATTTCACCCTTAGAAATGTGATCAATAGGTTATGGTACTCAATATGAGACACATGAACAACCCGCACATTAAGGTCAAAGTGGGTGGGAGGAAGACTTGGGACGAAATCATCATCAAGTAAATTCTCTAAAAAGAGAGCGTCCCCCTCCGGGTCGATATCATCAACACCCGGTGGTATCGAATCATGAGAAGCAAGAAAAGTGTCAATCTCCTCCATAAGCGAATCACTATCCTCAACGGGAATAGGAGATGGAGAGAAAGACTTGGCACTAGGCTTAGAATTTAAAGCCTCGATCCTAGATATGAGAAGATAGACATTGGATAATTTCTCACGAAGAACCACGTCTTCCACATCTAAATGAGTAAGCTCATCGGTGAACTTCTCAAGGATCGTAATAGTCAAATCAACCTCATTTCCCGGTTTAAATGGGTCTAAAGGAGCAAGTTCAAAAGTGAACCTCTCAAAAACCGGATCACTATCATCCTCATTTCCCGGTGGAAATGGGTGAACAAGAGTAGGTTCATCGGTAAACCCCTCAAAATCCGAGTCGTGAATATCATCTTTATAAGAAAGTTCATCGGAGAACTCCTCATTAGAAAATTCACTAGAAGTAGAATCATCCTCAAAATCTTCATTTCCATCACAATTTTCATCATTAGGATTGGAGAAAATATCAAAGTGAATGGAAGAAGTCGAGTCATCACAATGTGGCAAATCACACATCTCATTGGAAATACCGTCAAACTCTCGTGGGTTTTGGACAAGTAAAGTGCTAATATGCTCGTCCCCCTTGCTTAGAGAATTTTCGGGTTCCACGATGGAAGAATCATGAATAGGAGTGGTGATGTCATGAGAGATTTCCTCATCATCTAAGATGGGAGAATCCTCGGGCTCAATAGCCGGCAAGATACGAATAGGAAACACAATAGCACTAGACGAAGGATGAAGAGCCATAACATCTCGCAAAGAAATAGAACTATCCTCGTCATCATCCAAAAGAAGAGAACGCTCGAGTTCACGATTAGCAAGATATCTTTCCTCCTCTTGAATTTTTTCTTTCTTTCGAATCTCAATGCTTAAACCATTATAATCTTGCGAAAGTTGTCTAATCCTTAGTTCACAATCTCGTCTAAATCCCTCATCAATTATTTCTCCATGAAATCGTCGACTTCCTAATTCATTTATAATGTCATTAATCTCTTGATTAATTTGTCTCTTTTCAAGCAACATATCTTCAATACTCTTTTCAACAACTTCGACATTTCTTTGATTCATTGTTTCAAATCGTTCAATTTCGAAAGAATATTGTGGAGATTGGTCAAAACCGGAAGGAATCGAATTATAGCAAGGATTAGGCTCATAAAAATTTTGATCTCTCGGTTGACAACAAAAACTCTCGTGAGGACCTCCACAATACTCACAACAAAGATATTGTTGTGATAAACTCGGTAAATCTTCTGGATAACAATTATCATTAAAGTTTTGATTGTAGCTCAGTTCTTGCTCGTAATTAAGCGAGAATCGATGCGAACAATCATTACTAAAATGAGAATCGTTTCCACAAAACTCACACGAGGGTGTCTCGTATGTAGGGTGTGGAGGTGGATTGAAATCGAGAGAATTATTCGAAAAATTCGGATTTCCACATGAAGTAATTTCATTACAAGAAGGACAAAATCCAACACGTATATCGTGACGTAAGTCATTTCCACAACGCTCACACGTACACCACCGACATGGTGAAAAACCATATAACGGTTCTCCACACCCTTCACAATTGACGAAAGAAGAATTAAAATTTAGAGGGTGAGGAGAAAAAGAATTAAACATGATAGAGGATTAAGAAGATTATTTTTGGTATTTTTCATAAAAATGAGAATTTAGAGGATTAAAGAAAAGAAATTAGACAAGAAGAAGATTATTTTTGGTATTTTATTTGGTATTGCTCAATCATTAATGATCGATAAAAAAAACAAGGAATAAGGATAACTACTATGGAAGTAAATTACCCTCGGTCGACTTTGAAACGATAGGTGAAACCTAAACATCTCGAGGTTCAATAAGTAAACAACAAAGATAAGATTTATTACTACTTGAGTCGGCAAACCAATAATAGGTCGTCCCTCTCAATATACGCACAAGCAAGCGGGGAAACGAGGTGGCACAAAGCACTTAAAAACCTTTTTCCTTAGACGGCCTTTTATAGCACGTCGCCTTATACCCACCTTATAGTTTGTATAAATCGAGTTCAAACTTCTTATTAGTGTTTATCTATTTTGCCTTTTATTTTTGTTTTGGATTCGACTACAATAGCTAGGTGATGAAATCCCAACTAAGGCTTATTTGAAAAGTATGTAAAATTATTGTTCTATGTAATACAATATATTATTCACAAAAAACGAGAAAAACGATACATACTATATAATAGAAAAATAACAAACTTTCCGAGGACGGAAAGGGTCTTCAAATCCACGATCAACAAATCTCCACAAAGACGAATCGTACACAAGAACCCCGGCAGCGGCGCCAAAATTTTTGATGTAAGTGGATGTGTATAGTGATTTATTTGATATTACGTTATAGGGTAAATTAGAAAATTACCTTTAGGAAAAAGTAATAGACTAATAATACCAATGACGAATTCAATTAAACACGTGAGTGAGTCGAGTTCGTTGTACACGAAGATCTTATGAATTTGAGACGTTTTGCTTTGATTTGGACAATCGATTTGAATTGGTTTTCGGTTTTTAAACTAAACTTAATATCTACAAATTTTAATCTATCAAAACTTATCCTAAAGTGCATGAATCGTTAACCCCGCCTATTTTAAATCTAAAAAAAACAATCAATTATTTAAAGATAAGACTAATTAAAAATTAAACTATTTAAAAATCTATTAAAATAAATTTACTTAATAACTTTAAAACTATTCAAAAATCTAATTAAACTTTTTAAACTATTTACTTTATTTAAAAATACTTTAAACAAATCTATTAAAAAAATATATTTATTTAAATCTAAAGTTATAAAAATCTAATTTATTAAAATTTAAACTAATTAAACTTTTTAAATAAAAACATTTTTTTTATTTTATTTATTTTATATATTTATATTTTTACACTATTAATAAAATTTGAAAACAAAATAAACTTCCTTTATAAAATCACTATTTAACTTTCTATATAAACGAAAATAAAGTAAAAAAAATGTTACTAAATAAAATCAGTCAAACCGAGTGTTACTATATTAATCAAATTACAAGAAGTAAACTCAAAAAGGCATTGAGCCCAGATGGTAACCACGCTGGTCTGTTAACCAGCAGGTCTCGAGGTCGAAACCTGTGAACTGCATATTTTTTTGGATTTAATTCTTTTTGGCAGATCAAAACAAGGAGTCTCAGGGGAGACTTCTTGAAGCTTCATAGCTTTGAGCTGAGAGGTCACAGCTTATGGACTTATCAGTTAATTGGACTGATAAGCTGAATATATTGAACAATAACAAATCACAATTACTCAAACTTATAAACATGTAAAATCAGTCATACAGATTCAAGCTAATAATATTACACAATTCAGTAAGGCTACTCAACAAATTTAAACAATCAAAAGGTCAACTCAGTAATGTTAAATCAACCAATATCCTCAAAACAGTATGATTAAAAAGCAATATTTAGCTACCAAAGTTTATAACAGTTGATCAAATAACGAGAGCTGCTAAAATGCTTAATTCAGAAAGTTAAATCAAAACTGATTTATTCAACAAGTCATATGAGACTAAACACACAACATTCTTTAAAAACTAAAACCCATTACTCAGCGAATCAGATTAAAAATTTCCAGCAAGCTAACATATTACGGAAATAACTCTCTCAGATTCACAGTCCTAATAAATCCCAAATAAGCATATATAAAAAAAACTATTACCCAATTTTTTTTTTATAAATCCAGCTAAAAGAAGTTTAACAAACATGTTTCAATCCCTTAAAATCTTTCAGCATAAAACTTATCAGAACACCATTAAGCAGTTAAATAATATCTCTAAGACAAACAGTAAACTAAAAACATTTAGCAAATTAATCTAATATCCAAAAATTCTTAAACTATCTCACAGATTTATAAAACAAATTTATTACTACTACTAAGATTAATAACACTAAATCAATTTAGCAATCTAATTAAAACATACAGAAATTAAACATTAATCTAAAAGAGCTATGCACCTTTTTGGAGATTTCCTTTGAGACGTAGGCTAGCGCTGAGCTACCTATAAACCGAGATTAGAACCACCATTATCCACCATTCGGTCATCAAACATCGAACGAACCAATTCCATCAACATTAGAACCTCCAAAAATTAAGTCGAACCAAACACCACCTGCTTCTTTTACTTTGCACTCATCCAGTAGGGATAAGTGTGATCCAAACTTACTTTTAATATTGAATATAGACTATTGATTAGCTTATGTTCAACATTAAAACATTATTCTCATGAAATAGCTTAGAGAACAAATTTATAAATCACTTCAAACAATAAGTAAATAGACACGATTGAAATTAAAATCAACTTAACTTTTATTAATTTTCCAGAAAAATATTACAAAGCTTTTAAAAAGGAAATACAAGATTTAATCTAAATCTATTTCTACAGCATAACTCTAAAAGTAAAGAAAGGATGAAATTACAAGTAGAAAATGGGGGTTTTTATAGCCTCCCAAGGGTTGTTGATGAAGAGCATATTCGGATCTTCCAAAGGGATATTCTTCTTGATTTCCAGCCATTAGATCAATCTCTCTTTTCTCTTTCTTCTTTGGCCTTGATCGGACGGTTATTATCTCACATAGCACACACGGATTGCCAACGTGGCATCCGTGTGTGCTAGTTTTGCTTCTTTTGAGGCTTGTGATTGGTGGATTAGGAGGATTGAGGTGTTGCATCCCATAGGAAAATGCCACGTAGCCTCTTCTCTCCATGATTTCTCTTCCTTAAACCATGGGGGTTTTATTCCCCATGGTGTGAATTAAATCTTTATTCAAAAAGCCCAAAATATTAAAAAAATTATTTGGACTTAGGGTTAATGAACAGTTAGGTTTGTTTTACTGGTTTTATGAAGGAAAAATGGAGAAGATGGGTAAGATAATGGTGACATAGAATGTATCGTTTGGATTTATTAAAAGTGGGTGAGAGGAACAGTTTATTTATTTAAGAGTGGGTGAAAACGAATGATTTATTTATTAAAGAAGTCAAAGAAAGTGACGTGTGGTGAAAGTGGGATGGTTTTCTTATTTCTGTGTGAAACAAACGTGTGAAATAAATTGTGACTGAGAAAATCATTTTTATACACACAAAGAAGCATTTGTTTATAAAACCCTAAAGGCCCAATTCACTTGTTCTTCATTTTTCGTTTCTTTCCCTATTGGGCTTGGGCCTAATATTATTGTTTCCATCCGAATGTAATACCCCACTTTGGGCCTTTTAGACTAGTCCCAACAATATAACCATGTCTAAGCAATATTGGGCTTTCCAGGCCCAATAAGCATTTGTGGGTCCCACTTGGACCGTTTTATTAACAAATGATTAAATCCTCTAGAGTCGAGCTCGATTTTTGGCTTATTCAATCTTTTTCTTCAAACTCGTGCCGGTTTTTGCCGATTTTCACGAACTTGGTACCTACACACATTCAAACAAGAAACAAGCATATCCAAGGCATATTTGATACATTATGTGCAATATTTCATTGGTATTTGATACAAATGATATGAGTAATTACACTCATATCAGGTACCGTTTTGGAACCAAGTACCGCTAGACAAATTTGAAGTACTGTGTATGTTCCATGTACTTCTACATAACCGTTGTATCGTTGAGGGTCTCTTTTGTAAAATTGGCGGTTTCTTCGCGCTTCGATTTGTTATTCATATAAATACTAACCCCAATTATACAATTGATTCACCTAATCTTTTATTTTTATACCTCGATTCTATAACCTTCTCTCTAATTTACGATCATCAAAAATACTAATGGTTGCTCTACAAGTTATCTCTAAGCATAACTAGGTTGCTAATCTTACTCAGAATGATGACTCTATTGGTTTTCATGAGATACTTAACTTCTCTCTCGAAGTCATGTACGTATTGCACTTACTGTAAGTCATGTTGTCTCTATTCCTATTGTTACACAAATTTGGAATACTGTTGTTTTGGGTACTCGTCATAATCAACCTTGCATAAGGGCTAGGGTAAATAATAGAAATGTTTATGTGACTGAAGTACTGCTAAGGGCTAGTTTAAGATTTGATTATGCAAATGGAACTAGTATGTTGACTAACACAGAGATACATGATGGCCTTGCAGCCCTGGGTTATGAGGGTGGTAGGGAAAGTCTTACTTTCTTTAAAAGTTTATTTTCACAACAATGGAAATTGCTTTTTCATGCTATAATTCACTATTTAAGCTCTAAAAGTACATCTTTTGATCAAATCCCTGCTGCTTTGGCATCAACTGGTATTTGTCTAGAAAATAAAGAGCTTTTAACTTTTCAAGATTAATTTTTGAAGGCATGACTAGAAATTTGGAAGGGTCCAAAAAGTTTTTAATGTATCCTAAATTCATTCAAGCTTTAGTTAATGACCAAGTCCCAAACCTACCAGCATTAACAAATACTTGGGATGTCCCTCTTTCACCAAGAGAACCTTTTCTTTCTTGATAAAGAATGGTAGCTCTTTTTCAGGGACAGTAACACCACTATTTGCTAATATGTTAGCGCAACCAGTCAATCAAGAAGGTGAGGAACCTAGCTCATCTAGTGCTTCTCAGCAAACTCCTTCTCACCGGAGCCCCCAATCATCTGAATATTCACAATCTTCTTCTCATCATGATGGTAATCATCCAAATTCTGATGAGATGATCCACACACCTGCTGCTTCAATTGCTGCTAGTGGTTCTCCACAGGAAACAGCAACAGAGGTGGTAGATGTTAGATGTTGCAAATTTAACTGCTTTGTGCACAAGCTTGTCCAAACAGGTACATGTTTTGCAAAAAGAGAAGCTTGCGCAGGATAAAAGAATTGCTGATTTGGAAGCCAGTTTGATCAGGCTAAGGAATAAAGTCACTCCTTGGATGAGGCACCACAGGGTAATTCAGAAGGCTACTCTTAAAAAGCAATAGTTTAGACACTTCAAGAAGAAGCAACTGACTGCAACAAAACAGGAGAGGAATGATGAAGAACAAGGACCTTCTTCTGATATTCATACAAGGATCTCTAGCAATGACATCAATTTTGAAGCTGATGATGGCATTGAAAATCTTGAGGTTAATGATGGCATAGAGAATGATGTGGATAATGCAAGTTTGGAGCATATAGATATGGAGCTTCAACATGAGGAACCACAACAACCTGCTCATGAGGAACCACAACCATCTGCTGATGAAGAAATGTTGGTAACTCAGCCACAACCTCCATCACCACAACTATAAGCAAACTGGAGTAGTTTTCATGAGAAGCTAGAGGAAATAACTGTTAAGTTTCTTGTGTCTATAACTCCACCACAAAGACAATTTTGGTTTCACAAGAAACAGTCTTTCCAAGTACTGTCAAGATCAAGAATGAATGTTGAATCAGACAAGACTGAGGAGTTAGAGATTGAGAAGACAACTTCCAAAGGAGAAAAATTATCTGGAGATACTTTGGTGATAGAAGAAAGAAGTGTGTCTATAACTGGTGAAGTAAATACTGCTGAAGAACCAAGTACTGCTAAGCCAACTACAAGTACCGCTGGTGAAAAAGCTTCACTACCATCTTCTAAAGAAAGCCAGACTCCATCTTTTGGAGAAGATGAGACATTAGCACAAGTGATGATTGATCGCAGATAGAAGAGCTCAGCTGAGAAAGCAAGGCTAGTAGAAGAAGAGATGAAGACACAACAAGCAAAATATTTCCATTAAAGATAAAGACAAAGGTAAGAAAGTTCAAGCTTCATAGCCCACTACAAAAGGTATTATCATTCAGCAACAATCCAATGAAGATGAAGAAAGAAGATCTTCAAGATTATTGAAAAAATTACCTAAGATAAATCCAAAGGATAAGGGCAAAAAGAAATTACAGTCTGAGTCTGAAGATGAAAGTGATTCAGATGATGACATAAGCTAAGTCATGAATAAGTTTCACCAATTAGAGCATGATGAAGAGGTAGCTCTTAGATTGCAAGAACAATTGCGTGATGAGGAGTTACAAGAAGAACTTGCAGCAAAGCAACAATTGCTTGAATCCGAAAGAGTGCAGCAAGAATGGAACATAGAAGAATATGATAGGATTCAGGCTGAACTAAAGGCAAATGAACTTCTTGCAGAATCCTTAATAGCTGAAGAAAGAGATGCTTATGATGAAGAAGAGAAAGATAAGTTGATTGATGATTTATTAAGGGAGCAACAAATATTCTTTACAGAAAAGAGAAGAAGAGAAAAATCTAAGCCTCCAACTACTATGCAAATCAGGAATCAAATGATGTCTTATCTCAAGAATGTTAAGTATTTCACCCATGATCAACTAGTCAGAAAGACTTTTGGTGAAATAAAGGCTTTGTATGAACAACACAAGAGGAGCAAATTGAATTTTGTTGAGATTGGATCTGAAAAGGATAAAAAGGACATTAAAGATGTCAAGAAACATCTGCAACAACAAAGACAACTTGGAAGTACCCCCAGACTTGATGCAAGTACTGCTGGACATAAAGAATCATCTCCACCTATCAAGACTACATATGCTAGAAAGAAGAAAAGGGTGAATGAAGTTTCAAAAGAAGCAAAGACTGATCAAAGGATGGATGAGGGAAATGCAACTCATAGTGTTGAAAAAGAGACTGAAAATGTGCAAGCACTACATACATAGTCAACAGTACTTGAAGAATTGGTACATACTGATTTGGAGGAGGGATCAATTGAGTTTGAAGGAACCTCTAAATGTATTAAAAGGAAGAGATCAACCAAGAGAAAGCAAGAAGCCAAGAAAAAGGCAAAGTTTATAGATCAAGATAGTGATGATGATGAAAGTTGCAAAAAAGCACTTGAAGATAGTCAAATTTGAAGATCGATGTATTGACACAGAAATCTTTGGAAAGAAGTCATCAATCATAAGATGGACAAGTGCTATGAGACAAGGATTCGAAATTCACGGAATAACTAGAACAGATGGAACATTTAGGATGTTCAGGTTACTAGAAGATATTCTACATATCCTTGACAACCAAGATATTCAAGACCTTAACAGATTTGTTCAAAGAGGAAGTGAAGGTCAAGAAGAAACATAACTATTGAGAAATGAATTAATGTTTATGTATGAACCACACAACTGTGATCAAGAATGTTGAAGGATTTAGAGAATCAGGTTCCTACTTACTGGAGATATTATAGATCATGTGGTATACACACTTTGGATGTAGATGATATAAATTATTACATGCTTCAAGAGAAAAGATATCCTTTTGGAAAAAGATTGTTGGAAAGGATGTTATAACAACAACTAGAAGTTTCAGGGGAATCTTATGGTGCTTTTGAGTTGATCAGAATGGTTAAACAGCAAATCAAGGATTTGGAAAAAGAAGAAGAAGCTAAAAAAGAGCCTTAAGTGTTTGACTTTCAGTCACACTTCACAAATGGTTCTTAGTTCACCATGTCTAACACACATAAGAACTGGATAGTCCATAAGCAAGCGGTTTGTGGTAAAGACTTCTCAAATCCGTTGAAAGCTGGTAGTTTGCTAAAATGTATATGGTTCTAACTCGCCATGTTTCGAGACAAAGAGTTGGCTAGTCCTAGGAAAAACGGTACTATGTAAAGACATTATCCAATCCGTTGATGGTTGACATTTTACCAAAAATTGTAGGGTTATCAGTACACCTTATTCTTTATGAATAATGTATTGGCTATTCCAGAGTGTACGGCTAACTGGTAAAGAATAAATCAAATCCGTTGATAGCTGATGATTTGCTAAAAATCATGATGCCAATACAGATTGGTTTGTTGTTAACTGTTTTATTTTAGGAAAGAAGACACAAGCAGAACTGTTGATTCATAGGTGCTTTATATGCAGAAGACTCCTATTTGATGATGACAAAAAGGGGAAGAAGGAATATGAAATGACAACATAGCTGCTGCAAAAGAATGTTTACAAGACACAAAAAGATCATAATTTGAAGACAAATATGATATTCATGAAGACTAGAAGATTATCTTATCCGAAGAAGATCTGCATAAAGTGTTTGGCTACATTCAGTTGGATACAAATACAAGATTACTAAGGTCAATCCAAGTTTGAAGAGAAGACTGAAGACATGTATTCTAATACATTTAGCACACAGAGAAACAAGAAGAAAACAAGTTATCATTCTTGTTTAGGGAGGATTGTTGGGAATTATTTGTAAAGTATCAAGTACCGCTAGTGCAAGTAAAAGTACTGTTAGTGTTGGCAAGTATCGTTAGTGTTAACGCCGTACATAGCAAGTACTGTTATTTATATTGTAAGTACTGCTATATTGATTAGGACGAATATATCTTTAAAAAAGATATGTCATAGTTAT
Organism: Glebionis coronaria; assembly: GCA_025667525.1. Classification (NCBI taxonomy): domain Eukaryota; kingdom Viridiplantae; phylum Streptophyta; class Magnoliopsida; order Asterales; family Asteraceae; genus Glebionis; species Glebionis coronaria. The sequence goes on along the minus strand of CM046877.1, from coordinate 369,860,223 downwards.
AGTTAAAGTATATTGTATGTGATATACTTAATAGTTTAGAATATTGATAAGATATCGTATGTGATATACTTATCATAATATAATATTCTAAGGTTTTTAGGGTTCCTTGCACTATAAAAGGAACATAGGTATAATGAGTTTATTGTACCTCATTGAAAGTTAATTAATAGAAGATCGAATAGTTAAAAGTAATTTTGTTCTTCTTTGCTTTATAAGCTAGATTCCACATAACTTATTTGGTTGAGTAAGAGTTCTCAAGTACTCTAGTTTGATTACAAACTATTGTACAAATTCTTAACAGAATATATATCCATTCAAAGGGATCAACACTCATAATTAATTTCTAAAACTCGAGTCACGTCATATATTATTTACATCAACTCTATTAATTTATTTTCTTCATGAAATTTAATAAACATTTAACCTTAAAAATTAATTGAGATGTTTTAAAAACTAAATTATTAAAAGGCCCTTTTACTTAAATTAAAATATACTGTGCTAAGATTTTAAAGATTTATCGACTAACAAGGAGACGAGAAATTTAGGATAAAGTTAACCCTTTGACCACCTTTGACTTTTAATAAAATATTAATATTTTATTCATTAAGTTAATAAAGCAAGTACAATGTAATGACGAAGTATTTAAGTGAACTGCATAGTATGTTCAGTTTAGATAGCTATTAATTGTCTTAGGTTGTGGATAGAGGTTGGCGTTGTTAGCGTGCTTTATTTCATGCCTACTACTTGTTGACTTTTGCTTTTACTATCATTTCAGGTGAGTTTCATAACCACTTTTAAATACTTTTCCTGCTTTTGGGGTGAGACATTGCTTGATTTAACGTATGAACAAAAGTGCATTTACTCGTTTATGTATTGGTCTAAGTCCCGAATTAACCCAAGTTGCTTTTGGCCCTTATCATGAACCGTTAATTACTTGTAAGCGCGAACGTTATGGATAGATCTACCGAGGTTCACGCCCCTATCCGTCTTGATCCAACAGTGGAAAAGAGGTCACAATTTCATTTGAGTCTGGCACAGACATCACGGGTTATATATCTACATGGGCTACATTATATGATTATACTACCAGTTTTGTTAACGAATTCGTTGTCATGATCTTAGACAATATTAAATTCATTATTGGTGACTTTATATGTGTTACATTGTCTACATGTTGGGAAAATCTTGTGGTTTATTAAACATTTCTGCTTAACAAAACTTATGAACTCACCAACTTTATGTTGGCACTTTACCAATGTTTTCTCAGGTATTAAGAAATAAGATGCTATTTGAGGTCTCATGCATTGTCGTCATTCCTCTGAAAAAACAAGATCATTTGTATCATCTGAAAACATTATTTATTTAACTGTGACCAGATTATGCTTCCGAATCATGTTTAAACTATTTATTTTTATTCAATACAAGTGATCAGTTTTCCGAATGTCTCATTTAGAGGTTGTTCTTTATGGTTGTGTGTGTGATAATCATGACGTCACCGCCTCCTACGTGGCTAATATACTCTGATAATTAGAGGATGTGGCAAAAACAAACAATCGTCGTCTTCTTTCTCCCCCTCTCTACATGTGGTAATAAAAAACAACCAAACGTGTTCGATCTTGGAAAACAACAAACGTTTATGTTGATAACCTACAAAAAATCGAACCTTTAAGGAGAAAAGAAAAACCATTTTTAAGTCGATTATCTCTATTGTTCCTTTATGTTGTCCAAATTTTTATTTTAGTACAAATTTAGTGAAATACTAATTATTTTGCTAATTAATTCGATTTAATCGTACATATCAAAGTAGGAATATTTTAAGGTTTTAAATGTATGAAAATGTGTAAACATAAAAACTACGAAGATGTTTTGTATTTACATGTCATACAATATTGTGACGAATGTTGCACATATAGCAAATACCTATCACTATCAAGCGTCACCGATAATAGTAGTAATTTTATATGAAATAATTTATTATTACTAAAAGTTATTCCAACTTAAAACCTTTATCATTATTTGTAAAACTTTATTGAAAAATATGTATAATCATAAACATTGTGCTCGTAGAATTTAGTTTCAGGGTACCCGCAGACGCAAATCACGGGTACTAGTTTAGTATACTAAAACCTCTATACCGAATGACAGAATCATGCTAGTTTTTTAAAGATTAAAGTTTATTTGGATACCAAACTTTATTTGGATAGAAAGGACAAATTCTCATATTCTACATTCATCTTTATCAATGAATGAGATTAAATCAAAATCCACTTTCATCCTTTTTTTTCAAACATCAGTATATCTTAAACCATTAATCGTTACGCGATAAAAAATATATCATAATGACGAGCATTTAATTATCTTTCTATAGATATGCACTATGATATACTTTTGACAATTTTCTTAATAGTTTTTTCACATTTTTTTCGTTGTCAAAACTTATCATATATGATACTAATATCATATATGATGTAACACGAGTATCATATATGATATAACTTATCATATATGATATAACTTATCATATACTGATATAACAATAATATCATATGTGATTTAACACTAATATGTAATTTAAAACTAATCTACTACCTATATAAAAGAAAGATTTGTAAAAGGTCATCCTTACCAAAAAATCTAAAAAATTGACACCTGTAAATTCAGAAATAATCGACGGTCAATATTAGAGTATTACCTAAAATTCAATACACATTAAACAAACACCAAATTTGCATCCCTCTTGTGAAAAAAAATCCACATTATCCACCTTATGAAATCAATATATTTACCCACAGATTTGTTTAATCATGTAACGAAAACCCAAAAATTTAACAATTAAACAAACCGATTAAAAAAATCTTTGTTATGAAATCGTTCCCTTAAATACAAATCGACGAGATGATTTCATTTTGCCAATTTTTTTAGGTAGACGAGATGATTTCCTTCTGCAATTTTTGAGGTTTGTTTTTTTCCCATATTATGATTTGTTTCGATTTGTTAATTTATTTAAATCAATTTTGTTAATTTTAGGTAATTGATTTCATCTTATAAATCAACAACCTTAATTACAAAGCCACAACATGATTTACTTCTACCAATTTTTGAGGTTTGTTTTTTTCTTGCTAATTATTGTGTTCGATTATGCTAATTTCAGACTATCCAATTATCATATAAATCTGTTTTTTTTTTCAATTTTATTTTTCATTAATGGATTAATGTAAATGATGGAATTATATAAATAGGCTTATTATTGTGTTCGATTATGCTAATTTCAGTGATATAGTTTGATGAAACGTATATGATGAAAACTGTGCAATATTATGCTATAGTTGTGCAGATTTTATAGCTCTATTAAAAGTGTTAAAGAGTCATGAAATGAGACTGGACCAGTCATTCTACATTGGCTCATTAATTGCAGGATTTTTATGAACTATGGCTGAGAAATTTAAATACAAGACATATGGAGTAACTCAGGGAATGAAAACACATTATTGTATATGTTGACATAAATCAAATTTGATTTTTTTTGTTTTGCCTTTAGCATCGTTAGATTGTAGTAAGCAATCATTTGGTTTGTAGTTTTATCACAATTGGCTTGAAACAAAATATTGGATCCGTGATATTTGTGTTTGATATTTTTTAATTTAGATGATTTTTTGTGACTATGCAGAAATATGATGATGCTGACAAGACTACGGATGCGATAAACGACCAAACTGCAAGCATGAAGCAAATACAAGATGCATTTTTTCAATTCAGTAGATTCGTGGAGGTCAGAATGTACATATTATTCTAATTTTATATTCATTGTATATGTGTTTTTAGTTTATGAAAAAGTTTTACGGTGTAACCCAACCTGTCTTGCACTTAAACAAGCCTTTAGTCATTTCGCCCGAACCCATATTGACGTACTAACCAACCACTCATTCGGCCACCTATACATCTAAACATCTCATATATATCTTCGTAGACAACATATGAGAACTTCAGATAAAGATACGACAGGCAAGCCAATCCCTACAATAAAGGAATGCTACGAAAAGTTTGGGGAGATATTTTTCACTAGAATCCGTGAATCAAAGAACCAGTTTATGGCATATGTGCCAAAAGAACCAGGGCTTGGAGGTCGATCAAATGGAGGTGGTTTTGTGAGTCCAAACACGGGGAAGGCTGCAGATGAGATTGGAATGGAAAGGAAGGCGGTTTAAGGTGATAGTGAGCTGGTTTAGATCATCGTGAAGCGCATACAAACTGACAATGAAGGGTTGAACATTAAAGAAGTTTTCTTAGGTAATATGTCACCAGATATAAGAACAACAGTTGATGAAGGAGATTGTGCTAATATTCTACATGTATGGCGGTCCGGTTCGGTATCAAATGTGGGAGCTCAGATATGTCAACCTGAAGTTCTTGCTTTAGCCTCAAGAACGGGAGTCGTTGTTAGTAGTAGTAGTAGTGGTCCGGATCTGTTCAAATGCTTTAGCCTCACGACCTCTCCATGACCCAAGTTATGATAGCTTGATTAATAGATTGTGGTAGATGGACTCTGGTTGGTGATATTGAAGCGATGTTGATGTGTGGGCTGATTATGTGTTGGTGTGACTGTTATGGTGTGTTTTTTAAAGACGATTTTCTTCATTGTCGGTTATTTGTAAAATTAGGTGGTGTTATTCAGGTTTTGTGTATTCTCTCTTCTTCTTACTTCTGTTTCTAATTTTGCAATACAATGTTTGCGCTCGGGTACAGATCCTCATATGTTGTTTTCCTTTTTATTTATGTTTTGAATGATGTATGTTACCTCTGTGTAGGTTCCCGTCATATATAAACTAACAAGTAGTAATGTTCTCTAGACTGTTACTACTTACTACTATCTAAAATATTAAAATGAACAAAATTATTTTCGTTAAGACATCAAACCATACCTACAAGTACAACCTCAATTGGTATATCTTCAACCATGATATTCAAATCATCATTTTTGCATATTTGAAAAATGGAGCATCACAAGCCACCCGACCATCTTCGAATATGAAGAAAATTTTAATGCATTGTTCAAACTCCTACTTCTTAGATGAGTGATTTTTAAACAAATAATCTTAAAGCTAACCGCCCCCGGTGGGGGGCCTTGAAGCTAGTATCATATATGATTGAGTATAATTTGTGATTTAACATAAGTATCATATATGATAAAACACTAATACTATCATATATGACGATTCACGCAAGTTTTAACAACGAGAAAAAAACAATTTTTTTTTCTTTTTAAAGTATATATCATAATGCATATATGTAAAAAAAATAATTAAATTCTTGTTATGATAATATATATTTTTTCGTTTAACACGAGGAATATCTAAATTATAAAAAGTAGGTGAAATAATAAAATAATTATAAATTTATTTATTAAAATGAGATAAAGATGAATAATGGACAAACTCTCCTCTTTTTTAAAAGATAAATAACTCACGCATCTAATTGCATGCTACGTCTCATTTGAGAGTTGAACCCAGTGGACTATTTATCACATATCTCTGAGCCAAAGGCTCGCTGGTTTGATTATGCTAATTACCTGCTACATTCGCACCATCTTGCACTTAAGGCCACTATGACTTGTATCTTCTTTTTATTTTTTATTTTTGAACGGCGAGTCACTAGTTAGTGATATCAAAGTAGATTGTACGCAAGCCTCGAACATTTTTCTTAGGGATAAACTCTATCTTTGCTTCTATTTATTTCGGGCCTCTGGAGGTCTTTAGTGAGAATCGAACTTGAGACATCTTCAAAAACAACTTCCACAAAGTTACCGTTGGTGGCCAAGGGAGCTAGCTCAGTTAGTTCACTATGACTTGTATTTGAAAACAAAATGCTGTTACAGATGTACTGAACAAGGGTAGAGCACCATACATACATTTTATTTTACATATAAGTCGGCATCCATTTGTAAGAAACAATTCCCCGAAACAGTAAATTTTACCACTATTAAAGTCATATAATGTTTTGCTATCCAAAGATTACTTGTATTATACTTAACACATGTAATCAGGTTAGAAACCGATGGCGGCGTCTGGCTGTTCACTGCAACCAAAGATGTTCAATTGCTGGTTCTGAATCTGAAAACCCAATGTAAAGATAGGTGAGTTGACTGTTTCTGTTTTCCACAATAACACTAGTCAATTGCAAATGAAGTCTAGCTCAATTGGATGGATGCATTTGGTTATAGTCTCCATGTGGGGGGAGGTCAGGGGTTCGACTCCTGTCATTCCCCATATGGGGGATTTTCCCAGAATTGGCAGCCGGGTTTGAATCCTATCGCAATGACTTGAAGCCCCTTAATGGGAAACTGGATGGCTAGCATGGGGGTTGATATTCTCTTCGTGAGATGATTCGAACTCGGGTCGAGAGACTTGGTGCCTCGGTGGCACGCAAGATACTCCGCTGCACCAAACTGCCGTTCAAAAGAAAATAACACTAGTCAATTCAGCTACCGTTGACTACGGCTTCATTCCCATGTACGGGGTTATCTACTCATACGTCAGTGGTTTGAAATTGCCATATGTACACGAACACATGTTTGTGGCAATTTCGTACCATCAACTTACGAGTAGTTTGATTAGGGTTGTGTTGTCACTTAAACAGGTTAAAATACACAATTAGCTATAGGTCAAATGGGCCGCATAAAATCTTTTCAATGCATGCTACCTCCTAAATCGATTACAACCAATTATGTTATTTACTGTGGCAACAGTATTAATGCGATCACAATTGACACATCAGTTAATTGTTGAAAAATAATGGCAAAAGTGTTTGTGGGTCAAGCAAACAGCCAAATCTGAACCCCGCACGTACTAAAAAAAGCCCGTTTCATCCCAAACATGTGTCTATTTGTAACCTAACCCTCCAGTCCCGTCCATTTTGGCATCTCTAGCTAGAACTTAAAGGATTGGGCCCACGCTCTGCTAGCACTGTCAGTGGCTCATCTCTTGCAGTATAGGCTTGTATAAGGCAGGAACTCTCCCACAAAATAGAACTCCAATTAGTTAGAGAACCAATATTTGACACCAAATGGATGAAAAATTAGACAATGTTGGTCACTTGGTCATAAATATATTTTGAAGTAAATCTCAAGTATATCTCAAAGATGATATTTTTTTCAATGTGGCGGCTCTTATATGCAACTAAAGATTGGATAATGAAACTCAAGGATTCATATTTTGTGTGTTATAATCTGTTACGGTTCAGATACAATTACGACCAAGCTAAGCTCAGTGGGTAATCAATACTCAAATCAACAAGGAAAGCTACGGAATTATAGTAGCTTTTGTAAGTGTGTGCAATGAAACAGTGTTTAAAAGAATTGGAGAAAAGAATATTATCAATTAATTCACAGATCTGCTATCAGTACAATTGCCCATATAGCGGCTACTCATCGAGACACACACCCAACTATCGCTATTATTGTCATAAAAAAAACATCACACTTAATCACATAAAGGACCCTAAACTTGAAATAGATGCATTGCATAATCTTCTTATACATATAAATGAAAAAACAGAAATGTTACCTAACAAACAAGATCGGGGAGTTGAGATACTTTTTGTATTTCTTTGATAATAAGTTCCTTTTCCTCTTCAAATTGATCATCATCGCCACCTAAAGCATATATTTTAAGAGAATATGAGCATGTGCACACAAAGAGGTAGAAACAATTAAAATTAACATTCAAAGGAATGTCCAGACGTAGAGGTGGAAATTTTAGCTCATTTACTGATAATTGGGTCGATTTGTGTATTTTCTATCTAAAATGGATGGAATTAAAAAAATATTTGCTAAAAGGAAAATGAGTTAATAGTTATTAACTTCTATGTCACCTAAACTTTATATTTCAAGACATACAACTCATGATCATTTTTTCTTTAAAGATTTAAACTAATATTATAATAAGTATAATTTTGTAACGATGATTTACACATTTCTGTTTTTATAAAGTTTCTAAAAAAGGGCACAAAAAACTGTTTGTGCGTTACCATCAACCCAACCTGATCTGGTCGTTTAGAACTTTACTAAACTATGACATGTATCACCATTCAGATAGGTTATATAAGCCAACCCAACTTGACACCTCTAATGCATAGTAGCAAATATATGGTAATTTACCTTTTCCAGCAGATAGATTGTTTAGTAATTCCAGCAATCTTTCATGATTCTTTGCTAATATGACTTTTATCTCTCGAGGCTTATTAGGGTTGGCCACAAATATCTGCAGGTAAAAGAATCATAAGCCAACAAAATATGAGTTCCAAGGTTAAAAGTAAGCAATAAACGATAACATGTAGCTCCTTGGCCATACATTAATATGTGATGCAGTGTATTGTACGAGTAGTAATAATGAGAAAATATCTTATACCTTAAAGATGTGGAATGCAGATATCTGAATGTTTTTGCTTGTATCCTGTTAAACATAATAACAAACAGTGACCATGATTAGTCGGCCAAAAGGTTGAAAACCATGATTACCCAATAGTGATCATGAACTAATCAGATATAGAAGTTTGGAAGGAATTACTATTCCATATACGATAAGAAGTTATTTATAAAGGGAACCGGGCTAATGGGTCTAATGTATATAACCTCATTATTCCTGAATCTTTTTTAAACAACTTGATATTGAATCAATATTTTATCATTACTTTCATTTTTTGAACGACAACTAACTATCTCGCAATATATACACCAGAAATCTATCTCACATGTCCTAAGTAGGACTTGAATCCACAACATTTGGTTGGGGAGCTTCTCACACGCCATATGTTCTTATTAAATGTTTTATACTCATTATTAGGCATTCATCAGTTAGATAGTGTTTATGGGTAAACCAACCCAAACAGGCCCATTCAACCCATGGTACAAAAATAACTCGTTTCAACCGAAACTCTTGAAATCAGATGCAATCCCAATAATGTTAATTATAAACAAGAAAAGGCATTAATTACCGTTAGCAATGTCATCATGACTTTAAAGGGCTGAACTTCTGCAATATATTTTTTCATTATATGGGAGCTCGGAGGCTCCAAAAGGAACTCGGATAGAAGCTGTGAAACCAAAAGATTCATCATCAGTATGTTTCACCAAGCACATGAGCCCGAATGAATAAAGTAAAATAAGTAAGACTGACCTTCAATGATTGTCTTCTTGTTACATAGTTACTAGATGTTAAGAGAGTTTCATATTGCTCGAAGAACTGAAATGATGTTAAAGAATAAAATCAGCGTGCGTCAATAATTTAAATAGTCATGTGTGTCAACATTTGTCCTGTCATTGTCCCTTATAAATGTTCCATCACTTCCATTATTGATTATCTTGTTATCCTACGCTGTCCTTTTGACAAGTTTGTTTTAATTTGCCATAGTTTTCTGTTCATGATTTCCACCGCCTCGTGAATACTGATATGTTATAACTCAGTTTTTGTTTCACAAATTTGAGTTTTGTATTGATGTGTTGGTATTAGTCACTAATAGTCTCAAGAATGTGAATTTCTTACCATTAGTTACATTGCAATTCTCTATTTATGTATCAATGACTAACCATATCATGATAATTTATGATAATCTATAGTTCTATACATACCGTATATTCAGTGTCAGTTAAACGATTCAGATGCTAATTATGGTTGAAAGACACAAGAAAGAAGTAAACCTCGACGTAATGAGAAGTTAAGAATTCAGAAACTGCATCTGGATGTTTGGTAAGCAAATCCTGTATAATTTTTGTAGAATAACAAGTTACAGTCAGCTTAAATGTGAGTTGTATCAGCCAATTCTGCCCGGAATTTAAACAAATTTAACTAAAAGTTCTGACCTTAAAGGTGGAAAATGCATCAGAAGCAACATCAAAGTTAGCTAGCTCCACGTACTTAAAGAACAACTCAAAGCTTGGAGAGTCTAATATATATCTGAAAAGACATTATTAAAGCCAAGTGTCATGCTTTCACCTGAAAATGGTAGTCAGGTTTTACGAGTACTCTATGTCCTTATCTTATATCATGTGTCAAAGGTAAGCTCGGAAGACCATTACACAAGAGTGGTGGGACTTATTAGTTTGCAAGGATATAATTTCAGGTAACACTTCAGTAATAGTTCTTGCGCGTGTAAACGAAACAAAGACATTAAGTACATAGCCAAATGAAGCTAAAATTCCATTTTAACAGCTTTACTGTGTTGCATAACGATCATATATCATACTTTCATTCATTTGAACACCTTTTGAGGTAACTTAAGATATAGAAATTTAAGAAGAATGTTGTGGGCATCTGCATATTAAGGTTGAATCGATCATGACAACTAAGTTGAAGCTGGAGTTGATGTTTTGACAATATATAGTTACAGAAATGGAAATCAAAAATATTCGCAAAATTGGCTAAGGGTCTGCAATCTTGAAACAAGATTACGGATTGGACATCGAAACCATTATTTTCTCTCAGTTTTGAGGTTGAGCACGATCTAGAAGAAACTACGATTGAAAACATTCAAAACGTGCATTTAACAAAAGTTTTTTTTTTTTGGTAAAGGGGAAACTACCCCAGTAAAATATATTAATCCCAAAAAAAACCAAAATGGTATGTGAATGTGGCTGAAATACCACATTAACCTCAAGCAAGAGCTTGAAAAAACAAAGCCATGTGACATGCCACAATTTGAAGATATGAACCTACTTAACAGCTTGAAATCACCTGAAGATGAAAACCAAAGATGTCTGCGTTTTGTTCTCAATATTTTAAATTCTAGATTGTTCTTGCTAGTTACTCTTTTTGGATCACACTTGAGGTTAAAGCTATCATATTGCCTTACACTTACTTAGCGCCTAGCGGGCAGGTCCAAAGATTTTAACTCATAACCAATTAGACATAGTTGCTAACTATGTGGCAAATATACAAGCATGGGAGGAGTATCGGTGCTTGATACATAGATAGCAGGACCATCAATCCTAAAATTAAGCTACACAGGATACTTATATATAATTTTATTTGCGTATATAGAAGTATATTTACATTATGAAATCTCCTATATATCGGAACATATACTATAACCAACTGTACACACGCATTAACCCCTACTAGGCATGCTTCCTCTACATATCATTTGAAAAACATTATTACACCAGTATCTCAAGAAAAATAAATGACAAATCAGTTAAGAATGGCCACTGATAATTTCTTATATTGCATACCTAAAAAAATCAGGAACAGGTATATTTCAATAAATTTTCTACAAAATAGACCAGATATAAAGAGGCAAGCAGTGTAATGTCTTACTTTGCAAGACTCGGGATCTTGATGCATTCCCTCAGCAAGTTTCCAGAATTTAAGGCGATCTCCTTGTTGTCATAACTGGCATCATAATAATTATACTAAGTTAATAACTATCGTCAGCCAACGTATATGGTAAAATAAAGCAGCAAATCCGAATTAAACAAGTATCATACCCCGCAACCAAGAAGTCTAATAAGTCTGAATGGTTCTCTAAGAATTGCACACAACAATAAGTTGATCCAACTTTTTGCCTTAATAGTATGGACCAACACTGAACTAAATCTTTTCGCGCCTATGTCAAAATCGCAATCTCATCATATGCATAAATAAAAAAATAGCTTAATACATAAGATGATGGTATAAGATAACAATCACTCACCTCCCACCCAAGTATAGATAACTTGTGAAAGAAAAGTGCAACCACCTCCTCTTTACAAATCTCAACCGCCAATTGTAAAATTTGATCGACATTTGGTTCAACCTCACCATCTCCTAGAAGCATAACTTTCATTGCACCAAAATTCTTCTCAACTTCCTCTAATGCCTGTATTCACAAATGCATCTGCATATTAGTCTTCAAAAGCCTTACTTAACTTCCTATTTAGATTTAAATGTAACGGCTCGTTTACTTCTACAAATCCATAAAGGTGTCAAACCCCAAACTTGCCACAATCAGTTTATAACGTTCAGATTAACTGATTATGCTTCTCTTACCACCCCGAAAAAACTAGTAGTTATCTAAGCCCAGGGACGAAACCAGAAACAAATATGACCGGGTGCACAATATATTTTGAACCGTAACATACGATGGACCAGGTGCATTTAAGATGCATTTAGGAAAAACAGAAGGTTTTTTTTTTAAAAGAACAATTAATGAAAAAATCCATGGGTGTCCAGGGCCCATTTTACAAAAGAAAAAAAACACTGAGATTTTATGCAAAATATCAGAATTTGCTTAAAATTGAAAACATGATTAACAAATGTGTGATTTGACAATAATCATCATATAATAAAAATGATCTACATTTGTAAGTTTCAACCAAGATCTCCAATTTCTTAATCTTGACCAAATTACATTACACAAAAACATATAAAAGTAAGAAAGAAAGAAAAAAAGATTGAACCTTTTCAAGTAATTTAACCTCAACAACAGTTTTAGTGTCAAGAGCGATGAGACTATCTTTGATTGCTTTAGCTAATTCTTGTGGGGTTTTAGGCCTTAAGGCTTTGAAGAATGAAAACGACATCCTCCCTTCTGATTGGTTTCTGGGAATCTCCTGATGATGATGATGATCACTGATGGGAGTATAACTATAAATGGTAATCAAGATATTGCCCCAACAAAGTTTTTAATTTTATTAATTGGGTAGAATTTGGTAGGAGAGTTTTTATGTTTTTTTTTACTTTTTCCTCCGACTAAACTTGGGAAAAATTATCTCATAGTAATCAAGTTTTGTTAGAGATTTCTTGAATTTTGGAATTTTAAATTTTACTAGTAATTAAAATTTTTGAGAGTTTTAAATGCTTTTTGGTTAACGAAAATTCATAATATTTGAAAAAGTTTTTTAGTCGATATAATTAACACGAATAAATATTATATAAAATATTTACAAAAAATTTATAAAAATTTTATGTTAATATTATATAAAAAATATATAGTTTTTATAAAAAAAATTATATTATTTTTATGAAAAATTTATATAAATTTTTTAAAAATTTTATATAAATTTTATAAAAAAATTTGTATAAATTTTATATAAATTTTGTATAAATTTTTATACAAGTAATTTTGTATAAAAAAAATTTCTTGTTTATATGAGTAAAAATCGAATAAACGTTTTTAAATTTTTAGTTAAACGAGTAAAATTTGAATTTTTTATTTTTTATATAAATTTTATATATTTTATATATAAATTTTATTTTTTTCTATTTAAAAGAAGAAAAAACGAATTACCAACTTTTATAGTTTTTTCTAAAATTTTAATTTTTTTTATTTAAACGAGTAAAAACTCGAATGAAAATTCACTAGAAAAAAGTTTATAAAAGATAATTGTCAAGTAAATTAAAAAAATTCACTTTTTTGAGGAATTTTAATTTCCCTCTTTTTGGCAATTCGGGGATTTTTTTAATTCTTTCGTTTGTCATACAAAACGCAATATTTGAAGAACATTAACATGTAAATGTCATGAATATCCTCAAATATCCCCCAACCAAACACCTATTTAAAAAATGTTTAGTAACTCAAAAGTTTCATAAATGTGTCATTGTTGTGTAATTTTTCAAACTAGGTTAGATACCCGCGTTTCGCTAGGGGTGTTTTGATTTCGCTAGCTGTAACGTATGTATAGTGGGTGTGAGGTTACTATGCAGGCTATGTGATGTTATGAAAGGCCGCACAACTCTATGATTTCTTTTAACTCTGCATATTACAGGTTTTGGGTGAAAACTTTAATCCATATAGAAAAGACGCGACACATGTACATGTTTCAATATCTATAAGTTACTCATTCTACTTGAGTCAACTACAAATCAGCATCCTCTTTGCGTTTAAAGTTAAATTAGCAATCCAGTTATGAACACTCGTGGTTTTAACTGCAAGTGTGATCCTAAATGTCCTATTGTATTTGGAAGACACATTTTTATCGACGGCTCATGCCTTAATCGACGTTTTCGGTGGGAAATTGACTATAGAATTTGGGGAGAATAAGATGAAATTTTTCGCGGTTAAATCCTAAGATCAAAATGATCAAAGCAAAACAGAGGTTTCTAAAACTAATGCTTTTAAAAATAATTTATCTTTGGTAGAAAACAAAAGACTTGATGAATGTTTTGAAAGGATAAAAATAAACGATTTTAGAGATGAAGATTTAAATGATCAAGAATACGTTTACTTAATTGATAAAGGTATAAGAAAATGTATGGACAAATCTTTTTGGGATTTATTCGGCGATTCTAATGAACAACCAATGCCGAAGGAAAACGTTAGCTCCATCACGACAATGACAAATATGGACTCGTCTTCACCATCTCAGAAGGACCGTGACTTTAAGGCTCAAACTTCAACCGATGAAGTGCCTTCGACTCCTATCCCCAAATCCTTTAAGGCTAAGGATGTCACAATTATCGAGGCAAATTCGCCCATCATTTAAAAGTCTCTGAAGCTTAGTCCCATGACTTTAAGACTACGGTTGTGACTTTTGAGAGATCCCCTCAAGAAGGTACTCACATTGACTCTTTCTTTGATCCCGATGGTGATTTTGCCGATATCGATCACATACTTCAAAACCCGCAAACCATTTTCGAGGATTCTCCTAAAAATACCTCTTCATGTGGGAAGTATGATGATTTTGTGTTCGACCCCGAGATTGAGGCATTAATTGAAAAAGAACTCGCTCTTATTCCTCCACTTCCCCCAAGAAGTGAGGATGATTATGCCAATCTCGATGACGAAATCGATGAGTTGGAACGTCTTCTTCATAATGACGAACCAACTCTTGTGACCAAAAATCCATTCTTGAGGAGTTACCTAATCAACACTCTTCATTTGAGAATGTCGTTAACCACATTCGTGAGGATTTAACTTATCAACAATCCCCACAAAAGAATGATGGTTTTGTGCTTAATCGTGATCTTTTCGAAAGAGTTTCAAAGATCATTAATGACGGCTTTGAAAAAACTTGGTTTGATGAGCATATATAAGACAAGGTTCCAACGGTCGTCTCTGAGCGTGGTTCAATAAATGCCTTGCAGTTCCATATCACTAAGGAACCTAATAAAAGTTTTTTTAGTATAATCGTTTTTCCTCGAATCGACTCGAATTGATATCCAATTTTTATGATAAAAATTAATCGTTTTTGGTTATAAATGCTTGATTGGTGATCTATTTCTATTTGAGCACAAAGCACGTAAAAAGGCAAAAATACTATATATGTAATATGTATTTACTCTAAAAACAAAGTGCAAGTACCACAATTAAAGCACAACGTACAACTAAACAATGCACAAAATATAAAATATTAAAATGATGCTAAAAATAAAAAGGAAATGCAAAATATCAAAATGACAAAAAGAAAATGTAAAATAAGATGCAAAATGTGAAAATGCTCAAAAATGTAAATGTAAAATTATCAAACTATTAAAACTAATTTTTATACTTTTTATATTTTTTTATATTTTTATTTATTTTTTAAAGCTAAAACAGATTTTTATTAGAAAGAAATGATTTTTTTTGAAATTTTATTAAAACCGAATATTAAAACAAAACCACACAACCCAAAATTCAAACTGTTAAACCAAACGTGGTCCAATAGCCCAGAACAGCCCAGCCTAGTCCAGTTACTACTTGGGCCAAAAGAAAATAAAGCAAGAAAGATAAGGACTGTACTGCAATTATAAATTGGCCATAAATAAAAACAAACAAACAATTCAAGGACAATAGTGCAATATTCCAAATTTTATATAAGAAAAAACGGGCTTAATGAGAAACTGCTTATTCTGAGCTTATTACTCAACTTTTTCAATAGTTCTTTTTGCAAAAGACTTTAACTTTTAGCTAGTGAAACCTTATGTAACGACCTACTTTGATAAGAAGACCGTTACATAATAATTATGGCGTGTCATCAAAGCATGCAAGGTAATATGTCTTAAAAACATAAATGACCATAAAGGAAAGGCGGAATCAAACATCGGCCCCCAAACATAAGCTCACACATGCATAAAGTAAATAATGTAGAAAAGGACTAAACATTGTCCAACCAAGCATAAGTATGTAAAATGCAAAAGGAAAAGAAGTCTAAGGGAACCTTCATCCTATGCACGTACTCTCAATGCTTATGTATGTCCTTGGGTACCTGCCGTATGGGACATGGAAAGAAATACGGCTAATCAATACGCTCAGTGAACGGATATAATGACATGAATAGAATACTTCAATATAAGCAAAATATACGAAATGCAGCGGAATATGTGTATGTCTTAGAAAACCTGGAACATGTTTTATAAACTGGTTTATAACTGAAAAGTCTTAAGTTGTATGCATGCAATATAATTTAAATGCCAAATAGCTCATATAGGTCATAACATATATTAACGTGCATGAATACATAGAGGGGTGACCTAGTCATGCAATTAGAGGGGTGACCTCTAATAATATAAGTCTGGGTGGAGGGATCAACTCCAATGTGATGGATGTAGAGAACACACCACAATCACTTTGTAAACCTACAAAACATGTACTAGGATGCACCCATACGCCCTACATGATAATAATAATAATAATAATAATGGCCAATGTAAACTGAAGGGACGCAGCGAGAAATCACTCTCGGCGCGGAAGAGTCATGACATTGGTGCCTCAAGTATCATGGTTATGGTACCTCCATAACTAGGTGGTCATGGTCATGCATGTATATAGCTCAGGCAATTTAAAATGATAGCATGGCAGACAATGAAAGTTTTTATGAAATGAAAACTTGGGAAAACAGATAGCAGCAAACAGGGAATCCTAATCATGCATAGAAAGAGATGTCCTTACTGAAGGATGGAATATCTGTACCTTGTGTCCAGTAACGAATGAAGATGAAAGGCGGAAAGTACTACTCCGACTTCATGAGTGCTACATAATAAAGGACGTGTATGAGTTTTTTGTTCATGTATAACTTGTTGGGAATTATTGTTAAGTGTCAAGTATCGTCAGTGTAATTTAAGTACTGTTAGTATTATTCAAGTACCGTTAGTGTTAACACGGTACATAGTAAGTAATGCTACTTATAAAGTAAGTACTGATATATTGATTCAACGAATATATCTTTGTATAAGATATTTCATAGTTATAGTTAGAGTATATCTTATGTGATATACTTAATACTTAGAATATTGATGATATATCGTCTGTGATATAGTTATCTTTATAGAATATTCTAAGGTTTCTGGGTTCCTTACTCTATAAAAGAAACATAGGTACGATGACATTCATGTACCTCATTCAAGTCGATTAATAAGAGAATCGAATAGTTAAAAGTAATTCTGTTCTTCTGTGCTTTATAAGTTAGATTCTGCATAACTCATTTAACTTGAGTAAGAGTTCTCAAAGTGTTTTAGTTTGATTACAAACTACTATACTAGTTCTTAACAGAAGATAGGTCCAATCAAAGGGATCAACAAGTGGTATCAGAGCCAGGTTGAGAAACTCTAAAAAATAAGAACACAACCCTAAAAAACTCCACTCACACTAAAACTCAATGTCTCAACCTTGTGATGACCCTCACTTAAAGGACATTTCAGATCTTGATCCAATACCACATGGACAACCTCAAGTTGTGCATCCTGCATCACCACAAGGTGTTCAAGCCATAGATGATGTAGTTACTTCTACAACTACAACACCTTCCCATACACTTTCTGCTGTCAAACTCTCAGTTCTCAAGGGTGATAACTATGAGACATGGGCTATGCAGATTGAATATTACTTGAATCACATAGATCATACTATGTGGCAAGTTATCAAGAATGGGAATACACCTAAGAAGTTACACTAGTTGCCTGATGGTACATGCTATGCTTTACCTGCTGTGACTGCTGAGGAGGTACAAGCAGAAATCAGAGAAAGAAAGGTGATTGTGGTAAAATACGACCTTTTAGGGAAAAGGCGTAAAAGTGGTAAGTATCAAACAAATGACTTTAGGAAAAATCAAGTGTTAATGACCCTTAATGGTGATGAAAGTTCGTTTCCCAAGGAGGTATATGTGTGTGACTAAGATGTACAAGATTTGAGATTAATATTTGGTTTAGAAGGGGATTAGAAAAGAAGATGACGAAGACGTAAAAATAAAAATTAACCAAAAATTACTACTAGAAAGTTAAAACGTAGAACCTTAAAAATCACAAAAATAAAAATAAATTCTAAAAATTACCAAAAATTCACCAAAATTCAAAAATAATAAACAAAGAGTTTACCAATGATCAAAACTTTTTCAAACCTTTTAAATAATTAAATATTCAATTTTTAATGCTAATTAAAGCCCTAAAAATCAAATAAATTATCAAAAAGCCCAAATAAAGATTTTTCAATTGGTAAAACTCTAAAATGACCTAAAAAGATTAAAAACTATTTTTAGAAATTTTAAAACTAATAAAAACTATTTAAAATGATTTAAAAACTATTAAATCTTAAAATAAATATAAAAATTAATCTAAATGAGATAAAATTATTCTAAAAGTTGCTAAATTCCTATTTTAATGTAATTAACCTAAGAAAAATGTAAAAAGTTGGAAAATGTGAAATTTCAAAAATAATAATAAAATAATAATAAAATAATATTAAAAATCCAAAATTATAAAAAATTCTAAAAACTTGCAAACTAGTTTATTTTAACCTAAATAATCAGAAAATCAAAGTGAAATTACCAAAATACCCCTAATGGGCCCTCAAATGGGCCAAATCCAAAAACAGTCAACCTAAAATGGGCTTTTGGGCCCAAAAAGTCAAACTTGGCCCAATTGACTTGGAAAAGCCCTATCTGACTTAAAATTCAATTCTAAGAACAAAACTCTAAAGGCCCAAAAGCTGAATGTGAGCTTATCACAGCTTATTGAACACAAAGCTTATTCTTATTGGGCTTTTCAGCCCATTAAGCCATAAGCTAATGCCATAAGCTCTAATATGACACACAACCCTCTTTTAGGATGCTTAAGAGATCTGTGAAAAGAAATTTCCAATAAGCACACTCAATAAGCCAGAAAATAGAAAAGCAAAAATCCACAAAACGACAAAATAGTCGTTTTTGAGAAATAATGCACCTCGGGACTTGATTCAACTTGCAAAAGCTTTCAAATGGACTCAATAAGAAATATCAATCAACAAAAATCCAATAAGCACAACCAATAAGCCAGAATAAGCACAAATGAACTTATGTAAAAGTCAAAGGAGTTGGTTTTCTAGTCAAACCTAAAAGTCAACCACCCAAATGCTCCAGTATGAACAAATGGGTCAAAATATGAGCACCTATTACAAAAACAAAGTTGTTGCAGGTTGGAATAAGCTATTATAGCTGATTGATAAGCTGACACCAAAATTGCACTATCAGTGGCAACCAGCAGGGGAAAGGAGTTCCCACTGCTTTGACTAATTGACCAAGCTTATTTGAGAGTTCTGGTTTGATTCAATTGGAAAAAAAGGCACCCTTGTGATCAGTGAATCACAAGGAGTCAATAGCAACAATAAAATCACAAAATGATCCACACAATAAGCCACAATAAGCCAAATAGTCCACAGATATGCTCCAGATAAGCAAATAAGCAGTTAAGCACTTAATAAGCAGATTTAGCCACAATAAGCCAACCAAACTTAACAGGATGCATACACAAGCTATATAAACTAACAATAAACACAAAGCAACAAGAATCAAACACTGAATCAAAGAAAATAGCAAGATCAAAGCACAAAAAGTTACTGATGAACAATGAACATATGCAGAAAACAAGTTTGCTGATATACTTGACACTTGATCCAATTTCAAGCCTCAAATCCTTCTTCCCTGGTGTGATTAACTATGATTTAGCACTTGTTAGCCCTAGCCTAAGCCTAGATCTAGGTGTCCTCAAAATCCTAGCCAATTTTACCAAGTTATGAAGATTTTATAGCCAATCTAAGAATCAATGTGTTCTAAACCTCAAAACCTGCAAACAGATGAACAATATCACCCAAACAACAGATACCAACACTAACAACCAACAAACAAACACTTAACAAGCCACAAATCCAACTTATGCAGTAATCCCAAACACCCTTTTAAAACTTGATTTCACAAATTTTCAAAGGCTTATGAAGATTCAACCCACAAATCAGATCACTAACACCTCAATAACATCAAACCAAACCAAATCAACAATAATCAACCACAATAACACAGATTCAAGCATAAATCCACAAAAATCACAAATAATCAGAAACTTAAAGAGAAAATGAAAAGGGAAGAAGATGCAAACCTCCAAGACCTACATCCAGGCCCTGGATTGTTTGAGCTGAGGTACTAGCAGAACAAGTACCAACTTCCAAGCTGCTAAGATGAACAAACCACAAAGTGAGATAAAAAATAATGCCAACTTTCTGATTTTTGATGCACAAGCTTTATCACTTAAAACCTTGCCTCAAAAACCTTCAAACAAGATAATGGAACTCAGATTTTAGCTTCTCAAACACCAAACTTTTATAAATAACAGATTAGAACTCAAAATTTTAAGAAATTCAAACTTTATTTCATAAAAAGGAATTACAAAGATTAAAAGCTAAAATCTGGAACAAAGGGACTCTCACATGTTGAGGTCTCCTTTTATAGGCAAATGCCTGGCTAAACACTATTCACAAACCCTATAAGTGAAATTCCCTAAATGCCCTAAGTCCTTCTAGACGAATCCTTGGTGTGAGCTGTTCAAATGCATCTTGGACGTTCATTTCAGCTTTGTTATGAAGCAATGATCCTTGGTTGTTGATTTTGCCACGTCATTTTACTTGAAGGCCAAGTTGTGTTGTGATTGGTTAAACGGGAATTGGGGGTGGGGTCCATAGTGAGTGGGATTAAGGGTTTTAAGGTTGGGATAGGTTTCTGCATGTGTGAATCACACATGTGCAAAGGTAATTAAAAATTACCCCATGTTTAAGTGGAGTAAATTCTGGGTGGTGAAAAAGTGAATAGTAGTGTGTTTGATCCGAAATTGGGGGAAAGGTGTTTGTTTGGCGCATTTTCAGTTTGAATGTTTCAAATAGACACCTTTGGCCCTTGTTCTTTGGTATTTTTGGTAAACAACGTCTTTCAGCCCAAAAAAACGTATTTCCCTTTGTTTTAACTTTCACCACTTGTCACTTTTGGCACAAAACTTTGGAAAAAGGATTTCAAGGGTTATTTTTGCCATTTTTGGATAATTCAAGGGCTGATCTTGGACATTGTTGATCTTCAAAGGTCTTTATTGTAACTTTGACTTCATGAGGGACCATTATTGGCAATTTTGATTTATTGAGGGACTAATCTTGCCATTTCTTCAAAGTTGAAGGACCTTTTGTGTAATTTTGACAAACTTAAGGGACCAAACTTGTAATTATGAATATACAAGGGTTTTAAGTGTCATTTCTTCAATAAATGAGGATCAATCTTGTTTGTCTTCAAGTCTTCAAGGGTATTTGTTGAGAATTCCATGATTAGGGCCCGGTTCTTTGTACGGCTTCGTTTCTCGTGTCCGTTTTTCCTTGTAACTTGTGATCTTTTGTCTTTTTCACGATATCCATACCTAAAATACACAAGTAAACAAACACAAGCATATATATGGTATTTTATGACATTTTCATGTATTTAAAGCCCGAAAAGAACGATGAGATCATGTATAAATGCCATCTCATCACTCCCCCATACTAAGCCATTGCCGTGCCCTCACGCAATGCTAGAATAAAGTATCTAAGCATCACCAAAGTTCAATTTTATTAACCTTTATTGAAAAGTAAAAGACTTGCAACATACTACGAAGATGTATAAGGACATAATGTATGATTTTCATCACCAAAAGTGACTTTTAGGGTCAAAGAATAGAAACAAGTAAATGTCCCTTAGAGTAAACTTCGTCGTCCTTGATTGTCATAGATTCCATGCTAAGTGCAAAAATGAGATCATTGTTGGTACAAGTCACAATGCTAACACTACTCATACGTCCAAATTGTGTAATACTTTTTCTCCCCGCAATCCTAGTTATTTATAAAAGGAAATGGGTTACTAGCATTTTTTATCTATTTGTCATGGATCACAAGTGATTCATATTGACTTATTTGAGTAGTTATTAGTCCGAAAGCAAAGTAGCACGATTTGATCAATAGTTAGCCGAAGGACAAAATCTTTTAAAACGGCTTCTCGTGTATCTCCTTAAGTTCATATCTTGGCATAACTTGTTTCACGATTTGAGACCTTTCTCAAACCGATATTTGGCATGTACTTCATACTTCAAATCTTGGGAAGACGTTCTTGAAATTATGGTCTTCTCTTCATATATTTGGAATTTCTTCACTTGACGTTTTTGAGAGATTCTTCATATTGGACCACGACTTCATCATTTTTCTTCAATCTTTACTTTGGATTTTGATATACAACGATCCGCCTCCTTTTCGGACTTGGATATATTTATCCTCATACCTTGTTAGGGTCTTTTTGGATAGACTTTCTCCATGATCTTTAGGGGAGTAATTGCTTCTCGTCGTGTGTCTCGATCCTTCATATTGATTTAGGAATAATGATACTTCACATCATCTTTGGATCTTTAGCAAAAATAGAGCTCCTCATGCCTTGTTAGGGCCTTTTTGGATAATCGCCAATCTTCGCGTCCTGCTTCAATAAGTTATGCCTTGGTTATGAACTCTATTTAACCCCGAGCAACTTTTAAACGATCTTGCGCTAGAGGCTAAGTAACCTTTCAAATCGTACGACCTTACTTATTGCAATTATGATTTATTCCTAATGCATTGATCTTATGGGAAGAAAAAGCCACAATTAAAAACATATGAGTTTTTGAAAGAACATTTTCATGTTCTACGTTTAGCATGATCACTTGTCTAACTCTATCATTTCTCGTTCTTCACTATATAAAGACCTCTAATTAAAGAGACTCGTGAATACTTAGCCATGCAAGTCAAAATTAAGCCAAATTTGGATTAGCTTTCATTAAGACTATATCAAATCAAAGTTTTGGGTTTTCAAGCCACCTATAGGATCTTGCACTTTCTTGGACTTTTTCAAGTTTAGAGAATGCGTTTTATAGTTCCCTTGATAAGTAACTTTCTAGAATCAATTATAGGAACTTGCGAAAAGTTCTTGTTCTTAACCCGTATGAATTAAGACTTTCGCGTTTTAAAGCTCCCTATATAAAAGTCTAGCAAAACTTGAATTGAGCGGGTTAAGGAATGTAAATGGCTCCAAATGCCCATCAAGTCAAAAATTAACTCTTATTCTACCCATCAGAAAATATACATTCGTGTCTTAAAAACACTTATGAAAACTAAGAAAAATTTAAAATTTGGCCATTTTTTAGCCTTATTAGCAAAACAAAACATTGAAAATTGGAAAGCGTGAGGGCGTAGCAAAGCAAGTACCTATTCACCCCCCCCATAATAAAAGTAAACATTGTCCTCAATGTTTCGAGTCTAAAGGTGGAGCACCCCCATACTAGAGACGAAGAGTCGAATGCTTAGGATCTAGCATAGAAAGGGTGATCAACAATATATCTAAAGCCGTTTATTAAGTATGCTAAAAGATAATTGTTAGAACAATAAAGGATATGTCATGGATTCGTGAAAAACTTCTTCAAACGAACGATGGAGGCTCACGTAAACGAACACGAGAGTCTTCAATCGTAGATGATGATGATGATCTAGATAACACAATCACAAACAACCACGAGACAACGAGTTGAAAGGGTACAAGTCCCCTTATTAGTGAATAGTGAGCATAAAAGATAAGCATGGGATCTCCCCCACGAGGCACCTCGTTTTTGATTACCGAGTCATGAGCTCGACTCGATCCCCTCAATGCTAATTATCATTGGGGAAGGTGACTTGGTCGAGGGCAACCATTGAAGGAATTTCCCCACCAAAGTAGTGCTTAAGCCTATGTCCATTCACCTTGAAATTAGGGCCATCATCTTGAGCTAGCTCAATGGTCCCATATGGAAATACTTGTGTAATGGTGAACGGACCCGACCAACGAGATTTCAATTTTCTGGAAAATATCTTAAGACGAGAGTTAAAAAGCAACACTTGATCAGCAACGTTAAAAACCCGGTTTTTAATCTTTGAATCATGAAACTTTTTAGTCTTTTCTTTAAAAATTAATGAATTTTCATAAGCATTATCTCTTAATTCATCCAATTCATTCAATTGTATTTTCCGGTGATCTCCCGCGGTCTTCAAGTCAAAATTTGCATGCTTAAGGGCCCAATATGCCTTGTGCTCCAACTCAATGGGCAAATGACAATTTTTCCCATAGACTAACTTATAAGGAGTGCAACCGATAGGTGTCTTATAAGCGGTCCTAAAGGCCCATAAAGCGTCATCGAGTTTGTCGGACCATGAAGCACGGTTTTCTCCAATTGACCTCTCTAAAATCCTCTTCAAAGCTCGGTTCGAAACCTCGACTTGCCCACTCGTTTGCGGGTGATAAGCCGTAGAAAGACGATGAGTAACTCCATATTTCTTTAGAACCTTTTCGAATTGGTCATTACAAAAATGGGTTCCACGATCGCTTATAATAGCACGAGGGGTTCCGAACCGAGAGAATAATTGCTTAAAAAACTTCACTACCACACGAGCATCATTAGTAGGCAAAGCCTTAGCTTCCACCCACTTAGAAAGGTAGTCCACCGCGACGAGGATATATTTGTTGCCATGAGACGATGGGAACGGCCCCATAAAGTCTATTCCCCATATGTCGAAAATCTCACATACTTGAATTATGTTTTGCGGCATTTCATCACGTTGAGACGATTTTCCTTGACGTTGGCACGAATCACACGACTTTACAAGTGCGTGTGCATCACAATAGATAGAAGGCCAAAAGAAACCGGCATCGAACACTTTCTTAGCCGTGAGATTAGCACCGTGGTGACCACCCGTGGGTCCCTCGTGACAAGCTCTAAGGATATTAGAAGCTTCGGCACCAAACATACAACGTCGAACGAGTTGATCCGCACAAATCCGAAAGAGATAAGGGTCGTCCCAAAAATAGAACTTGACGTCACGAAAGAATTTTCGTTTTTGTTGTGTCGTCATACCCTTGATTATGAAATTTCCCGCATGGTAATTTGCAATGTTGGCAAACCATGGGGTGGTGTCTTTAGAATTCACTACACCGAGAGTCTCAAGAGGAAATGTTTCGGTAATTTCCTTGTTCTCGAAAACATCTTTGTGAGGATCTTCTAGACGAGAGAGATGATCGGCCGCTAGATTCTCGGCTCCTTTTTTGTCAAGCACGGTGACATCAAATTCTTGGAGGAGGAGCATCCAACGAAGCAATCTCGGCTTAACATCTTGCTTAGCTAAGAGATACTTGATAGCCGAATGGTCGGTATACACGATGCTTTTAGTCAAGACGAGATAAGGTCGGAATTTCTCAAAAGCATAAACCACGGCAAGGAATTCCTTTTCCGTTGTGGTGTACTTTAATTGAGCCTCGGTCATCGTCTTACTAGCATAGTGGATAGGACGAAAATGCTTGTCATAACGTTGCCCTAAGACGACCCCTATAGCATAATCACTTGCATCGCACATGATTTCAAAGGGTAATTCCCAATTAGGAGCAACAAGAATGGGAGCTTCGGTAAGTTTCCTTTTGAGAGTTTCGAAAGCCTTAACACAATCCTCATTGAAGTTGAAAGGAGCATCCTTCTCGAGAAGGTGTGTCATAGGACGAGAAATTTTCGAAAAGTCCTTGATGAAACGACGATAAAAGCCCGCGTGGCCTAGGAAACTCCTAACTCCCTTAACGGTTTTGGGATGAGGTAACTTGGCGATGACGTCTACCTTAGCTTTATCGACCTCAATCCCCGCCTTCGACACCTTATGTCCTAAGACGATTCCTTGTTTACACATAAAATGACATTTCTCCCAATTAAGCACAAGATTGGTTTCTTCACAACGTTTTAACATTTGCTCGAGATTAGATAAACATGACGTGAACGAATTACCAAATACCGAGAAGTCATCCATAAACACTTCCATCGACTTCTCGATCATATCGTGAAAAATTGCCATCATACACCGTTGAAACGTACCGGGTGCATTACAAAGTACGAAAGGCATCCTACGATAAGCGAACGTTCCATAAGGACACGTAAACGTAGTTTTCTCTTGATCACGAGGGTCGATAGGGATTTGAAAGTAACCGGAAAAACCATCTAAAAAGCAATAGAATTCATTTCCCGCTAGTCGCTCCAACATTTGATCCATGAAGGGCAAAGGAAAGTGGTCTTTACGAGTGGCGTCATTTAACTTTCGGTAGTCAATACACACCGTCCAACCGGTCACAACACGAGTGGGAATTAACTCGTTGTTTTCATTAGGCACAATGGTCATTCCTCCCTTTTTAGGGACACAATGGATAGGGCTCACCCATGGGCTATCGGATATAGGATAAATCATTCCCGCGTCAAGGAGTTTAAGGACCTCCTTTTTAATGACATCGTGAATTTTGGGATTCACCCTTCTTTGACTTTGAATTGCGGGTTTGTAGTCCTCCTCCATTAAAATCTTGTGAGTACAAAATTTTGGGTCAATACCCTTAATGTCGGATATTTTCCACGCAATTGCCCCTTTATGAGCCTTAAGAACTTTCAAGAGCTCGGTTTTTTCATTATTAGCAAGACCTTTTGCAATAATAACCAGCAACTTGTCATCACCTTCCAAGAATGCGTATTCAAGGTGAAAAGGAAGATCTTTCAATTCAAGGATAGGTGGTTCCTCGATTGAAGATTTTGGTTCAACACTCATAACTTCCATCGGCGAAAGAAATGGTGGAATAGAAGTATCATCACTAATCAACACCTCATCTTCATTGTCGATTTCATTTGAAGTTAAATCGCCTCCTTGGAATGGAGTGAGATTTGGTGTGGAACTAGAAAGAATCAGATCCAAAATAGTGGGATTGCCACTTGACGAGCTATCGGAAAAACCTAACACTTCTTGTGAAAACTCATCGCAAACCACATCAACGATGTCAATGTGATTGATGGTAGCGATTGCATAAACATGAGAAGGTTTCGAGTTTTGAGTAGCGTTTATAACAAGTTCCTCTTCGTTGAATCTCAAAGTGATAGTTCTTGCATGAACATCGATAAGCGATCTCGAAGTATCTAAAAATGAACGACCTAGAATTAGAGGAACTTGAGGATCCGCGGGGATGTCAACTACTATAAAATCAACGGGATAGTAGAACTTCCTCACTTTCACGAATACATCTTCGGCTACTCCACATGCCATAATCGTAGAATGATCGGCCATCTCGATGGACATGTTCGAAGGAATGAGAGCCGGAAGCGAAAGCGATTTCCAAATGGAAAATGGCATCAAATTAATGCTCGCACCAAGATCGGCCAAGGCGAGACATTCTTTCATTTCTTGTATGTCACAAGGAATGAGAAACTTTCCGGGATCACCAACTTTTTCCGGTATGCGGTTAAGATAAACCGAAGAACAATTAGCAAGCTTTGAAAGCTTTTCCTTATCGCTCATCATACTTTTAAAAGTGGAAGCGAAACGAGGCATATATAACAACGCGTCGGCTAAACTCACATCAAAACGCACTTGTTGAAACATTTTTATAAAAAGCTCGATTTGTTGTTTGTTACGTTCTTGCAACTTCTCTTTGTTTCGTCTCGAAGGGTAAGGTAAAGGTGGTGTGGGTTGGTCATTAGGCAACGGCCTTGGAAACTCGGGTTCCACAATTGGTATTGGTTCAACCGTAGGTGTGGTATGAGCGGTACTTCGTGGGATTGTAATGTGCTCCTTTTCGACCATCACCTTGGGTTCTTTCTCTATTTCCTTCTCCGTAGAAGTACTTGGACGAGAGATTGGTTCCTTGAAAGTTTTACCACTTCGTGTAGTAATAACCTTTATTTCTCCCTTCGGGTTTGCAATGGTATCACTAGGAAGACCACCCGAGGAAGAGGGTTTACACATGATTGCTTCAAACATCTTAGCCATTCGGTCCTCAAATTTTGATTGCCTAGCATCCGCTTTTAATAACTCTTGCTTAATCTCATGTTGTCCTAATTCCATCTTTTGTTGATTTTGTTGAAGACGTTGGACATTTCCTTCCATTTTGTTTGCATGAGTTTTAAGTTCATTAGAAAGTTCGTTTTTAAGCTCATTTTTCAACTCGGATCTTAAGCTAATCATCTCACGTTGCATGTTATCAAATTTAGCATCATTTGCTTTAGCATAATCCAAAAATTCTCCTTGCAAATTTTTAGTGTGAGCATTTTGAAAACCTTGTGTAGTGTTTTGAAAATCACGGTTTTGGTTTTGATTAGAAATTTGTCCATTCCCACTTTGATAATTCCCCTTGTTGTAGTTACGTGTGTTGCCTTGGTAATTACCTTGGTTGTTGTTTCGATAATTGTTAACATTTTGGTTTGGTGGAGCTTGATTTTGGCGGGAACCTTGACCGTTTTGGTTGTAAGTTCCCGTTGCTACATAAGCACTCGAAGTGTTACCATCCGCGGTAATGCACTCGGAAAGATCATGAGCTCCCCCACAAGATAAACAACTCTTAGCAACCGCTTTAACCGAAGCGGAATTGGAAGCTTCTTGAGCCTTCCAATGGGACATAAGATTAGCAAATCTATCAAAAAACCGATTTTCCTCATTAGCTTCATCATGTAAGGCGTTAATGCTACGAGACGATTGTGACGAAGATGATGAACCCATATTGGCAACACTCGGTGTGTTACGAGGGTTATAAACCTTAGATCTATTCTCAATGACTTGTAAAGCCTCATTTGTCGTCTTGCACAAAAAATTACCACCCGCGGCGGCGTTCAAATAATCTCGTTCATGATCATTAAGCCCATTATAAAAAGTATCCACTTGATGCAATTCCGTAAAATCATGGTGTGGACATTCATGTAACATTTCTCTAAAGCGTTCCCATGCCATTGAAAAACTTTCATTATTTCTTTGCACAAATCGTGAAATCTCATTTTTCAAATGTGTTGTTTTAGATGGTGGAAAAAACTTGTTCACAAACTTAGAAACGAGATCGGCCCATGTCAAAATCGAATTTGGCGGTTCTTTCTCGAGCCAAATTTTTGCGGGTCCATCCAACGAGTATGGAAACAACATCATCTTAATGGCGTCATGTGGAACATCCTTAAACTTGCTAGTGGCGGTGAGACGGTTAAAATTCCTTATATGGTAATGCGGGTTGTCTTTCTCGTGACCTCTAAACTTATTTGCTTGCAACATCGACATTAAACCCGTCTTAATTTCGAAATTCTCCGCAAGGATGGCGGGAATCACAATAGCCTCTCCAAAACCCTCGGCGGGTGCTTGTAGCAACTCCATCATAGTACGATTAGCCATGACGACTTCTTGTTCTACAATAGGTTCAACAATTGGAGGTTCTTCAACAATCAACGTCTCTTGATTGGCTTGCTTTTGAAGTCGTTTACGAGCTTGTTTTGCTTGATTACGAGTGATCATAAACTTCACGAAGAATGGGAGGTGAGCAAAGAAGATTCTTTTTGGGTGTTTTGTGAATTTTCAATTTTTTTGTGTTTTTGATGATATTTATTTTTTTTGGATTTTGGTGTATCTTCGTAGACAACAATCTACAAAATCTCTCCTCGAATCAAACTCTTGATTAAAGAAGCCTCAAAGGAATGAAAACGATCACGTGGAGTGAACGCCTTCGAATGACTTTAGAACTTTGGTGAAAACCAAATTGTTCAAGAGGGTTTAATCACAAAGAAACCAAGCAAATATATTATACGTAATAATACTTTGGGCGGCAAAACCCTCGATTAGCCTTCAATCTCAAAATACTCACAAGCAAGCGGGGAAAAGAGGCGGCGCGAAGCACTTAAGAGCCTTTTTCCTTAGGGTATATTTTATAATACCCGCCTTATACCCACCTTATAGTTTGTATCTTTCAAAATCGAGCTTCACGAAAGTATTTATCTATTTTTGCCTTTTTCTTTTTGTTTGAGATTCGAATACAATAACTGAGTGATGAAATCCCAATTAAGGTTGTGTTTTCACACTTTTGGAGATATTGTGAATTTATTGTGATACTTAATACAATATAGTAATAATATTTGTACAAGAAAAACCAAGAAAACCGATAATACGTATTAGTAGAGTTCTACCAATACAAATACTATTTGGTTAATATTAAAAACAACAATGCAAATTAATCACGACACACCTCCCCGGCAGCGGCGCCAAAGTGATTGTGGTAAAATACGACCTTTTAGGGAAAAGGCGTAAAAGTGGTAAGTATCAAACAAATGACTTTAGGAAAAATCAAGTGTTAATGACCCTTAATGGTGATGAAAGTTCGTTTCCCAAGGAGGTATATGTGTGTGACTAAGATGTACAAGATTTGAGATTAATATTTGGTTTAGAAGGGGATTAGAAAAGAAGATGACGAAGACGTAAAAATAAAAATTAACCAAAAATTACTACTAGAAAGTTAAAACGTAGAACCTTAAAAATCACAAAAATAAAAATAAATTCTAAAAATTACCAAAAATTCACCAAAATTCAAAAATAATAAACTAAGAGTTTACCAATGATCAAAACTTTTTCAAACCTTTTAAATAATTAAATATTCAATTTTTTAATGCTAATTAAAGCCCTAAAAATCAAATAAATTATCAAAAAGCCCAAATAAAGATTTTTCAATTGGTAAAACTCTAAAATGACCTAAAAAGATTAAAAACTATTTTTAGAAATTTTAAAACTAATAAAAACTATTTAAAATGATTTAAAAACTATTAAATCTTAAAATAATTATAAAAATTAATCTAAATGAGATAAAATTATTCTAAAAGTTGCTAAATTCCTATTTTAATGTAATTAACCTAAGAAAAATGTAAAAAGTTGGAAAATGTGAAATTTCAAAAATAATAATAAAATAATATTAAAAATCCAAAAATTATAAAAAATTCTAAAAACTTGCAAACTAGTTTATTTTAACCTAAATAATCAGAAAATCAAAGTGAAATTACCAAAATACCCCTAATGGGCCCTCAAATGGGCCAAATCCAAAAACAGTCAACCTAAAATGGGCTTTTGGGCCCAAAAAGTCAAACTTGGCCCAATTGACTTGGAAAAACCCTATCTGACTTAAAATTCAATTCTAAGAACAAAACTCTAAAGGCCCAAAAGCTGAATGTGAGCTTATCACAGCTTATTGAACACAAAGCTTATTCTTATTGGGCTTTTCAGCCCATTAAGCCATAAGCTAATGCCATAAGCTCTAATTTGACACACAACCCTCTTTTAGGATGCTTAAGAGATATGTCAAAAGAAATTTCCAATAAGCACACTCAATAAGCCAGAAAATAGAAAAGCAAAAATCCACAAAACGACAAAATAGTCGTTTTTGAGAAATAATGCACCTCAGGACTTGATTCAACTTGCAAAAGCTTTCAAATGGACTCAATAAGCAATATCAATCAACAGAAATCCAATAAGCACAACCAATAAGCCAGAATAAGCACAAATGAACTTATGTAAAAGTCAAAGGAGTTGGTTTTCTAGTCAAACCTAAAAGTCAACCACCCAAATGCTCCAGTATGAACAAATGGGTCAAAATATGAGCACCTATTACAAAAACAAAGTTGTTGCAGGTTGGAATAAGCTACTATAGCTTATTGATAAGCTGACACCAAAATTGCACTATCAGTGGCAACCAGCAGGGGAAAGGAGTTCCCACTGCTTTGACTAATTGACCAAGCTTATTTGAGAGTTCTGGTTTGATTCAATTGGAAACAAAGGCACCCTTGTGATCAGTGAATCACAAGGAGTCAATAGCAACAATAAAATCACAAAATGATCCACATAATAAGCCACAATAAGCCAAACAGTCCACAGATATGCTCCAGATAAGCAAATACGCAGTTAAGCACTTAATAAGCAGATTTAGCCACAATAAGCCAACCAAACTTAACAGGATGCATACACAAGCTATATAAACTAATAATAAACACAAAGCAACAAGAATCAAACACTGAATCAAAGAAAATAGCAAGATCAAAGCACAAAAAGTTACTGATGAACAATGAACATATGCAGAAAACAAGTTTGCTGATATACTTGACACTTGATCCAATTTCAAGCCTCAAATCCTTCTTCCCTGGTGTGATTAACTATGATTTAGCACTTGTTAGCCCTAGCCTAAGCCTAGATCTAGGTGTCCTCAAAATCCTAGCCAATTTTACCAAGTTATGAAGATTTTATAGCCAATCTAAGAATCAATGTGTTCTAAACCTCAAAACCTGCAAACAGATGAACAATATCACCCAAACAACAGATACCAACACTAACAACCAACAAACAAACACTTAACAAGCCACAAATCCAACTTATGCAGTAATCCCAAACACCCTTTTAAAACTTGATTTCACAAATTTTCAAAGGCTTATGAAGATTCAACCCACAAATCAGATCACTAACACCTCAATAACATCAAACCAAACCAAATCAACAATAATCAACCACAATAACACAGATTCAAGCATAAATCCACAAAAATCACAAATAATCAGAAACTTAAAGAGAAAATGAAAAGGGAAGAAGATGCAAACCTCCAAGACCTACATCCAGGCCCTGGATTGTTTGAGCTGAGGTACTAGCAGAACAAGTACCAACTTCCAAGCTGCTAAGATGAACAAACCACAAAGTGAGATAAAAAATAATGCCAACTTTCTGATTTTTGATGCACAAGCTTTATCACTTAAAACCTTGCCTCAAAAACCTTCAAACAAGATAATGGAACTCAGATTTTAGCTTCTCAAACACCAAACTTTTATAAATAACAGATTAGAACTCAAAATTTTAAGAAATTCAAACTTTATTTCATAAAAAGGAATTACAAAGATTAAAAGCTAAAATCTGGAACAAAGGGACTCTCACATGTTTAGGTCTCCTTTTATAGGCAAATGCCTGGCTAAACACTATTCACAAACCCTAGAAGTGAAATTCCCTAAATGCCCTAAGTCCTTCTAGACGAATCCTTGGTGTGAGCTGTTCAAATGCATCTTGGACGTTCATTTCAGCTTTGTTATGAAGCAGTGATCCTTGGTTGTTGATTTGGCCACGTCATTTTACTTGAAGGCCAAGTTGTGTTGTGATTGGTTAAACGGGAATTGAGGGTGGGGTCCATAGTGAGTGGGATTAAGGGTTTTAAGGTTGGGATAGGTTTCTGCATGTGTGAATCACACATGTGCAAAGGTAATTGAAAATTACCCCATGTTTAAGTGGAGTAAATTCTGTGTGGTGAAAAAGTGAATAGTAGTGTGTTTGATCCGAAATTGGGGGAAAGGTGTTTGTTTGGCGCATTTTCAGTTTGAATGTTTCAAATAGACACCTTTGGCCCTTGTTCTTTGGTATTTTTGGTAAACAAAGTCTTTCAGCCCAAAAAAACGTATTTCCCTTTGTTTTAACTTTCACCACTTGTCACTTTTGGCACAAAACTTTGGAAAAAGGATTTCAAGGGTTATTTTTGCCATTTTTGGATAATTCAAGGGCTGATCTTGGACATTGTTGATCTTCAAAGGTCTTTATTGTAACTTTGACTTCATGAGGGACCATTATTGGCAATTTTGATTTGTTGAGGGACTAATCTTGCCATTTCTTCAAAGTTGAAGGACCTTTTGTGTAATTTTGACAAACTTAAGGGACCAAACTTGTAATTATGAATATACAAGGGTTTTAAGTGTCATTTCTTCAATAAATGAGGATCAATCTTGTTTGTCTTCAAGTCTTCAAGGGTATTTGTTAAGAATTCCATGATTAGGGCCCGGTTCTTTGTACGGCTTCGTTTCTCGTGTCCGTTTTTCCTTGTAACTTGTGATCTTTTGTCTTTTTCACGATATCCATACCTAAAATACACAAGTAAACAAACACAAGCATATATATGGTATTTTATGACATTTTCATGTATTTAAAGCCCGAAAAGAACGATGAGATCATGTATAAATGCCATCTCATCAAAAGGCCAGAACTGCTTTGGCTATGGCACTTTCAGAGGACATCTTA
Source organism: Glebionis coronaria (assembly GCA_025667525.1). NCBI lineage: Eukaryota > Viridiplantae > Streptophyta > Magnoliopsida > Asterales > Asteraceae > Glebionis > Glebionis coronaria. The sequence goes on along the minus strand of CM046877.1, from coordinate 369,826,131 downwards.
CCTAGCTTTCATCATTACAAGGATGCAAAGGCTATGTGGGATGCCATCAAACTTAGATTTGGAGGTAATGACAAATCTAAGAAGATGAAAAAGATTGTTCTGAAACAAGAATTTGATAACTTCTCAATTTCCAGTATAGAAGGAATCCATGGTGGCTATGGATGGTTTAGTAAGCTGCTTATTCAATTGTCAGTTTATGGACAAGTAATTCCTAATGAAGAAGCTAATCTGCAATTCTTAAGGAGTGTTCCACAATAGTGGAAAGCAATGGCTATGCACTTCATCACAAAGGATGATCTTGATACAATTCCTTTTGATCATTTCTACAACAATCTTAGAGCTTATGAGATGGATGTTAAAGGCGTTGAGGTGACCAAAGCAGTAGCAACAACAAAGTCTAACTTGGCTTTTGTGTCAGAAGGTAACCACGGTACTTACTTTCAAAATACTACTAGTGGATCAAGCAGCGGTACTTACTTCCAAAACACCGCTGGAGGAATTACAAGCGGTACTTACTCACAAAGTACTGAAGGCAGTCCTATAGTCTCTCAAAATCCATAAGGAAGATCTTCACCATTGTTTAGTGACAATGATGCCTTCTCATTCTTTGCTGGACAAGACAACAGACCAAGATTGACTCTCAATGACTTATTCCAAATGGATGATGCTGATGTTGAAGAGATGGATCTCAAATGGCAAGCTGCTATGATTTCTGTGAGATCTAATAGGTTCTTTAAGAAGACTGGAAGAAATATGATTGTTGATCCTAATGAGCCATTAGGATATGACAAGTCTAAAGTTGAATGCTATAACTGTGGAAGGAATCGACATTTTGCAAGGGAGTGCACTAGAGACAAGGTTGAAAGTAGCAGTCTAGAACCATTCCAAGAATTTCTGAAAGCTTTCCAAAAGGAAACAGCAGGAGTCCCAAAGGAACCAAAGCATTGGTAATTGTAGATAGAGGAGTGAACTGGGCTGAAGATGAGGAAGAAGAAGAGCTTGGTTTGATGGCTCTCTCACATGAAGATACTGAGGTACATCCTTGTTCTAAAGATTGTGTACTTAAATTTAATAGCTTAAAAGTAGAACTAGATGAACAGTATTAAAAAGTCGACACATGCACTGTAGAATTAAATGATTTTAAACAGGGTGTTTCTAAGCTAGAGGAAAATATAGTTTTGTATAAAAAGGGTCAACAAAACTATGAAGATAAGATAAGAATTTTAACTCTTCAAATGAGGGAAAAAAATGTGGAAATTAAAGCTTTTGAAAAACAACTTTTGAAAGTATCAGCAGAAAATGAAGCTTTAAAAGCCAGTCTTTATAATGAAAGGGAAGTGATTAATCATCAACAAAGATCTTCTAAAGGATTGGGTAAACTGATTAATTCACAAATGGGGTATTATGATAAGTCAGACCTAGGATATATTGAGGACCAACCTGGGATAACTTTAACTGACAAGGACTTATCAAAGGGGATTTTTGATAGTTCTAGTGGGTCAGATAATACACCTGAAAATGATAGATATGCTGAAGGAATGAAGGCAGTTCCTCCCATCATCAGGAAATTTCATGCCCCCTAGTAATGATACAGGTATAGAGTTAGATGAATCAAAGGCTGTTAATGATTCAAACTCTAATACTTTGACCCAAGATAAATCTGTTGTGACCAAAAACCTTGTTTATCCACCTTTAATGAGCAATTTTGAGTCTGAAGTGTCCAAAACTAGTTCTGCTCCCAAGCGGGTAAAAACTCCTAGCAAGGCACTACTGGATAATAATGTAAAACATAATAAAACCAAGAGGGGTGGGATAGGTTTCTTTGAGAAGAAAAGGATGTTATGTTTGTGGTAGTCTAAGTCATTTTATCAAAGATTATACTTTACATGAAGATAAAATTGTAAAACAAAAGGCTGCACAAAACGTCACAAGGAATAGTAATGGGAAAAATGCACAGGTTAATAGGCAACAGAGATCTAAAGATGACAAACCTAAGTTTGATCATGCTAAAAGGGTAGCTGAACCTCATAAGGTTACAAATATCTCTACCAAGAACTTTGTTCCAAGAGCAGTACTTATGAAACAAGGTCTAGTACCTTTGAAGTCTGGTAAACCAAGTACCGGCAAGTCTAGAACTGCAAGTACTGCTAGACAAAACTCAAGTACCGCTGGTCCAAAGTCTGTCAAATCAAAATCCCACAAGACTTCTAAGAATGTAGTTGAGAAAGCTAGAACATCTAGAAGTAAGCCTAATAACAAACCAGTGCAAATATGGGTTCCTAAAGGTGAAAAACCGTTTGTTCAGGCAAGTACTGCTAAAACAGTACTTAGGCCAAAAATGTACAAAGACAACAAACCTACTTATGTCTTTGATTATTTGACTGGAACCATGAAGTATAAGAGTGTATGTAGTCTTACTAGAAAAACTACCTATCAAACTCTTGAGTATGTAGGTCCCATAAGATCCGAGCCAAATGTGGCTTGGGTCCCCGTTAGAAACTAATAAGTTTTGTTTATGTGCAGGGGCATCTAATTGATGAATTGAAAGATAAAGGCATAGTGGATAGTGGATGCTCAAGACACATGACAGGGAATAAAGATTTCCTTGCTGAATTTGAAGAATTCAGAGGTGGACCAGTAGCCTTTGGAGGTAGCAAAGGTAGAATCACTGGCAAAGGGAAAATTAATACAGGAAAGTTGGAATTTGAGGATGTGTTCTTTGTGAAAGAATTGAATGAATTCAATCTCTTTTTTGTGTCACAAATGTGTGATAAGAAGAACAAGGTGTTGTTTACATATACAGACTGCTTGGTGCTCTCCAAAGACTTTGAGATGCCTAAAGAATCTCAAGTACTGCTTAAAGTACCCAGGTAAGAAAACATGTACACCTTTAATCTTCATACTATTACTCCAACATGTGGTTACATGTTTGATAGCTAAGGCTTCTAATGATGAGTCTAACTTATGGCATAGGAGGTTAGGTCATGTGAATTTCAAGAATCTTAACAGATTAGTGAATAGAAATTTGGTTAGAGGGTTACCTAACAAATCTTTTCAGAATGATTTCACATGTACTGCTTGTCAAAAAGATAAACAACATAGAACTTCTTGTAAGACCAAGACTGTCAATTCTGTGACAAAACCTTTGCAACTATTGCATATGGATTTGTTTGGTCAAGTTTCTATTAGGAGCATTAGTCATTAGACCTTTTGCCTAGTTATAACTGACGATTATAGTAGATTCAGTTGGGTTTTCTTTTCAGCTCTTAAGAGTGAAACCAATGAATTACTTAAGGACTTTATCACTTTAGTTGAAAGTTCACGTCTTAATCATTAGGACAGATAATGGGACAGAATTCAAGAATGCTGAATTTGATGAATTTTCTAGATCTAAAGGCATCAAGAGATAATTTAGTAATCCTAGGACTCCACAACAAAATGGAGTAGCTAAAAGGAAGAATAGGACACTTATTGAGGCTGCTAGAACTATGCTAGCTGATTCTCTTTTGCGAAATACATTTTGGGCAGAAGCAATCAATACTGTATGTTATGTGTTAAATAGAGTCTTAGTGACCAAGCCTCAAAACAAAACATCTTATGAACTTTTGACTGGTATTAATCTAACTATAAGTCATTTAAGACCTTTTGGATGTCACGTGTCTATACTAAATACTCTTGATCATTTGGGGAAGTTTGATGGAAAATCTGATCCAGGATATTTGGTAGGATATTCTTTGCAAAGTAAAGCATATAGGGTTTATAATTTGGCATCTAAAAAGGTTGAAGAAAATGCCCATGTTACTTTCTTAGAAAATAAACCCAATGTCCCAAGAATAGGTTATGATTGGATGTTTGATTTGGATTATCTAACAAATTCCATGGATTACTATTCTGTGCAAAAGAATTGTCAAACTAACAATGCATGTGAGAAGTCTGGTACAACTAAGTCAGGTACTCAAGAAGAACCTTCTTCATCAGACTCTCAGAATGATGATATTCATATCTATGTACCCAGTATGCCTACTGTTTTTCCTAGGGGTGAGCACAAACCGCACCGCAAACCGCAAAACCGCAAAAACCGCAAAAAAACTGCACCACAATAACCGCACCACAACAAAAACCGGTGAATCGGTTTTAAGAAAAAAGAAAATCCGCAAATGCGGTGCGGTTGCGGTTTTATCCTTAAAACCGCACCACCAAATCCGCACCGTACTGCATAGTAATTATATAAAACCAAAAAGCGGCATATCGATTATTTAACGTGTGTTATAGGAGTTTTAGTGCATATCATTAATATTTTAAATAATGTGTTTGTTTACATTAAATATATGCATTGTTATAACCGAAAATACGTACATCGTGAATCAAAAACCACAAAAATCCGCATTAAGTATATAAATCATAAGTTGTGGTGCGGTGCGGTTAACATCCGCAAAACCCACAAAAACCGCAAAAATCCGCAAAACCGAAACCGCAAAAAACCGTGCGGTGCGGATTCTCACTTTTGAAAAAAACGCAATTGCGGATGCGGTTTCATTTTTGCCAAAATCCGCACCTCACCGCACCATGCTCACCTCTAGTTTCTCCTATGGATGTTACTCCCCAGAAGCAAACAATGCCATCAACTGATGATCATGCCTCCCAAGAGCTTCAGAGGCTTCAAGATCAAGAAAAGAATGCTACATCTGCTAATGAGCATTCAAGAGAAGAATCTTTTGAGTCACAACACTCAGCAGTACATACTACACCTAGCGGTATCTCATCTACAAGTACTGCTAAGTCAAAATCTACAAAGTCTATTGATTCATTAGAAGGTATTTTACAAGTTATAGACGATGAATACATTTATGCTAGTCCAGCTGAAGGAATCTTCTCCAAAGCTTCCTATGATGAGAAGGGTGTAGTAACTGATTTCAATAATTTGGAAACTGAAATTCCAGTTAGTTCTATTCCCACTCATAAAGTCAACAACAACCATCCTACTACTCAGATTATTAGAAATCCCAAGTCTGTTGTGCAAACCAGAAGACAACTTCAAGCCAGTACTGAAACTCATGCACTTGTGAGTTATGTCAAACAAAAGTAGAGAACAAATCATAAGGATACTCAGCATTGTTTGTTTGCCTATTTCTTATCACAAGTAGAGCCCAAGACCATTTCTCAAGCTCTTGATGAAGAAAGTTGGGTAGATGCCATGCAAGAAGAATTAACACAATTTGAGCTACAAAAGTTTTGGATTCTTGTGGATCTTCCCTCAAGTAAAAGGGTTAATGGTACTAGATGGGTTTTCAGAAACAAGAAGGATGAAAGAGGAGTTGTTGTGAGGAACAAGGCAAGACTTGTTGCTCAAGGCTATAGACAGGAAGAAGGGATAGACTATGATGAGGTTTTTGCACCAGTGGCAAGAATATAAGCCATTAGGTTATTTTTGGCCTTTGCATCATATATGGGTTTTATAGTCTATCAAATGGATGTGAAAAGTGCCTTTCTTTATGGTACTATTTCAGAGGAGGTATATGTTTCACAACCTCCAGGTTTTGTAGATCCTAAATTCCCCAACAGAGTCTACAAAGTTATCAAAGCACTTTATGGTCAACATCAAGCTCCAAGAGCTTGGTATGCAACTTTATCCAATATTCTGTTAGAACATGGATATAGGAGAGGAACTATTGACAAAACTCTATTCATCAAAAAGAATGCTAAGGATATTATTCTAGTACAAGTCTATGTTGATGACATTATTTTTGGTTCAACCAAGAAATCATGGTGTGAAGAGTTTGAGGCTTTGATGAAAGGAAGATTTCAGATGAGTTCTATGGAGAACTTACTTTCTTTTTGGGACTACAATTCAAACAGAGGAAAGATGGAATCTTTATCAGCAAAGATAAATAGGTTGCTGAAATCTTGAAGAAGTTTTCATGTATGGATTCAATGAGTACAAGCACACCTTTTGAAGCTAAGAAGTCTTTATCAAAATATGAACATGGTGAAGATGTTGATATTCATATATACATGTCAATGATTGGTTCATTGATGTATCTTACTACTTCAAGACCATATATTATGTTTGTTGTGTGTGCCTGTTCAAGGTTCCAAGTTAATCCAAAGGTGTCACATCTACATGTTGTGAAGATGATTTTTAAGTATCTTAAAAGTCAGCCTAATTTAGGATTATGGTATCCTAGAGATTCAACCTTTGATTTGGAAGCTTACTCAGACAGTGATTATGCTGGAGCTAGTCATGATAGGAAATCCACAACAGGAGGTTGTCAATTCCTAGGCAGAAGACTCATATCATGGCAGTGTAAGAAGCAAACCATTGTTGCTACTTCTACAACTGAGGCTGAATATGTAGTTGCTGCTCATTGCTGTGGACAAGTACTTTGGAATCAAAGTCAGTTGTTAAATTATGGGTTCAACTTCATGAAAATCAAGATCTACATTGATAATGAAAGTACTATATGCATTGTCAAGAATCCAATCTTTCACTCCAAGACCAAGCATATTGAAATCAGACATCACTTCATAAGAGATGCCTATGACAAGAAGCTTATTCAAGTCTTGAAGATTCATACATACAACAATGTAGCTGATTTGTTGACCAAGGCATTTGATGCAAAGAGATTTGAATTCTTGGTGACACATATTGGTATGCTCAACCAATAAACTGCTGCATATGTTAAGGGGAGGTAATATTTGTACAATTTTTATGCTAATTTTATTGTATATTGTATGTTTTTGTGTTTTTGATATGATTGCAGGTTGATAGAATAAAATAAAAGAGGTTATAATGATAGTGGAATGCATGAACTGGTCAAATTTGTGAGGTACCGTTATGGATCCAAGTACCGCTAGCACAAATCCAAGTACCGAGTATGTTCCATGTACCGCTACATGTCTGTTGTACCGTTAAGGGTCTCTTTTGTAAATTTAGCGGTTTCTCCGCACTTGGGTTTGTTATTTACATAAATACTTACTCCAATTATAAAATTGATTCACCTAATCTTTTATTCTTATCTATTAATTCTATAACATTCTCTCTAATCTTTCGATCATCAAAAATACTAATGGCTGCTTTACAAGTGATCTCTAAGCACAACTTGGTCGCGAAGCTTGCTTAGAATGATGATTCTCTTGGTTTCCATGAGATACTTGGATTTTTATCTCGAAGCCATATTCGTTTTGCGCTTACTATAAGTCCCATTGTCTCTATTCCTATTGTTGAACAATTTTGGAATACTGTTGTGTTAGGTACTCGTTTTGATCAACCTTGCATTAAGGCTAGGGCGAATCATAGAAATATCTATGTAAATGAGGTACTGCTAAGGGCTAGTTTGAGACTTAATGATGAAAATGGACTTAGTATGCTAAACAATACAGAGATACATGATGGCCTTGCAGCCATGGGTTATGAGGGTGGCAGGGAAAGTCTTACTTTCTTTAAAGCTTTGTTTTCACCACAATGGAAATTGCTTTTTCATGCCATTATTCACTGTTTAAGCTCCAAACGTACTTCTTTTGATCAATCCGTGCTGCATTGGCATCAGCTGGTATTTGTCTAGCAAATAATAGAGTTTTCAACTTTTCAAAACTAATTTTTGAAGGCATAACTAGGTATTTGGAAGGAGTTAAGAAGTTTTTAATGTATCCTAGATTCATTCAGACTTTAGTTAATGACCAAATCCCTAACCTACCAGCGTTAAGAAATACATGGGGTGTTCCTACCTTTACAAAGAGAACTTTTTCTTTCTTGGCCAAATAAGGCAATGCCTTTACAGAAACTGTCACACCCTTATTTGCTAATATGTTAGCCCAACCTGCCAACCAAGAAGGTGAGGAACCTTACACTGCTAGTGGTTCTCGACAAACTCCTTCTAACCAGAGTTCCCATTCCTCAGAAGATACTCAATCTTCATCTCACAATATTGGATGAGGCAGAACAGGTCTATTCAAAAATCTGCTCTTAAAAAGCAAAGATTCAGAAACCTCAAGAAAAGGCAACTGAATGCAACCAAACAGGGGAGGAATTATGAAGAACCACTACCTTCTTCTGATATTCAAACAAGGGTCTCTGGAAATGACATCAACTTTGAAGCTGATGATGATGTCATTGGGAATTTTGAAGATGGCAATGGTTTAGAGACTGGTGTGGAAAAGGATAGCTTGGAGCCTACTAACATGGAGCTTCAACAAGAAGAACCACAACCTACTCATGAGGAACCACAAATTGAGGAAATGCTGGTAACTCAGCCAAAGTCACAACCTCAATCACCACAACTTTAAATAAATTGGAGTAGTTTCTATGAGAAGCTGGAGAAGATTAATGTCCAATTTCTTATATCTTCAACTCCACCACAAAGGCAATTCTGGTTTCACAAGAAACAGTCATTCCAAGTACTGTCAAGATTAAGAGTGAGCTATGATCAGACAAGACAGAGGAGTTATGATATGAGTGTAATTACTTATATCATTTATATCACTAAACGGACATAAAATGCATATTTCACATGAAAATTGGTATTGTATATGCGTGTTTTATTGTTTTATGTGTGTAGGTACCGAGATCACAAGAACCGGCAAAAACCGACACAATATTGAAGAAATGTCAATAGCTAAAAGACAAGATCGTTTTTATTCGAGGATTCAATTTTATCAAATATTATTGGGCCTTAGTGGGACCCACTTGAGATTAATGGGCTTGAAAGCCCATTAATATAGTTATGAAGTTATAGTGGATAAATTAAATTGGAAAGCCCATATACAAGCCCAAATCAAGAGAAAATGAGACGGATTGAAGTAATATATACTTTTTGGTCAATAGTCGGGTCCAAGCCCAACAATAAAGTAAGAAATGGATGGAAGTTTTATACACTTTGTTTGGTCAACTTTTCGGTCAAAGAAAATAAAACAAAGAAAATGTAGGTTTGCTATATAAGATCCGGTGGTCTAGTAGGGTGGTAGATGGTGGTGGAATCCATGGATGAAGTAGAGAGGTTGTGTGTGTAAAAGAAAGAAAAGAGTTTGATTAAAAATGAAAAGAAAACACAAGCAACAACCCCCTCCTTGGAAGCCTTGGAGGGGTATAAATAGTCACACGACACCTAAACTATACATCGTTACCTAGTCTAGTCTATGCGTGTGTGACTATGATAACTAATGGGAATTCTTAAATGTCATCACATAAAGTGAATTTCCAACAATCTTCCCCCATGGGACAACGTGTAGAATTCCTTACAATATTCTTCCTAACAAGTACGTAATGATTAAGAACAAAAGCTTCCATGAAGCGTCCAATGCTGATGATGTCTTCTGAGGCCTTTGACTTCAAGTCTTCACTTCAAAACGACTCATCTTTAAAGTAACTTGTAGTAGAAATACTGTAACGGCACGAGCTAAGTAATCCATGTACTTCTGGTTAAGGAGAAGCTTCTGAATTAACTTCCCCCTAATTCATGCCACATAAACTTGATGTAGAAGCTTTTAATAGCTTCCCCCTAAATCGACAATCCTCATAAGCAATTTCAAAGCTTTCAATAAAGCTTAGAATGATTAAGCGCACAACGGAATTTAAAAAGCAAACCCCATCATATGAAATGATAATATTACTATGAGTGATTGAAAGTAAGGGGCACACCAAGTAGATCAACAACGTCTCTTCTTACGCTTGAATAGTTCTTCTGAATTTTTCTTCCCCCTGAGAGTTCTAGTTATGCATACTAGAAAGAATCAAGACATTTCTTCCCCCACGTAGTTGAAGAAAGTAAACCAATCCCATGTATGAAGCCCAAATACTGAAGTGGACACTTTATCCCATTCATGAAGTTGACATCGTAACACTAGAGTCAATTAAGTCCCGGAAATGCACATATCTTCTTCCGGAGATGCACTAGAGTCAATTAAGTCCCAAAAGTGCATATCTCTCCATATAGGATAATGATAATGAATAATTGCAACATCAAAACAATTAAACATCAAACAATAGTGTACCGTTTAGAGATTGATAACGCCACGAGTTAAAACATTGATTTTCTCTACGGTTATGACAAATGTCTTCCCGGAATGTCTTCAAATCAAAAGAAGGTATGAAGTTCATCACGTGTACTCGTTGTACGTTCAATGTGTCTTCTTCTTCCCCCTTGATGGTTTCGAAACCTCGGAACCAGCAATAAATCGTATGCACATGTACCTGAAATCTCGTGAAAATAATAAATAAGCTGAATTGTATACTTTGTGAGAATCAGCTGCTAATCTAAATTCTCTACTCTTAAACTCTCCATGGCCATCTTTACCAACCCCCTTGTAGGCAATTTGAAGTGACCATTGATAGAATGAACCGGATATAGCAAACATGAAACTGAATAAGAATCCCTCGATCTTATGACTTAAGCTTGCACAATTGTTGAATGAGGAACGGTGGAGAAATCTCTAAGTACCCAATACATCACTAAAGAAGTATATAAGCACAACACCTCTTGAAATTATCCACGTCGACTAAGTGCGTGACACTGAGTACAACAATGTAACCCCTTTAAGTGATAGTTATCCGAGTCATCAACCAACCACCCCGAACCCGGAAACTAGATAAACAAGTCTTCATTCTAAGATTAAGCACGAGCAAGTTATCTTCAAAGATAAAATAAGTTCACGCCTTAGAAAAATCCGTCTTCAACTTCAAATAATTAATAACCGATCGAAAATCCGTAGCCACTAAAAATATCACCAATTTTTCTCGATCTCGTCAAAATAAATAACTTTTCATCATTTTGTCTCGTCACTTAGTCTCGTTTTGAATCTCGACATTATGAACCACTAGTGTAACCATGTATCATACAACAACAATTTTGGCTCAATTCAATATTAACTAAAATTAAATTTAGTTAATATATCGTCACATACTAGTATGCTACTGCCTTTTGCCTAATTTCGTATGACACCAATTAAACTATGGATCACATTTTTAAACTCATCATTACGTGACTGGGCCATATCAAATGTCTACACGGTAGATTTTATGATGTATGGTAGCAACCCGCCCATTACTATTAATCCAAATATTTAGAGTATATAAAATATGATACCCTAAAACTTCTCACATCTCTTTACCCTAATCTTATATGTTATCTCATCTGCCTCCTTTTTTCTCCATCTTCTAAAACACAGCCACCAAAACTCATTCTCTCTATATCATCAATCTCAGCCAACAACACTCATCTCAAAACATCAACTCCTTTAATCTTATCTCAAAACCGACTGTAAAACCATCTCTAAATCATATAAGCAGATGCAAATCACCCAATTAACGACCACAACACAAAAAAAATAATCTCATTTGAACCCCATCATTATTTCGAATCACAAGACCACGTGATTATCTACCATAACTGACTAACAATAATCACTCGTAGCATCTTGTATCAAAATAATGGTGTATCGTTATGTTCGTGTAGGCCAAGTGACAAAGACAAATGACATCAAGATCTTTAAACAGGATCTCGGGTAGGTTTGTATTGGTTGCATCATATACGATTGATGTTTAATTAGTGATTGCATGTTGATTTTTGACGAAACAAAGAATAGATATGAACATATATGTTACTAGTCGATGAGGAGAAATGTTCATAGATATTTCTCTTGACAGATCGATGAGGAGAAATGTTCAAACACACACGATCTTTAAAGATCTGTGGTATATGTGAACAAATCTGAGATCTATATTCGAGTCTTTATGTATAGAGGCAATTAGGTGACGATGGGTTAGGTTTAGATTTGGTGTTGCGGAGTTAAAAAGTGGATGAGTAAAATGAGTTTTCGGGTTATGTTAAACTGGTCATAGTATCCATTTTGCCATCGTAAGATTAAAAAAAATTTAGCCATCGCAGTCTAGTACTTCCATCGCAACATGAGTCCATCGCAGCGAGTCATCGCAGCGACTCATCGCAGCGACTCATCGTATTCATCCATCGCAATCAATGCGATCTTATCCAAACGTTGTCCTTTTTCCGTTTTTCTAGGAACTTGCTTTTCTGGGCAAGTATGAGTTTTTGGATCTGGTTTTTCTGGGTTTTTAGCATCTTCAGCCAATAATACTTTGACCAATAATACTTTTTCAGAAACACAAACTTTGATTTGTGATTTCTAGGTTTTTAATGATTTGTGACCATGAAAAACACAAACTTTGACCCAAAAAAAATAATAATACTTTTTCACAGAGACAACCAATGGACTGATTAAAACATTTGACAGACAATACAATGGACTGATGGGACATAAGACATGATAGGCTGTGTAACCAGCTGTTTGATGGACCAAGTTTAAATGGACACAATAACATAACAAAGATAAGTGAGACAAAGATAAGAAAGACATCGTGACAAAAAAAGTTGTAACAGATTAAGACCAGGAAAAAAATTTTAACCACCGAATCACACAATAAAGACACGACGATCCAAGGAATGAACCGTGGATCTGATGCCAATTGTGGGTTTGCTATATAAGATCTGGTAGTCTAGTAGAGTGGTAGATGGTGGTGGAAGCCATAGATGAAGTAGAGAGGTTGTGTGTGTAAAATAAAGAAAAGAGTTTGATTAAAAATGAAAAGAAAACACAAGCACCAACCCCCTCCTTGGAAGCCTTGGAGGGGTATAAATAGTCACACGACACCTAAACTATACATCGTTACCTAGTCTAGTCTATGCGTGTGTGACTATGATAACTGATAGGTGTGTAAACACCTATCCTTTTACCACTTATAACTGGCTAAAACAAGACCAAAACACGTATTTAATATCATTTGTTTGGAATTATGCGTGGTTTTTGTGTTTATTGTGTTTCAGAGTCAACCGGATGAATATTAAAGAAAACATGAGATTGCACGGGTTTTATCGAGGAAAAAGACTCAAGACGAAGTCTATTGTCCAAGAGATGCAAAAGATTTGAAGTCAATGGGCCTATTTGAAGATTTATCCAAGAAAAGGACCAAAGATGGAAGATTTACACATGTCGAAAGAACTCAAGTCTATTAAACGAAGAAATTAAAAGACGAGTTGAATTTAATCGTCGACAAATCCTGAATCAGAATCGAAAACGTCAACTTTACAGAAAAGACGAGAAGACGAAAAGAGAGAAGAAAGCCCACTCACCAACCAACCACTAGGACTATATAAAGAATTCCCCTTCACACATTTGGACAAGTTTTTCTTTCCCAGTTTTCTTTCTTTTCTTCCGTAGAAAGCCAACACCATTAAGGTGTTGGTAATTTTTCATTCTTGTTAAATCTTTAATTTTGTAAGTGTTTAATCTTTCCTTTTGTTTACTTTACATTAATCAATCAATATAATCTTTCCATTTCATCTTGTTCATCTTGTTCTTTGATTCAAAGTTTTAAAGTTCTTATTTAGTTGATTTTGATCTTCAAAAGTTAGTGGGTTTTGTGTTTTTAATGTTTTGATATGTTGTCTATGGTTAGTGATTAGTTTTGTTTAAGTGTTGGTTAAAAACTTGGTTGATTTTGGCTTAAAAACGTATCCCCTGTTTTCTTTCTGTTACTGTTCTTCATTTCCCCAGAAATTCCGAATCAAGTACTGTTCATTTTTTATTCCGTATCAAATTGGTTCATCCGGAATATTTTATATATTCCGGATCAGTGCCTTTCATTCGGAATATAATTTATTCCGAGTCAAGCTCCTTCATCCGGAATATTCATTATTCTGGATCAACATCCTTCATCCGGAATATCCATTATTCCGGATCAACGTCCTTCATCCGGAATATTCATATATTCCGGATCAACTTATTATTCCGCATCAAACATTTATTCCGCATGAGTATTTTATTCCGAATGAACCAGTTATTCCGCATAAGCCACTTATTCCGCATGAAGCACTTATTCCGCATGAACTAATTATTCCGCATGAAGGATTATTCCGCATGAAGCTTTTTCCATTTATTCCGAGTAAGCAAGGATATTCCGAATGAAGCATTTTTATCTGATTTATTCCGGATCAATGGTATATTCCGAATGAAGCATTTGTAAGGTTATTTACTTTACTGTTTTATTTAAATCTTAATTTAAGTTTTATTTTTATTGATTAACTGCTTCTAGCTTACTTTTAGTTACTTCACGCATTTACCTGTTAGTAGAATAGAAAACCAAACCCCCTATTTGTCACCAAGAACAAATCATTCCACTTTGAGCTGTGATCAATTCGAGAAGATTCCGAGATTAATCTGAACCCCATAGCAAAAACAAGTGTATCAAATGGCGCCGCTGCCGGCTCTTCTCGTTAAGATTAACAGTTTTTTGTGAAAACTTGGATTTTGGGATCCGTTCGCCGTGAACGTTTCTTTTTCATAAAAATTTTCAAAAAAAAAACCCTAAAAATATAAAATTTTCAAAATACAAAAAAAAATTAAAAAACCAAAAAACCAAAAATATTTCTTGTTTGCTTTGTTAGTTCTTTTGCAGGTGCATGCGTACATGATCAACGTCTTATCAAGAGCCCGAGCCTTTCGAAGACTTATACATGGCCGGTGTACACAACAACAACAATAACCCACCTCAAAACAATAACAACAATAACAATCCACCTCTCAACAACAATAATAACAACAACAATGAGCCTCTACCGGACAATCGCCCTATGATTGAACTGTTACAAGCACATGTGGAGGGCAACAATGATCCAATTGTCATACCCGCGATTGCAGCCAACAACTTTGAGCTCAAATCCGGCTTTATCCAGATGGTATCTGCTCAACCATTCTTGGGGCGTACCATTGATGATCCTCATGACCACATCAAAAGGTTCATGTAACTCACGAATACGGTCAAATTCAATGGTGTTCCACAAGAGGTAATCCGTTTACAACTTTTTACTTTCTCCCTAGAGGGACAAGCCCGACATTGGCTTGCAAAGGAACCACCACAAAGTATTCTGACGTGGACAGATTTGGAGACCAAGTTCATAAACTACTTTTTCCCACCCTCTCGTACTACCGCTTTGCGGAATGAAATCATTAGTTTTGAACAAAAGTACGATGAGTCTTTTAGTGAATCTTGGGACCGTTTTAAAGATCTTTTAAGAAAGTGCCCACAACATGGTTTTACCAAAGTGCACCAAATTAATACTTTTTATAATGGTTTAAGCATGAATGACCAAGATTCACTAAACAGTGCCTCGGGGGGTAATATTTTGGTTAAGACTTCTAATGCCGCTTGGGATATTATTGAAAATAAGTCTCGTGTGCAAACCAAGAGTGTTCGGACCAATTCCGCTAGTGCTAGTACTAGTGACAACGACAAGCGACTTGACAAAATCACTATGCTTCTTGAATCGCTTGCTACCCAAACCGCTAGCAACACCAACAGCATCAACGCTAAAAATGCTCAAGTCAATGCTGTCAGCCAACCATGTGAAATATGCGGTGGTCCTCACTCTTACACCACTTGTACCACCACCCAAGACTATCCTTCTGAGAATGTGAATGCAGCATACGGTACCTATCCTCCGGCCGCTTATCAAGCTCGTCCTCAAGGAGACCGCAACTTACTTAGCTACCGCTCAAACAACTTTCTTTCCCCGCCCGGTTTTCCCCCACCCAATCAAAACCAACAACAAAACCTTAACCGACCAAACCAACAACAACCTCGTGCACCATACCAACCACCCCAAAGACAACCATATCCACCTCAGAGAAACAACCAAGTTTACCAACAACCTGCTTATCAACCACCCGCCTACAATGCTCCTCCCAACTAACCCACCGCATTACCCCAAGATATTGGAACCTACATGAGGACTAATGATGTGATCGTGGACAATCTCCAGCGAGAAGTGCTCAACTTGAAAGTAGACATGGTGAAACAAGGGAACGATCTTCGAGCTAATATGAGAAACACTTTGGCAAGTCAAACGAATGACTTAAGGAACATGATGGCTAGTTTCTTCCATGGTAATCAACCCTCTTCTTCGGGTACTCTTCCGAGTAACACCGTTGCGAATCCAAGAGGGGAGATGAAAGCAATCACCACTCGCAGTGGCAAAGGTACCAAGGAACCCGAGCTTCCTATACCTCCACCGGTGATTGTGACTAAGGAAAACGAGTCACCTGCTCCTATTCCTCATCCTTCTACTTCCCCAATTTCTCCACCTCTTACTTCTACCCCTCCTCCACCCAAGGATGTGAGTGATCCTTCGATCCCAAAGACTTCCTCTTCTTCCGATATACCTTATCCCTCAAGGTTGAGGAAAGAGAAGCTCAAAAGCAAGGATGATATTCAAGTTTCGAACTTTCTCAAAATGTTTAAACAATTGAATTTCAACATCTCCTTCGCTGAGGCTCTCGCTCACATGCCCAAATACGCGAAAATGTTCAAAGATCTTATTAGCGACAAGGAAAAGCTTCTTGATATCGCTAATACCCAACTTTATGAGAATTGCTCTACAGTGCTCTTAAGGAAATTGCCAACCAAGCTTGGTGATCCGGGTCGCTTCTTAATCCCTTGCAACTTCCCGGGAGTAGAGAATTGCATGGCCCTAGCCGATCTAGGTGCCAGTATTAACTTAATGCCTTTAAGTGTTTGGAAGCAATTATCTCTCCCTGAGCTAGTCCCCACCAAAATGACTTTGGAATTAGCTAACCGTACGGTTGCTTATCCAGTGGGGATAATCGAAGACGTCTTTGTAGGAGTCGACAAATTCACTTTTCCTGCCGATTTCGTCGTGGTCGACTACGATATGGACCCTCGTGTGCCATTAATCGTTGGACGTCCATTCCTGAGGACCGGTCACACTCTCATCGATGTTGAAGCAGGTGAGCTTATCATGAGAGTTGGTGACGATAAAATCGTCTTCAACATGGGAAAGCTTTCTAAACAGCCTTATTCATACGAGAGTGTTAATTGTATTGACGTTCTTGATGAGGCTTGTGAAGAACACTTCAAGATGCTTGTAAAAGTATTCCTATCTCTCTTCCTAATGTTGAGACCGTTTCCTCTATTGATTCATCACTATCTCTATTTGGAGAAAGTGATTTCCTTTGGAAAGATTTGGAAGCCACCATGGGAGATGTGAACTTAGTAAATGACGATTCTCCCACCGATTGGGATGAAGACATTCGTCTCATTGAGAACCTTCTCAAAGAGGACCATATTTCTCCACCATCTCCCAAGGCTATTGCTATTGATGAACCGAACTTGAATACGCCTCTCATCGAAAATCCTCAGGATTTAGAACTTAAGGAGTTGCCGCCCCATCTCGAGTACGTGTTTCTTGAAGAAAAGAAGAAGTCGCCCGTCATTATCGCGAAGGACTTGAAAGAAGAAGAGAAATATCGCCTCATCGCCGTGCTTAGAGATCATAAGAAGGCAATTGCTTGGAAAATTTCCGATATCCGCGGAATTGATCCAAACTTTTGTACTCACAAGATTCTCATGGAAGATGACTTTAAACCCGCAATTCAGAGCCAAAGAAGGGTTAATCCTCGCATTCATGACGTCATCAAACAAGAGGTTATCAAATTTCTTGATGCCGGCTTGATTTACCCTATCTCGGATTCGCCTTGGGTAAGTCCCGTCCATTGTGTGCCCAAGAAGGGCGGAATAACCGTTGTTCCCAATGAACACAACGAGTTGATTCCCACTCATCTCGTTACTGGGTGGAGAGTTTGTATCGACTATCTCAAACTCAATGATGCCACGAGAAAAGATCACTTTCCTCTTCCCTTCATGGATCAAATGCTCGAGCGTCTAGCTGGTAATGACTATTACTGCTTTTTAGACGGTTTCTCCGGGTATTTTCAAATTCCCATCGATCCCAAAGACCAAGAAAAGACTACATTCACTTGTCCCTATGGAACATTCGCTTACAAACGTATTCCTTTTGGGTTATACAATGCTCCTGGGACGTTCCAAAGGTGTATGATGGCTATCTTCCATGACATGGTTGAAGAAACTATGGAAGTCTTCATGGAAGATTTCTCGGTTTATGGCGATTCTTTCTCTGCTTGCCTTGCCAATTTAGAACGTATGCTTAAGCGGTGTGAAGACACTCGCCTTGTTCTTAATTGGGAAAAATGCCATTTCATGGTAAAAGAGGGCATCGTGCTAGGACACAAGATCTCCAAAGCCGGTCTTGAAGTGGACCGTGCTAAAGTCGATGTTATTTCTAAGTTGCCTCCACCTTCAACCGTGAAGGGTGTGAGAAGTTTCCTCGGTCATGCGGGCTTCTACCGTCGCTTTATCAAAGATTTTTCTAAAATCGCTCGCCCGATGACCCACCTCTTGGAAAAAGATACTCCTTTTATCTTTTCCAATGAGTGTATTGAAGCCTTCAACTTGCTTAAGGATAAGCTAACTAAGGCACCGGTCTGGGTTACCCCTAATTGGGAGCTGCCTTTCGAGTTGATGTGTGATGCTAGCAACTTTGCTATTAGAGCGGTTTTGGGCCAACGAGTGAAAAAACACTTCCAACCGATCCATTACGCTAGCAAGACAATGACGGGGGCTTAATTTCATTACACGACAACCGAAAAAGAGCTTTTAGCTGTTGTCTATGCTTTTGAAAAGTTCCGCCCCTATCTTGTCCTTTCTACCACAATCGTTTATACCGATCATTCCGCGTTGAAGTACTTGTTGACTAAACAAGATTCTAAACCAAGACTTCTTCGCTGGGTTTTGCTACTTCAAGAATTTAAAATCGAAATTCGTGATAAGAAGGGAGCTGAAAACCTAGCCGCGGATCATCTCAGCAGACTTGAGGATCCTTATCAAGGGGATCATCCGAACAAAGAGATCAATGACTCTTTTCCCCTGGAGACCTTAATGTCTATCAACTCGAGTAATGATGAAGCCTCGTGGTTTACGGACATTGCAAACTACTTGGCGGGTGGAATTTTCATCGACGGGTTAACATCCTAGCAAAAGAAAAAGTTCTTCAAAGACATTAAGACTTACTTTTGGGATGACCCGTATCTATTCAAACAATGTGCTGATTTGATTATTCGCCGATGTGTTGATGGACCGGCAACTTTAGACATTCTCGAAGCTTGCCACAAAGGACCCACCGGTGGTCACTTTGGTCCCAACTACACCGCCAAAAAAGTGTTTGACTCGGGATTTTATTGGCCCACCATTTATCGTGATGCTCACGAGATGGTTAAACATTGTGATGCTTGCCAAAACAAGGCAAGATCACACATAAAGATGAGATGCCTCAAAATTTCATACAAGAATGTGAAATCTTTGATGTTTGGGGTATCGACTTTATGGGACCATTCCCTTCCTCTAAAGGAAACAAATACATCCTTGTAGCCGTTGACTACGTTTCTAAATGGGTTGAAGCCAAAGCTTTACCCACTAATGACGCAAGGGTGGTTTGTAACTTTTTGAAGTCGCTCTTCGCTAGATTCGGTATGCCTCGTGCCATTATTAGTGATCGCGGGACTTATTTTTGCAATGATCAATTTGCAAGAGTCATGGCTAAGTATGGTGTCAATCATCGTCTTTCCACCGCATAACACCTACAAACTAATGGCCAGGCTGAAATCTCTAACCGAGGATTAAACCGAATTCTTGAAAGAACCGTGGGAGAGCATCGTGCCTCATGGGCCGATAAACTTGATGATGCTTTGTGGGCTTTTCGTACCGCATACAAGACTCCGATTGGTTGTACACCATATCGTCTCGTGTACGGGAAAGCATGCCACCTCCCCATTGAGTTGGAGCACAAGGCTTACTGGGCCTTGAAGTGGGCTAACTTCGATATCAACAAAGCCGGTGACCTACGCAAGATCCAACTCAATGAGCTGAATGAACTCCGGAATGAGGCTTATGAAAATTCATTGATCTATAAGGAAAGGACTAAGCTCATTCACGACTCTAAGATTAAAAACCGAGAGTTCCAAGTTGGAGACAAAGTTTTTCTCTTTAACTCTCGGTTGAAAATCTTTTCGGGCAAGCTGAAATCTCGTTGGTCCGGCCCATTCACCATTGCCCAAATTTTTCCATATGGTACTCTCGAGCTCGCTCAACCTAATGGACCTAATTTTAAGGTGAATGGCCAACGAGTGAAGTTGTACTTTGGTGAGGACATCTCTCATGAGATGATTCCATCCCTCACCACGTTTCCCATGAACTAATTTTGGGTCGAGTCAGGCTCGTGACTCGGTTATAAAAAACAAGCGCTCCTCGGGAGGCAACCCGAGTATCTATCCTTTTCCGTTTTAACCTCCTAAGTGTAGGGGGACCTCTATAGGTTGCTTGTGTTTGTGTGGTGATGTGATTACATAAATGTACTCTTGGAATCTTTGAAGAACCGTGCTCTCGTGTTATCCGAAATCCGGTTCTATCTCTCAACTATAGTGATTCAATTTTCTTCATACTCACATTTGAAATTGATCACTTTAGTCGTCTCTTCCTTAACTTGATTTAACCAACGTGCACAATGTCATAAGTGTAGGGGAGACTTTTCCCACATGCTTAAACATTGAGGACAATGTTTATCTTAAGTGTAGGGGGACTTCTATCGAAGTTTTAAGTGGACTTTTCCATGAAAATGCCTTCATTTAACCAGAAAATCATCTTTTTCAACATTTTTCAAATTTTTTATTAACTTTGGCCATTTAGTCGTAATTTTTAAATTTTTATCGTTGCTTTCATATGTATATATCCCGCAATAAAGTCAAAAATATTAATAAAGTGGTGTAGCTAGTTTTGAAATCTTTGACATATTAGGCCCGTTGCGATCATTTTGACTCAACCCGAATAGACTTATCCAAGTTTATTCTAGCTAGTATCCTTAACCATGTAGACCTTAATTGGTTTATTAGGCTAAGCGTCCACGAGTCTCATTACTTGAGATTTTAAATTATGGAGAACGAGAAATGATAGAGTCAATTATAAGTCGGTATTCTTGCACAAGCTCACTTGGTGTAATTATTTGCCTATTCTCCCATCACTTGCTAATAATTTATCTGCAATAAGTAAGTTCGTACGATTTGAAAAGTTACTTAGCTTCTAGCCCAAGATCGTTTAAAAGTTGCTCGGTAATGATAAGAGTTCATAGCCAAGGCATAACTTATGAAGCGGGGCGCGAAGATTGGCGAGTCCGAAAAGGCCCTAACAAGGCATGAGGATTCAATCTTATTGCTAAAGATCCAAGGTGATGTGAAAAGCATTATTCCCAAAATCAATATGAAGGATCAAGACTCACGACGAAAAGCAATCAACTCCCATAAAGATCATGGAGAAGTCTATCCGAAAAGACCCTAACAAGGTATGAGGATAAATAGATCCAAGTCCGAAAAGGAGGCGGATCGTTGTATCTCAAAATCCCAATTAGCGATTGAAGAAATAATCGTGAAGTCGTGGTCAACAAAGTTGGAGTACCCCTCAAAAGTCTCCAAGTGAAGAAACTCTATTAACGAAGAGAAGACCATTATCTCAAGAACGTCTCTCGAAGATATGAAGTATGAAGTACATGCCAAATATCGGCCCGAGAAAGGTCTCAAATCGTGAACCGAGTTATGCAAGATATGAACTTTTTGATATCCCGAGAAGCAGTTTTAAGAGATTTTGTCCTTTAGCTAACTATTGATCAAATCGTCCTACGTTGCTTTCAGCCTAAATAAACTATCGCAATAAGTCCAAAAAATGCATCTTCATGATCATTCTAAGACAAAAATAAAATATAAGAGATACACCTAGGAATAAGGGAGTTTAAGCATATAATTAAGCCATGTGTGTAAGTGTTTGATTTGCTAACTTATAATAACAATGATCTCGTTTTTAAGCTTAGTTTGGGGAACGTGAAACTTGAGGGTGATAAATCTTCGCAGCACCTAAGCCCTAATGTAAGTCCTTGATATCTTTGCAAGTTATTTCCATGTAGCTATTTTCAAGTGAAAATGGTTTTCTATCCTTTTACTTTAAAGTTTTAATTTCTCTTAGTACTTTAATTTTTGTTTAGTAGTATTTTAATAAGGCCAAGGTTGATTGATTATGAGAAAAGTGTAAATTTGCTTTATCACTAAGCATTGCATGAGGGCATGGCAATGGTTAAGTGTAGGGGATTTGATAGGTGTGTAAACACCCATCCTTTTACCACTTATAACTGGCTAAAACAAGACTAAAACACGTATTTAATATCATTTGTTTAGAATTATGCGTGGTTTTTGTGTTTATTGTGTTTTCAGAGTCAACCGGATGAATATTGAAGAAAACATGGGATTGCACGGGTTTTATCGAGGAAAAAGACTCAAGACGAAGTCTATTGTCCAAGAGATGCAAAAGATTTGAAGTCAATGGGCCTATTTGAAGATTTATCGAAGAAAAGGACCAAAGATGGAAGATTTACACATGTCGAAAGAACTCAAGTCTATTAAACGAAGAAATTAAAAGACGAGTTGAATTTAATCGTCGACAAATCCCAAATCAGAATCGAAAACGTCAACTTTACTGAAAAGACGAGAAGACGAAAAGAGAGAAGAAAGCCCACTCACCAACCAACCACTAGGACTATATAAAGAATTCCCCTTCACACATTTGGACAAGTTTTTCTTTCCCAGTTTTCTTTCTTTTCTTCCGTAGAAAGCCAATACCATTAAGGTGTTGGTGATTTTTCATTCTTGTTAAATCTTTAATTTTGTAAGTGTTTAATCTTTCCTTTTGTTTACTTTACATTAATCAATCAATATAATCTTTCCATTTCATCTTGTTCTTCGATTCAAAGTTTTAAAGTTCTTATTTAGTTGATTTTGATCTTCAAAAGTTAGTGGGTTTTGTGTTTTTAATGTTTTGATATGTTGTCTATGGTTAGTAAATGATTAGTGATTAGTTTTGTTTAAGTGTTGGTTAAAAACAAGGTTGATTTTGGCTTAAAAATGTATCCCCTGTTTTCTTTCTGTTACTGTTCTTCATTTCCCTAGAAATTCCGAATCAAGTACTGTTCATTTTTTATTCCGTATCAAATTGGTTCATCCGGAATATTTTATATATTCCGGATCAGTGCCTTTCATTCGGAATATAATTTATTCCGAGTCAAGCTCCTTCATCCGGAATATTCATTATTCCGGATCAACATCCTTCATCCGGAATATCCATTATTCCGGATCAACGTCCTTCATCCGGAATATTCATATATTCCGGATCAACTTATTATTCCGCATCAAACATTTATTCCGCATGAGTATTTTATTCCGAATGAACCAGTTATTCCGCATAAGCCACTTATTCCGCATGAAGCACTTATTCCGCATGAACTAATTATTCCGCATGAAGGATTATTCCGCATGAAGCTTTTCCCATTTATTCCGAGTAAACAAGGATATTCCGAGTGAAGCATTTTTATCTGATTTATTCCGGATCAATGGTATATTCCGAATGAAGCATTTGTAAGGTTATTTACTTTACTGTTTTATTTAAATCTTAATTCAAGTTTTATTTTTATTGATTAACTGCTTCTAGCTTACTTTTAGTTACTTCACGCATTTACCGGTTAGTAGAATAGAAAACCAAACCCCCTATTTGTCACCAAGAACAAATCATTCCACTTTGAGCTGTGATCAATTCGAGAAGATTCCGAGATTAATCTGAACCCCATAGCAAAAACAAGTGTATCGAATGCTAATGGGAATTCTTAAATGTCGTCACATAAAGTGAATTTCCAACAGAAAATAAGAGAAACGGGAGGAATAAAGAAAGGGGGAAGAACAAGGAGCAGGTTAAGAACCCTAACTATTAGGTCTTTTTAATTAAATTCGCGATTGAAGTCACGCAACTGATTCAGATAAAAGGGGAAAGAAGAGGTGCGTGTAATCAAGAAGATTCCAAGTACCAAGTGCCGACGTGGCACTTGGATTCGTCATCAGGGGCCTTTGATTGGTCGAATCTCTGCCCTTCAGTCAAGGAACCAATCATCTCTTGCCATATCATCATCAAACTAGCACAGATATTGCCAAGATGGCAATCCATGTGAAGGTAAGTGACTATCAGCCTTTGGATCAAAACAAATAAGAGAGAGAAATCAAGATTTTGATCACACGGCTAGAAATCATCTTCCTCAACAAACACCAACCCTCTCGTTCAGCTATAAAAACCCCCTTCTTTCTTCAGTTTTTGTATCCCTTTTCTTAGCTTAAAGTTATAATGTTAGTTTCTAGTCAATAATTGTAATTTTCTTTTATAAAATTTGTAATGATCGTTTGATTTAATAAAACTTTGATTTTCGGTTTCACCGTGGTTCTTAATTTACGTTTTGTTATTTTGTTGAAATATTTCCAATATTGAATCTATAAACTTGTTATAACTGAGTACCGTTCATATAAGCTAAATCTATAGCCTATGTGAACGATTAAGATAGGATAAGGGAACATGTTTATCCCCACTGGATGAACATTAAAAATAAGCTGGTGGTTTGATTCAAAGGCGTTAAGATTGGTGTCGGTTCTAAGTCAGCTCAGCGCTTGACTTCTTCATCAACGGATATCTTCGAGTGACATGGTTAAGCTCATTTTACTTTCTATGTTTTTTGTACAATCTGCTTGTATTCTGAGTTTATAGATTAGTGTGTATTTGGTTTATGTTTTAATGGATTTGCTTTAGTCTGTTAATCTGCTTATAAGTGTTTTGTTAATTTAAGACTTGTATGATTGTAGAACTTTGATTTTGATTGTTTAGAGATCTGATATGTGAACGGGTTTAGGATTGGAGTTTGTGTTCTTTGATAACTGATTGCTTGATGATAGTTGAAACTGATGTTCTTTGATAATCTGCTACGATTGAAGTTGCGTTTGGATCAGTTGATATTCTGTTAAAGAGAGGTGAAGTTATGAATCTGTTAGTGTTTATTTTTTTTAAATCTGATATATGATGTGGTTGTGGAGATATATGATGAATCTATGTCTGTTTATCAAACTTACTTTTCTATTTTTGTGTTTGCTGATGAAGGACCTGAATGTTATGAATTTAATATTTCTTTCTTATTCTGTTTGATGAGATTGTGAGAAGTAGTGTTTTGATATTGAGTTCGTTAAGTGATTGCTGATTGATCATTGCTGTTAATCCTATTATTTTTATCGTTGAATGTTCACTGCTAATATAGATTGCATTAACGAGTTGTTGTCATAGATTTATAGAGACGTATTCAAGTATTTGTTTGAACTTGAACATGATTCGACTGATAGCTGCCATCGTTATGGTACTTGTTGCTGTATAATTGCTCTTGTAACAGAATAAGTTTGGCATTACTGATCTTTGTTATAACTTTTTATTGCTGAGATTGATTTGGCTGCTGTTGTGCTTTGATGAAGTTTGATATTAGTTTTTACATTGTCTGCTATGTTTTCTATTGTAATTACTGTATATTATTGATGCTGTAGTGGTTAACTTTTCTTTAGCTGATGAATATCTTGCCTGCTGTTTGTTTTTAAGAGAGTTTAAGATACTGTATTGTCTGATAGTTTTGTTGTTCATTTGGATTGAATTCAGTTGCTTAAATTTTCTTCATAGTGTCTTGATGTCATCTTGTTGTTGTGATTTTGGTTTTTGGGTCTGCTAGTGGCAGTACCTGTTATTGCTTTTACTATATTATTACATAATGACTGATAGTTGAGATTAACTGCTTGCTGATTAAATTCGAGTAAGATTAAAATAAAAAGATAAATTTGTCACTCATAAGGTTCGATCCTTCGACCTGCACTTCATAGGTCCACAACCTCTACCAACTAGGCTGGCCTTTCATTTTGTTTAAGTATTACTTAAAGTTTCTATTATATGATTTCTATGAACTGTCATTATATTAAAACGTTTTTCATCAAATTTTAGTTTAAAAGTAAATAAAGAAAAAAAATATAAAAAATAATAATTACTTTCATTAAAATATTGTTTTAATCAATTAGTTACAACTCATTAGTTTTTAATAGAATAAATAGAGTAAAAAAATATAATGCATAATTTAATTCGTCTTTTAGATAAATTTTAACGGTTCATGAACTTTTAATTAAAACGTAGGATTTTTAGATAAAAACTGGAACCTTCCAAATAAATTGTCCTAATCAAAACAAAAGTCTCAAATTCACAATTTCTTCGTGTACAACGAACCGGGATCACTCTCGTGTTAATTAATCCATCTTTAGCTAATTTTAGATTATTACTTTTTCCTAAAGGTAATTTTCTACTATTTGCTCTATAACGTATTACATTAAATACACCGACACGTTTCCCACACATCAATAATTTTGGCGCCGATGTCGGGGAAATTGTGTACGATTCTTTCGTGGCGATTTGTTGATCGTTGATTTGAAGACCCTTTCCATCCTTGGAAAGTTTTGTTATGTTCATATATATAATATAAATATCGTTTTTCGTGTTTTTTTGTTGCTAATAAATTGTATTACGTAGAACAATAAATTTACCTACCTCCAAAAGCATGAAAACGCAAACCTTAGTTGGGATTTCATCACTCAACTATTGTATTCGAATCCAAAACAAAAAAAATAAAGGCAAAATAGATAAATACTAATAAAAAGTTTGAACTCGATTTATACAAACTATAAGGTGGGTATAAGGCGACGAGCTATAAAATACCGTCTAAGGGAAAAGGTTTTTAAGTGCTTTGTGCCACCTTGGTTCCCCTCTTGCTTGTGCGTATATTGAGAGGGACGACCGATTATTGGTTTGCCAACTCAAGTAGTAATAAACCATATTATCTTCGTTGTTTACTTATTGAACCTCGAGACGTTTAGGTTTTCACCTACGTTTAAAAGTCGAACGAGGGTAGTTTACTTCCATAGTAATTACTCTTACTCATTGTTTTTATCATTCTTTGATTGATTTGTGAAATAAAAATAACAAAAATAATCTTCTTCTAATCTATTTTCTTTTCTTCAACCCTCTTAATTCTCGTTATGCAATTACATTCTAATCGACTTTTGATTAATCACGATAGACTTGAAAACATTCCTCGAAGGAATCGAAATCGTCAACAACGAGTAGTGGAACCCGAGCTTCCAACTATTGTTGTAAATATGGCCGATAACCGAACAATGGAGTAATTGCTTCGTGCACCCACCGAAGGGTACGAGAAGCAATCGTTGTGCCGGCTATTATGGCAGATCATTTTGAGATTAAGACGGGTCTTTTATCACTCATTAGTGCCGACCAATTTCGAGGCAATGAGACGGATAATCCGCATTCTCACATTCGGAATTTTCTTCGTATCACCTCGACTCTCAAGTTTAGAGATGTGCCGAATGACGCGATTAAGCTCATGCTTTTCCCGTACTCGCTCGAGGGAAACGCTAAGCGTTGGTATGAAAAGGAACCACCGGGTTCGATTTTGACATGGGACGATCTAGTGTCTAAGTTCATGAATTATTTCTTTCCACCATCTAAAACAACTCATGTTAAGAATGAGATAACTATATTTGAACAAAAAGTGCATGAATCATTTGGAGACGCTTGGGAAAGGTTTAAGGATTTGTTGAGACAATGTCCACACCACGGTTTCACGGAGTTACACCAAATAAATACTTTTTATAATGGACTTAATATGGTTGAACAAGATTCTTTAAACGCCGCCGCGGGTGGTAATCTTTTAAGAAAAACTCCGAGAGACGCGGTGGGTATCATTGAGAATAAATCTAGATTTTAATATTCACGAAACACACCGGTTGTTTCTCATGTGAATTCATCTAATCCCGAGATTTCTAGATTGGACTCTAAGATTGACACGATTTTGAATGAGATTAGGAAGAATCCTCATGGATCAATTAATGCGGTTGAGAATTTTTGTGTGTTATGTGGTGGAGCACATCCGAATTATGCTTGTTCAACCATGGGGTTTGATCAAGCTAGTGCTTTTGCGGCAACGGGAACTTATGGCCCTAACGGTCAAGCTCCTCGTCAAAACCATGTTGCTCCACTGGGTTTTCCACCGGTTCAAAAATAGATACAACAATGGAAACAATGGAAACAATTTTAACCGTGGTAACCAAGAGAATTTTAATCAAGGAAATGGATTTCATGGCAATCAAAACAATCAAGGTTTTCAAAACAATAATCAAAATGATTTGTCAAGCTATATCAAAACAAATGAGGCAAATTTGAAAGCTTTTCAAAATAATCTTCAAGGACAAATGAACACTTTGAAACTCGATTTTCAATATACGATCAAGGGGAAAAATAACAAGATTGAGCTTATAATCAAACTCGATTAGAGCAAAACCAAAACCGTATTGAGGGAAATCAAGCTAAATTTGACAACAAAATCCTTTCAATGTTTGAAGCGATAATGAACAAACCTTCCTCTTCTTCGGGTGGCTTACCTAGAAACACCATTCCAAACCCGAAGGGTGAGATGAAAGCTATTACCACACGTAGTGGGAAGGCTTTAGACGGACCTTTGCTTCCAAATGTTAGTACCTCTCCGGTGAGGGAAGTGAAGCAAGAATCCAAGGTTGTTAAGGAAAAGGAAATTCCTAATCCACCAAAGGTAGACCAATTGCCTATTCCGGAACCCAAGCTTCCGAAGACTAAATCCACACTACCTTACCCTTCGAGACTTAACCAAGAAAAGCTCCATGAAAGATCCAATGCTCAAATGTCTACATTTATTAAAATGTTTAAGCAACTTCACTTTAATGTTAGTTTCGCGGATGCATTGCTTTATATGCCTAAGTTTGCTTCGAATTTCAAGAAAATGATTAGCGATAAAGGGAAGCTTGAAGAGCTTAATCATTCTCTTGATGCTAATTGTTCGGCGGTTCTCACCAAAAAGCTACCCGAAAAGCCTGGAGACCCCGTAAGATTTCTAATCCCTTGTGAATTTCCGGAAATGAAAGAATGCTTAGCATTAGCCGATCTTGGCACTAGCATTAATTTGATGCCTCTTTCCGTGTGGAAAATGTTATCACTTCCCGAGCTCACACCTACTAGGATGACTCTCGAGCTTGCGGATCGATTGATCACTCTTCCGGTAGGTATAGCCGAAGATGTCTTTGTTAAGGTAGGGAAGCTTCATTTTCCGGCGGATTTTATAGTTGTGGATTACCCCAGAGATTCACGTGTGCCGTTGATTTTAGGGAGACCATTTTTGAGTACGGATAGTGCCTTAATTAACATGAAAAGTGGAAAAATGACCTTAAGTTTTGATGACGAAACCGTTACCTTTGATATCGGGCACGTTTCTAAGTATTCTTATTAGCATTTCGGGGAATCAATCAATCGAGTCGATATGATTGATGTTGCTTGTAAAGAATATTATCAAGAAGTGCTTGGATTCTCGGCTAATTCTGAATGTGTCAATCCTTCTTTATCGGATCCTATTATTGCCCTTTCTTCTCTACCCCTTACTCCATTAGGGGCTAGTGATTTTATCTTGGAGGAGGTTGATGCTTTTCTTAGCACACCGAATTTGCCATCGACGTATGATGAGGATTATCATGATGCGGATGGAGATATCGAATTGCTTGAAACATTTTTAAATGAAGATCCTTTTCAATCACCTCGTATGGAAATCAAAGTTGTCAACGAAAATGATACAAAAGTGAAAACTTCTCTTGAAGAAGCACCCGAACTTGAACTTAAGGATCTTCCCACTTATTTGGAATATGCTTTTCTTGAGGGAACGAATAAATTACCAGTGATTATTGATAAGGGATTGAAAGATAATGAAAAGGAGGAACTTATTAAGGTCTTAAAGAAACATAAACGAGTCATTGCATGGAAAATCTCCGACATCAAGGGTATTGACCCAAAAATTTTTACTCATAAAATTTTGAAGGAGGAAGATTATAAACCCGCTATCCAAAATCAAAGAAGGGTTAATCCAAAGATTCATAAGGTGATCAAAAAGGAAGTTATGAAACTTCTAGACGCCGGAATGATCTACCCTATCTCCGATAGCCCATGGGTTAGCCCCGTGCATTGTGTTCCAAAGAAAGGAGGAATGACGGTAGTGACTAATGAGGATAATGAATTGATTCCTACTAGACTCGTGACTGGATGACGTGTTTGTATTGACTATAGAAAACTTAATGATGCCACTAGGAAGGATCATTTTCCATTACCTTTTATGGATCAAATGTTAGAGAGATGATGGTTGAGTAAATACGTCTTTTAGGAAAAAGAACGTAATTAGGGTAAGTACGACGGTTTAGGAAAACCGTGCACAAATGACCCAAAGTGGGGATCGTTCTCAAGGAGGCTAGTGTGTTGTGTAAGAAATGATTAATGATGTGATTATGACCTATGAGAAAAGGAAAATAGAAAAGATATTAGAAGAGAATGACGGATACGATTATGAATTAAACTAAGACAAAAAGTCGTGCACGTAAAGCCGTAAAAAGTGACCAAATTTAAAAATTACCCTAAAAATTCCTAAAAAATTGCAATAAATCCTACAAAATGTAATTAGAGTTTAAAAAATATCAAAAATCACTCAAACCTTTTATTTAATTAAATATTAATTTTTTTAATCCTAATTAAAACCCAAAAAATCAATTTAATTAACAAAAATCCCAAAATGAGATTTTTTAACTTGTAAACCTCTAAAATGACTTAACTAAATTTGAAACTATTTTTGAAAATTTTAAAATTAATTAAAACTATTTAAAAACAATTAAAAACTATTAAATCTTAAAATAATTCTAAAAATTAATCTAATGACAATAAAATTAATCTAAAAATTATAAAATTCCTAACTTAATGTATTTGAACTAAGAAAAATGAAAAAATTGTAAAATTTTTAATAATAAAATGTTCATAAAAATCCAAAATTTATAACAAATTCTAAAAAGTTGCAAGCTAGTTTATTTTAACCTAAATAAAATAGAAATTGTCTTGAAATTACAAAAATACCCCTATTGGGCCTAAAAATGGGCTAAATGATAAAACAGTCCCTTAATGGGCTTAGATTGGGCCCAACAAGAAAAAGTCAACCAAATAAGCGCAAAACTTCCAGTCTGACTTAAAATTTGATTTTAAGAACAAAACTCTGAAGGCCCAAAAGCAGAAAATGTGTTTAAGCTAGCTTATTTCAAAGCAGCTTATTCTTAATGGGCTTTTTGGCCCATTAAGCTATAAGCTGATGCCATAAGCTAAAATTTGACACACAAGCTTCTTTTGAGTTACCAAAGAGATCTATAAAAATAAAATTTGAAAAAGCATAAGAAATAAGACTGAAATAAGCCAAGACTCTCTTCACAAAATGACAAAATAGTCGTTTTTGAGTTCTAGACCATCTCAAGTGCTGATTCAAGTTTCAAAAGGTTTTAAATGACTTAATTAAGCAAAATAATCAAAAAGTTTTCTAATAAGAACAAGCAATAGGCTAGCATAAGCAATTAAGCACTTATGTAAAAGTCAACTTGATGAGTTTTGTCACACCCCACCATGGCGGAATATGGGGCACGACGTATGGATATCATCACAACAATAGCGTGTATATAGAGATAACTAAGTGATATAAGAAATGTCAAAAAATGGTGACACAAATGTCATGACAATATCTCAACAATGCAGGAGTCTAGGTAAGTAGGTAATAGTCCTACCTCTTACCCAAGACAAACAAGTAACACAAACAAAACAAACATATAGGTGCCAACAATATCACTTATTCAAAAAAACATAAAGGTAAACTAAGAAGAACGGGGATCTCCTTCTATATGCAATCCTAAGGCATCCAAGTCTAGCCACTTCTATCCTCACACTTAACCACATTCACACCCGAAAGAGATACTAAAACACGTCAACATAAAGTTGGTGAGAGTCACAAGTTTAGACTCCAACGCCAAAACAGTTATAAGCTGTGAATAACAACCATACACACAATAACATATGGACAATGCGCTACAATTATACATTAACAACTAGCATTCAAGTTCAATCAATCATCACAATTCCAAGGCATCACGCCTTACCAACAACCACAATTACCAAGGCATCACGCCTTACCAACAACCATAATTTTCAAGGCATCACGCCTTACCAACAACCATGGTACCATAGATGATCACACTATGTACCTATCCCAAGGCCACTACCTTGTCATTATCCATTGGTCCCATAGACGATCACGCTATGTACCTATCCCAATCCAAATCATACACAAACAAGAACCACATAGCAGTTAATCACATAATGTACACACAAGTCCATCTCAAATCACAAAAACATTCACAGCATCAATTTAGAAAGTAAATCAACACAGTGTTTCTTCCATCCCATCTGGAAGTCAAAATCAATAATAAACATGGGACTATGAAACTCACCCGATTGCTTCTTCATAAGTCCTCGCACTAGCAACAAGCTAACAAACCAAAAACACGCAATCAATACATAAACCAATCACTAAGATGGCTCATCAACCTATGATGGACATCTAGCCTATTCCCATATAAATACCTCATTGATAAGCTCTAATCACCCCATTACTCTTCCCTAACAAGTCCTTAACTTGGTTAAGTTTAATAACTATCTCGTTCATATTTTACACAAAACAGTCCCAATTTTAGGTCTCCAAACTTTAAGTCAAACGTCTACTTAAACATACTCATGGTTTCTGTAAAAGGAATATTCATACCCTTACATATGTTAGCTAACACCTCCCACTTTCCCTAACCTTAAAGCTACTGTTAAGGCCCCGATATATATATATATATATATATATACTTTTGTCATTCCAGATTTCCTGATTTTAAACATACTAAAAGTTTGTTACAATTAAGGGGTCTTAACCTAAACCACAACCTTAGCCCAAGTGCAGATACTTACTAAAATATATAAACCATCTCTCATGTTTGTGAGAAGATCCCAATGCAACCCTAAGTACCTCAAACAACCCAAAACTTAAAAAGAAAACAGGCTGATTACAAAACTTGTTTTGACCTCCAACTGTTGTAACCTATTTTTGACCCACTTCCCGACCTCCAATTTAGTTCTCGTTTCTTGCATTAGAAAGCCACTTCAATTACCTTTTCAGGGATACTTGGATCGCAAAATAAGAGTTTGTAGAACTCCCAATACGATCAAAACAATTGACTCAAAATTCTGCCCAGTTTTTAAAAACGGGTTTAATCAAATTAAACTAATTAATTAACACTAACCCCACTAATTACAAACCCTAACTTATGTAATCATTATAACCTCATTATTATAACATTAATTTACTGTTTTTAAATTAAACCCTAACCTAATTCCATCATAAGATGATTAAACAAAACATAAGAACAATTAAATTGAAAAGGGTTATGAAGATTTACCTTTGATTTATGAAAACCCCAAGATTTTATGAAGAACCCTAATTTTTTATATAACTCACGAATTTTCTTAACCTCCAGGAGAAAAATAATGAATATGGATTATGATTAAAACAATATATAGGGTGTACATAAAATCCTAGTCCAAGAATAAGCCCACTTTCCTTTTTTTCCCTCTTTTTCCTTTTTTCCTTGTTTTCTGCGTCCAAACCGACCCAAACACCCCTAATTTCGTTTTTTTATTTCATTTTATTATTAATATATGTATTAATAATATTACCTTAATTTTCCTTAATTTATTTCAGGTCCTAAAGCCTCTAAAACCTCAAAACCGTAAAACTAGTCAAATTTACGCGTTTTACCATAAAAGTCGTAAAATATACACTTTTATAAAAAATCTCAAATTTTGAAATAAAATTTATAACTAAGTCCTAAATGACTTAAACCATCCTGAAAAATATTCATATGACTAAACACCTCATCCGAGACCTCTAAATGCTAAACCGTAAATCGTAAAAATACGATTTTCTATAATACATATACGTATACGTAAAACCACTAAATAACACCATCTCACTTCATAGTCACTACCATGTGAACTCATGAACATGAAATCATCACACATCGTTTCATTCACAAGGTACCCCGTACCGGAAACAATATCCAAACCACAATCTATACACACCAATAAGCACATAAACACATAAAGACACGTAACTAGCACAAAATAAAACTAAGTAACGAACCTCAAAACCAGGGTTGTCACATCACTCCCTCCTAATAGAAATCTCGTCCCGAGATTTACTCCTTAGGATCAACACACAAACAACAAATCACACGAGGATACTTGTTCTAAATGAACTCCCCTCATTTCCACGTGAACTTTAGTTCAAGTTGCAAAATACCACATATACAAACCAAAAATAATTAAACTCATTGCCAAACTCTTGACCTCACAGTCAATAAATCTCACAGATGACTCTTTGATAAACAAAAACTCTTATTAACACAAGTCCCGAATAACCGTACATGCAAAATGCATTCTCAAACAACCTTTACCAATCTCAATACATGAAATGTATCATGTATACAACTCATTTCCCCCAGGTAATTCTATGCTCATAAGCTAATGGTCCGATCTTTCCAAAGATCATAAATGGACCTACAAAACTCTACATCAACTCTTCCATTTTACCAAAACATACCACCCGTTACTATGGGTGAAACTTCATACATAACTCTGTCACTAACTCTAGTGGTTTCCTCCTTTCTATATAGAATCCCTTGTTGAACTCATCATTTCCACAAACATCACTACCACATTAGTAGCCTCTTTTACCAATTCTAGTCCACAATGGGGACATCTCACCCTATCCTTTCACATAGTGCCTCAAATGGCATTTATCGACTTCTAGTATGATAACTATCGTTATATGAAAACTCAGCCATCGCTAAAGAGTTTTCTAACTCCCTCTAAATCAATCACCCATGCCCTCAGTGTAACTCCTAAGGTTGTACAAATATCTCACTTGTCTATCCTTTTCCCAGTTAGCTGGATATACTCATATCCAATCATGTTCATCAACTCCCTTCAGTCCGTACTCCAAACTACTTAAAAGTTCCAATTTCCTTACAAAGTGACCTACGACCGTCTTTCACATATCCATTAGTTCTTCCAACTTCCCAACTACGTGACTTCTCATTCCTCTTGAAATAGGTGATGAATTAGTCAGTCTATCGACTATTACCCAACTCTCATCGTACTTAATCCTCCAACGCATTATGTATCCCTTCCACCAACTTCGTCCTTACATCGCCCTTCCTAAGCTACTCCTATCTATGTAGGAAGTATAGTCTACGTCCCTTTTCTCCATATGATTGTCCAAGCCACACAACATACATGTTGACGCGTTCTCTGCTTTAGGCAACTCAACTCGTGCAACCTACATCTTTCATCCAAACCATCCTAATACGTCATCCATATAGTTCAAGTTCTTCTCAGCTTCACTTCATTCTTCTTATTCCATGTCTCATCAACCATGCTTGCCTTTCCCAGATGGTAGTTGGCCTTGCAATTTTCTTTCGTCACTTAACTCCACCCATCACCTTTGCCAAATGTTCAATCAAGATGATTGAATATGTGTTGGAGACGTTCATGATCTGTATAGATCATTTTCCACGTCTCATACACCAAATGCCTCTAGCATTCTAGGCAGATATAACAATCCAGCTCCACTAACTAAGTCTATCCAGTTCTTCCAAATCTTCAGTTCCTGCAACGTATAAGTGATCGCCTTTCTTAGTCGTCCTCGTACGCGTCCAAATCCTTGCTCCACGTATCGTCATGCTTCACGAATTCATCCAGTCCTTCCGATAATGCCAAGATCGTCTTATTATCCAATCCACCTCTTCAGCCTCCAAAACGCTTCCTCATCCTTCTTCACTTCGCCCTTGCTGGTTCCATGATATGCCATCATCTCTAACTGCTCATCATAGTACACTTAATCCTAAAACACACACTTGAAAATGTCACGTATAATTCCCTTTCCTAACAAATCCAAACCAACTCATAATTTACCTCACTCTCTTTCTAAGATTTGGGTAGATCAAGATGTCGTCGATGCTCCCGATGACAACTCGTTTATATACGTTCATGCACACTCGGTTCATTGACTCCATGAAAACCGCTCGTGTTTTGGCGATGCCAAAATCATAACCGTAAACCCAAAGCGTTCATACAACATCCTTAGCAATTTCAACTATGTCCTCCTTGCACCCTCTCTCAGCGGCAATACGAATAAATTCCTAACTCGTTCCACTTGCAAATTTCTACACGCATTTTAAAAGACCAATGCTTCCTCTCATCAGACCACTCAACTGCTTTCCACATCCAATCCACTACTAAGCAACTCAACTTTTACCTTGCATCCGTTGCAATTTCTAACAGCTCTTGTTTTTAAATCACTCCATCAACGATTTGCCTTGGAAAGGCACTAACTGCAACTCCTCTCACTTCTCCTACTTGCTCTATTTATGGTTCTACCTCACAGTATTATGCAAACCTACTAAATTTCAGGAATTTTTTTTTGCAAAACTTACATGCCCTACGAACAATCATAAATACCTTTGAGGTATTGTATCCCCTTCTAACACTCTCTATGGCGCGTTACTGGTGCTAGTATCCCACAAATCTCTATTCATCTCCTTGGTACTCCTAAGAGACCCCATGACCACATTAGTTCTTCTACGAACTTCTTTCCTCCCCACTAAGGGTATTCCAACCGTTCTCTCATAGTCACCTACTTAATCGTGTAGGCGCGAACAAGTCTTTCATACGACTACCTCAACGCTCCCGAACAATACGAAACCAAAACTACATCCTGAATCCACCAGATACGATCAAAGAATCAAACCCACAGATAACTAACGACATTTCACGTGCACCAGTTAAAACAAGTTAAAAACCATGAGACTCAAAAGAAAACTCAAACCCAAAACGTGTATCACTTCAAAATGACCCATGACAACGAAAAATAATCCAAGAAACACCCAATGGCAACCAAACATATTACGCCCCGCGACATATTATTTAAACCGTGCAAACGATCGACTTTTCCAAAAGAATATATATCTTTTTTTTATTATTACCTCCACATCTATGTGATTCAAACAATCTACAAACAACCCTCTTGATGAACTCAAAACTCAACTCAAAAACTAGGTATCCCGTGCATCCCAAATCATAAAAATAAACTACTATTCAAACTCAACCTTTAACCCGACACTTGTACAATAATTTCGGCCAAGATACTGACCTCCTATGAGTATACATTCTGAATATTTGAAAAGTACGTTCCGAGTACATGATTTTAGGCTTTTGAATCATCCAAAAAGCTTTAAAAACGAACAAGTTACGACCAAAACAATTTTATACCAGTTGTTTTTTAAAAAAAAACTAAAGAATAAACTTAGTGATTAATGCAATCCTTTTAAATGAAAGATATAATTGTATGTGTAGTCTTCATAAACTCAATTTAACCTCGTATTAATAATTATAAATGACGTAAATCGGTTAAACCCAATTATATAAACTATGTAAGTAGAAAGAAATTTTACTTCGCTTTATTTTAAAGAAAGTCTTTTAGAATTTGAAATAAATAAGTGTTGATTAAAAAGAAATCTTATGTTACATCTTGTTTCAAACACGAATCCAACACCTTACCCTTATTTTACCGAATACAACCAACCATCTAACTCAATATATACCGACCAAAAGAATGCAAGACCCAACACAAAAGATTTCATTATCTCAAAAGAAATCCCAAGTTATACCAACAGACTTAAACCAAGAACACCATTTTAAAACGTACACGTGAAATACGAAACTCAAAGAATACGCTACAAGACACACTTCAAAAGATTCAAAACTTCGTTGGAACTCCATTAAACTCCAGCACCATAAAACACGAACAAACACAAGGTACGTTCAAGTTATAATAACCGGTGAACGACCATATACCATAACTTAAAACATAGTAGTATATATACATCCGCATATATATACCTATTAAATCTCCCAAAACATACTCGTTATCATACACGTAAGTCAATCAGTCGCTTTATACGCTCGTTTTTCCATACGAGTAATCACCATCTCACAGTGCTACAACAAGGCATAAAGCCCACCTCCAAAACCAAACCATATCGTGTGACCCCATAATCACACAACACAACTATAATCCAAAGCATATAACACAAAAAGAACAGTAGCCATATCATAGGCAGCCATTACATAATCCCATATATAATACGTATACCCAAATTCTACATCTCATCATATACAAGCATGTACTAACCCTCTTTCATGCAATCATACTTGAGAACCTATTGAAGTTGTGGTACTTGTATAGCTATGTTGGCCACCATACTTATACAATTACCCTTCCCCCAATGCACTGCCTCCTATGATGACACTTATAAGAATCAATACAACATATAACACATAATCCATCTACTTACATAAGCTCATAACCACATAAACAATAAAGTCCAAAACTCCATCTATTAAAATAACATAGTAATACTCTTGGAATACAAAAATCCATAGTCTAGCTAAAACAAAATAGACTAAATCCAAAACGAAAACAAAATCAGTTATAAGTCATGTCGCCCGTAAGAGTGGAAACAACTTAAAATCCTTCCTATCCACCTACTCCTAGTAACTCGAACCACCACACGATTCTTAGGGAACATGACTTAAACATCAAAAGAAAAATAACATACCTCAGATATGTAAAATAACTCGATAAAAGATAGAAATTACCTTGTACTAAATTATGTACTATAATGTACAATTTAAGCAAAATACAACAGTGACTAGCGTGGACGATTATGGTTCAACCCGCACTAGTCACAAACCCGAAAAGAAAATAACATGTGACTAAGTATGAACATACTACGGTTCAATTCATACTAGTCAAAACATCGCAATAAATAACATCCAAACACATCAATTATTATAAAATGCACACATACTCCTATGACGCCTATATGCAGGGACCCTTAAGCTATAGACTAGGCTACGCGACTAGGCAACCTAATTCTCTATAAACC
This sequence comes from Glebionis coronaria, assembly GCA_025667525.1. Classification (NCBI taxonomy): domain Eukaryota; kingdom Viridiplantae; phylum Streptophyta; class Magnoliopsida; order Asterales; family Asteraceae; genus Glebionis; species Glebionis coronaria. Next base: position 369,787,266 of record CM046877.1, on the reverse strand, counting down.
TGTCTCTGATACCATTCTGTCACACCCCACCATGGCGGAATATGGGGCACGACGTATGGATATCATCACAACAATAGCGTGTCTATAGAGATAACTAAATGATATAAGAAATGTCATAAAATGGTGACAGAAATGTCATGACAATATCTCAACAATGCAGGAGTCTAGGTAAGTAGGTAACAGTCCTACCTCTTACCCAAGACAAACAAGTAACACAAACAAAACAAACATATAGGTGCCAACAGTATCACTTATTCAAAAAAACATAAAGGTAAACTAAGAAGGAACGGGGATCTCCTTCTATATGCAATCTTAAGGCATCCAAGTCTAGCCACTTCTATCCTCACGCTTAACCACATTCACACCTGAAAGAGACACTAAAACACGTCAACATAAAGTTGGTGAGAGTCACAGGTTTAGACTCCAACGCCAAACAGTTATAAGCTGTGAATAACAACCATCAACACAATAACATATGGAAAATGCGCTACAATTATGTATTAACAACTAGCATTCAAGTTCAATCAATCATCACAATTCCAAGGCATCACGCCTTACCAACAACCACAATTACCAAGGCATCACGCCTTACCAACAACCATAATTTCCAAGGCATCACGCCTTACCAACAACCATGGTACCATACATGATCACACTATGTACCTATCCCAAGGACACTACCTTGTCATTTTCCATTGGTCCCATAGACGATCACGCTATGTACCTATCCCAATCCAAATCATACACAAACAAGAACCACATAGCAGTTAATCACATAATGTACACACAAGTCCATCTCAAATCACAAAAACATTCACAGCATCAATTTAGAAAGTAACTCAACACAGTGTCTCTTTCATCCCATCTGGAAGTCAAAATCAATAATAAACATGGAACTATGAAACTCACCTGATTGCTTCTTCACAAGTCCTCGCACTAGCAACAAGCTAACAAACCAAAAACACGCAATCAATACATGAACCAATCACTAAGATGGCTCATCAACCTATGATGGACATCTAGCCTATTCCCATATAAATACCTCATTGATAAGCTCTAATCACCCCATTACTCTTCCCTAACAAGTCCTTAACTTGGTTAAGTTTAATAACTATCTCGTTCATATTTTACACAAAACAGTCCCAATTTTAGGTCTCCAAACTTTAAGTCAAACGTCCACTTAAACATACCCATGGTTTCTGTAAAAGGAATATTCATACCCTTACATATGTTAGCTAACACCTCCCACTTTCCCTAACCTTAAAGCTACTGTTAAGGCCCCGATATATATATATATATATATATACTTTTGTCATTCCAGATTTCTTGATTTTAAACATACTAAACGTTTGTTACAATTAAAGGGTCTTAACCTAAACCACAACCTTAGCCCAAGTGCAGATACTTACTACAATATATAAACCATCTCTCATGTTCGTGAGAAGATCCCAATGCAACCCTAAGTGCCCCAAACAACCCAAAACTTAAAAAGAAGACAGGCTGATTACAAAACTTGTTTTGACCTCCAACTGTTGTAACCTATTTTTGACCCACTTACCGACCTCCAATTTAGTTCTCTTTTCTTGCATTAGAAAGCCACTTAAATTACCTTTTCAGGGATACTTGGATCGCAAAATAAGAGTTTGTAGAACTCCCAATATGATCAAAACAATTGACTCAAAATTCTGCCCAGTTTTTAAAAACGGGTTTAATCAAATTAAACTAATTAATTAACCCTAACCCCACTAATTACAAACCCTAACTTATGTAATCATTATAACCTCATTATTATAACATTAATTTACTGTTTTTAAATTAAACCCTAACCTAATTCCATCATAAGATGATTAAACAAAACATAAAAACAATTAAATTGAAAAGGGTTATGAAGATTTACCTTTGATTTATGAAAACCCCAAAATTTTATAAAGAACCCTAATTTTTTATATAACTCACGAATTTTCTTAACCTCCAGGAGAAAAATAATGAATATGGATTGTGATTAAAACAATATATAGGGTGTACATAAAATCCTAGTCCAAGAATAAGCCCACTTTCCTTTTTTTCCCTCTTTTTCCTTTTTTCCTTCTTTTCTGCGTCCAAACCGACCCAAACACCCCTAATTTCGTTATTTTATTTTATTTTATTATTAATATATGTATTAATAATATTACCTTAATTTTCCTTAATTTATTTCAGCTCCTAAAGCCTCCAAAACCTCAAAACCTCAAAACCTCAAAACCATAAAACTAGTCAAATTTACGCGTTTTACCGTAAAAGTCGTAAAATATACACTTTTATAAAAAAATCTCAAATTTTGAAATAAAATTTATAACTAAGTCCTAAATGACTTAAAACCATCCCGAAAAATATTCATATGACTAAACACCTCATCCGAGACCTCTAAATGCTAAACCGTAAATCGTAAAAATACGATTTTCTATAATACATATACGTATACGTAAAACCACTAAATAACACCATCTCACTTCATATTCACTACCATGTGAACTCATGAACATAATATCATCACACATCGTTTCACTCACAAGGTACCCCGTACCGGAAACGATATCCAAACCACAATCTATACACACCAATAAGCATATAAACACATAAAGACACGTAACTAGCACAAAATAAAACTAAGTGACGAACCTCAAAACCAGGGTTGTCACAGTTTTCTAGTCAAACTTAAAAGTCAAACCCTAATAAGCTCCAGATCAAATCAATGGGTCAAATAAGGAAGATCTATCACAAAAAATAAGTTGTTGCAAGTCTGGATAAGCCAAAATGGCTTATGAATAAGCTGTTTGATATTTAACATTAGCAGGGGCTAGTTTTGGAGGTTCAACAATGGGAAAAGTTTCCATTGCTTGACCTTTTTGACTTTTTGTCTTATGTGAATTTTTTTTGTGGATTTAGGTTAAGCAAAGGCACCCAAGTGATCAGTTAATCACAAGGAGTCAATATCAACAACAAAAACACAAATTCATACAGCCAATCAATACAGTTTATTCAAAAGATCACCAAACTTTGCCCAGATATGAACAATAAGCAGTTTTCACTCAATAAGCACTTTTAGCAAGAATAAGCCAGCCAAACTTCACCAAATGCATACACAAGCTATAATTAATTCAAATGAACAAATATAAACAAGTTTCATGCATTGATTCATAGTCTAGATCCAGATTCAAGCAAATGAAAGTTACCGATGAACAAGAACAAGCAGTTATGATACTTTGCTGATATACTTGACCACAAATCCAATTTCAAACACTCAAATCTTCTTAACAGGTTACACAAACTTTGATTTAACACTTGTTAGCCCTAAACATGCATACACTCAGGTGTTTCCAAAATCTTAGGTCAAAATAAGCAAAATCAAGTGAGTTATAGCATAATCTTAGATTTGATGTTTTAAACTAAAAACTTGCAGATATTAGCATACAACCAAGTATTAAGCAGATACAAACACTAAACAACACCTTCCAATAACTCAATAACAACTTGTGATCTTAAATAGGTTAACCCAAACACCCCTTATCTTTTTCAAATCCAAATTTAACAAAGTATAAGTGTGATTTAGTGTTACCCAAGCCTAATCAAACACAATAACAAGTATATTATGCAGTATCAAGCAAGATTAAGCCACAAAAACAACAAGAACAATAGTAGAACTCAAAATCACAAAATTAAAGTATTTTGACAGATTTTTGGGTTCAAGAACTCAAACCTCATGAATGTGCATCCACACTCACGAATTTTTGAGCTGATGTACCTAGAAAAACAAGGCACAAGCTTCCACAAACAAGCTGCTAAGATTCAACAAGGTTAGAACAAAAATATGAAAAACAGAAAGTAAAAAAAGCTTGATTGATGCCACCTTTGTACCCACTCTTTGATTATCCCCACACCACAAGCCTCACAACACCTTGATAACTCTTTATCAAGGTGCTATGATCAACTTGTAGCCCAAAAATTCCAAAGGTGTACCAAAGACTTAGCAAAATATCAAGATTTTGGAAAAATATGCAATTTATTGCACAATCTTTAAAAACAGGTTTTAGGATTCAAGATTCATAAACATTAAACATAAACAAGCATAGATTAAGATGGCACTTGGAATTCTTCACATAATTTCAAACACAATTCATTAAACATGAAGGAGGATTTACAGAAATGTTGACCAAAGGAAAACCAAGAGCAATTGTAAATGTGAGACCCTATACCCTTTATATAGAGGGTGTACATGGCCTTTGTAACCTAAAAATCTGAAAACCCTAAGCTGTGTTCTTCCAGAAATACCCTTGTGGAAATTTGAAACCTTGAGCTCATGTGACTTTATCTTGGCGTTTTGTTGTTGCTGAGTTGGTGGAATTGTAATCAAAGGTTCATATTAACCTTATATATGAAGCTGCTTTCTTGGGCGTTGGATGGCTGGCAAGGTTTTTGGCTTCTTCTTAAAAGTGGTATAGCAGGGTGATACATGTGAGCTGTAGGATGACGTGGCACAAGGTTTATGCGTGGGGTTTAGTTTAGCACCACCTTAATCTTAAATCTGGAAAATATTAAGGGTTAATTGCAAATAATGAAGGAATACCCAATTTTAATTATGAACATGAAGAACAACCATTTGATCTTTGTTTGTGTTTAAATGTGGTGTTTAGCGCGACTTAATAAAATAATCCGGATTAGTTTAAAAGCTTTTGTGAGTGGAGGGTGACATGGCCAAAAGATGAGCTCCCATTGGTGGAAAAGGTGAGTGGGGCACGTGTCACCCCCTCACTGGACTATGTAACTTTCTTGTCGCCCAGATTTAACCCCCCATCTTTTATAATCCTTTCAATTCAGTTTTATTTGGCAAAAACTGAATTTCCTTTTATAGCAAAGTTTTTCTTTTCACACTTTTGCCCCAAATACTTTTCCAAAGTATTTTCAGGGGTATTTCTTGCCATTTGTTGATTCTTGAAGGGCTATTTTGGCATTTTCTTCAAAGATTATGGTCTTGACTTGTATGATTGACTTTTTGGAGGACTAATATTGACAAGTCTTCATTTATGAGGGACCATTCTTGCCAATTCTTCAAAGTGGAGGGCCTTTTTTGTAAATTTCACAAACTTTAAGGATCAAACTTGTAATTATGAATAAACAAGGGTTTAAAGTGTAAATTATTCAATATTGGAGGACCCTTCTTGTACAATCTTCAAATCTTCAAGGGTTATTCTTGGAAAATCAACACTAGGGCTTGTTTCATTGTGCGGCTTTGTTTCCCGTGTTCGTTTTGCTTGTTTCTTGTGATCTTTTGTCATTTTCTCGATATCCGTACCTAAAATACACAAGTAACAAACACAAGCATATATTTGGCATTTTCATGATATATTATGTATTTTAAGCCCGTTTTGGACGATGAGACTATGTATAAAAGCAGTCTCATCACTCCCTCATACTAAACCATTGCCGTGCCCTCACGCAATGCTAGAATAAAGTATCGTAGCATCTCCAAAATTCATTTTTATTGAATGATAAACTAGCTACACTACTACTATTACTACTACTTGCGTTTTAGACATAATGTATGATTTTCATCGCAAAATGGGACGTATAGGTTCATAGAACAAGAACACGTGAATGCTTCGTTAGAAATAATTTCGTCGTCCTCGATTTTCACCCCAATTCCATGCTAAGCGTGCAACGAGATCATTGTCATTATAAGTTAGTAATGCTAACACTACTCATATGCCCTAATCACGTACTTATCCTCCCATTTTCCTAAGTTGTATCTCTTATATTTTATTTTGTCTTGAATGTTTCATGAGGATACATTTTTTACTTATGCGATAATAGAGATTTAGGTCTAAAAATAGAGTCATAACGGTGTAACCAAGATCATCAAATTAATAACCCCTCCTAATAGACAACGATGTCAAAAATTAAGTCAACAAGAAGGATCGATAAACACGGTTTTATAACGGTTTTGAACATGAGACTTGTTAATGCAAGTGATGCCTAAAAATATTATTAATGTTAACTAATCTTTCTTAGTTTTGATCACAACAAACTATACAACACATTTAGTGTAAAACACAAAACGAATTATTTAACTAACACTATGATCAAGGTAATAATCATATCACTAACTTTTCTTAATCATACTTAGTGATCATCAAAGTGATTATCCTTAAAACTCACTTTTGTTAATATGACAAAAGATTTTTTTAATAAACTTTCTTTTTAAGAAAATGTTTTATTAAAATGGAAAATGTAAATTTGAAAATGGCATATTCCATATGCCATAAGAATATCATTTGAAGGTTTAAAAAACCTTAGATATTCCTACCCCACTAAAAGACAAAAAAGGGAGCGGACTCTACTGGGCGGTACTTTAAATAGCTAGGCGGTTCCTTTGCGATATGGAACCACCGGCTAGATAAGGATCCGCGCCCAGCTAGCCATTGGACTTTGTCTTCTATAAATAGTGGATCAAATCTCATTTTCCAACAAGCCTCTTGGACGTTTTTCTCAACCCCCTTTCTCTTTTCTATAGCATAATCATTAGTAAATGATCACTTAAAGTGTTAAGTATGTTTACATATGATTATCCTCTTGATCCCCTCATTTACCTTGTCCAATGAGAAGATCACTCACTCACTAGTGTTGTGATAAAGATGAATCCATGAATTAGTCATGTTCATCATGTTAGCCTTTTTATTTTTGTTAATCCATTTGTATTTATGAAATACTTGGACTAGTTGTGTTCATCCAAGCTATTTGTGAATACTTGGATTTGTTGTGTACATCCATTGCATATGTGTTTGCTTGGATTTGTGTTGTGTAGATCCAAGCTACATGTGTGTACTTGGATATGTCTAGTTGAGTTGTAATAGATTTGTGTAGTAGTTCTCACTAAACTATAAAGTGATGTGGTTGTGTCTTGTGAGTTCTCACTAAACTTGAAAGTGATTAGTAGTTGTTTTGTGTGAAGTTCTTACTTAGCTTCAAAGTGAAGAGTCGTGAAGATTGGTTCTAGCTTTGGATTAGAACTCGACATCTAGCCTTGTGTCGTTAAATGGTAAAGTAGGCAACGTCGTGAAGATTGGTTCTACCTTGAGATTAGAACTCGACATCTAGCCTTGTGTCGTTAAATTGTGAAGTAGGCAACGTTGTGTAGATTGGTCCTAGCTAATGATTAGGTCTCGACATTTAGCTTAGTGTCGGAAAATAATATAAGCGACGATGTAAGGCTTTCTCCGCCAAGAAGGGAGCTTGTAGATATAGTGGAAATCTCGAGTAGGTGTACTCGAGGAGTGGAGTAGAAACGAGGATAGAGCCTCGTTGTCGAACCACTATAAATCTTGGTGTCTTGTCACTAGGTTGTCTCTTTCCTTACTCTTTACTTATTTCATTATCATTATACTTACCTATTACCATTGCTAATGCATTTGAATTGAACCTAATCATTATGCAACTTAGCTTCAAGTAAAAGATAGTTTTGATACACACTTAATTCAAAGTAATTTAAATTAGGTGACTAATTGAAGAGAAACTATTCAACCCCTCCTTCTAGTTTCTACAATTGGTATCAGAGCGATGGTCACTCAAGATATTTGAAGTATATTGTACTTTAAAACTTGGATCGATCCATTGTCTCCTCAAATTAGAAGGTCAAGTTGTACTAAAGTTTCTCTTTGGTTAAAACTATTTTTTCTTGAAAAATAGGTCTTTTAATTGGTAATATTGCATCCCTCTTAGATTAGTAGCCCTTATGCATTTTAGATCTACTCTTGAAATGGATCTACGAGTTTGCATCTTGCTTTGTGTAGGTACTCATGAAGATCAATCATTTAATTGGTTGTGGATTGAGTTACTTGCACTTGTAGAAGACTCATCTTCATTGATCTTCAACATCCTTGAATGATGATATCAAGATGATTGGGAATGATACTAGCCCTTGAAGACTTAGTACTCATCATAGTCATTGTTGGGCATTGCATTGATTCCTTGATGGATTGCTCTTTGTTGCCAAGGTACGCTTTCGTTCTTCCACACGCCCTTTGATCATTCTTTTGATCATTACTTGACTATGTGCTTGTTCTTGGCATCCTTGCCTTGACATTTGTTTGTGATTTGTGATTCTTTTCTTTTATACTCTCAAACCTTCCATGCTTGGATACTTGACTCACTATGGTGATGTAGAGTGAGTTAGTAGTAGCTTAAAGTATCAAGCATGATTTCCAAGGTTTGCACCCATACGGTTAGTAGGCCCTTTGTGGGAGAGAAAGTGAATCAATACCTTGCTCATATTTTGGTTTAGACTAAGACTATTATTGAAAGTTATCTTAGTCTATGCATAAATAATTGCTTTGTGTTTATTCATTACCAAAGCCGTTTAATGTTTCGCCGGAAAGGCACATCTTAAACCACTATATATGACACAAGCTCTTCGTCTCCATGATTTAAAGATTGTCATTAATCCATTGAGCATTCATCTTAGTCTTGATTCACTTCCCTTGACTTCTCTCCACTTTGCCTTTTCGCTACGAGTAGTCGTTTGTCCGTTTCGGTTCTTTTCGATCTCGATTCAACTCGTAATCCTTCATTAAGGCATATTGCTTAGTGTTATGATGATCCAAATGATATTCTAAAAGGTTTAAGATATATTTTTAAGTATTTTAGAAAATTTGGTTTTAAAAATTTTGGCGTGTTTCATTGATAAAAACCAGCCTCTGTAGGCGGTTCTTTATCTCTGGCGGCTCAAACTTGCGGTTCCTTATCGATAAGGTACCCCGGGCAGTAAAGTTTGTCAGAGCACCAGTTTAATTAAAATAACCTTTTTCAAACCAAACCCTCTCTCTTCCAAAAACACACAGCCGACGGTTTTCACCTTTTCCACCATTGTTAAAGCTTCAAAAATCTTCAATCACTCAAATTAATTGATTCCAAGTTGTGGGTTTCACTCATCCTTCATGAAACATCAATTAGTTGTAAGTAATTTCTTTCAATTTCATCTATTTTGTTCTAGGGTTCCCTTTCATAATTGGGGATTTTTAAAATTGAAATTGAATTAGAACCTTAATAGGAATATGGGTTGACATGGTTATTTTACTATGATTCCTTAGGTTCATATTCATTAAGATTTCACTAAAACCCACTTGTAGAACAAATCCGAATTTTGGCTAAATGATCTTGGTTAAAAGATGGAATTGAGATGAACCCATGAACAAATAGGTAGTTGCATTGTTAATGCTTACCTAAAAACCTTGTTTTGAAAAACCAATGTTCTAGTCCATTGTTGATCCAACATAGTTCATATATTCTTGGTTAATAATGGAATAGATACATTGTGAGCATGAGAATGATATGGATTCAATCCTTTGTTTGTCAAGTAATTGATATAACACATTCTCATATTTTTGAGTTTTGATTTTATTTTTCATATGAGTGATTGGAAAAATATTTTCTTGTGTTTATTTAGGTACTAATCATGCCTTCACAATATAAAAAGGATCATCAACTCACCAAACAGTATATGCCTAACCTTTCTAACTTTTGTCACTCATCTCACCCTGCCCATACTTTTTCCTCCCTTCAATCCCGTTGTTTTCATGAGGGTAGAGTTGTCCAAAAGGATATTAAGGATTATGTCTACATCAAGTCCACGTTTGAAAATATTGGATTTTACTGTTTGTTGAACATTAAGGAAGACATCTATCCTCGATTCCTATTGGAGTTCTTTAGCACATACTCCGTCATTGAAAACGACGATGGAATATTTGTTAGGTTCATCATGAAAGGTCAACTCATTCAATACTCTCTCGAAGTCTTCGGTCAAATTCTTGATGTCCCATTTGTAGGCACTTGTCGCTTCACGGATAAATGGAAGCTTAGTGTTCTCCTTGAATCCTACAATTGTCCTCCAAATGATCATGAGGAAATTGATCTTGACTTCATTGTTGACATTGTCTCCAAAAAGCGTAATCGACCCGTTAAGAGAAGCCTTCATACTAAGGTACATTCGATGAAACGTCATGAGGTTCTCTTAAGCGTCCTTAATGATAATATGGTCCAATGGACCAATATCCTTAGGGAAAATGTGTTTTGTCTTGGTGGAAACTGGGATCATGTTCCGACGTGTTTAGTGCATATGTTCTATTGCATCTTTACCAAAACCAATTATAATTTGGCATATTTTATCGCTCAACGGATCAATTATGCTATTCACAAGCCCAAAACAAACCTCCCTTACGCAATGCTTCTCACTCGCCTTTTTAAAAGGGTTGGGCGTGATTTTCCAAATCTTTATCTTTCTTAGTTTCAACCGGTCAAACGGGTTATGCTACCTATTCAAGAGGTATACAAGAGAAAGACAAGATGTGATCGTAAATCCGACCAACAAGAGTCCAATGATGAGGACATGGACATGCCAACAAGTGATGGTGATGGCATTGGCACAAGTGCTCCCATTGATTCTTCGAGTACTTCTTACCACTCCACAAACTCATTCGTGGATGGTTTAGATGACATTGCTTCCCCTCCTCATCATTCCACTAGTAAAGTTCTTAATAATCTCAATTTGGAGGAACTTTACCGTCAAAATCTTCGAACCCAAAGTGATTTACATGAACACCGGGTTGAGTCAAGAAAGGGAATCAAGTACTTAGGAAATATGATCAAGGGATTGGGGAAGAAGAGAAGATGAAGACTTTGAGTTGTTTCAAAGTATACATGTTGGTAAACATGTAATGTGATGTTGAACATTTTTTTATTATCTTGGATAGGTGTATTAACTAAATTCTACTTGTTTGGATTATTTGTTATTTATCCTAAATGTTTGCCATTGTGATTATGAGTTGCATAGCTTTGTGCATCCTATGTGTTAGTTAGCTTCCTAGATTTTGGTCAGTAGTTAACTTTGGCTTGAAAATCCTTTGGTAAAAATCTGGGCTAACCAAAGTTTGAGGAAGTACCTTTTTTGAACACCACTGGTCGCGGTTCCTTATAGACATGCGGTACCTTATTGATAAGGAACCACCGCCCCTAGATAAGGAACCGCCGGCTACTGTGTCCGACAGAATCTTTGCTTTACACTATTTTCCTTAATCTGTGTAAACCTTGCTTGATTCTTTGGAAAAACCTACACATTTCCTAAACTAGGTTAGCTAAATTCATTGTTCACATAAAATGTTTTTAACCCATTACTAGTTTGGATCATCCCCTCACCCTTTTAAACCCACCTTGTTAGCCATGTTCTTCACACATCAAACCATTCTTCCTTAAGCCTTAAACCTTTCATTTCAACCATGGTTTTTACAAGAAGCTCAAACTCATCCAAAACCTCCACCACAAAGAAAAATCTTAAGATTAAGATTAAAATGGCTGAACCTAACTCCTCACCCTTTCACACTCCCAAGAATGAGATTGTCCCAATTCTCATTTCTTCATCAAACTCACCTCCTCTTGCTCCATGCAAGACTTCATCAACCCATGGAACCAACCATTCTCATGGTTCTACCTCCTCTTCATTCCAATCTAGGATGAATGAGCTTTCCTCACCGTTCACTCCAAGTAATCTCTTGGATTTGACTACCCAACCACAACCCATCCAAAGCATTCCAATTGTGAATGACTTTGATGATACCTTGGTGACTTCACTATTTATCCCTCCAAACTCACCTTTTTAACCCTTGGAGAGCATGCCTCCACACTCACCAACATCACCCTTGGAGAACATACCTTCTCCACCTCCACCTCCACCTCCCTCAAACACTCCCATTTTGGGTGTTCCACTTCCCTTCTTTATGGGTGATCCTTACTTCTTTAGGTTCCTAGAAGCTCATGGTTCTCATTGTCCATGTTTCCTCTACAATAACTACATCATTCAAAACCTTAGGATGGAGATGTTGGGACTTCACATGAGGTTGCAAGATTTCTTGCTCACCTTGTTTAACATGCCTCCTCCTAGGAGATGAATGATGATTTTCTTTAAAAAAATAGATTTCAAGAAAATTCAAGCCAAGGAAGATTACTAATAAAGACCTAGTTTTTATCTATCTTTAGTTTAGTTAATTGTTTTTATTTATTTCCTTTATGTATCTCTTTCATGAGTGTTTTATGAGAATGAATTATGGACTTAGCATTGTGTGTTTCTATCTTTATGTGCATATTAATCAACTTTAATTCCAAATTAAAATTGAACCTAAATCTATCACAACCTCTAAAAGTTGACTAAAATTGGTTCAAAATGTTATCCAAATTTTTTTGTCCCCCTTTGTCAAGACATTCTTGGTGAATGTGTTGCTTTTATGCAACCCTAGCACAATTTAGTGCTAATAGAGGTAAAATTCCAAGATTTGCAATTTTTTGAAAAAGTCTTAGTTTTTCTCAAAACCCTGAAAAATCATAGTTTCAAGTCCACTGCACGCGGCTCCATAAAGTCGCGCGGTTCCTTAAGTGATAAGGAACCGCTGGTCCCTATAAGGTACCGCGGACAGAAAGCCATTTTATGGCTCGTTTTTGGTCTTTCTCCATCACGCTATTCCCAGTCAAGATTCCATGTTTACTCAATTTGGCTAAACATTCCTTGACACTTTACATTGGATTTTCAAACCCTTGCCTTGTATAATTTTTTCTTATACCCCCACCTTGAGATCTCATTCTCACACCTCAACAATGCCTAACTCTCCCTTTCATAACCTTGACATTTCATTGTCACAAACCTCCTCACCCAAAGCTTCCTCATCCAAGCTTTCCAAGAAACCGAAAATCTCGGTTAGACCTATTTGGATCAAGAAAAATGAACCCTCTTCATCCAAACCACCCAAGAACCCCACCTTCTCTCCAATCAAGTATTGGAATGAGACCTACTCCATTAACCCCATCACCGGAGAAAAGGAAAATCTCCCCCCACCACCAAAACCCTTTGACACCCCTCAACTCAATGATCTTTCAACCTTCCCAAACCTCACAAGGCATTGTGATAACATTACCTACCCACTCTCCTCACCACCACCAAACCCTAGGTGTGATGGCCTTCCCCCATCAACCGAATTTGTGTTGCATCATGGATCCTCGTGTGCTTGTTGTCGATTTCAACAAATTGAACTTGCTCATGTGTATGAGAAGTTAAAATTTACTTGAATTCCTCCTCACTCGACCTCCTCTCAAAGTTTTTGTTCCCATGGACAAAACTTCGAATGATGCATCGTCGTCTTATTTTTCCAACTAAAGGGCTACACTCCCTTGGAGTCAATAAAACTTTAGTTGTTTTAGAGTCATTAGTGTTTTTTAAGCAATCTTGGAAAATTATCACTATTAGACTAGCTTATGCTTTTTGGTTTATTTTCCATATCTTTTGCTTTAGATACTCATATTATGTGTATGACTATCTACGTTGTTTGTCTTTTTCATATTTATGTAATATGTAATCTTTGTGTTGTGTTTGTTTTCTTTATTTGATCATTCTCTCTTCCTTTTGAGTTGATCTTGGTTAATCTTTACAATTGTTTATGGGTGATTCCATCAATTCTAAATTTTAACCCCTTGACAAATTTATCATCTTCATTGGGTTGGATGTTTCCTTTCTTCCTCCATTCCACCAATTGAACCTTGATTTTGTCATTTACCTTTTTGGACATACTTAGCAAATACTTGCTTCTAATGTGAGATTTCTTCTCCTTCTCCCTCTCAAGTTACTTAATAGGTAGTGATCATATATAAATTGGTGTTTATTTCCTTTCTACTAACCTTTGTGTAGCATGTCACCTTAGCTCATACACTTGGTGCCCCAAGCAAGGGGGAGCAACCACCAAGGGGGAGCTACTAGCAAAGTCCGAATATCTTCAAAGACTCGTGCTTACCTTTTTGCTACGACAAAGGGGGAGAAATGATAGTGATAAACTCGTTAATAATTCTATATTTTATGTTTTTAAGTTAATGAGTTTATAGTTTGTCGTAATCAAAAAGGGGGAGATTGTTAATGCAAGTGATGCCTAAAAACATTATTAATGTTAACTAATCTTTCTTAGTTTTGATCACAACAAACTATACAACACATTTAGTGTAAAACACAAAACGAATTATTTAACTAACACTATCATTAAGGTAATAATCATATCACTAACTTTTCTTAATCATACTTAGTGATCATCAAAGTGATTATCCTTAAAACTCACTTTTGTTAATATGACAAAAGACTTTTTAATAAACTTTCTTTTTAAGAAAATGTTTTATTAAAATGGAAAATGTAAATTTGAAAATGGCATATTCCATATACCATAAGAATATCCTTTGAAGGTTTAAAAAACCTCAGATATTCCTACCCCACTAAAAGACAAAAAAGGGAGCGGACTCTACTAGGCGGTACCTTAAATATCTAGGCGGTTCCTTAGCAATATGGAACCGCTGGCTAGATAAGGATCCGCGCCCAACTAGCCGTTGGACTTTGTCTTCTATAAATAGTGGATCAAATCTCATTTTCCAACAAGCCTCTTGGACGTTTTTCTCAACCCCCTTTCTCTTTTCTATAGCATAATCATTAGTAAATGATCACTTAAAGTGTTAAGTATGTTTACATATGATTATCCTCTTGATCCCCTCCTTTACCTTGTCCAATGAGAAGATCACTCACTCACTAGTGTTGTGATAAACATGAATCCATGAATTAGTCATGTTCATCATGTTAGCCTTTTTATTTTTGTTAATCCATTTGTATTTATGAAATACTTGGACTAGTTGTGTTCATCCAAGCTATCTGTGAATACTTGGATTTGTTGTGTACATCCATTGCATATGTGTTTGCTTGGATTTGTGTTGTGTAGATCCAAGCTACATGTGTGTACTTGGATATGTCTAGTTGAGTTGTAATAGATTTGTGTAGTAGTTCTCACTAAACTATAAAGTGATGTGGTTGTGTCTTGTGAGTTCTCACTAAACTTGAAAGTGATTAGTAGTTGTGTTGTGTGAAGTTCTCACTTAGCTTCAAAGTGAAGAGTCGTGAAGATTAGTTCTAGCTTTGGATTAGAACTCGACATCTTGCCTTGTGTCGTTAAATGGTGAAGTAGGCAACGTCGTGAAGATTGGTTCTACCTTGAGATTAGAACTCGACATCTAGCCTTGTGTCGTTAAATTGTGAAGTAAGCAACGTTGTGTAGATTGGTCCTAGCTAATGATTAGGTCTCGACATTTAGCTTAGTGTCGGAAAATAATGTAAGCGACGATGTAAGGCTTTCTCCGCCAAGAAGGGAGCTTGTGGATATAGTGGAAATCTCGAGTAGGTGTACTCTAGGAGTGGAGTAGAAACGAGGATAGAGCCTCATTGTCGAACCACTATAAATCTTGTTGTCTTGTCACTAGGTTGTCTCTTTCCTTACTCTTTACTTATTTCATTATCATTATACTTACCTATTACCATTGCTAATGCATTTGAATTGAACCTAATCATTATGCAACTTAGCTTCAAGAAAAGATAGTTTCGATGCACACTTAATTCAAAGTAATTTAAATTAGGTGACTAATTGAAGAAAAACTATCAACCCCCCTTCTATTTTTTACAAGACTTATTACCAAGACTTTTATACGCCCCCTACCGGATGGGCCTTATTATCATAGGTTTACCTCCATCTTTTATTCAACTTCGTCATGAAGCTTTTATTATGACTTCGGTCTTGCCTTGCCTTTTATTTAACCTCACCATGAGGTGTTTATTATGGCCAAAGACGTATATCCTCACGCTAAAAGCGAATTTTGGATCTTTAAAGCTTCAAAGATTAAGGCTTGATTCACTTTCAATTTCGCATAGATTGTTCGGCCTTGTGAGCTTCAAATTGTTTGCTTGATTTAGGTGAGCACTTGAAATCTTATTATTAGGTGAAGCTTTCGATTATTCGGGTTGCCAATACTTCAAAACCGTGACACTGGCGATACCTTAATGTCTTCCCAATTTAATTACATGGAAGCTACTAGAAAAGACTAGAAACCAACAATCAAGACTAAATCGCTAAGTCAATATTTATTAAGCAAAATATATTTACAAACGAAGGGAGAATATGCAAACAACGAGAACGCATGAGTTTTTGAAAGAATACGAGTACTCTTTGCTTAACATAGTAACTTATAATTAACTCTATCATTTCTCGTCCTCATTTAAGAGACTTAGCCTAATATAAAGTTAAGGAATCGAAGCTAAGTGCTCAACACGCACGGTCGAGTAAAAAATTACTCTTATTCTCGCCATCGGAAAATCTACATTCGTGTCTTCAAACACTTATAAAACATGAGAAAAAAATTAATATTTGGCCATTTTTAGCCTTATTTTGCAACAAAACGATAAACAAAAAGATAAACTTTGGAAAGCGTGAAGGTTTGGCAAGGCAAGTATCTATTCACCCCCATACTATAGTTAAACATTGTCCTCAATGTTTCGAGTCTAAGGGTTGGAAAATCCCCATACTAGAGACGAAGTCGAATGCTTAATCTAACATGGAAAGGGTGTAACCGTTAAATTTAAAGCCGTTTATGAAGTGTGCTATAAACCTAAGGTTAGAACATAAAAGGATATATCATGGATACTGAGAAAGTCTTCAAAGCAAACGATCGAGTGCTCCCATAAAACGAACACGAGAGGCTCCAATCGTGAGGATCATGATCATTTAAAAAACCACATATCACAAAAAACCACGAAACAAAGGTTGGAAGGGCACAAATCCCCACACGTTACTACATTAGAAAGCGATAATATGTACATAGGATAAGCATGGGACTCCCCCACGAGGCACCTCATTTTTGATTACCGAGTCATGAGCTCGACTCGATCCCCTCAATACTATATATCATTGGGGAAGGTGATTTGGTCGAGGTAGTTCAAGGATGAAATTTCCCCGCCACAGTAGTGCTTCAACCTATGTCCATTCACCTTGAAATTGGGGCCATCATTTTGAGCTAGCTCGATGGTCCCATAAGGAAAAACTTGAGTCACGGTGAATGGACCGGACCAACGGGATTTCAACTTGCCGGAAAATATTTTCAAACAAGAGTTAAAAAGCAACACTTGATCTCCAAAGTTAAAAACCCGGTTGAGTCATGAAACTTTTTAGTTTTTTCTTTATAAATCAATGAATTTTCATAAGCAATATCTCTCAATTCTTCCAATTCATTTAATAGCATTTTCCGGTGTTTTCCCTCGGTCTCCATATCATCATTACAATGCTTAAGGGCCCAATAAGCTTTGTGTTCGAGTTCAACTGGCAAGTGACAATTCTTCCCATACACAAGCTTATAAGGAGTGCACCCGATGGGCGTCTTATGAGCGATCCGAAAGGCCCATAAAGCATCGTCCAACTTATCCGACCAAGATTGTCAGTTTTCCCCAATCGATCCGTCCAAGATCCTTTGCAACGCTTGGTTTGAAACCTCGACTTGCCCACTCGTTTGTGGGTGATAAGCCGTAGAAAGCCGATGTGTAACTCCATATTTCCTTAGGACCCTTTCGAATTGGTCGTTACAAAAATGGGTTCCACGATCGCTTATGATCGCATGAGGGGTTCCAAACCGAGAAAACAAGCTTTTCAAAAACTTGACTACCACATGAGCATCGTTCGTGGGCAAAGCCTTAGCTTCCACCCACTTAGATAGGTAGTCAACGACGACAAGGATGTACTTATTACCACGAGATAATAGGAACGACCCCATAAAGTCAATGCCCCAAACGTCAAAGATCTCACACACTTGGATGATCTTTTGTGGCATTTCATCGTTTTGTGAGGCTTTTCCTTGTCGTTAGCATGAGTCACACGACTTCACAAGTGCATGTGCATCTCGGTAAATAGTAGGCCAAAATAAACCAGCATCAAAGACCTTCTTAGCTGTGAGATTAGCACCGTGGTGACCACCCGTGGGTCCCTCGTGACAAGCTCTAAGGATGTTAAAAGCTTCGGTGCCAAATACACAACGTCGAATAATTTGATCCGCGCAAGTTCGAAACAAGTAAGGGTCGTTCCAAAAATAGAACTTGACGTCACGAAAGAATTTTCGTTTTTGTTGAGTCGTCATACCCTTGATGATGAAGTTCCCCGCATGGTAATTTGCGATGTCCAGAAACCATCGGGTAGATGAATCAATCTTAGAATTCACTACACCAAGTGTCTCGAGCGGAAATGTTTCAGTGATTTCCTTTGGCTCATAAACACTTTGGTGAGGATTTTCTAAACGAGAAAGATGATCGGCCGCTAGATTCTCGGCTCCTTTTTTGTCAAGGATCTTGTGATCAAATTCTTGTAGGAGGAGAATCCAACGAAGTAATCTCGGCTTTGCATCTTTTTTAGCCATGAGATACTTAATAGCCGAATGATCCGTATACACTATGCATTTAGTCAAGACGAGGTAAGGTCGGAATTTCTAAAATGCATACACCACGGCAAGGAATTCCTTCTCCGTTGTAGTGTATTTCAATTGAGCCTCGGTCATCGTCTTGCTAGCATAGTGAATAGGCAAGAAGTGTTTTTCATGAGGTTGCCCCAAAACGACCCCAATATCGTAGTCACTAGCATCACACATGAGCTCAAAGGGGAGGTTCCAATTGGGAGCAACAAGAATGGGAGCTTCGGTAAGTTTCCTCTTAAGGATTTCAAAGGCTCGTACACAATCTTCGTTAAAGACAAAAGGTGCATCTTTTTCAAGGAGATGTGTAATGGGTCGACAAATCTTTGAAAAATCCTTGATGAATCGACGATAAAAGCCCGCGTAGCCTAGGAAACTCCTAACTCCCTTACTAGTTTTAGGATGAGGTAATTTGGCGATGACGTCTACCTTAGCTTTGTCTACCTCAATCCCCGCTTTCGAAACCTTGTGCCCTAAGACGATTCCACTTTTAACCATAAAATGACATTTTTCCCAATTAAACACAAGGTTGGTTTCCTCACAACGCTTCAACATTCTCTCAAGATTCGACAAACACGAAGTGAACGAACAACCAAACACGGAAAAGTCATCCATGAAGACTTCCATCGTCTTCTCGATCATGTCATGAAAAATAGCCATCATGCACCTTTGAAAGGTTCCCGGTGCATTTCAAAGTCCGAATGGCATTCTACGATAGGAAAACGTTCCATATGGACACGTAAACGTAGTTTTTTCTTGATCACGAGGATCGATGAGGATTTGGAAGTAACCGGAAAAACCATCTAAAAAGCAATAGAAATCGTTTCCCGCAAGACGCTTCAACATTTGATCCATGAAGGGCAAGGGAGAATGGTCTTTACGAGTGGCGTCATTCAACTTACGATAGTCGATGCACACCCTCCAACCGGTCACGAGTCGAGTTGGAATCAACTCGTTGGCATTGTTTGGCACAACGGTCATTCCTCCCTTCTTAGGGACACAATGAATAGGACTCACACAAGGGCTATCGGAAATAGGGTAAATCATTCCCGCGTCAAGGAGTTTTAGGACTTCCTTTTTGATGACGTCGTGAATTTTGGGGTTCACCCTCCTTTTGGATTAAGGGTTTGTATTCCTCCTCCATTAAGATTTTGTGGGTACAAAATTTGGGATCAATTCCCTTAATGTCGGATAATTTCCACGCAGTTGCCCCTTTGTGGTCCTTTAGAATGTCGACAAGTGCGGTTTTTTCATCATTCGAAAGATCTTTCGCAATAATAACCGGCAACTTGTCGTCCTCCTCCAAAAATACATATTCAAGGTGAGGAGGTAAATCTTTCAACTCGAGGATAGGTGGTTCCTCAATTGAAGATTTGGGCTCGATACTCATAACCTTCTCGGGTGGAGGAAATGGGAAATCGTTAAGAAAATCCTTGATAATCGAGAAGTCCTCATCGTTGTCGAGGTCTTCGTCACAAGTACGTGGAACATCGAATTCTTCCTACGTAAAACCACCACCTTTAAATGGAGTGAAGGTTGGTGTCGATATATCAAGAATGGGATCTAGCATATTGGGATTGCCACTATTTTCATCATCACCAAAACCTAGAACTTCTTGTGAAAATTCCTCGCAAACAACGTTGATCATATCAATGAGGTTTATGGTAGCAACGGAATAAATATGAGAAATTGGAGAATTTTGAGTTGCGTTTATAACAAGTTCCTCGTCGTTGAAACGTAAGGTGATCTTTCTAGCATGCACATCAATTAAAGCCATAGACGTATCTAAAAACTAACGACCTAAAATGAGAGGAACTTGAGGATCCGTGGGAATATCGACAACGATAAAGTCTACCAGATAATAGAACTTTCCCACTTTCACAAAAACGTCTTCAGCCAATCCACATGCGGGAATCGTGGAATGATCGGCCAACTCGATAGACATTAGTGAAGGAGTAAGATTAGGAAGATTGAGCGACTTGAAGATTGCAAGAGGCATCAAGTTAATACTAGCACCAAGATCGGCCAAGGCATAGCATTCTTCCATATCTTGAATTGCACATGGAATCAAGAATTTACCGGGATCACCGACTTTTTGAGGTATGCGGTTAAGATAAACCGAGGAACAACTAGACAATTGTTACAATTTCTCCTTGTTGTTCAACATACTCTTAAAGTTAGCGGCAAATCGAGGCATCATGACCAAAGCATAGACAAAACTCACATTAAAATAAACGTCATGAAACATTTTCATAAAAAGCTCAAATTGGTAATTGTCGCGCTCTTGAAGTTTCTCCTTTCTAAGTCTCGATGGATAGGGCAAAGGTGGTGTGGGTTGAGGCATAGGCATAGCCTTTGGAATCTCGGGTTCCAAATGTGGTAATGGGTCAACCGTAGGTGTGGCATGAGCGGTACTCCGTGGAATTGGGACATGCTCCTTTTCTACCATCACCTCGGGTTCTTCCTCAATTGCTTCCTCCGTAGGAGCAATTGGTTGAGGAGTCAGTTCATTAAGTGTCTTACCACTTCGTGTGGTAATCACTTTCATCTCTCCCTTAGGGTTCGATATGGTATTGCTAGGAAGACTAATCGAAGACTGTTTGCACATTATAGCCTCAAACATGGATGAAATTTTATCCTCAAACATAGATTGCCTCTTCTTGGCCTTAATCATCTCTTGTTTTATTTCTTGTTGCCCTTGTTCAATTTTTTGTTGGTTTTGTTGTAACCTAGTTACATTTCCCTCCATTTTGTTTGTATGGATCTTAAGCTCATTTGCTAACTCGTTTTTCAACTCCTTTTTTAATTCATTCTTAAACTCGGATCTTAGGCTAATGATCTCTCTTTGAATATTATCAAACCTAGCATCGCTTCCATTTGCGTATTCAGACAAATTCAATTGGAACATATTTCAAAGTTTTCAAACCCTTGTTGTTGTTTTGAAAATCATTGTTTTGATTTTTGTTTGAAACTTGATTGTTATTAGCCCCTTGATTCCCATAGTTGTTTCCTTTGTAATTGTTTTTGAATCCAACTTGATTGTTTCGATAGTTGTTGTTAGCATTTTGATTGGGAGCAAAACCCAGTGGAGTCAATTGATTAAAGCGGGTAACTTGACCGTTTTGGTTGTAAGTTCCCGTGGCCGCATAGGCACTCGAAGTGTTACCACCGTTGGTAATGCACTCAGAGAAATCATGACCTCCACCACAATACATACATGAAACCTCAACCGCTTTAGCCGTAGCGGGAGCACTTTGTTCACCAACTTTGAATTCAATTAAAAGTCCTTTAAGCTTATCAAAGATTTTGTTTTCCAAGTTCGCCTCAATTTGGCAAGCATCGATGGTATTGGACAAAGAAGGTGAAGCCGAAGACGAAGCCTTACGAACACTCGATGTGTTACGAGGACTATACACCTTAGATCTATTCTCAATTATCAACAACGCTTCCTCAACCGTTTTACACAAAAAATTACCACCGGCGGCGGCATTAAGATAATCCCTTTCATGATCATTTAACCCATTTTAAAACGTGTCAATTTGATGCAAGTCGGAAAAACCGTGATGAGGACACTCATGTAACATTTCCTTAAACCTATTCCAAGCCGTAACTCTCATTAAATTCTTGTGAGAATTTTGAAATCTCGTTTTTCAAATGCGTAGTCTTAGAGGGCGGGAAAAATTGGTTCAGAAACTAAGGAACGAGATCCTTCCACGTCAATATAGACTTGGGTGGCTCTTTCTCTAACCAACGCTAAGGAATACGGAAAAAGCATCATCTTAATCGAATCATTAGCAACGTCCTTAAATTTGCAAGTGGCGGTAAGACAATTTGAATTGGCGGATATGGTTGTGCGGGTTGTCCTTTTCATCACCACGGAATTTGTTGTTTTGGATCATCGACAACAAACCCGTTTTCACATCAAAATTCTCCGCAGGGATGGCGGGAATAACAATAGCCTCTCCATAACCCTCGGTGGGTGCTTGAAGTAACTCCATCATAGTACGATTCGCCATGATTGGTTTTCTTCTGTGATAGGTTCGTCAATAGGAGACTCCTCACTAGAAAGATTAGGAGTAGGTGTGGACTCCTTTTGGTTTTTTCCGTTTACGTGCACGTCTTGCTTGATTACGAGTAAGCATAAACGTCACGTACAATGTGGGGATGAGCAAAGAAGATTCTTTTTGGTGTTTTTAATTTTTCCATTTTTTTTGTGGTTTTTGATTGTTTTTACTTTTTTTTGGATTTTGTGATTGTATTAAGTAGACAAAAATCTACAAATCTCCTCCTTAATCAAATCTCTTGATTAAAGAAGCCTCAAGGAATGAAAACGATCACGTGAAGTGAACGCCTTCAATGACTTTAGAACGTTGGTGGAACACCAAAACGTTCAAGAGGGTTTAATCAAATGAAACCAAGAAAATATATATGATACTTAGATAATACTTTGATTGGCAAACCCTCGATTAGCCTTTTTATCTAAACACTCACAAGAAAGCGGGGAAACGAGGCGGCGCGAAGCACTTAAGAGCCTTTTTTCTTAGGGTATATTTTAAAATACCCGCCTTATACCCACATTATAGTTTGTGTTTGTCAAAATTAAGCTTCACGAAAGTATTTATCTATTTTGCCTTTTCTTTCTTGTTTGAGATTCGAATGCAATCCTCCCAATAAAGGTTGTGTTTTCACACTTTTAGAGTACTTGTGAATTTATTGTTCTATGTATACAATATAGTAATAGCATTCACACAAAAAAGAAAAACCGATAATACGTATTAGTAGAGTGCTACTAATACAAATAGATATTATGGTTAGTATAAAAACAACAATTATTCAAATCAAAACACAACACGCCTCCCCGGCAGCGGCGCCAAAAATGATGGTTGAGTAAATACGTCTTTTAGGAAAAAGAACGTAATTAGGGTAAGTACGACGGTTTAGGAAACCCGTGCACAAATGACCCAAAGTGGGGATCGTTCTCAAGGAGGCTAGTGTGTTGTGTAAGAAATGATTAATGATGTGATTATGATTTATGAGAAAAGGAAAATAGAAAAGAGATTACAAGAGAATGACGGTTACGATTATGAATTAAACTAAGACGAAAAGTCGTGCACGTAAAGCCGTAAAAAGTGACCAAATTTAAAAATTACCCTAAAAATTCTTAGAAAATTGCAATAAATCCTAAAAAATGTAATTAGAGTTTACAAAAAATCAAAAATCACTCAAACCTTTTATTTAATTTAATATTAATTTTTTAATGCTAATTAAAGCCCAAAAAATCAATTTAATTAACAAAAAGCCCAAAATGAGATTTTTTAACTTGTAAACCTCTAAAATGACTTAACTAAATTTAAAACTATTATTGAAAAATTTAAAAATAATTAAAACTATTTAAAAACAATTAAAAACTATTAAATCTTAAAATAATTTTAAAAATTAATCTAATGACAATAAAATTAATATAAAAATTTTAAAATTCCTAACTTAATGTATTTGAACTAAGAAAAATGAAAAACTTGTAAAAATCTAAATTTTAATTTTTAATAATAAAATAATAATAAAATATTAATAAAAATCCAAAATATATAAAAAGTTCTAAAAAGTTGCAAACTAGTTTATTTTAACCTAAGTAAAACAAAAATGGACTTGAAATTACAAAATACCCCTATTGGGCCTTAAAATGGGCTAAATGACAAAACAGTCCCTTAATGGGCTTAGACTGGGCCCAATAAGAAAAAGTCAACCAAATAAGCCCAAAACTTCTAGTCTAACTTAAAATTTGATTTTAAGAACAAAACTCTAAAGGTCCAAAAGCTGAAAATGTGTTTAAGCTAGCTTATTTCAAAGCAGCTTATTCTTAATGGGCTTTTTGGCCCATTAAGCTATAAGCTGATGCCATAAGCTAAAATTTGACACACAAGCTTCTTTTGAGTTACCAAAGAGATCTGTAAAAAGAAAATTTGAAAAAGCACAAGAAATAAGCCTGAAATAAGCCAAGACTCTCTTCACAAAACGACAAAATAGTCGTTTTTGAGTTCTAGACCACCTCAAGTGCTGATTCAAGTTTAAAAAGGTTTTAAATGACTTAATTAAGCAAAATAATCAAAAAGTTTTCCAATAAGCACAAGCAATAAGCCAGAATAAGCAATTAAGCACTTATGTAACAGTCAACTTGATGAGTTTTCTAGTCAAACTTAAAAGTCAAACCCTAATAAGCTCCAGATCAAATCAATGGGTCAAATAAGGAAGATCTATCACAAAAATAAGTTGTTGCAAGTCTGGATAAGCCAAAATGTCTTATGAATAAGCTGTTTGATATTTAAAACTAGCAGGGGCTAGTTTTGGAGGTTCAGCAGTGGGAAAAGTTTCCACTGCTTGACCTTTTTGAATTTTTTGTCTTATGTGACTTTTTTGTGGATTCAGGTTAAGCAAAGGCACCCAAGTGATCAATTAATCACAAGGAGTCAATATCAACAACAAAAACACAAATTTAATCAGCCAATCAATACAGTTAATTTAAAAGATCACCAGACTTTGCCCATATATGAACAATAAGCAGTTTTCACTCAATAAGCACTTTTAATAAGAATAAGCCAACCAAACTTCACCAAATGCATACACAAGCTATAATTAATTCAAATGAACAAATATAAACAGGTTTCATGCATGGATTCAAAGTCTAGATCCAGATTCAAGCAAATGAAAGTTACTAACGAACAAGAACAAGCAGTTATGATACTTTGCTGATATACTTGACCACAAATCCAATTTCAAACACTCAATTCTTCTTAACAGGTTACACAAACTTTGATTTAACGCTTGTGAGCCCTAAACATGCATATACTCTAGGTGTTTCCAAAATCTTAGGTCAAAATAAGCAAAATCAAGTGAGTTATAGCACAATCTTAGATTTGATGTTTTAAAGCTGAAAACTTGCAGATATTAGCACACAACCAAGTATTAAGCAGATACAAACACTAAACAACACCTTCTAATAACTCAATAACAACTTGTGATCTTAAACAGGTTAACCCAAACACCCCTTATCTTTTTCAAATCCAAATTTAACAAAGTATAAGTGTAATTTAGTGTTACCCAAGCCTAATCAAACACAATAACAAGTATATTATGCAGTATCAAGCAAGATTAAGCCACAAAAACAACAAGAACAATAGCTGAACTCAAAATCACAAAATTCAAGTATTTTGACAGATTTTTGGGTTCAAGAACTCAAACCTCATGAATGTACATCCACACTCACGAATTTTTGAGCTGATGTGCCTAGCAAAACAAGGCACAAGCTTCCACAAACAAGCTGCTAAGATTCAACAAGGTTAGAAAAAAAATATGAAAAACAGAAAGTAGAAAAAGCTTGATTGATGCAACCTTTGTACCCACTCTTTGATTATCCCCACACCACAAGCCTCACAACACCTTGATAACTCTTTATCAGGGGTGATATGATCAACTTGTAGCCCAAAAATTCCAAAGGTGTACCAAAGACTTAGCAAAATATCCAGATTTTGGAAAAATATGCAATTTCTTGCACAATCTTTAAAAATAGGTTTTAGGATTCAAGATTCATAAACATTAAACATAAACAAGCATAGATTAAGATGGCACTTGGAATTCGTCACATAATTTCAAACAAAATTCATTAAACATGAAGGAGGATTTAAAGAAATGTTGACCAAAGGAAAACTAAGAGCAATTGTAAGTGTGAGACCCTATACCCTTTATATATAGGGTGTACATGGCCTTTGTAACCTAAAAATCTGAAAACCCTAAGTTGTGTTCTTCCAGAAATACCCTTGTGGAAATTTGAAACCTTGAGCTCATGTGACTTTATCTTGGCGTTTTGTTGTTGCTGAGTTGGTGGAATTGTAATCAAAGGTTCATATTAAGCTTAGATATGATGCTGCTTTCTTGGGCGTTGGATGGCTGGCAAGGTTTTCGCTTCTTCATAAAAGTGGTATAGCAGGGTGATACATGTGAGCTATAGGATGACGTGGCACAAGGTTTATGGGTGGGGTTTAGTTTAGCACCACCTTAATCTTAAATCTGGAAAAGATTAAGGGTTAATTGCAAGTAATGAAGGAATACCCAATTTTGATTATGAACATGAAGAATAGCCACTTGATCTTTGTTTGTGTTTAAATGTGGTGTTTAGCGCGAATTAATAAACTAATCCGGATTAGTTTAAAAGCTGTTGTGAGTGGAGGGTGACATCGCCAAAAGATGAGCTCCCATTGGTGGAAAGGGTGAGTGGGGCACGTGTCACCCCCTCACTGGACTATGTAACTTTCTTGTCGCCCAGATTTAACCCCCCGTCTTTTATAATCCTTTCATATCAGTTTTATTTGGCAAAAACTGAATTTCCTTTTATAGCAAAGTTTTTCTTTTCACACTTTTGCCCCAAATACTTTTCCAAAGTATTTTCAGGGGTATTTCTTTCCATTTGTTGATTCTTGAAGGGCTGTTTTGGCATTTTCTTCAAAGATTATGGTCTTGACTTGTATGATTGACTTTTTGGAGGACTAATATTGACAAGTCTTCATTTATAAGGGACCATTCTTGCCAATTCTTCAAAATGGAGGTTCCTTTTTGTAAATTTGACAAACTTTAAGGACCAAACTTGGAATTATGAATAAACAAGGGTTTAAAGTGTAAAGTCTTCAATATTGGAGGACCCTTCTTGTACAATCTCCAAATCTTCAAGGGTTATTCTTGGAAAATCAACACTAGGGCTTGGTTCATTGTGCGGCTTCGTTTCCCGTGTTCGTTTTTGCTAGTTTCTTATGATCTTTTGTCATTTTCTCGATATCCGTACCTAAAATACACAAGTAACAAACACAAGCATATATTTGGCATTTTCATGATATTCTATGTATTTAAGCCCGTTTTGGACGATGAGACTATGTATAAAAGCAGTCTCATCAAGAGACTAGCGGGAAATGAATTCTATTGCTTTTTAGATGGATTTTCCGGCTATTTCCAAATTCCTATAGACCCTCGTGATCAAGAAAAGATCACATTCACTTGTCCTTGGAACATTTTCTTATCGTAGAATGCCTTTTGGGTTATGCAATGCTCCGGGGACTTTCCAAAGGTGTATGATGGCCATTTTTCATGATATTATTGAGAAAACCATGGAATTCTTTATGGATGATTTCTCGGTTTTTGGGGAGTCTTTTACTTCATGTCTCTCTAACTTCGAACGAATGTTACAACGTTGTGAGGAAACAAATCTCGTGCTTAACTATGAAAAATGCCATTTCATGTGCAAAGAAGCCATTGTTTTAGGACATAAGATCTCTAAGACCGATATTGAGGTAGATAGGGCCAAAATTAACGTGATTTCCAAATTACCTCCACCCACCATCGTTAAGGGAGTTAGGAGTTTTCTCGACCATGCCGAATTCTATAGAAGTTTTATCCAAGACTTCTCTAAGATAGCTCGGCCTATGACTCATCTTTTGGAAAAAGAGACTTCATTCTTCTTTTCGGATGAGTGCATCAAAGCCTTTGAGATGCTTAAAAAGAAATTAACCGAATCACCAATTTTAGTTGCCCCAGATTGGGATCTACCTTTTGAAATAATGTGTGATGCTAGTGATTACGCGGTAGGTACGGTTTTTGGGCAACGTAAGACCAAACATTTCTTGCCTATACACTATGCAAGTAAGACTATGACGGATGCTCAAACTAAGTATACTACAATGGAAAAGGAGTTACTTGCTGTTGTATATGCTTTCGAAAAGTTTAGACCATACCTCGTCTTGTCTAAAACCATAGTGTATACGGACCACTCGGCTATCAAATATCTTCTTAATAAACAAGATGCAAAGCCGAGATTGCTCCAGTGGATTCTCCTCCTTCAAGAATTTAATGTCAAAATTCTAGACAAAAAAGGAGCCGATAATCTCGCGGCCGATCATCTATCTAGACTTGAGAATCCTCACCAAAGCGATCGAGAGAACAAGGAAATTAATGGAACATTTCCTCTCGAGATACTTGGTATGATTGCTTTTCGAGGTGATGATAGTACCTCATGGTTTGCGGACATCGCAAATTACCATGCGGGGAAGTTCGTGATTAAAGGTATGTCGTCCCAACAAAAACGGAAATTTTTCAAGGACATGTCTTACTATTTTTGGGACGACCCCTATTTGTTTCGAGTGTGCGCGAATCAAGTGATTCGTAGGTGAGTGCTTTGCAAAGAAGCTAAAGATATTCTTAAAGCTTGTCATGAATGACCCACCGGGGGACATCATGGTGCCAACGCCACCACAAAAAAATTCTTTGATGCCGGTTTCTTTTGGCCTTCCATATATCGAGATGCCCAAGACTTGCTCAAGACTTGTGATGCTTGTCAACGTCAAGGAAAAAATTCACATAGGGATGAAATGCCCCAAAACATAATACAAGTTTGTGACTATTTGTGACGTATGGGGAATCGATTTTATGGGACCATTTCCATCATCAAAAGGAAATAAGTATATTCTCGTAGCCGTGGACTTTGTCAAAATGGGTTGAAGCTAAGGCTTTGCCTACTAATGATGCTCGAGTAGTGGTGAAATTTTTGAAACAACTCTTTGCTAGGTTTGGAACTCCACGGGCTATAATAAGTGATCGAGGGACCCATTTTTGTAATGAACAATTAGAAAAAGTTCTAAAGAAATATGGTGTCACTCATCGACTTTCGACGGCTTATCACCCTCAAACGACTAGTCAAGTGGAGGTTTCAAACCGAGCTCTTAAGAGAATTTTGGAGCGTTCTATTGGAGAAAATCGCACTTCATGGTCGGATAAATTGGACGATGCATTGTGGGCCTTCCGTACGGCGTATATAAGACGCCTATTGGTTGTACACCATTTAGGTTGGTCTATGGAAAGGCATGCCACTTGCCAATTGAACTCGAACATAAGGCGTATTAGGCTCTTATACATTGTAACTTCGATTTGAGGACCGCGGGTGATCATCGCAAGGTTCAACTAAATGAACTAAGTGAATTAAGGGATCAAGCTTATGAGAACTCGTTGATCTATAAAGAGAAGATTAAGAGGTTTCATGACTCTAAGATCAAAAACCGCATTTTCAATGTTGGTGATCAAGTCCTCTTATTCAACTCTAGACTTAAGATTTTCTCGGGCAAGCTTAAGTCCCGTTGGTCCAGACCATTCACCATTTCACAAGTATTCCCTTATGGCACCGTTGAGCTAGCTCAAAAAGACAGGCCAAACTTTAAGTTGAATGGTCATCGAGTTAAGCACTATTTTGGAGGGGACATACCTACGGAGGTTGTTCCGAATCTCCAAACTTTCCCTAAGGACCAATGAATGTGGGGATTGAGTTGAGCTCATGACTGGGTTAACAAAAACGAGGTGCCTTGTGGAGGATTTCCATACATTATATCTTCTTTCTATTTTCTAACACTAATAATGGCTTGATCTTTTCAACCTCGTGCTCGTGTTTTGTTGTGATGTGAATCTTAAGAGATTGAGTTTAACACAAATTACTTGTATGAGTTAACATTGGAACTTATGATTGACAATGATCTTGTTTTTTAAACTTGGCATGGAAAGAGTGAAAAGTCGGGGACGATGAATCTATTCGAGCTTTATGATCCTAAAAGTTATTTTTCAATAATGAAAGCAATACATTATGTCTTTGTAAAATAAAGTGTCAAAAGTTGAATAAAAGTGTAGTTAGTTTCTTTAGTGTAGTTAGTTTCTTTACTTTATCATTGCGTGAGGACACGAAAATTGCTTAGCAAGGAGGAGTTTGATATGAGTGTAATTACTCATATCATTTATATCACTAAACAGACATAAAATGCATATTTCACATGAAAATTGGTATTGTATATGCTTGTGTTATTGTTTCGTGTGTGTAGGTACCGAGATCACAATAACCGACAAAAACCGACACAAGATTGAAGAAATGTCCATAGCCAAAAGACAAGATCGTTTTTATTCGAGGATTCAATTTTTTCAAAGATTATTAGGCCTTGGTGGGACCCACTTGAGTTTAATGGGCTTGAAAGCCCACTAATATAGTTATGAAGTTACATTGGATAAATTAAATTAGAAAGCCCATATACAAGCCCAAATCAAGAGAAAATGAGACGGATTGAAGTAATATATACTTTTTGGTCAAAAGTCGGGTCCAAGCCCAACAATAAAGTAAGAGACGGATGGAAGTTTTATATACTTTGTTTGGTCAACTTTTCGGTCAAAGAAAATAAGACAAAGAAAATAAGAGAAACGAGAGGAATAAAGAAAGGGGGAAGAACAAGGAGCAGGTTAAGAACCCTAACTATTAGGGCTTTTTAATTAAATCCGCGATTGAAGTCACGCGACTGATTCAGATAAAAGGGGAAAGAAGAGGTGCGTATAATCAAGAAGATTCCATGTACCAAGTGCCAACGTGGCACTTGGATTCGTCATCAGGGGCCTTTGATTGGTCGAATCTCTGCCATTCAATCAAGGAACTAATCATCTCTTGCCATATCATCATCAAACTAGCACATATATTGCCAAACTGGCAATCCGTGTCAAGGTAAGTGACTATCAGCCTTTGGATCAAAACAAATAAGAAAGAGAAATCAAGATGTTGATCACACGGCTAAAAATCGTCTTCCTCAACAAACCCCAACCCTTTCGTTCAGCTATAAAAACCCCCTTCTTTCTTCAGTTTTTGTATCCCTTTTCTTAGCTTAAAGTTATAATGTTAGTTTCTAGTCAGTAATTGTAATTTTCTTTTATAAAAGTTGTAATGATCTTTTGATTTAATAAAACTTTGATTTTCGGTTTCATCATTGTTCTTAATTTACGTTTTGTTATTTTGTTGAAATATTTAGAATACTGAATCTATAAACTTGTTATAACCGAGTATCGTTCATATAAGCTAAATCTATAGCATATGTGAACGATTGAGATATGATAAGGGAACATGTTTATCCCTACTAGATGAACATTAAAAATAAGCTGGTGGTTTGATTCAAAGGCGTTAAGATTGGTGTCGGTTCTAAGTCATCTCAGCGCTTGACTTCTTCATCAACGGATATCTTCGAGTGACATGGTTAAGCTCATTTTACTTTCTAAGTTTTTAGTACAATCTGCTTGTATTCTGAGTTTATGGATTAGTGTGTATTTGGTTTATGTTTTAATGGATTTGCTTTAGTCTGTTAATCTGCTTATAAGTGTTTTGATAATTTAAGACTTGTATGATTGTAGAACTTTGATTTTGATTGTTTAGAGATCTGATATGTGAACGGGTTTAGTATTGGAGTTTGTGTTCTTTGATAACTGATTGCTTGATGAAAGTTGAAACTGATGTTCTTTGATAATCTGCTACGATTGAAGTTGCGTTTGAATCAGTTGATATTCTGTTAAAGAGAGGTGAAGTTATGAATCTGTTAGTGTTTATTTTTTAAATCTGATATATGATGTGGTTGTGGAGATAAATGATGAATCTATGTCTGTTTATCGAACTTACTTTTCTGTTTTTGTGTTTGCTGATGATGGACCTGAATGTTATGAATTTAATATTTCTTTCTTATTCTGTTTGATGAGATTGTGAGAAGTAGTGTTTTGATATTGAGTTTGTTAAGTGATTGCTGATTGATCATTGCTGTTAATCCTATTATTTTTATCGTTGAATGTTCACTGCTAATATAGATTGCATTAACGAGTTGCTGTCATAGATTTATTAGAGACGTATTCAAGTATTTGTTTGAACTTGAACATGATTCGACTGATAGCTGCCATCGTTATGGTACTTGTTGCTGTATAATTGCTCTTTTAACAGAATAAGTTTGGCATTACTGATCTTCGTTATAACTTTTTATTGCTGAGATTAATTTGGCCGCTGTTGTGCTTTGATGAAGCTTGATATTAGTTTTTACATTGCCTGCTATGTTTTCTATTGTAATTGATGTATATTATTGATGCTGTAGTGGTTAACTTTTCTTTAGCTGATGAATATCTAGCCTGTTGTTTGTTTTTAAGTGAGTTTAAGATACTGTATTGTCTGATAGTTTTGTTGTTCATTTGGATTGAATTCAGTTCTTGATTTCATATTGTTGTTGTGATTTTGGTTTTTGGGTCTGCTAGTGGCAGTACCTGTTATTGCTTTTACTATATTATTACCTAATGACTGATAGTTGAGATTAACTGGTTGCTGATTAAATTCGAGTAACATTAAAATAAAAGATAAATTTGTCACTCACAAGGTTCGATCCTTCGACCTGCACTTCATAGTTCCACAGCCTCTACCAACTGGACTGGCCTTTCATTTTGTTTAAGTATTACTTAGAGTTTCTATTATATGATTTCTTTGAACTGTCATTATATTAAAACGTTTTTCATCAAATTTTAGTTTAAAAGTAAATAAAGAAAAAAAATAAAAAAAGTATAATTACTTTCATTAAAATATTATTTTAATCAATTAGTTACAACTCATTAGTTTTTAATAAAATAAATAGAGTAAAAAAATATAATATAGAATTTAATTCGTCTTTTAGATAAATTTTAACGGTTAACGTAGGATTTTAGAAAAAAACCGAAACCTTCCAAATAAATTGTCCTAAGCAAAACGAAAGTATCAAATTCACAATTTTTTCGTGTACAACGAACCGAGATCACTCTCGTGTTAATTAATCCGTCTTTAGCTATTTTTAGATTATTACTTTTTTCTAAGGGTAATTTTCTACTATTTGCTTTATAACGTATTACATTAAATACACCGACACGTTTCCCACACATCAAGTTACAAGTTGAGAAGATAGCTTCATTGGAAGAAAAGGTATCTGGAGATACTTTTGTGATTGAAGAAACAAGTGTGTCTTACACTGGTGAAGTCAACATTGTTGAAGATCCAAGTACTGCTAAGCCAACTAAGCCAACTACAAGTACTACTGACATTGTTGAAGACCCAAGTACTGCTAAGCCAACTAAGCCGACTGCAAGTACTGCTGGTGATCAACCTTCACTAGAAAGTCAAACTCCTTTTAAAGAAAATGATACTTTAGCTCAAGTACTGCTTGATCTCTCAGAAAAGAGTTCAGTTGAGAATGTAAGACAATCAGAGATTGAGAAGAAGTCACAACAAGAAGTTCTTGCCAAAAAGGATAAAACTAAAGGTAAGAGAGTTCAAGCTTCACAGCCTACTAAAGGTATTGTTATTCAACAACAAACTAATGAGGATGAAGAAAGATCTTCAAAGCTGAAGAAGAAGTTACCAAAGATTAATCTAAAGGATAAGGGTAAGAAGCAGTTACAATCAGAATCTAAAATTGAAAGTGATTCAGATGATGATATAAGCAAAGTCATGTACAGATTTAATCAACTAGACCATGATGAGGAATTTGCTTTCAGAGTGCAAGCACAAATTCATGAAGAAGAATTACAAGAGGAACTTGCAGCAAAGCGGCAATTGCTTAAAGCTAAGAGAATGCAGCAAGATGGAATATACAAAAGTACGATAGGATTCAAGATGAATTACAAGCAAGTGAGCTTCTTGTAGACTCATTAATAGCTGAAGAAAGAGATGCCTATGATGAAGAAGAAAAAGCAAAATTGATTGATGATCTGGTAAGGGAGCAACACAGATTCTTTGCTGAGAAAAGAAGAAGAGAAAGGATTAAACCTCCAACTACCATGCAGATTAGGAATCAAATGATGACTTTTCTAAAGAAAGTTAAGCATTTCACTCATGCTTAATTGGTCAAAAAGAATTTTGAGGAAATCAAGGCTTTGTATGAACAACACAAGAGAGCTGAATTGAATTTTGTTGAGATTGGATCTGAAGCAGATAGGATAGCTGTTGAAGAAGCTAAAAGACATTTGCAACAACAAAGACAATTTGGAAGTGCTCATAGATTTGAGTCAAGTACTGCTGGACATACAAGAAAATCTCCACCTTTCAAGGCTACATATGTGAGGAAAAGTAAAAAGGAGAAGGTAAGTTCAATAGGGATAGAGACTGCTCAAAGAATGAATGAAGGAGATAAAGCTCAAAGTGTTGATAAGACTGAAAATGCACAAGCAGTACATACACAGTCAACAGTACATACTGAAGAAACAGTACATACAAACTTAGAAGAAGGTTCAATGGAATTTGAAGGAACCTCCAAGGGTGTTAAAAGAAAAAGATCAACAAAGAATAAGCTAGAAGCCAAGAAAAAGGCTAAATCAACAACAGAAGATAGTGATGATGATGAGAGCTTAAGAAAGTACATAAAGATAGTAAATTTTGAAGATCAATGTATAGACACAGAGATTTTTGGAAAGAAGCCGTCCATTGCTAGATGTATATACACTATGGATCAAGGACTAAAAGCTCATGGAATACGAAGATCAGATGGCACAACAAGAATATTCAGACTTTTGGAAGATATTCTTTATATTCTTAACAGACAAGATATTCAAGATCTTTTCAGGTTAGTTCAAGAAGCCAGTGCAGGTAAAACTGAGGTGTCCCCTATTATATAATGAATTATTCTTCATGTATGAACCACACAACTGTGATCAAAAAATGTTGAAGGAATTAGAGAATCAGGTTGCTAGTTACTGGAGATATTATAGGTCATGTGGACTACATATTTTGGATATAGATGATGTTACTTACTATATGCTACAAGAGAAGAGATATCCATTTGAGAGAAGATTGTTGAAAAGAATGTTAAACAACAATTGGAAGTCTTAGAAGAGTCTGTTGGTGCTTTGGAGTTGATCAGAATGGTTAAACAACAAATCAAGGATTTGGAGCAAGAGGAAGAAGCTGAGAAAGAGCCTTAAGTGTTTGATTCACAATCACACTTCACAAATGGTTCTCAGTTCACCATGTCTAACACACATAAGAACTGGCTAGTCCATAAGCAAACGGTTTATGGTTAAGACTTCTCAAATCCGTTGAAAGCTGGTAGTTTGCTAAAAACTATATGGTTCTAACTCACATTATTTCGAGACAAAGAGTTGGCTAGTCCTAGACAAACAGTACTAGGTAAAGACATAATCAATTCCGTTGATGGTTGACAGTTTACCAAAAATTGTAAGGTTATCAGTACACCTTATTCTTTATAAATAAAGTTTTGGCTATTCCAGAGGGTACAACTAATTGGTATAGAATAAATCAAATCCGTTGATAGCTGATGATTTGCTAAAAATCATGAAGCCAATACAGATTGGTTTTTCTTGTTAACTGTTTTATTTCAGGTATGAAGTTGCAAGCAAACAAGTATTAAAAGAAAGAATACTTAGAAGGTTTTGTCTCATCAAATCAAGACAGAAGTTCATGATCAAGAGTTCATAGATTTTGTAACACTCTCATTTTTCGTATCGGTACAGCGGAAGGGTCTTTCAGAGTGTTACGGGATAGCACAATAACTCCAATCATAGACAACACATAAAAATGGTTGTACAAGGTTTAACAAACATTCATTCGATAAAAAGTTTAAAAGCGTACAACAGGTCCCAAATTATACAGGTCATTAAGTTTACAAAACACAGATCGAATGAACATTTTTAATATTAAGTGTGGGCCATCAGAGTCGATCTCCATCCGGATTACCTTCAAGCACCTGAGATAAAAACATGCGAAAATCATATCAGCGAATGCCGAGTGAATTCATAGAGTTTAATGAAAACCGTTATATAAAACAATCATTTACAATCATTTAAAATCAGAACACAAGTATAATATCAGAAGTAAGTCCTCATATTGCTAGTCAGGCAATATATATCAAGCATACATCTTAAACCGTCCATGAGACCGTAGTCTCTATATTACCATGATAGGTAATATATTCATCGTAATGGTGTC
This sequence comes from Glebionis coronaria, assembly GCA_025667525.1. Classification (NCBI taxonomy): domain Eukaryota; kingdom Viridiplantae; phylum Streptophyta; class Magnoliopsida; order Asterales; family Asteraceae; genus Glebionis; species Glebionis coronaria. Next base: position 369,751,067 of record CM046877.1, on the reverse strand, counting down.
GCTATCGTTTATTATTTATGTTTTATAGCATACGTTGTAGGATTATTATTAGCCGCATGACATTGTTACCTTACTGTGAAAACAGCGGGCCGCGAACCCGACAAACAGTTTGCCCATCTAAGTTAGCGTGTCGTCACAAAAATCACGCTATGGAATCTTCTCATACATAAATTCGCTTACCAATCAATGTGGTACGACGGGGATCAACCGTCAAGGCGCGAACTGGGGTGATCGTCCCCAAATAGTACTATCAAATGCATAAGCGTCTACCAAATCCCGGTAGTTCACAATTCATGCTAATGGGACTTTAAGTGACATAACCTAACTACTAATAATCCTTTTAGTCTCGAATATAGGGTCATAGCATCATTCGGGTCAATCTCATTAAGCATACAATCGGGACTACTTGTGTTCTATTTTTATAAAAATCTAGCATGTTATCTCCCTCGCGGGTTTACAAATCATTTTATAAAACATTTAAAAGAGTGCGAGGCTATGAACTCACGTTGTTAATGAAAGGCGGATTATCGGCTACGGGCGTGCTTCGGTCACGGAAACCTATATAAATAATAATCGGTCTTAGACTCGGTCCAATGACTTTTATCAAAATAAAAATATACATATGATGATTTTGTACATATGATTATGATCAAGTGGGTTTATACATCCTTGTTTACTCATTTTAGTGTTTACGTCTTGGTAACGTCTTACTAGTTCACTAGTTTTACCGATTTTACCTATTTTAAGTCTATTAAGTCTTTTATAAGTTCTTTAACTTGTTTTTATCCATTTTATACCTATATTATCAGTATATATACTTTTCATGTTGGGCCCAAATGGGTTAAGCCCAATAAGTTCTTTTTATAAGTTTTCATCTTATTAAGTCCAATTATTAGTCCAATATGTTTAGTTAGCTCGTAAATGTCCGTAATTCTTATAGTTCGGGTTTTATCGGTTTTTACTTGTCTTAGTTATCTATACATCAGTATATGACTTTTATTAACTTTACATTAGACGGGTTTGGTCGTCTAAGTTTTATTTGGCGAAAAACGTTAATTTTACGGCGATAGCCGAAAAAGTCGTAAAAATCAAGTTTATAGTTTTTATTACTTATAAATATTATTTTAACATCATTTATATAATTTACCCATTTAATTAAACTTTTATAAATTTATATAAATAAGTTTTATAAGTTAGTGGGTTTATATTTTTACATTTTATATATTATAATGTGAGTGCTTATATAATAATAATAAACATTATTTCCAAAATCTGATTTTTAACTTCATGTTCACCATTTTTACCATATCTAGTGTTCTATAATGACTTAGAAGCTCATTTTTGGATGACATGTTCTTCATAATATGTGCTACATATAACTTAGTTATAGCTACTGCCCATTTTGAGTTTAACCTGCCTTAACAGTCCCTACAAAACTGCTTATTCAGATTACACCACCTAACTTGTTTTGATCATATCTCACTCATTATTTTGATTCCATTGCATGGCCAACTCTCACATGTGTATAACATCATCTACTTACTGTAAATGGATCAAACCATGCAATTTTATCAGTTCATCTTTTAGTTATCTACTGTTTTTATACAGCCAACTAAATAGTCAAGATTTTAGCTTCATTTCTTATGGTTATCATCATTTTTAAGCATATTTATCAACACTTGATCCCCACACAACATTTTTATCATCATATATACATCATATACATATACAAAATGAAAGAAAATACATTTGTTCTTTACAAAATAACAAGAGAAACATGGAGAGGATGATCTTCTTTACCAATCCAAGTGGATTTCTTGTTTTAGGAAGACAAGAACTTGATGAACACAACAAGTATCTCCAAGACCATAAAATATCAAGAACATAGGTTGGAAAATCAGCCCTAGGACACAAGCAAATCACCTCCAAAGTTGTTAATATGGCCACCAAATGATCAAGGCTTCAAGAGAACACCTTAATAGGACTAGTAAACATGTGGTTTATGGCTAGAAAAGATCAAATGGTGTATTTGTTGGCTTATTTGGGACAGCACAAGGATGAGAGTTGAGAGAGTTTGATGTTGGTTTTGCATGTGAGAATGATGGTATAATGAAACAAGTAGCTAGTTTGGTGTGTTAAGTGGTATGGTAAGCTTGAAATGTAAGCTAAGGCTTACACTTGTGTAAGTTAGCTAAACTTGATGCCACCTAAGGGTTGTGGTGTCAAGTTAGCCGTCCCATTTTGCTAGTGGGGTGGGACAAAGTGTTTTGTCCCATCTCACTAGTTTACGGGTATTTCTCGATTCTAGTTTTCTCGATTTGCGTGCCCTCGGGTCGTTTTACGAAAAACGTTTTTATAAATTATGAATCACCGTCACAAAACGAATCCAATAAAAATTGTCTCATCAAAAACGGAGTTCAAAAACGTAAATACATAATCCTAAGGTTTCCGGTTTAGTCGTAAAAGACGCCAAATTATGCACGTAAGCCCAAATTTAAATCCGTAAATTGTGAGTTCGTCAACCAACACAAAAATAAGTTTCAAAATATTATAAGAGAAAATATTTTACTACCTAAAAATGTTAGATTGTCACAGCTTTTCCTCCTAAAAGGGATCAACGTCCTCGTGATCCATTTTATTTGGATGTCCGTTTCTTATTGAAATCGAAGAGGTGCGGATATTTCTTCCACATTTCATCCTCTCGTTCCCAAGTATACTCCGGTCCATGCTTTGAATTCCATCAGATTTCGACAATAGGTATCCGACTTTGTTTCAGTTGCTTTACCTCACGGTCCATAACTTCTACGGGCTCTTCGATAAAATGCAACTTCCCATCTATTCGAACCTTACCTAACGGAATTTTCTCATCACTCACTGCTAGACATTTCTTCAGATTAGATACATGGAATGTGTTGTGAACACCATGAAGTTCTGGGGGTAACTCTAGTTTGTAAGCCACCGGACCTACTCTAGATAAAATCTTAAAGGGTCCAATATAACGGGGATTCAATTTTCCTCGTTTTCCAAATCTGATAACGCCTTTCCATGGCGATACTTTCAACATTATTCGGTCACCCACTTCAAACTCCATTGGCTTCCGCCGCACATCCGCGTAACTTTTCTGTCTACTACGGGCAGTCAACAACCTCTTCTTAATCTGAACTATCATCTCCGTAGTCTCCCGGATAAATTCCGGTCCCGTGAGCTGGGTATCCCCAACTTCACTCCAACATACAGGAGATCTACACTTCCTACCATACAAAGCTTCAAACGGTGCAGCCTTAATACTAGAATGGTAACTATTGTTGTACGAAAACTATGCTAACGACAAATGTTTATCCCAATTCTTACCAAAGTCTAACACACAAGCTCTCAACATATCTTCCAGTGTTTGTATCGTCCTTTCACTCTGCCCATCAGTCTGGGGGTGATAAGGAGTGCTCATATCGAGATTCGTTCCCAAAGATCTTTGGAGAGATTTCCAAAAATTCGATGCGAATCTAGGATCTCGATCTGAAATGATCGATACAGGCACTCCATGCTTGCATACAACATTATCAAGGTATATTCGAGTCAGCTTCTCCAGTGAGAACTGCTCCTTAACCGGAATGAAGTGTGCTGATTTGGTCAGTCTATCGACAATAACCCAAATCAAATTGTTTCCAGATGATGTTCTAGGAAGCTTGGTGATAAAGTCCATTGTAATTCGCTCCCACTTCCATTCAGGAATCTTTGGTTGTTGAAGTAGTCCTGATGGTTTTTGATGTTCTGCTTTAACTCTAGCACAAGTCAAGCATTAAAGAACATACATAGCTATGTCAGCTTTCATATTCGGCCACCAGTACAACTTCTTCAAATCATGGTACATCTTATCAGATCCTGGATGAATGGAATACTTAGATTTATGGGATTCTAACATAATCAAATCTCTTAAGCCTCCAAACTTAGGTATCCACATACGACCTCTTAAGCATTTCACTCCATCAGCTCTAACCTCTAAAGGATCTCCTTCTCCTCGGAACCCTTCATTAACAAAATTCTCCTTCTTACAAGCTTCTATTTGCGCATTTCTAATTTTCTCAGGCAAATTATTGTGCACGGTCAAGACTAGAGAACGCACCCTGATAGCTCTCTATCTTTCCTACTCAACGCATCAGCAACAACATTGGCTTTTCCTGGGTGATATTTTATATCACAATCATAGTCACTTAACAACTCTATCCATCTTCGTTGCCTCATGTTCAATTCCTTCTGGTCGAGAATATACTGTAGGCTTTTGTGATCGGTGAATACCGTACACTTGGTGCCATACAGATAATGTCTCCACAACCTAAGAGCAAATACTACAGCTCCTAACTCAAGATCATGAGTAGTATAATTCTCCTCATTCTTCCTTAATTGCCTAGAAGCATAAGCTATCACTTTCTCTCTCTGCATCAAAACAGCTCCATAACCTCTAAGAGATGCATCACAATATACTACAAAATCTTCACTCCCGTCGGGTAATGACAAGATTGGCGCACTACATAATTTTTGCTTCAATGTCTGAAATGCTCCATCTTCATCACTTCCCCAAACGAAAGGTTTATTCTTCTGAGTAAGCTTAGTCAAGGGTTTAGCTATCAAAGAAAATTCTTTAATGAATCGCCTATAATAGCCAGCCAATCCTAAGAACTGTCGCACTTCCGTTGGCGTTGTCGGTGCAGACCAATTCTTAATAGCTTCAACCTTTGCAGGATCAACATGAATTCCATCTCTGTTAATCACATGACCAAGAAATTGCACAGAATCTAACCAGAAATCACATTTCGAAAACTTAGCATACAACCTTTCATCCTTCAACAACTTCAAAACAATCCTCAAATGTTCTCTATGCTCATCTTCATTCTTAGAATAGATCAGAATATCGTCAATAAACACAATCATAAATTTATCCAAGTAGGGCTTGCACACTCGATTCATTAAATCCATGAAAACCGCAGGTGCGTTAGTTAACCCAAATGGCATTACTTGAAATTCATAGTGTCCATAACGAGTTCTAAATGCAGTTATAGGAATATCTTCTTCACGGACGCGAAGTTGGTGATATCCTGACCGCAAATCTATCTTAGAATACACACTAGATCCTTGCAGTTGATCAAACAAATCATCAATCCTAGGTAAAGGATATCGATTCTTAATTGTCAACTTATTCAGTTCCCTGTAATCAATGCACATACGAAAAGATCCATCCTTCTTCTTAACGAACAAGACTGGAGCTCCCGAAGGCGACGAGCTCGGTCGAATAAAACCTTTATCAGACAACTCCTTAAGTTGCTCAGATAACTCCTTTAATTCAGAAGGGGCTAATTGGTAAGGCGCACGTGCCACCGGTGCAGCACCAGGAATTAAATCGATTCGAAACTCTACTTGCCTTATCGGTGGAAGTCCGGGTAAATCTTTAGAAAATACCTCAGGAAATTCACAAATAATAGGTACATCTTCCAATCCTTTCTCCCTAGACTCATTCCCGGCCACTTGAGCTAAGAATAACTCACAACCGTTCCTGATGTACTTTTGGACTTTAATACATGAAACGATTTTCAAACGGGGTTCACCTCGACTAACATCAATCACTAACGTCCTATTCCTAAGAGGAATCTTAACCTTCTTCTCTCCACATAAAATAGTAGTATTATTCAACGACAACCAATCCATACCAATAATAATATCAAAACTACCTAATTCTATCAACATCAAATCAATCGGAAAGGAATGGTTCAAGAGATTTAGAGAGCATCCTTCTAATAGCTTATTAGTTTTCACTAATTTACCATCAGCCAATTCCACCTCGTAACTGGTACTTATCTCAACAGGTTCAATATCAATAAGGGCACTAAATTTAGTGGATACAAAGCTCCTATCGGCACCCGAATCGAATAAAGCAACAACATAATGATTGTTGAGTAAAAACGTACCGGTAACGACATTCAGATCCTCTTTCTTCACCTCAATTGTTCCAAGTTGGTAGATACCACCCTGGGGGTTTCTTCCAGGTACAATCGCTTTCAACTTGGGGCATTCCGATTTCCTATGACCTTCTTCATTACAGTTGAAGCAAATGGTTCCCTTCTTACACCTTTCAACCTTGTGTCCAAGCTTTCCGCAATTTCGGCACTTCCAGCAGTCGCCAGCATGCCTCTTGTTTCCACACTTAGGACATCTATCATCGTTGCGCGGTGCATTGTTGGTAAGAGCATTTGCATTCCCCTTTCTCTTGTTCTGACGGCGATTGAAATTCTTCCTATTATCACCTCTATCTACACGCTCACCGTCTCCCTTTCTTTTCTCACCTACACGGGCTTCATCTTCCTTATCCTGAATTATCTGTCCAATGAGTTGGTAAGCCATTCGAACAACATCATCAATGGTAAGTGGTTTCCATGATGTTACGTCCCCCCGGATATTCCTTGTCAACCCTTTCACATATTGCTCAATTCGGATCTCTTCGGGTTCAACCAATCGAGGACATAGCAAGGCCAACTCATGGAATCGATTCGTGTAACTATCTGTTAGCCCTAAAATGTGAGCGCCATTTACGGAATTACATTAGTTTCATATAGCCACACACGCAGGGACTAGTTTTGTTAAGTTAGAATAGTTCGTGTGTGTCAAGGCTATATATACCCCTCCATACTTCCATGGAGGGGTGAGGATACTTCTTACTTGTGTATTTCCCTTTCTCTCTCTAAATACACACACTACATTTCAAGCTTTACTTTCTCTCTCTAAAATGTCTAAATACTTCTTTTATCCTCCCCGACCTCCGGATCACCCTCTTGTTAGCTTGAATCTTATGGTTAACACTATCAATGTACACACCTTTCATTCTCAAATGAATCAACTCCTGTTCTAACCTAATGATCACACTACGAGGACAAAACTCCAAAGTCATCCACTTCTTAACTTCAGCCCAAGGAGTAGCATTAGCAGCATCAAGACCCATGAAAGCAATTCTCCCGTTCCACCAAGTCAACGCACGACCTTTAAGAGTAGCCATAGCAAAAGTCACCTTATCTTCCTCCTTACACTTACTAATCCTAAACACCGATTCCATCTTCTCAATCCATTGGCTTAATCCTACAGCACCTTCAGTTCCATTAAAAGGTAGAGGTTCACACTTCATGAACGTCACATAAGTACAGCCACCAACTTCTGGTGCATTAGTTCCAAGTACTCCTATATTTCCTCCAGCATTAGAATTCACATTATTAGCATTCACATTCACATTAGTACCGCCAATTCCACTACCGCCAGCTCCACTACCGCCAGCTCCACTACCGCCAGCTCCACTACCGCCAGCTCCACTACCACCAGCTTCATTTCTAGCATTTGCCATAAATTCAGTCATAGATGCGGTAACTTGCTCCGTAATAATCCTACGTACATCATCCTCAGTCACAGCCTTCTTGGGCGGCATAGTTCTATAATTCCACAATTTCAAAGTATTAAGCATTCATCCAACAAAGGATTCATATAATATGGACTGAATTCATAATCAAGATACAAATAAGGCACAATATGGAATTCAAGACAAGATACATATTTCATTCGATCTGAAACAAAAGTATTGTCTTAGTACATCCCATATCAAAGTTCTAACACTATATACACTCAAAATTCGTTCTAAGTCTATTACTAACAAGTCGGTTCAGTGAAAGCTACAAACACAAAAGATATAAAGGTCACTACTAAATACAGACTAGTCTACTGAGAACCGCCAGATGGTCCATCATCCATCGTCTTCTGGATCTTTGCCGGACGATCACTAGACACATCTTCAGCTGGGCGCTTACAGATTACTCCTCTTTCAACCATGTCAGCATAAAATCTACTGTTCCAACCCACGGATATATTCAGCTTCTTTTCGGCTTTCTCACGCATCGCACGAGCTACACTCCAACTGAATCTCCATAGTATTCACCTTTCTCTTCATAGCAGCAAACTCGCTACTTTCCAACACCGATAACCTCCTAAAAGCTTCATTCAAACCACGTTCTACATCACTCAATTCCAAACTAAGCAATTCTCGCTCTTTCTCGCCAACCTTAGTCTTCGACTCCAAACAAGCAACCTGAGTCTGAACAACACCTAATCCAATCTCTGTCACACAACTCTTAACACGGGAAGCATCTAGATCACGTCTCAAGGCCCATGGTGCAAGACCATCAATATGAGTAGCCTCTCGAGTACTAGACGGTTCTCCTATCTCACGTCTACGGGTAGCAATACCATCAGTACCGTCAGGTGCATCGTCATCCTCATCCTCCTCTGATTCAGAATCAGATTCAGACGATTCAGACATTTCATCCCTAGGTAACTCATCCTCAGAATCATACAAATCAACTGGTGGGGGCAAAGGCTCGCCCTCTGGAACATCATACGGATAAATAAGCTCAGCTTCCTCATCGTCATCAACCTCAACATCTATACCTACATCCTCCTCGACATCCTCGTCGTCAATCTCATCATCTAAATCATCTAACCCAATCTCCTCATCATTCTCAATATCAACATTCTCAATATCCACATTCTCAATCTCCACATTCTCAATATCATTCTCTACTAAGTCAACCTGAGGGGCAATCCGATCTCCTAGTCCTAACTTGGGCTCGGGATCCTCAAATGGTTCCTCCTCATCATCAATATCATAATCTACTAAGTCTAAATAAGGATCATCTTCTATATTAGGTTCAGGAATATCATGGTTTTCTACAGGAATATTAGGGTCAGCCATGACAATCTGCATTTATATATATATCTCGTATTAGGATAACATACTAGTTAAACAATTACATAATGAAATCACGATATATACATATATATAAATTAAATTATATATATCAAAATATATATCTTCTCAATAGGGCTTGTTGGTAACGTCGGAGATCTCTGGCACCGTTATAGTCAAAAGATTTTTCAAATATTTTCTCAAATGTTCATTGTCAAAAGATTTTGAAAAGTTTTGTTCAAAACCTTAGTTTTTAAAATCTTTTGTTCTCAATAACGAGAGCTCTGGTACCAAACTGTAACACTCTCATTTTTCGTATCGGTACAGCGGAAGGGTCTTTCAGAGTGTTACGGGATAGCACAATAACTCCAATCATAGACAACACATAAAAATGGTTGTACAATGTTTAACAAACATCCATTCGATAAAAAGTTTAAAAGCGTACAACAGGTCCCAAATTATACAGGTCATTAAGTTTACAAAACACAGATCGAATGAACATTTTTAATATTAAGTGTGGGCCATCAGAGTCGATCTGCATCCGGATTACCTTCAAGCACCTGAGATAAAAACATGCGAAAATCATATCAGCGAATGCCGAGTGAATTCATAGAGTTTAATGAAAACCGTTATATAAAACAATCATTTACAATCATTTAAAATCAGAACACAAGTATAATATCGGAAGTAAGTCCTCATATTGCTAGTCAGGCAATATATATCAAGCATACATCTTAAACCGTCCATGAGACCGTAGTCTCTATATTACCATGATAGGTAATATATTCATCGTAATGGCGTCGCTATCGTTTATTATTTATGTTTTATAGCATACGTTGTAGGATTATTATTAGCCGCATCACATTGTTACCTTACTGTGAAAACAGCGGGCCGCGAACCCGACAAACAGTTTGCCCATCTAAGTTAGCGTGTCGTCACAAAAATCACGCTATGAAATCTTCTCATACATAAATTCGCTTACCAATCAATGTGGTACGACGGGGATCAACCGTCAAGGCGCGAACTGGGATGATCGTCCCCAAATAGTACTATCAAATGCATAAGCGTCTACCAAATCCCGGTAGTTCACAATTCATGCTAATGGGACTTTAAGTGACATAACCTAACTACTAATAATCCTTTTAGTCTCGAATATAGGGTCATAGCATCATTCGGGTCCATCTCATTAAGCATACAATCGGGACTACTTGTGTTCTATTTTTATAAAAATCTATCATGTTATCTCCCTCGCGGGTTTACAAATCATTTTATAAAACATTTAAAAGAGTGCGAGGCTATGAACTCACGTTGTTAATGAAAGGCGGATTATCGGCTACGGGCGTGCTTCGGTCACGGAAACCTATATAAATAATAATCGGTCTTAGACTCGGTCCAATGACTTTTATCAAAATAACAATATACATATGATGATTTTTTACATATGATGATGATCAAGCGGGTTTATACATCCTTGTTTACTCATTTTAGTGTTTACGTCTTGGTAACGTCTTACTAGTTCACTAGTTTTACCGATTTTACCTATTTTAAGTCTATTAAGTCTTTTATAAGTTATTTAACTTGTTTTTATCCATTTTATACCTATATTATCAGTATATATACTTTTCATGTTGGGCCCAAATGGGTTAAGCACAATAAGTTCTTTTACAAGTTTTCATCTTATTAAGTCCAATTATTAGTCAAATATGTTTAGTTAGCTCGTAAATGTCCGTAATTCTTATAGTTCGGGTTTTATCGGTTTTTACTTGTCTTAGTTATCTATACATCAGTATATGACTTTTATAAACTTTACATTAGACGGGTTTGGTCGTCTAAGTTTTATTTGGCGAAAAACGTTAATTTTACGGCGATAGCCGATAAAGTCGTAAAAATCAAGTTTATAGTTTTTATTACTTATAAATATTATTTTACCACCATTTATATAATTTACCCATTTAATTAACCTTTTATACATTTATATAAATAAGTTTTAAAAGTTAGTGGGTTTATATTTTTACATTTTATACATTATAATGTGAGTGCTTATATAATAATAATAAACATTATTTACAAAATCTGATTTTTAACTTCATGTTCACCATTTTTACCATATCTAGAGTTCTATAATGACTTAGAAGCTCATTTTTGGATGACATGTTCTTCATAATATGTGCTACATATAACTTAGTTATAGCTACTGCCCATTTTGAGTTTAACTTGCCTTAACAGTCCCTACAAAACTGCTTATTCAGATTACACCACCTAACTTGTTTTGATCATATCTCACTCATTATTTTGATTCCATTGCATGGCCAACTCTCACATGTGTATAACATCATCTAATTACTGTAAATGGATCAAACCATGCAATTTTATCAGTTCATCTTTTAGTTATCTACTGTTTTTATACAGCCAACTAAATAGTCAAGATTTTAGCTTCATTTCTTATGGTTATCATCATTTTTAAGCATATTTATCAACACTTGATCCCCACACAACATTTTTATCATCATATATACATCATATACATATACAAAATGAAAGAAAATACATTTGTTCTTTACAAAATAACAAGAGAAAAATGGAGAGGATGATCTTCTTTACCAATCCAAGTGGATTTCTTGTTTTAGGAAGACAAGAACTTGATGAACACAACAAATATCTCCAAGACCATCAAATATCAAGAACATAGGTTGGAAAATCAGCCCTAGGACACAAGCAAATCACCTCCAAAGTTGTTAATATGGCCACCAAATGATCAAGGCTTCAAGAGAACACCTTAATAGGACTAGTAAACATGTGGTTTATGGCTAGAAAAGATCAAATGGGGTGTTTGTTGGCTTATTTGGGACGACACAAGGATGAGAGTTGAGAGAGTTTGATGTTGGTTTTGCATGTGAGAATGATGGTATAATGAAACAAGTAGCTAGTTTGGTGTGTTAAGTGGTATGGTAAGCTTGAAATGTAAGCTAAGGCTTACACTTGTGTAAGTTAGCTAAACTTGATGCCACCTAAGGGTTGTGGTGTCAAGTTAGCCGTCCCATTTTGCTAGTGGGGTGGGACAAAGTGTTTTGTCCCATCTCACTAGTTTACGGGTATTTCTCGATTCTAGTTTTCTCGATTTGCGTGCCCTCGGGTCGTTTTACGAAAAACGTTTTTATAAATTATGAATCACCATCACAAAACGAATCCAATAAAAATTGTCTCATCAAAAACGGAGTTCAAAAACGTAAATACGTAATCCTAAGGTTTCCGGTTTAGTCGTAAAAGACGCCAAATTATGCACGTAAGCCCAAATTTAAATCCGTAAATTGTGAGTTCGTCAACCAACACAAAAATAAGTTTCAAAATATTATACGAGAAAATATTTTACTACCTGAAAATGTTAGATTGTCACAGATTTAACTCTAGAAGACAATTACTGTTGCTGCAAAATCAAGTGAATGTTTATAAGACACAAGAAGATCATAGTTTAAAGACAAAGATGATGTTCATAAGTTTGAAGGTTATCTTATCAGAAGAAGATCTACATTGAAGTGTTTGGCTACATTCAGTTGGATACAAGTATAAATTCCAAATTTAATCCAAGGTTGAAGAGAAGACTGAAGACATGTATTCTAAATACATTCAGTGCAAAGAGAAACAAGAAGATAACAAGTTATCATTCTTGTTTAGGGGAGGATTGTTGGGAATTATTGTTAAGTGTCAAGTATTGTCAGTGTAATTTAAGTACTGTTAGTATTATACAAGTACCGTTAGTGTTAACGCGGTACATAGTAAGTACTGCTACTTATAAAGTAAGTACTGCTATATTGATTCGGACGAATATATCTTTGTATAAGATATATCATAGTTATAGTTAGAGTATATCTTATGTGATATACTTAATAGTTAGAATATTGATAATATATCGTCTGTGATATAGTTATCTTTATATAATATTCTAAGGTTTCTAGGGTTCCTTACTCTATAAAAGGAACATAGGTACGATGACATTCATGTACCTCATTCAAGTCGATTAATAAGAGAACCGAATAGTTAAAAGTAATCCTGTTCTTCTGTGCTTTATAAGTTAGATTCCGCATAACTTATTTAGCTTGAGTAAGAGTTCTCAAAATGTTTTAGTTTGATTACAAACTACTATACTAGTTCTTAACAAAATATAGGTCCAATCAAAGGGATCAACGTAACTTACTGATTCTTAGTTTAATTTACTTGTTCTTGACTTGTTTTACTTATTAATGTTTTATTGTGTTTTTGTAGTATTATACGTTTCATGTGCTCTTGATTAACGTATTACGTGTTTCATGTGTAATTATACTTGATGTTTCATAATTAGTAACTTTCTAAAAGTAGCAGGTTTCTATATATAGTAACTTTCCAAAAAAGCAGGTTTTCATATATAGTAACTTTCCAAAAACAGTAAGTTTCCATAAATAGTAAGTCTCCAAAAATAAAAAGTTTCCATAAATAGTAAGTTTCCATAAATATTAATAAGCTTGTTTAATAAGCATACAATATAAGCCGAGTCTTAATGAACATATTTTATAAGTCCTGATTCATTAAATGGTATAATAGTAAAGTTTATTAAATAATTACTTTAGCATAGTTTAATCTTACAAATAACTATTAATTAATAATATAACATGATTTTTAAATGATTATTAATTCATAGTAAAACCTGATTTTATGTTAATAAAACTTTTCCATAACTTGATAATTGAATAATTAAATTAAAAGTTATAATTAATTTAATTAGGCCATGTTAAATCATATAATCAATAATTATATATTTTAATTTCCCTAAATATAAGTTAGTCAAAATAATCCCAAACACCCCTTTGGTGACTCTCAGCATAGCCGAGCCTCGAACCTAGCCCACCGTGACCTTGAGGTCTCGGTTGCATAATCAAACCAACCACCACAACCACCAGCTGTGGTGTTGATCCCAAACTTAGATCGATTTAGCTTGTGTAAACGAGAATAAATCAAGTTAAACACTTAGAGAAACTTTATTGTATATGAAACAATTTAAGTATTATGCGAAATTAATACTTAAACAAGAACACACAAACAAGATAAACCAAACTTTCACTTTGATTGATTAATCGAACTTGCGTACAATGAAAGTGTGAAAAACATATATTTGAACTAAACCTAAAGGCCTCCTTTTATAGATTAAGGAACCTTGTACAAGAGTCTACGTATTAGCTATTTTAGGTAAAGATAAACATAAGAAATACATTGTCGAACATATCTTTACTAGAAACATAAAACGTGTAGACTACGTATCCTAACAGTGCTTGACTTCTTCCTATCAACGCCTGACTTCTTCCTGTCAACGCTTGTCTTGGCAACGCTTGATTTCTTCCTATCAACGTCCAATTTCCTCTTGTCAGCGTCCTAGTGTCTTGGCTACATTTTATTTCCAAGAATCCTCCCTAAACTTGATATCTACTCTAGTAATCAAGTTTCTGAATAAAAACTAAGTACAAGGAGGATTCTTATAAATGTTATTAAGTTGGAAATAAATAAACCTAATCAAATCTTTGCCAACGTCACTTGTATAATCCATCTCCAGCTGTGTTGACACCATTTTCTTCAAAACTTCTTTGGACATAGGATATTCAGCATCCACAAGAAGATATTCAGAAAATTTTGTAGTACTCAAATGATACACACCAGCTGCTGAATGTAGACGCCATTGAAGTCCACTGGCATCATCAAGATCCTTCCAAACTGGATCTTCTTCATCTTGAGCACACATTCTCTTAAATGTTGACCATATCTTTATTCCATTGACTGAAGTAGGTGCTTCAGTCTCATACTTGGCCTGCATCAACCTCCAAAGGTCTGCCAAGTCTTCCCTATCCAGGCTTGCAAACAAAGACATAAGAGTAGTGAAGGTATGTACCCCTTTCCCATATCTGCCAATCATCCAAAACCCACTTGCATCTTCCTCATATTGAATTATAGGGTTTTTGGAATCATGAGGTAATACCTCTACCATATATGAAGCTTCCAAAGGTGAGAGCTTAATACTCCTTCTAATAACAGCTTCACTAGGATTCACTCTATCCATATTTTCTGGGAACTCAAGTGGAACTCCCTTCTTCAATGGTCTTGGTGTAACCAAAGCCTGTTGGATCTGCATCTCTTCTGCAAGTTCTTCCTTTCTTTCATTTGAAAGAAGTCTGATAGTGTTATGCTCTTGCACACTTGCCCATATAGGATAAGGCTTATATTCCAACTCATCAAAAGACAATCCCTGCAACTTCTTAAAAGTCCAACCTGTTTGATGACATTTGAGCAACATGTAGTAGAGCTCCCTTTTAGCCGTCTTAGTCTGTGAAAGAACTTTGCTAGCTTTATATTTCAGAATCACCTTGCAATACCTTTGAACTCATAGTAGAATCTCCAAACCCCAAATTTGATCTGATAAAGTCATGTATGGATTCTCCATTACCTTATTTTCCCGTGCAAAGTACATTTGAGAAACTTCAGGCATCTCATAATCCACCCGATTCTTCAACTCTGTAATCTTTTCCTTTGCCAACTCATCACCATATTCAACTCTCTCTGGTTCTTCAATAATCATTACACTTGAATCTGTGCTCTCATCATCACTGCCATCCTTACTCTCAATAGCAGTTTCCTTCATCCTATCCTCTTTCTCAAGTTGTGCAGCCAACATGGAATCAAACTTTACTTGGGTTGCATCCTTGGGAACTACTATTTCTACCATAATCCCTTTACCCTTATCTAATATATCAATGGTGGGTAAAGATGATGATGGTACCTGTGTAGACACATCCTTAATGATAGCTGATGACTGGGATACATCAACCATACCTGAAGGTCTATCAACGTTCAAAACCTGTGTGTCAACGCCTAACTTACTCCTATCAGTGCTCAGCTTGTCAGCGTCAAAATCCTGCTTGTCAACGCTCAACTTACTCTTGTCAGCGCTTGGCTTTGTGAATTGCTCCAACATCTCAGTAAAAGATAAATTCAAATTTGTAGGGGTAACCAATGAAACATCAAAACCTGGTTGCCTCTTCAAATCTGTTAGAGCTTCAGCTATACCCAAAGATTCTCCTTCATGTGAGCCTTTGTCACTCACATGTATCTGCTCATCCTCCCCTTTGGAAGAATCCTCCACTCCATGCCTAGGGTTAGCACCTTCCAAAATAACAATCCTCTCCCTCAATTGCTTGAGTTCAAGGCCTTGTGTAGAGACAATATGTACAAGGTCTGCATTTTTCTTTTGCAAGCTAATACAGACAGCCGTCAATTCCAATAATGTATAGGGTTCCAATATGCCCTCCTCTAGAATGGGAATTTGGCCTCCGAAAGTAGAGTCATGGGGCGTGGATGAGGTCTTAATGATGTTAGGACTGGCTTGGCCTGCATCTAAGCTAGTACCAATAGTTCTTGCCCCACCGATGGCACCAACCACACTTGTGGTGGTGGTTCTCTCTGCAACATTGCTAGGATCACTAGAGGAGAACACTCTAGTAGTCCTTGGGTGTTTTACCAACCTAAATTCAGGGGGTGTAGAAAATGATGTGGATTGGGTTTCAGTTTGAAGGTTAAGGGGTGTTTGGGTTTGTTGTAGAAGGGTGTCAGTGTTTGGATTTGGAGTGTCAACGCCAACATTTAACGTGTCAGCGTCGAAGGGTTCTTGGTCTATATCCAAATGCTGGGGTGATGGTGAATGTTCAGGTAATGGGTCTGGTTGTGGTTGTGGGTCTAGTTGAGGTTGTGCTGCTGCAATAACAGCAAGCATGGCTTGGGTAAGGGGTAAATCTCTGTTTGGTGGTGTATTCATCTTTCCAAAAATTTATTTCTTTTGCACAAGGATCGTATAAAAATCATTGTGATCCCTAGTGCATTATCTTTGTTCATCAAACACCATTTGCAAAAATCTTGGGTAAACAAGGGTCATCTTGCTACCCTTGTTATGACACATGTCATCAAAAAATTATTTTAGAAAAATTATATTTTTGCCCAGTAGCAATACACACAATGGCACTCCCAATTGATCTGTTAATTTCATTGTGTGCAGTACATTTGGGACTCAAACATTGAAGAATGACATGTATCAAGTACTTCCAAGCTGGGGGAAATTCCTGTTTTGAATATTTGTTTAAAGTTCCCTCTTCAGGGAAAGGATAACCCAAAGATCGAAGTCCTTGTTCTAGCTCACCAATGGGTAGGGTGGTTATACCATCTGCATCATTAAGATGCACAACCTGGCGAACCAAGGCTTCAGTAACCACCCGTTGAAGCCCATGGATTGTAGCAGTCAATGTAGTCACATTATTAATCGTTGAGGAAGTGACAGTATTCCAAAACTATTTAATATGAGTGACAGGGATAAGAGGAGCATGAGAAAGGGCATACCTTATTGGGGATGCATTTAAATACTCCACCATCTGAGTATATTGGGGAAACAGAGCATTGTCAGCCTCTAAATTGGCAACCATGTTGTGCTGACTTCTGAACCCTAATTCCAAATCACTCGGTTTAAACTTAGGCGCCATTGATGTAGAAAGCCGTGAGAAATGTTTATGAAAGATGAAAGTGTGTAAAAATTTAGTTAGACAAGAATAAGCAGTTACCCTGTTTCAAAATAATGAGCCAAATATATTGGAGAGGTGAAAACATGTGATTGGTCAAAGATGAGGCAGTTATTTTTCAAAAGATAATGATTAAAATCTTGAAAATATATAACTTATCTTGTGCATTAATAAAAAGTTACCAACTTCTAAAATTACGGCCCAAATTTTTGTCAAAAATAACAACTGGGTAGGACCCAATGTTTATCAACGGTAAAAAATAACCTATCAACGCTCAACAGCTATATTCTTGTCAACGTTTGATTTTGCCATGTCAACGTCAAAATTGGTCCTAACAACGTTTGGAAATAAAACTGTCAACGTCCAAAAATAAAAAATAATAAAAAGAAAAAGGACCTTAACAAAGTAATTTATCCTAGTGAAGATAACCTATAGACTGAAAATTACTATAGAGTGGCAAGCACTGTCCAATCATGCACACATGCTTAAGCAAGATAGACATAATTGTCCTCAAGTGTCCCTTGCTAACCAAAGTTCTTAACAGTGAAGTTATCTCATAAAATCCTTTGTAACTTCCCAGGTAAGCCCAATAAAAATCATACCCAAGTCTCCCAACAGACCACATCCAATTCTAGGTCAAAAAGTATTGGCAGCGTGCAAAGTATATCAACTTTGCATGCTACAGTGCCTCACGATTTAGTAAACTAACTCGTACTCACCAGTGGACACAATCTAGAATTATGATACGAGTATTATATGATTACCCAAAAAGTCCTAAAGGTTTCCTAAACCTCCCCTTAAACTATGATACATAAGTTGCCAAACATAATACATGAAAATATTTTTTATGTCAAGATAGGAATATAAATATTCCAACCATCATCCATAAACTTGAAAACGCTCCAAGTAAGCTCCAAGGATCCATAAGCAACTCTGTATCCATTTGTACAATGCTAACAACGCCTGCATAATTAGATCAAAAACCACAAAACTAACATGTTGCTGACAACGTTAATTTAACATTTGTCAGCGTTAAAATAACCTTTGTCAGCGTTAGACAAATAAAGTGGAAAATCTAATTTTGTACAAAGACCAATAACAATGCATATCCTGTACATACTTTTACACAACGTTCAAAAACACATATTAGGTAATATTGATCATTCTAATACTTGTTACCAAGTATTGAAATCTCCCAGTATCAAAAGGTTTAGTTAATAAATCAGCCACATTTTCTTCTGTGTCAACCCTATCTGGTTGTATTAAACCTTTTTTAAAACAATACCTTATAAAATGATGTCTAATTTCTATGTGTTTTGTTTTAGAATGATGTACAAGATTTTTAATAATGCATAAAGTACTGTTATTGTCTACAAAAATCTTGGTATGCATGAAATTATACCCATAATCCAACAGCTGGTTCTGAATCCATAAGACTTGTCCACAACAAGCAGCTACAGCTACATATTCTGCTTCAGTTGTAGAATTCGCCACCACTGTTTGTTTCTTGCATTGCCAAGATATCAACCTACTCCCAAGAAATTGGCATCCACCAGTTGTGGATTTTCTATCAAACTTGTCACGCCCATAATCATTGTCTGAATATGCAATAAGCTCCAATGGATAATCTTTTGGATACCATAATCCCAAGATGGGATAGCACCTCAGGTACCTAAAAATCCTATTGACAGCATGAAGATGACACTCTCTGGGAGTTACTTGATGGCGTGCACATGCACACACATCAAACATAATGTCAGGTCTAGAAGCTGTAAGATACATCAATGATCCAATCATTAACCTATAATGCCTGACATCCACCTCTTTTCCATCTCCAACCTTTACCCAAGGGTGTTCCGTATCCATGGGTGTGCTAGCCTGTTTCTCATGTGGAGAAAAGCCAAACTTCTTCAAGATCTCTGCTACATATTTGTCTTGAGAGATGAAGATACCATCTTCTTTCTACTGAACTTGTAACCCTAGAAAGAAGTTCATCTCTCCCATTGCACTCATCTTAAACTTGTCTGTCATGAGCTTGGAAAAGTCTTCACTCATCTTTGAACTTGAAGAGCCAAAGATGATATCATCCACATAGACCTGAACAAGTAAGAAGTCCTTTCCAGTCTTCTTGGTAAACAAAGTCTGATCTATGGTTCCCCTCTTAAATCCATTTTCCACCAGATAGGTAGACAATGTGCCATACCATGCTCTTGGGGCTTGATGAAGTCCATACATTGCTTTCTTCACCAATACCTTGTCTGGATGTTCAGAATCTTCAAAACCAGGAGGCTACATAACATAAACCTCCTCAGCAATTGTGCCATAAAGAAAAGCACTCTTCACATCCATTTGATAAATTGTAAAGCCCATGCAAGAAGAATAGGCTAGGAAAATCCGTATTGCTTCAATCCTTGCAACAGGTGCAAAAACCTCTTCATAGTCTATCCCTTCCTCTTGTGTATAGTCTTGAGTAACTAAACGTGCCTTGTTTCTGACCACAATTCCTCTCTCATCCTTTTTGTTTCTAAGAACCCATCTTGTCCCTATAGGTCTGACATATCTAGGACAATCAACTAACTCCCAAACATCTTGAATAGCAAATTGGTGAAGCTCATCTTGCATTGCTTCCACCCAACTTGGTTCTTTGAGAGCATCAAATATCTTCTTGGGTTCCTGTTGTGACAGAAAACAAGTAAACAAACATGCCTGAACAAGAGGGGTATCAACCTTCTTGTGGATATTGGCAATAAATCCTCCATGATTCTGATGAGACCTTCTAGTTTGTACAGGAGTCATCACATCACCAATAATTAGAGAAGAGGGGTGATTTTTGATAGTAGATGTAAGCACTCCTCCTTCAATAATTGTGTTGTCATCAATTTCAGTCTCCAAGTTGCCAATACATTCTTCAAATTCTCTTCCATCATCATCTGAATGAACCTCTCCATTTAAGTTGGAAGGTTCACCTAGTTCAAAAACACTAGAAGAGAATAAATGGTCAAAAGAGTTGTCAACGCCTGAATTAGGGTTGTCAACGTTTCAGCCATCAACGCCTGAATTTGTCCTATCAGCGTCAGATTTTCCTTTGTCAGCGCTTGAAGATTCATGCATGTTTTCATCAAATGGTGTTACTTGTGGACCACCTTTTTCCTTTCTAACAGCAGCAGCAGCAGCAGTAAATGCATCTGTCCAAATGGGAATGGTAACATACTCAAGTATGGGAGCTGATTTGTCTACTTGTGATCCTACCTCCTTATCAACCTGTATACCTGAAATTTCAACAACTGGTTCTTCCACAACATTTGAAGTCACCTTCATAATGTTTGGATTAGTAACAGGCATATAATTCAAGGTTCTAGATAGAGGTTCCAAGTCAAATAACCAATTTGGTCCACTCTCAGGATCACTAGGTTTACTTTCTAAAAACCTAACATGTACCTTTTCAAGTATACATTTTTCTTTCTTAAGGTAAACCCTATATCCTCTACTCTGCACTGAATAGCCCATAAAATAGCCTTCATCACCTTTAGCACTAAACTTTCCTAAGGCATCACTAGTGTCTAATACAACTACATGACAGCCAAAGGGTTTAAGAAAACCAATATTAGGTTTCCTATTCCAAAATTGCTCATAAGGTGTCTTGTTGTGGATTTTGTTGATTAATACCCTATTCTGATCATAACAGGCTGTATTCACAGCCTCAGCCCAAAATGCAATGGGAAAGTGAGCATCAGCCAACATTGTCCTAGCTGCTTCTATGAGTGTTCTATTCTTTCTTTCAGCCACCCCATTTTGTTGTGGGGTTCTAGCTATGCTAAACTGTCTAGTAATCCCTTTCTTGGTACAAAAGTCATCTAACAACTTATTTCTAAACTCACCACCATTATCACTTCTAAGAAATTTAACCTCATTCCCAGTCTTTTTCTCTAACTGGGTAATAAAGTTAATCAAAACATCAGCAGTTTTACTTTTCAAAGCCAAAAAGAAAGTCCAAGTAAATCTAGAAAAATCATCATTTATGACAAAAAAATAAGATTTACCATTTAAGATTTCTATATTAGTTGGACCAAACAAGTCCATATGCAGCAAGTGAAGTGGTTTAGAACTAGAATGCACAAGTTTAGACTTAAAGGAGACTTTGTGCTGTTTGCCTTTAAGGCATGCAACACAAGAATGGTCATTGAGGAAAGCCTTTTCAGGAAAACCATCAACTAAACCATGTCTCACAAGTCTATTTATGTTCTTAAAATTAATGTGCCCTAACCTTCTGTGCCAAAGATTACTCTCATCAACTGAAGCCTTAGCATATAGACATGACAAATTATTATACATCCTAATTCCATTTAGATTCACATTGTAAATGTCCTTATGCCTATGTGTTCTATAATCAATGAACTTCTCATCAGGTATTTTAAAATCTTTGCTTAACACCAAGCATTTAGTATCAGGGAAAAGAACCTTATTTTTGTTATCATAAACTTGTGATCACTAAACAGATTATAGTCAAGTTATTTTACCAGAAATACGTTCTCAAAACGCAAATTGTTGGTGATAAGAGTGCCTTTGCCATTAATGGTTCCATATCCTCCTCTAAAGTACACTTTGTCACCATCCTTAATAGGGGTAAAGTTTGTCAAGTAATCTTCCTTCCCCGTCATGTGCCTAGAGCATCCACTATCCCAATAGCCATAATCATTAACCTGCTTTTGAATGCCCTGCACATAAAGAAAACAAATTAGATTTCTTTGGGAACCCAAGCCTGAGCAGACTTGGATTCATTTGGTTGTTCAACAAGAACAGACTTAGTCCTTATAACAACCCCTTGTTCATCCATTTTTGGATAAACACCCAGTTAACCCGAATTGGTTTAGTTATGACCTTTGAAATATAATGAAATCTGTTACAAGTCATAGAAATCCCATCTGAATTAGGGTTTTGGTCTTGTTTGGGCCTCCAAGTTAAGCTAGAAGAAGTTTTAGACCCATTTCCCTTTGGTTGCAAGTATTTGGCATTACTTGGTCTAGCAGCGTTGGAAACATTCCTGTCAGCGTTAAAATTGTTTTTGACAACGCTGAAAATACCTTTATCAGCGTCAAACCTAGGGTTTGCTACAGGAACCCATTGTCTGTTAGATCATGTATTGGTCTTTTGAAAAGGCCTTTGTCCATAAGTTTTCTATTTGGAATCGTGTTAGGTCTAATTCCTATTACTTTTTGGCTGGATTATTCGTAACTGCATATTTACAATACAGACGCGGCGATCAGTTCTGAGAATGATTCGAGCCGTATGAAGGGAAACTCTCACGTATAGTTTCTTTTTTTTTGGGGGGGGGGGGAAGGAGCCTGACCAGAGTTCCGACCTATAAAGGAGTGAAACCGCTTTTTATCATAAAGAGATTCGTCGTTCCTGACCCTACTTTACCTTAATTGTTATTTGAACAAGTAAAAGTTCTGTCAACTGCGAGGAGCCAACCCTAGTACGAGAGGACTGGGTTGGGCCAACCTATGCTTAAGGAGCTTAGCTTGCCTAAGAGCTTATTAGAAGGAGTCAAGACGATCTAGCGGTGCCATTTCGCTATCAATTTCTCCGGCTCTGTTCTAATGCTAGCCTTACACACTTGGCAGCCAATCCTGTGTTTCTTTTTTAGGGGGGAATATTAGACCTGTAACACTCTCATTTTTCGTATCGGTACAGCGGAAGGGTCTTTCAGAGTGTTACGGGATAGCACAATAACTCCAATCATAGACAACACATAAAAATGGTTGTACAAGGTTTAACAAACATTCATTCGATAAAAAGTTTCAAAAGTGTACAACAGGTCCCAAATTATACAGGTCATTAAGTTTACAAAACACAGATCGAATGAACATTTTTAATATTAAGTGTGGGCCATCAGAGTCGATCTCCATCCGGATTACCTTCAAGCACCTGAGATAGAAAACATGCAAAAATCATATCAGCGAATGCCGAGTGAATTCATAGAGTTTAATGAAAACCGTTATATAAAACAGTCATTTACAATCATTTAAAATCAGAACACAAGTATAATATCGGAAGTAAGTCCACATATTGCTAGTCAGGCAATATATAAATCAAGCATACATCTGAAACCGTCCATGAGACCGTAGTCTCTATATTACCATGATAGGTAATATATTCATCGTAATAGCGTCGTCATCGTTTATTATTTATGTCTTATAGCATACGTTGTATATTGTATAGGATTATTATTAGCCGCATGACATTGTTACCTTACTGTGAAAACAGCGGGCCGCGAACCCGACAAACAATTTGCCCATCTAAGTTAGCGTGTCGTCACAAAAGTCACGCTATGGAATCTTCTCATACATAAATTCGCTTACCAATCAATGTGGTACGACGGGGATCAACCGTCAAGGCGCGAACTGGGGTGATCGTCCCCAAATAGTACTATCAAATGCATAAGCGTCTACCAAATCCCGGTAGTTCACAATTCATGCTAATGGGACTTTAAGTGACATAACCTAACTACTAATAATCCTTTTAGTCTCGAATACAGGGTCATAGCATCATTCGGGTCCATATCATTAAGCATACAATCGGGACTACTTGTGTTCTATTTTTATAAAAATCTAGCATGTTATCTCCCTCGCGGGTTTACAAATCATTTTATAAAACATTTAAAAGAGTGCGAGGCTATGAACTCACGTTGTTAATGAAAGGCGGATTATCGGCTACGGGCGTGCTTCGGTCACGGAAACCTATATAAATAATAATCGGTCTTAGACTCGGTCCAATGACTTTTATCAAAATAACAATATACATATGATGATTTTTGTACATATGATGATGATCAAGTGGGTTTATAAATCCTCGTTTACTCATTTTAGTGTTTACGTTTTGGTAACGTCTTACTAGTTCACTAGTTTTATCGATTTTACCTATTTTAAGTTCATTAAGTCTTTTATAAGTTCTTTTACTTGTTTTTACCCATTTTATACCTATATGATCAGTATATATATCTTTCATGTTGGGCCCAAATGGGTTAAGCCCAATAATTCTTTTTACAAGTTTTTATCTTATTAAGTCTAATTATTAGTCCAATAGGTTTAGTTAGCTCGTAAATGTCCGTAATTCTTATAGTTCGGGTTTTATCGGTTTTTACTTGTATTAGTTACTTATACATCAGTATATAACTTTTATAAACTTTACATTAGACGGGTTTGGTCGTCTAAGTTTTATTTGGCGAAAAACGTTAATTTCACGGCGATAGCCGAAAAAGTCGTAAAAATCAAGTTTATAGTTTTTATTATTTATAAATATTATTTTATCACCATTTATATAATTTACCCATTTAATTAACCTTTTATACATTTATATAAATAAGTTTTATAAGTTAGTGGGTTTATATTTTACATTTTATACATTATAAAGTGAGTGCTTATATAATAATAATAAACATTATTTCCAAAATCTGATTTTTAACTTCATATTCACCATTTTTATCATATCTAGAGTTATACAATGACTTAGAAGCTCATTTTTGGATGACAACTTCTTCATAATATGTGCTACATATAACTTAGTTATAGCTACTGCCCATTTTGAGTTTAAGTTGCCTTAACAGTCCCTACAAAACTGCTTATTCAGATTATACCACCTAACTTGTTTTGATCATATCTCACTCATTATTTTGATTCCATTGCATGGCCAACTCTCACATGTGTATAACATCATCTACTTACTGTAAATGGATCAAACCATGCAATTTTATCAGTTCATCTTTTAGTTATCTACTGTTTTTATACAGCCAACTAATTAGTCAAGATTTTAGCTTCATTTCTTATAGTTATCATCATTTTTAAGCATGTTTATCAACACTTGATCCCCACACAACATTTTTATCATCATATATACATCATATACATATACAAAATGAAAGAAAATACATTTGTTCTTTACAAAATAATAAGAGAAAAATGTAGAGGATGATCTTCTTTACCAATCCAAGTGGATTTCTTATTTTAGGAAGGCAAGAACTTGATGAACACAAAAAGTATCTCCAAGACCATCAAATAATCAAGAACATAGGTTGGAAAATCAGCCCTAGGACACAAGCAAATCACCTCCAAAGTTGTTTATATGGCCACCAAATGATCAAGGCTTCAAGGAAACACCTTAATAGGACTAGTAAACATGTGGTTTGTGGCTAGAAAAGATCAATGATGGTGTTTGTTGCTTTATTTGGGACGGCAAGGAGGGAGAGATTGAGAGAGTTTTAGAGTGGATTGCATGGAAGGAAATGGTAGAAATGAAACCATTTGCTAGTTTTGTGTTAAAGTGGAAATGGTTAGCTTAAGGTGTAAGCACAAACTTACACTTGTGTAAACTTGCTAACTTGATGCCACCTATGTGTGGTGGTGTCAATATTGCCGTCCCATATAAGCTAGTGGGGTGGGGCAAAGTGTTTTGTCCCATCTCACTAGTTTACGGGTATTTCTCGATTCTAGTTTTCTTGATTTGCGTGCCCTCGGGTCGTTTTACGAAAAACGATTTTATAAATTATGAATCACCGTCACAAAACGAATCCAATAAAAATTGTCTCATCAAAAACGGAGTTCAAAAACGTAAATACGTAATCCTAAGGTTTCCGGTTTAGTCGTAAAAGACGCCAAATTATGCACGTAAGCCTAAATTTAAATCCGTAAATTGTGAGCTCGTCAACCAACACAAAAATAAGTTTCAAAATATTATACGAGAAAATATTTCACTACCTGAAAATGTTAGACTTGTCACAGCTTTTCCTCCTAAAAGGGATCAATGTCCTCGTGATCCATTTCATTTGGATGTCTGTTTCTTATTGAAATCGAAGAGGTGCGGATATTTCTTCCACATTTCATCCTCTCGTTCCCAAGTATACTCCGGTCCATGCTTTGAATTCCATCGGATCTTGACAATAGGTATCCGACTTTGTTTCAGTTGCTTTACCTCACGGTCCATAACTTCTACGGGCTCTTCGATAAAATGCAACTTCCCATCTATTCGAACCTTACCTAACGGAATTTTCTCATCACTCACTGCTAGACATTTCTTCAGATTAGATACATGGAATGTATTGTGAACACCATGAAGTTCTGGGGGTAACTCTAGTTTGTAAGCCACCGGACCTACTCTAGATAAAATCTTAAAGGGTCCAATATAACGGGGATTCAATTTTCCTTGTTTTCCAAATCTTATAACGCCTTTCCATGGCGATACTTTCAACATTACTCGGTCACCCACTTCAAACTCCATTGGCTTCCGCCGCACATCCGCGTAACTTTTCTGTCTACTACAGGCAGTCAACAACCTCTTCTTAATCTGAACTATCATCTCCGTAGTCTCCCGGATCAATTCCGGTCCCGTGAGCTGGGTATCCCCAACTTCATTCCAACATAAAGGAGATCTACACTTCCTACCATACAAAGCTTCAAATGGTGCAGACTTAATACTAGAATGGTAACTATTGTTATACGAAAACTCTGCTAACGACAAATGTTTATCCCAATTCTTACCGAAGTCTAACACACAAGCTCTCAACATATCTTCCAGTGTTTGTATCGTCCTTTCACTCTGCCCATCAGTCTAGGGGTGATAAGCAGTGCTCATATCGAGATTCGTTCCCAAAGATCTTTGGAGAGATTTCCAAAAATTCGATGCGAATCTAGGATCTCGATCTGAAATGATCGATACAGGCACTCCATGCTTGCATACAACATTATCAAGGTATATTCGAGTCAGCTTCTCCAGTGAGAACTGCTCCTTAACCGGAATGAAGTGTGCTGATTTGGTCAGTCTATCGACAATAACCCAAATCGAATTGTTTCCAGATGATGTTCTAGGAAGCTTGGTGATAAAGTCCATCGTAATTCGCTCCCACTTCCATTCAGGAATCTTTGGTTGTTGAAGTAGTCCTGATGGCTTTTGATGTTCAGCTTTGACTCTAGCACAAGTCAAGCATTGAAGAACATACATAGCTATGTCAGCTTTCATATTCGGCCACCAATACAACTTCTTCAAATCATGGTACATCTTATCAGATCCCGGATGAATGGAATACTTAGATTTATGGGATTCTAACATAATCAAATCTCTTAAGCCTCCAAACTTAGGTATCCACATACGACCTCTTAAACATTTCACTCCATCAGCTCTAACCTCTAAAGGATCTCCTTCTCCTCGGAACCCTTCATTAACAAAATTCTCCTTCTTACAAGCTTCTTTTTGCGCATTTCTAATTTGCTCAGGCAAATTATTGTGCACGGTCAAGACTAGAGAACGCACCCTGATAGGCTCTCTATCTTTCCTACTCAACGCATCAGCAACAACATTGGCTTTTCCTAGGTGATACTTTATATCACAGTCATAATCACTTAACAACTCTATCCATCTTCGTTGCCTCATGTTCAATTCCTTCTGGTCGAGAATATACTGTAGGCTTTTGTGATCGGTGAATACCGTACACTTGGTGCCATACAGATAATGTCTCCATAACCTAAGAGCAAAGACCACCGCTCCTAGCTCAAGATCATGAGTAGCATAATTCTCCTCATTCTTCCTTAATTGCCTAGAAGCATAAGCTATCACTTTCTCTCTCTGCATAAAAACAACTCCATAACCTCTAATAGATGCATCACAATACACTACAAAATCTTCACTCCCGTCGGGTAATGATAAGATTGGCGCACTACATAATTTTTGCTTCAATGTCTGAAATGCTCCATCTTCATCACTTCCCCAAACGAAAGGTTTATTCTTCTGAGTAAGCTTAGTCAAGGGTTTAGCTATCAAAGAAAATTCTTTAATGAATCGCCTATAATAGCCAGCCAATCCTAAGAACTGTCGCACTTCCGTTGGCGTTGGCGGTGCAGACCAATTCTTAATAGCTTCAACCTTTGCAGGATCAACATGAATTCCATCTCTGTTAATCACATGACCAAGAAATTGCACAGAATCCAACCAGAAATCACACTTTGAAAACTTAGCATACAACCTTTCATCCTTCAACAACTTCAAAACAATCCTCAAATGTTCTCTATGTTCATCTTCATTCTTAGAATAGATTAGAATATCGTCAATAAACACAATCACAAATTTATCCAAGTAGGGCTTGCACACTCGATTCATTAAATCCATGAAAACCGCAGGTGCGTTAGTTAACCCAAATGGCATTACTTGAAATTCATAGTGTCCATAACGAGTTCTAAATGCAATTATAGGAATATCTTCTTCACGGACGCGAAGTTGGTGATATCCTGACCGCAAATCTATCTTAGAATACACACTAGATCCTTGCAGTTGATCAAACAAATCATCAATCCTAGGTAAAGGATATCGATTTTTAATTGTCAACTTATTCAGTTCCCTATAATCAATGCACATACGAAAAGATCCATCCTTCTTCTTAACGAACAAGACTGGAGCTCCCCAAGGCGACGAGCTCGGTCGAATAAAACCTTTATCAGACAACTCCTTAACTTGCTCAGATAACTCCTTTAATTCAGAAGGGGCTAATCGGTAAGGCGCACGTGCCACCGGTGCAGCACTAGGAATTAAATCGATTCGAAACTCTACTTGCCTTATCGGTGGAAGTCCGGGTAAATCTTTAGGAAATACCTCAGGAAATTCACAAATAATAGGTACATCTTCCAATCGTTTCTCCCTAGACTCCTTCCCGGTCACTTGAGCTAAGAATAACTCACAACCGTTCCTGATGTACTTTTGGACTTTAATACATGAAACGATTTTCAAACGGGATTCACCTCGACTACCATCAATTACTAACGTCCTATTCCTAAGAGGAATCTTAACCTTCTTCTCTCCACATAAAATAGTAGCATTGTTCAACGACAACCAATCCATACCAATAATAATATCGAAACTTACCTAATTCTATCAACATCAAATCAATCGGAAAGGAATGGTTCAAGAGATTTAGAGAGCATCCTTCTAATAGCTTATTAGTTTTCACTAATTTACCATCAGCCAATTCCACCTCGTAACTGGTACTTATCTCAACAGGTTCAATATCAATAAGGGCACTAAATTTAGTGGATACAAAGCTCCTATCGGCACCCGAATCGAATAAAGCAACAGCATAATGATTGTTGAGTAAAAACGTACCGGTAACGACATTCGGATCCTCTTTCTTCACCTCAATTGTTCCAAGTTGGTAGATACCACCCTGGGGGTTTCTTCCAGGTACAATCGCTTTCAACTTGGGGCATTCCGATTTCCTATGACCTTCTTCATTACAGTTGAAGCAAATGGTTCCCTTCTTACACCTTTCAACCTTGTGTCCAAGCTTTCCGCAATTTCGGCACTTCCAGCAGTCGCCAGGATGCCTCTTGTTGCCACACTTAGGACATCTATCATCGTTGCGCGGTGCATTGTTGGTAAGAGCATTTGCATTCCCCTTTCTCTTGTTCTGACGGCGATTGAAATTCTTCCTATTATCACCTCTATCTACACGCTCACCGTCTCCCTTTCTTTTCTCACCAACACGGGCTTCATCTTCCTTATCCTGAATTATCTGTCCAATGAGTTGGTAAGCCATTCGAACAGCATCATCAATGGTCAGTGGTTTCGATGATGTCACGTCCCCCCGGATATTCCTGGTCAACCCTTTCACATATTGCTCAATTCAGATCTCTTCGGGTTCAACCAATCGAGGACATAGCAAGGCCAACTCATGGAATCGATTCGTGTAACTATCAATGTCCACACCTTTCATTCTCAAATGAATCAACTCCTGTTCTAACCTAATAATCACACTACGAGGACAAAACTCCAAAGTCATCCACTTCTTGATTTCAGCCCAAGGAGTAGCATTAGCAGCATCAAGACCCATGAAAGCAATTCTCCCGTTCCACCAAGTCAACGCACGACCTTTAAGAGTAGCCATAGCAAAAGTCACCTTATCTTCCTCTTTACACTTACTAATCCTAAACACCGATTCAATCTTCTCGATCCACTGGCTTAGTCCTACAGCACCTTCAGTTCCATTAAAAGGTAGAGGTTCACACTTCATGAACGTCACATAAGTACAACCACCAACTTCAGGTGCATTTTTTCCAAGTCCTCCTACATTTCCTCCAGCATTAGCATTCACATTATTAGCATTCACATTCACATTAGTACCGCTAATTCCACTACCGCCAGCTCCACTACCGCCAGCTCCACTACCGCCAGCTCCACTACCGCCAGCTCCACTACCGCCAGCTTCATTTCTAGCATTTGCCATAAATTCTGTCATAGATGCGGTAACTTGCTCCGTAATAATCCTACGTACATCATCCTCAGTCACAGCCTTCTTGGGCGGCATAGTTCTATAATTCCACAATTTCAAAGTATTAAGCATTCATCCAACAAAGGATTCATATAATATGGATCGAATTCATAATCAAGATACAAATAAGGCACAATATGGAATTCAAGACAAGATACATATTTCATTCGATCTGAAACAAAAGTATTGTCTTAGTACATCCATATCAAAGTTCTAGCACTATATACACTCAAAATTCGTGCCAAGTCTACTACTAACAAGTCGGTTCAGTCAAAGCTACAAACACAAAAGATATAAAGGTCACTACTAAATACAGACTAGTCTACTGAGAACCGCCAGATGGTCCATCATCCATCGTCTTCTGGATCTTCGCCGGACGATCACTAGACACATCTTCAGCTGGGCGCTTACGGATTACTCCTCTTTCAACCATGTCGGCATAAAATCTACTGTTCCAACCCACAGATATATTCAACTCCTTTTCAGCTTTCTCACGCATCGCACGAGCCACACTCAACTGAATCTCCATAGAATTCACCTTTCTCTTCATAGCAGCATACAAACCACTTTCCAACACCGATAACCTCCTAAACGCCTCATTCAAACCACGTTCTACATCACTCAAATCCAGACTAAGCAATTCTCGCTCTTTCTCGCCAACCTTAGTCTTCGACTCCAAATAAGCAACCTGAGTCTGAACAACACCTAATCCAACCTCTGTCACACAACTCTTAACACGGGAAGCATCTAGATCACGTCTCAAGGCCCATGGTGCAAGACCATCAATATGAGTAGCCTCTCGAGTACTAGACGACTCTCCTATCTCACGTCTACGATTATCAATACCATCAGTACCGTCAGGTGCATCGTCATCCTCATCCTCCTCTGATTCAGAATCAGATTCAGACGATTCAGACATTTCATCCCTAGGTAACTCATCCTCAGAATCAGACAAACAAACTGGTGGGGGAAAAGGCTCGCCCTCTGGAACATCATACGGATAAATAAGCTCAGCTTCCTCATCGTCATCAACCTCAACATCTATACCTACATCTTCCTCGACTTCCTCGTCGTCAATCTCATCATCTAACTCATCTAACCCAATCTCATCATTGTTCTCAATATCAGCATTCTCAATATCCACGTCCTCAATATCCACATTCTCAATCTCCACATTCTCATTACCCACATTCTCAATCTCATTCTCTACTAAGTCAACCTGAGGGGCAATCTGATCTCCTAGTCCTAACTCGGGCTCGGGATCCTCAAATGGTTCCTCCTCATCATTGATAGTAGTAAATTTAGATAACTTGCTTTAGGAAAAACAAGCAACTAAATATGAGCGGTTAGTATTGACGAGTGATTTAGGAAAACCACAAGTAATGACCCTCAATCACTTAAAAGAGATGAAAGATTCGTTTCCCAAGGAGGTATGGTGTTGTGAATTAACTTGTATATATTTGAGATTAATATTGATGAGATGGAATGACGGTTTCTTGGAAATTACACTATGACGTAAAAAACGAAAACGTAAAACCGTAGAAAAACTACTAAAATTAAAAATTTATTAAAACCAAAAACAAAATCAAGAAAAAGATTAAAAAGACTAAAACAAGTCTAAAATAATATAAATAAAGACAAAAATCCAATAAAGATATTTTTTAAAACCTTTTATTAACTAAATAATTAATTTTAAATGCTAATTAAAGCCCTAAAATTAAATTTAATTAATTCAAATGTTAAAAATATGATTTTATTGAATAATTACTCAACTTATATTATTATAAGACTAAAAAGTAATTTTCTAAAAATTAAAACCTATTAAAACTATTTTTAAAACTCTAAAAATGATTTAAAATAAATAAAAACTAATTAAACTTAAAATAATTATAAAAATAAATCTAAAAGTGATAAAAATAATCTAAAAATGGAAATAGTCCTATTTAATGCTATAGAACTTAAGAAAAATGAAAAATAAAGAAAAATAAAATTTTGAAAATTAATTAATAAAATAATATTAAAACACTGTCTTGCGCCGCAGTGCTTGGGTCTTGCGGCGCAACGTGTGAAACGAGATGCCCAAGATCAGCAGAACCTTCAGTTGCGCCGCAATGCTTATGTCTTGCGCCGCAACTTGTGAAACGGGAAAACCAAAATCTGCAGGTCCTTGTGTTGCGCCGCAACAAGTGGGGTCTTGCGGCGCAATTTGTGAAACGTGTCTGGTTGTTTGTGCTGTTTTGCTTTCTCCAAGTATGATACAAGCCAAGAGGACTTGGCAATGTGCTTGTTTGATGGTATTTTGGATCAATAGGGGCACCCTTGTGCTCAATGAAGCACAAGGAGTCAAAAACACACAAATATAAAACACTTAGCAATCAAAATCAAGCAATCATAATCATGAAAAACCAAGCAAATTTCACCCTTATGCAGATTTTTAACACCCTTAATCCTTTTTAAACTCAACAAAATTGCTCAAAACGTGTGCCAAACTATATTACCATCTTACTAACATCTAACTTAACCTTAATCAAGTTGTCTAACACCTTTTAGCAACACAAATCAATGATTGTACCCTGCTTAAACCTGTTGCCAAACACCCTTTTAAAATCTAAAAACCAACTTTTAACATACCAACATGCTTACAAAAGCTACCAAATTGATTCCAAGTGCATCTAACATGTAAACATACACACTAGAACACAAATCATGCAATATAAACACACTTAATCACCAAATCACTTAAGATCATACCAACTAGCTATTTTATGAAATTTTTCAAGGTAAAAGAAGATACCTTAGGTTCTTACATCCAAGAACCTAGAGGATGAAAATCCTCCTCCAATCCAACCCGGGTTGGAGCTGAACCAAATCAACAAGCCTTCAACCTATTTGAACACAAAACAAAGAAACAAGAACAAAAATAATAAGATATGATATGATTCTTTTTATTTTCTTCTTTCCAAAATACTTTCAAAACCTTTTTAATCTTCTTAAAATGTTTCTATAACACTTAAATCACCAACAAACATGAACTCCTAACAACAAAAACCTTTTGAGAAGATTTTAACAAAATCTCTCAAAATCTCAAAACCTTAAACAACTTTGAAAATCAAAGTTGCTTAACCAAATAAAAGTGGAACTCAGAATCAATCTCCTCACAACACACAAACTTTTAAAAACAATAAAAAAGGAATTACACTTGAATATTTCAAAAACCAAACTTTTTATTTCTTTAAAAAGGAATTACATGTGAGAGACTAAAAACTGGAACAAGGGCTTCACACAAGTTGTGAGCTCCTTTTATAGAGTCCTAAGAAGATACTAGAAGGCTAAAAACATAAAACCCTAATCATAAGAAAATCCCAAATGTGCCCTTGAGTGCATTTTGTCCTCTCATTTGATCTTGGCCTTTAAATTTTGCTTTGTGAGCAAGCATAGCATCTTGGACGTCCATTTTGCCACGTCACTAGTCTTGGAGGCTAAGGAATGATGTGATTGGTGGATTGGGGAATTGGGGGTTTGGTGCATATGAGTGGGATGCAGGTTTTTAGGAGTGGGAAGGGTTTTGACATGTGTGAATTAAGTGTGTGCAAGTTTAATTGGGTTTTACCCAAGTAATTGTGGTGGTAATTTCTGGGAAGTAAAAAATGATGAACACTACCCATTTGATCCGAAAATAGGGGTGGGTTGGGTGTTAGGCGCATTTTTATTTAAATGTTTGGGAGTTGTCACTTTTGGTCCTTGTCTTTTGGAATTTTTGGCTTTTAAAGATTTTCAGCCTAAAATCTCCCTTCCTTTGTTATTAACTTTCCCACTTTGACAATTTTGGCACCAACTTTTGATAAAAGGTTATCAAGGATGTAATTTGACATTTGGTGATTCTTTAAGGACTAATCTTGGACAATTTTGATCTTCAAAGGTCTTCAATGAGTCTTTCACTTGTTGAGGGACCATTATTGGCAATTTGAAAATGTTGAGGGACTAAACTTGCCATTTCTTCAAAGTTGAAGGACCTTTTTGTAATTTTGACAAACTTAAGGGACCAAACTTGTAATTATTAATATACAAGGGTTTTAAGTGTCATTTCTTCATTCTTGGATGATCAATCTTGTATTGTCTTCAAGTCTTCAAGGGTTTTTGATGAAAATTCCATGATTAGGGCTCGGTTCTTTGTACGGCTTCGTTTCTCGTGTTCGTTTTTCCTTGTATCTTGTGATCTTTTGTCTTTTTCACGATATCCATACCTAAAATACACAAGTAAACAAACACAAGCATATATATGGTATTTTTATGACATTTTAATGCATTTAAAGCCCGAAAAGAACGATGAGATCATGTATAAATGCCATCTCATCACTCCCCCATACTAAGCCATTGCCGTGCCCTCACGCAATGCTAGAATAAAGTATCTAAGCATCACCAAAGTTCAATTTTATTAACCTTTATTGAAGAGTGAAAGACTTGCAAAATACTACGATGATGTGTAAAGACATAATGTATGATTTT
This sequence comes from Glebionis coronaria, assembly GCA_025667525.1. Taxonomy (NCBI): domain Eukaryota; kingdom Viridiplantae; phylum Streptophyta; class Magnoliopsida; order Asterales; family Asteraceae; genus Glebionis; species Glebionis coronaria. The sequence continues at coordinate 369,715,906 of CM046877.1, read as the reverse complement.
CATCACCAAAATGTGACTTTTAGGGTCTAAGAATAGAAACAAGTTAATGTCCCTTAGAGTAAACTTCGTCATCCTTGATTGTCATACATTCCATGCTAAGTGCAAAAACAAGATCATTGTTGGTACAAGTCACAATGCTAACACTACTCATACGTCCAAATTGTGTAATACTTTTTCTCCCCGCAATCCTAGTTATTATAAAAGGAAATGGGTTACTAGCATTTTTTATCTATTTGTCATGGATCACAAGTGATTCATATTGACTTATTTGAGTAGTTATTAGTCCGAAAGCAAAGTAGCACGATTTGATCAATAGTTAGCCGAAGGACAAAATCTTTTAAAACGGCTTCTCGTGTATCTCCTTAAGTTCATATCTTGGCATAACTTGTTTCACGATTTGAGACCTTTCTCGGACCGATATTTGGCATGTACTTCATACTTCAAATCTTGGGAAGACGTTCTCGAAATTATGGTCTTCTCTTCATATAATTGGAATTTCTTCACTTGACGTTTTTGAGAGATTCTTCATATAGGACCACGACTTCATCATTTTTCTTCAATCTTTACTTTGGATTTTGATATACAACGATCCGCCTCCTTTTCGGACTTGGATATATTTATCCTCATACCTTGTTAGGGTCTTTTTGGATAGACTTTCTCCATTCTTTAGGGGAGTAATTGCTTCTCGTCGTGTGTCTCGATCCTTCATATTGATTTTGGAACAATGATACTTCACATCATCTTTGGATCTTTAGCAAAAATAGAGCTCCTCATGCCTTGTTAGGGCCTTTTTGGATGATCGCCAATCTTCGCGTCCCGCTTCAATAAGTTATGCCTTGGCTATGAACTCTATTCAACCCCGAGCAACTTTTAAACGATCTTGCGCTAGAGGCTAAGTAACCTTTCAAACCGTACGACCTTACTTATTGCAATTATGTTTTATTCCTAATGCATTGATCTTATGGGAAGAAAAAGCCACAATTAAAAACATATGAGTTTTTGAAAGAACATTTTCATGTTCTACGTTTAGCATGATCACTTGTCTAACTCTATCATTTCTCGTTCTTCACTATTTAAAGACCTCTAATTAAAGAGACTCGTGAATACTTAGCCAAGCAAGTCAAAATTAAGCCAAATTTGGATTAGCTTTCATTAAGACTATATCAAATCAAAGTTTTGGGTTTTCAAGCCACCTATAGGATCTTGCACTTTCTTGGACTTTTTCAAGTTTAGAGAATGCATTTTATAGTTCCCTTGATAAGTGACTTTCTAGAATCAATTATAGGAACTTGCGAAAAGTTCTTGTTCATAACCCGAATGAATTAAGACTTTCGCGTTTTAAAGCTCCCTATATAAAAGTCTAGCAAAACTTGAATTGAGCGGGTTAAGGAATGTAAATGGCTCCAAATGCCCATCAAGTCAAAATTTATTCTACCCATCGGAAAATATACATTCGTGTCTTAAAAACACTTATGAAAACTAAGAAAAATTTTAAAATTTGGCCATTTTTAGCCTTATTAGCAAAACAAAACATTGAAAGTTGGAAAACGTGAGGGCGTAGCAAAGCAAGTACCTATTCACCCCCCCATACTAAAAGTAAACATTGTCCTCAATGTTTCGAGTCTAAAGGTGGAGCACCCCCATACTAGAGACGAAGAGTCGAATGCTTAGGATCTAGCATGGAAAGGGTGATCAACAATATATCTAAAGCCGTTTATTAATTATGCTAAAAGATAATTGTTAGAACAATAAAGGATATGTCATGGATTCGTGAAAAACTTCTTCAAACGAACGATGGAGGCTCACGTAAACGAACACGAGAGTCTTCAATCGTAGACGATGATGATGATCTAGATAACACAATCACAAACAACCACGAGACAACGAGTTGGAAGGGTACAAGTCCCCTTATTAGTGAATAAAAAGCATAAAGATAAGCATGGGATCTCCCCCACGAGGCACCTCGTTTTTGATTACCGAGTCATGAGCTCGACTCGAATCCCTATAAATGTGAACATTTAGGGATATCATGGTGTGGTCAATGGGGCTTACATGATAAACAAGGCCCAAAAAGCAACCGGTATAAAGGACTAAGTCCTTAGATGATGCAAAATACCGGGGTCGAAGATGGCGTTCTCGTTTTCATGGAAAAAACAATTCAACACCACTCCAACATGTGCCATAAACTCAAAGAGTTTGAAGAAAATAGATGAGAAGTAGAAAGGTGGGACCATTGGTAAGACAAACGTTTGAGCTACTCGAGGTAGACTTGCACCAAGCAAATAGATATAGTTTCCATTTATTGCATCGGTGGAAGACCGAGATTTCCCTTTACATGAAATTCCGGGATCGAATATCTCGTCCTCGGTGGACAAGGATGAGGGAACATTAGGGGCTTCCCCCATACTAGATCCACACAAAACATCGTCAAAAGGAGTAGACGAGTTTGTAGTACTCAAATCACGCGGTGATGACGGAGTTAGATTTGTAGAAAAATCAATTAAATCACATTTAAGATCTTTTCCTTTTTTATCTTTTAAACTCTCCTTATGAAAACCCTTTTTAATTATGTCGAAAATATTTGGTGTTTCTAAGATGATGTTAGTTACACTAAAAATTCTCACATTTTGAAACCGTTTTGGTTTTGGTGGCGGCAAGTTCTCAAAACGTTTATCGACGAAGAAAACCTCCCCATCGGGGCCAACATATTCATCATCCGAAAGATCTTCCGTAGAAACCGGCAACTTATCAACACTTTTCAAGAATGAAGGTGAAGGATTTTTCGATTCAAGTATTGATGGTTTCTTCCTTGTAGGCTTTATACTCATAACCTCCACCGGCGGAGGGAATGGTAAATTGTTTTTGGAGACATTCCCTAAAACTCTTGGTGAAAATTCTTTGCAAACGACATTGGTCGAGTCACCATGGTTTAAAGTTGCAATAGAATATACATGAGAAAGATTGGAGTTTTGTGTTGCATTGATGACAAGTTCTTCTTCATTGAAACGAAGGGTGATTTTTCGAGCATGAACATCGATAAGTGCTCTTGATGTATCCAAAAATGAACGACCCAAAATGAGAGGAACTTTCCGATCGATGGGAATATCTACAACGATAAAGTCAACGGGATAGTAAAACTTTCCGACTTTAACGAAAACGTCCTCGGCTACTCCACATGCCATGATCGTAGAATGATCGGCCATCTCGATGGACATGTTCGAAGGAGTAAGATCCGGAAGAGAAAGCGATTTGAAAATCTCGAGAGGCATTAAATTAATACTAGCGCCAAGATCGGCCAAGGCGTAGCATTCCTCCATATCTTGAATAGCACACGGAATCAAAAATTTACCGGGATCACCGACTTTTTGTGGTATGCGGCTTAGAAAAACCGATGAACAACTAGACGATTGTTGTAACTTTTCTTTGTTGTTAAGCATACTTTTGAAGTTTGCGGCGAATCGAGGCATCATGATTAAAGCATCGGCAAAACTTATGTTAAAATGCAAATCACGAAACATTTTCATAAATAGCTCAAATTGATAATTGTTCCTTTCTTGTGCTTTCTCTTTGTTTCGTCTCGAAGGGTAAGGTAAAGGTGGTGTGGGTTGGTCATTAGGCAACGGCCTTGGAAACTCGGGTTCCATAATTGGTATTGGTGTAACCGTAGGTGTGGTTTGAGCGGTACTTCGTGGGATTGTAATGTGCTCCTTTTCGACCATCACCTCGGGTTCTTTCTCGATTTCCTTCTCCGTAGAAGTACTTGGTCGAGAGATTGGTTCCTTGAAAGTTTTACCACTTCGTGTAGTAATAACCTTCAATTCTCCCCTCGGGTTGTTAATGGTATCACTAGGAAGACCACCCGAAGAAGAGGGCTTACACATGATTGCTTCAAACATCTTAGCCATTCGGTCCTCAAATTTTGATTGCCTAGCATCCGCTTTCAATAACTCTTGCTTAATCTCATGTTGTCCTAATTCCATCTTTTGTTGGTTTTGTTGAAGACGTTGGACGTTTCCTTCCATTTTATTTGCATGAGTTTTAAGTTCATTAGCAAGTTCATTTTTAAGCTCGTTTTTCAACTCGGACCTTAAGCTAATCATCTCACGTTGCATATTATCAAATTTTGCATCATTTGCTTTTGCATAATCTAAAAATTCTCCTTGCAAATTTTTCGTGTGAGCATTTTGAAAACCTTGTGTAGTATTTTGAAAATCACGGTTTTGGTTTTGATTAGAGATTTGTCCATTCCCACTTTGATAATTCCCTTTGTTGTAGTTGCGTGTGTTGCCTTGGTAATTACCTTGGTTGTTGTTTCGATAATTATTAGCATTTTGATTTGGTGGAGCTTGATTTTGGCGGGAACCTTGGCCGTTTTGGTTGTAAGTTCCCGTTGCTACATAAGCACTCGAAGTGTTACCATCCGCGGTAATGCACTCGGATAAATCATGAGCTCCTCCACACGATAAACAACTCTTAGCAACCGCTTTAACCGAAGCGGAATTGGAAGCTTCTTGAGCCTTCCAATGGGACATTAGATTAGCAAATCTATCAAAAAACCGATTTTCCTCATTAGCTTCATCATGTAAGGCATTAATGCCACGAGACGATTGTGATGACGATGACGAACCCATATTGGCAACACTCGGTGTGTTACGAGGGCTATAAACCTTAGATCGATTTTCAATGATTTGTAAAGCCTCATTTGTCGTCTTGCACAAAAAATTACCACCCGCGGCGGCATTCAAATAATCTCGTTCATGATCATTAAGCCCATTATAAAAGGTATCAATTTGATGCAATTCCGAAAAATCATGGTGAGGACATTCATGTAACATCTCCTTAAATCGTTCCCATGCCATAGAAAAACTTTCATTGTTACGTTGCACAAATCGTGAAATCTCATTTTTTAAGTGTGTTGTTTTCGATGGTGGAAAAAACTTGTTCACAAACTTAGAAACGAGATCGGCCCATGTCAAAATCGAATTTGGCGGTTCTTTCTCGAGCCAAATTTTAGCGGGTCCATCCAACGAATATGGAAACAACATCATCTTAATGGCGTCATGCGGAACATCTTTGAATTTGCTAGTGGCGGTGAGACGGTTGAAATTCCTAATGTGGTAATGCGGGTTGTCTTTCTCGTGACCTCGAAATTTGTTTGCTTGTAGCATCGACATTAAACCCGTCTTAATTTCGAAATTCTCCGCAAGGATGGCGGGAATAACAATGGCCTCTCCAAAACCCTCGGTGGGTGCTTGTAGCAACTCCATCATAGTACGATTAGCCATTACGACTTCTTGTTCTACAATAGGTTCAACAATTGGAGGTTCTTCAACAATCAACGATTGATTGGCTTGCTTTTGAAGTCGTTTACGAGCTCGTTTAGCTTGATTACGAGTGATCATAAACTTCACGAAGAATGGGAGGTGAGCAAAGAAGATTCTTTTTGGTTGTTTTGTGGATTTTCAATTTTTTTTTGTGTTTTTGATGATATTCAATTTTTTTGGATTTTGGGTGTATTACGTAGACAACAATCTACAAAATCTCTCCTCGAATCAAACTCTTGATTAAAGAAGCCTCAAAGGAATGAAAACGATCACGTGGAGTGAACGCCTTCGAATGACTTTAGAACTTTGGTGAAAACCAAATTGTTCACGAGGGTTTAATCACAAAGAAAACCAAGCAAATATAGTATACGTATTAATACTTTGGGCGGCAAAACCCTCGATTAGCTTTCAATCTCAAAATACTCACAAGCAAGCGGGGAAACGAGGCGGCGCGAAGCACTTAAGAGCCTTTTTCCTTAGGGTATATTTTATAATACCCGCCTTATACCCACCTTATAGTTCGTATCTTTCAAAATCGAGCTTCTCGAAAGTATTTATCTATTTTTGCCTTTTCTTTTTGTTTGAGATTCGAATACAATGATCGAGTGATGAAATCCCGAATCAAGGTTGTGTTTTCACACTTTTGGAGATATTGTATTTTGGTTGTGATACTTAATACAATATATTAATAATATTCACAAAGAAAAACCGAGAAAACCGATAATACGTGTTAAGGGAGTTCCACTTAACACAAATACTATTTATGGATAATATCAAAAACAAAATTTTCCAAATTAAGACACGACACACCTCCCCGGCAGCGGCGCCAAAGTGATAGTAGTAAATTTAGATAACTTGCTTTAGGAAAAACAAGCAACTAAATATGAGCGGTTAGTATTGACGAGTGATTTAGGAAAACCACAAGTAATGACCCTCAATCACTTAAAAGAGATGAAAGATTCGTTTCCCAAGGAGGTATGGTGTTGTGAATTAACTTGTATATATTTGAGATTAATATTGATGAGATGGAATGACGGTTTCTTGGAAATTACACTATGACGTAAAAAACGAAAACGTAAAACCGTAGAAAAACTACTAAAATTAAAAATTTATTAAAACCAAAAACAAAATCAAGAAAAAGATTAAAAAGACTAAAACAAGTCTAAAATAATATAAATAAAGACAAAAATCCAATAAAGATATTTTTTAAAACCTTTTATTAACTAAATAATTAATTTTAAATGCTAATTAAAGCCCTAAAATTAAATTTAATTAATTCAAATGTTAAAAATATGATTTTATTGAATAATTACTCAACTTATATTATTATAAGACTAAAAAGTAATTTTCTAAAAATTAAAACCTATTAAAACTATTTTTAAAACTCTAAAAATGATTTAAAATAAATAAAAACTAATTAAACTTAAAATAATTATAAAAATAAATCTAAAAGTGATAAAAATAATCTAAAAATGGAAATAGTCCTATTTAATGCTATAGAACTTAAGAAAAATGAAAAATAAAGAAAAATAAAATTTTGAAAATTAATTAATAAAATAATATTAAAACACTGTCTTGCGCCGCAGTGCTTGGGTCTTGCGGCGCAACGTGTGAAACGAGATGCCCAAGATCAGCAGAACCTTCAGTTGCGCCGCAATGCTTATGTCTTGCGCCGCAACTTGTGAAACGGGAAAACCAAAATCTGCAGGTCCTTGTGTTGCGCCGCAACAAGTGGGGTCTTGCGGCGCAATTTGTGAAACGTGTCTGGTTGTTTGTGCTGTTTTGCTTTCTCCAAGTATGATACAAGCCAAGAGGACTTGGCAATGTGCTTGTTTGATGGTATTTTGGATCAATAGGGGCACCCTTGTGCTCAATGAAGCACAAGGAGTCAAAAACACACAAATATAAAACACTTAGCAATCAAAATCAAGCAATCATAATCATGAAAAACCAAGCAAATTTCACCCTTATGCAGATTTTTAACACCCTTAATCCTTTTTAAACTCAACAAAATTGCTCAAAACGTGTGCCAAACTATATTACCATCTTACTAACATCTAACTTAACCTTAATCAAGTTGTCTAACACCTTTTAGCAACACAAATCAATGATTGTACCCTGCTTAAACCTGTTGCCAAACACCCTTTTAAAATCTAAAAACCAACTTTTAACATACCAACATGCTTACAAAAGCTACCAAATTGATTCCAAGTGCATCTAACATGTAAACATACACACTAGAACACAAATCATGCAATATAAACACACTTAATCACCAAATCACTTAAGATCATACCAACTAGCTATTTTATGAAATTTTTCAAGGTAAAAGAAGATACCTTAGGTTCTTACATCCAAGAACCTAGAGGATGAAAATCCTCCTCCAATCCAACCCGGGTTGGAGCTGAACCAAATCAACAAGCCTTCAACCTATTTGAACACAAAACAAAGAAACAAGAACAAAAATAATAAGATATGATATGATTCTTTTTATTTTCTTCTTTCCAAAATACTTTCAAAACCTTTTTAATCTTCTTAAAATGTTTCTATAACACTTAAATCACCAACAAACATGAACTCCTAACAACAAAAACCTTTTGAGAAGATTTTACCAAAATCTCTCAAAATCTCAAAACCTTAAACAACTTTGAAAATCAAAGTTGCTTAACCAAATAAAAGTGGAACTCAGAATCAATCTCCTCACAACACACAAACTTTTAAAAACAATAAAAAAGGAATTACACTTGAATATTTCAAAAACCAAACTTTTTATTTCTTTAAAAAGGAATTACATGTGAGAGACTAAAAACTGGAACAAGGGCTTCACACAAGTTGTGAGCTCCTTTTATAGAGTCCTAAGAAGATACTAGAAGGCTAAAAACATAAAACCCTAATCATAAGAAAATCCCAAATGTGCCCTTGAGTGCATTTTGTCCTCTCATTTGATCTTGGCCTTTAAATTTTGCTTTGTGAGCAAGCATAGCATCTTGGACGTCCATTTTGCCACGTCACTAGTCTTGGAGGCTAAGGAATGATGTGATTGGTGGATTGGGGAATTGGGGGTTTGGTGCATATGAGTGGGATGCAGGTTTTTAGGAGTGGGAAGGGTTTTGACATGTGTGAATTAAGTGTGTGCAAGTTTAATTGGGTTTTACCCAAGTAATTGTGGTGGTAATTTCTGGGAAGTAAAAAATGATGAACACTACCCATTTGATCCGAAAATAGGGGTGGGTTGGGTGTTAGGCGCATTTTTATTTAAATGTTTGGGAGTTGTCACTTTTGGTCCTTGTCTTTTGGAATTTTTGGCTTTTAAAGATTTTCAGCCTAAAATCTCCCTTCCTTTGTTATTAACTTTCCCACTTTGACAATTTTGGCACCAACTTTTGATAAAAGGTTATCAAGGATGTAATTTGACATTTGGTGATTCTTTAAGGACTAATCTTGGACAATTTTGATCTTCAAAGGTCTTCAATGAGTCTTTCACTTGTTGAGGGACCATTATTGGCAATTTGAAAATGTTGAGGGACTAAACTTGCCATTTCTTCAAAGTTGAAGGACCTTTTTGTAATTTTGACAAACTTAAGGGACCAAACTTGTAATTATTAATATACAAGGGTTTTAAGTGTCATTTCTTCATTCTTGGATGATCAATCTTGTATTGTCTTCAAGTCTTCAAGGGTTTTTGATGAAAATTCCATGATTAGGGCTCGGTTCTTTGTACGGCTTCGTTTCTCGTGTTCGTTTTTCCTTGTATCTTGTGATCTTTTGTCTTTTTCACGATATCCATACCTAAAATACACAAGTAAACAAACACAAGCATATATATGGTATTTTTATGACATTTTAATGCATTTAAAGCCCGAAAAGAACGATGAGATCATGTATAAATGCCATCTCATCAATCATCAATATCAAAATCTACTAAGTCTAAATAAGGATCATCTTCTATATTAGGTTCGGGAATAGCATGGTTTTTTACAGGAATATTAGGGTCAGCCATGACAATCTGCATTTATATATATTTATCTCGTATTAGGATAACATACTAGTTAAACAATTACATAATGAAATCACGATATATACATATATATAAATTATATTATATATATCAAAATATATATCTTCTCGATAGGGCTTGTTGGTAACGTCGGAGATCTCTAGCACCGTTATAGTCAAAAGATTTTTCAAATATTTTCTCAAATGTTCATTGTCAAAAGATTTTGAAAAGTCTTGTTCAAAACCTTGGTTTTTTTTTTAAAATCTTTTGTTCTCTACAACAAGAGCTCTGATACCAAACTGTAACACTCTCATTTTTCGTATCGGTACAGCGGAAGGGTCTTTCAAAGTGTTACGGGATAGCACAATAACTCCAATCATAGACAACACATAAAAATGGTTGTACAAGGTTTAACAAACATTCATTCGATAAAAAGTTTCAAAAGTGTACAACAGGTCCAAAATTATACAGGTCATTAAGTTTACAAAACATAGATCGAATGAACATTTTTAATATTAAGTGTGGGCCATCAGAGTCGATCTCCATCCGGATTACCTTCAAGCACCTGAGATAGAAAACATGCAAAAATCATATCAGCGAATGCCGAGTGAATTCATAGAGTTTAATGAAAACCGTTATATAAAACAATCATTTACAATCATTTAAAATCAGAACACAAGTATAATATCGGAAGTAAGTCCACATATTGCTAGTCAGGCAATATATAAATCAAGCATACATCTGAAACCGTCCCTGAGACCGTAGTCTCTATATTACCATGATAGGTAATATATTCATCATAATAGCGTCGTCATCGTTTATTATTTATGTCTTATAGCATACGTTGTATATTGTATAGGATTATTATTAGCCGCATGACATTGTTACCTTATTGTGAAAACAGCGGGCCGCGAACCCGACAAACAATTTGCCCATCTAAGTTAGCGTGTCGTCACAAAAATCACGCTATGGAATATTCTCATACATAAATTCGCTTACCAATCAATGTGGTACGACGGAGATCAACCGTCAAGGCGCGAACTGGGGTGATCGTCCCCAAATAGTACTATCAAATGCATAAGCGTCTACCAAATCCCGATAGTTCACAATTCATGCTAATGGGACTTTAAGTGACATAACCTAACTACTAATAATCCTTTTAGTCTCGAATACAGGGTCATAGCATCATTCGGGTCCATATCATTAAGCATACAATCGGGACTACTTGTGTTCTATTTTTATAAAAATCTAGCATGTTATCTCCCTCGCGGGTTTACAAATCATTTTATAAAACATTTAAAAGAGTGCGAGGCTATGAACTCACGTTGTTAATGAAAGGCGGATTATCGGCTACGGGCGTGCTTCGGTCACGGAAACCTATATAAATAATAATCGGTCTTAGACTCGGTCCAATGACTTTTATCAAAATAACAATATACATATGATGATTTTTGTACATATGATGATGATCAAGTGGGTTTATAAATCCTCGTTTACTCATTTTAGTGTTTACGTTTTGGTAACGTCTTACTAGTTCACTAGTTTTATCGATTTTTTCTATTTTAAGTTCATTAAGTCTTTTATAAGTTCTTTTACTTGTTTTTACCCATTTTATACCTATATGATCAGTATATATATCTTTCATGTTGGGCCCAAATGGGTTAAGCCCAATAATTCTTTTTACAAGTTTTTATCTTATTAAGTCTAATTATTAGTCCAATAGGTTTAGTTAGCTCGTAAATGTCCGTAATTCTTATAGTTCGGGTTTTATCGGTTTTTACTTGTATTAGTTACTTATACATCAGTATATAACTTTTATAAACTTTACATTAGACGGGTTTGGTCGTCTAAGTTTTATTTGGCGAAAAACGTTAATTTCACGGCGATAGCCGAAAAAGTCGTAAAAATCAAGTTTATAGTTTTTATTATTTATAAATATTATTTTATCACCATTTATATAATTTACCCATTTAATTAACCTTTTATACATTTATATAAATAAGTTTTATAAGTTAGTGGGTTTATATTTTACATTTTATACATTATAAAGTGAGTGCTTATATAATAATAATAAACATTATTTCCAAAATCTGATTTTTAACTTCATATTCACCATTTTTATCATATCTAGAGTTCTACAATGACTTAGAAGCTCATTTTTGGATGACAACTTCTTCATAGTATGTGCTACATATAACTTAGTTATAGCTACTGCCCATGTTGAGTTTAAGTTGCCTTAACAGTCCCTACAAAACTGCTTATTCAGATTATACCACCTAACTTGTTTTGATCATATCTCACTCATTATTTTGATTCCATTGCATGACCAACTCTCACATGTGTATAACATCATCTACTTACTGTAAATGGATCAAACCATGCAATTTTATCAGTTCATCTTTTAGTTATCTACTGTTTTTATACAGCCAACTAATTAGTCAAGATTTTAGCTTCATTTCTTATAGTTATCATCATTTTTAAGCATGTTTATCAACACTTGATCCCCACACAACATTTTTATCATCATATATACATCATATACATATACAAAATGAAAGAAAATACATTTGTTCTATACAAAATAATAAGAGAAAAATGTAGAGGATGATCTTCTTTACCAATCCAAGTGGATTTCTTATTTTAGGAAGGCAAGAACTTGATAAACACAACAAGTATCTCCAAGACCATCAAATATCAAGAACATAGGTTGGAAAATCAACCCTAGGACACAAGCAAATCACCTCCAAAGTTGTTTATATGGCCACCAAATGATCAAGGCTTCAAGGAAACACCTTAATAGGACTAGTAAACATGTGGTTTGTGGCTAGAAAAGATCAATGATGGTGTTTGTTGCTTTATTTGGGACGGCAAGGAGGGAGAGATTGAGAGAGTTTTAGAGTGGATTGCATGGAAGGAAATGGTAGAAATGAAACCATTTGCTAGTTTTGTGTTAAAGTGGAAATGGTTAGCTTAAGGTGTAAGCACAAGCTTACACTTGTGTAAACTTGCTAACTTGATGCCACCTATGTGTGGTGGTGTCAATATTGCCGTCCCATATAAGCTAGTGGGGTGGGGCAAAGTGTTTTGTCCCATCTCACTAGTTTACGGGTATTTCTCGATTCTAGTTTTCTCGATTTGCGTGCCCTCGGGTCGTTTTACGAAAAACGTTTTTATAAATTATGAATCACCGTCACAAAACGAATCCAATAAACATTGTCTCATCAAAAACGGAGTTCAAAAACGTAAATACGTAATCCTAAGGTTTCCGGTTTAGTCGTAAAAGACGCCAAATTATGCACGTAAGCCCAAATTTAAATCCGTAAATTGTGAGTTCGTCAACCAACACAAAAATAAGTTTCAAAATATTATACGAGAAAATATTTCACTACCTGAAAATGTTAGACTTGTCACAAGACCCTTTAGTAAAGAATGGGGCTGGTCTAATGACTTGTGGACTTTGTTGGACAAAAGGTTTGGGTTTGACCATGGATGACTTTCTATCAGCGTTGACCTTTGAAGCATTTACACACTTATAAGCCAAATGTGAAAAACTTCCACAAGTATAACAGGCTTTTCTAGACATAACTCTAGGTCTAGATGAAAAGAAACCTGTCCCATTATCACTAAGTTAACTTTTTGGTGACCTAGGTTTTCTATACATTTCTGCATATTTAATACTAGGTTTTCTATCAACGTTTAAGCCAAGGTCAACAGTCTTTCCAGTAATAGGATTGGTCACTTTTATGGGTGCTGACTCATATGGGTTGTCAATAAGCATGCCACCCTTAACAAACAAAGTAGGGTTGGCTTTCTTCCATTGGTACAAATCAGTCAATTTCTGCTTGTATTCCTCTACTGGAGTAAGAACTCTTGGTGGAGGAATAAATTCCTCTTCTAGGAGTTCTGGTATACCAGTCCAAGACAAATCCTTTCTAAGGACACCATAGAAGTTCACAGTAGGTGGTGGAACACCAACATACTCTTTCATCCCAATCCCAGTCATATCCTTAGAATCCCTTTGTTCACTAACACAATTTTCTAGGGTTTGAGAAGCTTTATCAAATCTTTGAATTTTAAGATCTACATTATCTTTGTTTTTGATGGCCTCATCTAACTTAGCCTGAATAACACCATTGGACCTCTCCAAGATGTCCCTTACCTGAATACTATCATTTAGGTCATGAGTCAAAACATTGATTTGATCTTTTAGGTCAAGCTCCATTTTCTTATATTCAGTCACAGTCTTTTCAGTTTGAACAAGTGCAAGTTGATTGTTAGATAACTTGCATTTTTTTTATCAAAAAAATCTGATTTTAACTTAAAATTTCTTTGTTAAGTTTTTTAGTGTTTAAACGACAACCTTTACTACAAAATGCATCATCATATACCTCATTGTCTGATGAAGATGAAGAATGTGCCATGAGAGCATAGTGAACATGATCCTCTTCCTTCTTTTCTGCAACCAGGGCTTTGTTCTCTTCCATATCTTTGGCCAAAAAGCTCTAGTCCCAGCCAACACCATCAATCTCTTGCATGGCAACCATAGCTTTTGTATCTTCAACCTTGACGATTTGGCTTGAAGGCTTTCCAGCATTAGATCTTCTTGGAGATCTGCACTCTCTCATAAAGTGACCCATTCTATGGAAATTTTAACACTCAACCTTGGTTTTATCAACCCCAGCAGTGTCTTTAGCATTAAAGGTCATCTTCTTCCTGAATCTCCTATTCCATCTATTTGCCCTTATACTTGCAAGTGCCATATTCCACTTTATGTCCATCTCCTCCAAATGCTCATCACTAATTTTCTCAAGGTCCTCATATGTAATCACTGAACCATTGGGCAATGAAGCAATGTATGCACACATTGTATCTAGATCAATACCAGCAGGCTTAACTCTTGGTGAGTCAACATTGTATGTGTCAGCGTCTGAATGTGGGGCACTGACAGAGCTTGATCCAACGTTGGCACAAGGTGATCTAGTAACGGGGTGCATGTATGACCCCCTTTGATTAAATTAACCTTCACTATGTTAGAAGAAGGCCATATTTCCATTGGTAGATTTGCTTCCTTGATCCAAAAGGATTTCACTCTCTACAATCCTCAGTTTATTGTAGACGTCATCAAAAGTGTAACTTTTGTGAGTATTATTAGCAATCATAGACCTTGCTTCAATCTTCCATGCATCACCAAGACTTTTAAGGAAAGTGGTGATGATATCAGCATCATCATGCACTGTTCCTATAAATGACAACTTGCTTGTGATGTCAAGAAGTCTGCTTCTCATCCCACTTAGCTTTTCATTGGGAAGAGCTTTGAACACAACATACTCATGCAAGAGTTGCTTCTTTTTCTCTGAGGCAGTATCATCATTACCACCATAAGTAACTTGAAGGGCTGCCCAAAGATCTTTGGCAGACTCATAGCCTCTGTACTTGTGCTGATTGGCTTGTCCCAAAGAAAGTTTGAGGATGCTTAGAGTTTTCATGTCTTTCCTTCTCTTTGCAATGTCCTCAGCTGAGACATCTCTCCCATCTCCAGGTTGTTCTTTTCGATCAGCTTCACTTGAGCCTGGAGTTGATCTCACAGTAATAGTAGCTTGAATCTTGGCAGCCTTATCGAATGTGTTTCCATATTCAATAATTTCCCATAGGGTGTGGTCATGGATTTGAAGGTACTGCTCAAAATTGAACTTCCACAGCTCAAAGTTGTATGGGTCTAGCATGGGGATGTTTATGTTATGGCTTGAGGAGGAGGTCAACTCTGGAGTAGACATGTTATCTGGATTTTAGGGTTTCTTGAAAATTAGGGTTTTGGTGATTTAGGGTTTTTGTGTTCTTTAGATCAAAGTTTCTCAACAAGTTCTGATACCACTTGTTGATCCCAAACTTAGATCGATTTAGCTTGTGTAAACGAGAATAAATTAAGTTAAACACTTAGAGAAACTTTGTTGTATATGAAACAATTTAAGTATTATGCGGAATTAATACTTAAACAAGAACACACAAACAAGATAAACCAAACTTTCACTTTGGTTGATTAATCGAACTTGCGTACAATGAAAGTGTGAAAAACATATATTGAACTAAACCTAAAGGCCTCCTTTTATAGATTAAGGAACCTTAGGGTCTACGTATCAGTTATTTTAGGTAAAGATAAACATAAGAAATACATTGTTGAACATATCTTTACTAGAAACATAAAACGTGTAGACTGAGTATCCTATCAGTGCTTGACTTCTTCTTATCAACGCTTGACTTCTTCCTGTCAACGCTTGTCTTGACAACGCTTGATTTCTTCCTATCAACGTCCAATTTCCTCTAGTCAGCGTCCAAGTGTCTTGGCTACATTTTATTCCCAACATGTGGCCCTTCTGCCACCGGTTGTGGTTTTGCCACTAGGCGTGTGGTTTCCCACTGTTAATCCGGTTTTCCCACCGGCTGCACAACATACCCACCGAGATCATGATGGTCTCGGTTATCACTGTTAGACAAACACCCCCACGGGGGCCTGTTTCCTTGCGGCTGACTAAAGAACCCAGCCACCGAGCCTATTGGTCGGCGGCTATTGGCTTAGTTTTTCCCACCGAGAGCACCCCATGGACGGGGTCCTCGGTTTCTGTGCCTAAACCAATCCAAACCCGAAACATCACCTTGGTTTAATTGTTCTTAACACATGTTTATTCACTTAATTAATAGAAATCATGATTCATTAAATAAAAAGAAAAGAAAAGATGATTACTGAATCTATGCGAATTAAGAAGAAAAAAACATGAACACACAACCGGAATAACCAAGATCAAAAATGTTTTTGTTTCTCCCTTTCTTTATTTTCTTCCGGTGGCAACCACTCGCCAACCTAGGGTTTTATAAATTTTCTTTGCAAACTTGAAATGAAATGATAACCCTTTTTGCTAATTAACTTGGTAACGGGCCGGGCTTTGGGCCCCTTCCTTTCCTTTAATAAAACCAGCGGCCAAACACACCCTTTTATATACTTTTCGTGTTTTATTTGGATTGGCGTGTATTAAAATTCGTGACTTAAGTTTGTGTTGTATCGTGTCATGATTTATTTAATATACGTATATACTTGTCGGTATACAATTAATATACGTAATACTTGTCGTGCAGTAATTAATTATAAAGTTTTAATTAACTCGTATTTTCATGTATTTATGTTTTCATGTATTTTATGCGGGTCTTACAACTCTTCCCCTTTAAAAAGAATAATTCGTCCTCGAATTAGGGATACGATAAGCTGAAAAGGACATACCCGAATCATATAAGAAAATGAGGATAAGAAGTCCGGATAGACTCCTCCGTTTCCCAAATGGCTTCCCGATCGGGATGGTTCCTCCAAAGGATCTTGAAAAATAGAATAGTCTTTCTCCTCATGACCCGATCCTGACGATTTAGAACGGCCTCAGGTTCCTCAACATAGGATAGATCCTCACGAATCTGATAGAGTGGATACGTAACAATGTGCAAATGATGATAATTGTAACCTATGAGTAAGGACACATGAAACACGTTGTGAACATGCGATAGCTGAGGAGGTAACGCCAAACGATACGATACCTCACCTACACGATCGAGGATCTCGAATGGTCCGATAAAATGAGGACTGAGATTGCCCTTAATACCAAAACACTTGACTCCACGTGCTGGTGATACTTTTAAGAAAACATGATCACCAGGCTGAAATTCTAATGATCTGTGATGTTTGTTAGCATAGCTCTTCTAACGAGTACGAGCTTCCTGAAGCTTCTCCTTGGCACCGGCGACCTTCTCATTGGTCACCTCAATCATTTTTGGACCCTCAATGATTCGTTCACCAACCTGATCCTATCAGATGCGAGAACGACACTTTCTGCCATACAACATCTCAAAGGGTGCACACTTGATACTTGCGTGCCAACTGTTGTTGTAAGCAAACTCACCCAAACAGATGTAGTCATCCCAATTTCCTAACGCACAAGCACGTAACATGTCTTCCAAGGTCTGAATCGTACGCTCTGACTGACCGTCGGTCTAAGGATGGAAAGTTGTGCTAAGCCCGAGTCTGGTGCCCCAAGCTTTCTACAAACCTCTCTAGAAACGAGAAGTTAATCATGGATCTCTATCTGATATGATATTAGATGGAATACCGTGTAGTCGCACGATCTCTTGCTGGAATATTTCTGCCAATCTGCTAACTGGTTAATCTTTACGGATTGGAAGGAAATGTGTAGACTTGGTTAAAAGATTGACAACGACCTAGATAGCATTATGCTTCCTCTGAGTCTGTGGTAGTCCGGTAACAAAATCCATAGAGATCTTATCCCACTTCCATTCGGGAATTTCTAATGGTTGTAGTAAACCACTAGCTCGATGATGTTCTATCTTAACCTGCTGGTAGGTCAGACATTTAGAAACGAAAGTGGCCACATCTTGTTTCATAACGCTGCACCAAAAATGCTGTTTGAGATCATGATACATTTTGGTAGAACTTGGATGAATGGAGAATGGAGAGCTGTGAGCTTCAGTCAACAAAGCTTCTCTTAGAGTAAGATCTTCTGGAACACATAACTTAGTACCCTGCCATACAATGTCATCGTCATCTATACGGAACTCAGTTTGTTGATCGATATTCTAAATAATCACCCATATCTCACCGTCATCCTTCTGAGCTGCCTTGATTTGAGAAATTAAGTTCGGCTCATCTCTCATATTAGCCTAGTAACCATGCTGTCCACGTACAAAAAGCTCAATATCTAAACGCTCAAGATCACAAATAATTTTTTTCCTCTACCTTAATGCCAGCAATCATGCCTGATTTCTTGCTTAAAGCATCAGCCACCACATTAGCTTTACCCAGATGGTACTGAATGTTCGTGTCATAATCTTTCAGCAATTTCAACCACCGTATATGTCTCATATTTAATTCTCGCTAGTGAAGATGAATTTGAGGCTCTAATGGTCAGTGAAAATGTCACATGACTCATGATAATAATAATCCCTCTAGATCTTGAGTGCGAATACAACTGCTGCTAATCCCAGATTACGAGTGGGATAATTTTCTTTGTAAGGCTTAAGTTGTCGTGATACATAGGCAATCACCTTCCCATGTTGCATGAGTACACAGCCAAGTCCTTTTCTCGAAGCATCGCTATAAATCTGAAATCCACATGTGCCGGATGGGAGAGTAAGAATAGGTGCATAAACCAAACGCTGCTTAAGTTCTTCAAAGCTCTTCTCTCGCTCATCATTCCTAACGAATTTCTCTCCCTTACGCATCAGCTTAGTCAAATCCAAGGCTAACCATGAGAAGTTTTCCACAAACCTGCGGTAATAGCCAGCTAAACCCAAAAAACTACGAACTTCAGTTGCAGACGTCGGTCTTGGCCATTTTGTGATAGCCTCAACCTTCGCAGGATCCCTGGTAATCCCTTCAGCTGAAACGATGTGGGCCAGAAATACCACCTTACTTAACCAGAACTCATACTTGGAAAACTTAGCATACAGTTGCTTCTGGCGAAGAATCTATAGTACCGTGCGAAGACGATCCTCGTGTTCTTCCTTAGATTTTGAGAAGATCAGAATGTCGTCGATGAATACAATGATGAATTTGTCCAAGAACTCATGGAAAACTCAGTTCATCAAATCCATGAATACCGCTGGAGCGTTCGTGAGCCCGAAATGCATAACCACGAACTCATAATGGCCATAACATGTGCGAAAAGCAGTCTTAGAAATATCTTGCTCCTTCACTCGCAGATAATGGTAGCCTAATCATAAATCAATCTTAGAAAAGTGCTTAGCACCCTGTAGTTTGTCAAACAAATCATCATGTCGTGGGAGGGGATAACGGTTTCGGATCGTGATCTTGTTCAGCTCGCGGTATCGATACACAGTCTCATGCTACCGTCCTTATTCTTAACAAACAGCACCGGTGCACCCCATGGTGATACACTCGGGCGAATAAAGCCTCGTTTTAGTAACTCTTGCAGCTGATCTTTCAACTCCTTGAGCTCAATAGGAGCCATGAGATAAGGAGCCTTGAAGATAGGTTCAACTCCCGGAACAAGCTTAATGTCAAACTCCACTTCACGGATAGGTGGTATACCCGGGATTTCTTCTGGAAATACATCTGGGAATTCTGAAACAATCAGCGGATCATGGATAAATGGAACTTCTGTAGTAGTCTCATGACTAGCAGCTAAGAAACCTTCACAGCCATGAGCTAATAAGGTACGGGCTTGTAAAGCAAAAATAATTTGTACAGATTTCTCTGGCAGGAAACCATTATGGATGTTCTTAGGAGCTTGAACATCGTCGAATATGACTCTATATGTGTGGCAATCGATCGTAGCGTGGTGTGCTGCTAACCCGTCCATGCCTAAAATCATATCAAATTCGCACATGTCCAAAGGAAGTGCGTCGACAGGACGAATCTTGTCATCAAACTCTAAAGGAAGATGTCTATACACATGGGTAATGCGAACAAAGTCACTTATAGTCATGG
Source organism: Glebionis coronaria (assembly GCA_025667525.1). Lineage (NCBI taxonomy): Eukaryota > Viridiplantae > Streptophyta > Magnoliopsida > Asterales > Asteraceae > Glebionis > Glebionis coronaria. The sequence continues at coordinate 369,696,084 of CM046877.1, read as the reverse complement.
ATATATTTAACACGTTATCAAGTAGTGTATGTGTCTTATTAATACGAGCAACAAATGTAGTGGATATTACTGAATGGGTCGCCCCGTATCGAACAAAACATAGGCATCATGTCCAAACATAAATAGTATGCCAGTAATGGTACCTGAAGACTTGTTAGTCTGGTCCCGAGTAGTGGTAAAAACACGACCGGATGCAGCTGGCTTCTGAGGGGCATGTCCTGATGTACCAACGGTTTCCCCCTTCTTGCAGTCCTTCATGCGATGACCATCTTGTCCAGACTTAAAGCAGCCACTAGTAGCAAGACGACATTGTCCAGGGTGCCTTCATCCACAAGTGGTGTAGATGGGATGAGTATACCCTCCAGTGGGTACCCTCGCTAGCCGAGAGCCTGATTCAGAAGATTTGCGTGAGACGTGATTATTGAGACATAAACATGACTACACTGCAAGTTTTAGGTTATAATACCAGATTGAGCTGAACGGTTGGGCTGCTAACCCTTGTTGTCCTGGTCACGCCCATTACCGGAGTTCCCATTAAAATGCGGAAATGTTAGAATTTGTGTCATACAACAGCTTAACAGTGAAGAGTTTAATTTAAGGGGCCTACTATTGTTGAAGTGGTTGGCATTGTTACAGTAGTTATCACTACCGCCACGCCTGTCGGATACATAACGGTCATTAGTCTGACCCTGGTTCCTGTAGTTATTCTGTTGAGTAGCCGACTGGTACCGGTCTCCACCCTTCTGCCTGAAAGATGAAGTTGAATAGAGCATGATATATAATTTAAAGTACTGGTATGTATGAGATGGTAACGCTTGATGACTGAAGTATACCTCTTTTCTGGTCGATCCAACTCCTCATACTCATCCCTCTCCTGTAGGATGTCCAAGCTGCGAGCCGCGTCGGCAACTTGGGCAACAGTAGTAAATGTCGCGCACTGGAGACGGTCCAGAGTTGACTTTCGAAGGCCCCATCGAAAGCTCTTGGCTTGTTCCTCAGCAGTCCCACCAGCTGCTTTGAGAAAACCATCCAACCGCAAGAAGCGCTGCATAAACTCAATACTGGTCTCACCTACCCTCTAGCGTGCTGAGTGATAATCCCTCTTGAGGTATTCTTGCTCAGCTAGAGGAAAGAACTGAGTGTAGAACATCTCCTTGAACTAAATCCATGTCACCGTGGCAAGCCATGCCTCACCCCCCATTGGATTGCTTGTAAGCCTTCCACCAGGCTAACGCATCGCCCTCAAACTTGTAGACTGCCAACATCGCCTTGTAGATCCCATCGCAACCCATAGCGTCAAAGATCTTCTCCATATGAGATATCCAGTTCTCAGCATCTGACAGGATATCTGCCTTCTCGAATGATCGAGGCTTCTGCTTGTTGAAGCGTTCCAGCCATGTGTGGAGTGTGACTGGTGGATGAGTAGGAGAATTTGCATGATTTGGTCCAGCCTAAAATTTTGCCCGAATCTCATTGCAGATTTGGGGAAGCATAGTCTGCAAAGCTGCTTGGACAGCTGCAACAAGTTCGACATCTATGCGTGTATTAACCATCTAACAGTTTCAAAGGAAGTAAATGATTAATCGGTTAGAAACATAAGATATTATTGCGAGAACATGAAGGAAGTATGACCATATTGTAATAAAATCTGATAATATCTGGTGTGGACGACTATGGTTCAACCCACAAAATTTGAAAGAAAGACATGTGACTGAGTATGGACGACTATGGTCTAACCCATTGATGAGACTGCTTTTATACATAGTCTCATCGTCCAAAAAGGGCTTTAAATGTATTAAATATCATCAAAATACCCAAATATATGCTTGTGTTTATTGCTTGTGTATTTTAGGTACGGATATTGAGAAAATGACAAAAGATCACAAGAATCATGCAAAAACGAACACGGGAAACGAAGCCGCACATTGAACCAAGCCCTAATAAAGAATTTCCCAAGACAAACCCTTGAAGATTTGAAGATTATGCAAGAAGGGTCCTCCAATATTGAAGAATTGACACTTTATACCCTTATATCCTCATAATTACAAGATTGATCCCTAAAGTTTGTCAATATTGCAAAAAGGGTCCTCCACTTTGAAGAATTGGCAATTTTAGTCCCTCAACAAAACTAAAATGTCAATATCAATCCTCCTCAAAGTCAAACATACCATGAAGGACTTCAAGTTACAAGAAATTACAAGTTTGGTCCTTTTAAAATGTCAAAATTACCAAAAGGACCCTTGACTTTGAAGAAATGGCAAAAATGGTCCCTCATTAATCATGATTTGTCAAATTTAGTCCTCCAAGAAGTCAAACAAACAAGTCAAGACCATTATCTATAAAGAAAATGCCAAATCAGTCCTCCAAGAATCAAGAAATGGCAAGAAATACCCCTGAAAATACTTTGGAAAAGTATTTTAGGCAAAAGTGTGAAAACCAAAACTTTAAATACAAAGGGATTCGTCTTTTGGCTGATTTAATTGCAAATGAAAAGAGAATGAAAGTTAAGGGGTTAAATGTGGCAGACAAGGAAAGAAACATAGACCAACCATTCCCTTACACGTGTCCCACTCACCCATTACAACCAATCAGAATTCACATTCCCTCCACCTCACCAATCTACTTAAACCCGGTTTATTATTTTTTAAACTTGGCGCCTTAACAACAATTTAAACCTTAATCACCCCTAAAACAGATTAAACACCATGTTCTTGGTGTTCTTAGCAAAATTGGGTTTTTCTTTAATCTTTGCAATTAGCACTTAATCACCTCTAGAATTACAATTAAGGTGACACTAAACACATCCCCACCCTTAAACCCCACTCCACATCACCACATGAGTCACATGATAAACCCTCTTCACACGGTTTTGGGGAAAACGTCAAAAGATGCCAGGAAATCAACACACCATATTCCAGCTTACTCCTTAAGCTTATTTGGAGCCATTGGATGCATTTTCACACATGCCACCTCTACAACCTGCCAAGAACAAGTCACATGATTCTCCAAAGTTCAAACTTCACAAGGGTAAATTGGGGACATCACAGCTTTAGGATTTACGTTTTTTAGCTTCTTAGCATTAGTTTGTAGCCTATATAAAAGCCTTAGGGTTTCACTTTGAGCCCGGCTCTTGAAGTTTCCTTGTTCACTTTTCTGTAAATAATATATTTAGTTTAATGAAATGTGTTTGAAATTGTGAAGAAAGCTCAAGTGCCAATCATTATATCTGCTTGTTATTGTTCTTTATTTACTAATCTTTAATCTTAGAACCTGTTTTTAAAGGAGTGTGCAAAAGTTTGCATATTTTCCTATAATCTTGATATTTTGCTAAGTCTTGTTCAAACCTTGGAATTCTTGGGCTATAAAGCTTATCATAACATCCTGATATTGTGATATCAAGGTGTTGTGAAGCTTATAACTTGGGGATAATCAAGTGCGGGGAACTAAGGTTGCATTAATCAAGGATTTTCACTTTTCTGTTTTGATAACTTGTGCTTCTAACTTTGTTCCATCTTAGCAGGCTTTATTGTGGAAGCTTGTGCTTGTTCTTGCTAGCACATAAGCTAAAAGTTCATGGGTGTGGATGTACATCCATGAGGTTTGCACCCTTAATCTCAAAATCTGATAAAAAGTTAGATATTTATGATATTTGTGTGTTGCTTGTGTTCTTGTGAAATTTGTGGCTTAATCTTGCTTAAATCTGCATATTACATCTGTTATTGTGTTGATTTGGGCTTGGGTAACCTTGGAATACACTTTCGATTTGAAATTATAAAAGGGTGTTTGGGATTACCTGTTTGAGATCATAGTTTGTTATTTTGTGGTTGGAAGTTTGTGTTTGTGCTTTGTATATGCTAAATACTTGTTTGAGTGCCATTTGCTGCAAGTTTTCAACTTTAAAACACCAAATCAAAGATTGTGTTATAATTTGCTTATTTTGACTGATTTTGACCTAAGACTTTGGGAACACCTAGAGTGTACAAATGCTTAGGGATAAAAAGTGTTTAAACATAGTTAATATAACCTGTTAACAAGATTTGGGGGTTTGAATTTAGCTTCGTGGTCAAATACATCAACAAGTTTTCATAACTGCATGTTCATAGTTCATCAGTAACTTTTTGTGCTTAAATCTTGATCTAGACTTTGAATCATTGCATGAAACCTTTTTAAACTTGTTCCTTTAAGTTTATTATAGCTTGTGTATGCATTTGGTTAAGTTTGGTTGGCTGAATTGTGCTATAAGTGCTTATTGAACCATAACTGCTTATTTGTTCATGTCTGGGCTATATCTGGTGCTTAATTGAATTAACTGTACAAATTGGCTGATTATGATTGTGATTTATTTGTTGTTATTCACTCCTTATGATCCACTGATCATTTGGGTGCCTTTGTGAAACTTGAATCCACAAAAAAGTCACTAAAGACAAATAGTCAAACAAGTCAAGCAGTGGAAAAAGTTTCCACTGCTCAGACACCAAAACTAGCCCGTGCTAGTGTTAATTTTCAGTTAGCCAACTTACTTTTTGTGATCAATCTTCATCATTTGACCCATTTGTTTGAACTGGAGCTTATCAGACCTTGACTTTGACTTTTTGCTAGAAAACTCATAAAGTTGACTTTTAAAGAAGTGCTTATTTGCTTATTTTAGCTTATTGAGTGAACTTATTTGAAAACTTTTTGTTGATTAAGCTTAGTTAAGTCATTTAAAAGCTTTAGAAACTTGAATCAGCTCTTGAAATAGCCTAGAACTCGAAAACGACTATTTTGTCGTTTTGTGAAGATAGCTTATTGTTTTTTCAGGCTTATTTCTTGGACTTTTTTCAAATTTCTTTTTGCAAATAGCTTACTTAAGTCAAAAGAAGGACGTGTGTTTAATTTTAGCTTATGGCATCAGCTTATAGCTTAATGGGCCAAAAAGCGCATTAAGAATAAGCTGTGGTGAAATAAGCTAACTTAAGGGCATTTTCAGCTTTTAGGCCTTTGGAAAATTGTGTTCAGAATGTAACTTTAGATCAGATAGGAGCTTTTGGGCCATTTTTATAAACATTTTTCTTATTGGGCTTTTGGCCCAATAAGGGTCTGTTTTGGACTTTGGCCCATTTGAAGGCCCATTAGGGGTATTTTGTAATTTGAACTTCATATCTGTGTTTATTAGGTTAAATTAAACTAGTTTGCAACTTTTTAGAATTTTTTATAAATTTTGGATTTTTAATATTATTTTATTATTATTTTATTATTAGAAATTAAAATTTACATTTTTCAAGTTTTTATATTTTTCTTAGGTTAAATACATTAAGTTAGGAATTTTACAATTTTTAGAATATTTTTATTGTCCTTAGATTAATTTTTATAATTATTTTAAGTTTAAATAGTTTTTAATTGTTTTTAAATAGTTTTAATTGATTTTAAAATTTTTAAAAATAGTTTTAAATTTACTTAAGTCATGTTAAAGGTTTACAATTGAAAAAATCTCATTTTGAGCTTTTTGTTAATTAAATTGATGTTTTGGGCTTTAATTAGCATTAAAAATTATTATTTAATTAAATAAAAGGTTTGAGTGATTTTTGATTTTTTGTAAACTCTAATTACATTATTTAGGATTTATTGCAATTTTCTAGGAATTTTTAGGGTAAATTTTTAATTTTGCTACTTTTTACGGTTTTCCGTGTACGACTTTATCGTCTTAGTTTAATTCGTCATCATAACCGTCATTCTCTTCTTACCTCATTTCCATTTTCTCTTTTCATTAATATAATCACAAAGTTAATCATCTCTTAACACACACACCAAGCCTTCTTGAGAACGATCCCCATTTTGGGTCATAACTCGTGGTTTTCCTAAATCACTTGTTAATACTTGCCCTAATTACGCTTTGTTTTCCTAAACAAGGTTGTAAATCTATCACTTTTGAACATTGAGGCCAATGTTCGGTTCTAAGTGTAGGGGGGTCTATATCATATGGATCATATTCATGCCTACTTGTTTGCCCTCTAGCATCCTATTTTGAGCAAATGTGTGTTTGTTTTATTTTATTTTATTAATAATAATAAAACATTTTTGACCGTGCGTGATTGACTTGTCCCGTAGGCTAGAACAAAGGGGATCCCGACTCTGCCTTAGTGTTGATCTGGCTGCTCCCTTAACTTTTAGACTAAGCTTTTAGGAATTGTGCAAATAAAAATGCTAAACGTGGAGTAGTTGGTTCTGTTGAATCCAAGATCTTTAGACTCAAACAGTCGAAACCGTTTTATCTAGGTTGATCATCATTCATATGATAACATAGCGGAATAAGAACAATGATCATGAACAAGATGTTTGACAAAGATGAAAGATTCCCAAAAGGATTTGTATTAATCATTAACACAAATCACTCTAGGTGTGTATACATTAAATCCCACACCTAGAGATCATAATAGCAGTAGGTTACATTTTGTGTGTTGGAACTAATAATTAAAACCTACGACTGGTGGTTCCTTTTATAGATTAAGGAAACCAGGAATACATGAAAACTAAATAAGGTAATAATGACTAAATCAAAACAGAAATATTCATTCTTATCACTACTTTGACCAAATCTCCATCTTTTATTATATATGGCAGGGGGAACTCCAGCAGTGGGAACTCCAGCAGGGGAATCTTCAAGCAGTGGGATCATGTACTAGCAGGGGTAACTCTCTTGTATTTCCTCCACCAGCTTGAACTCTTTCCTAATGCCATATTTGGTCCTTCTAGTTTCCATGGTGATTTGACTCATCAACTTTTGACCCAACAATCTTCCCCTAGTTGATGATGTCAAAACACTTCCCCTTAAGCATACAACACCAAAGATCAACAGGCTGAACATTCTTTGTAGACAACTTCCCCTTTTTGACATGATCAAATAGGGGTCTTCTATGTGAACAACCTTGATTTTCAACTACTACTAACCAATATCATACTTCTAACCCAAGTATTCCACCTTTCAAAATACCCTCCATGACGCACATAGGCCAGGATCCTAATAAAAAATGATTTTGAGTAGTAGATACTTACGTTAGTTGTAATATTACTAATGAGCAGTAGCAAAAATCTTCACTTCGATGTCATATGAGAATGACTAACACTTTATCAAATGAGCTTCCCCTTAAAGTGTGCTAGTCATTGATGAATCTTCAATTCTGTAGGCTTCATGTAATGATTACATATGAAGAAAACTGATTATAACTTACATGATGATGAAGTAGAATAACCCGAACTTGCATTTTATATCTTGTACTAACCACGTGACAAAGAGTCAGCATATAAAAAATCCTCATATTTGTTGAAAATGAGACACTGAGCACGATAATGTAACTCCTTCAAGTGATAGAAAATATGTGCATAGAGTACCATAAGAAAAATCACACATTCCTAGATCTTGTACCTCTTTTTCACTAAGCGTTTAAGCATAAAACACATACCCGCGAAAATCTCCTTCATCTTCAAATAAATGATAAAAACTTTTCTTCGTAATCAATAAAATTAAATCAAGCCGTTATACCTTTAAGATCAGTTGCTGTGAATAACCAAACTCCAAAACCTTGCTGTCCCAAAACTCATATCTGACAGCAGGGGGAACTTTCAAAAACAGTGGGAATCTATTAATGAAAGCAGGGGGAACTGTTGAAGGCAGGGGGTCGTAGCAGGGGGAACTTTTAATGAAAGCAGGGGGAACTTTTAATGCCCCTGTTTTTGTTATTAACTGTGTCAAATCCACACACAACAGGAATGAATTTATAACAGGAGGATTAATAACAAAAACAAAAGCAATTAAAACATACCCTACTGTGAAAATTTTGTACCTACTTACGTCTGTATCGAATTATCTCATTGCATGCTCATGTAATCACACCTTTTTGGTCGTGGGACCAACCACACGTGACTAACCGACAATGAAAATATAGGCTTAAAACAATTTCCCCACATGAGAAAGTCAACCTTGGTTGCCTTTGCCTACGTCGTGACCAATATCAGTCCCATATTTGTTGTAATTGGTCCAAGGCAAATAAATATAATGAGTCGCCGAATGAAATAGAACTCATCACGTGAATAGCTGTCTCTTGGGCCCACACATTTTAAATACCAAATTGTAGCAAAACATCACAGAAGATGCGTTGTTGTGTCACCGATCAGAATAAGCCAAACCAAGCCATAAACAACATCACGTCACTTTCTCAATCATAGACACCAATCTGAGTTGATGTCTATTACCTTTTCCTTGGACTAATAGCTAACCAATCATAGACACCAATCCCACGTGATGTCTACTTTGGTATCTTCTTTCATTGGTCAAATAAACATAGACAACCAATTACAAATCATTAAACATATGATCATTAATGACCATAATTTGTGATTATAATTGATTTGTCCACTTTTGAATATGCTATTCGTAGATCCGACCAACAATAAAAATTTAAGCTTTTATTTATTCACCATTAATTTTAGGGTAAACCCTAAATATCACAGTCATCTTCACAGCAACAACACGAACCCGAAAAACATCTTGATTCTCCTAGATATCGAGAGCCACCCGCTCTGATACCACATGTTGAATCCAAGATCTTTAGACTCAAACAGTCGAAACCGTTTTATCTAGGTTGATCATCATTCATATGATAACATAGCGGAATAAGAACAATGATCATGAACAAGATGTTTGACAAAGATGAAAGATTCCCAAAAGGATTTGTATTAATCATTAACACAAATCACTCTAGGTGTGTATACATTAAATCCCACACCTAGAGATCATAATAGCAGTAGGTTACATTTTGTGTGTTGGAACTAATAATTAAAACCTACGGCTGGTGGTTCCTTTTATAGATTAAGGAAACCAGGAATACATGGAAACTAAATAAGATAATAATGACTAAATCAAAACAGAAATATTCATTCTTATCACTACTTTGACCAAATCTCCATCTTTTATTATATATGGCAGGGGGAACTCCAGCAGTGGTAACTCCAGCAGGGGAATCTTCAAGCAGTGGGATCATGTACTAGCAGGGGTAACTCTCTTGTATTTCCTCCACCAGCTTGAACTCTTTCCTAATGCCATATTTGGTCCTTCTAGTTTCCATGGTGATTTGACTCATCAACTTTTGACCCAACAGGTTCTCTTTAGAGCTTATATGAGTAACCTATGGCTTTTCCTCCTAGATTATAACTAGATTAAATAAGTGTGTTTTTTTCAAGCCTTTGAACGTTAAAAATTGTGTTGTTATGCAAAAAAATAAATTCTTATGCAATTTTGAGATAGAGTCCTAGTTCAACTTTTTATTTAAATTTGAGTGAAAGCATACTTTCTTAATTTTGAAATAATGTTGCGTGAATAAATATGTTGAAAAAAAAAGAGAAAAAAAAGGAAAAGAAAAAAAAAAGAGAGAAGAAAGAAAAAAAAAAGCAAGAAAAAAAAAGAGAAAAAAAAATTAATTATTTGAAAAAAAAAATAAAAAAAAATAAAAAAAAATGAATAAGAGTTTTATGTTTTTGTTGCTTCAATTATAATTGTGAGAAACTTGCTTTTTCTTAAATTTAAATCCGAAGTTGAACTAGAATTCGTCAATTTTGTATAAAAGTTTAGACGGTAATTGAGAATGTAGAAGTCAAAGGTCCCGTGAGCTCCGATACTATTCTCGAGGGTGTAAAAACCTAGCCTCCTAAGCTTTGCTAAGGACAAGCTGAGAAGAAAGTTGCTACATGGAGTGATCTCTCCTTTGAATCTTCATTCTCTAATTACCGTCGTTGTTTTTCATCTAAGTGTCTTTTATTAGCTTAGCGGTGATTTCAAGATCTTTGATTTCAAAATCCCGCCGATCCCGGTACTATTCTCCGTGCGGTGTCAAAAGCCCGGGCACTTAACCGATGAGGTTGAGACGTTCTGAGAAGAAAGCCGCTACATGGGAAAGGCCATTTTTGAATCTTAAATCTCGTTATTTTCGGTGAGTCTAATATTCCACTTAGATGATTAGGCAACCATAACAAATGTCGATTTGAACGATCAAAAATTTGAAAATGAACACACTTGCCTAGTTGTTATAATTATAGGAGTGAAAAGTTATATTTACATAGGTTATTAGTATAAGTAGTGTTAGCATTTTGCCAAAACGTTTGCACAAGGAATCTTAGCTTAGTTGGGAGTAATAAAAAGAGGATGACGATATTTATTCCCTGGAAGGCGATTTTGAATAAGGTAGTTTTAATTTGTTTTTGGACTTAGCATTTGTGATAGTAGTTGCTTGGGGTTAAGCAACGTCTTAAGTGTAGGGGTGTGTTAGACACGTAATTATTCAAGTTTTTAGTGTTAATATCCCTTCGTTTATGACATAATAAATAGCAAAACGTGTGTTTTTAGTGCATATATCGTTTAAATGTGTTATTTATTATTGTAGGTACGGATATGAAGAAAAGGAGCAATAACGAAGCTAAAGAGCCAAAAATTAGCACGAGAAATGGAAAGAGCACGAGTAATCGAGTCCGGTGGCGCCTTTATATTTTAGTGGGCCGACCCGACACCATTTATATGGGTCGGACCGACCCATTAATACACTTAAAAAACCCAACAGCCCAACAACAAAGCGGAAGCCCAGCAAGCCATTAGGCCAGAAAGAAACAAAAAAAAGAAAGGCCCAGTAATAGGCCCAAGAGAGCTTGAAATGAACGCAGACAAGAAGAAGGGAGGCTGGCAGCACACTGGGGAATATATTTATTTTTGGGTATTCTTTCATTTTAGGCAGTAGATAGTTTTAGAAAGAGAATAGATCTAGTTTTTATCTTACGCAACTTAATAGCCTTTTTTTCTTTCTTCCGCTCGAAAATTCGCGCTTCATCTTTCATTTTCTCTTTCAGTTCGGAGTTAACAGGTTCTAGTCTCAGTTTTGTATTAGGATAATTTTCTTTTTTGTTATATAAGAAGTTTTATGTTTCGGGTTGTGTTGAAGATTTAATTTCAGTTTATGTTTGATTTAAGTGGCAGCTTTTGAGTTTTTGTTATTTGGTTGTTAGAGCTAGGAAGATGATGCGTTCAAGATAAGCAGAGGAATTTTACTCATTTATTTTTTTATTATTCACTTGACCCTGCTTTCCAGGGAGCAATTTAACAACATTCCAATTTTTCCTCCTCTCATTCTTTTATACATGCGTTTTATTAATAGATTACAGAAGGGTGATTAGAAGTTTATTTTCTTTCTTATCCAGTAGATAACATTGATTTAATAGATACCCCTCCCCCGCGTTTTAGATATAATTTTAGAAATAGGATAGGAATTTTATTTTATTTGATATATTCTTTCATTCCTGCGTTTCATTTTTTTAAAGTTATAGTTTGGGAAACTGATTCTTGTTTTGGCTGCGATTTTTATATTATTAATTTTCATTTTTATTAGATTTATAAAAATCAGCTTTAATAATGAAAAAAAAAATCAGTATTAATAATTTATTATGAAAGTCAATTTTAATTAATTTATTATAAAAATCAGTTTTAGTTAATCGCATAATTAATTAGTTTTTTTTATATATAAACGTCTTAAGTAGTTTTAGTTATATTATTAATTTTCACTTTTACAAATAGTTTCTACTAATCTTCCTAAAAAATAATGTCATTTATCTTAATTGTCGTTAATGTTTTGTGTTTTATGTTAGCTCAACGTATCCGATTCGTCATACGGGTTCGTTTCCTTTATCTTTATTTTATTAGCTTATATATATATTTAGTATTGCCTTATTGATGTTTAGCCTTATTGTCATAATTATAATAGATTTATTTATGCTTGTTTAGTTTAGCATTTTTATTGTCATTATTATTATTTTAGTTATCTCTCGCTTTATAATTGTAACTTAATTTTTATCCTTATCGCTTTATATATTTTAATATGTAGTCATTAATAATAGTAGTTTAACTAAAAATTAAAATCTCTTTTATTTGAGCATCAAACTTAAGACATTAACGCGGACTTCCATTCACACTTCGCCGGAACTACGATAACCTTCGGGTGTACGAAAATGACTCTATCAAATGCAATTAAAATGACTCTAGGATGTGGGGGCTCACAATTATAAAAACCAGAATTATAGCACGGATGTGGCTCATAGGAAGTCATCGGTTGAGAAGAATTAGAACACGGATTTGGCTCATAATAATTCATTGGCTGACAATAAGAAGTATCGTGAGGGCCCCCACAATGATTGCAACACGGGTATTGGGAAAAACCCGGTGCATGTTGCGGATAGGGATTGTCATAGACGGGAGGGGGGGGGGGGGAAAGTATTGTAAGAGGAGAAGTACGAATTCGTTGAATTGCAAAATGGACAAAATCCAAATTGTGTATTGTCGATATCAAAACCACACCGCTCACAAATACACCATTGACATGTTTGAAAACCATGCCATGGTCTCCCACACCGAACGCAAGACGAATCCATGAAGAATTATAAATAAGAGGGGTTGAGAAAAGAATTAAACACAATAGAGGATAAAGAAGAATATTTTTTTAAAACTTTTTATTTATTTTTTATTTTTTTATATGATATATATATATTAATAAAGAAAATAAGATAAAAGAAGAAAATATTTTTGGTTTTTATAAATTTTATATATTTTTTTGGTTTTTTTAAAATTTTTTATTATATATATATACAAATACGAAAATAAACTTTCAAAACGAAAAGATCTTCAAGTCACCAACTAAAAACACAACGCAAACATCACTACACACAAAGCCGGCAGCGGCGCCATTTGAAACTAGAGATTTTGTAATCCTATTTTAATGCAATTAAGTTCGTATTTCCTCGATTCGACTCGAATTTGATTTCCAATTAATCGTTACGACTTAACTTTGTTTTTGGTAAATAATGTTTTTGGTGTTTTTAACAAAAAGTCTATTCAAAAATAAAAGCTATTTAAAACTATTTAATCTAATTTAAAAATTAATCTATTTTAAATTTTAAACAAACCTAGATTGAAAACTTAATTTATTTTAAACTAAATACTTTTAAAAACTATAAAAGAAATCTATTTTAAAAATAAAACTTAATTAATTGAAATAAACTAAATTAAAAATCTTATTGAAAATTAACTTTAAAAATAAAACTATTTAATAAAACCTTTTTATATCTAAAATCTATTTTTAAAGAAAGCTATTTTAAAAAAAAGAACTTTTAAATGAAAACTAATTAAAAGTTATAAAAGTAAATAAAAATATTTTGAAAATAAAAGTGAATTAAAACTACTTTAAAATTTAAAGAAAGTAAATAAAATATTATTTTTGTCTTTTTGTATTTTTATAAAAACTGAATTAATTTTAAAAACTATTTAATACTTTTGGTTAAAATTTAAATTAAACATACAACATGTTTAAACTATTTAAAAACTGCCACTAAAAAAAGACTATATTAATTAATCGAAATGAAACATAACACAAAAAGATGCCTAGTCTACTGGTTGTGACGTTGGTCTGTTGTACGGGAGGTCTGGGGTTCGAGTCCAACCCCAGACGAAATTTATGCTATTATATTTTAAACTTTTTGGAACTTGTTATTTTTTGGACAAATAAATAAAACTGAACAGTTGATCAGTTTTTCAGTTGTGAAATAAAATAATAAAAGCACAATTAGCAGTCAAATATCAAAGCAGACCTTAAAAAATGATAACAAACATTACAAAATTCAACCGAAATAAATTGAGTTTGAATAAGAAACAAATAAGCTATTAAAACTGAATAAGCTATAAACCAATATAAGTAGTTCTAAAAGAAAGTAAATACTGACTAAAATTGAAAATAGCAAACAACAAGTAAATCCAAACAGATATAATCTCCACACAAGCAAATCCAAATTAAACTAAACTGTAATATCCAAACAGTATAAAATTAAACTTAACAATAACCTAACATATATTAAAAATGCAGATTAAAAATAAAACAAATAAGCAGATCCAACACAAATAGCAAAACTCAAAACGTAATATAGGAAGATTTAAAAAGAAGATAGAGTAAACAGAAAACAAAAACTCAACAGTAACATAACCAAGCAGTGATAAAACGAATATTAATCTAAAAATTAAAAGAACAGAGATTATAAACACCTTGAGTCGAAACCGTTGTGAAGAAGGATGGGCGCTGTGCCTCCTTTTCGACCGAAGCAACACCACCTTAGATCATCATCATCATCTCGTTCCCAACCTCTCGAATAGTAACTTTTATAATTTTCCAGTTGGGAAAATTAATTTATCACTTTCTTTTATATTTTTTTTTTATTTTTTTATTTTTTTATTTTTATTTAAAACCGAATGTAAAAAAAACAGTAATATAAAAGATTTAAGGCAGATTAAATAAAAAAAAATTAACAGGAATTAAATTGAGACTAAAATTAAATAACAGTAAACTTTTCATTAATTAAAAATCGAATTACAATTGCTGGAAATTTAAAAATACAAGATTAAATTACTAAAACCCTAATCTAATTTACTGAAAATAAAATTAAAGAAAAAGCTGAATTACATGATAAAAGGGGGGGGGGGGGTTATAGGAGAACCCTGAACCTTCTAGGTTCTCTTGATGCCCAAGCAAACGAATCCTGTCCCTTGATTTCTTTATTCTTATCTCTTTCTCTTTTCTTCTCTTGATCAACGGTGGAGAAAATATCTTGAGTCTCGGATTGCCAGCGTGGAATGGTTTGATTGGTGGGTTCATGATGTGAGTAATCACAACCAATCAAAGGCAGGAATTAGGCCACGTATGTAGAGAGAGGATTATTACTCTTGGTGGATTGATCCGAAATCTGGGGGGATTTAATTGTTTTGGTGTTAATTACCCATTGAGGGTAAAACCCCCAAATTAACTTGGGTAATTTTAGGTGGATAAAAATTAGGGTTTGAGATTGGGGGTGAATGGTGGCTGTGTAAAATAATGGTGGAGGAGAAGAACAGTAAATGGGGCTTTGTATTTATCAAATAAATAAAGTGGGTGCAGGGTAAACGAAAATTATTCATTTGTGAGTGGGTAAAATGTTTTTGGGTATTACAAGTGTGAGGATAAATGTTGAGTGGGTGGAGTTCGTGTGTGGGAGAGTTTATGGTAAGACAATGGGGTGAAGGTAGGGAGTGTGTGAGGTGAGGTGCACAGTAAGGATAAGTGTGTGATGTGAAGGTGGGGTAAAAAAAGTGAGTGAAACGTGGGGAATAGAACGAGTGTGGGGGGTAATCGGGTTTGTTTGAGGGTGCATGGTAAGTTGATTTGACTGGGGAGTTGACCGTTGGTAGCTTTTCACAAAAACAAAAAGTAAAAACTTTCATTCTTATTATTCGTTTCTTTTTCTCAATCCTCATTTGGGCTTGTAGCCCAAGTCTTCACCAAGTCATCCATTTAATAATGGGCCATATGGGCTTGAGACAGAATTATATCCGTATCTCTTCCTTAGATTTGGGCTTTGAATTGGGTTATTTGCCAAATGTAAATAATCCATGCTCCTTAATGGGCTTTTAAGCCCATTTATCTAATGTGGGACCCACAAGACCCGATTTCTTCGTAGATGATTAAATCCATAAGAACCGAGCTCGATTTCGACTCTCTTGATAATTTCTTCAGAAACGTGTCGGTTTAGCCGGTTTTCGTGAACTTGAGCACACTAATGGTCTTTTGACTTTGTCTTCGTCTTTATTTGGACTTTTCTTCAACATTTGACCGCGAGGGCCTTGTGAGGGCCTTTTTGGACTCGGGTATCCTCATGCCTTGTTAGGGCCTTTTTGGATAAGCCAATATTCGCGTCCCGCTTCAATAAGTTATGCCTTGGCTATGAACTCTAATTAATACCGAGCAACTTTTAAACGATCTTGTGCTAGAAGCTAAGTAACCTTTTAAATCGTACAACCTTATTTATTGCAAATATATTTATTAACAAGTGATGGGAGAAAAAGCTCATAACTAACTCACATAAGTTAATGAAAGAATACCGAACTTATAATTAACTCTATCATCTCTCGTTCTCCACAATTTAAAATCTCAAATAATGAGACTCGTGGATGCTTAGCCTAATAAACCAATTAAGGTCCATAAGGTTAAGGATACTAGCTAGAGTAAACTTGGATAAGTAAACTCGGGTTGAGTCAAAATATTCACGACGGGCCTAATATATCAAAGACATCTAAACTTGTTAAAACCATTTTATTTATTTATTTATTTATTTTTTTTTTTTTAACTTTATTCTTGAAATGGAAATTATTATGATGCGATAATAAAAGGAAAGAAAATACTACAAGGCCAAAATAGATCAAAAATTTGAAAAACGTTGAAAATTTTTAAAAATTTTCCAGTTAAAATGGGGTCAAATTCATGGAAAAGGCCACTAAAATTTCGATAGAAATCCCCCCTACACTTAATATAAACATTGTCCTCAATGTTTAAGCATGTGGGAGAATAAACTCCCCTACACTTAGGACATTGAGTACGTTGTTTAAAATCGAGTTAAGGAAAGGACAACTAAAGTGATTACAATTATTTGTTTTATTTATACACAAGTATGAATCACAATAGCAAAAACTTATCGAAGGAACCGGGTACACGGGTAACACGGGAACACGGGTCTCGTCAAAAGTACCAAAAGTGGATCATTAAAGCACATGTCCCTGCACAAAACAAAACAACCTACTTGGCTCCCCCTACACTTATTGGAAAAATGGGTGAAAAAGGGTAAAAATCTAACCTAGTTAAACGATGCTTGATTTTTAATCACGAGTCTCTAGCTCGACTCGAATTCCCGAATATCATCATTCAAATGGGAAAATCATGGAAAACCGAGATTTCCAAGGGAGGAAAATCTCTCCATGACAGAGGGTGAAACAAAGTCATACAAGGCATTCCCCATGAAAATCCACCCGGGTCAAACACATAATTTCCATCACAATAGGAAATAAACCCCGAGGTGGTACGCAAGTCATAGAAAAGTGGGGTATCCTTAGGCAAAAGTCTCTTACTAGGGAAGGTAAGGTGGTATGGCAATGAAAGCACAAAAGTCTCTATTCCCGGATCAAATACCGGTTCCTTAATGGGAAAATAGCAAGAGGTGTCGACATTTAAGCTCAAAATATCATCAAAATCCATAGTGGGAAAGTCATCCTCTTCCAAACTTGATGTGAAAACATAAGTATCGTCGGAGTCATAGGAAAACTCTTCCTCATGAGGAAAATAGGTATTTAGAAAGATATCTAAATCCTCCTCAAATGGAATAACCTCTAAAGTAGGAATGATCTCTAAGAGTGGAGGATCCTCCTCAAAAGTCATGACCTCTAAAATTGGAGTATAAAAGTCAAAAGGAGTCTCCATGGAAGAATCACTCATCGAGATATGAGGTGCATTAAGATCATGGGGTGGGTCATCAAAGTTAATGAGATCACTTAAATAAGTGTCATCATTGTAGGTATCAAAGATTGGTTGATCATAAATGGGTGGGTCTAAAGTGGGTGGGTCAAAAGACGAGTCGTCTAAGCCGAAAATAGTGTGATCACTTGAAAAAGTGTCATCACTATCGGTGTCATAAATGGGAGTTTCAAAAATTTGAGGCTCTAAGGGAAGGGATGAGTTTATCACAAAATCATTTTCATTAGATTTTTCAATTCCAAAAGGATTAATAAAAATCTCATCATTATCATAATTAAGAACATCAATCATATTGACCGATTCTTTTCCATTTGATTTTGTTGTGATTTTTCCCATTTTAAAAACTTGTTGTTCATCCCGAACCCTAAGAATTAACTCCCCTTCGGCCACATCAACTAAGGCTCTTCCGGACCTTAAGAATGGTCTACCAAGTATTAACGGAATACGAGGTTCCATTTCATAGTCGACGACGACAAAGTCTACGGGAAAAGTGAATGTACCAACTCGAACAAAAACATCTTCGGAAATACCCACGGGGTATGCGAGAGTTCGATTAGCTAACTCTAAAGTCATACGAGTCGGTACAAGGTCGGGTAATGACAATTGTTTCCAAACCGAAAGTGGCATAAGATTGATGCTAGCGCCGAGATCCGCTAAAGCCATACAATCATCGATTTGATGAAACGAGCAAGGTAACACGAATCGTCAGGGATCTCCTAGCTTTTCGGGAAGCTCTTTGAGAAGAACCGCAGAACAATTCTCATTTAAACGGGTGTTAACGAGCTCAACCATTTTTTCCTTCTTATTGAGCAAATCTTTAAACATTTTGACAAATTTTGGCATTTGAGCAAGTGCTTCAATAAGGCTTACGTTAACATTCACATTGGAAATCATTTTCAAAAAATTAGAGACATGAATGTCATCTTTGGTGAGCACTTTAGTCTTGCCTAACCTAGATGGATAAGGAATATTAGGCTTAGGTTGAGAAGGAGAAGGACTCGCTTCTTGAACAACCGTAGGAATAGGCTCTTTCGGCAATGGAGGACTAGCACTAGGAGTGGTAGTGGGGGGAATCACCGGAGGGGGAGTAGGATTACTCATTATGACCTCCGGGCCTTGTCTCTCCTTTATGGGCGAAGAGATGGAAGGTCCCACTAAATTGGCTCCACTTCGAGTATTGATAGCACTCACATTAGCACGAGGGTTAATCTCGGTATTGGATGGTAAGGCACCTTGGGGTCTAAGGGTTTGCAACATAGTCAAAAATCTCTTATCATTGGACTCTTGCATTTTTCTAGTAGATGCTTGCATAGCTTGCATGATTTTCTCATGTTCGGTCAATTTTTGTAGAACCAAGTCCATTTAAGGGTTTTGCATATTCATTTGATTGAACCCTTGATTATTAACCCCTTGATTAGGAAAACCTTGGTTTTGATATTGAGATTGAAAACCGTTGTTATTATAAAAACCTTGGTTATTATTTTGAAAACCTTGATTTTGACCATTAAAATTCCCTTGATTTGCATTCCCTTGAAAATTACCCATTTGAGGACCTTGGTTCCTATTTTGGTATTGGGTATTTTGGGTGGGTGGGGGTGGTCTTTGAGGTGCTAAAAAACCCGGGGGAGCCAAATAATTAGTACTATTGTAAGACAAATGGTTAACATCAACATTAGGTTTAAATGGAACCCTTTCATTAGCATTAAAAGCACAAACTTGTTGTTGTTGATTATAAACCTTGTCACAATTGAAATATGAATGTGGTCCACCACAAGTCTCACACGTTTCACTATTATCTTTCACGGCATGCACATGTGTAGTGAGGGCATCGGTTCTTAGAGCAAGGGTTTTCACAATTGAAGTAAGCTCCTTAATTTGATCATTCACCTCATTATTACTCGTACTAGCACTTGCCATATTAGCCCTAACACTTTTGGTTTGCACTTTTGCCTTGTTCTCAATAATGGCCCAAGCCTCGTTCATGGTTTTCACAAGAATATTGCCCCCCGCGGCACTATTAAGTGAGTCTTGGTCATTTAGAGTCAAACCATTGTAAAATGTATTTATTTGATGCACTTTGGTGAAACCGTGTTGTGGACATTTTCTCAAAAGCTCTTTAAATCGATCCCAAGACTCACTAAAAGTTTCCCCATATTTTTGCTCAAAATTGATTATTTCATTTCTTAAAGCGGTGGTCCGTGATGGTGGGAAAAAGTAATTAATGAACTTGGTCTCTAAGTCGATCCATGTGGTAATACTTTGGGGTGGTTCCTTATCAAGCCAAATCCGGGCTTGTCCCTCGAGGGAAAAAGGAAAAAGTTGTAGGCGAACGGCCTCTTGTGGCACCCCATTGTATTTGACGGTATTTGCTAATTGGATGAATCGTTTGATATGAGCGTGTGGGTCATCATTAGTACGACCTAAAAATGGTGTAGCGGAAACCATTCGAATAAAATCCGGTTTAAGTTCAAAATGATTAGCTCCAATGGTCGGCACCACAATCGCGTCATCGTTTCCTTCAACGTGAGATTGAAGAATCTCTTGATAATTTCTTCAGAAACTAGAGATTTTGTAATCCTATTTTAATGCAATTAAGTTCGTATTTCCTCGATTCGACTCGAATTTGATTTCCAATTAATCGTTACGACTTAACTTTGTTTTTGGTAAATAATGTTTTTGGTGTTTTTAACTAAAAGTCTATTAAAAAATAAAAGCTATTTAAAACTATTTAATCTAATTTAAAAATTAATCTATTTTAAATTTTAAACAAACCTAGATTGAAAACTTAATTGATTTTAAACTAAATACTTTTAAAAACTATAAAAGAAATCTATTTTAAAAATAAAACTTAATTAATTGAAATAAACTAAATTAAAAATCTTATTGAAAATTAACTTTAAAAATAAAACTATTTAATAAAAACTTTTTATATCTAAAATCTATTTTTAAATAAATCTATTTAAAAAAAAGAACTTTTAAATGAAAACTAATTAAAAGTTATAAAAGTAAATAAAAATATTTTGAAAATAAAAGTGAATTAAAACTACTCTAAAATTTAAAGAAAGTAAATAAAATATTATTTTTGTCTTTTTGTATTTTTATAAAAACTGAATTAATTTTAAAAACTATTTAATACTTTTGGTTAAAATTTAAATTAAACATAAAACATGTTTAAACTATTTAAAAACTGCCACTAAAAAAAAAGACTATATTAATTAATCGAAATGAAACATAACACAAAAAGATGCCTAGTCTACTGGTTGGGACGTTGGTCTGTTGTACGGGAGGTCTGGGGTTCGAGTCCAACCCCAGACGAAATTTATGCTATTATATTTTAAACTTTTTGGAACTTGTTATTTTTTGGACAAATAAATAAAACTGAACAGTTGATCAGTTTTTCAGTTGTGAAATAAAATAATAAAAGCACAATTAGCAGTCAAATATCAAAGCAGACCTTAAAAAAATGATAACAAACATTACAAAATTCAACCGAAATAAATTGAGTTTGAATAAGAAACAAATAAGCTATTAAAACTGAATAAGCTATAAACCAATATAAGCAGTTCTAAAAGAAAGTAAATACTGACTAAAATTGAAAATAGCAAACAACAAGTAAATCCAAACAGATATAATCTCCACACAAGCAAATCCAAATTAAACTAAACTGTAATATCCAAACAGTATAAAATTAAACTTAACAACAACCTAACATATATTAAAAATGCAGATTAAAAATAAAACAAATAAGCAGATCCAACACAAATAGCAAAACTCAAAACGTAATATAGGAAGATTTAAAAAGAAGATAAAGTAAACAGAAAACAAAAACTCAACAGTAACATAACCAAGCAGTGATAAAACGAATATTAATCTAAAAATTAAAAGAACAGAGATAATAAACACCTTGAGTCGAAACCGTTGTGAAGAAGGATGGGCGTTGTGCCTCCTTTTCGACCGAAGCAACACCACCTTAGATCATCATCATCATCTCGTTCACAACCTCTCGAATAGTAACTTTTATAATTTTCCAGTTGGGAAAATTAATTTATCACTTTCTTTTATATTTTTTTTTATTTTTTTATTTTTATTTTTTTATTTATAACCGAATGTAAAAAAAACAGTAATATAAAAGACTTAAGGCAGATTAAATAAAAAAAATTAACAGGAATTAAATTGAGACTAAAATTAAATAACAGTAAACTTTTCATTAATTAAAAATCGAATTACAATTGCTGGAAATTTAAAAATACAAGATTAAATTACTAAAACCCTAATCTAATTTACTGAAAATAAAATTAAAGAAAAAGTTGAATTACATGATAAAAGGGGGGGGGGGGGGGGGGGTTTATAGGAGAACCCCGAACCTTCTAGGTTCTCTTGATGCCCAAGCAAACGAATCCTGTCCCTTGATTTCTTTATTCTTCTCTCTTTCTCTTTTCTTCTCTTGATCAACGGTGGAGAAAATATCTTGAGTCTCGGATTGCCAGCGTGGAATGGTTTGATTGGTGGGTTCATGATGTGAGTAATCACAATCAATCAAAGGCAGGAATTAGGCCACGTATGTAGAGAGAGGATTATTACTCTTGGTGGATTGATCCGAAATCTGGGGGGATTTAATTGTTTTGGTGTTAATTACCCATTGAGGGTAAAACCTCCAAATTAACTTGGGTAATTTTTGGTGGATAAAAATTAGGGTTTGAGATTAGGGGTGAATGGTGGCTGTGTAAAATAATGGTGGAGGAGAAGAACAGTAAATGGGGCTTTGTATTTATCAAATAAATAAAGTGGGTGCAGGGTAAACGAAAAGTATTCATTTGTGAGTGGGTAAAATGTTTTTGGGTATTACACGTGTGAGGATAAATGTTGAGTGGGTAGAGTTCGTGTGTGGGAGAGTTTATGGTAAGACAATGGGGTGAAGGTAGGGATTGTGTGAGGTGAGGTGCACAGTAAGGATAAGTATGTGATGTGAAGGTGGGGTAAAAAAAAGTGAGTGAAACGTGGGGAATAGAACGAGTGTGGGGGGTAATCGGGTGTGTTTGAGGGTGCATGGTAAGTTGATTTGACTGGGGAGTTGACCGTTGGTAGCTTTTCACAAAAACAGAAAGTAAAAACTTTCATTCTTATTATTCGTTTCTTTTTCTCAATCCTCATTTGGGCTTGTAGCCTAAGTCTTCACCAAGTCATCCATTTAAAAATGGGCCATATGGGCTTGAGACAGAATTATATCCGTATCTCTTCCTTAGATTTGGGCTTTGAATTGGGTTATTTGCCAAATGTAAATAATCCATGCTCCTTAATGGGCTTTTAAGCCCATTTATCTAATGTGGGACCCACAAGACCCGATTTCTTCGTAGATGATTAAATCCGTAAGAACCGAGCTCGATTTCGACTCTCTTGATAATTTCTTCAGAAACGTGTCGGTTTAGCCGGTTTTCGTGAACTTGAGCACACTAATGGTCTTTTGACTTTGTCTTCGTCTTTATTTGGACTTTTCTTCAACATTTGACCGCGAAATCCCGTGTTTTCTCTTCTTTTGATCATTTGTACCTATTTAATACACAAAACACAAAACCACGCGTAATTCCGACTTTTATGATATAAAACACATGATTAAGTCTTGTTTTTCCTTGATTTTAGTGGCAAAAGGGTAAGTGTTTACACACTTATTAATCTATATCTATCATTTTGGCGCCGCTGCCGGGGAGGCGTGTTGTATTTTGATTTGGAAATTGTTGTTTTAATATATAGCCATAATATCTATTTGTATTAGTAGCACTCTACTAATACGTATTATCGGTTTTTCGTTTTTTTTTGTGTGAATATTATTAATATATTGTATACGTAGAACAATAAATTCACAAGTACTCCAAAAGTGTGAAAACACAACATTGACTTGGGAGGTCATTACCCAATCATTCTATTCGAATCTCAAACAAGAAAGAAAAGGCAAAAATAGATAAATACTTCCGTGAATCTCGATTTTGAAAAATACAAACTATAAGGTGGGTATAAGGCGGGTATTATAAAATATAACCTAAGGAAAAAGGCTCTTAAGTGCTTCGCGCCGCCTCGTTTCCCCGCTTGCTTGTGATATTTTAAGATTGAAAGCTAATAGAGGGTTTTGCCGCCCAAAGTATTATTAAGTATCATATATACTTTCTTGGTTTCATTTGATTAAACCCTCCTGAACGTCTTGGTGTTCCACCAACGTTCTAAAGTCATCGAAGGCGTTCACTTCACGTGATCGTTTTCATTCCTTGAGGCTTCTTTAATCAAGAGATTTGATTAAGGAGGAGATTTGTAGATTTTGGTCTACTTAATACAATCACAAAAATCCAAAAAAAGTAAAAACAATCAAAAACCACAAAAAAATTGGAAAAATACAAAACACCAAAAAGAATCTTCTTTGCTAATCCCCTCGTTGTACGTGACGTTTATGCAAACCCTCAACCAAGCAAGACGTGCACGTAAACGAAGAAACCGAAAGGAGTCAACACCTACTCCTAATCTTTCTAGTGAGGAGTCTCCTATTGACGAACCTATCATAAGAGAGAAACCAACCATGGAGAATCGAACTATGATGGAGTTACTTCAAGCACCCACCGAGGGTTATGGAGAGGCTATTGTAGTTCCCGCTACCCTTGCGGAGAATTTTGAGGTTAAGACGGGTTTGTTGTTGATGATCCAAAACAACAAATTCCGTGGTGATGAAAAGGACAACCCGCACAACCATATCCGCCAATTCAATCGTCTTACCGCCACTTGCAAATTTAAGGATGTTGCTAATGACTCGATTAAGATGATGCTTTTTCCGTATTCCTTAGCGGGGCCCGCTAAAATTTGGTTATAGAAAGAGCCACCCAATTCTATATTGACATGGAAGGATCCCGTTTCAAAATTTGTGAACCAATTTTTCCGCCCTCTAAGACTACGCATTTGAAAAACGAGATTTCAAATTTTTCACAAGAATTTAATGAGAGTTTTTCAACGGCTTGGAATAGGTTTAAGGAAATGTTACATGATTGTCCTCATCACGGTTTTTCCGACTTGCATCAAATTGACACGTTTTACAATGGACTTAATGATCATGAAAGGGATTATCTAAATGCCGTCGCGGGTGGTAAATTTTTGTGTAAAACGGTTGAGGAAGCTTTGGTAATAATTGAGAATAGATCTAAGGTGTATAGTCCTCGTAGCACGTCGAGTGTTAGTAAGGCTTCGTCTTCGGCTTCACCTTCTTTGTCTAATACCATCGATGCTTGTCAATTTGAGGCGAACTTGGAAAACAAAATCTTTGATAAGCTTAAAGGACTTTTAATTGAATTCAAAGTTGGAGAACGAAGTGCTCCCGCTACGGCTAAAGCGGTTGAGGCTTCATGTATGTATTGTGGTGGAGGTCATGATTTCTCCGAGTGCATTACCAACGGTGGTAACACTTCGAGTGCCTACGCGGCCACGGGAACTTACAACCAAAACGGTCAAGTTACCCGCTCAAATAAATTGACTCCACCGGGTTTTGCTTCAAATCAAAATGCTAACAACAACTATCGAAACAATCAAGTTGGTTTCAAAAACAATTACAAAGGAAACTATGGGAATCAAGGGGCTAATAATCAAGTTTCAAACTAAAATCAAAGTGATTTTCAAAACAACAACAAAGGTTTGCAAACTTTGAAAGATCTTCCAAATGAATTTGTTGAATATGCTAATGGAAACGATGCTAGGTTTGACAACATTCAAAGAGAAATCATTAGCCTAAGATCCGAGTTTAAGAACGACTTGAAGAAGGAGTTGAAAAATGAGTTAGAAAATGAGCTTAAAATCCATACAAACAAAATGGAAGGAAATGTAACTAGGTTACAACAAAACCAACAAAAAATGGAACAATGGCAACATGAAATTAAGCAAGAGATGATTAAGGCCGAGAAGAGGCAATCCATGTTTGAGGACAAAATTTCATCTATGTTTGAGGAAATTATGTGCAAACCATCTTCGAGTAGTCTTCCTAGCAACACCATATCGAACCCCTAAGGGAGAGATGAAAGTGATTACCACACGTAGTGGTAAGACACTTAAGGAACCGACTCCTCAACCAATTGCTCCTACGGAGGATGCAATTGAGGAAGAACCCGAGGTGATGATTGAAAAGGAGCATGTCCAAATCCCACGAAGTACCGCTCATACCACACCTACGGTTGACCCATTACCACATTTGGAACCCGAGATTCCAAAGGCTATGCCTATGCCTCAACCCACACCACCTTTGCCCTATCCATCGAGACTTAGAACGGAGAAATGTCAAGAGCGCACCAACTACCAATTTGAGCTTTTTATGAAAATGTTTCCTGATTTTCACTTTAATGTGAGTTTCGCCGATGCTTTGGTCATGATGCCTCGATTTTCCGCTAACTTTAAGAGTATGTTAAACAACAAGGAGAAATTGCATCAATTTTCTAGTTGTTCATCGGTTTATCTTAATCGCATACCTCAAAAAGTCGGTGATTCCGGAAAATTCTTGATCCCTTGTGCAATCCAAGATATGGAAGAAGGCTATGCCTTGGCCGATATTGGTGCTAATATTAACTTGATGCCACTTGTAATCTTCAAGTCGCTCAATCTTCCTAATCTTACTCCTTCACTAATGTCTATCGAGTTGGCCGACCATTCCACGATTCCCGCATGTGGATTGGCGGAAGACGTTTTTGTGAAAGTGGGAAAGTTCTATTATCCGGTAGACTTAATCGTTGTCGATATTCCCACGGATCCTCAAGTTCCTCTCATTTTAGGTCGTTCGTTTTTAGATACGTCTATGGCTTTGATCGATGTTCATGCTAGAAAGATCAACTTACGTTTCAACGACGAGGAACTTGTTATAAACGCAACTCAAAACTCTCAAATTTCTTATGTTTATTCCGTTGCAACCATAAACCTCGTTGATATGATTGACGTTGTTTGCGAGGAATTTTCACAAGAAGTTCTAGGTTTTGGTGATGATGAAAATAGTGGCAATCCCACTATGTTAGATACCATTCTTGATAACTCGACATCAACCTTCACTCCATTTGAAGGTGGTGGTTTTACGTTGGAAGAATTCGATGTTCCACGTACTTGTAACCAAGACCTCGACAATGATGAGGACTTCTCGATTATCAATGATTTTCTTAACGATTTCCCATTTCCTCCACCCGAGGAGGTTATGAGTATCGAGCCCAAATCTTCAATTGAGGAACCACCTATCCTCGAGTTGAAAGATTTACCTCCTCATCTCGAATATGTCTTTTTGGAGGAGGGCGACAAGTTGCCGGTTATTATTGCGAAAGAACTTTCGGATGATGAAAAAACCGCACTTGTCGATATTCTAAAGGATCACGAAGGGGCAATTGTGTGGAAGTTATCCGACATTAAGGGGATCGATCCCAAATTTTGTACCCACAAAATCTTAATGGAGGAGGATTACAAGCCCGCAATCCAATGTCAAAGAAGGGTGAACCCCAAAATTCACGACGTCATCAAAAAGGAAGTCCTAAAACTCCTTGATGCGGGAATGATTTACCCTATTTCCGATAGCCCCTGGGTGAGTCCTATTCATTGTGTCCCTAAAAAGGGAGGGATGACCGTTGTGCCAAACGATGCCAACGAGTTAATTACCACTAGACTCGTGACCAGATGGAGAGTGTGCATTGACTATCGTAAGTTGAATGAAGCCACTCGAAAAGACCATTTTTCCTTGCCCTTCATGGACCAAATGTTGGAGCGTCTTGCGGGAAACGATTTCTATTGCTTTTTAGATGGTTTTTCCGGTTACTTCCAAATCCCCATCGATCCTCGTGATCAAGAAAAAACTACGTTTATGTGTCCATATGGAACGTTTGCCTATCGTAGAATGCCACTCGGACTTTGCAATGCACCGGGAACCTTTCAAATATGCATGATGGCTATTTTTCATGATATGATCAAGAAGACGATGGAAGTCTTCATGGATGACTTTTCCGTGTTTGGTAATTCGTTCACTTCGTGTTTGTCGAATCTTGAGAGAATGTTGAAGCGTTGTGAGGAAACCAACCTTGTGCTTAATTGGGAAAAATGTCATTTTATGGTTAAAAGTGGAATCCTCTTAGGGCACAAGGTTTCGAAAGCGAGGATTGAGGTAGATCAAGCTAAGGTAGACGTCATCGCCAAATTACCTCATCCCAAAACCGTTAAGGGAGTTAGGAGTTTCCTAGGCCACGCGGGTTTTTATCGTCGATTCATCAAGGATTTTTCAAAGATCTCTCGACCTATTACACATCTCCTTCAAAAAGATGCACGTTTTGTCTTTGATGACGATTGTGTACGAGCCTTTGAAATCCTTAAGAGGAAACCAACCGAAACTCCCATTCTTGTTGCTCCCAATTAGAACCTCCCCTTTGAGCTCATGTGTGATGCTAGTGATTACGCCATTGGAGCCGTATTGGGGCAACGTCATGAAAAGAACTTATTGCCTATTCACTATGCTAGCAAGACGATGACCGATGCTCAACTAAAATACACTACAACGGAGAAGGAATTCCTTGCCGTGGTGTATGCATTTGAGAAATTCCGACCTTATCTCGTCTTGACGAAATGCATAGTGTATACGGATCATTCGGCTATCAAGTATCTTATGGCTAAACAAGATCCAAAGCCAAGATTACTTCGTTGGATTCTCCTCCTTCAAGAATTTAATCACAAAATTGTTGACAAAAAAGGAGCCGAGAATCTAGCGGCCGATCATCTTTCTCGTTTGGAAGATCCTCACCAAAGTGTTTACGAGCCCAAGGAAATCACCGAAACATTTCTGCTCGAGACACTTGGTGTAGTGAATTATAATCTTGATTCTTCCACCCCATGGTGTGCAGACATCGCAAATTACCATGCCAACTTCATCATCAAGGGTATGCCGACTCAAGAAAAACGAAAATTCTTTCGTGACGTCAAGTTCTACTTTTGGAACGACCCTTACTTGTTTCGAACTTGTGCGGATCAAATTATTCGACGTTGTGTCTTTGGTACCGAAGCTTCTAACATCCTTAGAGCTTGTCATGAGGGACCCACGGGTGGTCACCACGGTGCTAATCTCACGGCTAAGAAGGTCTTTGATGCCGGTTTCTTTTGGCCTACTATTTACCGAGATGCACATGAGCTTGTAAAGTCATGTGACTCATTCCAACGACAAGGAAAAGCCTCACAAAAAGATGAAATGCCACAAAATATCATCCAAGTGTGTGAGATCTTTGACGTTTGGGGCATTGACTTTATGGAGCCGTTCCCATCATCTCGTGGTAATAAGTACATCCCTGTCGCAGTTGACTACCTATCTAAGTGGGCGGAAGCTAAGGCTTTGCCCACCAATGATGCTCGTGTGGTAGTCAAGTTTTTGAAAAGCTTGTTTTCTCGGTTTGGTACCCTTCGTGCGATCATAAGCGATCGTGGAACCCATTTTTGTAACGACCAATTCGAAAAGGTCCTAAGGAAATATGGGGTTACACATCAGCTTTCTACGACTTATCACCCACAAACGAGTGGGCAAGTCGAGGTTTCAAACCGAGCGTTGAAGAGGATCTTGGAGAGATCCATTGGAGAAAAACTACAATCTTGGTCGGATAAGTTGGACGATGCTTTATGGGCTTTTAGGACCGCTCATAAGACGCCCATCGGGTGCACTCCTTATAAGCTAGTGTATGGGAAGAATTGTCACTTGCCAATTGAACTCGAACACAAGGCTTATTGGGCCCTAAAGCATTGTAATGATGACATGGAGAACGCCGGAAAACACCGGAAAATGCAATTGAACAAATTGGATGAATTAAGGGATATTGCTTATGAAAATTCATTGATTTATAAAGAAAAGACTAAAAAGTTGCATGATTCAAAAATTAAAAACCGGGTATTTAACATTGGGGATCAAGTTTTACTTTTTAATTCTCGTTTGAAAATCTTTTCCGGTAAGTTGAAATCCCGTTGGTCCGGTCCATTCACCGTGACTCAAGTTTTTCCATATGGGACCATCAAGCTAGCTCAAAATGATGGCCCCAATTTCAAGGTGAATGGACATAGGTTGAAGCACTACTTTGGCGGGGAAGTTCCATCCTTGAACTACCTCGACCAAATCACTTTCCCCAATTATAATTAGTATTGAGGGGACCGAGTCGAGCTCATGACTTGGTAATAAAAAACGAGGTGCCTCGTGGGGGAGTCCCATGCTTATCCTATGTACATATTATTGCTTTCTAATGTAGTAACGTGTGGGGATTTGTGCCCTTCTAACCTTTGTTCCGTGGGTGTTTGTGAATTGTGGATTTTAGATGATCATTATCTTCACGATTGGAGCCTTTCGTATTCGTTTTATGGGAGCACTCGATCGTTTGCTTTGAAGACTTTCTCAATGTCTTTGATATATCCTTTGATGTTCTAACCTTAGGTATATAGCACACTTCATAAACGGCTTTAAATTTAACGGTTACACCCTTTCCATGCTAGATTAGGCATTCGACTACGTCTCTACTATGGGGGTGTTTGCACCCCTAGACTCGAAACATTGAGGACAATGTTTAACTTTAGTATGGGGGGTGAATAGATAATTGCCTTGCCAAACCTTCACGCTTTCCAAAGTTTTTCTTTTTGTTTATCATTTTGTTGCAAAATAAGGCTAAAAATGGACAAATTTTAAAATTTTTCTCATGTTTTATAAGTGTTTGAAGACACGAATGTAGGTTTTCCGATGGCGAGAATAAGAGTAATTTTTGACTCGACCGTGCGTGTTGATCACTTAGCTTCGATTCCTTAACTTCACATTAGGCTAAGTCTCTTAAATGAGGACGAGAAATGATAGAGTTAATTATAAGTTACTATGCTAAACGTAGAGTACTCGTATTATTTCAAAAACTCATGTGTTCTCGTTGCTTTCTTATTCTCCCTTCGCTTGTAAATATTTTTTGCTTAATAAATATTGACTTAGCGGTTTAGTCTTGATTGTTGGGTTTCTAGTATTTTCTAGTAGCTTCCGTGTAATTAAATTGGGAAGACATTAATGTATCGCCAGCGTCACGGTTTTGAAGTATTGGCACCCGAATAATCGAAAGCTTCACCCAATAATAAGATTTCAAGTGCTCACCTAAATAAAGCAAACAATTTAAGCTCACAAGGCCGAAAAATCTATGCAAAATTGAAAGTGAATCAAGCCTTAATCTTTGAAGCTTTAAAGATCCAAAATTCGCCTTAGCGTGAGGATATACGTCTTTGGCTAATAAAACCACCGATGAGGTGGATAATAAAAGGCAAGGCAAGACCGAAGTCATAATAAAAGCTTCATGGCGAAGTTGAATAAAAGATGGAGGTAAACTTATGATAATAAGGCCCTTCCGTTAGGGGGCGTATAAAAGTCTTGGTAATAAGTCTCATGTTCAAAACCGTTATAAAACCTTGTTTATCGATCCTTCTTGTTGACTTAATTTTTTGACATCATTGTCTATTAGGAGGGGTTATTAATTTGATGGTCTTGGTTACACCGTTAGGACTCTATTTTTTGACCTAAATCTCTATCATCGCATAAGTCAAACAATGTATCCTCGTGAATCATTCAAGACAAAATAAAATATAAGAGATACAACTTAGGAAAATGGGAGGATAAGTACGTGATTAGGGCATATGAGTAGTGTTAGAATTACTAACTTATAATGACAATGATCTCGTTGCACGCTTGGCATGGAATTGGGGTGAAAATCGAGGACGATGAAATTATTTCTAACGAAGCATTCACGTGTTCTTATTCTATGAACCTAAACGTCCCATTTTGCGATGAAAATCATAAATTATGTCTAAAACGCAAGTAGTAGAAGTAATAGTAGTAGTGTAGCTGGTTTATCATTCAATAAATGTGAATAAAAATGAATTTTGGAGGTGCTACGATACTCTATTCTAGCATTGCGTGAGGGCACCATAATGGTTTAGTATGGGGGAGTGATGAGACTGCTTTTATACATAGTCTCATCGTCCAAAAAGGGCTTTAAATGCATTAAATATCATCAAAATACCCAAATATATGCTTGTGTTTATTGCTTGTGTATTTTAGGTACGGATATTGAGAAAATGACAAAAGATCACAAGAATCATGCAAAAACGAACACGGGAAACGAAGCCGCACATTGAACCAAGCCTTAATGAAGAATTTCCCAAGACAAACCCTTGAAGATTTGAAGATTATTCAAGAAGGGTCCTCCAATATTGAAGAATTGACACTTTATACCCTTGTATCCTCATAATTACAAGATTGGTCCCTAAAGTTTGTCAATATTGCAAAAAAGGCCCTCCACTTTGAAGAATTGGTAATTTTAGTCCCTCAACAAAACTAAAATGTCAATATTAATCCTCCTCAAAGTCAAACGTACCATGAAGGACTTCAAGTTACAAGAAATTACAAGTTTGGTCCTTTTAAAATGTCAAAATTACCAAAAGGACCCTTGACTTTGAAGAAATGGCAAAAATGGTCCCTCATTAATCATGATTTGTCAAATTTAGTCCTCCAAGAAGTCAAACAAACAAGTCAAGACCATTATCTATGAAGAAAATGCCAAATCAGTCCTTAAAGAATCAAGAAATACACCTGAAAATACTTTGGAAAAGTATTTGGGGGCAAAAGTGTGAAAACCAAAACTTTAAATACAAAGGGATTCGTCTTTTGGCTGATTTAATTGCAAATGAAAAGAGAATGAAAGTTAAGGGGTTAAATGTGGCAGGCAAGGAAAGAAACATAGACCAACCATTCCCTTACACGTGTCCCACTCACCTATTACCACCAATCAGAACTCACCTTCCCTCCACCTCACCAATCCACTTAAACCCGGTTTATTATTTTTTAAACTTGGCGCCTTAACAACAATTTAAACCTTAATCACCCCTAAAACAGATTAAACACCATGTTCTTGGTGTTCTTAGCAAAATTGGGTTTTTCTTTAATCTTTGCAATTAGCACTTAATCACCTCCAGAATTACAATTAAGGTGACACTAAACACATCCTCACCCTTAAACCCCACTCCACATCACCACATGAGTCACATGATAAACCCTCTTCACACGGTTTTGGGGAAAAAGCCAAAAGATGCCAGGAAATCAACACACCATATTCCAACTTACTCCTTAAGCTTATTTGGAGCCATTGGATGCATTTTCACACATGCCACCTCCACAACCTGTCAAGAACAAGTCACATGATTCTCCAAAGTTCAAACTTCACAAGGGAAAATTGGGGACTTCACAGCTTTAGGGTTTACGCTTATTAGCTTCTTAGCATTAGTTTGTAGCCTATATAAAGGCCTTAGGGTTTCACTTTGAGCCCAGCTCTTGAATTTTCCTTGTTCACTTTTCTGTGAATCATATATTGAGTTTAATGAAATGTGTTTGAAATTGTGAGGAAAGCTCAAGTGCCAATCATTATATCTGCTTGTTATTGTTCTTTTTTACTAATCTTTAATCTTAAAACCTGTTTTTAAAGGAGTGTGCAAAAGTTTGCATATTTTCCTATAATTTTGATATTTTGCCAAGTCTTGTTCAAACCTTGGAATTCTTGGGCTATAAAGCTAATCATAGCATCCTGATATTGTGATATCAAGGTGTTGTGAAGCTTATAACTTGGGGATAATCAAGTGTGGGGAACTAAGGTTGCATTAATCAAGGATTTTCACTTTTCTGTTTTGATAACTTGTGCTTCTAACTTTGTTCCATCTTAGCAGGCTTTATTGTGGAAGCTTGTGCTTGTTCTTGCTAGCACATAAGCTCAAAATTCGTGGGTGTGGATGTACATCCATGAGGTTTGCACCCTTAATCTCAAAATCTGATAAAAAGTTGGATATTTATGATATTTGTGTGTTGCTTGTGTTCTTGTGAAATTTGTGGCTTAATCTTGCTTAAATCTGCATATTACACATGTTATTGTGTTGATTTGGGCTTGGGTAACCTTGGAATACACATTCGATTTGAAAATTTTGATTTGAAAATATAAAAGGGTGTTTGGGATTACCTGTTTGAGATCGTAGTTTGTTATTTTGTGGTTGGAAGTTTGTGTTTGTGCTTTGTATCTGCTAAATACTTGTTTGAGTGCCATTTGCTGCAAGTTTTCAACTTTGAAACACCAAATCAAAGATTGTGTTATAATTTGCTTGTTTTGACTGATTTTGACCTAAGACTTTGGGAACACCTAGAGTGTACGCATGCTTAGGGATAAAAAGTGTTTAAACATAGTTAATATAACCTGTTAAACAGATTTGGGGGTTTGAATTTGGCTTGGTGGTCAAATACATCAGCAAGTGTTCATAACTGCATGTTCATAGTTCATCAGTAACTTTTTGTGCTTGAATCTTGATCTAGACTTTGAATCATTGCATGAAACATGTTTAAACTTGTTCCTTTAAGTTTATTATAGCTTGTGTATGCATTTGGTTAAGTTTGGCTGGCTGAATTGTGCTATAAGTGCTTATTGAACCATAACTGCTTATTTGTTCATGTCTAGGCTATATCTGGTGCTTAATTGAATTAACTGTACAAATTGGCTGATTGTGATTGTGATTTCTTTGTTGTTATTGACTCCTTATGATCCACTGATCATTTGGGTGCCTTTGTGAAACTTGAATCCACAAAAAAGTCACTAAAGACAAATAGTCAAACAAGTCAAGCAGTGGAAAAAGTTTCCACTGCTCAGACAGCAAAACTAGCCCCTGCTAGTGTTAATTTTCAGTTAGCTTATTAATAAGACATATTGGCTTATTTGGACCTGCAACAACTTACTTTTTGTGATCAATCTTCATCATTTGACCCATTTGTTTGAACTGGAGCTTATAAGACCTTCACTTTGACTTTTTGCTAGAAAACTCATAAAGTTGACTTTTAAAGAAGTGCTTATTTGCTTATTTCAGCTTATTGAGTGAACTTATTTGAAAAATTTGTTGATTAAGCTTAGTTAAGTCATTTAAAAGCTTTAGAAACATGAATCAGCTCTTGAAATAGCCTAGAACTCGAAAACGACTATTTTGTCGTTTTGTGAAGATAGCTTATTGCTTTTTCAGGCTTATTTGTTGGACTTTTTTCAAATTTCTTTTTGCAAATAGCTTACTTAAGTCAAAAGAAGGACGTGTGTTTAATTTTAGCTTATGGCATCAGCTTATAGCTTAATGGGCCAAAAAGCCCATTAAGAATAAGTTGTGGTGAAATAAGCTAACTTAAGGGCATTTTCAGCTTTTAGGCCTTTGGAAAATTGTGTTCAGAATCAAATTTTAGGTCAGATAGGAGCTTTTGGGCCATTTTCATAAACATTTTTCTTATTGGGCTTATTTTGGCCCAATAAGGGTCTGTTTTGGACTTTGGCCCATTTGAAGGCCCATTAGGGGTATTTTTGTAATTTAAACTTCATTTCTGTGTTTATTAGGTTAAATTAAACAAGTTTGCAACTTTTTAGAATTTTTTATAAATTTTGGATTTTTAATATTATTTTATTATTATTTTATTATTAAAAATTAAAATTTAGATTTTTCAAGTTTTTATATTTTTCTTAGGTTAAATACATTAAGTTAGGGATTTTACAATTTTTAGAATATTTTTTTATCCTTAGATTAATTTTTATAATTATTTTAAGTTTAAATAGTTTTTAATTGTTTTTAAATAGTTTTAATTAATTTTAAAATTTTCAAAAATAGTTTTAAATTTAGTTAAGTCATTTTAGAGGTTTACAATTGAAAAAATCTCATTCTGAGCTTTCTGTTAATTAAATTGATTTTTTGGGCTTTAATTAGCATTAAAAAAATTTTATTTAATTAAATAAAAGGTTTGAGTGATTTTTTATTTTTCGTAAACTCTAATTACATTATTTAGGATTTATTGCAATTTTATAGGAATTTTTAGGGTAAATTTTTAATTTTGCTACTTTTTACGGTTTTGCGTGTACGACTTTATCGTCTTAGTTTTATTCGTCATCATAACCGTCATTCTCTTCTTACCTCATTTCTATTTTCTCTTTTCATAAATATAATCACAAAGTTAATCATCTCTTAACACACATACCAAGCCTCCTTGAGAACGATCCCCACTTTGGGTCATAACTCGTGGTTTTCCTAAATCACTTGTTAATACTTGCCCTAATTACGTTTTGTTTTCCTAAACAAGGTTGTTAATCTACATCTATCACCCATAACAGTCTAAATTCGAAAGAACACATGTGACTAAGTATGAACGACTATGGTTTAATCCACACTAGTAAAAAAATTCAAAATAAAACATGTGGCTAAGTATGAACGACTATGGTTCAATTCATACTAGGAAAAACTTAATAGAAAAGCAATAATACATGAAATAAAATAAAATGTTAGTTTAGCAAGATCCTGGTGACTACCCACTAGTCACAGTCGATTTTTAGAGCCCACAGGTCGAAACCTTGGCTCTGATACCATAATTGTAACGACCCACTTTGATAAGAAGACCGTTACAGAATAATTATGGTGTGTCATCAAAGCATTCAAGGTAATATGTCTTAAAAACATAAATAACCATAAAGGAAAGCCGAAATCAAACATCGGCCCCCAAACATAAGCTCACACATGCATAAAGTAAAGAATGTAGAAAAGGACTAAACATTTTCCAACCAAGAATAAGTATGTAAAATGCAAAAGGAAAAGAAGTCTAAAGGAGCCTCCATATGATGCACGTACTATGAATGCTTGTGTCTGTCCTTGGATACCTTTCCTTATGGGACATGGAAAGAAATACTACTAAGCAATACGCTTAGTGAACATATATAATGACATGAATAGAACACTGAAATATAAGCAAAATTTATGAAATGCAACGAAATATGTGTATGTTCTGGAAAACCTGGAACATGTTTTATAAACTGGTTTATAACTGAAAAGTCTTAAGTTTTATGCATGCAATATAATTTAAATGCCAAAGAGCTCATATAGGTCATAACATATATCAACGTGCATGAATATATATAGGGGTGACCTCGTCATGCAATTAGAGGGGCGACCTCTAATAATATAAGTCCGGGTGGAGGGATCAACTCCAATGCGATGGATGTAGAGCACACACCACAATCATCTTGTAAACTTGCAAAACATGTACTAGGATGCACCCATACGCCCCACATGATAATAATGATAATGGCCAATGTAAACTGAAGGGACGCCGCGAGAAATCACTCTCGTCGCGGAAGAGTCATGACACCGGTGCCTCAAGTGTCATGGTTATGGTACCTCCATAACTAGGTGGTCATGGTCATGCATGTATATAGCTCAAGCAATTTAAAATGATAGCATAGCAAACAATGAAAGTTTTTATGAAATGAAAACTAGGGAAAATAGATGGCAGCAAATGGGGATTCCTAATCATGCATAGAAAGAGATGTCCTTACTGAAGGACGGAATATCCGTACCTTGTGTCTAGTAATGAATGAAGATGAAAGGCGGAAAGTACGACTCCGACTTCACGAGTGCTACATAATAAAGGACATGTATGAGTTGTTTGTTCATGTATAACTTACTGATTCTTAGTTTAATTTACTTATTCTTGACTTGTTTTACTTGTTCTTGCTTGTTTTACTTATTCATGTTTTATCGTGTTATTCATAGTATTATACGTCTCATGCGCTCTTGATTAACGTATTACATGTTTCATGTGTTATTATACTTGATGTTTCATAATTAGTAACTTTCTAAAAATAGCATATTTCTATATATAGTAAATTTCTGAAAATAGCAGGTTTTCATATATAGTAACTTTTCAAAATTAGTAAGTTTTCATAAATAGTGAGTGCAAAAATAGTAAGTTTTCATAAATAGTAAGTTTCCAAAAATAGAAAGTTTCCATAAATAGTAAGTTTCCATAAATATTAATAAGCTTGTTTAATAAATATATAATATAAGCCGAGGCGTAATGAACATATTTTATAAGTCCTGATTAATTAAATGGTATAATAGTAAAGTTTATTAAATAATTACTTTAGCATAGTTTAATCTTACAAATAATTATTAATTAATAATATAACATGATTTTTAAAATGATTTTTAATTAATAATAAAGCATGATTTTATGTTAATAAAACATAAGATATTAATGCGAGAACATGAAGGAAGTATGACCGTATTGTAATAAAATCTGATAATATCTTGCGTGGACGACTATGGATAAGCCCACAAAATTCAAAAGAAAGACATGTGACTGAGTATGGACGACTATGGTCCGACCCATACCAGTCTAAATTCGAAAAACACATGTGACTAAGTATGAACAACTATGGTTCAATCCACACTAGTAAAAAAAATTCCAAAGAAAATATGTGGCTAAGTATGAACGACTATGGTTCAATTCATACTAGTCAAAACTTAACAAAAAAGCAATAATACATGAAATAAAATCAAATGTCAGTTAAGCAAGATCCTGGTGACTACCTACTAGTCACAGGTCAAGTTTTAGATCCTACAGGTCGAAACATTGGCTCTGATACCATAATTGTAACGACCCACTTTGATAAGAAGACCGTTACATAATAATTAGGGCGTGTCATCAAATCATGCAAGGTAATATGTCTTAAAAACATAATTGACCATAAAGGAAAGTCGAAATCAAACATCGGCCCTAATCATAAGCTCACACATGCATAAAGTAAAGAATGTAGATTATGACTAAACATTTTCCAACCAAGCATAAGTATGTAAAATGCAAAAGGAAAAGAAGTATGAGGGAGCCTCCATCCTATGCACGTACTCTCAATGCTTATGTATGTCCTTGGGTACCTACCATATGGGACATGGAAAGAAATACGGCTGAGAAATACGCTCAGTGAACGGGTATAATGACATGAATAGAATACTAAAATATAAGCAAAAGATATGAAATGCAGTGGAATATGTTTATGTCCTGGAAAACCTGGAGCATGTTTTATAAACTGGTTTATAACTGAAAAGTCTTAAGTTTTATGCATGCAATATAATTTAAATGCCAAAGAGCTCATATAGGTCATAACATATATCAATGTGCATGAATACATAGAGGGGTGACCTCGTCATTCAGTTAGAGGGGTGACCTCTAATAATATAAGTCTGGGTGGAGGGATCAACTCCAATGTGATGGATGTAGATCACACACCACAATCACCTTGTAAACCTTCAAAACATATACTAGGATGCACCCATACGCCCCACATGATAATAATAATAGTGGCCAATGTAAACTGAAGGGACGCCGTAAGAAATCACTCTCGTCATGGAAGAGTCATGACACCGGTGCCTCAAGGGTCATGGTTATGGTACCTCCATAACTAGGTGGTCATGGTCATGCATATATATAGCTCAAGCAATTTAAAATGATAGTATGACAGACAATGAAAGTTTTTATGAAATGAAAACTGGGGAAAACAGATAGCAGCAAACGGGGAATCCTAATCATACATAGAAAGAGACGTCCTTACTGAAGGACGGAATATCCGTACCTTGTGTCCTATAATGAATGAAGATGAAAGGCGGAAAGTACTACTCTGATTTCACGAGTGCTACATAATAAAGGACGTGTATGACTTGTTTGTTCATGTATAACTTACTGATTCTTAGTTTAATTTACTCGTTCTGGACTTGTTTTACTTGTTCTTGACTTGTTTTACTTATTCATGTTTTATCGTATTTTTCGTAGTATTATACTTTTCATTCGCTCTTGATCAAGTATTACATGTTTCATGTGTTATTATATTTGATGTTTCATAATTAGTAACTTTTTAAAAATAGCAGGTTTCTATATATAGTAACTTTCCAAAAATAGTAGGTTTCCATATATAGTAACTTTCCCAAAATAGTATGTTTCCATAAATAGTAAGTCTCAAAAAATAGTAAGTTTCCATAAATAGCAAGTTTCCAAAAATAGAAAGTTTTCATAAATAGTAAGTTTCAGTAAATATTAATAAGCATACAATATAAATCGAGGCTTAATGAACATATTCTATAAGTCCTGATTCATTAAATGATATAATAGTAAAGTTTATTAAATAATTACGTTAGCATAGTTTAATTTTACAAATAATTATTAACTAATAATATAACATTATTTTTAAAATGATTATTAATTAATAATAAAGCATGATTTTATGTTAATAAAACTTTACCATAACTTGATAATTGAATAATTAAATTAAAAGTTATAATTAATTTCATTAGGCCATGTTAAAGCATATAATCAATTATTATATATTTTAATTTACCAAAATATAACTTAGTCAAAATAATCCTAAGCACCCCTTTGGTAACTCTCGGCAAAGCCGAGCCTCGAACCTAGACCACCGAGACCTTGAGGTCTCAGTTGCATAATCAAACCAACCACCACAGCCACCGGCCGTGGCTTTTGCCACTGGCCATGTGGTTTTCCCACTGTTAAGGCGGTTTTCTCACCGGCTGCACAACATACCCACCGAGACCATGAAGGTCTCGGTTTCCACTATTAGACAAACACACCCACTGGGTCCTGATGCCTTGCGGCTGACCAAAGAACCCAGCCACCGAGCCTATTGGCCGGCGGCTGTTGGCTTAGTTTTTCCCACCGAGAGCACCCCATGGATGGGGTCCTCGGTTTCCGTGCCTAAACCAATCCAAACCCGAAATGTCACCTTGGTTTAATTATTCTTAACACATGTTTATTCACTTAATTAATAGAAATCATGATTCATTAAATAAAAAAAGAAAAGATGATTACCGAATCTATGCGAATTAAGAACAAACAAACACGATACACAACCCGAATAACTAAGATCAAAAATGTTTTTCTTTCTCCTTTTCTTTCTTTTCTGCCGGTGGCAAACACTCACCAACCTAGGGTTTTCTAAATTTTCTTTGCAAACTTCAATGAAAGAATGATAACCCTTTTTGCTAATTAACTTGGTAATGGGCCGGGATTTAGGCCCCTTCCTTTTCTTTTATATAACCGGCGGCCAAACACACCCTTTTATATACTTTTCGTGTTTTATTTGGATTCTCGTGTATTAGTATTCGTGACTTAAGTTCGTGTTGTATCGTGTCGTGATTTATTTAATATACGTAAATACTTGTCGGTATACATCTGATATACGTAATACTTGTCGTGCATTAATTAACTATAAAGTTTTAATTAACTCGTATTTTCATGTATTTTATGTTTTCATGTATTTTATGCAGGTTTTACACCTTAAATGATCTTATGAAATAAGCCAAAACTCTCAAAATGATTTTTCAATAAGCCACAAAGTTTGAAACAACTTATTCTATTAAGAAAAAGAGCTGAAAACTTCCAGAATTACTAATAAGCTATGGTTAATAAAGGAATGTTGATTAGAATCCTAAAAATCACCCTAAATAAGCAGAAATAATCAGTTTGACCAAATCAGCTTATCAATTAAGCACTTGATTTTTTGACCTTTTCAGAATAGCCCTAAAATATCAGGAAATGTTATTAAGATGACTTTAAGCTACTTTTGTGAAGACACTAAGAAGGAAAAAAACAGATTAAGATACTATGAAAATCTAATAAGCTAACAACAACCTTAAGTCCTAAACAGCTAACTTCTAAGCTAATTCTAGGCTTATCTAATGCACTACAAAGGAAACTTATATCTAATCTTAACAAGCTGATACTATGAGCTTCCAAAACGCTAAAAACCTATACCTAACTCTCACTAAGGACTGACTTATAGGCTGATAAAGGTGACTGTTTATGATATTTTGTGCATCAACAAACCAAATCTCTTACCAACTATTAACATGTTTGACTTAGATTTAAACCAAAACTTTGTCTGAGTATTAGCACTTGTTATGAGTGTAAATGGTTGCTACAAAACTTTTAACCAAAACTCAAAACACAAATCACTAAGGAGCTTATCCAAACACTACTTAATAAGCTGAAATGCAAAAATATCAAAGGAGATTGGAATTGTAAGTTTATGGACTTATATTTAATAGTCGTGTGATAGGATCAAATGCGAGATTACGGGATTGCACACAATACAGAAAGAGTTAATTTAATTAATAAATATATTTATTGTATTTATTAATTTATTTAATAAATATCTTTATGTATTTATTAACTTAAACCGAGCAGGTAACTATATAACTTTAACGATTGTTAATTAATTAATAGTTAAGTATTAACGAGCGTTACATAAATATAAAGTAAGTAAATAAAAGGAAAGAAGGATGGAAGGTTCAGGTACACCCCATGGGGGGTGTTCGACCGTCGGTTAGAGCAAGGGGGGGGGGGCAAAAGTTGCCTTTTATTTATTTGGGGTACAATGGGTTGAGGTCTATAAATACACCTTCTTATCCCTCATAATTCACAACATAACTTGAATCCTCTCCCTCTTTTTCTCTTGGTTCGATCGCAAGGGATAAACCACGAAGGGTTTCAGTTGGTTTTCTTGGTTGATCGATTGTGTTTATAATCTAGTCCTAGCACCTCTCTAGGGTTGTTGGGTAGATTAATTACAAGCGTTGTAGCTGAGTTTTCACGTGCTAGAATCACGGTTAGCTCGTTGTATTACGTGTGTACAAGATCGTAATATAGTCTTACTTTAGACTATATCTTGGTGTATACAGTATAAACCCAAATTGGTCATTCGTTCTTTGTCTTGTTGAATTGCTTTAGCGTAAAGGTATGTAACCATAATTCGATTAATTATAATTGTGTTATTATTATGATCTTGTTAAATCGCTTCCGTTATATGTGCTTTGATCTCGTTTAGGGTTTCATATAATTGTTATGATGTTAATGAACCTTTAGTGGTATCAGAGAGTCGTTTTAACATGTTATAATTATCAAAAATTCTAAAGTTTTAAACCATCAATTTTTTTGAGTTAAGATACATGTTTTTTAGGTTTTCATAAAATTAGGGTATTGTTTTTAAAAAAATAGGGTTTTGGCCAAATTTTTAATAGAAAAAGAATTGTCTTGAAACCCTAAATTACATGTGGGATAATTTTAGATTAAATTGCATGATTAATTGTTATGTCATGTATGGTTACGATCCATAGAGGTTTAATTGTTAAGATTTGTGGGAAATCCATGATTACATGCATGTTTTCATGGATTGTAAAATTATATGCTTATATGATTTTATGTGCTACGTGATTATTTGATTCAATAAATCTTGAATTAGGGAAGACTTTTATATTAATATAAAGACCTAGATTTGATGATTATTGAATAAATCGGATACATGTGGCTATTTGATTCATTTATTGCACATATAAATTGTTATTATGTGTTTATGATTTAGTTTTTTTTACTTGTTTATATTAAAAATTGGTGAATTGTTGTAAACAAGGGTTTTTTTATGAAAAGAAATAATATGGACTAAATCATATTAAAATAATGATTCGTTAGAGATTTAAATTACATAAGATTACGTTGATTGGTGAATTGCAATAATAATCTAACGGGCTACTCCTTTTGACAAACTATAAAGTTGGTTTAACGCACCGCTGGTCAAGTACCCGGTTAAGGAAGGAGGTGTTATGCCATTAGTCGCTAACTGAATTCCTGGCTCGCCTGTGCGTCAAATTGAAATTACCTATGATTATTAATTGAATTAATACCTTAAGGGTGCTTTACCGCAAATTCACATCCGAAACACAATGAATAAGGGTATTGCTTTGTGCGTAGCCGAGTTCTAGCAAAAGTACGTTGCGAATAGTTGTGGGTAAATTCTTTAATTTGTTTAACCAATACCGCAACATAATTTATGAAGAAATTTAATCTTGTGAAAAAGTTTACTAAATGTTTTATTAAACTTATGCTATGGAGATTGTATGCATGTTTCTCCATACATTGATTTTGACAACAAAATTTATACCCTTAAAATTTAAGTCGAATGCTCCTAATTGACGAACACTTAAAATTACTTCGTCATCAAATGAGATTTTTGGGTGATGTTGTGATGGAGAGAAAACTGTTTGTAGAATGATAATTCTTATG
Source organism: Glebionis coronaria (assembly GCA_025667525.1). NCBI lineage: Eukaryota > Viridiplantae > Streptophyta > Magnoliopsida > Asterales > Asteraceae > Glebionis > Glebionis coronaria. The sequence goes on along the minus strand of CM046877.1, from coordinate 369,652,707 downwards.
CTGGTTTACGTTACTCAGATTAGATGACTTAATTAAGTTTCTCAGTGAGATCTGGAAACTTAATGCATTCAGAAGGGATGAAACATGTTTACAATGCAAAACGTTTTTTTGGCAATGTAAATCCCTTAAAAATCTAGAAATTAAAAATTGTTTGTTACTTGAATTGTTCGACAAGTCGCTATGTTGATTACATTCATTACTAGCAGATCAACTGATGTATGGGATCTATGTCAATATAGTTCTAGAATTCAAGGAAAATAATATGGTTTTTATGCCAGGGTAATTTTATTTTCTTGAAAGTATTTTGTTATCGAAAATACTAATATTTGAACTTATTTATGTAGAAATGGCTCAACCCACCTGTTAATCCCACTTCAATCTATAACACAAGATTTAGAGTAGATTTAGAGAGAGAAAGAGAAGAAAGTTAGAGAGAGAAAGTAGAGAGATAAACTAGAATGGTGAAAGGTTTTCTATGTGTAAAATAATGAACCAACACCCCTTCCCGTGACACCCCGGGTAGGGTCAAAATATGGGGAAATATCCACGGAGATGTCACTAGGGTGGATCGATAGCATATAGTCTATAGAGCATAAGATAAAGAGTTATTCAACTCAGATTACATGTTTATAAAACAAATAATTAAAATTTGTCTTAAACATGACAGAAGGTGATTGTTTATGTTACCCCTGACGAGTCCTATGATGCAGATTACTAAGATGCTGGAGACCATGCACACACCACGTACTAACTTCATATTCCTGTGCAAAACATACTAAAGGGGGTCAACATAAAGTTGGTGAATTTACAGGTTTTAACAATTAATTAGTTTGGACATACATTAATCATAGAAGTAACAATGCACAAAGCATCCTTACTAAAATTTTAGATTACATTTGTTTATTATTAGAAACTGATGACGTATAGTCCCCAGCCGGGTCATGAACCCGGCCCACGGGTACTACCCGTATCTGGCCCATCACGAATGGGTGGAAATAATGTTATTTGAGCTTATGGGCTTGGATGAACAGTAACCGCACACACGTGTGCGGCCCACGGCCCGGCATGCCCGGTGTAGGGTTAGACAGAATCATACTCTTACTATGATTAGGATTTATCCCAGAGGAGAGGATATTCACTCACCATAATTAGAAGATAACAATCAATCTAAATCTGGTATTTATCCTTTCCTTGGGGCCGAAGCATCAGTGACAGCCCATTAGGGTTTCACTGCCTATATAAGGAACCCCCAAGGGTTCCACAAAGGTATTACATTCTACGCACTTCCAAATCTCATTAGATTCCTATAACCCTAACCGATTACATACTCTCACACCGGAGTCTAATCGTGGGAAACATTCCCATGGTAAGCCTAATGCGTGTTGTTTTAGTGTGCAGGATCCCAACCAGATAATTCACTTGGTGCAGGAGCCGGAGTCCAGCCAACCCGAATTAAGCCTAATTCGGGTCTAGCAAGGATCACCCAACTTTTGTATCAACAAGTTGGCGCCATCCGTGGGACCATTACACTAAGCCAGAGAAAAATCTCATCTTGATTTCTCAATGACGAAGGGGCATCCGCAAGGAAACCCCAGGAACACAAATCCTGGGAATCGGAAGTCCCCAGGGGAAGGGATACTCATTCCCAATCGATCCCCTAGCAACCAAGCCGGTTGACCAAACAACCGAATTGGTCTTCAGTCCATGGGTATGACAAGCACGTTCTCTGTCACCCCACCACCTACTTCAACCCTGGATAACCCTGATCCAGGGAGTTCGCCCAACCCCCCTAACAAGGAGCCGCGCAGACCATCGACTGAGGAAGAAGTAGAGGTCGAACCACTCAGTGAGGAAGATCTCACTCGAGTTCTCACACAGAACTTCGAGAGGATCGTCCCAGGAATTGCATCAAGGCTGAACCTAGGGAGGGACCTCCAATCTAGGCTCAACTTTGGCCACGCCGGACCAGGCACCTCTTCTCAAACTCAAAGGAAGCGAAGGACACGACCTCAGGAGCGGAACCTCTTTGAGTCAACTCCCCAACCCAGGAATGTGTTCGAACGCATAGGGGATCGTCTCATACAAGAACTAATACAATCTCATGAGGAGGGAGAGAGGTCCGACGGTTCGCCCGAACGACCAGATCTGGAGCTAACCAGAACTAATCGCCGCACAAGCGTGTGGGATAGAATGAATACCGGGAAGAAGGCTCCTAGCTATTCTCATAAGAGCGGTCCTCACCCAAAGGATGGGGCACCGCCCCTTCTCCCGGTCCATCAGGAGAGGACTCGGATGACCATCCACCCAAGCGTCGCCGACCTAGGCGTACTCCTCCACCACCACCAGACAATGAAGAGTACTATGGCAGCCCCTATTATTGACAGGCGGAAGCAGAAGATCTTTTCCGCCCGTGGTGTGACCCTAGTCTCACCCGCCCATGGGCTGATCCCAGGGAAGATCCTTTCACTCTCCACATACAGAATTACTCCGAGGATACAAAGCGTCGTATGCCGGCGTGTGTCAAGACTTATGATGGGACTGGTGATCCGGATGATCACCTAAAGATATTTGACACGCAGGCGAATCGAACGATGGCCCATGCCTATATGGTGCCAAATGTTCAATTCAACCTTGATCGGCAATGCTCGTGATTGGTTTGAGGGACGTCCTCCACGAAGCATTGATAGCTTCACTAAACTACGTACCGTGTTCAAGAATAATTATAGTCAGCGAAAGAAGTATAATAGGGACCCGGTCTCATTGGCAACCGTCAAGCAACGACCGGGGGAATCTACGGAAGCCTTCACTGAATGCTTCAATGACGAGTGCACACGCACAAAGACAATGCCGGAACTTCTGAAAATTTCTGATTATATGCATGCCATAACAGATAGAGAATTAATCAGACATCTCAATGACAAACGTCCGAAGAGGTATGACGACCTTATGGAAAGGGTTAGAAATTTCATAGAGGGATAAACCGCGGTAGTCGCGGCTTACCCTTCAAAAGGAAATAGCTACCGATCGAACGACCAGTCCAGGAGACAGTCGGGCGGTCAAAACAACCAGAGCAGTGGGAGGGGATCATATTACAAGAGCCAAAACAAAGGAGGACGGCCGGAGGACACATTTACCCCTCTAAAGATGTCCTACCGGGAGATCTTGCTGACAGAAGGGGCCAATTTCCCGAGACCTACCCCAATGACGACTCCGCTGGACCGTCGTCAAGGAAATCGATTTTGTGAATTCCACAACGACAAGGGCCATGGCACGGAGGAATGTATCCAGCTCAATAAACACATTGAGTCACTGATCAAGTCAGGTAAACTCAAGCATTTGGTCAAGGATTGGAAGGATGTAAAAGAAAACAAGAAGTATGACAAGAAGGATCCCCAAAAGGACAAACCTTCAACTATATACATGATACAATCCAGGCAGCGCCGCACAAGGCAGAAAATTAGTCAAAAATGTTCACGCGGCAGAGAAATCTCATTCCCTCCCATCACGACAAGTGATGTGATTGATGCGCCTCTCACTATTGAGATAAGCATTGGAACACACAATGTCCGCCGTATGTATATGGATGGAGGGTCATCAGCAGAAGTACTATACGAACACTGTTTCGTACAGTTACAACCAGAAATAAGAAGCCAATTAGTACCAGCCACGGCGCCGCTCATCGGTTTTAGTGGAGACACCATCTGGCCAATAGGACAGCTGCGTCTGCTTGTAACCATTGGGAATGAAGAGCACTCCACCACGGTGTGGATGCACTTTATGGTGATACGCTCACACTCTCCATACAATGGGATCATAGGCAGACCAGGTATCCTGGCCATACGGGCAGTACCCTCCACGACATACGGGATGATTAAATTCCCTGTGGAAGGAGGAATTGTCACTATCTATAACACAGTCATACCAGCATCCGAGTGTCATGCCGTTACAACACCAGTTCCACCTGTTTCCCCCAAGGACAGATCACCACCTCCCAATTGGAAGGTGGCAATCCATCCCGATTATCCGGAACAAGAGGTATCCATAGGGGGACCACTCTCGGATAGCGGCAAGAGGGCCATGTGCTCTCTCTTGAAAGCAAACTTAGATGTATTCGTATGGGAGCCCAAGCATATGACGGGCGTACCACATGCAATAGCAGAACATAAGCTCTAAATCCGCCAGGGATATCCTCCTGTTAAGCAAAAGAAGCGCGGTCAGGCACCCGAACGCAGCAAAGTAGTATTGGATGAAGTACGGAAATTGGTGGATGCAGGTATCATGCGCGAGGTATACTACCACGAGTGGTTATCCAACCCATTCATGGTCAAAAAGCATGATGGGAGCTGGCGCATGTCCGTGGATTTCACGGATCTGAACAAAGCCTGTCCACAGGACTGCTACCCGTTACCGGAGATTGATTGGAAGGTGTAATCCCTATGTGGATATCCCTTTAAGTGCTTCTTAGATGCATATAAAGGATACCACCAAATCCAGATGGCGGAAGAGGACGCAGAGAAGACGGCATTCCATACTAGTCAAGGCGTATACTGTTATACAAAAATGCCATTCGGACTAAAGAATGTCGGGGCAACATATCAGCGGCTTGTTGACAAAGCCTTCGACTCACAGATAGGCCGCAACCTGGAGGTCTATGTTGATGATTTAGTCATCAAAAGTCATACGGAGGATGCACTTCTCCGAGACGTCCAAGAGACGTTTGACACATTGAGGAGGATTAATATGAAACTAAATCCAAAGAAATGCACGTTTGGGGCAACGAAAGGAATCTTCCTTGGATATATGATTGATCCAAATGGCATCAAGCCTTGCCCGGAAAAGACAGACGCAGTAATACAGTTACCATCCCCTCAGACACGCAAAGAGGTGCAATCCTTAAATGGGAAGTTAGTCGGGCTAAACAGATTCTTATCAAAGTCCGTAGAGAAGTCACTCCCCCTATTCAAAACACTCAAGAAGTACATTAAAAAGGGAGACTTCCGGTGGACAAAGAAAGCTGAGGAAGCCTTTGGTCAACTCAAGCAACACCTTGCATCTCTCCCCATGCTAGTAGCTCCCCGACCCAAGGAGGAGCTCATCATGTACCTATCAGCCACACATGGAGCAATAAGTGCGGTACTTATGACGGATAGGGACACAGTCCAAACTCCAGTCTACTTTATAAGTAGAACACTACAAGGGCCGGAGTTGAATTCCTCTTTCATGGAAAAATTGGTTTTGGCATTAGTGTTTGCTACGAAACGGTTGCGCCGGTACTTTCAGGCGCACCCAATTGTAGTTATTACAGATCAACCAATAAAACAAGTCATCTCTAGACCAGATGTGGCCGGTAGGCTACAGAAGTGGAGCATTCTATTGGGAGAACATAACATATCTTATAGACCAAGGACGGCTGTTAAAGGCCAAATCTTGGCAGATTTCTTGATAGAGAAGCCAGATGAGGAGGGACCAATCGTACAACGAGAGGAAACTCCATCAGAACCATGGGTATTATTTACGGACGGATCTTCGTGCATGGATGGATCAGGAGCGGGTCTCATTCTTACGAATCCGGAAGGAATGGAGTTTACGTACGCCCTGCGCTTTGAGTTCACAGCACCAACAATGAGGCAGAATATGAAGCTTTGATTGCGGGTTTAAAAATCGCCGCTAGAATGGGAGTCCGCAACCTTGAGGCCTACGTGGAATAACGGCTTGTCGCGAACCACATTCTGCGGGGATACGTAGCTAAGGAGGATAACATGGTTCGATACTTGGAGAAAGTCAAGTCACTCATCGCGGCTTTCAGCAAGTTTTCCATCAAGCAGGTACCAAGAGGTGAAAACAAGAAGGCGAACGCTCTTAGCAAGATCACGTCTACAAGTTTCGCCCACTTATCCAAGCAAGTCTTGGTGGAAATACTAAAGGAAAAGTCTATAACGGAAGGGGAAGTCGCAGCTATAGTTAAGGAAGATGGGCCTACATAGATGACCCCGATCATCAACTATTTGACTAATGAAACCCTTCCAGACGAGGAAAAGGCGGCACGACGCATCAAAAGGAAGTCGCATCACTTCGATCTTCGAGAAGGTATTGTTTACAAGCGCTCTTTCTTACAGCCGTGGTCGCGGTGTGTTGGGCCACGCCAGGCTACTTATGTGATCAGTGAGATACATGAAGGGTTATGCGGCATGCACGCGGGTCCCCGATCCGTAGTAGCCCGAGCTCTACGCACATGATATTATTGGCCTACCATGCATAAGGATGCACGCGACATGATTCGCAAGTGTAGTGATTGCCAAGTGCACAGACCAGTACCACGACATCCGCAGCAGGAACTTACACCTATTATATCCCCATGGCCATTCTATAAGTGGGGGATCGATATCGCAGGACCTTTTCCCGTAGCTGCGGGGGGAGTTAGGTTCTTGATTGTCGCAATGGACTACTTTACACGCTGGATAGATGAGAAGGCAGTCAAATCCATCACAGGCAAACAAGTTAAAAAGTTTGTTTGGGAGAACATCGTGTGTCGTTTTGGCTTACCAGGAGAAATCATCTCGGACAACGGGAAGCAGTTCACGGATAATCCATTCAAGGACTGGTGCGCAACATTGAATATCAAACGGCGCTTCGCATCTGTTAAACACCCGCAGACAAATGGTCTTGTGGAACGAGCAAATAGAAGCTTGGGTGAAGGCATCAAGGCACGTCTAGAGGAACGAAGTGCCAAATGGGTGGACGAACTGCCACATGTTCTATGGGCACATAGGACTATGATCAAAACAGCCAACGGGGACACCCCGTTCGCATTGGCCTACGGAACTGAAGCTGTTATACCAGCAGAAATAGGAATGCCTACCATCCGCACAGCGAAGGTTAATGTCGTCACAAACGACGAGCAACTACGGATCAATCTGGATTTGTTGGAGGAAAAAAGGGAGATAGCGGCTATCAATGAGGCCAAGTCCAAGGCACGGATGAAGGCTTATTATGACGCCAAGGTTAAATGTGTTTCTTTTCGACCGAGAGATTATGTCTATCGTGCTAACGAGGCAAGTCGAGCGGAGAATACAGGAAAGTTGGGCCCTAAGTGGGAAGGACCGTATGAGGTCACGGAATCCTTAGGACGGGGCACGAACAAGTTACGTGACATGGATGGCCGCGACCTGGAACGCACATGGAATATTTGCAATCTTAAAAGGTGCTATATTTGAAAGCTACGGCTTTTGCATGGACACTTCGCTATATCTGGCTTCAATGAAGATCCATGTATTCTCTTTGTTTTGTTTTTTATGCTTTCTAGGTTCCTTTTGTTTTTAGGATTTCCCATTCTTGTTAAAACAAAAAACGTAAACGTTCTAATAAAATGCCGTGGTGCCTAGCTAGCTCCACGACTCGTTTTTGTGCAAATTGTTTTTATTCTTTAGATTCTATTATTTTCGTATGGATTTAGTTGTTATTACTACAATGTGCCATTTCTTATTCATATGCATCCATTCAATAACCGTACATGTACTATACGCCTCCAGGCGGGGTAAGAGGATTAAGTGAACCTAATAATTCAACTTGTCACATAAGAGGGATGCAACCCCAGTGACGCGTATCATGTATCCTTACTAGACACCTTACTCACAAGATGTTGTGATAAGTTTCCATATTCCGCGCTCACGTAGTACTTTGCATGGTAAAGACGCACGCCGCACGTCTAGTAAACTATAGACTTAGTTTTATTCTAGGTAAGACGTGACACGTCATGCGACACAGATACATGATATCTAAAAAAGAATATAAGCAAGTTTCCAAATTATCAAAATTGCCGTGACTACCACGGACTTATACATATTATGCCAAATGTTTACAATCATAAAATGTTGTGGACATCCACGGACGAATATTTAGGTTACAAACCAAATTATCCAAGAGTTATAATAAATTAAGGAGCACCCTACATGGGGGGAGAAACCTACCTATCTCCCATTGCTCCTCGGCCAGACAGGGCAATATCTCACCACGTTCCTTCCGCTCCAGAGCTTGAGTCGCATTTATCTCCAGCACCTCGCTTAATGGCTGTTCACCAACTACGATTCTGGTAACATCTTCATAAATAGGAAGAGTGAGGTGGCTGGGTGAGGGAGTAAAGGGAGTCCGGGAATGCCCCTCGTCCTGAGAAAATGCACCAAGACTTAGTTTCTCCATAATCTCCTTGTTAGATGCATCTTTTGTGGCCTCTAGCTCCGCCGAGAAGGGGTAGTGGAGATCTCGCATTGCGGCCATAGAAGCAGTCATCTTTTCAGCAACTCCAGTATTGAAGAAGGCATGCTTTGTGAAGTTTTGTTTCTTCCTTATTAGCTCTGCGGCCATGACCATTCCTTCATGACGACCGTGGTCGATGCCATCTGACACGAGGTCCGCAAACTGCTGAACAAATTGTTGGGCTTCCAACACCTTGGTAACGGCCAAACGCGTCCCGTGACCCACCATCCACCTACGGCCGACAATGGCTGCTAGTAGTTGGGGGTATAGCACGTCATCACGCTCGGAGATAAGGGCATTCACTAGCACATCTTTTTGGGTGGACGCCTCCTTCAATTGTTCGGTCACGACCCTCTCATAAGCAAGCTCCTCTTTTAGTTTCTCCCCACCCTGGATCAACGCATGGGCGTCCTCAAGCTTCTTTGTGAGTATGGATACTTGGTCGGAGGAGGACTTAGCTGAAGCTTCTGCCACGGTCACCTATATGTGATAAATCAAGTATTAGAATGATTGATTTTGCGGCATAAGTGTGATGCGGTGCGGATACATACCTTGGCTATTGCAGCCTCAAGTTTAGTCTCGAGCTCGGCTAGATGTTGGTCATGAGCATTGGCATGGGCTGATTGTTCTTTAACAATCGCCTCGGCAGTAGCAAGCTGGGACTGGTGGGCGGAAATCTGGGCCTCATTTTCTTCAATCATCTTCTCTCTTCGATCAACCTTCCTCTTCAGGGACTCAACATGCTCTAAAGCAGACTCAAATCTTACCCTCATAGAAGTCCCCATGGCCATTTGATGAACCAAGGCGCCGTTGTATTCATCCACTAGATCCGCATGGTTTAGTGCATTTACATCTCGTACCAGCCTAGGGGGGATGCAGTTATTAAGATAATCACGACACTCTTCGGCCTCTCTCATCCGTGAAGCGGTGGTGATCTTCCAGTCGGGGTTGAACTGCTTATGAGGGTCGGGCACCGGGACCTCTTGGGAAGCTGTGGGGGTACCTTCTTCAAAGGCAGGCCCGGATCTGGTTGCGGCTGTATGCAGCACATGTTCTTTCTCCATCTCCTTCTCTTTCCCCTTCTCTTTCCGTGTATCTGGGGGAGGTGCGGCACCAGCTTGCTCATCCCTACAAACAACAATTGGAATAAGTATTAAATATTGTTCGAGGAAAACCGTAACTCGTACTTGGATCATGGATATGTTGAATAAACAGATGCGGTAGACTTACACGTTAGTCCTTTCTAGTTCTGATGTAGTCGGAGGAACTTGAGTGACGGGCTCGGCATTGGTTAGCGGCACGACCAGATCCACAGGTGCAGCCCGCACCATTTCGGAGGCTTGGGTGGTGCTCTCAACAGACTGATAGCGGGGGTGGTCCTCGCGTAGTTTTTTGGGTGGGGTATTGTGTTCACCAACCTCAGCCTGAGCAACTCTTCTTACCCGCTTTTTCTTCCTACGAGTGCGCTTAGGGGCGGGCTGGGCTTCATCTTCTTCATCTACTTGTTTCACTTCCTCCTCGTCATCTCCCAAAATTTGGCGAAGACTTGATGTGGTCCTCTCAATGTTGTCACCTTGCTCTTCCCCGTGTGCGGGGGTAGCAGTCTTAGGCGGCGAGGAGGGCCCGACTTCATCTTCAAGCATCATGTTGTCACCATCTTCGTTGTCGAAATCCACGGGGGTTCTCAAGAGTGTTGTTTCTTCTTCGTCTGAATGGGGATCCGGTACGGCTGCCAGGGCAACTGTCACGTTCCGGGTATGCTCGAGGAGGGGTAGCTCGTTCTCACGTCTGGGACGGGATCCCTCTGGTATAAGTTTTGGATCACCTTGACGAAGGATTCCAAAGAAGTTCATTTCTGCCAAAATAAACAAAGTATGTTAGTTATAGCAAATAGGTGTATGTACGTCTTGGATATGCGGATGCTATACCTACCTTCACCATGCCTCCTCCAAAACACAGGATATCTGTTGGATGAGCTGAAGTAATTGCGGCTAATCCCTAGCAAACAGAGGAATGATTCGTGTAGGTTTCTATGGAACCCTGTTCTATTCCTATCTATTTCTTGGGAATGTTGGGGATTATATGTACCGTCGCGCGGAGGAGGGTTAGGAGATAATCTATGTTTATGACATAATCGGCCGGCCACACTATTGAATCGATGAAAAAGTAATGGTCGTACCAGTTTTTCAGTGAGTCCATGGCCTTCTTATGGGATGTGGGGCTGTTTGGGGATCGTTTCTTAAAGGATAGCCAACCATTTACTAAACTAGGGGTGTAAAATAGCCGGAATAGCTCTACGGTTGGAGGGATTCTTCTTACGCGACAAAGGATTTCAAACTTGCTGACCTTACATGCGCCTATACAGTGCAATTGGGTGATATGTACATCATAATATCCTAAGAGTACTACAAGGAAACGGGTGAAAGGAATGCGGTAGTTGGCCGCATAAAAAAGACGAGTGTATAGGCCAATCTTTCCTTGAGGAGCCTCAGTTATGAGGTCCCCTGCACCAGGGAGAGAGGGGTGTAGGTTGCTGGGAATGAAGTACTCAGTGCAAAAGTGATCTAATTGCTCCTGGGTCATTACATTGAGCACGGATCCAATAAAGGGGTTGTTTCTTTGAGCCATTACTAAATAAAAGAGTTAAGGGCGTGGTATTCTAACCTGCGTAGGAAGGGATCCGTGCGTAAGAAGGTGGTGATAAGAAGGAAAGCTTTAATGGCAGAAATGAAGGAAATAACTTTATGCTACACACAGCCGTAGGGGCAGATTATTTATAGGGTTGCCTTGAGAGTCATGGTCTGTTGGATGTATGGCACGTGTTTGCCACTATCCAACATCGTGTGGTTGGGGTGTAAGTGGCAAGTGAAAGGTCAGATGGGGCCCCCGGGTCACCTCTGACTCAGAGGTTTACGTCGCCCGAGGTTCTGACTGTTTGCACTTTGTCAGTCAAGTGGCAGGTGAACAGTCATTTATGTCGGGATATGCGGTCATACGTAAAACCATATTCAATGCTGCATTTAATTTGTCTCGGTCGTCACGTGCGGCTGGGGTATCATTGGAGTTGAATCCATGTAAGGTCCCACGTGCGGCCGAAACAAAATTTTGAAAATTTATCATTTCCTAAAGATCTTTCTTGGTACGTCCGGGGAGCATCTTGATAGTCTAGAGGATACGCCTACAGCTATAACAACTAGACTGGGGGGACATGATGACGTATAGTCCCCAGCCGGGTCATGAACCCGGCCCACGGGTACTACCCGTATCCGACCCATCACGAATGGGTGGGAATAATGTTATTTGAGCTTATGGGCTTGGATGAACAGTAACCGCACATACGTGTGCGGCCCACGACCCGGCATGCCCGGTGCAGGGTTATACAGAATCATACTCTTACTATGATTAGGATTTATCCTAGAGGAGAGGATATTCACTCACCATAATTAGAAGATAACAATCAATCTAAATCTGGTATTTATCCTTTCCTTAGGGCCGAAGCATCAGTGACAACCCATTAGGGGGTTTCACTGCCTATATAAGGAACCCCCAAGGGTTCCACAAAGGTATTACATTCTACGCACTTCCAACTCTCATTCGATTCCTATAACCCTAACCGATTACTTACTCTCACGCTGGAGTCTAATCGTGGGAAACATTCCCACGGTAAGCCTAACGCGTGTTGTTTTAGTGTGCAGGATCCCAACAAGATAATTCACTTGGTGCAGGAGCCGGAGTCCAGCCAACCCGAATTAAGCCTAATTCGGGTCTAGCAAGGATCACCCAACTTTTGTATCAACAGAAACTAAAGCTTAACCTTCCATAGTCCTCAACAGATGAGGACGTAGTGTCTTACAAAAAGACACCCATTCCAGTTCCAACATGGTATACGTCTGTTGTCCCGGCCAAGGCACAGTGGGCATGACTCACCCAGACGGGGATGGTCAATCCATAATAGATCTATTTATAACATTCGAGCGATTTACAACAATTTAACAGTTCCAATAATAATCAATCATAGTCAAGTTTATACAATCTTGTTATGTCCATTAAGTGTTTACATATTTTCTTTCCCAAAAGGGAAAGTTTTATCAAAAGTTTATATGGGGCTGTAAACTCACCTGAGAGTAGGCAATAGCTGTTTAATACGAATATCCAAATACAGCTCACACCAAAAGTTATGCCTAATCAAATAGTACAGTCTTAGTAGATAGTACAAAGAACATATATGTATGCTTATACGGATTTTAGTCAGTTCATTTATGCTACGGTATTTATCTAAATAACCGTAGTTCGAGAATCAACAATATTCCTTTAAACTTACTTATATAAGTTTCATTTCTAAGTAAACATAAAATGTTTAACTATTAATATCAGTTAGCATATATAATAATCATTCAACTTACAATTAAGTTTCTTATTTAAGTGGACATATAATGTCTTACTTAAAATATTAATTTACCTTCTATGTTCATGTATTATAATCACTCATTTACTATTAAGTTTCGTTATTAAGTAAACATAAAAATTCTACTTAATATTAGTTCACATTCGTAGTTCATGTATTATAATCCTCCATTTAACTTATTATTAAGTTTCATATTTTAAGTAAACGTAAGGTGTTTTACTTACATATTAGCATTCAATTTATTCAACGTTCATATAGTTTTTATTTTTTAAAAGTATATGAGTTTATGTATGAGTAATACATATTCATAATTGTTTATACAATTATTCCCTAAGGTAAATATAAATATTTTATTTTGAAAAATAAAATAAAATATTTTATTTAACTTTAAAGTTTCCATAAATCATTTTAACATTTATAAAATAATTTAAACTTAAGAATTTATACATAAATTCTTTATGGTCTAGGTTTTTAATTAGGTTTTATTATAATTAAAATAGATTTTAGGGTTAGGGCTTGTTAATGTTTCGGAACATGGCAAAACTAGTCCCTCCATTTATTAAACAAGTATAACTTTCGGATTTTACCTATTTGGTACCTAGGGCTTGTTAATGTTTCGACTTATGGCAGATTTAGTCCCCCTAGTTATATCTAGGTTTTGTAACTTTACTAAAATGTCAAAAACAGCCCCTAGGGTTTCTTTAGGTTTCGGCAACTTACAAGAATAGTCCTTAGGGTTATAAAATGACTAAATAACTTTTAGAAACTTCCCAAAATGGTCCCTAGGGTTTAATTTGCCACGATTAGTATTTATTAAACCCTAAAATTTTGGATATTTACATTTTCAGTCCTTGTGTTTACTAGTTTATCAAAACAAGTTTCATAAGTTACGATTTTAGTCCTTAAGTTTCATAAATTATCATTTTCATCCAAAAAGTTTTTACAAGTTATATTTTATTATAAAAACTTTTATTTTTAACATTCAAACTTTATATGGGCTCATTAAATGGGCTAAACATCTAATGGGCTATTTTAGTGGGTTTAAATATATCTCAAGTCCACTAATTTATTTAAATGGGCCTTTAAACCATTTATTGGGCTTAAATACATTTTTAAGTCCTTTAATTAGTTTAATGGGCCTAAGTGTAATCTTAAGTCCATTAAGTTACTAAGATTTATGAAATGGGCTTATTGGGTCCATTAAGTTTTGAATTAGCATTTCATAGGCTTAACTAGTCCATTAACACTACTTTACATTCTATGTAACTTTTAACTTAGGATATTCTTATAAGTTTATTATGAGCTTATTCATATTTAGTTTTAAATCTAAATGGAAGAATAAAACTTATAATTTGTTTTATGTGATGTACCAAATTAGATCTAGGTGTGTTATAAGGTTGTAAGTAAGTCATAAGCCCTAATAGGAGCTTATATCTCACGGCTATAATTAGTTATAGCTTATTAAGATAAGTCAAGTCTCATTTTAAGGTTGCATGTAATTTATAAGTGTTACAAAAATAGATCTAGCTATGTACAAATCAAGAAAATAAGTCACAAGTCCAAAATGAGATCTAAACTATGTCTAGACCTAAAAATCAATCATAGATCAATGTACACACATATATAGCCCACAGCTATATTTTTAAATCTTGGTATTTCCAAGATGAACACTTTAGCTAATTTTTAAGTCTTGTAAATATTTACAAAAATACAATCATGATTATCTAGGTGTCATGCATGTTTCCAAGGTTACTATTATTCCAAGAAAACAATATATAGCCCACGGCTATATTGTTTTCTCCCAATATTCCTATAAGATCTATTACCTTATTTCATGTTTATCATGATAAGTTAACACTTATTACTAGATCTAGGTTTATATAAGCATGCATGTACATCTAACTGATATGAGTATAATTACTCATATCAATTGTATCATAAAACGAACATAAAATGCTTAATTTGTATGAATTTGGTATTGTATATGCTTGTTTCTTGTTTCATGTGTGTAGGTACCAAAGATCACAAAAACCGCAAAACCGACACGATTGTGAAGATAATTTCAAGAAGCCAAAAGACAAGTCGTTTTACCTACGGATTCAAGTTTATCAAGAGTGAAGTCAAGTGGGACCCACATGTGCTTATTGGGCTTGCAAGCCCAATTAAGGAGGTTTGAAGTTTATTTGGGTCAAGGCCCAACAAAAGCCCAAATTCTTTTCATATGTGACGGGTGGAAGCAAATTTAGTCAAATATGGACCCAAGCCCAATTTAACCATTATCATGAAACGTGAAAAAAGGTTGTGGAAAACCCTACGATTCACCCTAAAACAACTATGGCGGCAGAAAACTTTCTTCTACCTACGATTCGGTTTAAGAGCATTTAATACTCGTGTTTTTTCTAAACATGTTATTGAATTGTGCTCTTAATTATAGTTTTTTGTTTTTTGCCGTCATTGTATTATGATTTTAATTGTCTTAATTGGTTGTTATTGTCGCATCATTTAGTTGGTCGTATTTATTGGTCTTAGTCAGTTGTGGGTCGGTTTAAGGCATTATTTAATGTGAGGATCACATGTTTCTGTGTTACTAGCGACATTGTTTTTTTTGTTACTTCTTTGATTCGCAGTTATTGTTTTCTAGGGATTTGATTGGTAGGGTTTTGTTTTATTATTTAATATTTGTTAGGGTTTGGTTTTGTGTGGGGCTGATTACTTTTAGGAGAATCGTTTGTTTTTAACATGGTGGATTCTATAAGTAATTCGATTGCTGTTTCAAATTCTAGTTCGGATGTTGCTTCAACAAATGGTGAACGACTGAATTTAAATGTAAGGTCACTAGCTATTGATTATGCGAGTTTGGATTCAAGAGGCAAGGCTGCTGCTATCAACAGTATGCAGTCCTGTAACATGGATGTGATTAGGAAGGTGTTTGGGGTGCAACTGGCAACTGCTAGCGACGTGCATGATTTTATGCGCAGCTTGAAGTTGAATGAATATGACTTTTGGTCCTTGGTGTCTAGTGCTCGATCCCAAGAAGTATTTAATATGTTGTGCTCTTATGAATTCGGTTTGCTTGCGAAGGAGGGGATTGATCAGACTAGGGTTTCCTCAAACACGCAACCGGTTAGGGTTTCATACCCATCATTCGATGTGCAACAAGATGAGTTTGTTACTATGTCTTCTCCTATGGTTTCTCAATTCCTAGATGGGGATGTTGGTTTGTCACAGATGGATGGAAACCATATTATGGGTTTGCATGAGCGTGAGGGACCATCGTTTGCTGGTGAGGGCTTTATGGTTAGAAAAGAGCATGATGGGCTAGGTTCGTAGCAAAAAGATGAGTTTGTTAGTATGTCTGTGTCTATATCTAGTGAAGAAGGTGTCAGTGTGAGTAAGACTGTCCTTTCGAAGGTTGATGATGTGCCTACTGGTCTGGATGGTGCAAGTATACAGTCGATTGGGGATATTACTGCTGATTTTTCTAATAAAATGGATACGCTTGCTTCTACTTGCAGTCATGATACTAGTGCAAAAGAAAAGGAGCAGTCCACAGATACTGGTAGTTTCCGTCACTTGGTGTCAGGAGATGTTTTTGAAGGTTTAAATGTCTCTATTCCTTGTAAAGTGTTTCAGAAGGTCAGTAATCGTCTTGAACATACTCTATATGGTTACTTTATTGGAAAGAAAATGGCTTTCCCGGTGGTGGATTATTTTGTTAGAAACAATTGGGTGAAACATGGGTTGACACGGATCATGATGAATTCTAAGGGTTTTTTCTTTTTCAAATTCAAGTCACTTGCTGGGTTGGAAGCAGTGTTAGAAGATGGACCGTGGTTGATTCGTAAATCTCCGATCATTCTCAAAAAATGGTCGATTGATACTAGGTTGATCAAAGAAGAATTGACTCGTATTCCTGTTTGGGTAAAATTACATGATGTGCCTATTCAAGTTTTTGAAGAAGGTGGAATTAGTTTGATTGCTTCTTTCATTGGTAAACCTGTAATGCTAGATTCCTATACTAGTTCTATGTGTAAGGAGTCATGGGGTCGGAGTAGTTTTGCCAGATGCTTA
This sequence comes from Glebionis coronaria, assembly GCA_025667525.1. NCBI lineage: Eukaryota > Viridiplantae > Streptophyta > Magnoliopsida > Asterales > Asteraceae > Glebionis > Glebionis coronaria. The sequence continues at coordinate 369,635,978 of CM046877.1, read as the reverse complement.
ATTGAGGTTAATGCTGAGGCTGATTTTGTGGATTTTGTAACAATTGGTGTCCCTTCTCTTTCGGGGGAGGGTTTTACAAAGGAAACTATCCATATTGAATATGAATGGAGACCTCCTAGATGTGCTGAGTGTCAGACTTTTGGTCACTCTCTTGATAAATTCTCTAATAAGGTGGTTGTTTCTCCTATAGTTCCTACTGTTAGTACTGGTCCATCTACTTTTGTTGCTATTCCTGTTGTTGAGAATAATGATGGTTTCCAAACGGTGACCAAAAGAAAGAAAAAGACGAATATGCCGAATTCTATTAAGGGTGGTAAGTTTACTGGTCCATCGGTTCAACCGAATATCAAATTTGTGCCTAAAGCTACAATTAGTAACCCGAAGAAGGGGGTGACTAGTGCGAAGACTGGTTCTTTGCCCAAGTTGAAGTCTAATGTTACGTCATCGTTAGGTGCTGGTTTATCTACATCAAATTCTTACTCTGTTTTGGATCATGATGATGAAGATGACGAGGTTGAAGTGGTATATGATGAAACAACCAATTTATTCTCTAAGACAAATGCAGGTGGAAACTCCTTCACGGCAGCTGTTAGCTAGTTTGGTTTGTTTCGTTGTATACTAGGGGTTTTGTAAGTGTTTATGGCCTGTCATAAGCACTAGATTTAGGTGTTTATTCAAGTTGTTTTTAGCTTGAAGGTTAATGTGGTACTTTAGCCACATTCCATTTGTACTTCATTGTTTTTTGGTTAATCTATTTACCGGGGAAACCCATTACCAAAAAAATGAAACGTGAAAGGAGTATCAATGGACTCAAGCCCATTAGAGTATTAAGTTAACTGAACATGATAGTTAATATTTAAAGTGAAAACTATATTCACTTTTCACTTCACCTTGGGTCAAACCATTCACGCACCAAACACCCACTTCTTTCTCTCTTTCGATAGAAACAAGAAAAATAACCAGTGAAACCTTTTTCCAACCCAAACCCTAATTAACCCAAATTGGGGGTTTCATATTCCAAGAGTGTGTTAACACACGCGCTCCAAATTAATTCCCATGAAATCCAGATCAAGAAGATGGAGGGCATCTATCTGACGTGGCTTCTCTTCCCTGCTCTGATTGGCCAAGATACCTTAATTATACCAATCCTCCAATAAAAAGGAGACACATCAGCTATCAAGAAGCACAACTAGCACACTTGATTGCCACGTTGGTGATCCGTGTGCTAGTGTGCATATCTCAGCCATAGGATCAAGATGAAAGAGAAAAATAAATAAATTAAAGGCCAAGATTGAAGATGCTCCTCAACAACCTTCCACCAAGGGCCTTGGGGGCTGGCTATAAAAACCCCCCATAATCTGTAGTTTGATTATTATCCAAATTTATTTTAATTTTATTATGCTAGATTAGTTTTAGGAAAATTGTATTTTCTTTTCAAGTATTGTAATCATTTAAGTTGATTAATAAAAGTGAGTTTGGTTTAATTAAATTCTTGTTTTTACCTTTCTTTTGAAATTTAATATTGCAATTAACTCTTTAAAACTGTTTGGTGATAATGATAATAAAATTATTTGATTTAAGCTTAATCATAGCTTTTGTTAAATAATTAGAATAAATATTGGGGAATAAACTTTCCTACTGAAAGTTTATATAAAAAAATGTTCGAATGAAAAATTATGGTTCGAATGTTGATGGCGTATGGTGGTGTTCAGTTGATTCGGTTCAATTAGATAGCTCATCGCTTATCTACTTCTCAAAGGGTTCTTCAAAAGGTGCCAAGTCCTTTTTATTTAATGTTATTTATGTTAATGTTATTAAGTTTAATGATTGAGTTTATAGGATGTTACTGTTAGTTTATCTGAAATTATTTGATTATCTGTTGAAATATTGTGAGTGCATTCTTTTTTAGATCTTAGTTGTGATCTGTTTGCTTCAAATGAATTTTTAGTTAACTGCTTAATAAAGGTTTTGGATAAATCTGTAATAAGGATTTTTTTTTATTAATCTGTTAAGTGAGATTTTTAAACAAGTTTTGGAATCTGTTTTAAGTATGCTGGTATTATGATGTTATATCAGTTTGAATGATATTGCTGATGCTTGTTAGAAGATTTGCTGATGTTGTTTGACTTATATCTATGCTTGTTTTTAGATTGATGTTTTTATATAGAGTGTTGGTTAATTGATAGAATGGCTTGTTTGATTTAGTCGTGTGTTTTAGTCACTGATAATTTGAACTTAGTTTGATATGTTTGATTTTTGGTATGCCTGAATGATATTGCTAATTTATTTCAGATAGGATTTAGGTTAGTAATATTTAAGGTATGCTAGCTTTGTGGTTCTTATCTGAGTTAATTCATCAGTTGTGTAACTGATATAAGCTTTTATTTGTGCACTATTCTGCTTAATCTGTATTTGACATGAGATTTGATATTTGCTACGATTTGTTAGTATTGTCGAACTTTGTTATTTTGCTGAGTAAAAGATACTAACAGACTCATTTAGTCTGTGTAGTATTTGTTGATTTTATATGTCCATGTTATATTGTCACTACTGTGACATTTGATCTGTCAGTCCAAAGTTTATACACACAAAAAGTCACCCCTATGACTTTGACTTGCTACTTTGTAGTCTAAAAATATTAATCACTAAAATGTCTCCTATGGGATTCGAACCCATGACCTCTTGGTCATGGGCCAAACACGCTTACCATCTCAACTAGCTCTACCTTTGTGATTTTCTACTGCTTATTTAATTGATATTGGGTTTTAATTAGGCTGACAGCCTATTTGTGAATTTTAAATACATCATTTTAGTGTTAGTTATATCTAAATAATTTAATTTACTTTTAAAAGTTTTAAATAGTTTTTAAATAATAATTAGATTTTAAATAAAATGGTTTCATAAATAGATTTTTAAAATAGTGTAAAAGTATTTTAATTAAATAAGTTTTTATTAAATAGAATTTTTTAAATAGTTTATATTTTTAAGTAGTGTTAATTTTAAATAATCTTTTTTTTAGATAAAAATAATGGGAAACGATTCATGCACTTAGTTTTAATTTTTAGAATTAATTTTAGTTTAAAAAACGATAAACCATTTAAATCAATTGTCCAAATCGAAACAAAACGTCTCAAATTCACTCGATCTTCGTGTACAACGAACTTGGTTCATCATCGTGTTTAATTAAATCCGTCTTTGGTAAACTTTAGACTATCAATTTTTCCTAAAGGTAATTTTCTAATTTACCCTATAACGTATCTAATTAATATATACATCATCTCGATCACATCAGAAATTTTGGCTCCGCTGCCGGGGATCTAGTGTACGATTCGTTTCGTGGAGATTTGTTGATCATTGATTTGAAGACCCTTTCCGTCCTCGAAAAGTTTTGTTATTTTTCTATTATATAGTATGTATCCTTTTTCGTGTTTTTTGTGATTACTATATTGTATTACGTAGAACAATAAATTTACCTATTTCCAAATAAGACCTTAGTTGGGATTTCATCACCTAGCTATTGTATTCGAATCCAAAACGAAAAAAAGGAAAAATAGATAAATACTAATAAAAAGTTTGAACTCGATTTATACAAACTATAAGGTGGGTATAAGGCGACGTGCTATAAAAGGCCGTCTAAGGAAAAAGGTTTTTAAGTTCTTTGTGCCACCTCGTTTTCCCGCTTGCTTGTGCGTATATTGAGAGGGACGACAGATTATTGGTTTGCCAACTCAAGTAGTATTATATCTTATTTTTGTTGTTTACTTATTGAACCTCGAGGCGTTTAGGTTTTCACCTATCGTTTCAAAGTCGACCGAGGGTAATTTACCTCCATAGTAGTTATCCTTATTCCTTGTTTTTTTATCGATCTTTTTGATTGAGCAATACCAAATAAAAATACCAAAAATAATCTTCTTCTTGTCTAATTTCTTTTCTTCAATCCTCTAAAATTCTCGTCACTTTGGTTTATGCAATTACGATCTTCTCGACTTTCAATTGATTACAATAGGCTTGAAAATATTCCTCGTAGAAATAGAAATCGTCAACAGCGAATAGTGGAACCCGAGATTCCACCTATTGTTGTAGAAATGGCCGATAACCGAACAATGGAGGAATTTCTCCGTGCACCCACCGAAGGGTATGGGGAAGCAATCGTTGTGCCGACTATTTTGGCGGATCATTATGAGATTAAGTCGGGTCTTTTATCACTCATTCGTGCCGACCAATTTCGTGGCAATGAGACCGATAGCCCGCACTCTCACATTCGGAATTTTCATCGTATTACCTCGACTCTCAAGTTTAGAGATGTGCCAAATGACGCGATTAAGCTCATGATTTTTACGTACTCGCTCGAGGGTAACGCTAAGATTTGGTATGAGAAAGAACCACCGGGTTCGATCTTAACATGGGATGATTTAGTGTCCAAGTTCATGAATTATTTCTTTCCACCATCCAAAACAACACACTTTAAGAACGAGATCACTAGATTTGAACAAAAAGTGCATGAATCGTTTGGGGTTGCTTGGGAAAGGTTTAAAGATTTTTTAATACAATGTCCACACCACGGTTTCTCAGAATTGCATCAAATCAATAAGTTTTATAATGGGCTTAATATGGTTGAACAAGGGGTTTGATCAAGCTAGTGCTTTTGCCACGACGGGAACTTATGGCTCCAACGGTCAAGCTCCTCTTCAAAACCATGTTGCTCCACCGGGTTTTGCACCGGTTCAAAATAGGTACAACAATGGATACAATGGGAATAATTTTAACCGTGGTAACCAAGGGAATTACAACCAAGGAAATAGGTTTAATGCTAATAAAAAAAATCAAGGTTTTCACAATAATCAATATGATTTGTCAAGCTACACGAATGAGGCAAATTTGAAAGCTTTTCAAAACAATATTCAAGGACAAATGGAAACTTTGAAAAATGAGTTTCAAAATACGATCAAAGGGCAAAATAACAAGATTGAGCTTAATCAACAAAGACTTGAACAAAACCAAAACCGTTTTGAGCAAAGATTTGAGCAAAGTCAAAATCGTATGCAACAAAGTTTGGAACAAGGTCAAAACAAATTGCTTTCGATGTTTGAGTCTTTTATGAGCAAACCCTCCTCTTCTTAGGGTGACTTACCTAACAATACAATTCCAAACCCGAAGAGTGAGATGAAAGCTATAACCACACGTAGTGGGAAGGCTTTAGACATGTGAGTATCTCTCCGGTGAGGGAAGTTGAGCAAGAACCCGAGGTGGTTAAAGAAATGGAAATTCCTATTCCACCAAAGGTAGACCAATTGCCTATTCCATAACCCGAGCTTCCGAAGACTAAACCCACACTACCCTACCCTTCGAGACTTAACAAAGAGAAGCTCCGCGAAAAGACCAATGCGCAAATGTCTACGTTTCTTGAGGTACTTAAGAAAATGTATATTAATCTTAGTTTCGCGGATGCATTGCTTAACATGCCTAAGTTTGCTTCAACAATGAAAAGGATGATGAACGATAAAAAGAAATTGATTGAAATGTCTACATCTATAAATGAAAGCTGTTCCGCGGTTCTCTTTAAAAAGTTTCCCAAAAAGCTTGGAGACCCCAGTCAATTTGTGATACCATGTGATTTCCCTAATATGGAAGAATGCTTAGCATTAGCCGATCTTGGCGCTAGCATTAATTTGATGCCTCTTTCCGTGTGGAAAAGGTTATCACTTCCCGAGCTTACACCTACTAAGATGACTATCGAGCTAGCGGATCGATCGACCGCCTTTCCAAAAGGTATAGCCGAGGACGTGCTAGTTAAAGTAGGAAAGCTCATCTTCCCAGCGGATTTTGTAATTTGTGATTATCAAGAAAATTCTCGTGTGCCTCTTATTTTGGGAAGACCGTTTTTAAATACGGCTAATTCTATAGTTGACATGAAAGTTAGGAAATTGATTTTAAGTTTTGATGATGAATGTATCACACTTTATGTTGGTAATATCTCGAGACCTTCTTCCGAGGACGACGAGGAATCAATCAATCAAATCGATGTTATTGATGTTGCTAGTGAAGAAGTTTCGCAAGATATGCTTGGTTTTTCGGATATTTCCAAAAGTGGTAATCCCACTTCATCGAATCCGATTATCTCTTTGGCTAAACCTCCACTCACTCCATTTGGGGGAGGGGACTTCGTTCTAGAAGAGCTCAAGGATAATGGTCATTCAAAAATTGATAAGGAAATTGATGATTACCTTAGCAAACCATTCGATCCTAGTGAGTTTGATAGTGAGAATTTTGATCCCGAGAGAGATATTGCGTTGATTAAAAAGTTGTTGAATATGGATCCTTTTGAATCACCACCTATGGAATTAAAAGTTGTGAGTGAAATTGAGACTAAAGTGAAAATATCTATTGAGGAAGCACCCGAGTTAGAACTTAAGGAATTCCCACTCATTTAGAGTATGCTTTTATTGAAGGAACGGATAAGTTACCGGTGATTATTGCCAAGGGATTAAAGGAAAATGAAAAGGATGAACTTATTAAAGTGCTTAAGAAACATAAAAGGGCCATTGCATGGAAAATCTCCGACATTAAGGGTATAGATCCAAAATTTTGTACTCATAAAATTCTAATGGAGGAAGATTATAAACCCGCTATCCAAAATCAAAGAAGGGTTAATCCAAAGATTCATGAGGTTATCAAAAAGGAAGTTACTAAAATTCTAGACACCGGAATGATCTACCCTATCTCAGATAGTCCATGGTTAGTCCCGTGCATCGTGTTCCAAAGAAAGGAGGAATGACGGTTGTTACTAATGAGGATAATGAATTGATTCCTACTAGACTTGTAACCGGTTGGCGTGTTTGTATTGACTATAGGAAACTTAATGATGCCACTAGGAAGGATCATTTTCCATTACCTTTTATGGATCAAATATTAGAGAGACTAGCGGGGAATGAATTCTATGGATTTTTGGATGGATTTTCCGGCTATTTCCAAATCCTCATTGACCCTCGTGATCAAGAAAATACCACATTCACTTGTCCTTATGGAACATTTGCTTATCGTTGAATGCCTTTTGGACTATGCAATGCTCCGGGGACATTCCAAAGGTGTATGATGGCCATTTTCCATGATATGATCGAGAAAACCATGGAAGTCTTCATCGATGATTTCTCAGTTTTTGGGGAATCTTTCACTTCATGTCTCTCTAACTTGGAAAGAATGTAGCAACGTTGTGAGGAAACGAATCTTGTGCTTAATTATGAAAAATGTCACTTCATGTGAAAAGTGGGAATTGTGTTAGGACATAAGATCTCTAAGGCCGGTATTGAGGTTGATAGGGCTAAAATTGACGTGATTGCCAAATTACCTCCACCCACCACCGTTAAGGGAGGTTAGGAGTTTTCTCGGCCATGCCGGCTTCTATAGACGTTTTATCCAAGAATTCTCTAAGATAGCTCGGCCTATGACCCATCTTTTGGAAAAAGTGACTCCATTCCTCTTTTCGGATGAGTGTATTCAAGCCTTTGAGATGCTTAAAAAGAAATTAACCGAATCACCAATTTTAGTTGCTCCGGATTGGAACCTACCTTTTGAAATTATGTGTGATGCTAGTAATTACGCGGTAGAGGTGCGGTTTTGGGGCAACGTAAGTCAAAACATTTCTTGCCTATACACTATGCAAGTAAGACTATGACGGATGCTCAAACAAAGTATACTACAACGGAAAAGGAGTTACTTGCCGTTGTGTATGCTTTTGAAAAGTTTAGACCATATCTCGTCTTGTCTCAAACCATAGTGCATACGGACCACTCGGCTGTCAAATATCTTTTTAGTAAACAAGATGCTAACTCGAGGTTGCTCTGGTGGATTCTCCTCCTTCAAGAATTTAATTACAAAATTCTAGACAAAAAAGGAGCCGAGAATCTCGCGGCCGATCATTTATCTCGACTTGAGAATCCTCACCAAGGCGATCGAGAGAATTAGGAAATCAATGTAACATTTCCTCTCGAGACGCTTGGTATGATTGCTTTTCGTGGTGATGATAGTACCCCATGGTTTGCGGACATTGCAAATTACCATGCGGGGAAATTTGTGATCAAGGGTATGTCATCCCAACAAAACGAAAGTTTTTCAAGGATATATCCTATTACTTTTGGGACGAACCCTATTTCTTTCGTATGTGCGTGGATCAAGTGATTCGTAGGTGGGTGTTTGGTAAAGAAGCTCAAGATATCCTTAAATCTTGTCATGAGGGACCCACCGGGGGACATCATGGTGCCAACGCCACCGCGAAGAAAGTCTTTGATGCTGGCTTCTTTTGGCCTTCCATATATCGTGATGCCCAAGACTTGATCAAGACTTGTGATGCTTGTCAACATCAAGGAAAGAACTCACAAAGGGATGAAATACCTCAAAACATTATCCAAGTTTTTGAAATCTTTGACATTTGGGGGATCGATTTTATGGGGCCATTTCCATCTTCGAAAGGAAATAAGTACATTCTCGTAGCTGTGGACTATTTGTCTAAATGGGTTGAAGCTAAGGCTTTACCTACGAATGATGCTCGAGTTGTGGTGAAATTTTTGAAACAACTCTTCGCTAGGTTTGGAACTCCACGAGCTATTATACGTGATCGTAGGACCCATTTTTGTAATGAACAATTTGAAAAAGTTCTAAAGAAATATGGTGTCACTCATCGACTTTCTACGGCTTATCACCCTCAAACGAGTGGTCAAGTGGAGGTTTCAAACCGAGCTCTTAAAAGGATTTTGGAGTGTTCTATTGGAGAAAATCGCACTTCATGGTCGGATAAATTGGATGATGCATTGTGGGCTTTTCGTACGGCTTACAAGACGCCAATTGGTTGTACACCATTTAGGTTGGTCTACGGAAAGGCATGCCACTTGCCAATTGAACTCGAACATAAGGCGTATTGGGCTCTTAAGCATTGTAACTTTGATTTGAGGACCGCGGGTGATCATCGCAAGGTTCAATTAAATGAACTATGTGAATTAAGGGATCAAGCTTATGAAAATTCTTTGATCTATAAGGAGAAGACAAAGAGGATTCATGACTCTAAGATCAAAAACCGCATTTTCAATGTTGGTGATCAAGTCCTCTTATTCAACTCTAGACTTAAGATTTTCTCGGGCAAGCTTAAATCCCGTTGGTCCGGACCATTCACCATTTCATAAGTTTTCCCTTATGGCACCGTTGAGCTTGCTCAAAAAGACGGGCCTAACTTTAAGGTGAATGGTCATCGTGTGAAACACTACTTTGGAGGGGACATACCTACGGAGGTTGTTCCAGATGTTCAAACTTTCCCTAAGGACCAATGAATGCGGGGATCGAGTCGAGCTCATGACTCGGTTAACAAAAGCGAGGTGCCTTGTGGGAGAGTCCCATACATTCTATCTTCTATCTATTTTCTAACACTAATAAGGCTTGATCTTTCAAGCTCGTGCTCGTGTTTTGTTGTGTTGTGAATCTTAGGTATGACCCTAATCATTGAAGACTCTCGTGTTCGGTTTTTTTCGATCCACTTGATTCTCCATTCTTTGATTGCCAAAAGGGGCACACTCTCTATCCTTTGATTTTTATCGACTAACGTTTTATCTTGAAGCATAATTAATAAACGGCTTATAGATTTGCGTGCTCTTTCCATGTTAGGATTTTGCATTAGACTCTTCGTGTTTTAGCAAGCGGGTGTTACTCTTGAGCTAAGAAACATTGAGGACAATGTTTGGTTTTAGCATGAGGGAGTCAATCGATATAATCGCTTGCAATTGCTTTTGTCGTGTCTAAACGTAATTGTTTTTCGCATTTTTCATAAAATTTTAAATTTTTTAGTGTTATTTTTAAGTTTTAATAAAGAAAATAAATGCTTTTGACACAAATGTAGGCTTTCCGTTGGTGAAAATAAAAATAGTTTTTGACTCGACTCGGTTTTTACCTTAGCTTTTCCTTAACGTGTTTGAATTAAGTTTTGCTAGACTTTTATATAGGGAGCTTTAAAACGCGAAAGTCTTAATTCATACGGGTTAAGAACAAGAACTTTTCTGCAAGTTCCTATAATTGATCCTAGAAAGTCGTTTATCAAGGGAACTTTAAAACGCAAATTCTAAAACTTGAAAAAGTATAAGAAGATGCAAGTTCCTATAGATGACTTGAAAACCCAAAACTTTGATTTAATAGGCTAAGTATCCATTGATTTCACATTTTTGAAATTCTACAATATGGAGTACAAGAGATGATAGAGTTTAATCATAAGTTTCTAAAATTAATTCTTCTTTGTGTAAGTATTTTTGTGTTTGATTTAATCTCCTCGTATTTATTTTCCACACTTGAATAATAATTTCTTAATAAATGAAGTTTTTAGAGGTTTAAGCTTGATATCTTAACTCGTAACTCCTTCTTTTTCTTCCCTTGTAATTAAAGTGAGAACACATTAAGGGTGTCAGCGTCATGGACTTTTGATCATGGGATTGCGGAAATTTGGCTTACTATACATATCATATTAATAAAAAAGAATAAATAAAAACATGTTCTCTATGAGCCTTCGGGTGGGAGTCATGTAGCACTAACCTTGTCATTAGAGCCTTAGGGTGTATAGCAAGGGGACGTGTTTAATAAAAATTGCTTCATCATCATGAGCCATAAGGTGGGATGGTGAATGTCAATTCCCTTATTTTTGTCCAAGGAGCCTTCGGGTGTGGATTTTAAATAAGGAGCACAATTGCATCTTAAAGAGCCACAAGGTGTTATGATTTAGTTGTTGCTAACTCCATTAATAAGGTCATATTTGACTTTGGAGGTTTTATTGTTGCTTTTAAGTAGTCCTATTAGCCAAATTTCGGGTCCGGGGATTCCCTCAAATCGTGTTAAGTTATCCCTGATGTGGGCTTTCTTTAGTGACAACGGTTTTTGAAGTCGAGGTTAGGTTTTGAGTATTGAGTTTGCACCGTTCTTGCCTTCATTTTTGGACTAATAAATATCAAATAAAGTCAAATGAGCCTTTGGGTGAATGACAAATAAAATCTAGAGATACAATTAGGAATAATAGGAGATTGAGTTTAACACAAATTACTTGTATGAGTTGTTTTAATTTTGGGCTTATGATTGGCAATGATCTTGTTTTTACACTTGGCATGGAAAAGTGAAAAGTCGAGGACGATGAATCTATTTGAGTCTTATGATCCTAAAAGTTATTTTACAAATAATGAAAGCAATACATTATGTCTTTGCAAAATAAAATGTCAAAAGTTGAATAAAAGTGTAGTTAGTGTTTTATTTTATCATTGCGTGAGGACACGGCAATTGCTTAGCAAGGGGGAGTTTGATATAAGTGTAATTACTCATATCGATTGTATCATAAAATGAACATAAAATGCTTAATTTGTATGAATTTTGTATTGTGTATGCTTGTTTCTTGTTTCATGTGTGTAGGTACCAAAGATCACGAAAACTGGCAAAACCGACACGATTGTGAAGATAATTTCAAGAAGCCAAAAGACAAGTCGTTTTACCTACGGATTCAAGTTTATCAAGAGTGAAGTCAAGTGGGACCCACATGTGCTTATTGGGATTGCAAGCCCAATTAAGGAGGTTTGAAGTTTATTTGGGTCAAGGCCTAACAAAAGCCCAAATTCTTTTCATATGTGGCGGATGGAAGTAAATTTAGTCAAATATGGACCCAAGCCAAATTTAACCATTATCATGAAACGTGAAAGGAGTATCAATGGACTCAAAGCCCATTAGAGTATTAAGTTAACTGAACATGATAATTAATATTTAAAGTGAAAACTATATTCACTTTTCACTTCACCTTGGGTCAAACCATTCACGCACCAAACACCCACTTCTTTCTCTCTTTCGATAGAAACACGAAAAATAACCCGTTAAACCTTTTTCCACCCAAACCCTAATTAACCCAAATTGGGGGTTTCATATTCCAAGGGTGTGTTAACACACGCGCTCCAAATTAATTCTCATGAAATCTGGATCAAGAAGATGGAGGGCATCTATCTGACGTGGCTTCTCTTCCCTGCTCTGATTGGCCAAGACACCTCAATTCTACCAAACCTCCAATAAAAAAGAGACACATCAGCTATCAAGAAGCACAACTAGCACACTTGATTGCCACGTTGGCGATCCATGTGCTAGTGTGCATATCTCGGCCATAGGATCAAGATGAGAGAGAAGAATAAATAAATTAAAGGTCAAGATTAAAGATGCTCCTCAACAACCTTCCACTAAGGGCCTTGGGGGTTGGCTATAAAAACCCCCATAATCTGTAATTTGATTATTATCCAATTTTATTTTAATGTTATTATGCTAGATTAGTTTTAGGAAAATTTTATTTTCTTTTCAAGTATTGTAATCATTTAAGTTGATTAATAAAAGTGAGTTTGGTTTAATTAAATTCGTGTTTTTACCTTTCTGTTGAAATTTAATATTGCAATTAACTCTTTAAAACTGTTTGGTGATAATAACAATAAAATTATTTGATTTAAGCTTAATCATAGCTTTTGTTAAATAGTTAGAATAAATATTGGGGAATAAACTTTCCTACTGAATGTTTATATAAAAAAATGTTCGAATGAAAAATTATGGTTCGAATGTTGATGTTTGATTCGACGGTGATGGCGTATGGTGGTGTTCAGTTGATTCGATTCAATTAGATAGCTCATCGCTTATCTACTTCTCAAAGGGTTCTTCAAAAGGTGCCAAGTCCTTTTTATTTTATGTTATTTATGTTAATGTTATTAAGTTTAATGATTGAGTTTATAGGATGTTACTGTTAGTTTATCTAAAATAATTTGATTATCTATTGAAATATTATGAGTGCATCTTTTTTAGATCTTAGTTGTGATCTGTTTGCTTCAAATGAATTTTTAGTTAACTGCTTAATAAAGGTTTTGGATAAATCTGTAATAAGGAGTTTTTTTATTAATCTGTTATGTGAGATTTTTAAACAAGTTTTGGAATCTGTTTTAAGTATGCTGGTATTATGATGTTATATCTGTTTGAATGATATTGTTGATGCTTGTTAGAAGATTTGCTGATGTTGTTTGACTTATATTTGTGCTTGTTTTTAGATTAAGGTTTTTTATATAGAGTGTTGGTTAATTGATAGAATGTCTTGTTTGATTTAGTCGTGTGTTTTAGTCACTGATAATTTGAACTTAGTTTGATATGTTTGATTTGTGGTATGCCTGAATGATATTGCTAAATTATTTCAGATAGGATTTAGGTTAGTAATATTTAAGGTATGCTAGCTTTATGGTTCTTATCTGAGTTAATTCACAAGTTGTGTAACTGATATAAGCTTTTATTTGTGCACTAGTCTGCTTAATATGTATTTGACCTGAGATTTGATATTTGTTGCGATTTGTTAGTATTGCCGAACTTTGTTATTTTGCTGAGTAAAAGATACTAACAGACTCATTTAGCCTGTGTAGTATTTGTTGATTTTATCAGTCCATGTTATATTCTCACTCCTGTGACATTTGATCTGTCAGTCCAAAGTTTATACACACAAAAAGTCACCCCTGTGACTTTAACTTGCTACTTTGTAGTCTAAAAATATTAATCACTAAAATGTCTCCTATGGGATTCGAACCCATGACCTCTTGGTCATGGGCCAAACACGCTTACCATCTCAACTAGCTCTACCTTTGTGATTTTCTACTGCTTATTTAAATGATATTGGGTTTTAATTAGGCTGACAACCTATTTGTGAATTTTAAATACATCATTTTAGTGTTAGTTATATCCAAATAATTTAATTTACTTTTAAAAAGTTTTAAGTAGTTTTCAAATAATAATTAGATTTTAATTAATTTAGATTATAAATAAAATGGTTTCATAAATAGATTTTTAAAATAGTGTAAAAGTATTTTAATTAAATAAGTTTTTATTAAATAAAACTTTTTAAATAGTTTATATTTTTAAGGTTAATTTTAAATAATTGTTTTTTTAGATAAAAATAATGGGAAACGATTCATGCACTTAGGTTTAATTTGTAGAATTAATTTTAGTTTAAAAACTGATAAACCATTTAAATCAATTGTCTAAATTGAAACAAAACGTCTCAAATTCACTCGATCTTCGTGTACAACGAACTTGGTTCATCATTGTGTTTAATTAAATCCGTCTTTGGTAAACTTTAGACTATTAATTTTTCCTAAAGGTAATTTTCTAATTTACCCTATAACGTATCTAATTAATATATACATCATCTCGATCACATCACTAACCCATTTTAAGTCATATGTAACCCACGGCAACATTTATACCCATAAGTTATATTTTGTGATTTTTAATATTCCATTTAACATGTAACATTTCATATTCCATTATTAAAACTTAGTAGACAAATCATATGGTCATTACTCATTCTAGCCGTGACCTTTAAGGACATGATTTTCATGATTTTTAAGTTACACAAGTTCATTTTATGAGATCTATGATTATTAGTTAACCATAGTCCCATAAAACAAGATTTGTAACCCATGCAACATTTAGATTTATAAAAGGTTTCATATGGTTTTTAAATCAAATTTAAAACATAGCATACAAGTCATAAGTTTCTTATTAAAAGATTTTAAATCATGAACATGATTTGCAGAAATAAGCCGTGACCTATAATGGTCATAGCTTTATCAAATCTTGATTTAACATGTTATTTACTCGTGTTTATAGATGTATGATGATTCATGCATGAAGAAATAAAAGAACATGATGTGTATACCTTTCTTGCCTAAAAGTACCAAGGATGATCTAGATGAACAAGGAGATTTGAGATCTACTCAAGATGGTGAACAAAACCCTAGTTATAACTAAGTCGTGGCCTATAATTATTCGGCTAGGGCTTGTTTATAGTGATTCCAAGAGAATGATGCTACCAAATGATTTGTAATCAATATGGGACAAAGATTTAGTTGATTTAATGAATCAACTTGGATTTTTGTGGCTTGTAGCCGAAATGTAGAGAGAGAGATGAAGAGAGAGATGAGTTTGCATGTATGAGAGAATGTGTGCGTGTTTCGGCTAAAAGGGAAGAGAGAGAGAAGGGCAAAAGGTATTATTCACCTTGGTAAGACATTTGTGCCAAGTGTCACCCCTTGCCTTTCCAAGGAAACTCTTCCTCTTCCACACAAGCCTATGTGTCGTGTCTAGCTAGCCAAAAGGGACAATGGGCTTGTGTTGGGCTTATCACAAAGGAGGGTGATGATCTTGGGCTAGTCCAAGAGTAATGTAATATGTAGGGGATGTATACGTATGCCTAAACGGATAAGTATGCATGATGTAACATTCTTCTCCAATTTGTTAAGTGTGGCACACACACACATTGCTAGTTATAACTTCATTACTTGTTTTTCCTAGTTGTATATTCATGGTTTTAGGTTATGAAGCTATTTTTAACAAAGATGTAAGTAAAAGTATAGTTACATGATGGACATGTTTATACACATCTTAAGGAAATATAACACATGAATAAGTATTCTAGGATTATTGGGTGGAAATTTATTACATTCAATCATGGTAAAATCATGGATTTTACAGCACCACCCCGTTATTTTAGCTTTGTCCTCAAAGCTACTAAAAACGTAGTTATCTTTTAAGTGAAAGATGTTCTAAGTATCATTCGTTTCAGACTCTCTCTCAGGTACGGATGGCGGCATGAACGCGAAGTGGTCTATACCTAGGTTAGTCTTATACGTCCGATTGAGCATTAATGAAAGCTTCTGTTATCACGGATGAACAGAAGAGAATGCAAAGAGATTTTTATCCGGGTTTCACTATACATCCGATTGAGCAGTAAAGGAGACTACGATTATGGATGGATAGGAAGGGAATGTAAAGAGATCTTTATCTGGATCGCACTATACATCCGATTGAGCGGTAAAGAAGACTGCTGCCATGGATGGATAAGAAAGGAATGCAAAGAGATCTTTATCTGAATCGCACTATACATCCGATTGAGCAGTAAAGGAGACTGCTGTTGTGGATGAATATGAAAGGAATGCAAAGAAATCTTTATCTGGATCGCACTATACATCCGATTGAGCAGTAAAGGAGACTGCTGCTATAGATGAATAGGAAAGGAATGCAAAGAGATCTTTATCTGAATCTACTGTACATCCGATTGAGCAGTAAAGGAGACTGCTGCTGTGGATGGATAGGAAAGGAATGCAAAGAGATCTTTATCTGAATCGCACTATACATCCGATTGAGCAGTAAAGGAGACTGCTGCGGTGGATGGATAGGAAGGGAATGCAAAGAGATCTTTGTCCGAATCGCACTATACATCCGATTGAGCAGGAAAGGAGACTGCTGCGGTGGATGGATAGGAAGGAAATGCAAAGAGATCTTTTTCCGGATCGCACTATACATCTGATTGAGCAGTAAAGGAGACTGCTGTTGGAGCATAGTTTGGCTAGGTCGGTCTGACGACTCTCCTGGGCCGTTCGTCATCTTCCCGGGTCCTGAGTAATGCTGCAAACAAAGGTAAACCGGTTAGACGTAGACCCGAGGCCGGAGCCCCGGGGTCCACCTCCGACGGTCAAGTTAGTATCGGATGAATATGTGGTATAAGAGGTGTAGTTATGAGAGAGAACCTGATTATAATGAGACCCCTACCCCTGTTTATATAGGCTTAGGGTTTCTTGAAGGATAAGTTTAGGTGTGTGTGGGCCGCGGGCCTGTTGGGCCGGGCCGAATACTTACTGTACGTCGACATGTCCCCCAGTCTAGTATGATATGGTCCATGATCATGTTATGCTAGACTTATTCGTGTATCATGCTCACCAAACAACCGCGTGCGGCTTGCTACTAAGACATCCTCGTGGGTTGTCCGTAACATATGGCTCCACTCGTAATGGGCTATTTTTAGCAAAAAAGATGATGGTTTGGGATTACGAATAGTGAGCATAGCCACTATACGTCATCATGTCCCCCCAGTCTAGCATGCGAGGTTGTCTCCGAGGTTACTAGACTTTACACCATATCCTCTATTTGTAAGCATATCCACGTCGAAAGAAATGGGAAAACATGTATACGTAAGACGGGTGGTTGTGCTCGAATGCTTGGTTTCCCGTGTTTAGACGGTAAGGACCCCGTAAGAAGAAAACGTGTTTCTATAGCCGGGGTAACACTGGCATTGGCAAGGTATCATTCTTATTCATCTCTAACGTGAGGATGATAAGAAGGTTTTGTGAAGGTGGAGGTGGAACCCGTATGCTGCATCGTGAACATTTGAAGGCGTAATTCTTATACCCACTAATGATGCAGCATAGTGCGAATATTGCATTCGTCATAAGGCCAACAGAATTCAAATTATGTGGCAAATGATACGGATATTACATCCGTCCTATGGCCACGGCATTTGATAACCACTTCCAAAATTTTTCACAGTTTTTCCTGGATTAAACATAGTTGATCAGGCTCCATCTAATTAAGTATAAACGATGTAAATTTTGGAAATTCACTCTTAGCCGGGCCAAGTAATTCATCACGGAAGACGTACTTCCGTAACAAAGATATGAACCAACAGAAGACGTACTTCTGTGGGAGAATGAGCCAGTGGAAGGCGTACTTCCACACCAAAAGATAACAATGCGCCGTGGAAGAATACTTCCACGGCGAAAATAATGAGCACGTGGAAGAGACACTTCCACGGCGAAGATAATAAGCACGTGGAAGAATACTTCCACGGCGAAGATAAGAAGCACGTGGGAGAATACATCCACGGCGAGGATAACGAGCACGTGGAAGAATACTTCCACGACGAAGATAAGAAGCACGTGGAAGAGACACTTCCACGGCGAAGATAATAAGCACGTGGAAGAGATACTTCCACGGCAAAGATGATGAGCACGTGGAAGAGATACTTCCACGGCAAAGATAATGATGCGCCGTGGAAGAATACTTCCACGGAGAAAATAAGAAGCACGTGGAAGAGGCACTTCCACGGCGAGGATAACGAACACGTGGAAGAATACTTCCAAGACGAAGATAAGAAGCACGTGGAAGAGACACTTCCACGGCGAAGATAATAAGCACGTGGAAGAGATACTTCCACGGCAAAGATGATGAGCACGTGGAAGAGTACTTCCACGACGAACATAATGAGCACGTGGAAGAGATACTTCCACGGTAAAGATAAGAAGCACGTGGAAGAGGCACTTCCACGGTGAAGATAATAAGCACGTGGAAGAAACACTTCCACCGCGAAGATAATAAGCACGTGGAAGAGATACTTCCACGACAAAGATGATGAGCACGTGGAAGAGTACTTCCACGACGAACATAATGAGCACGTGGAAGAGATACTTCTACGGCAAAGATAATGATGCGCCGTGGAAGAATACTTCCACGGCGAAAATAAGAAGCACGTGGAAGAGGCACTTCCACGGCGAAGATAATAAGCACGTGGAAGAAATACTTCCACGGCGAAAATAACAAGCACGTGGAAGAGACACTTCCACGGCGAAGATAATAAGCACGTGGAAGAGATACTTCCACGGCAAAGATGATGAGCACGTGGAAGAATACTTCCACGGCGAACATAATGAGCACGTGGAAGAGATACTTCCACGGCAAAGATAAGAAGCACGTGTAAGAGGCACTTCCACGGCGAAGATAATAAGCACGTGGAAGAAATACTTCCACGGCGAAGATAACAAGCACGTGGAAGAGACACTTCCACCGCGAAGATAATAAGCACGTGGAAGAGATACTTCCACGGCAAAGATGATGAGCACGTGGAAGAGTACTTCCATGACGAACATAATGAGCACGTGGAAGAGATACTTCCACGGCAAAGATAATGATGCGCCGTGGAAGAATACTTCCACGGCGAAAATAAGAAGCACGTGGAAGAGGCACTTCCACGGCGAAGATAATAAGCACGTGGAAGAGATACTTCCACGGCAAAGATGATGAGCACGTGGAAGAATACTTCCACGGTGAACATAATGAGCACGTGGAAGAGATACTTACACGGCAAAGATAAGAAGCACGTGGAAGAGGCACTTCCACGGCGAAGATAATAAGCACGTGGAAGAAATACTTCCACGGCGAAAATAACAAGCACGTGGAAGAGACACTTCCACTGCGAAGATAATAAGCACGTGGAAGAGATACTTCCACGGCAAAGATGATGAGCACGTGGAAGAATACTTCCACGGCGAACATAATGAGCACGTGGAAGAGATACTTCCACAGCAAAGATAAGAAGCACGTGGAAGAGGCACTTCCACGGCGAAGATAATAAGCACGTGGAAGAAATACTTCCACGGCGAAGATAACAAGCACGTGGAAGAGACACTTCCACGGCGAAGATAATAAGCACGTGGAAGAGATACTTCCACGACAAAGATGATGAGCACGTGGAAGAGTACTTCCACGACGAACATAATGAGCACGTGGAAGAGATACTTCCACGGCAAAGATAATGATGCGCCGTGGAAGAATACTTCCATGGCGAAAATAAGAAGCACGTGGAAGAGGCACTTCCACGGCGAAGATAATAAGCACGTGGAAGAGATACTTCTACGGCAAAGATGATGAGCACGTGGAAGAATACTTCCACGGCGAACATAATGAGCACGTGGAAGAGATACTTCCACGACAAAGATAAGAAGCACGTGGAAGAGGCACTTCCACGGCGAAGATAATAAGCACGTGGAAGAAATACTTCCACGGCGAAAATAACAAGCACGTGGAAGAGACACTTCCACGACGAAGATAATAAGCACGTGGAAGAGATACTTCCACGGCAAAGATGATGAGCACGTGGAAGAATACTTCCACGACGAACATAATGAGCACGTGGAAGAGATACTTCCACGGCAAAGATAATGATGCGCCGTGGAAGAATACTTCCACGGCGAAAATAAGAAGCACGTGGAAGAGGCACTTCCACGGCGAGGATAACGAGCACGTGGAAGAATACTTCCACGACGAAGATAAGAAGCACGTGGAAGAGACACTTCCACGGCGAAGATAATAAGCACGTGGAAGAGATACTTCCACGGCAAAGATGATGAGCACGTGGAAGAATACTTCCACGGCGAACATAATGAGCACGTGGAAGAGATACTTCCACGGCAAAGATAAGAAGCACGTGGAAGAGGCACTTCCACGACGAAGATAATAAGCACGTGGAAGAAATACTTCCACGGCGAAGATAACAAGCACGTGGAAGAGACACTTCCACGGCGAAGATAATAAGCACGTGGAAGAATACTTCCACGACACATGAATAAGCCAATGGAAGGGGTACTTCCGTGGCAAAGGCACAAGCCAATGGAAGAAATACTTCCTAGGCGCAGAA
The DNA here is from genome assembly GCA_025667525.1 of Glebionis coronaria. NCBI lineage: Eukaryota > Viridiplantae > Streptophyta > Magnoliopsida > Asterales > Asteraceae > Glebionis > Glebionis coronaria. Next base: position 369,615,658 of record CM046877.1, on the reverse strand, counting down.
ACAAGCGCGCAGAATGAGTAATTTCGCGTGGAAGGAATAAGCCAATGGAAGAGATACTTCCATCGCAAAGGAATAAACCGGCAGAATGCGGACTTCTGCGGCAAAGGAATATATCCAAAGATATTTGTGTGACGTGCACATAAATAGTGGTATTATTATACCCTAGTAGCCCCCCAAGTTTAATGGTGCTACACTCGATTAGTAGTATTAAACTTAAACAAGTATTCCAAAAGTTACGATCACGTAGACCAACGCGAATGGACGTACCATAGCCGCGTACTAAAGATATAAATTGGGTTCGAACGTGTGAACCAACGTGGATGGGTCGTGCCATAACCGCGAATTGTCATATAGTATAAGACGTATCTTAACTAACTTATGGGATGCGCTATGCCATTACGTGCAGCGTATCGCTACTACCATAAGGACGGTCAAAGTTTTGACAAAATTTTATTAGACGTGCACAGTGTGTCTTTTGCAAGTCCATCATGAGTCATGTGGTTTGCTAACTTACTACAACGTCTTGATAGCAAGGTGTCTAACAAGGATACATGATCCATGGTCGTTGGGGTTGCATCCCTCTTACACGACAAGTTGAATTATTAGGTTCACTCAATCCTCTTATTCCACCTGGGAACGATGTGTACATGTACGCCCGTAGGCTAAAGATGTCTGAGCGTGCAGACTAGCGCGGATGGACGTACCATGACCGCGGATGACAAATAAAATATATTATTTAAAAAAAAATATATGTAATATATCTCAATGATTTAAAAGATATACAGAATATCTTTTATAAATAAATAATATCAGAATATATCCTAACCAAATTAAAAAGATAAATAATATCTTTTAGTAATATATAGAATACGACCGATCGAACGGACGAGCGCGGATGGGCATACCATGACTGCGTATAAAGAGGTAGGGTCACGACACAATATTAGTAGGTCGGGTCGCGACATATACGGAAAATATATTAATCAGATCGAATATAATATCCCTTTGCCGATTTAAAAGATATACATGTCATCGAAAATAGCTTAGCATGAACGTCATACACAATCGGCCGCAGGTATCTTTTAGTAAATCACAGGATATTATGTTGGCAAAAATTCATATGATATTGATAATATTTTTTTGTCTACGCTTTAAAAGATACGTTTTTTAAAAAATACAACTATATCCTTTTAGCAAATCAAGTTATGCAAGCAAAATATTGGCAAAAAGGGAGGTTTTTGCACAAAAAAAAATTGGCAAAAGGGAGGTTTTTGCATCACAACATTGACAAGCTATACAGTGCAAGTTTCGTTCTAGTTTTTATAATGTATAAAAAAGTAACATACGATCCATTAATTGTACGTTGCGTATACTAAGCATTTATCAATCAGGCATTTAAACAGTTAATTGGTATAATAGTGTATCAAAAATATACGAGATATTGCATGGTAAGAGTGCCAATGAATTCTTAAAGCATACTAGCGCCATTAAATTCTTTGCATATAATCGCAAAGAGGTCGGGCCGTGATACAAAATTAATAGACCGATCCACGACATATATAAAAAGTATATTAATTAAATCAAAAGATATATGTAATATCTATTTTAAAAAACATACATAATATTTTTTATTTAAAATAGATGATATTATCATAAATTTACCAGTTTAAAATATTGGCTAAACTTGGCATGGCAAATATTGAAGCCAATTTGTTCAAGCTATATCATCAGAAAATCAAGTATTATTATGCCATTGTACGGCTAATCAAAAACTCTATGCCAACTTGAAAGCAAATATTATACTAGTAGCATGTTTTTAGCAATAACTAAAAAAATGGTGCATAGATTTATATGACCTACAAGTAGCATCTTCTAGCCATCTTTTTTTTTAAATCGTATAAAATATTAATTTATACAGTAGATATGATTAGCAGTACTAGGATATCACAATATCTACCAAAAAAGCCTTACAGTATAGTAAAAGAAGACGAAGAAAATGGCTAACCGATTCACCGTAACAACGGTGCAGTTTCGATGCTTTTCAGTAATAAGAGACCACGAAACATGATTTAGTCTCGATCCCACAGATGGCGCCAACTTGTTGGGGCATAGTTTGGCTAGGCCGGTCTGACGACTCTCCTGGGCCGTTCGTCGTCTTCCCGGGTCCTGAGTAAAGCTGCAAACAAAGGTAAACCGGTTAGACGTGGACCCGAGGCCGGAGCCCCGGGGTCCACCTCCGACGGTCAAGTTAGTATCGGATGAATATGTGGTATAAGAGGTGTAGTTATGAGAGAGAACCTGATTATAATGAGACCCCTACCCCTGTTTATATAGGCTTAGGGTTTCTTGAAGGATAAGTTTAGGTGTGTGTGGGCCGCGGGCCTATTGGGCCGGGCCGAATACTTACTGTACGTCGACAACTGCTGTGGTAGAGGGATAGGCGCGGGCTTCCCAACGGGGGTCGCAGCTATACCCTTCCAGGATCTGGAAGAGGACCAATGGCGTTGCAGATTTGGTTAGGAGGACAAATCCATTACAAATGGTTTCTGATACAAGGAGGACACGTCAGCATGTTTTATATGCTGGGGAAGTTGGGGATGTACTATATCTGCATCCTTTTCACGGGTGAGATACATGTTATACTCCACACCCAGTGATGAAAACTGGGGGTTGAAGGTAAAACAAAACATTTTAACTATAACCCCTCCTATTTCAACAGCTTTAAGAAAAGACTTACAGTTATACCTCAAGCTTGTGGGATTCAAACATTAGTTAATAGTACTAAAAATTTTACCCAACAGAGAGGTTAAGATTATTGTTGATGACGATTGGGTAGGAAGTTGCAAAGAATCTGCTTCATTCGCCGCGGGGCTGAGCGAGAGGGGCGCAGAAAATAATTACCTCAAATGGTGGAAATAAAAGAAGATACCAAGAATAAAGAAGTGCGCGCCTTGCAGGGAGCCGTAACAAGGGTCATGCATTCACTATTACTAGTTCAAAGTTTGTACAAATCCTGACTTCTAAAGAGAGGAAAGCACATCTCCCAGAGTCTGGTGGGTGATGGTATTGTCGAACTAATTGGACCCGAAGAGGAAAGAGGAATGTCCAAAAACATGGGACATTCAACATTTTTTTACGAGGGATGTCGAACCTAGCCCTACAAAATACACCCTTTGCGAGTTGGATGTGCCTTTCGGGTTTGGGGTTGATGTGTTTTTCAGGTTTAGGGTTGCCTAATGTGGCGGATATAACCCTACAAAATACACCCATTGTGAGTTAGATGTGCCTTTCGGGTTTGGGGTTGGAGAAACAGGTTAGGGGAATGGGGCATCACCGGACCAAGTACTCTCTGGCTTGTTGGTGCTAGGAATGACACTAAATCTAGTGTTAACTATATCGGGGTTATGGCTCCCCAGTATAATCAAGTTTTCATCTCCCCAAGGTACACGAACCAATTTTAGGTCATATAGGATGATTGCATGATATTTGTTAGTCAATTCATGCTAATGACGATATCAAAGCTATCAAGACTTTCTAGGGTCTGATTGATGTAAAGCGGGTGATTGGAAAATTTTAAGGAACAACCTCGAATGATGGTGTTAACCATCATAACTTTTCCGTCGACTATTCTATAGTATAATAGGAGTCTAGAACTAACGGAGGGATTTCCAATTCCTTACTAAATTTAGTAATTGTAATGCTTTGGTCTACCCATGTGTCAAACGAGATAGATGCATATCATTGGTTTAGTAAGAACGTACCAGGTACGATATTGAAGCCTGGATTAGCTTGGGCATTGTCGGCCATGTATACTTGCGAAGGAGTTCCCTTGTTGTCCTTCTTCTGGTTGGCCAACTTAGGACAGTCGGGTCTCACATGCCCAGGGGTTCCACACTCGTAACATACCACAGCTTTCTTTGGTGCACTACTACTTCCACCTGCGGGGTTTCGGTTTCCCTGCTGCCCACTTCCACTTCCACGGGCGTTGGACTTGCCCTTGTTGCTGTTCTGGGATTGGTATTAGGTCGACCTGGGGTAGCAACATTGGTTTGACAATCGCGAACAAAATGGCCTTGTTGGCCACATTTGTAGCATCCTTGGCATTGTCCTCTAGCAACATGATGATAGTTGCATTTTGAGCACTTGGGCTTGGTCCCTGAGTAGTTCTTGGTGCGGGTTATGGGAGTAGTGTCATCAGCCTTCCCAGCGTTTTGCTTTTTGGAAGGCTGCTGGTGCTGGCTACGAGAGCTTTTATCGGATTTTCTTTTGTTGGTCGTTTGCCTCTCGGATAGATTGCGGGCTCGCTTGTTGATCAGCTCAGTCGCAAATTCCATAGCACCTTCAACGGTAGTGGGTCGTGAAGCTAGCTCACTGTCATGAATGTTGTCAGGGAGTCCACTGACATACTTTTCAATCTTGTCACTCCTTAGAGGGAACATCCTGGTGCACATCAAGCTTAACTCTTGAAATATTTGGTTGTACCAAAGGATATCATTGTTCTTACACTTTAGATCCCACAGCTCGACTTCTAACTTCTTCATTTCTCCTCTGGGACAGTATTTCTCAGTCATTCTCTCCTTGAGGTTGGCCCAAGTGAGAGTATAAGCAGTGTCATGTCCAAGGGTGGCGACCATAGAGTTCCACCAGGTAAGGGCGCTCTCGAGTAGGGTGCATGTAGCAAACTTAACTCTGTTCTCGTCAGCACAATCGCTGATGCGGAAAACTGTCTCTAGTCTTTCGAACCACTGCATCATATGTAACCCACGGCTACATTTATACCCATAAGTTATATTTTGTGATTTTTAATATTCCATTTAACATGTAACATTTCATATTCCATTATTAAAACTTAGTAGAAAAATCATATGGTCATTACTCATTCTAGCCGTGACCTTTAAGGTCACGATTTTCATGATCTTTAAGTTACACAAGTTCATTTTATGATATCTATGATTATTAGTTAACCATAGTCCCATAAACCAAGATTTGTAACCCATGCAACATTTAGATTTATAAAAGGTTTCATATGGTTTTTAAATCAAGTTTAGTACATAGCATACAAGTCCTAAGTTTATTATTAAAAGATTTTAAATGATGAACATGATTTGCATAAATATGCCGTGACCTATAATGGTCATAGCTTTATCAAATCTTGAGTTTAACATGTTATTTACTTGTGTTTATAGATGTATGATGATGCACGCATGAAGAAATGAAAGAACATGATGTGTATACCTTTCTTGCCTAAAAGTACCAAGGATGATCTAGATGAACAAGGAGATTTGAGATCTACTCAAGATGGTGAAGAAAACCCTAGTTATAACTAAGCCGTGGCCTATAATGATTCGGCTAGGGCTTGTTTATAGTGATTCCAAGAGAATGATGCTACCAAATGATTTGTAATCAAGATGGGACAAAGATTTACTTTATTTAATGAATCAACTTGGATTTTTGTGGCTTGTAGCCGAAATCTAGAGAGAGAAATGAAGAGAGAGATGAGTTTGTATGTATGAGAGAATGTGTGTGTGTGTTTCGGCTAAAAGGGAAGAGAGTGAGAGAGAAGGGAAAAAGGTATGATTCACCTTGGTAAGACATATTGTGCCAAGTTTCACCCCTTTCCTTTCCAAGGCAACTCTTCCTCTTTCACACAAGCCTATGTGCCGTGTCTATCTAGCCAAAAGGGATAACGGGCTTGTGTTGGGCTGATAGGTGTGAAAACACCCATCCTTTTACCACTTATTTCTTGCTAAAACAAGACCAAAACGCGTAATTAATGTCATTTGTTTGGAATTATGCGTGGTTTGTGTGTTTGTTGTGTTTTCAGAGCCAACCGGATAAATATTAAAGAAAACATGGGATTGCATGGGTTTTATCGAAGAAAAAGACGAAAAGACGAAGTCTGTAGTCCAAGAGATGCAAAAGATTTGAAGTCAATGGGACTATTTGAAGATTTATTTAAGAAAAGGACCAAAGATGGAAGATTTACATATGTCGAAAGAACTCAAGTCTATTAAACGAAGAAATTAAAAGACGAGTTGAACTTATTCGTCGACAAATCCCGAATCGAAATCGAAAACGTCAACTTTTCTGAAAAGACGAGAAGACAAAAAGAAAGGGAGAAAGCCCACTCACCAACCAACTTGAAGGCCTATAAATAGGAGTTCCTTCACACATTAGAGCTAGTTTTTCTTTTCCAATTTTTTTCTTCCTTTTATTTTGTAGGGAACAAACCAACTCCCTTAAGGAGTTTTGTGATTTTTCATTTTTGTTGAATCCAAGTTCTTGTAAGTTTTGATCTTTCCTTTTGATTGTTTAAACCTTAATCATTTTAATATCATCTCTCCTTTAATCTTGTTCATCTTTTTTCTTTCTTTTTGATTCAAAGTCTTAAGTTTTTATTTTGTTGAGTTTGATCTTCAAAAGTAAGTGGGTTTTGTGTTTTTATTGTTTGGGTTTGATGTTTATCATTAGTAAATGATTGGTGGTTAGTATTGTTTAAGTTTTGGTTAAAAACTTGGTTGATTTTGGCTAAAAACCGATTCGTTTTTGTTTCCCTCTTCTTCGCTATTCAGTTAGCCAGATTCCGAACAAAGCAATTCTAGTTAATTATTCCGGATCAGTCAAACATTCCGGATGAAGCATTTCAATATTTATTCCGGATGAAGCATTTTCTTTATTATTCCGAATAAAGGATTTTCTCTAAGATATTACGGATCAAGCCATATTCCGAACCAGCATTTTTCATTCAGTTATTCCGAATTAGAGTGTTCATCCGGAATAATCAATATTCCGGATGAGTAGTTATATTCCGAATCAAGCTTTTTAGTATTTTATTCCGGATCAATCAATATTCCGAACCAGCAGTTTTCGTTTAGTTATTCCGAATCAGTGTATATTCCGGATGAGTGATTTTGTTAATTATTCCGCATGAGCAACATATTCCGAATGAGCATTTATTCCGGTTAAGCATAGTATTCCGAATGAAGCTTTTTGGTCAGTTATTCCGAACCAGCAGATATTCCGAATGAATCAAGATTATTCCGAGTAAAGAATATTCCGGATCAACAAAATAATTTCGGATCAATTTTTCTTTTGAGTATTCCGAATCAGTGTTTTTCTAGTAAGGGGTATTTTACTGTTTCTGTTTTATTGTTTAATTTTAATTCAATTCAAGCTTTATTGTTAATTGTTTTTATTAACTGCTTTTAGTTTATTTTTGCCACTTCACGCATTTTATCCTTTTTAGTAGAATAGATAACCAACCCCTTTTTTAGTAACCAAGAACAACTATTCCACTTTGAACCGTGATCGATTCGAGAAGATACCGAGAACTTAATTGAACCCATTCAAAATCCTTGTATCAAATGGCGCCGCTGCCGACTCTTTTCGTAAGGATTAACAGTTTTTAGTGAGAAATTGGATTTTGGGATCCGTTCACCGTGAACGTTACTTTTTCATAAAAAATTTCAAAAAATCCTAAAAAATATAAAACTTTCAAAAATACAAAAAAAAATAAAAAACATAAAAAAAACCAAAAAGATTTCTGCTTTGTTATTTCTTTTGCAGGTGCATGCGTACACGATCAACGTCTTATCCCGAGCCCGAGACTCTCAATAACTTAGACATGGCCGGTGTACACAACAATAATAATAATCCACCTCAAAACAACATGAACAATAACAACAATGAACCTCTACCGGACAATCGTCCTATGATCGAACTCTTGCAAGCACATGTAGAGGGCAACAACGATCCTATTGTCATACCCGCGATTGCAGCCAACAAATTTGAGCTCCAAATCCGGTTTCATTCAAATGGTCTCTGCTCAACCATTCTTGGGGCGTACCATTGATGATCCTCATGACCACATCAAAAGGTTCCTTCAACTCACAAATACGGTCAAATTCAATGGGGTTCCACAAGAGGTAATCCGCTTACAACTTTTTCCTTTCTCCTTAGAGGGACAAGCCCGGCATTGGCTTGCAAAGGAACCGCCCCAAAGTATTCTTATGTGGACGGACTTAGAGACCAAATTCATAAACTACTTTTTCCCTCCCTCTCGTACTACCGCTTTGCGGAATGAAATTATTAATTTTGAACAAAAGTACGATGAGACTTTTAGTGAATCTTGGGACCGTTTTAAAGACCTTTTAAGAAAGTGTCCCCAACATGGTTTTACCAAAGTGCACCAAATTAATACTTTTTACAATAGTTTAAGCATGAATGACCAAGATTCACTAAATAGTGCCTCGGGGGGTAATATTTTGGTTAAGTCTTCTAATGCCGCTTGGGATATTATTGAGAATAAGTCTCGAGTGCAAACCAAGAGTGTTCGGACCAATGCCGCTAGTGCTAGCACTAATGACAACGACAAGAGAATTGACAAACTTACTTCGCTTATTGAATCGCTTGCTGTCCACACCGCTAACAATACCAAAAGCATCAACGCTCAAAACGCTCAAGTCAATGCTGTAAGCCAACCATGTGAAATATGCGGGGGTCCTCACTCTTACACTACTTGTACCTCCACCAAAGACTATCCTTGTGAGAATGTTAACGCAGCATACGGTAATTATTCCACGGGAGGCTATCAAGCACGTCCTCAAGGTGACCGCAACTTGCTTAGCTATCGCTCAAACAACTTTCTTTCACCGCCCGGTTTTCTTCCAACCAATCAAAACCAACAACAAAACCTTAACCGAACCAATCAAAACCAACCTCGAGCACCATACCAACCACCTCAAAGACAACCATATCCACCTCAAAATCCTACTCAAGTTTACCAACCCGCTCCTTACCAACCACCTGCTTATCAAGCACCCCCTCCTACCCAACACAACGTTTTCAACCACGAGGTCGAAACGTACATGCGGACGAATGATGTGTTGGTGAAGAATCTGCAGACCCAGATTATTAATTTGAAGGGCGACATGGTGAAACAAGGGAATGATCTTAGAGCCGATATGCGAAACTCTTTGAGTAGTCAAACGAATGACCTAAGGGACATGATGGCTGGTTTCTTCCAAGGTAATCAACCCTCTTCTTCGGGTACTCTTCCGAGTAACACCGTTGCTAATCCAAGAGGGGAGATGAAAGCAATCACCACTCGCAGTGGAAAAGGTACCAAGGAACTCGAGCTTCCTACACCTACACTGGTGATTATGACAAAGGAAAACGAGTCCACTATTCCTATTCCTCCACCTCTTACTTCTACCCCTCCACCACCTAAGGATGTGAGTGATCCTACTATTCCAAAGCCTTCCTCTTCTTCCGATATACCTTATCCCTCAAGGTTGAGGAAAGAGAAGCTCAAAAGCAAGGACGATATTCAAGTTTCAAACTTTCTCAAAATGTTCAAACAATTAAATTTCAACATCTCCTTTGCTGAGGCTCTCGCTCACATGCCTAAATATGCGAAGATGTTTAAATATCTTCTTAGTGACAAGGAAAAGCTTCTTGATATTCCTAATACCCAACTTAATGAGAATTGCTATGCGGTTCTCTTAAGGAAATTGCGAACCAAACTTGGTGATCCGGGTCGCTTCTTAATCCCTTGCAACTTCCCGGGAGTAGAGAATTGCATGGCCCTAGCCGATCTAGGTGCTAGTATCAACTTAATGCCTCTAAGCGTTTGGAAGCAATTATCTCTCCCCGAGCTAGTCCCCACCAAAATGACTTTGGAATTAGCTAACCGTGCGGTTGCTTATCTGGTAGGGATAGCCGAAGACGTTTTCGTTGGCGTTGACAAATTCACCTTCCCGACGGATTTTGTTGTCGTTGACTACGAGATGGATCCTCGTGTTCCATTAATCGTTGGACGTCCATTCTTGAGGACCGGTCGCACTCTCATCGATGTAGAAGCGGGTGAGCTTATCATGAGAGTTGGTGACGATCAAATTGTCTTCAACATAGGTAAGATTTCTAAACAGCCTTATTCATACGAGAGTGTTAATTGTATCGACGTTCTTGATGAGGCTTGTGAAGAACACTTCAAAGATGCTTGTAAAAGTAGTCGTACCTCTCTTCCCAATGTTGAGACCGTTGCCTCCCTTGCTCCATCACTAACTCCATTTGGAGAAAGTGATTTCCTTTTGACAGAATTTGAAGCCACTTTGGGAGATCTGAACTTACAATATGATGATTCTCCCACTGATTGGGATGAAGACATTCGTACCATTGAGAAACTTCTCAATGAGGACTATATTTCTCCACCATCTCCCAAGGATATTGCTATCGATGAACCGAAGTTGACTACGCCCTCCATGGAAAATCCTCCGGATTTAGAGCTTAAGGAATTGTCGTCCCATCTCGAGTACGTGTTCCTTGAAGACAAGAAGAAGTCACCCGTCATCATCGCTAAGGACTTGAAAGAAGAAGAAAAATCTCGCCTTATCGCCGTGCTTAAAGATCATAAAAAGGCAATTGCTTAGAAAATTTCCGATATCCGCGGAATTGATCCAAACTTTTGTACTCACAAAATTCTCATGGAAGATGACTTTAAACCCGAAATCCAAAGCCAAAGAAGGGTTAATCCTCGAATTCACGACGTCATCAAACAAGAGGTTATCAAACTTCTTGATGCCGGCATGATTTACCCTATTTCGGATTCGCCATGGGTAAGTCCCGTCCATTGTGTGCCAAAGAAAGGCGGAATAACCGTTGTTCCCAATGAACACAACGAGTTGATTCCTACTCGTCTCGTTACTGGTTGGAGAGTTTGTATCGACTATCGCAAACTCAATGATGCCACGAGAAAAGATCACTTTCCTCTTCCTTTCATGGACCAAATGCTCGAGCGTCTAGCGGGTAATGATTACTATTGCTTCTTAGACGGTTTCTCCGGGTATTTTCAAATTCCCATCGATCCCAAAGACCAAGAGAAAACCACATTCACTTGTCCCTATGGAACATTTGCTTACAAACGAATGCCTTTCGGCTTATACAATGCTCATGGGACGTTCCAAAGGTGTATGATGGCTATCTTCCATGACATGGTTGAAGAAACTATGGAAGTCTTCATGGATGATTTCTCGGTTTATGGCGATTCTTTCTTTGCTTGCCTTGCCAATTTAGAACGTATGCTTAAGCGGTGTGACGACACTCGCCTTGTTCTTAATTGGGAAAAATTCCATTTCATGGTAAAAGAGGGCATCGTGCTAGGACACAAAATCTCCAAAGCCGGTCTTGAAGTGGACCGTGCTAAAGTCGATGTTATTGAAAAATTGCATCCACCTTCAACCGTGAAGGGTGTGAGAAGTTTCCTTGGTCATGCGGGCTTCTACCGTCGATTTATCAAAGATTTTTCTAAAATCGCTCGTCCGATGACCCACCTCTTGGAAAAAGATACTCCTTTTATCTTTTCCAAAGAGTGTATTGAAGCCTTCAACCTTCTTAAGGATAAGCTAACTAAGGCACCTGTCTTGGTTACCCCTAATTGGGAGCTACCTTTCGAGTTGATGTGTGATGCTAGCGACTTTGCTATTGGAGCTGTTTTTGGCCAAAGAATGAACAAACACTTCCAACCGATCCATTACGCTAGCAAGACAATGACAGGGGCTCAATTGCATTACACGACAACCGAAAAAGAGCTTTTAGCTGTTGTCTATGCTTTTGAAAAATTTCGCCCCTATCTTGTCCTTTCCACTACCATCGTGTACACGGACCATTCCGCGTTGAAGTACTTGTTAACTAAACAAGATTCTAAACCAAGACTTCTTCGCTGGGTTTTGCTACTTCAAGAATTTAAAATCGAAATTCGTGATAAGAAGGGAGCTGAAAACCTAGCCGCGGATCATCTCAGTAGACTTGAGGATCCTTATCAAGGGGATCATCCGAACAAAGAGATCAATGACTCTTTTCCCCTTGAGACCTTAATGTCTATCAACTCGAATTTTGATGAAACCCCGTGGTTTGCGGACATTGCAAACTACTTGGCGGGTGGAATTCTCATTGACGGGTTAACATCCCAACAAAAGAAAAAGTTCTTTAAAGATATTAAGACTTACTTTTGGGATGACCCGTATCTCTTCAAACAATGCGCTGATTTGATTATTCGCCGATGTGTTGATGGACCGGCAGCTTTAGTCATTCTCGAAGCTTGCCACAAAGGACCCACCGGTGGTCACTTTGGTCCCAACTTCACCGTAAAGAAAGTGTTTGACTCGGGATTTTATTGGCCCTCCATTTATCGTGACGCTCACGAAATGGTGAAAAATTGTGATGCTTGCCAACGACAATGCAAGATCACACATAAGGATGAGATGCCTCAAAATTTCATACAAGAATGTGAAATCTTTGATGTATGGGGCATCTACTTTATGGGGCCATTCCCTTCATCTAAAAGAAACAAATACATCCTTGTAGCCGTTGAATACGTTTCTAAATGGGTTGAAGCCAAAGCTTTACCCACTAATGATGCAAGGGTGGTTTGTAACTTTTTGAAGCAGCTATTCGCTAGATTCGGTGTGCCTCGTGCCATTATTAGTGATCGCGGGACTCATTCTTGCAATGATCAATTCGCAAGAGTCATGGCTAAGTATGGTGTCAATCATCGTCTTTCCACCGCATACCACCCACAAACTAATGGGCAGGCTGAAATCTCTAACCGAGGGTTAAAGCGAATTCTTGAACGAACCGTGGGAGAGCATCGTGCCTCATGGGCCGATAAACTTGATGATGCTCTGTGGGCTTTTCGTACCGCATACAAGACTCCGATTGGTTGTACACCATATCGTCTCGTGTACGGGAAAGCATGCCACCTCCCCATTGAGTTGGAGCACAAGGCTTACTGGGCCTTGAAGTGGGCTAACTTCGACATCAAAAAAGCTGGTGAACTACGCAAAATCGAACTCAATGAGCTTAATGAACTCCGGAATGAGGCTTATGAAAATTCTTTGATCTATAAGGAAAAGACTAAGCTCATTCATGACTCTAAGATTAAAAACCGAGAGTTCCAAGTTGGAGACAAAGTTTTACTCTTCAAATCTTGGTTGAAAATCTTTTCGGGCAAGCTGAAATCTCGTTGGTCCGGCCCATTCACCATTGCTCAAATTTTTCCATATGGTACTCTCGAGCTCGCTCAACCTAATGGACCTAATTTTAAGGTGAATGGCCAACGAGTGAAGTTTTATTTTGGAGAGGACATCTCTCATGAGATGATTCCATCCCTCTCCACCTTTCCTTTGAATTAGTTCGGAACCGAGTTAGGATCGTGAGTCGGTTAACAAAAACAAGCGCTCCTCGGGAGGCAGCCCGAGTATCTATCCCTTTCCGTTTTACCTCCTAAGTGTAGGGGGGGCCTATATAGGTTGTTTGTTTTTGTGTGGTGATGTGATTACAGGGATGAATGCACTTTTGGAACCTTTGAAGAACCGTGCTCCCGTGTTATCCGAAATCCGGTTCTAGCTCTCAACTATCATGATTCAATTTTCTTCATACTCACATTTGAAATTGATCACTTTAGTCGTCTCTTCCTTAACTTGATTTAACCAACGTGCACAATGTCATATGTGTAGAGGAGATTTTTCCCACATGCTTAAACATTGAGGACAATGTTTATATTAAGTGTAGGGGAGACTTCTATCGAAGTTTTAAGTGGACTTTTCCAGTAAAATGCCTTCATTTAACCGGAAATCATCTTTTTCAGCATTTTATAAATTTTTAATTAACTTTGGCCATATAGTCGTAATTTTTAAATTTTTATCGTTGCTTTCATGTGTATATATCTCACAATAAAGTCAAAAATAATAATAAAGTGATGTAGCAAGTTTAGAAGTCTTTGACATATTAGGCCCGTTGCGATTATTTTGACTCAACCCGAATAGACTTATCCAAGTTTATTCTAGCAAGTATCCTTAACCATGTAGACCTTAATTGGTTTATTAGGCTAAGCATCCACGAGTCTCATTACTTGAGATTTTAAATTGTGGAGAACGAGAAATGATAGAGTCAATTATAAGTCGGTATTCTTGCACAAGCACACTTGGTGTGATTATAAGCTTTTCCTCCCATTGCTTGCTAATAAATCTTATATGCAATAAGTAAGGTCATACGATTTTATTGAATAACTTAGCTTGTAGCCCAAGATCGTTTAAAAGTTGCTCGGTAATGATAAGAGTTCATAGCCAAGGCATAACTAATGAAGCGGGGCGCGAAGATTGGCGAGTCCGAAAAGGCCCTAACAAGGCATGAGGATTCCATTTTATTGCTAAAGATCCAAGGTGATGTGAAAAGCATTATTCCCAAAATCAATATGAAGGATCAAGACGCACGACGAAAAGCAATCAACTCCCATAAAGATCATGGAGAAGGCTATTCGAAAATACCCTAACAAGGTATGAGGATAAATAGATCCAAGTCCGAAAAGGAGGCGGATGGTTGTATCTCAAAATCCCAATTAACGATTGAAGAAATAATGATGAAGTCGTGGTCAAGAAAGTTAGAGTATCCCTCAAAAGTCTCTAAGTGAAGAAACTCTATTAACGAAGAGAAGACCATTATCTCAAGAACATCTCTCAAGATATGAAGTATGAAGTACATGCCAAATATCGGCCCGAGAAAGGTCTCAAATCGTGAAGCGAGTTATGCCAAGATATGAACTTTTTGAGGTCCCGAGAAGCAGTTTTAAGAGATTTTGTCCTTTAGCTAACTATTAATCAAATCGTCCTACTTTGCTTTCAGCCTAAATAAACTATTGAAATAAGTCCAAAAATGCATCTTCATGATCATTCTAAGACAAAAATAAAATATAAGAGATACACCTAGGAATAAGGGAGTTTAAGCATATAATTAAGCCATGTGTGTAAGTGTTTGTTTTGCTAACTTAAAATAACAATGATCTCGTTTTTAAGCTTAGTTTGGGGAACGTGAAACTTGAGGGTGATAAATCTTCGCAGCAACCGAAGCCCTAATGTAAGTCTTAGATCTCTTTGCGAGTTATTTCCATATAGCTATTTTCAAATGAAAATGGTTTTCTATCCCTTTTGTTTCATTCAAGCTTTTATATATCTCTTTAGTAGTAGTGGTTATTGTTAATAAGGCCAAGGTTGATTGATTATGGGAAAAGTGTAAATTTGCTTTATCACTAAGCATTGCATGAGGGCATGGCAATGGTTAAGTGTAAGGGAATTGATAGGTGTGAAAACACCCATCCTTTTACCACTTATTTCTTGCTAAAACAAGACCAAAACGCGTATTTAATGTCATTTGTTTGGAATTATGCGTGGTTTGTGTGTTTGTTGTGTTTTTAGAGCCAACCGGATAAATATTGAAGAAAACATGGATTTGCACGGGTTTTATCGAAGAAAAAGACGAAAAGACGAAGTCTATAGTCCAAGCGATGCAAAAGATTTGAAGTCAATGGGCCTATTTGAATATTTATTAAAGAAAAGGACCAAAGATGGAAGATTTACATATGTCTAAAGAACTCAAGTCTATTAAACGAAGAAATTAAAAGACGAGTTGAATTTATTCGTCGACAAATCCCGAATCGAAATCGAAAACGTCAACTTTTCTGAAAAGACGAGAAGACAAAAAGAAAGGGAGAAAGCCCACTCAACAACCAACTTGAAGGCCTATAAATAAGAGTTCCTTCACACATTAGAGCTAGTTTTTCTTTTCTAGTTTTTTTCTTCCTTTAATTTCGTAGGGAACAAACCAACTCCCTTAAGGAGTTTGGTGATTTTTCATTTTTGTAGAATCCAAGTTCTTGTAAGTTTTGATCTTTCCTTTTGATTGTTTAAACCTTAATCATTTTAATATCATCTCTCCTTTAATCTTGTTCATCTTTTTTTTCTTTTTGATTCAAAGTCTCAAGTTTTTATTTTGTTGAGTTTGATCTTCAAAAGTAAGTGGGTTTTGTGTTTTTATTGTTTGGGTTTGATGTTTATCATTAGTAAATGATTGATGGTTAGTATTGTTTAAGTTTTGGTTAAAAACTTGGTTGATTTTGGCTAAAAATCGATTTGTTTTGGTTTCCCTGTTCTTCGCTATTCAGTTACCCAGATTCCGAACAAAGCAATTCTAGTTAATTATTCCGGATCAGTCAAACATTCCAGATGAAGCATTTCAATATTTATTCCGGATGAAGCATTTTCTTGATTATTCCGAATAAAGGATTTTCTCTAAGATATTCCGGATCAAGCCATATTCCGAACCAGCATTTTTCATTCAGTTATTCCGAGTCAGAGTGTTCATCCGGAATAATCAATATTCCGGATGAGTAGTTATATTCCGAAACAAGCTTTTTAGTATTTTATTCCGGATCAATCAATATTCCGAACCAGCAGTTTTCGTTTAGTTATTCCGAATCAGTGTATATTCCGGATGAGTGATTTTGTTAATTATTCCGCATGAGCAACATATTTCGAATGAGCATTTATTCCGGTTGAGCATAGTATTCCGAATGAAGCTTTTTGGTCAGTTATTCCGAACCAACAGATATTCCGAATGAATCAAGATTATTCCGGGTAAAGAATATTCCGGATCAACAAAATTATTCCGGATCAGTTTTTCTTTTGAGTATTCCGAATCAGTGTTTTTCTAGTAAGGGGTATTTTACTGTTTCTGTTTTATTGTTTAATTTTAATTCAATTCAAGCTTTATTGTTAATTGTTTTTATTATCTGCTTTTAGTTTATTTTTATCACTTCACGCATTTTATCCTTTTTAGTAGAATAGATAACCAATTCCTTTTTTAGTAACCAAGAAAAACTATTCCACTTTGAACCGTGATCGATTCGAGAAGATACCGAGAAGTTAATTGAACCCATTCAAAATCCTTGTATTATGGGCTTATCACAAAGGAGGGTGTTGATCTTGGGCTAGTCCAAGAGTACTGTAATATGTAGGGGATGTATACATATGCCTAAACGGATAAGTATGCAAAATCCTTGTATCATGGGCTTCTCCAATTTGTTAAGTGTGGCACACACACACACACACATTGCTAGTTATAACTTCATTACTTGTTTTTCCCTAGTTGTATATTCATGGTTTTAGGTTATGAAGCTATTTTTAACAAAGATGTAAGTAAAAGTATAGTTACATGATAGACATGTTTATACACATCTTAAGGAAATATAACACATGAATAAGTGTTCTAGGATTATTGGGTGGAAATTTATTACATTCAATCATGGTAAAATCTTGGATTTTACACTTCCACACATGGAAGAGGGTATATATACCCACGAACCACATGGGCTTTCCATGGGCCGTGGTTTTGTTTCCATGAGCCGGGCTTGGCTTGTCTTGGGCTTAGAGCCCCTAACTTATACAATATTAGCTTAAAGTCCAATCCCGGTTTTCTCGACTAACCTATTACAATACAAGACCATTAACGATTAAGATGACCTATTACATTCTTGTTCGACTATATAAAATATAAGGCTAAAAATCTTCCCCAATGTATCAGTCATCTTTAAAATGCATAAGATGATTGGGTGAATACATTCTTGTGGAGGTGATCTTCCTTCTTAGGTCTTGTATCTTGGTCTTGATCTTGTTTGTAACGGTTTTGTTCCTTCATGCCTTGTGATCTTTATCTTGAGCCTTTGTCTTTTGACTTTGAGTGCTTGAGATCTTCAGTCTATCCTTGATAGTGTTCATCTTGTGCTATTGTGACAAGATGACCTATTACATTCTTACATTCTTAAGTATCTTGATTATCGCCATCTTGTGATATTGTGACTTCTAAATCAACATATTCATATGATTGTAGTGTTTTACCACACCTTTAGGAAAAGGAGGGTAAATAGGGAAAGTATTAAATACGACGGTTTAGGAAAACCGTGTAGAAATGACCCTAATGAAGTTCGTTTCCCAAGGAGGTATATGAGTGTGAGAAATTCGTAATTGGTTTGAGATTAATGATGGTTAGAAGGGGATGAGAAAAGAGGATGACGAAGACGTGAAATTAATTACTACGACGACAAAACGTAAAACCGGAAAATAAGCTAAAATAAAAATTAATTCTAAAAATTACCAAAAATTCACCAAAAATCAAAATAAATAAACTAAGAGTTTACCAATGATCAAAACGTTTTCAAAACTTTTAATTAATTAAATATTCAATTTTTAAATGCTAATTAAAGCCCTAAAAATCAATTAATTATCAAAAAGCCCAAATAAAGATTTTTCAATTGGTAAACCTCTAAAATGACCTAAAAAGATTAAATACTATTTTTAGAAAATTTTTAAACTAATAAAAACTATTTAAAATGATTTAAAAACTATTAAAACTTAAGATAATTATAAAAATTAATCTAAAAGTGATAAAATTAATCTAAGAGTTGCAAAAATCCTATTTTAATGTCTTTAAGCTAAGAAAAATGTAAAAGCTGAAAAATGTGAAATTTGAAAAATAATAATAAAATAATATTAAAATAATATTAAAAATCCAAAAATTATAAAAAATTCTAAAAACTTGCAAACTAGTTTATTTTAACCTAAATAAACAGAAAATGAAAGTGAAATGACCAGAATACCCCTATTGGGCCCTCAAATGGGACAAAACCAAAAACCGTCCAATTAAATGGGCTTTTTAGCCCAAAAAGTCAAACTTGGCCCAATTGACTTGGAAAAGCCCTATCTGACTTAAAATTCAATTCTAAACACAAAACTCTAAAGGCCCAAAAGCTGAAAGTGAGCTTATCACAGCTTATCATTAATGGGCTTTTTAGCCTATTAAGCAATAAGCTAATGCCATAAGCTCTAATTTGACACACAACCTTCTTTTGGGATACTAAAGAGATCTGTAAAAAGAAATTTTGAAAAAGCACACTCAATAAGCCAGAAATAAGCAAAGTATAATTTCACTAAAAGACAAAATAGTCGGGTTTGAGATTTAGGGCACCTCAGAACTTGATTCAACTTGAAAAATGTCACATATGAACTCAATAAGCCAAATCAATCAACAAAATTCCAATACGAAACACCAATAAGCCAGAATGAACCAATAAGCACTTATGAAAAAGTCAATTAAGTTGGTTTTCTAGTCAAACCCTAAAGTCAACCCACCAACTGCTCCAGTATGACTAAATGGGTCAAATAATGAGCACCTATTACAAAATCCAAGTTGTTGCTGGTTAAAATAAGCTATTTTAGCTTATTGATAAGCTGAAACCCAATTAACACTAGCAGTGGCTAGCAACAGGGGAAAGGAGTTCCCACTGCTTTGACTATTTGACCAAGCTTTTTAGAGAGATTTAGTTGGATTCAATTGGAAACAAGGGCACCCTTGTGATCAGTGAATCACAAGGAGTCAATATCAACAAGAAAATCAAAATTTGGTTCAAACAATAAGCCCAGAATAAGCCCAGAATAAGCAAACAGTCACTAGATATAGCACATATATGGGAAATAAGCAGTTATGCACAAATAAGCAGATATAACATGAATAAGCCAACCAAATTCAACCAGATGCATACACAAGCTATATAAACTATGAATAAGCACAAACAAACTTAAATCAACCACTGAATCAAAGTTAATAAGCAAAATCAAGCACCAACAGTTACTGATAAGAACAAGATGAATATGCAGAAACTTTTGCTGATCTAAATGACCATAGATCCAATTTCAATGCTTCAAATCTCTTTCCCTGATGTTATTAACCTAGTTTAATCACTTGTTAACCCTAGTATATGATTAGATCTAGGTGTCCCTTAAACCAAAACATCAAGAAAACAAGATTTTATAGCCCTATTATGAATCTAGGTGTTTCAACCCACAAAACTTGCATACAAATGACCAAGTATATCAGGTAAACAAGTACCAACAACCACAAGCACAATATACCCAATCAACAAGCCTTAAAACCTGCTTATGCAGTTAACCCAAACACCCCTTAAAAACCTGTTTTGACAAATTTCCAAAGGTTTATCCAGATTTATCCCACAAATCAAGCTAACAACACCTCAATAACATCAACCCAACACAAGTAAACCAGATTCAACCACAAAATCACAGATTCAAGAACAATCAAACAAAATCACAAATATTCAGAAAATAAAGGAGAAAATTAAAAAGGAGAAGGGTGCAAACCTCCAAGACCTACATCTAGGCCCTGGATTGTTTGAGATGAGGTACTAGCAGAACAAGTACCAGCTTCCAATGCTGCTAAGATGAAAAAACAATAAAGTGAGATCAAATAACCAATACTTTCCTGATTTTAGAAATCCAAGTTTTATTACTTAAAACCTTGCCTCAAAAACCTTCAAACATGTAAATGGAACTCAGAATTAGGCTATTCTAACACCAACTTTTAATAAACAAGAACAAGATTTCACAAATTTCTGAAAATCAAATTTTATTAACTTAAAAAGGGATTACAAAGATTGATAGCCTAAAACTGGAACAAAAGCTCTCTCACATGTTGAGGACTCTTTTTATAGGAAAATGCTAGCTAATCACTGTTCACAAACCCTAGAAGTGAATTTCCTATAATGTCCTTGAGGTCTTCTAGACGATTCTTGGTTATGAGCTGTCCAAAATGATCCTAGACGTTCAAAATAGCTTTGGGGTGAAGCAAAGTCTCTCAGCTGTTGATCTTGACACGTGGCATACCTTGGAGAGCAAGGTGTGGTATGATTGGTGGACGGGTTTGAATGGTGGGGTCACATGGTGAGCGGGAGTGAGTGTTTTAAGGTTAGGAAGGGTTTCTGGGCGTGTGAATCAAGTGTGGGTAAGGGTAATTGAAAATTACCCTTTGTTTTAAGTGATGTAAAAACTGGGTTCTTACTTGCTACAGTGACAAGGTTTGATCCGTTTTTGTAGGATTGTGTTTGTGTTTGGCGCATTTTTGTTTCAAATGTTTCAATTGCCCATGTTTAGCCCTTGTGTTTTAGGAAAGAATGTAAATCAAGTTTTCAGCCAACAAAAATGTGTTTCCATTGATTTTGAAGTTTCCATCTTCACACATTTGGCACAAAACTTTTCCAAAGGTTTCAAAGGGTTGTTTTTGCCATTTTTGGATATTTGAAGGAATGATTTTGGACTTTGTTGATCTTCAAAGGTCTTAAATGTAACTTTAACTCCATGAGGGACCATAATTGACAAATTAGCATAGTTGAGGGATTAATTTTGCCATTTCTTCAAAGTTGAAGGACCTTTTGTGTAATTTTGACAAACTTAAGGAAACAAACTTGTAATTACGAATTCACAAGGGTTTTAAGTGTCATTTCTTATTTCATTAAGGATCAATCTTGCATATCTTCGAGTCTTCAAGGGTATTTGTTGAATAAATCATGAACTAGGGCCTGGTTCTTTATACGGCTTCGTTTCTCATGTCCGTTTTCCTTGTTTCTTGTGATCTTTTGTCTTTTTCACAATATCCACACCTAAAATACACAAGTAAACAAACACAAGTATGTATATGGTATTTTATGACATTTTTATGCATTTAAAGCCCGAAAAGAACGATGAGATCATGTATAAATGCCATCTCATCACTCCCCCATACTAGACCATTTCCGTGCCCTCACGTAATGCTAGAATAAAGTATCTAATCATCACCAACGTTCAATTTTATTAACCTTTATTGAAAAGTAAAAGACTTGCAACAATACTACGAAGATGTGTAAAGACATAATGTATGATTTTCATCACAAATGTGACTTTTAGGGTTAAAGAATAGAAACAAGTAAATGTCCCTTAGAGTAAACTTCGTCATCCTTGATTGTCATACATTCCATTTTAAGTGCAAAAACGAGATCATTTTTGGTACAAGTCACAATGCTAACACTACTCATACGTCCAAATTGTGTAATACTTTTTCTCCCCGCAATCCTAGTTATTATAAAAGGAAATGGGTTACTAGCATTTTTTAACTATTTTTCATAGATCACAAGTGAATCATATTGACTTATTTGAGTAGTTATTAGTCCGAAATCAAAGTAGCACGATTTAATCGATAGTTAGCCGAAGGACAAAATCTTTTAAAACGGCTTCTCGTGTATCTCCTTAAGTTCATATCTTGGCATAACTCGTTGCACGATTTGAGACCTTTCTCGGAACGATATTTGGCATGTACTTCATACTTCAAGTCTTGGGAAGACGTTCTTGAAATTATGGTCTTCTCTTCATATATTTGGAATTTCTTCACTTGATGTTTTTGAGAGAATCTTCATATTTGGACCACGACTTCATCATTTTTCTTCAATCTTTATTTTGGACATTGATATACAACGATCCGCCTCCTTTTCGGACTTGGATATATTTATCCTCATACCTTGTAAGGGTCTTTTTGGATAGACTTTCTCCATGATCTTTAAGGGAGTAATTGCTTTTCGTCGTGTGTCTCGATCCTTCATATTGATTTGGAATAATGATACTTCACATCATCTTGGATCTTTAGAAAAAATAGAGCTCCTCATGCCTTGTTAGGGCCTTTTTGGATAATCACCAATCTTCGCGTCCCGCTTCAATAAGTTATGCCTTGGCTATGAATTCTATTCAACCCCGAGCAACTTTTAAACGATCTTGCGCTAGAGGCTAAGTAACCTTTCAAATCGTACGACCTTACTTATTGCAATTATTTTTGTTCCTAATGCATTGATCTTATGGGAAGAAAAAGCCACAATTAAAAACATATGAGTTTTTGAAAGAACATTTTCATGTTCTACGTTTAGCATGATCACTTGTCAAACTCTATCACTTCTCGTTCTTCACTATATAAAGACCTCTAATTAAAGAGACTCGTGAATACTTAGCCATGCAAGTCAAAATTAAGCCAAATTTGGATTAGCTTTCATTAAGACTATATCAAATCAAAGTTTTGGGTTTTCAAGCCACCTATAGGATCTTGCACTTTCTTGGACTTTTTCAAGTTTAGAGAATGCATTTTATAGTTCCCTTGATAAGTGACTTTCTAGGATCAATTATAGGAACTTGCGAAAAGTTCTTGTTCTTAACCCGTATGAGTTAAGACTTTCGCGTTTTAAAGTTCCCTATATAAAAGTCTAGCAAAACTTGAATTGAGCGGGTTAAGGAATGTAAATGGCTCCAAATTCCCATCAAGTCAAAAATTAGCTCTTATTCTACCCATCGGAAAATATACATTCGTGTCTTAAAAACACTTATGAAAATTAAGAAAAATTGTAAAATTTTGCCATTTTTAGCCTTATTAGCAACAAAAACAAAACATTGAAAGTTGGAAAGCATGAGGGCGTAGCAAAGCAAGTACCTATTCACCCCCCCCCCATACTAAAAGTAAACATTGTCCTCAATGTTTCGAGTCTAAAGGTGGAGAACCCCCATACTAGAGACGAAGAATCGAATGCTTAGGATCTAGCATGGAAAGGGTGATCAACAATATATCTAAAGCCGTTTATTAAGTATGCTAAAAGATAATTGTTAGAACAATAAAGGATATGTCAATGGATTCGTGAAAAACTTCTTCAAGCAAACGATGGAGGCTCACGTAAACGAACACGAAGGTCTTCAATCGTAGATGATGATGATGATCTAGATAACACAATCACAAACAACCACGAGACAACGAGTTTGAAGGGTACAAGTCCCCTTATTAGTGATTAGTAAGCATAAAAAGATAAGCATGAGATCTCCCCCACGAGGCACCTCGTTTTTTATTACCGAGTCATGAGCTCGACTCGATTCCCTTAATGCTAATTATCATTGGGGAAGGTGACTTGGTCGAGGTCAACCATTGAAGGAATTTCCCCACCAAAGTAGTGCTTAAGCCTATGTCCATTCACCTTGAAGTTAGGACCATCATCTTGAGCTAGCTCGATGGTCCCATAAGGAAACACTTGTGTAATGGTGGAAGGACCCGACCAACGAGATTTCAATTTCCCGGAAAATATCTTAAGTCTAGAGTTAAAAAGTAACACTTGATCACCAACGTTAAAAACCTGGTTTTTAATCTTTACATCAAAAAACTTTTTAGTCTTTTCTTTGAAAATCAATGAATTTTCATAATCATTGTCTCTTAATTCATCCAATTCATTCAATTGTATTTTCTGGTGATCTCCCGCGGTCTTCAAGTCAAAGTTTGCATGCTTAAGGGCCCAATATGCCTTGTGCTCCAATTCAATGGGCAAATGACAATTCTTCCCATAGACTAACTTATAAGGAGTGCAACCGATAGGTGTCTTATAAGCGGTCCTAAAGGCCCATAAAGCGTCATCGAGTTTGTCGGACCATGAAGCACGGTTTTCTCCAATTGACCTCTCTAAAATCCTTTTCAAAGCGGTTCGAAACCTCGACTTGCCCACTCGTTTGCGGGTGATAAGCCGTAGAAAGATGATGAGTAACTCCATATTTCTTTAAGACCTTCTCGAATTGGTCATTACAAAAATGGGTTCCACGATCGCTTATAATAGCACGAGGGGTTCCGAACCGAGAGAATAGTTGCTTCAAAAACTTCACTACCACACAAGCATCATTAGTAGGAAAAGCCTTAGCTTCCACCCACTTAGAAAGGTAGTCCACCGCTACGACGATATACTTGTTACCATGAGACGATGGGAACGGCCCCATAAAGTCTATTCCCCATATGTCGAAAATCTCACACACTTGAATTATGTTTTGCGGCATTTCATCATGTTGAGACGATTTTCATTGACGTTGGCACGAATCACATGACTTCACAAGTGCGTGTGCATCACGATAGATAGAAGGCCAAAAGAAGCCGGCATCGAACACTTTCTTTGCCGTGAGATTAGCACCATGGTAACCACCCGTGGGTCCCTCGTGACAAGCTCTAAGGATGTTAGAAGCTTCGGCACCAAAAACACAACGTCGAACGAGTTGATCCGCACAAACCCGAAAGAGATAAGGGTCGTCTCAAAAATAGAACTTGACGAAACCAAAGAATTTTCGCTTTTGTTGTGTCGTCATACCCTTGATTATGAAATTGCCTGCATGGTAATTTGCAATGTCGGAAAACCATGGGGTGGTGTCTTTAGAATTCACTACACCGAGAGTCTCGAGAGGAAATGTTTCGATGATTTCCTTTTTTTCGAAAACATCTTTGTGAGGATCTTCTAGACGAGAGAGATGATCGGCCACTAGATTCTCGGCTCCTTTTTTTTCAAGCACGGTGACATCAAATTCTTGGAGGAGGAGCATCCAACGAAGCAATCTCGGCTTAGCATCTTGCTTAGCTAAGAGATACTTGATAGCCGAATGGTCGGTATACACGATGCTTTTAGTTAAGACGAGATAAGGTCGAAATTTCTCAAAAGCATAGACCACGGCAAGGAATTCCTTTTCCGTTGTGGTGTACTTTAATTGAGCCTCGGTCATCGTCTTACTAGCATAATGGATAGGACGGAAATGCTTGTCATAACGTTGCCCTAAGACGGCCCCTATAGCATAATCACTTGCATCGCACATGATTTCAAAGGGTAATTCCCAATTAGGAGCAACAAGAATGGGAGCTTCGGTAAGTTTCCTTTTGAGAGTTTCGAAAGCTCTAACACAATCCTCATTGAAATTAAAAGGAGCATCCTTCTCGAGAAGGTGTGTCATAGGTCGAGAGATTTTCGAAAAGTCTTTGATGAAACGACGATAAAAGCCCGCGTGGCCTAGGAAACTCCTAACTCCCTTAACGGTTTTGGGATGAGGTAACTTGGCGATTACGTCTACCTTAGCTTTATCGACCTCAATCCCCGCTTTCGAGACCTTATGTCCTAAGACGATTCCTTGTTTACACATAAAATGACATTTTTCCCACTTAAGCACAAGATTGGTTTCTTCACAATGTTTTAACATTTGCTCGAGATTAGATAAACACGACGTGAACGAATTGCCAAACACCGAGAAGTCATCCATAAACACTTCCATCGACTTCTCGATCATATCGTGAAAAATTGCCATCATACACCGTTGAAACGTACCCGGTGCATTACAAAGTCCGAAAGGCATCCTACGATAAGCAAACGTTCCATAAGGACACGTAAACGTAGTCTTCTCTTGATCACGAGGGTCAATAGGGATTTGAAAGTAACCGGAAAAACCATCTAAAAAGCAATATAATTCATTTCCCGTGGGTCGCTCCAACATTTGATCCATGAAGGGCAAAGGAAAGTGGTCTTTACGAGTGGCGTCGTTTAACTTTCGGTAGTCAATACACACCCTCCACCCGGTCACAACACGAGTGGGAATTAACTCGTTGTTTTCATTAGGCACAACGGTCATTCCTCCCTTTTTAGGGACACAATGGATTGGGCTCACCCATGGGCTATCGGAGATAGGATAAATCATTCCCGCGTCAAGGAGTTTTAACACTTCCTTTTTAATGACATCGTGAATTTGGGATTCACCCTTCTTTGACTTTGAATTGCGGGTTTGCAGTCCTCCTCCATTAAAATCTTGTGAGTACAAAATTTTGGGTCAATACCCTTAATGTCGGAAATTTTCCACGCAATTGCCCCTTTATGAGCTTTAAGAACTTTCAAGAGCTCGGTTTTTTCATCATTAGCAAGACCTCTTGCAATAATAACCGGCAACTTGTCATCACCTTCCAAGAATGCGTATTCAAGGTGAGAAGGAAGATCTTTCAATTCAAGGATAGGTGGTTCCTCGATTGAAGATTTTGGTTCAACACTCATAACTTCCATCGGCGGAAGAAATGGTGAAATAGAAGTATCATCACTAATCAACACCTCATCTTCATTGTAGATTTGATTTGAAGTGATATTGCCTCCTTGGAATGGAGTGAGATTTGGTGTAGAATTAGCAAGAATCGGAGCCAAAATAGTGGGATTGCCACTTGACGAGCTATCGGAAAAACCTAACACTTCTTGTGAAAACTCATCGCAAACCACATCAACTATGTCAATGTGATTGATGGTAGCGATTGCATAAACATGAGAAGGTTTTGAGTTTTGATTAGCGTTTATAACAAGTTCCTCTTCGTTGAATCTCAAAGTGATAGTTCTTGCATGAACGTCGATAAGTGATCTCGAGGTGTCTAAAAATGAACGACCTAAAATTAGAGGAACTTGAGGATCCGCGGGGATGTCGACTACTATAAAATCAACGGGATAGTAGAACTTCCCCACTTTCACGAAAACATCTTCGGCTACTCCGCATGCTAAAATCGTAGAATGATCGGCCATCTCGATAGACATGTTCGAAGGAATAAGAGCCGGAAGCGAAAGCGATTTCCAAATGGAAAATGGCATCAAATTAATGCTCGCACCAAGATCGGCCAAGGCGAGGCATTCTTTCATATCTTGTATGTCACAAGGAATGAGAAACTTTCCGGGGTCACCAACGTTTTCTGGTATGCGGTTAAGATAAACCGAAGAACAATTGGCAAGCTTTGAAAGCTTTTCCTTATCGCTCATCATACTTTTAAAAGTGGAAGCGAAACGAGCCATATACAGTCGGCTAAACTCACATCAAAATGCACTTGTTGAAACATTTTTATAAAAAGATCGATTTGTTGTTTGTTACGTTCTTGCAATTTCTCTTTGTTTCGTCTCGAAGGGTAAGGTAAGGGTGGTGTGGGTTGGACATTAGGCAACGGCCTTGGAATCTCGGGTTCTATAATTGGTATTGGTTCAACCGTAGGCGTGGTATGAGCGGTACTTCGTGGAATTGTAATATGCTCCTTTTCGACCATCACCTCGGGCTCTTTCTCGATTTCCTTCTCCATAGAAGTACTTGGACGAGAGATTGGTTCTTTGAAAGTTTTACCACTTCGTGTAGTAATGACCTTCATTTCTCCCTTTGGGTTTGCAATGGTATCACTAGGAAGAACACCCGAGGAAGATGGTTTACACATGATTGCTTCAAACATTTTTGCCATTCGGTCTTCAAATTTTGATTGCCTAGCATCCGCTTTTAACAATTCTTGCTTAATCTCATGTTTTCCTTGTTCCATCTTTTGTTGATTTTGTTGAAGACGTTGGACATTTCCTTCCATTTTGTTAGCATGAGTTTTAAGTTCATTAGCAAGTTCGTTTTTAAGCTCGTTTTTCAACTCGGATCTTAAGCTAATCATCTCACGTTGCATGTTATCAAATTTAGCATCATTTGCTTTAGCATAATCCAAAAATTCTCCTTGAATATTTTTAGTGTGAGCATTTTGAAAACATTGTGTAGTGTTTTGAAAATCACGGTTTTGGTTTTGATTAGTGACTTGTCCATTCCCATTTTGATAGTTCCCTTTGTTGTAGTTACGTGAATTGCCTTGGTAATTACCACCTTGGTTGTTGTTTCGATAGTTATTAGCATTTTGATTTGGTGGAGCTTGATTTGGGCGGGAACCTTGGCCGTTTTGGTTGTAAGTTCCCGTTGCTACATAAGCACTCGAAGTGTTACCATCCGCCGTAATGCACTCGGAAAGATCATGAGCTCCACCACAAGACAAAAAACTCTTAGCAACCGCTTTAACCGAAGTAGAATTTGAAGCTTCTTGAGCTTTCCAATGAGACATAAGATTAGCAAATCTATCGAAAAACCGATTTTCCTCATTAGCTTCATCATGTAAGGCATTAATGCTACGAGACGATGACAAACCCAAATTGGCAACACTCGGTGTGTTACGAGGGCTATAAACCTTAGATCTATTCTCGATAATCTTTAAAGCTTCATCGGTTGTTTTGCACAAAAAATTACCACCCGCGTCGGTATTCAAGTAATCTCGTTCATGATCATTAAGTCCATTATAAAAAGTATCAATTTGATGCAATTCCGAAAAATCATGGTGTGGACATTCATGTGACATTTCTTTAAAGCGTTCCCATGCCATTGAAAAACTTTCATTATTTCGTTGTACAAATCTTGAAATCTCATTTTTCAAATGTGTTGTCTTAGATGGTGAAAAAAATTTGTTCACAAACTTAGAAACGAGATCACCCCATGTCAAAATCGAATTTGGAGGTTCTTTCTCAAGCCAAATTTTAGCGGGTCCATCTAACGAGTATCGAAACAACATCATCTTAATGGCGTCATGTGGAACATCCTTAAACTTGCTAGTAGCGGTGAGACGATTAAAATTCCTAATGTGGTAATGCGGGTTGTCTTTCTCATGACCTCTAAACTTATTAGCTTGCAACATCGACATTAAATCTGTCTTAATCTCGAAATTCTCCGCAAGGATAGCGGGAATCACAATGGCCTCTCCAAAACCCTCGGTGGGTGCTTGTAGCAACTCCATCATAGTACGATTAGCCATGACGACTTCTTGTTCTACAATAGGTTCAACAGTTGGAGGTTGTTCTTCAATCAACGTCTCTTGATTGGCTTGCTTTTGAAGACGTTTACGAGCTCGTTTTGCTTGATTACGAGTGATCCTAAACTTAACGAAGAATGGGAGATGAGCAAAGAAGATTCTTTTTGGATGTTTTGTGAATTTTTAATTTTTTTGTGTTTTTGATTGTTTTTAATTTTTTTTTGGATTTTGGTGTATCTTCGTAGACAACAATCTACCAAATCTCTACTCGAATCAAACTCTTGATTAAAGAAGCCTCAAAGGAATGAAAACGATCACGTGGAGTGAACGCCTTCGAATGACTTTAGAACTTTGGTGAAAACCAAATTGTTCAAGAGGTTTTAATCACAAAGAAAACAAGCAAATATATTATACGTAATAATACTTTGGGCGGCAAAACCCTCGATTAGCCTTCAATCTCAAAATACTCACAAGCAAGCGGGGAAACGAGGCGGCGCGAAGCACTTAAGAGCCTTTTTCCTTAGGATATATTTTATAATACCTGCCTTATACCCACCTTATAGTTCGTATTTTTCAAAATCGAGCTTCACGAAAGTATTTATCTATTTTTGCCTTTTTCTTTTTGTTTGAGATTCGAATACAATAATTAGGAGATCAAATCCCAATTAAGGTTGTGTTTTCACACTTTTGGAGATATTTTGTATTTATTGTGATACTTAATACAATATAGTAATAATAATTTCACAAGAAAAACCAATAAAACCGATAATACGTATTAGTAGAGTTCTACTAATACAAATACTATTTATGGTTAATATTAAAAACAACAAGACAAATTAATCACGACACACCTCCCCGGCAGCGGCGCCAAAATGATTGTAGTGTTTTACCACACCTTTAGGAAAAGGAGGGTAAATAGGGAAAGTATTAAATACGACGGTTTAGGAAAACCGTGTACAAATGAACCTAATGAAGTTCGTTTCCCAAGGAGGTATATGTGTGTGGTAATTGGTTTGAGATTAATATTGGTTAGATTGGAATGAGAAAAGAGGATGACGAAGACGTGAAATTAATTACTACGACGACAAAACGTAAAACCGGAAAATAAGCTAAAATAAAAATTAATTCAAAAAATTACCAAAAATTCACCAAAAATCAAACTAAATAAACTAAGAGTTTACCAATGATCAAAATTTTTTCAAACCTTTTAATTAATTAAATATTCAATTTTTAAATGCTAATTAAAGCCCTAAAAATCAAATTAATTATCAAAAAGCCCAAATAAAGATTTTTCAATTGGTAAACCTCTAAAATGACCTAAAAAGATTAAAAAATATTTTTGGAAAATTTTTAAAATAATAAAAACTATTTAAAATGATTTAAAAACTATTAAAACTTAAAATAATTATAAAAATAAATCTAAAAGTGATAAAATTAATCTAAGAGTTGCAAAAATCCTATTTTAATGTATTTAAGCTAAGAAAAATGTAAAAAGTTGAAAAATGTGAAATTTGAAAAATAATAATAAAATAATATTAAAATAATATTAAAAATCCAAAAATTATAAAAAATTCTAAAAACTTGCAAACTAGTTTATTTTAACCTAAATAAACAGAAAATGAAAGTGAAATGACCAGAATACCCCTATTGGGCGCTCAAATGGGCCAAAACCAAAAACAGTCCAATTAAATGGGCTTTTTAGCCCAAAAAGTCAAACTTGGCCCAATTGACTTGGAAAAGCCCTATCTGACTTAAAATTCAATTCTAAACACAAAACTCTAAAGGCCCAAAAGATGAAAGTGAGCTTATCACAGCTTATTAAGCAAACAGCTTATCCTTAATGGGCTTTTTAGCCCATTAAGCAATAAGCTAATGCCATAAGCTCTAATTTGACACACAACCTTCTTTTGGGATACTAAAGAGATCTGTAAAAAGAAATTTCGAAAAAGCACACTCAATAAGCCAGAAATAAGCAAAGTACAATTTCACTAAAAGACAAAATAGTCGGGTTTGAGATTTAGGGCACCTCATAACTTGATTCAACTTGCAAAATGTAACAAATGAAATCAATAAGCCAAATCAATCAACAAAATTCCAATAAGCAACACGAATAAGCCAGAATGAACCATTAAGCACTTATGAAAAAGTCAATTAAGTTGGTTTTCTAGTCAAACCCTAAAGTTGGTTTTCTGGTTAAAATAAGCTATTTTAGCTTATTGATAAGTTGAAACCCAATTAACACTAGTAGTGGCTAGCAGCAGGGGAAAGGAGTTCCCACTGCTTTGACTATTTGACCAAGCTTTTTAGAGAGATTTAGTTGGATTCAATTGGAAACAAGGGCACCCTTGTGATCAGTGAATCACAAGAAGTCAATATCAACAAAAAAAATCACAATTTAGTTCACACAATAAGCCCAGAATAAGCAAACAGTCACCAGATATAGCACAGATATGGGAAATAAGCAGTTATGCACAAATAAGCAGATATAGCATGAATAAGCCAACCAAATTCAACCAGATGCATACACAAGCTATATAAATTATGAATAAGCACAAATAAACTTAAATCAACCACTGAATCAAAGTTAATAAGCAAAATCAAGCACCAACAGTTACTGATAAGAACAAGATGAATATGTAGAAACTTTTGCTGATCTAAATGACCATAGATCCAATTTCAATGCTTCAAATCTCTTTCCCTGATGTTATTAACCTAGTTTAATCACTTGTTAACCCTAGTCTATGATTAGATATAGGTGTCCCTTAAACCACAGCCAAAAAACATCAAGTAAACAAGATTTTATAGCCCTATTATGAATCTAGGTGTTTCAACCCACAAAACTTGCATACAAATGACCAAGTATATCAGGTAAACAAGTACCAACAACCACAAGCACAATATACCCAATCAACAAGCCTTAAAACCTGCTTATGCAGTTAACCCAAACACCCCTTAAAAACCTGTTTTGACAAATTTCCAAAGGTTTATCCAGATTTATCCCACAAATCAAGCTAACAACACCTCAATAACATCAAACCAACACAAGTAAACCAGATTCAACCACAGAATCACAGATTCAAGAATAATCAAACAAAATCACAAATATTCAGAAAATAAAGGAGAAAATGAAAAAGGAGAAGGGTGCAAACCTCCAAGACCTACATCCAGGCCCTGGATTGTTTGAGCTGAGGTACTAGCAGAACAAGTACCAGCTTCCAATGCTGCTAAGATGAACAAACAATAAAGTGAGATCAAATAACCAATACTTTCCTGATTTTTGAAACCCAAGTTTTATTACTTAAAACCTTGCCTCAAAAACATTCAACATGTAAATGGAACTCAGAATTAGGCTATTCTAACACCAACTTTTAATAAACAAGAACAAGATTTCCCAAATTTCTGAAAATCAAATTTTATTAACTTAAAAAGGGATTACAAAGATTGATAGCCTAAAACTGGAACAAAAGCTCTCTCACATGTTGAGGAGTCTTTTTATAGGCAAATGCTAGCTAATCACTGTTCACAAACCCTAGAACTGAATTTCCTATAATGTCCTTGAGGTCTTCTAGACGATTCTTGGTTATGAGCTGTCCAAAATGATCCTAGACGTTCAAAATAGCTTTGGGGTGAAGCAAAGGCTCTCAGCTGTTGATCTTGACACGTGGCATACCTTGGAGAGCAAGGTGTGATATGATTGGTGGACGGGTTTGAATGGTGGGGTCACATGGTGAGTGGGAGTGAGTGTTTTAAGGTTGGGAAGGGTTTCTGGGCGTGTGAATCAAGTGTGGGTAAGGGTAATTGAAAATTACCCTTTGTTTTACGTGATGTAAAAACTGGGTTCTTACTTGCTACAATGACAAGGTTTGATCCGTTTTTGTAGGATTGTGTTTGTGTTTGGCGCATTTTTGTTTCAAATGTTTCAATTGCCCATGGTTAGCCCTTGTGTTTTAGGAAAGAATGTAAATCAAGTTTTCAGCCAACAAAAACGTGTTTCCTTTGATTTTGAAGTTTCCATCTTCACACATTTGGCACAAAACTTTTCCAAAAGGTTTCAAAGGGTTGTTTTTGCCATTTTTGGATATTTGAAGGACTGATTTTGGACTTTGTTGATCTTCAAAGGTCTTCAATGTAACTTTAACTCCATGAGGGACCATAATTGACAAATTAGCATAGTTGAGGGACTAATTTTGCCATTTCTTCAAAGTTGAAGGACCTTTTGTGTAATTTTGACAAACTTAAGGGACAAAACTTGTAATTATGAATTCACAAGGGTTTTAAGTGTCATTTATTCATTCATTGAGGATCAATCTTTCATATCTTCAAGTCTTCAAGGGTATTTGTTGAATAAATCATGAACTAGGGCCCGGTTCTTTGTACGACTTCGTTTCTCGTGTCCGTTTTTCCTTGTTTCTTGTGATATTTTGTCTTTTTCACGATATCCACACCTAAAATACACAAGTAAACAAACACAAGCATATATATGGTATTTTATGACATTTTTATGTATTTAAAGCCCGAAAAGAACGATGAGATCATGTATAAATGCCATCTCATCATCATACTTTGTTGATTTCGAAAGGCTAACAATCTCCCATACAAATATAGTTGTAGTTAGTCCTTTAAATATTCATCAGAGTTGCGGAAGACTTTAACTTTTAGTATGAATATGTGAAGACGACTTCGGTTAGTGCACAACTACGCCATCATCTTGATATGCAGCAACATATATAGACACGGATAAAATGGCTTTGAACATTTCACCCTAATTTGGTAGCGTTTTACCTCTGGTCGATGAAGACCGTTAGACGGTATTTGATACCGTACCTGTGATAGGGTATATTCGATTAAGAACCTCCTTGTCAGGGTTTCCTGGCGGTAGTAGCCAGTTCTCTTTACTCGACCGTCTCAAAGCAGATTGCGAACGTAAAGAGTGAATCATAAGGATTAATTATCCGTCTGATTAGAGTCGTCAATTTAGAATTCCTGGAACAAGTTTGATTCTATAAGAATCATACCATTGTTGCTTTCCAGTTTGTCACAAGCTCGATTCATAATGAATCTTGCGAGTTACCTACCGTAGTGCTGTTTGAGGTTGACACTGGAAAGATTTCCATTCGTCATTGTGAACAGTGAAGAGTGTCACTCTGAATGTTCTGGCAAGATCACACAGATTTTGCGAAGAAACCTAGAATCATGTTTGAATCAGTTAAGAATCCAAACTTAGTTGCTTTCAAGTTCTCACAAGTTTGATTCGTGTAGAATCGCACAAGTTACCTACCATGAGCTTGTTTGATGCTGGCTCAAGCAGGATTTCCATCTTCATTGTGAATGGTATCACTCAGATGTTCTGGCAATATCACATGGATTTTGCGAAGAAACCTAGAATCAAGTTTGAATCAAATAAGAATACAAACTTTGTTGCTTTCTAGTTCTCACAAGTTTGATTCGTGTAGAATCGCACAAGTTACCTACCATGAGCTTGTTTGATGCTGGCTCAAGTATGATTTCCATCTTCATTGTGAATCGTATCACTCAGATGTTCTAGCAATATCACAAGGATAATGCGTAGGACTCGATTGTGTCCTAGTGAGATGATAGATGGATTTCTTTTTGGCTCTAGACTCGATAAGTGCATTTTAGTGGTTGGAGGCTGGAGCAGACTTCCACCTTCTCAATATTAACTAACTCGGAGTGAGAGAGCCAATAGATACGTGTTGATCTCCGTGACAATGAGAAAAGTTTCTTTTGATAGAAACCTGAATGGTTGGGGAAGGGTTGTGCATTGCATCACTAGGTCCATGACGTCTTGTCTTCAATAGATGTATTGACCCGGTTTCTACCTAGGTTGCATAGAATATTCAACTCCTTCAATGCTTACCAATACGTCATCACTAGCACCTTGTTATGATTGTTCCAGTGCTAACTTAAGTAATTAGTCCGCAATCAGCTTCATTCAACTTCATCTTTCCTAAGGACAACTATTTCTAGCTATGGAATATCCTTGGGTAGATCCCTCCGGTGCTGGTTGGATCATAGGACTTAGTTTCTTATCCTAAACCACCTTTTGACTCCATCGTTCTGTCGTGGACAGTAGGTTGTTTTGGGTAAAGATCGTAACCATAAAACCATTGAAAACCATTCAAAGTGCTTGATAAAAATCAAAAATTTTAGCACTCTGAAAGTTTTACATTTTCGAAAAGCTCCCCTACACACATGCATCGATATACGAAATGGTTTAGCATGTGAAGGAAAGAGTTACACTTTAGTCTTTAAGATCACATGTTGCAATATATTACATTTAATCACATTTTCTCCCCTATCTCTAATATAGAAACATCATATTAGAGATACCAATTGATTAAAATATGACAATTTCTTAAAACCGATTGGGAGAGAAACATGTGTGCACGCATGAATCATGGAACTTTTTCAGTCGGGATGCTCCCCCTCAACAATATATGTGTGTCTTGAAACAAAAGTTTGACAAAATTTTGGAAAAAGACACCACAAAATATGTTGAGGTACGGAGTTGAGATGCCTTATCCGATATAGTATATTACATATGATAGTTTTAAACCATTTTCGGAATGTGTTGGATACATAAAATATGACAAATTTAGAGATGTACCCAGCAACATTAAAGGCTTGATTATAAAACGCTCCCCTCAAAAATTGACCAAAATAACATATGACATTTTTGAGATATAAAACCACATTATGAGGAAGGGAGTGTTGAACACACAATTTTGAAAGATTTAGAAAAACCTTTTGAGAAATTCTTGAAAAATTGTGTTCAACGGTTTTAAAATAATCATGATAGAAGACTTCTCTTTAATTGATTAGAGAAAGCGCACTGAAACGTACCATCCCCTTTTGGGTCCGATTTTCATGAACTCAAAACTTTGATTGTCTTGTGACAAGCTCATGACTGAGAACGATAAATTTCCCATTGTGAAGGATAAGTTATCACCCGTGATAAACTTTCCTTAAGTTGAAGTTCGAGTTCTAAGCTGACATTTACTTAGAAGTCGTTTTTCATGAACTTAAAAACTTTGAATGTTTTTATGAGAAGCTCATGACCGAGAAATATGAATTTCTCGTTGAGAGGGATAAGTTATCGTCTGAGATACACTTTCCTTATTTGAGGTCCGAGTCCTAAGCTGTGATGTGCTTAGAAGTCATCATGAGAGAGTATCAAGCAGCTTCATTTGCCAAAACCTCTAAGTCTTCTAGAGTCATATACTTCATACCAAGACGGCCAACGAGATACTGAAACCTTTTTTGGGATAGAGCTTTTGTAAACAGGTCTTCTGTCTGTTACTCAATTCTAACAAAGTATAATTCCACGATACCATGTTCCACTTGTTCCTTGATGAAGTGATATCTGACTGCGATGAGACACATATTCTACTTCAGCTGATGAGAGCGAAGTACAATCCTGCTTCTTTGACAACCAACTCACAAGATTGTCTTCCCCTAGAAGTTGTACGCTACCAGAAGTGCTTTTTCCACTATCAAGGCAACCTGCGTGATCAGAATCTGAAAAAGCTGTTAGATGAAAACCGTTTCCCTCGGATACCAGATTCCCATGTGAATGGTATTCTTAAGGTACCGAAAGATACGTTTAACCTCCTTGAGGTGCTTTTGAGTGGGTCTGGCTTGATATCGAGCACAATAGCATGTGGCATGATGAATATCAGGCCTGCTGGCGGTAAGGTACATAAAAGACCCGATCATATTGCGATATTGCGTTTGATCAGGGCCGTCTCGTGAATTTGGGAGGCCCTGTACCACGACTATACGGAGGCCCTACTAAATACCAAAAGTAACCCCAAAACCAGTTATATCCATTGATATGCATAAAAATTATTACTAAAATTCGAACAAACGCTAAACATCGATACTAAAAGAAAGATCTACCGATTTATAAGCATGAAAAGTAACTATTTAAATAGTGCGATTCTTCTAGCATTCTTAGAAGCAAAGTTTTTTATTAGATCGTCATAGTTAACAATCTCCAATATATCATTCTCAATTGCTATGAGTGCTAATCCATTTAGCCTTTCTTGTGACATTGTTGACCGCAAATATGACTTTAACAATTTTAGTTTTGAGAAGCTTCTCTCTGCAGATGCCACTATCACTGGAATAGTCAACAATACTCTATATGCGATTATTGCATTAGGATAACAATCATCTCGTTTAAAAAAATGAGTACATCAAGAGGCCTCATATTCTTGCTTGGCAAGTAATTATCAAGCGACCTTAACTCCACATAAAGTTCATTTGCATCAGTATCAGATCGATCACCATTCTTGAGAGCGACTTCAAGACGACTACAACACGACTTAAGATGGTCGTCATCGTAGAGTTTCAACTTGTCACATGTAAATAAGAAACCAAACATATCCTCATAATCTCGATATTGTTCAAATCTTGTTGTAAGAGAAGCAATTGCTTGATCAACAATGTACAATAAGTAATTGACATTGAATGATTCCTCGGCAGATATATAACATCCTGTTCAACCGAATCCTCATCAAATTTTCTCTTTCTACGAATAACATGCTTCTGGACGAACACTGGATTGATATCCATTTCGATGGCAATTTGCTTAGCAACTTTAATCGCATGAGATAACCCGGTGACTCTAAAATCCTTGAAGAAAGATATTAAATCTTGCACTTATTCCATAGCAACATTGATTAGCATATCATCAGATTGTAATTTTTTGCTAACTAAATTTACCTTTTGTAAGATGTCAAACCAAATTACTACTTCTACTATAAACTCAAAATCACCAAGCTCATTTGTTGCTAGAGATTTTGCTTGACTTTGGATTATAGAATCATTATCTTTCTCCGAAACTTGAATTAAAGCTTCTTGTATGTCTGAAAGTTGAAATCTAATAGCTTTAACACTTTCAACGCGACTCTCCCAACGAGTAGCAGACAGTGACTTAATAGTCAACCATTTTACATTATCTTTCAGAATTTGCCACCTCTTGGAAGAATTATCAAATATTGTGTAGATGCGTTGTATGATTGCAAAAAAAATCTTTAGCTTTTGTACAAGTGTTAGCCATGTCGCATAATGTATGATTAAGGCTATGACATACACAAGGAGTATAGAATGCTCTTGGATTTATATTTAAGAGTTTCTTTTGTACTCCATGATGTTTCCCTTTCATATTTGATCCATTATCATAGCCTTGACCACGCACATCATCAATATCAAGATCAAGAGCCTTTAATTCTGCTTGTGTAACATCAAATAATCCTTGACCAGTGGTATCATCAACATTTAGAAAACCTAAAAATGATTCCTCAACACTAACACACGTGGATGAGACATTCACATACCTTAATATCAAAGACATCTGTTCTTGGTGACTAGTATCAGGGTACAATCAAGTATCATAGAGAAATATTTTGCTTGCTTTATTTTCTTAATAATCGTCGACCTAATTTCACGCGCAAGTAACTGTATCAACTCATTTTGGATGTTGTGACCTAGATAATGGAACATGAACCTCTTCACTAGTGATGCGTCTCACATGCTCCTTGATAAACGGGTCCAACACTTCCAACATTTCAATCAAACCCAAAAAATTCCCATTGTTGTTTTGATGCAACCTCTCATTTGAACTACGAAACGCTAAATTATGTTTGGCAAGGAATTTCACAATGGATATAATTCTAAAGATAACATTTTTCCAGTCATCTCTCTCTTTTTCAAATTGCTTTTGCTCAACTTTATCAATTGTTTCATTCTTTTTCAATCTTCGACGCATTTCAAACCATTTAGCCATATTATTTATATGTTCAAAGCTAACTTCGTGTTCTTTTAGTCTAGTACCAAGATGTTGCCAGTCTTCATAACCATCATTAGCAAGATGACCTTTTGCAATCCCCTTTCTATGTATTTTGCAACAAAAACAAAAAACTTTGTCAAGTTCTTTTGAATATTAATAATTCGTTTTTAGTGTAGTTGTCTTCTCAGCTCGATTCGAATTGATTTAACGTTTTCTCATTAAGACTTGATTGTTTTTGGTTAACAAAAGATTATTTGGTATTTATAACTACTTAGCACAAAGCACATAAAAAATTGTAAAAATATTAACTATCTACGTAGTACATACTACACTAAAACATATTGCAAGTACCATATTTAATGCACAAAATACAATTAACACTAAAATGTAACAAAAATAACAAACTACCTAATTTCTTACCAAGACAAAATGTAACTAGTGAAGTGTAACATATTAACAAATTTTTTAACTATTCTTTAGCTAACAAAATTTATAAAAAAAAAATGAAAGTTCAAAATTTATTA
Source organism: Glebionis coronaria (assembly GCA_025667525.1). Classification (NCBI taxonomy): domain Eukaryota; kingdom Viridiplantae; phylum Streptophyta; class Magnoliopsida; order Asterales; family Asteraceae; genus Glebionis; species Glebionis coronaria. The sequence continues at coordinate 369,576,175 of CM046877.1, read as the reverse complement.
AAAACTAATTTTTTTCTAAAAGAAAAAAAATACAAGTTTTATAAAATGAAAGGAAAAAAAAAACGATTTAATAAAATCTACAATCCTACATTTAACAGAAAATCAAATTTTGAACATGTCTAGTCATATAACTAATGGGCTTAACAGTCCATTTATTTTAGTTATTAGAAAGTCCAAATTTATAACAGCTATTTTAAATCTTTACGAGACAAATTTATCAGTTTATTAAAGGATATATCAAACTTCAAATTTTATCAAGTTACAGCTAACTCTTACAAAACTATTAACCAATTACACCTAGATTAAGCTATATTAAACTCAGACCTAAATCTCAAAACTCTTCAAGTGTAAACTCATTATCCTAAATCCTTCTTATCTATACTCATGAATTACAGTTCCCAGATATAGGTAAACAAATACTAGAACTATACTATCACTTAGATCTCATAACAGAACACATCTTACAAACAGACTGAATCAAAACGAGGACTCTAAACGCTTAACCAAACATAGGTTTACAATCGAGATGAAAGAATTAAATGGTGAATTCAAACGAATCAAGATTCTAACTAGGAATCGCAGATAAAGACATATAACAGGTAGCAAGCAAACAAGTTTACACTATCAATATGCAGTAAAAAATAAGATACAGAAAAACAGATCAAGCTTAACCATGACATCTGAAGCCAGCCCGTTGTGGAAGAGAAGCGCGGTGCTGAACCGGCTTGGAACAAACACCACGTCAACTACCAGTCACGAATCCTTTCTATCTCCAAATCTGATAACCTGCAAAATCAAATCGAAAACGAACAAAGAAAAACAAAAACAAGACTTGTCGATTCTGAAACCTGCATAAACTTGGAAAACAAACGGATTGAACTCGCTACCGAACTAGATATCGAACTGAAAAGTTAATCAAATGATTATAACAGTAAAATAATTTGTTCCAACAGTTTGGTAACTAAATGACTGTAAACCAAATTCTGTAATCTTGGAAACAAAATCAAACTCTTACAAGTAAAAAAAAATCTGATAAGCTTTTTTTACTGAATTAATTCTAACTGAAAAATCAACAAGATCAATTCTTTTTAAAAAAACTAAACTCAGTTCACTAGCTTTTAGAATAACGAACTAAAATGTAAACTTCTCATAAACTCAAACCGAATCCCAAACTAACCACTATTTACCTCGTGAATAGTAACAGTAACAAACTTAACTAATTTTACTTCTAAAATCAAGTAACAGTAAATGCAAAGGAGAAAAAATGAAAGCTTTAATGACAAGGACGACGATAAGCAGATTCACGAAGAAATAGATGAAAGCTTTTAAAGGAACAAGAGTATTTCATTAATGGAAGAAAAACGGTTACAAGATTAACAGAACTAGTAACTGAACTAACAACTAACTGACTTAACTGAAAAGCTTAACTACTCCTAATCTACACCTACTACTATGTGTAACTACCCTAAGCTAACCATCACAAATGAAGCCTTCGTCTTCAATTTATAGGCGTCGAGGAAGTGGAATGACGTGTTCGCTCCAATCAGGTTTCGACACGTGGAAAATACGAGGTTTAATCGATCTCGTTCTTCATTCTTGAAATTGGGGGTTTCTTCGTCTTTAACTTTTGCTCTAATTGAGTTATATCTTCATGTAGAGGGAAGGAAGATGAGTGTTTTTGTAGTTATAATCATTGGCTGATTCTTTCTTGATTGTTCATGATATGGGTTTGCAGGTTTTGGAGATAGAAAAGAGGAGTAAGCCGTCTGTTTCTCTCTCTTGAATGGAGAAGAAGACGCTTGTTTGGGTTGTGTGTTTTGACCGGTTTGGTCAAATTGACCAAAGTAAATATTAACTTTTCATAATTTTGCATTTTGGTCCTTTCTCTTTCATTCTTTCATCAAATGTATATAACTTTGAAATCAAGTTTCTTTTAATCCTTCGTCTCGTAGAAAATTGCAAGCTAAGCCCTCGATCTTTGATAATATTGGCAAATAAAGTCCTTAGAAGCTCTTTCGTCCTTTTCTTCATCTTTTGTGATATAAATCCCTTGAAAACGCGTCTTTGTTCCAAAATGTATCTTTCTTACCTGAAAACACATGAAACACAAATACACGCATAATTCTGATATTTTAAAGTTAAAATAATGTATTTGACTGTGTTTTGAGTGGTATTTGGATCATTATTGATGAGTGTTTTCACACTTATCAACTCCCCTCCACTTGACCATTGCCATGTCCTCATGCAATGCAGCATTTTAAAAATCTAAATTACACTTTTCTCATATTTAACCAACCTTGGCCATTTTATGATTTAATAAACTATACTATGCTATATGATGAATGGTTTTGAATATTTACAATGCAATGCAAAAGAATCAATTCTATTTATATATTTTCGATTTTTATTAAAATGGTTTTGATGGAAATAACTCATAAAGAAATCAATGACTTAGATTAGGGCTTTGGTACCATGGACATTTATCACCCTCAAGTTTCACTTTCCCCATACCAAGCTTAAAAATGGGATCATTGTATTCACAAGTAAAAAGTGCATCAACTTATTCATGACAATTAAATGTGGAACCGGTTATTATTTGAGCAAATTGCTTGAAGGCAAATTTGTCATTATTTAAAGCGTGAAATATAAGAAATGTAAAATCCAAAAATAAGGAAGCACGGTTTTAATCCTAAGTAATCCTCTCATCCATTACTTGAAAAACCGCTCACAATTAATACAAGTCCGTTTTAAGAGTAATAAGTCATTCGCCTTATGTGTAAAATCCTCATGTCATGCTTTCATAAGTAGCTACACACTCGCTAGGAAAAGAAAAATAAAACTCACGCAATAATTTACATCCGTCATCTTTTTGAGACTTTGGATCTTCAACCCCGCAACCCGTCAAGGTAATATTGGATTGGAGCAATCTATTGAATCCCCGCAACCCGTCAAGGTAATATTGGAACTCAATAGTCACTATAATTAACACCACACTGCCCCTCTTGGGAGTCTTGCATTATTTTTTTTTCTTTTTTTTTCTTTCTTTTTTTTTCTAGCCACTCATTTTTTTTATAAGCCGCTCTTATTTTTCTTTATTCCTCACTAAGAAATTTGAAAAGAATAAAAGGAAAAACACCCGCTAAGTATGGAGCATGACATAAGTCTAGTACACATAAAACGTGCTAACTTAGAATCTTAAGACGTACTCATATCAACCATAAATGATTAGACAAAAATGCATAAGAGATTACAAACCAATTAAAACCGTACTTGATTATTTATTAACAATTATATACATGCGAAGAAATTAGAGGTAAAGAAGAGAAGGGTTTAGCCACAAGTAATTGCCATGAAGTCTATCTAGCCCTTTTACACTTGCTTCAACTCTATCATTTCCCATTCTCCACAAATTTAAAATCTCTAATAATGAGAGTGGTGGATGCTTAGCCTAATAGACCAATGAAGGACTACATGGTTAAGGATACTAGCTAGAGAATGCTAAGATAAGCAAACTCGGGTTAAGTCAAAATATCCATGGCGGGCCTAATATGTCAAAGAAATCTAAACTTGTTAAAACCATGTTTTATTATATTTTTCCTTTTTATATATTTTCGATGAAAAATAAAAGAAGAAATATATACAATGCAAATGTGTTATGCAAAATGATTGATGCAAAAATTATGAATGCATATTTTTGGTGGCCAAAGTAGATCAAAAATTTGAAAAATGTTTGAAAAATTAATTTTCCATGTTATCATGAAGTTAAGGCAATGGTCTAGGTAAGGTCACTTCGATAGAAGTCTCCCCTACACTTAAGATAAACATTGTCCTCAATGTTTAAGAGTATTGGAGTGAACTCCCCTACACTTATGACATTGATTACTTTGCTTAACCCAAGTTAAGGAAGAGACAACTAAAGGATATTCATTTTAAGCACAAGTGTTTTGAATATCATAATAGCAAAAACTAATCGAAGTGAACCAGATACACGGGCCTCCTCCATAAGCTCCAAGCATGAAATGAGAGAGAGCAACCCTTGAAACAAACACGAAAAGACGAAGAAAGGCACCCCTCCACTTCAACTCTACTATAACATCCTTTTAATTAAACCTAACCTATGAAAAATCTACTCTACGTTTTCTAACCTAGTTATTCAATGCTTGAGTTTTTTTAACCCTAAGTCGCTAGCCCGACTCGGCCCCGAATTAAGTTGTCCTTGGGGAAACCATCATGGAGAGTAAAGAATATCCACTTTTGAAGCACGTCTCAAATGATACACTCAAACTTAGCACGTTGCCATTTACTATAAGATTTACAATATCCGCGTCGATAAATGGAACGGTCCAACGTGTCTCAAGTTTGTCCAACATACGAAAGCTCTCATATATGAAGCACCCCAGGATCAAATACATAGTTTCCATCTCTACATTCGAACAACTCCAAAATAGGTAGCATCACCAAAGTTAGCTCATACAAGAAGCGCATATCAATCGAAGGCACACTCTTAAGTGGAGTAGATGAAAACCAATTTTTCCCAAACATACGAATCCCAGGATCAAAAACCTTTCCCTTCATGGGAAAATAAGAAGATGAACTCGTATCAATCATATAAGATTCCCCCTTAGTGATCAAAGCATCATGAGACAATGAAGGTGTAGGTATCAAAACATTCATAACAATTATGTCCATGTTAGGCTCCTCATCATCATTAAAAGGTGGGTAATCTTCCATAGAAGGCATAGTAAAAGGAGGATCAAGATTAAGAGTGTCTTGTGGAGAAGGTGTAGGCTCTAGGGTCCCAAAAAGCATGTTCTCAATAAGACGAATATCCTCTTCCCAATTAGAAGAAGATGTATCAACCACAATATCATCTCTCTTAAGATAATCTTCAATTTGTTTATCTATTAATTCATCTTCACTAAGCAATTTTTCAGTCTTTAGAATCTCCTCATTCTCATCAATGATAGACCCCTCCTCATCACTATAGGAATCATAGATTGGTTTGTCAAAGATTGGAGACTCCTTAAAACTCAAGGAAGTGTGATCATCAAAAAATGGAGATTCACACGCGGAAAACTCATTATCACTATAATCATCATATATTGGTGTATCACAAAGAGAAGGTTCATCATCACTAAAATCCTCATTGGTTTCTTCATCATGATGGAAAAGTGGGTTATCAAATGATGTTTCAAAAAGTGAATTTGAATGCATCACCAAATCACTTAGAGGAATAGGTGAAGGAGTCATAGAAGATATGGAGTCATCATCATCAGAAGTAAAAGACTCATCACTATCATAAGGATCATCAAAGGGTTCATCACAAGAATCATATGGTGGTAGAGGAGAAGGATCCATATTCCCTATAGGAGCAAACTCTTCATCCAAATTAGGAATGTTATCTTGACAAGACAAATCATTGGATGATATAGCATAAGACGCGTCACTAGAATCACAATCATCATCCTCCATTTGTGTCAAGTCTTTCACAAACTCTTCCTCAATCTCATTATCCCTTTCTTTAAACAATTCATCAAGATCAAAATCACCAAAATCACTAGTAGTAGCATGAAGGTCAATATGTGATAAAATCTCAATGTGATCATGAGGAGAAAAGGTATCAACACAAAGCTCATCATATGGTTCATTGGAAACACACTCAAGCTCTGTTTGGATTGGGATAAGGTTCTCAACACTAGAAAAGGTTAATTCATCCGAATCGGTGTTTGTATTAGTGCTAAGAGGCTCGTCCCCCATGGTGAAAGAGTCGGTGGGTCCCATGTGAGGTAAAGGTGATGAAGGTGTGTATGGCTCAAGTATAGTCGGTGGAGAGATGGAAGGGTCTATAATAGGAACATCACTAAGTGTATCATCCTCAACATCTACTCTCAAAGAAGGCTCATCATCAGGTAAAGCATCGTTCGGTCTCATGTGTTGCAAGATGTATGTGCTCAAGCCTAAGATTTTCGGATCAGTTGACTCTTGCATTGTCTCAAGTGCTTGCATTACCATATTAAAAGCGTCTTTACTCAAGAAATGATAAATGCCTTGATTGTTAACGGTTTTTTATTAGGACTCTGAAAATTTTCTTCATTTTGAAAATCGTCTTGATTTAAAAATTCTTGATTTTGAAAATTCTCATCAAACCCTTGATCATAATTAACCGCATATCGTTGACAATTATTTTCCCTATACGATCCTCCACAAGTCGCACAAGGCCCATACATAGCTCGATATTTCTCGTCGTGTAATATCTCCAAAATAGGACGAGTATCCATGTGTGGCAAAATGGTCGATGTGAAAACCCTTGATCTTGAAAGGTGTCTTGATTATGGCATGGAAAATTCTCATCATTTTGAAAGCCTTCATTGTTTGAAAATCCTTGATTATGAAAGGTTTCTTGATTATAGCCTTGAAAATTATCATTGTTTTGAAAACCTCCATAATTGGAAAATCCTTGGTTTTGGTAAGGCGCATCAAAGGGTTGATCATGAAATGATGGTAGAGGTTGTGATGAAAAACCGGAATATCCCATATAGTCATTACAAGTGTAGTCCATTTGAGTGTTAGGTTGAAAATTAGGGTTCTCGGTTCCATTATAAGCATATCCCTCCCCATAATAACTATTATTTTGATCACATAAATAAGTATCGTGTGGACCACCACAAGTCGAACAAGGCGAATAATTAGCGTTGGCGGATCGTTGTTGCAAAATCTCCAACATGGAACGAGTATCCATGTTTAACAAGGTGGCCGAATGTATATACAAGTATAATGACGTTTAAAAGCTTCCTCGGGGAAGGAAGTAATACACCAAAGGTGGTATGTTTACACGTGTGCGAGTACACGTGTAAGTAAACACGAGGAATGAGGGAGTAGCCCTCGGTCGACTTTGAAGAGAAAAGGATTATCCTCTTCGAGGTTCGATATGAAATATCCACAAGAAAGTATATATATAATTACTACTTGGGTGCAAGACCTCCAATAAAGCCTTCCTTCTTAGAATACGCACTAGTGAACGGGGGGTTAGGTGGCGCGAAGCACTTAAGTACCTATTGACCCTTAGATGGCATTTTATAGCACATTGCCTATCTATTCACTTTGTAGTTTGTATTCTTCGAATTATTGCCTATTGGAAGTATTTATCTATTCTTGCTTTATTTTATTTGATCGATACGCGTGTCAAGGACCGGAACGCCCCTCAACACGGTGTATTGCCTCGGCAATACTTATGGAGATAGGTAACTTGGTTGTTCGTATATGTATACGTATTTACATATAATAATATATCAAAAAAAATATTTTTGTATTTATTTGGTTTTTTTTAAGAAAAATACTATATGTACGTAAAAAACGATGAAAACGATATAATATATATTTTTGTTGTAATCTTTTAGGAAAAAGATTACTTTTTGGATTTTTTATTTTTTTGGTTCAATTCTTTAGGAAAAGAATTGATTTTGTGATTTTTTATTTTTTTGTATTTTTATCTTTTTGATTTTTTTTTTCTTTTTGATTTATAATACGTAAAAATAACGTTCACAAAGTGAACGGATCCCAAAATCCAATCGTCTCACTCGAAACCGTTAATCTTCACGAAAAGAACCGGCAGCGGCGCCATTTAATATCTCGTTTTTAGTGTAGTTGTCTTCTCAGCTCGATTCGAATTGATTTAACGTTTTCTCATTAAGACTTGATTGTTTTTGGTTAACAAAAGATTATTTGGTATTTATAACTACTTAGCACAAAGCACATAAAAAATTGTAAAAATATTAACTATCTACGTAGTACATACTACACTAAAACATATTGCAAGTACCATATTTAATGCACAAAATACAATTAACACTAAAATGTAACAAAAATAACAAACTACCTAATTTCTTACCAAGACAAAATGTAACTAGTGAAGTGTAACATATTAACAAATTTTTTAACTATTCTTTAGCTAACAAAATTTATAAAAAAAAATGAAAGTTCAAAATTTATTAAAAACTAATTTTTTTTCTAAAAGAAAAAAAATACAAGTTTTATAAAATGAAAGGAAAAAAAACGATTTAATAAAATCTACAATCCTACATTTAACAGAAAATCAAATTTTGAACATGTCTAGTCATATAACTAATGGGCTTAACAGTCCATTTATTTTAGTTATTAGAAAGTCCAAATTTATAACAGCTATTTTAAATCTTTACGAGACAAATTTATCAGTTTATTAAAGGATATATCAAACTTCAAATTTTATCAAGTTACAGCTAACTCTTACAAAACTATTAACCAATTACACCTAGATTAAGCTATATTAAACTCAGGCCTAAATCTCAAAACTCTTCAAGTGTAAACTCATTATCCTAAATCCTTCTTATCTATACTCATGAATTACAGTTCCCAGATATAGGTAAACAAATACTAGAACTATACTATCACTTAGATCTCATAACAGAACACATCTTACAAACAGACTGAATCAAAACGAGGACTCTAAACGCTTAACCAAACACAGGTTTACAATCGAGATGAAAGAATTAAATGGTGAATTCAAACGAATCAAGATTCTAACTAGGAATCGCAGATAAAGACATATAACAGGTAGCAAGCAAACAAGTTTACACTATCAATATGCAGTAAAAAATAAGATACAGAAAAATAGATCAAGCTTAACCATGACATCCGAAGCCAGCCCGTTGTGGAAGAGAAGCGCGGTGCTGAACCGGCTTGGAACAAACACCACGTCAACTACCAGTCACGAATCCTTTCTATCTCCAAATCTGATAACCTGCAAAATCAAATCGAAAACGAACAAAGAAAAACAAAAACAAGACTTGTCGATTCTGAAACCTGCATAAACTTGGAAAACAAACGGATTGAACTCGCTACCGAACTAGATATCGAACTGAAAAGTTAATCAAATGATTATAACAGTAAAATAATTTGTTTCAACAGTTTGGTAACTAAATGACTGTAAACCAAATTCTGTAATCTTGGAAACAAAATCAAACTCTTACAAGTAAAAAAAAATCTGATAAGCTTTTTTTACTGAATTAATTCTAACTGAAAAATCAACAAGATCAATTCTTTTTAAAAAAACTAAACTCAGTTCACTAGCTTTAGAATAACGAACTAAAATGTAAACTTCTCATAAACTCAAACCGAATCCCAAACTAACCACTATTTACCTCGTGAACAGTAACAGTAACAAACTTAACTAATTTTACTTCTAAAATCAAGTAACAGTAAATGCAAAGGAGAAAAAATGAAAGCTTTAATGACAAGGACGACGATAAGCAGATTCACGAAGAAATAGATGAAAGCTTTTAAAGGAACAAGAGTATTTCATTAATGGAAGAAAAACGGTTACAAGATTAACAGAACTAGTAACTGAACTAACAACTAACTGACTTAACTGAAAAGCTTAACTACTCCTAATCTACACCTACTACTATGTGTAACTACCCTAAGCTAACCATCACAAATGAAGCCTTCGTCTTCAATTTATAGGCGTCGAGTGGTATTTGGATCATTATTGATGAGTGTTTTCACACTTATCAAATATACCAACCATTCTCTATCACACTTCTCATTATTTGGTAAAACTCTAGTATAAAAAGCAGATGAAAATCGTCTTGAATTTTTATCTTTAGGACCTTTTTCAATAGACTTGTCTCTTTTAGGACCCTCTGCCACTAAAACTTTAATCATGTCAGAAGTAAGAGTATCCCAATTTTTTGGATCAAATATATCAACATCAATGTTAACAGTATCATCTTGATCCTCAACATGATCATTAGCACGAACATCAACATCATCAACATCATCGTTATTATTAACATCATTAACTTCATCATCATCATCATTATAATCAAAATCATCAGCCTCCATATTGTCGATACTGATAACGTCATCACTCTCATGATTACTACTATCACTGTCGGCATCGTTAGTTTCAACGTTTAGATTCTCGCTTGTAGCATCTGATGTTATTTTAACGTACTTATGCATAGACCCAAATTCTTTCTTATTTGTCTCTTCGATTATTTTTTTTTCTTTAAACGCTTTGAATGTCCAGACGGGTGTCGTCTGAATTTAGGTGGCAATTTGCTTTTCGGTGGCATGATTTCTAGAACACATCAAAACAACAAGAACAAATATCTAATTATTACTACAATTATATTTTATTTTACAAAGTATATAATACATTAATACTAATTACTAAAATATAATATATAATATTATATATTTTATGACTAGATTAAAAAAGCATAACTAATAAACTAATTTGTATTTAAATGCCAATTGTTTACCGTGACAATTATGTATAAGATTGAGCATACATGCACAAAGAATTATATCATAGAATGATAGAAGCAAAAACTATAATAAAAATATCAAAACAAAAAGTTAAAGTTAAATACCTGATAGATGAATCGGTGAATGATGAATCGATTAGTAAAAGGGTTTTGTCAAAAAGAATCTTCAGTGGTCAATCTTGTACGGCGATTTTGTTTTCAATATAATGAGAATCGGAGTTGGGTATATAATATATGTAGGTTTTGAGTTGGGCCCTACTTATAGAGATAATGGCGCTATAAAAAATTAAATTGTTAGTTATGATGTACTACCATTCTTTATCCAATTGCTTTTAAATAAAAATAAAATAATTATAGATTGCTACAATGCTACTAGTACTATATACTGTATATGCGATATCAGAATTTGGAGGCCCTATTGCTCAGGAGGCCCTGTGCAAATGTACTGCTGGCACCCCTGTTGAGCCGGCTCTGCGTTTGATCTACGGGATATGAGTACAAGTCAGCGTCTAGGGATTTGGTCGACAATGGTGTACCAACGCGAGCACATGATTACATACCATGATTTTTAAGTATCTCTTGAGCATACTTAGCTTGGTTAATAAAGATACCACGTGGGGATTGATGAATCTGGAGGCCTAAAAAGAATTTTAGCTCCCCCATTATTGACATTTCAAATTTGTTGTACATTAATTTTTCAAAACGTTTTGAAAGTTTTGAGTTCGTAGAACCAAAAATGATGTCATCAACATAAACTTGCACAAGCAATATGTCATCCCCATATTTATTAATAAGAGAGTAGGATCAATGGAATCTTTGGATACCAAGAAGTTTGATAATTCATCGTACCACGCCCTTGGTGCTTGTTTGAGTCCATATACTGCCTTCTTGAGACGGTAGACTTTGTCAGGATGATGAGGATCAACGAACCCTTCTGGCTGATTCATATATACTTCTTCCTTCAAATGACCGTTGAGAAAAGTAGTTTTAACGTCCATCTGATAAACCGTGAAGCTTTTATGTGCATCATAAGCAAGGAATATCATGACAGCTTCCAAACGAGCAACTGGAGCAAATGATTTATCGAAATCTATCCCTTCTTGTTGACGATATCTGTAACACCCCCAAACTTATACAACTCAATACAGCGGAAGACTAGTTGGTGTTACGGGATAGCACATTACTCACATCATAGACAACGCATAAAAATCGCGTCGTTTATTAATAAAGCATTTCCATTCATAAATATCAAAGTTACATAGGTCCCAAGTCATTGTATTTAATACAGGTTTTACAAAACATTTGAACGGAAATTTGTTAATTAAGTGCGGGCCATGAATTCTTGTTGTCTTCCCGAGAATTACCTTCAAGTACCCGAGATAAAACATATTAAAAGAAAAGGGTCAGCGATAACGCCGAGTGAATTCATAGAGTTTAATAAATTTCATCAATATAATATCAGTATAAAATTATTACTGAAAATCTTTTTGTACAAATCTTTGTTATAGGCCATAAAATAGCCAAAGTCATTTTTATACAAATACTTGTCGAAATCATAATATAGGCATTTGCCTTAAAATCATTATACGAGCCAATGTCGTAAAAACATCATACAATACGTCTTATGACGTTGTATGGAAATAAAAACCGTTATACGAATATGGTTATAGAAACCAAAACACGAACATAATATCAATAGTATGACCCCGTATTGCTAGTCAGGCAATACATCATAATTCGGTGCGTCTAGTAGTATTTCGTTAATTATGATTATTATAAGCCGCATGAAATTGTTACCTTACTAAACCAAACAGCGGGTAGCTAACCCGATACTCAATTTGCCCATCTAAAGTAGCGTGTCGTCACAAAGGTCACGCTATGGAAATCTTCTCATACATAAATTCGCTTACCAATCAATGTGGCACGACGGGGATCAACCGTCAAGGCGCGAACTGGGGTGATCATCCCCAAATAGTACTATTATATGCATAAGCGTCTACCAAATCCCGGTAGTTCACAATTCATGCTAATGGGACTTTTAGTGACATAACCTAACTTTAATAATCCATTTAATTTCATCTATCGGGTCCTTTAATCATTTATCGGGTCATACAATCGGGTAATAAAATTATTCGGGTCCAAATCAATAAACAAGCAATCGGGACAAATGGTGTCCTATTTTATAAAAACTAACATGTTATCTCCCTCGCGGGTTTATAAAACATTTATAAAAACATTTAAAAGAGTGTGAGGCTATGAACTCACGTTGATATGGGAAGGCGGGTTATCGGCAATTCGGACGTACGGTACGTGCTTCAATCACGGAAACCTAGACAAATAATACTCGTCTTAGACTCATGTCCAATGAATTTATAAAAATAACAATTATGTATACATGTTATGATTATATATATATGATGAACAAGTGGGTTTACATATTCTCGTTTACTCATTTTAGTGTTACGTGTCGATAACTTTTATACTAGTTTACTAGTTTTACCTATTTACGTGTTTTAGGTCCAATATACTTATTATAAGTTCTTTAACTCTTATTAATCCATTTCATACTTTTATTATCAGTATTTGTACTTTACATGTTGGGCCTAAATGGGTTAAGCCCAATAAGTACTTTTTATAAGTGTTTCTTATTTAGTCCAACTATTAGTCCAATATGCTTAGTTAGCTCGTTAATGTCCGTATGTCCTATAGTTTGGGTTTTATCGGTTTTTACTTATTATACATGTTTATATATCAGTATATAAGTTTTATAAAGTTCACATTAGATGGGTCCAACCGTCTAAGTTTTATTTAACAAAAACGTTAATTTTACGGTAATAGCCGAAAAAGTCGTAAAAATCATGTTTATAGTTTTATAACTTATAAAACTTAACAAGTTACCATTTTATATAATATCCACTTATTTACCATTGTACATATTTATATAAATGTATTATATAGGTTAGTGGGTTTTAATTTATATTTTATACTATTAAATTTTGAGTGCTTATATAATAGTATTATACTTTAATTTCCAAAATCTGATTTTTATCTTCACTTTCACCAAAACTGCCATATCTTGAGTTCTATATGGAGATAGAAGCTCAAACTTTTATCACATAAACTAAATGATATGTGCTCCATTTAACTCTTCTATAGCTACTGTTGAATCATCACCTAAGTATTTTCTAAAAATCGTCCAAAACAGTGAACTCAGATTTGTATCTTAAACTTGTTTTGATCATATCTTACTCATTACATTGATTCCATTGCATGGCCAACTCTCACATGTGTACAAGACTCATAGCTTACTGTATATCAATTATACTTCATCATTTTATCAGTTCATGACATGTTTCTTTACTGTTTTATACAGCCATCAAATTTAAACAAGATTTTAGCCTTGTTTCTTATAGTTTTTCACCTTTTTAATCATATTTTTCAACACCAAATCCCCACATAAAATTTTTATCATTATATAATCATCATAAACATATACAATAGGAAATAAAATACATGATTACATAACCAAAAATAACAAGAGGATGAGGAGGACAATCTTTATACCACCATGATGATGTAGGTTGTGATCAAAACATGGATTTTGATGGAGAAACTTGTGCATAGCCAAGACCATCTTCAAGACCACCAATCTTCATGATCACCTTGTGGAAAATCAGCCCTAATACTCCATGGAAACTCCTCCTTGGATGTTATAACTTGCACCAATCAATAGGGTTTCAAAAGGGCTTCAACATGTGTATGAATAACACATGATTTCATGGATGAAATTGATCAAAAGGGGTGTTATGGTGGAGTGTTTTTGGACGGCACAATGGAGGAGGAAGAGAGTGTTTGAGGTGGTTTTGCATGAGTGGAAATGTGTGAATGAAGAAGCTAATGGTTTTAGCTAGTTTTGGTGGTAAGTGTTAGCTTACAAACTAAGCTAAAGACAAGTGTAAGAATGGTTAAATAAACTTGACACCTCATGGGTGTTAAGTTGCTAGTTTTGGCCGGTTTGAGTGGGGGTGGGACAAGTGTCCCACTTGTCTCATCCCCATTTATTTACGGGTACTCCTCGATTCTAGTTTCCTCGATTTGCGTGCCCTCGGGTCGTTTTACGAAAAACGTTTTTATAAATTATGAATCAACGGCACAAAACGAATCCAATAAAAATTGTCTCATCAAAAACGGAGTTCGAAAACGTAAATACTAATCCTAAGGTTTCCGGTTTAGTCGTAAAGGACGTTAAAATAAAATCGTAAGTCCTAATCTCTTCTCGTAAATTTGTGAGTTTATGAACCAACACAAATTTAAAACTCCAAAATATATTCACGGATAAATTTATTTTCTGAAATGTCGGACTGTCACCAAAACGGTGTATGTAAACGTAAGCACGTAACGTTGAATCCTCCGGTTTAGACGTAGTCGATGCTACTTCAAGACATAAATCCAAATTTCTTCCCAAAAATATGTGAGTTCATATTGTAACATTAAAATAATGTTTTCCAATAATTATTGAGAATAAAATATCAATCATAAATTGACGGATTGTCACAGCATTTACCCCTAAACAGGATCTTTGTCCTCAAAGATCATCTTACTACTCGCTTCTTATAGAGTTAAAGCCATGTGGGTATTTTCTCCACATTCAGTCTTTTCTCACAAGTGTAATCCATTACAATACGTGAGTTTCCTCAAACATAACTACGGGAATAAGATCAGGCTAAATGTTGACTTACTTTCTCTATCCATGATGTTCACGGGTTTTTGATGAATGCAACTTTTCGCCGATCTAAGCTCTACTAAGAATAATCAGATTCTCACTTGATAGATATTCCATCAAGTTCGATATACGAAACATAATTCACGCAGTCTTTGAAGTCCTAGGGTAGATCCAGCTTATATGCCTTTTAAACCAATCTTTTATATCATCTCAATGGTTTCATACAACGGGGACTTATATCCCATGATTTGTCAGATCATGAATTCATTTTTCCAAGGTTAAAAATTTTGGCATAACTTCGCTACCCATTTGGCACTTCAAGATCTACATTTCATATTCACATAACCTCCTGCCCACTATCGGCAGTTAATAATCAAATCCTAATTTCAACAATCATTTCAGATCTCGCGGGTCGGGTATTTTGCAAGGATAGGTTCGCCATCATAGGAAACCTTAAACCTAAGAGACATGTCCAACACACAATGGGTGTATGTCGGATGTCTTCATCTCAACTCCTGCTTACAGATGCTCTAATATTTAGATCCTAACAAGATTCGATCTCGATCCTAATACGATGATTATCAAGGATAATCTCTCCAAAGGAAAACGATTATACGGTCTATTACCAAAGGTCAATCATTCAAACATAAAACAGCACTTATATTACTTTGTATCGTTACTTTACCTCGTCCCTTCGATTGGGGTGGTACATAGTACTCTCATCAAGGTTCGTTCTCAATGATTTCTGAGCAAATCTCTAGAAATTCGATGCGAAGCGAGGATCTTGATAAAGATGTTCGATACAGGCACACTATGTTTACATAACTCTTTTGCATTTATCATTAACGGGAATGATATTAGCAGATTTGGTCAGTCGGTCGACGATGACCCAAATCGAATCAAATTCAGATGATGACCTTTGCAATAGCTAGACGTTTACTAATGTATGAGGCTATCTCTGCCTTCATAATTTGCCATTAGTTCAACTTCTTCGGATATAGATACTTTTAGTCAGAAATGACATAAATAGAATACTTATACTTACAAGATTCCAATATAACTATATCTCACAAGCCTTCATATTTAGACAATCACAAGTGGCATGTTATACATTTAACGCTACTGGCTTCTCTATTTTAATGGTTCACATTAGCCGCGAACCTCTTTTATAATCTATATTATCCTTTTTACAAACATTGTTTATTTTTATATCATTTGGCAATTTATTTTGCACCTTCATTATTAAGGAACATGTCCTAATTGGTTCTTTATCTTTTATACATAATGTGTCAGTAATTACGTTCACTTTCCTAATGAAATAAATATCATAACCGTATTTATTCAAAATTCTTTCTTCATATCTTCTATGTTTTAGTTTTGTCTTTACTATTATCTTTATCTGTTTTACTCAATCCGACGTCTAAAGCGTCGATAATTATTACATGTAAATTAACAATAATTATTTAATTTTTATGAAACGTAAACGTAAAAATTTTAAATTTCTTAGTTCGACCAATTATATAAAATGTTCAAAGTAAATTTTAATTAACAAGATTTTTGTTGATTTATCGAAAATAATTAATATAATTAGTAAGATCCGTAAATATTCGAAAAATCTTTGTTTATATTTTGGTCAAAATTTTCTTAGTTGAAAAGCAAAAATTGTCGTTTCAAATTTCAAGTCATGGTTTAAATGGTTTCCTCAATTCTTCTTAAGATGTCTAGAAGTATACAAAAACATTTACCCCTAAACAGGAGTTTAGTTAAATGTTTTGGTTACAAGGGAATGATCCCTTAAAAATCCTTTTGTTAAAACATTTGTCAAAACACGTTTCCATTTTCTTTTTGGTAAATTCCAAAGCCTAAAAAGGGCTCTAAATTTTTGAAGAGTCAATATAGATTCCATTATCTATTAATCACACGGTCAATTAATATAAAGGATTAAGTCTTAAATCATATGTTAATTATTCAAGGTACATGTTTTTATTGCTTAGCCAATTTAGGGCAATCTATAAATAATTACTAACTCCTTCTTATTCTTATAAACAAACAAATGATCCTTAATGATCACAAGCATGAATTTATCAAATTACAGCCTACACACGTGATTCACCAAATTTATGAATACTACATGTGCATTAGTCAATCCAAACGGCATCACGTGAAACTCATAACGTTCATTACAAGTACCGGATGTAGTGATTGGAATAGATAATCCTTTTCGCAGATGCGAAGTTGATGATAACCATGCTGAGGATCAAAAACCTTGTAAATGATCGAACAAATCTTCCATTTCGAGTTATGGATATAGTTTTCGATTGTCAATTTACTTAGTTCACAGTAATCTATAGATATAAGGAATGATAACACCATAGCTCTTCATGATGACGAGCTCGGTAGAATAAAATCTTTCTCTGACAACTCTCTTAGTTGTACGGTAATTCCTTTAATTTAGATGGTGATGTCGTACAGTGCACACACCACAGGTGCAGCACCGGGAATATAATCTATACCAATTTCAACTTGCCTTAATGGCGAAAGTCTAGGTAATTCATCAACAAATACTTACTAAAATTTCAAATAACATAAACATCTTTTAATAAATTCATATTAGGTTCCTTCTAGATTATTATATCTATGACTAATTCACAACCATTCATGGTATAATTTCAAGTCTAAACGCAGGATATGGTCATCCATGAAGAATTATTTAGATCACTTTTGATAATCAACATCTTATCATTTAGGGGAATTCTACTCGAGTTCCCATTAACTAAGGCAATGTCGTCATGTCATAATCAATCAATCCATTCTACTGGCACTATCAACTTTTCAGTTTTATTGCCGTCGATAAGATGTGATCTTCTCAAAAGTCTAATAATAACTCATAATCCTTCACAAATTCAAGGATATCTGGAGACACAACTATTATTAAAAGAGTAAGGTCAACGCATAATCTATGCGAGGGAATTTCAAATCAGATTCAAACGAAAACATTTAACGAATATGAATATATCCCATGTTTTCATAATTTGAGTACGCATTCGAAAGCTCCTCGGATCGTTACCCAGGTCATTCAAATGATATCAAATCAAAAGAAATGATAAGAACGTTAATACATCCAGTCGGGTATCAACACTCGGTAATCAGATACTTTTCCTAAGAATCTCACTACGGGAGAATTGGACAAGAAGGGAATATCAATTGTCAAATAAGAAAAATTCCACAGATGAGTAAATTCAACTCAGAAGAATAGATGCTACAGGCACATATGTAGGTGTCCCTATCACTATGTCCCTATTTTTCACTTCTTGCAGATCTCATATAATTTAATCTTTCACATTCTTCAAAGAAAATGTAGTGTTTATTAATCAGTTTTATGGTGACTACTAATCAGCCTTGCATGGTCCATTCAAAATTGTATGTAGGCGCGCAACTATATACAATTTCAAGATTAACGATGCAATACTCAGTTCATCAAAATTTTATCATCATGTTTATAATAAAAACATTTTCACGCTTAATTCTTAAATAAGAATCAAGAATAAATTTACAAAGATTTTCTTTGTTATGAAAACAGTTAAGTTTTCCAAGGCATTTTATAAACAACTTCATTTTGATAACAATCACTTATAAATCTTACTTTGAATATTCCTTATAGTGATGAAAATTCAATTTTTCTCAGTGGATACGATTTTATCTTATAAAAACAATGAGTGATCTGCAGAAAAGTGATGAAAGCTTGTTTACCAAGAATTAACTACGATATGATAGGAAATGAGCTTAGCCAATTAATCATGAGGTTCATGATCTCGATGGCACTCAAAATAATAATCCAAAACGTAACTCAATTCAAGATGAGTACTTGTTCAATGGTTGCATCACTAATGCGAACATTAGGGTGAAGCAATAAAAGATAGATAACATCGATACATGTAGAATTTAGCAATCAATGGTAGTCATTTCTTTAATCACAAACAAGTCAAATTGTACCGTAACACATTGCGTGTCACTATGTCATACAATTCTCAGAACTCGTCCTACCAACTGATGTCTCAGTTAAGTTAGGGATTTTTAAAAGATAATACAATGAACACTAATCTACAAAAGTCATTAGGTGTTCCACATGTCCTAAAAGATCCATCGGTCTCAATTCAGAAGAAGATTTCTTCAATTTATTTCTTGGACACTGGGCATCCTCGTCAGTGGACAATGGCCTAGGAACAACACTTAACACGAACCAACAATCATTTAAAACCTTATAATTCAATCACAAAACTTAACGACTTCCTCTTAACAATTTCATATTCCATTCGGGTTAAATTTTACTTTATTCAAGTTTCAATCAACTTATACTCAATTCGATATCCTACCTCATTTCCCATTACTTTCAACCTTATTCATAAATCTTAAAAGGGCAATAAAAGCTCGATATGATCAGCACTTAATTCCAATCCTATAGCTCTTACAACAACAATTATCAAATGAGTCACTAGTATGAGATGACTCGCACATTCAATTAGATTTCTCGGAAAGGTACTAGTGGCATGAGGCTTTTGGGTAATGGTTCCAATGACAGCCTCAAGTGCAACATTCACCCTTTCGATTTCAAATTTAAGAATGGGATGACAACGAATCACATGACATCTTTCTAGGTGGTAACGTTTTGTCAAACTCCACTCTATAAGAAAAGATCGTCATAACATCGATATCAGATTTAATCTCCCCAATCCTTTTTCAATATCGCAATCAACTAATATCTACATTTCTACGAATATCAACCATTTGTTGGGATCATAAATATCCACAACTTGGTTTAGATCTAGGATAGCTAGAATTCCTACGAGAATAGCTTCGATTAATTTACTAGGAGATTTAGGGTTTCTTGTGACAATCTACGTCGTATAAATACCTCGTATAAATAACAAAATAGTCATCAAACAATCATGTAATAAAATTACATCATATATATATATATATATATATATATATATATATATATATATATATATATATATATATATATATATATATATATATATATATATATATATATATATATATATATATATATATATATATATATATATATATATATATATATATATATATATATATATATATATATATATAATCCAAGTTATATATATATATTAAAATAACACTTCTCGGTCTGGCCTTGTCGGTAACTCGGGAATTCTTCGGCACCGTTATAGTCAAAAAAAATTTAGACATTTTAAGAAAAATGTTTAAGTTAAAAGATTTTGAAATGTTTTATTCAAAACCTTAGTTTTAAAAATCTTTCGTTCTCTATAACGAGAGCTCTGGTACCAAACTGTAACACCCCCAAACTTATACAACTCAATACAGCGGAAGACTAGTTGGTGTTACGGGATAGCACATTACTCACATCATAGACAACACATAAAAATCGCGTCGTTTATTAATAAAGCATTTCCATTCATAAATATCAAAGTTACATAGTTCCCAAGTCATTGTATTTAATACAGGTTTTACAAAACATATGAATGGAAATTTGTTAATTAAGTGCGGGCCATGAATTCTTGTTGTCTTCCCGAGAATTACCTTCAAGTACATGAGATAAAACATGTTAAAAGAAAAGGGTCGGTGATAACACCGAGTAAATTCATAGAGTTTAATAAATTTCATCAATATAATATCAGTATAAAATTATTACTGAAAATCTTTTTGTACAAATCTTTGTTATAGGCCATAAAATAGCCAAAGTCATTTTTATACAAATCCTTGTCGAAAATCATAATATAGGCATTTGCCTTAAAATCATTATACGAGCCAATGTCGTAAAAACATCATACAATACGTCTTACGACGTTGTATGAAAATAAAAACCGTTATACGAATATGGTTATAGAAACCAAAACACGAACATAATATCAGTAGTATGACCCCGTATTGCTAGTCAGGCAATACATCGTAATTCAGTGCGTCTAGTAGTATTTCGTTAATTAGGATTATTATAGGCCGCATGACATTGTTACCTTACTAAACCAAACAACGGGTAGCTAACCCGATACTCAATTTGCCCATCTAAAGTAGCGTGTCGTCACAAAGGTCACGCTATGGAAATCTTCTCATACATAAGTTCGCTTACCAATCAATGTGGCACGACGGGGATCAACCGTCAAGGCGCGAACTGGGGTGATCGTCCCCAAATAGTACTATTATATGCATAAGCGTCTACCAAATCCCGGTAGTTCACAATTCATGCTAATGGGACTTTTAGTGACATAACCTAACTTTAATAATCCATTTAATTTCATCTATCGGGTCCTTTAATCATTTATCGGGTCCTTTAATCATTTATCGGGTCATACAACCGGGTAATATAATTATTCGGGTCCAAATCAATAAACAAGCAATCGGGACAAATGGTGTCCTATTTTATAAAAACTAACATGTTATCTCCCTCGCGGGTTTATAAAACATTTATAAAAACTTTTAAAAGAGTGCGAGGCTATGAACTCACGTTGATATTGGAAGGCGGGTTATCGGCAATTCAGACGTACGGTACGTGCTTCAATCACGGAAACCTAGACAAATAATACTCGTCTTAGACTCATGTCCAATGACTTTATAAAAATAACAATTATGTATACATATGATGATTATATATATATGATGATCAAGTGGGTTTACATATTCTCGTTTACTCATTTTAGTGTTATGTGTCGATAACTTTTATACTAGTTTACTAGTTTTACCTATTTACGTGTTTTAGGTCCAATATACTTATTATAAGTTCTTTAACTCTTATTAATCCATTTCATACTTGTATTATCAGTATTTTTACTTTACATGTTGGGCCTAAATGGGTTAAGCCCAATAAGTACTTTTTATAAGTGTTTATCTTATTTAGTCCAACTATTAGTCCAATATGCTTAGTTAGCTCGTTAATGTCCGTATGTCCTATAATTCGAGTTTTATCGGTTTTTACTTGTTATACATGTTTATATATCAGTATATAAGTTTTATAAAGTTCACATTAGATGGGTCCAAACGTCTAAGTTTTATTTAACAAAAACGTTAATTTTACGGTAATAGCCGAAAAAGTCGTAAAAATCATGTTTATAGTTTTATAACTTATAAAACTTAACAAGTTACCATTTTTATAAAATGTCCAATTATTTACCATTGTAAATATTTATATAAATGTATTATATAGGTTAGTGGGTTTTAATTTATATTTTATACTATTAAATTTTGAGTGCTTATATAATAGTATTATACTTTAATTTCCAAAATCTGATTTTTATCTTCACTTTCACCAAAACTGCCATATCTTGAGTTCTATATGGAGATAGAAGCTCAAATTTTTATCACATAAACTAAATGATATGTTCTCCATTTAACTCTTCTATAGCTACTGTTGAATCATCTTCTAAGTATTTTCTAAAAATCGTCCAAAACAGTGAACTCAGATTTGTATCTTAAACTTGTTTTGATCATATCTTACTCATTACAATGATTCCATTGTATGGCCAACTCTCACATGTGTACAAGACTCATAGCTTACTGTATATCAATTCTACTTCATCATTTTATCAGTTCATGACATGTTTATTTACTGTTTTATACAGCCATCAAATTTAAACAAGATTTTAGCCTTGTTTCTTATAGTTTTTCACCTTTTTAATCATATTTTTCAACACCAAATCCCCACATAACATTTTTATCATCATATAATCATCATAAACATATACAATAGGAAATAAAATACATGATTACATAACCAAAAATAACAAGAGGATGAGGAGAACAATCTTTATACCACCATGATGATGTAGGTTGTGATCAAAACATGAATTTTGATGGAGAAACTTGTGCATAGCCAAGACCATCTTCAAGACCACCAATCTTCATGATCACCTTGTGGAAAATCAGCCCTAATACTCTATGGAAACTCCTCCTTGGATGTTATAACTTGCACCAATCAATAGGGTTTCAAAAGGGCTTCAACATGTGTATGAATAACACATGATTTCATGGATGAAATTGATCAAAAGGGGTGTTATGGTGGAGTGTTTTTGGACGGCACAATGGAGGAGGAAGAGAGTGTTTGAGGTGGTTTTGCATGAGTGGAAATGTGTGAATGAAGAAGCTAATGGTTTTAGCTAGTTTTGGTGGTAAGTGTTAGCTTACAAACTAAGCTAAAGACAAGTGTAAGAATGGTTAAATAAACTTGACACCTCATGGGTGTTAAGTTGCTAGTTTTGGCCGGTTTGAGTGGGGGTGGGACAAGTGTCGCACTTGTCTCATCCCCATTTATTTACGGGTACTCCTCGATTCTAGTTTCCTCGATTTGCGTGCCCTCGGGTCGTTTTACGAAAAATGTTTTTATAAATTATGAATCAACGGCACAAAACGAATCCAATAAAAATTGTCTCATCAAAAACGGAGTTCGAAAACGTAAATACTAATCCTAAGGTTTCCGGTTTAGTCGTAAAGGACGTTATAATAAAATCGTAAGTCCTAATCTCTTCTCGTAAATTTGTGAGTTTATGAACCAACACAAATTTAAAACTCCAAAATAATATTCACGGATAAATTTATTTTCTGAAATGTCGGACTGTCATCAAAACGGTGTGTGTAAACGTAAGCACGTAACGTTGAATCCTCCGGTTTAGACGTAGTCGATGCTACTTCAAGACGTAAATCCAAATTTCTTCCCAAAAATATGTGAGTTCATATTGTAACATTAAAATAATGTTTTCCAATAATTATTGAGAATAAAATATCAATCATAAATTGACGGATTGTCACAATATCCCTTAAACACAAGACGAGATTTGTTTTTGATGATGGTTTGTTCTTCATCCAGTTTGTTTTTCCAGATCCATTTGAAATCTAAAAGTGAAATTCCATAAGGTCTGTCAACAAGTTCCCAAACATTTAGGTGTTTAAACTGACGAATTTCGTCTTGCATTGATTCAATGCACGCATGATCAGTCATGGCTTGCTTGATATTTGTAGGTACAGTTGAACTCACGGTGAGTGCATACATACACACATCGCCATCGGTGTCGAGTTGTCTGCGTGTTCGAACCGGTTGTGAAGGATTTCTAATGACTTACTCGAATGGATGATCAAGTGTCCAATGATGAGTGGATGGATATCATTGGTAGAATGTATGCAAGTTGGACGGATCAACGTGTTTAGTAGAAGACTCTCCAACTTCTCGTACCGGTGTACCGAATGGGTTGATAAATTCTTCTTCGTCTGGTTGTGCATCGACTGCTTGATTGTTGTTTCCTCCTTCAGCATTGACGGTTGGTGATGTTGGTTGTATGACAGTTTCTTGAGTTTGTTGAGTATCCAATGTAATTGTCTCTTGAGCAACGGTTGCTGAAGTAGATGCAGTTGTGTCTTGTAGACTTTGTTTGGGTGCATCAGCAGTATTGACAACGGAAGGCTTTGACACAACTTGATTGTTTCCATAGTAATATTCATCAAACATTGGATCATATAAATCAATCAATTCATTCATTTGTGTGTGTTAAACACGGAATTAGTCATGATTTTAGTGTTAAATCCCTTCATTTTTGGTATAATAAATAGCAAAACGGGTATTTTTAGTGCGTTTATCGTTTATATGTGTTATTTATTATTGTAGGTACGAATAATAAAGAAAAGGAGCAAAAACGAAGAAAAAGACCAAAAACGAGCACGAGAAATGGAGAAAGCGCGGAAAATCGAGTTTGACGGTGCATTCGTATTTTATTGGACCGACCAGACACCATTTAAATGGGTCGAACCGACCCATTAATATATCAAACAACCCACAGGCCCAACATCAAGCCCAACAGCCCACACTTTTGTTGCAAGCCCAAAAGGCCATAAAGGCCTAACAATAGTCTATACACAGAAAATGAAAGCCCAGTTAGGCCCATGGAAGAAAAAGACCACAGATTGGGGAAGCTTATATGGGCGCAGAATTTATTGCTTAAAGGGGGGGCTGCGTACTCCTTAAGAGACAAAGGGTGGACCTGCGTTAAGAGAGGAGTAAACATCCTTTTTACTTCATTTTTTTTCGTTTTTTAAGATAAAGAGAGGAGGACATCTCACTTTCCAGTCATTTTATTTTAATTCGTAGGTTTTAGGCAGTTTTTCTTATTTTATTCTTGGTAGGGTAGATGTAAGATTTAAGTCCTTTGTCTCTTTCATTATTGATCTAAAAACAACGCAACGTGTTCCATTTTTTTTATCTTGTTGGATTTCAATTTATGAATATAGAATCAGTTTTGTTTCTTCTTGTTACCTTTCATTTGATTCGGTTTACATAAAAGTTTGTGTCGATTATTGTTTCGATGTAGATGACGAGATACCCATTTGATGTTTGGATGTCGTTTTTGAAGTTTTTTGCTGGTTGATTTTGTTTCGGTTGATGTGATTTTAAATACGGGCTGATGTTTGATGGGGTATTGTTTAGGATTGATGTGGTCTCGGTAGAAATAGATGTAGTTTCAGATTCCGGTTGATTTTTGATGGTGGCGATTTATTAGTTTTTTAGATGAAATTTTATGATTTGTAGTATATTGTCTTCGGTGGTTAAACTGATTCGAGATATTGATTCGGATCGGTCAGTGGCTTATTTTGATTCGGTTGCATAATTTCTTTCCTTGCCTTACCTTTTTTTTTAATTTTATTTCTTTAGTTCATGTCTAAAAATAAATCAAATATTTTTAAAGCTTATTCAATTTTGGCATTATGTTCGTTAATGAACAATTTGATTAGGAAGTTTGGGCTTTTAGATAATGGAAACAAAAAGAAAGATGTTAGTGCTAGTTATGTGATTTACTTAGCAAACTAGTTAAATTTGGATTTTATAATATATAACCTAGTTAGGTACTTCTGTTTTCTGAAATTCTATTAATAATTAGTTTTTAAGATAGTTTTCAAAAAAATAAAAAAAATAAATAAAAAATTAGCTTATATATATTAGCTTAATTGTAGTTAACGTTTTATGTTTTATGTTAGCTCGGCGTATCCGGTTCGTCATACGGGTTTGTTTACTTTATCTTTATTTCATTAGCTTATATATATATTTAGTATTGCCTTGTCGATGTTTAGCCTTATTGTCATAATTATAATAGATTTATTTATGCTTGTTAGTTTAGCATTTTTATTGTCACTAGTATTACTTTGGAAATGGCTCGCTTTATAATTGTAGTTTAATTTTTCATCCTTATCGTTTTTATATAATTTAATATTTAGTCGTTAATATTAGTAGTTTAAATATAAAAATCCAAATCTTTTCTATTTGAGCATCAAACTTTAGACATAAACGCGGATTCCCATTCCCACTTCGCCGGAACTACGATAACCTTTGGGTGTACGAAAACGACTCAATCAAATGGCGCCGTTGCTGGCTCTGTGTGTAGCGATATTGGCGATGTGTTTTTAGTTGGTGACTTGAAGATCCTTTCGTTTTGAAAGTTTATTTTCGTATTTGTATATATATATAATAAAAAAATTAAAAAGAAAATCCAAAAAAATATATAAAATTTATAAAAACCAAAAATATTTTCTTATTTTATTTTATTTTCTTTATTACTATATATATCATAAAAAAAAGTTTTAAAAAATATTCCTCTTTATCCTCTATTGTGTTTAATTCTTTTTCTCAACCCCTCTTATTTTATAATTCTTCATGGATTTGTCTTGCGTTTGGTGTGGGAGACCATGGCTTGGTTTTCCAATATGTCCATGGTGTACTTGTGCGAGGTGTGGTTCTGATATCGACAATACACAATTTGGATTTTGTCCATTTTGCAATTCAAGAAATTCGTACTTCTCCTCTTACAAAAATTTCTCCCCCCCCCCCCCCTCTCGTCTATGACAATCCCTATCCTCAACAAGCACCGGATTTTTCTCAGTACCCGTGTTGCAACCATTGTGGGAGCCCTCACGATACTTCTTATTGTCAACCAATGAATTATTATGAGCCAAATCCGTGTCCTCATTTTTCTTCACCGATGGATTATTACGAACCAAATCCGTGTTCTAATTCTTCTCAACCAATGATTTACTATGAGCCACATCCGTGCTATAATTCCGGTATGTATAACTGTGAGCCCCCACATCCCACCCTCAATCATCAATCCTCTCAAAGGATTCGTATTGCCCAACAACTCACTACTTTGAATGACGAAACACACGTCATTATTTTGCAACTTCAAGAAGCCGTTGTTCGGCTAAACGAAGCAAGGGAGGAGGAAAAGCGACAGCAACAAGAGAAAGTATCTAATCTTAGTGATTATACTCCACCTCTTGTGCGTCTTTACTATTATGATGATGATGACGATGATAATACTATTTCTTGGAATGATCTAGTTGCTCAATGCCCTAGCGCAATTGCACTTCCCTCTCTTAATATCCCCAATGCCTCTAAGGATTGTGATATATCGAGTGAGATTAGTGATTTTGGTCTTGATAAATTCTTTGATGAGGTTTGTGATGTGCTAACTTTTGAGGAGCTTACGGAAGAGGTCACTCTTAATGATGATGTTCCTTCTACCAACACTTTGGGAGATGATTCTTTGGCTTTCTCTAATCCTCTTTTTGATCAAGATGATGATTTTACTTCTAGTGATGACGAGTCACTATTCGATGAAGACGTTCCGAAGGAAACTTTCAAGATTTATTCGAACCCTTTATTTGATTTTGATGACGCTTACATATCTAGTGAGGTGAATCCTCTCTTTGACGAAGGGATTGAGGACATTGATAGCCCTGATTCTCTTGCTATTGATGAGCATTCTTTGTTAGTCATGCCACCTCCCATCGTAGAGGAGGTGGAGAGATTTGACCCTACCTTCCGTTTGATTCGGTCTGGAGAGTTGACACGGGTTGTAGATATGTCTTCTGATATTTTTCATATTATGTTGCCACCCCGTCCTACCGCGTGCACACCCAAGCGGGTGATTTATCGCTTTTACTCTCCTCATTTCATACCGGGAAATGAGGATGAGTGCTTTGACCCAGGAGGTGACATTGACCGTTCTATGATTGACACCTTTACGGCTTTGCCGAATTGTGACCATCCATTTTCGTTAGGGGATGACAATTTGTCTCCTTTACCCACCCCACCGCCCGTGGATCAAGACGTCACTTACTTTTCTTATGCCGAGAGGACTTTTCTATCCTTCAAGACTTATCCTCCTACCTCTCATTTATTATGTTCCTCCGGGACCGAGGATAAGATTTTTGATCCCGGTATTACATTAGAGGCTTCCCCATGGACCATTTAATTCGGAGTCGAGTCAGGCTCGTGACTCGGTTAACAAAAACAAGCGCTTCTCGGGAGGCAACCCGATGATCTATCATTTTTATCTATTTTCTAATATAATTGTAGGGGCGTGCTTCTCTCCATGTGTGCTTGTTGGTATTTGTTTTTGTGTACAGGGTTCCCTTTGATCGAGAAGACTTTCAGAGGGTTGATGTTGCTGTGTTCCAGTCTCTGATCGATCTTCATGTTTATATCAGGGAAGTACTCAATTCTGATCATTTTCTATATATCTGATGTTGTTCTCCTTACACTTGGAATTCTAGCATTAGCCTTTTGTGTTCTAATGTGTAGGGGTGACACCTTATCACTTTTGAACATTGAGGCCAATGTTCGGTTCTAAGTGTAGGGGGTTTATATCATATTGATCATATTCATGCCTACTTGTTTGCCCTCTTGCATCCTATTTTGATCAAATGTGTTTTTTTTTATTTCATTAAAAATAATAAAACGTTTTTGACCGTGCGTGATTGACTTGTCCCGTAGGCTAGAACAAAGGGGATCCTGACTCTGCCTGAGTGTTGATCTGGCTGCTCCCTTTACTTTTAGACTAAGCTTTTAGGAATTGTGCAAATGAAAATGCTAAACGTGGAGTAGTTGGTTCTCTTTAGAGCTTATATGAGCAACCTGTGGCTATTCCTCCTAGATTATAACTAGACTAACTAAGTGTGTTTTTTTTCAAGCCTTTGAACGTTAAAAATTGTGTTGTTATGTAAAAATAAATTCTTATGCAATTTTGATATAGAGTCCTAGTTCAACTTTTTATTTACATTTGAGTGAAAGCATACTTTCTTAAATTTGAAATAATGTTGCGTGAATAAATATGTTGAAAAAAAAATGAAAAAAAAATTATTTGAAAAAAAAAAGAAAAAAAAGCAAGAAAAAAAAATATTTGAAAAAAAGAGAGAAAAAAAGAATAAAAAAATATATATGAATAAGAGTTTTATGTTTTTGTTGCTTTATTTATAATTGTGAGAAAGTTGCTTTTTCTCAAATTTAAATCCGAAGTTGAACTAGAATTCGTCAATTTTTTATAAGAGTTTAGACGGTAATTGAGAATGTAGAAGTCAAAGGTTCCGTGAGCTCCGATACTATTCTCAAGGGTGTAAAAACCTAGCCTCCTAAGCTTTGCTAAAGGACAAGCTGAGAAGAAAGTCGCTACATGGAGTGATATCTCCTTTGAATCTTCATTCTCTAATTACCGTCGTTGTTTTTCATATAAGTGTCTTTTATTAGCTTAGCGGTGATTTCAAGATCTTTGATTTCAAAATCCCGCCAATCCCGGTACTATTCTCCGTGGGGTGTCAAAAGCCCGGGCACTTAACCGATTAGGTTGGGACGTCCCGAGAAGAAAGCCGCTACATGGGAAAGGCCATTTTTGAATCTTAAATCTCGTTATTTTCGGTGAGTCTAATATTCTACTTAGATGATTAGGCAACCATAACAAATGTCGATTTGAATGATCTAAAATTTGAAAATGAACACACTTGCCTAGTCGTTATAATTATAGGAGTGAAAAGTTATATTTACATAGGTTATTAGTATAAGTAGTGTTAGCATTTTAACAAAACGTTTGCACAAGGAGTCTTAGCTTAGTTGGGAGTAATAAAAAGAGGATGACGATCTTTATTCCCTGGCGACACCCAGTTTGCGTGTTTCCCGTTCTATGATCCTTATACCTTGAAATAAAAGTCGAGCATGACGGGTCACAATGTATTTTTATTTTATTTTACTAATTTTGAATAAAGCAGTTTTTAATTATTTTTGAACTTAACGTTTGTGATAATATTTGCTTGGGGCAAGCAACGTTTTAAGTGTAGGGGTGTGTTAAACACGGAATTAGTCATGATTTTAGTGTTAAATCCCTTCATTTTTGGTATAATAAATAGCAAAACGGGTATTTTAGTGCATTTATCGTTTATATGTGTTATTTATTATTGTAGGTACGAATAATAAAGAAAAGGAGCAAAAACGAAGAAAAAGACCAAAAACGAGCACGAGAAATAGAGAAAGCGCGAAAAATCGAGTTTGAAGGTGCATTCGTATTTTATTGGGCCGGCCCGACACCATTTAAATGGGTCGAACCGACCCAGCAGCAAGCCCAGCATCCCACACTTTTCTTGCAAGCCCAAAAGGCCATAAAGGCCCAACAATAGTCTATACGCAGAAAATGAAAGCCCAGTTAGGCCCATGGAATAAAAAGACCAGAGATTGGGGAAGCTTATACGGGCGTAGACTTTTATTGCTTAAAGGGGGGGGGGGGCTGCGTACTACTTAAGAGACAAAGGGTGGACCTGCGTTAAGAGAGGAGTAAACATCCTTTTACATCATTTTTTATTTTTTTTTTCGTTTTTTAAGATAAAGAGAGGAGGACATCTCACTTTCCAGTCATTTTATTTTAATTCGTAGGTTTTAGACAGTTTTTCTTATTTTATTCTTGGTAGGGTAGATGTAAGATTTAAGTCCTCCGTCTCTTTCATTATTGATCTAAAAACAACACAGCGTGTTCCATTTTTTTTATCTTGTCGGATTTCAATTTATGAATATAGAATCAGTTTTGTTTCTTCTTGTTACCTTTCATTTGATTCGGTTTACATAAAAGTTTTTGTCGATTATTGTTTCGGTGTAGATGACGAGATACCCATTTGATGTTTGGATGTCGTTTTTGAAGTTTTTTGTTGGTTGATTTTGTTTCGGTTGATGTGATTTTAAATACGGGCAGATGTTTGATGGGGTATTGTTTAGGATTGATGTGGTCTCGGTAGAAATAGATGTAGTTTCAGATTCCGGTTGATTTTTGATGGTGGCGATTTATTAGTTTTTAGATGAAATTTTATGATTTGTAGTATATTGTCTTCGGTGGTTAAACTGATTCGAGATATTGATTCGGATCGGTCAGTGGCTTATTTTGATTCGGTTGCAGAATTTCTTTCCTTACCTTACCTTTTTTTTAATTTTATTTCTTTAGTTCATGTCTAAAAATAAATCAAATATTTTTAAAGCTTATTCAATTTTGGCATTATGTTCGTTAATGAACAATTTGATTAGGAAGTTTGGGCTTTTAGATAATGGAAACAAAAAGAAAGATGTTAGTGCTAGTTATGTGATTTACTTAGCAAACTAGTTAAATTTTGGATTTTATAATATATAACCTAGTTAGGTACTTCTGTTTTCTGAAATTCTATTAATAATTAGTTTTTAAGATAGTTTTCAAAAAAATAAAAAAAATAAATAAAAAAATTAGCTTATATTCATATTAGCTTAATTGTAGTTAACGTTTTATGTTTTATGTTAGCTCGGCGTATCCGGTTCGTCATACGGGTTCGTTTCCTTTATCTTTATTTCATTAGCTTATATATATATATATATATATATATATATATATATATATATATATATATATATATATATATATATATATATATATATATATATATATATATATATATATATATATATATACATATATATATATATATATATATATATATATATATATATATATAATATATATATGGGGCTAAGTTTGACATAGGATAATAAAAAGGTGCCATGTCATATCCCATGTGGCATTATCTTATTGGCTACGAAATTTCATCAAAAATTCGGTACTATGTATATTAAGAAAAGATATCATACACCAATTTTATCCCTAAATAATCTAATGCTACTTTTCCAAACCCTAAACCTTAACATACAAAAAAATCGATAGAAGCAGAACACGACTCATCTTTTAATCAAACGTAATCTCTATCTTCATCACACAGCCATGTAAGAACCCCAATCTCCTTCTTCATAATCATAATCAACAAATGCCATAAGGAGATTCAAACAAGAAGAATACTGTTATCGGTCCCTCCTTCGATCAAGAAGCTACATAATCTATTGGTAAGATCTTTTAGCATTTACAAAGATATGTTTTTTTTTCTGATTTTCTTAGGGCTAATAGCTTTAGCATTAATTTCATGCTATTGCACAGATTTATCGCTTATTGTAACGAGTAACGCCTGTATAGTAACTTTGAGGCCTTGATGTGCAGGTTAATCCACACACTCATCAGCTGAACCTATGTGATTTTGGGACTGTTAAGATGTTGGTAAGTTTGGCAATCACAATTTGTTTGTAGATATGAATCTAGCTGATAAATTGTATTAAGTTTATCCTTAAGATCCTCAAGCATATGAGGTAATTAATATATATCATTTATATTATTTTATAATTTAGAAACTACTAAATAGGGGTAATTGTATCATATCAGGTCGTCAAGTCAAGGGAGAAAGATACTTAATAGTTTATTATCGCTGAAAAACAAGACTATAATGATGGTATGATAATGAAGGGAAGTGACAAACCTAGGTTAGTTCTAAGTATATACAAGGGAAAAGGAAAATTATTGGGTGATGGCAAAGTTGATCACAGTAATGTTCCTGATGTAGGCGTGGTTAAGAAAGCAGGTTGCAAAGAAACAATGGTGGTACATAATAAGATAGGGAAAAAATTAAGTGGTTGGCAAGGACAAAGTTATGGATGAAAGTATCGGGCTAAAACCCCAAGATCAATATGCTGCTTGTGCAGGTCCTGTTGTTTAAATGCCTGGTTCTAATGCCCACCATGGTGTCGATGTCTATCATGGGTATGCTGGTCTGGGTGGACACAATTATAATCTACAGGTCATCCTCAACAACACCATTACTTAGAGACTTCCTATCATGATGTAAAATAGGCGTTAATCAGCTTTTAAAATTTTCAAATTGACTTTTAGGATCTTATTACCTGTTTTTCATAAGGTACATGATCAGTTGGTCTACAATGGCTTCAAACACCCGTATGCCATGTGAAGCTTTGGACGTGACAACAAGTTTAATTTAACATATTCTAGACTAAAAAATGGGTGTATGGAAGGCAAGCTTCATTTCTTTTCCAGAGCTTGTGAAGAGCAGGCCTTATGAATTCTAAATGGTAAGCATACAGGTCTGACTTGTGATTTTTGTTTGATTTTGTCCATTTTTTGGTTACTGGTAGTCTATTGGAAAATTCATATGGCTTAGTGTGATGATCATGAACTTCTATCTTACTATAGGTAGAGCACTCACTATGCTATCATATTTATTTCAAAACAGTAACAAAAATAAGCAAAAGAGCAATGAGTGCGAATTTGAGATAATGAAAAGGTATGAGATATAAAAGCTTTACCCTATCACGAGTGGAATAGATGTGGCTATAAACACAGAAAGCCAAGATATTGCTGGGTGTTGTCTCTTACACATTAAATTGTTATTACAAACTAGACTATATATAAACGACATTACACTGATTATTACTATTTATAGGTATTGTATCGAAGACACATTGGACCCAAGTAAAGTTAAGGGAAAACTTTTTCAGTGCAAGCTAGGAACTTGGTGTTCTGATTCCATTATGAAAGGGATAGGAGGAATCGGGACCATAGACCGTCGTGCGAGCCCCCCACTAGGGCCCCACCAAAATGAAGTGTTTCTAGACACTGCCCAAATTTTATGGCACCTGCAACAATGGTGTGAACTCTACGGTTGGTGAAAGAATCAACAAATATATACACTCGACTAGGTAAGCCATATATCATAGATGGGGTCACGCAATCTGACTGGGACATACGTAGCAACAATAAACGTGTAGTAATGATTTGGATTTTCTAAAATGCAGATCACCGTCTGCACTGATATAGTTATTAATGTATACTATTCGATGCCTTTTTCTAACTTATCTATATTACCATCTAATTGTTTAATAATCCATTGTTTAATATGTAATATAATAGGAATTTCTTGATCTCTGGCTCAAAGTACTAAGAAAGTATGAAGATATATTATGGCTGTGAATCCTCTTCTAATATAAGAACTCGAAAGAAAATCAGAGAGCTTCTTTCCAAAGGCTTAATCATTAATGAGGATGGGATGTGATACAATTTGATGCACAAAAACACGAGTCTATCGTAATGTGCTTTACTGTAAGTTGCTTTTTATAGTGCAACATAAATGATAAAGTGTGGCTTAGTAAATGTTTCTTATTGCACAAATTGTTAACAGAGCTCGTGAGTGTCAGCGTCACCCTTAAGATTTTAGTGCTGAGTTTTGCCAGGAGTTCCTGACGGACATGGCTGATCTGCAGCGTAAGTGTCTGTCGCCTATTGAACAGCCACGTAAGCATATGGGTCAAATTAAAACGATGATAGAAGAGGTGCCGGCCTTTAAGACCATTTGTGCTTCATTGAAGTCATTATATTGTTGATAAATGATAAAGTGTGGCTTAGTAAATCTAACAAAACCTTCCCTTTACCATATCCTGAAAAAATATTTGACATGTTCACATAATGTATCTAAAACCTGTTCTCATTTATATATCATTGTTAACATATAATAAAAAGTTTTATGTGTGTGAAAAGGACTTAAAGTTTTAATCTAAATCAATCACCCCTAATCTCTAACAACATAAACTGATATTAAGATCTTGAAGGTATGGGTAAGCTCTCGTGCGAGTTTGTACTCATTCGCTGAGTTTGATTTTGAAGGTATAGTTTTTTTAAATATCAGCAGCATGATGTTCATTCGCTGAGTTTGATCTCGTGCGACGACATCGAGGTTTTAATTCTCTTTGTGCTGGTTTCATGTTTTCTTATACATGATATTTACCTGTTGCGTGTTAAAGGGGTTCTGTCATTTGCCAAATCTAAAAATTAAGTGTCATGATGAACGAAAGGTTACGAATCCGTTTATGACTTGGTTGAAAGATTTATCGAAACAAGTTGCAGGTAAGTCTTTTGACCTGTTCTTTTCTTATGTGTAAAATGGAAAATAAATTATTGAAATAATTGTGTGATATGTGTAGTGACAATAACAAATGTTAGTCCATGGTCCTCAACAAGTGTGGTTTCGTAAGACCTCGGTCGGTGTCTCTACTGAGCCTGAATGAAATAATGAGGTTTTGACTTAGGTGAACTTAATTTTTTCAATCTTTTTATTAAAATAAATTTCTGTATTCGGTGAATTTAATAACGTTTACCCTTATTGTACTTATGCGATCAATATTAGTAATATAGTAGATTCTTAGTTGATAGCATGGAAAGTTTAGAGTTTGTTGTCACCATTCAACAAATCGAACGTGATAATGACGAGGCAACATATTTCAATGCTAAGAAAGATGCTTCCTTTAAGTGTCAATGCACAACGAGTCAAGATTCTTTGGCTATGACTGAATGGCAGAGATAGATCTTGTGTGATTCAGGCACATCTACAGGTTATTCAATCTCATTGTCTTTTTCCTGCTGCCATTGTTTTTCTCTTCTGCAAACTAAGAACTGTTTCGTGCTTGAATTATTCAGCCGATCGCGGTCACCTGCAAAGCGAGAGAGGAGCACTGAACGTGCAGAAAGAAGGTTATAAAGCCCCATGAGAAACAATTCCAGGAATAGGCCATAGGTTTTCTCTTCTGCAAACTAACAACTGTCTCAGTCGTAACAAGGTACCTGGTTGAAAGATTTATCAGAACAAGTTGCAGGTAAGTCTTCTGACATGTGTTTTTCTTATGTGTTTCCTAAAAAGGTGGTCAATTGTGTTAGATTGTAGTTCTGATGCTTGTGTGAGTCAGGCACATCTACAGGTTATTTTATTTTCATCGTCTTTTTCCTGCTGCCATTGTTTTGCTCTTCTGCAAACTAACAATTGTTTCATGCTTGAATTCTTCAGCCGATCGCGGTCACCTGCGAAACTCAGTCTCTAGCATACCTTATTGATGGTGGAATGCTAAGCTTTCTTCAGTCATGCTTGCCAGGCACCGGGCATCACCAACACCGACCAAAGGAAGGAAGCGCACCGAAGTTTGGCAAATAAAGGTCATCGTCACCAAGAGACAATTCGAGGCCGAAGGAAAAAAGTTGATAATACTTGATTCTTTGTAGTTTTCTTTATGCAGTAATTATAAGGTACTTTTTTTACACATATTCGTTTGTTTTGATGATATGTTTTATACATCGCAATTAGTTATTGCCTTCATCAATACTATATGGGGATAGTACTATGAGAGCGTCTATGTTGGTCGATCATTATATTTGGTCATTAATTGTTCTCTCCGTGGAGCAAAAGCGAAGGTGGGGTTTGTTTATGTGTATGAGTGTGTGTTGTGTAATACTGTAATAACTTTATAAAAAAACACAGTGTAAGGAAAAAAAATTCACGGACCTTTTATTGTAACCATTGTTTTCGAAACTCGGTTTTTAAATTGACCCAGACGAGTTATCGAGTTTGAATCAACTTGGGTCGACCCGGGATAACCTTGGTTAACCCGGTTTTCTAAAAAAAAATCATATATTTATAATAATTAACAAAAATTATATCTACAAACTATAAAAACTTCCGTTGTAAATTTAACAACTAATATATAATATGTAAAAATAAAATTCAATCGCAAATACGTAAAATATACATATTTTAAAAAACCCCCGAAAAATTGAAACCCCACCGGGTCTCGACGATCGGGTTGACGCGGGTCACCTTAAACCCGACGGGTCTAGCTGAGTTTCAAAATATAAAACCCGGGTCAAAAAAAGCGATCAATAATATATATATATATATATTTTTATGTGATAAAAGATCGAATTTGAGGCTTCTCGACCAAGTTGACCCGAGTTTTAAAATATTGATTGTAACTATAATGAAACTATGTAAGAGAAAAAAATTCCAACCTTTTATTGTAACTAAAATGTGTTAAAGAAACAATTGTGAAACCAAAACAAATGGATTCTATACAAGATCTAAAAAAAGGTATAAATTCTTTA
This sequence comes from Glebionis coronaria, assembly GCA_025667525.1. NCBI lineage: Eukaryota > Viridiplantae > Streptophyta > Magnoliopsida > Asterales > Asteraceae > Glebionis > Glebionis coronaria. The sequence continues at coordinate 369,539,012 of CM046877.1, read as the reverse complement.
GGCCACGTTGAAATTGTATAATATTTTATTTAATGGGTACACATTTTATTTTATCATTCATTTGTTTAAACACGTTTGAAACTAATTGTTCATTACTAAAAACAATTAAACAAGTTTGATCAAATTTAAACAAAAAAATATAATTACTAAAAACTTCAATTAATTATCCAGAGATAAAACTATCATTCTATCAAAACTTAAAAAAGAAATATAATAACTTTTCATAAAATATGTGTTATTTGTCGATAAAAAAAACACACAAACAAAGGAAGTAATAAAAAATCGGTCTAATCAAGTGTTTGTGAGAAGAAACACCCATTACTCATAAGCCTCCCAGTCGTCACATACAAATCACTATTATTCATATCGTCAACGAATGGATATGTGGCATAAACCATCGTTACACACATATAGAGATAGGACATAAGTCAGAGAAGCAGATGCATAATGAATAATAGATTAGACACACGTGACATAAATCTTAACCGTCTTTCAATATAAAATAAAATAACATATTATACTAAATAATAACAAAATTACTAAAACATAAACATACTTTAATAAAGATTTACGAACCATGCACGCCCGTTGGGCGAGTTACGAAACTAGAAACCATTGTTCATATCGACAACGAAAGGATATGTAGGACATATGTCAGAGAGAAGATGCATAACCAATAATGTGACAAGAATCTAAACTGTCTTTTAATAAAAAGTAATATAACATAATATAACAAAAAAGAAAAAAAAACTAAACCACAAACATACTTTAATAAATATTTATGTACCTTACCCGCCCGTTGGGCGGGTTACGAAACTAGTATATATATATATATATATATATATATATATATATATATATATATATATATATATATATATATATATATATATATATATATATATATATATATATATATATATATATATATATATATATATATATATATATATATATATATATATATATATATATATATATATATATATATATATATATATATATATATATATATATATATATATATATATATATATATATATATATAGATATATATTTATAGTATTATTGCCTTGTCGATGTTTAGCCTTATTGTCATAATTATAATAGATTTATTTATGCTTGTTAGTTTAGCATTTTTATTGTCACTAGTATTACTTTGGAAATCGCTCGCTTTATAATTGTAGTTTAATTTTTCATCCTTATCGTTTTTATATATTTTAATATTTAGTCGTTAATATTAGTAGTTTAAATAGAAAAATCAAAATCTTTTCTATTTGAGCATCAAACTTTAGACATATACGCGGATTTCCATTCCCACTTCGCCGGAACTACGATAACCTTCGGGTGTACGAAAACGACTCAATCAAATGATTTTACTATGTTGAAAGTTCGTTTCTCGGTATCTTCTCGAATTGATCACGGCTCAAAGTAGAATTATCGTTCTTGGTAACAAAGAGGGGATTGGGTTTTCTATTCTATTAAAAAGGATTAAAAGAGCTAAGTGATAGAATTAAGCTAAAAACAATTGACTATTTAAAATCAAACTAAAGGAAATAAAGTGGAATTAAAAATTAAACAACAATTGAAAAACAATTTATCTTAAGCAGTAAAACATAATAACTAACCAAAACATTCATTCGGAATAAATTCTTTTATGAGGAATAACCTTGATTCGGAATAACTAGATTAAAACTGTTCATTCGGAATGTGCTTCACTCGGAATACTCATGCGGAATATAGGTCATGCGGAATGTTTAAGAGAAAAGACTCATTCGGAATAAATGCTTGACTCGGAATAAAATCAGTTCATTCGGAATACTATGCTTATTCGGAATAAAAGGAGAAAAATCACTCATGCGGAATAATTCGTTTATTCGGAATAATATTGAAAAGCTTGGTTCGGAATAATTTTCAAACCTTCATTCGGAATATTGACTCATGCGGAATATCTTACTCGTTCGGAATACTTTGCTTCGTTCGGAATAAATTTGCTCATCCGGAATACATGCTCGTTCGGAATATGTTGCTTATGCGGAATAATTAACAAAAACACTTCGTTCGGAATAAAAGTTGGTTCGGAATACTTTGCTTATGCGGAATAATTGAACAAAAGGCTTCGTTCGGAAAAACAGCTTTATCCGGAATAATCTAAACAGAATCCTTCATTCGGAATGTTCAGCTTATCCGGAATAATTGACAAAAACCCTTGATCCGGAATATTTTGTTGATTCGGAATCTGGGAAAACAGAATGGTGCGAACAGGGAAATAAAACAAGAACGAATTTTAACCAAAATCAACCAAATTTTTTCCAAAGATTAAACCAAACTAACCACCAATCATCTACTAATGATAAACATCAAACCAAATCAACAAAAACACAAAACCCACTTACTTTTGAAGATCAAACTCAACAAAATAAAAACTTAAGACTTTGAATCAAGAAGAAAAGGAAGAACAAGTTTAAATGAAAGATTATATTGAAAGATTAAGGTTATACAATCAAAAGGAAAGATTAAAACTTACAAGATTTGTGAATTTAACTAAGATGAAAAATCACCAACACCTTAATGGTGTTGGTTTCCTACGAAACAAAAGAAAGAAAAAAAACTGGAAAAATGAAAACTAGTTCTAATGTGTGAAGGGATCCTCTATTTCTAGGCCATGGACTTGGTTGGTGAGTAGGCTTTCTTCCTTTCTTTTTGTCTTCTCGTCTTTTTCAGTAAAGTTGACGTTTTCGATTCTGATTCGGGATTTGTCGATGAATAAATTCAACTCGTCTTTTAATTTCTTTGTTTAATAGACTTGAGTTCTTCGACATATGTAAATCTTCCATCTTTGGTCCTTTTCTTCGATAAATCTTCAAATAGGCCCATTGACTTCAAATCTTTTGCATCTCTTGGACTATAGACTTCGTCTTTTCGTCTTTTTCTTCGATAAAACCCATGCAATCCCATGTTTTCTTCAATATTTATCCGGTTGGCTCTGAAAACACAACAAACACACAAACCACGCATAATTCCAAACAAATGACATTAAATACACGTTTTGTTCTTGTTTTAGCAAGAAATAAGTGGTAAAAGGATGGGTGTTTTCACACCTATCAAATCCCCTACACTTAACCATTGCCATGCCCTCATGCAATGCTTAGTGATAAAGCAAATTTACACTTTTCTCATAATCAATCAATCTTGGCCTTATTAACAATAACCACTACTACTAAAGAGATATATAAAAGCTTGAATGAAACAAAAAGGATAGAAAACCATTTTCACTTGAAAATAGCTATATGGAAATAACTCGCAAAGAGATCTAAAACTTACATTAGGGCTTCGGTGCTGCAAAGATTTATCACCCTCAAGTTTCACGTTCCCCAAACAAAGCTTAAAAACGAGATCATTATTATTATAAGTTAGCAAAACAAACACTTACACACATGGCTTAATTATATGCTTAAACTCCATTATTCCTAGGTGTATCTCTTATTTTTATTGTTGTCTTAGAATGATCACGAAGATCATTTTTGGACTTATTTCGATAGTTTATTTAGGCTGAAAGTAAAGTAGGACGATTTGATTAATATTTAGCTAAAGGACAAAATCTCTTAAAACTGCTTCTCGAGACCTCAAAAAGTTCATATCTTGGCGTAACTCGCTTCACGATTTGAGACCTTTCTCGGGCCAATATTTGGCATGTAATTCATACTTCATATCTTGAGAGACGTTCTTGAGATAATGGTCTTCTCTTCGTTAATAGAGTTTCTTCACTTGGAGACTTTTGAGGGATACTCCAACTTTGTTGACCACGACTTCATCATTATTTATTCAATCGTTAATTGGGATTTTGAGATACAACGATCCGCCTCCTTTTCGGACTTGGATCTATTTATCCTCATACCTTGTTAGGGTCTTTTCGGATAGACTTCTCCATGATCTTTATGGGAGTTGATTGTTTTTCGTCGTGAGTCTTGATCCTTCATATTGATTTTGGGAATAATGCTTTTCACATCATCTTGGATCTTTAGCAATAAAATGGAATCCTCATGCCTTGTTAGGGCCTTTTCGGACTCGCCACTCTTCGCGCCCTGCTTCATTAGTTATGCCTTGGCTATGAACTCTTATCATTACCGAGCAACTTTTAAACGATCTTGGGCTAGAAGCTAAGTTATTCAATAAAATCGTACGACCTTACTTATTGCATTTATTCATTTAAGGCGATGGGAGGAAAAGCTTATAATCACACCAAGTGTGCTTGTGCAAGAATACCAACTTATAATTGGCTCTATCATTTCTCATTCTCAACAATTTAAAATCTCAAGTAATGAGACTCGTGGATGCTTAGCCTAATAAACCAATTAAGGTCTACATGGTTAAGGATACTTGCTAGAATAAACTTGGATAAGTCTATTCGGGTTGAGTCAAAATAATCGCAACGGGCCTAATATGTCAAAGAATTCAAAACTAGCTACACCACTTTATTAATATTTTTGACTTTATTGTGGGATATATACACATGAAAGCAACGATAAAAATTTTAAAAGTTACGACTATATGGCCAAAGTTAATTAAAAATTTGAAAAATGCTGAAAAAGATTATTTTCCGGTTAAATGAAGGCATTTTAATGGAAAAGTCCACTTAAAACTTCGATAGAAGTCTCCCCTACACTTAATATAAACATTGTCCTCAATGTTTAAGCATGTGGGAAAAGTCTCCCCTACACTTATGACATTGTGCACGTTGGTTAAATCAAGCTAAGGAAGAGACTACTAACGTGATCAATTTCAAATGTGAGTATGAAGAAAATTGAATCACGATAGTTGAGAGATAGAACCGGATTTCGGATAACACGGGAGCACGATTCTTCAAAGATTCCAAAAGTGCACTTATCCCTGTAATTACATCACCACACAAACACAAACAACCTATCTAGGTCCCCCTACACTTAGGAGGTAAAACAGAAAGGAATAGATACTCGGGTTGCCTCCCGAGGAGCGCTTGTTTTTGTTAACCGTGTCACGAGCCTGACTCGGTCCCAAACTAATTCAAAGGAATGGTGGAGAGGGATGGAATCATCTCATTAGAGATGTCCTCTCCAAGGTACAACTTCACTCGTTTGCCATTCACCTTAAAATTTGGTCCATCGGGTTGAGAGAGCTCAAGAGTACCATATGGAAAAATTTGGGCAATGGTGAATGGGCCGGACCAACGAGATTTGAGTTTGCCCGAAAGATTTTTAACAGAGAGTTGAAGAGTAAAACTTTGTCTCCAACTTGGAACTCTCGGTTTTTAATCTTGGAATCATGAATGAGATTATTTCTTTCCTTATAGATCAAGGAATTTTCATAAGCTTCATTCCTGAGTTCATTAAGCTCATTGAGTTGGATTTTGCGTAGGTCACTGGCTTTGTGGATGTCAAAGTTATCCCACTTCAAGGCCCAGTAAGCCTTGTGCTCCAACTCAATGGGGAGGTGGCATGCTTTCCCGTACACGAGACGATATGGTGTACAACCAATCGGAGTCTTGTATGCGGTACGAAAATCCCACAGAGCATCATCAAGTTTATCGGCCCATGAGGCACGATGCTCTCCCACGGTTCGTTCAAGAATTCGCTTTAACCCTCGGTTAGAGATTTCAGCCTGCCCATTAGTTTGTGGGTGGTATACGGTGGAAAGACGATGATTGACACCATACTTAGCCATGACCCTTTCGAATTGATCATTGCAAAAATGAGTCCCGCGGTCACTAATAATGGGACGAGGCACACCGAATCTAGCGAATAGCTGCTTCAAAAAGTTACAAACCATCCTTGCATCGTTAGTGGGTAAAGCTTTGGCTTCAACCCATTTAGAAACGTAGTCAACAGCTACAAGGATGTATTTGTTTCCTTTAGATGAAGGGAATGGCCCCATATAGTCGATACCCCATACATCAAAGATTTCACATTCTTGTATGAAATTTTGAGGCATCTCATCTTTATGTGTGATCTTGCCTTGTCTTTGGCAAGCATCACAATGTTTAACCATTCCGTGAGCGTCACGATAAATGGTGGGCCAATAAAATCCCGAGTCAAACACTTTCTTTGCAGTGAAGTTGGGACCAAAGTGACCACCGGTGGGTCCTTTGTGGCAAGCTTCGAGAATGTCTAAAGCTGCCGGTCCATCAACACATCGGCGAATAATCAAATCAGCGCATTGTTTGAAGAGATACGGGTCATACAAAAAGTAAGTCTTAATATCTTTAAAGAACTTTTTCTTTTGTTGGGATGTTAACCCGTCAATGAGAATTCCACCCGCCAAGTAGTTTGCAATGTCCGCAAACCACGGGGTTTCATCAAAATTCGAGTTGATAGACATTAAGGTCTCAAAGGGAAAAGTGTAATTGATCTCTTTGTTCGGATGATCCCCTTGATAAGGATCCTCAAGTCTACTGAGATGATCCGCGGCTAGGTTTTCAGCTCCCTTCTTATCACGAATTTCGATTTTAAATTCTTGAAGTAGCAAAACCCAGCGAAGAAGTCTTGGTTTAGAATCTTGTTTAGTTAACAAGTACTTCAACGCGGAATGGTCCGTGTACACGATGGTAGTGGAAAGGACAAGATAGGGGCGAAATTTTTCAAAAGCATAAACAACAGCTAAAAGCTCTTTTTCGGTTGTCGTGTAATGCAATTGAGCCCCCTTCATTGTCTTGCTAGCATAATGGATTGGTTGGAAGTGTTTATTCACTCTTTGGCCCAAAAACGCTCCAATAGCAAAGTCGCTAGCATCACACATCAACTCAAAAGGTAGCTCCCAATTAGGGGTAACCAAGACCCGTGCCTTAGTTAGCTTATCCTTAAGAAGGTTGAAGGCTTCAATACACTCTTTGGAAAAGAAAAAGGAGTATCTTTTTCCAAGAGGTGGGTCATCGGGCGAGCGATTTTAGAAAAATCTTTGATAAATCGACGGTAGAAGCCTGCATGACCAAGAAAACTTCTCACACCCTTCACGGTTGAAGGTGGAGGTAATTTGGCTATGACATCAATTTTAGCACGGTCCACTTCGAGACCGGCTTTTGAGATTTTATGTCCTAGCACGATGCCCTCTTTTACCATGAAATGGCATTTTTCCCAATTTAGAACAAGGCGAGTGTCTTCACACCGCTTAAGCATACGTTCTAAATTGGCAAGGCAAGCAGAGAAAGAATCGCCATAAACCGAGAAATCATCCATGAAGACTTCCATAGTTTCTTCAACCATGTCAAAGAAGATAGCCATAATACACCTTTGGAACGTCCCAGGAGCATTGCATAAACCGAAAGGCATTCTTTTGTAAGCAAATTTTCCGTAGGGACAAGTGAATGTGGTTTTCTCTTGGTCTTTTGGATCGATGGGAATTTGAAAATACCCGGAGAAACCGTCTAAGAAGCAATAGTAATCATTACCCGCTAGACGCTCGAGCATTTGATCCATGAAAGGAAGAGGAAAGTGATCTTTTCTCGTGGCATCATTGAGTTTGCGATAGTCGATAGAAACTCTCTAGCCAGTAACGAGAGGAGTAGGAATCAACTCGTTGTGTTCATTGGGAACAACGGTTATTCCGCCTTTTTTTGGTACACAATGCACGAGACTTACCCATGGCGAATCCGAAATAGGTTAAATCATGCCGGCATCAAGAAGTTTGATAACCTCTTGTTTGATGACGTCGTGAATTCGAGGATTAACCCTTCTTTGGCTTTGGATTGCGGGTTTAAAGTCATCTTTCATGAGAATTTTGTGAGTACAAAAGTTTGGATCAATTCCGCGGATATCGGAAATTTTCCAAGCAATTGCTTTCTTATGATCTTTAAGCACGGCGATAAGGCGAGATTTTTATTCTTCTTTCAAGTCCTTAGCGATGATGACGGGTGACTTCTTCTTGTCTTCAAGGAACACATACTCGAGATGGGACGGTAATTCCTTAAGCTCTAAATCCGGAGGATTTTTTATGGAGGGCGTAGACAAATTCAGTTCATCGATAGCAATATCCTTGGGAGATGATGGAGAAATATGGTCCTCAATGAGAAGTTTCTCAATGGTACGAATATCTTCATCCCAATCGGTGGGAGAATCGTCATATTGTAAGTTCACATCTCCCAAAGTTGCTTCAAATTCTGTCAAAAGGAAATCACTTTCTCCAAATGGAGTTAGTGATGGAGCAATGGAGGCAACGGTCTCAACATTGGGAAGAGAGGTAAGAATACTTTTGCAAGCATCATTAAAGTGTTTTTCACAAGCCTCATCAAGAACGTCGATACAATTAACACTCTCATATGAAAAAGGATGTTTAGAAATCTTACCCATGTTGAAGACAATTTGATCGTCACCAACTCTCATGATAAGCTCACCCGCGTCGACATCAATGAGAGTGCGACCGGTCCTCAAGAATGGACGTCCAACGATTAATGGAACACGAGGATCCATCTCGTAGTCAACGACAACAAAATCCACCGGGAAGGTGAATTTGTCAACGCCAACGAAAACGTCTTCGACTATCCCCACCGGATAAGCAACCGTACGGTTAGCTAATTCCAAAGTCATTTTGGTGGGGACTAGCTCAGGGAGAGATAATTGCTTCCAAACGCTTAGAGGCATTAAGTTGATACTAGCACCTAGATCGGCTAGCTCCATGCAATTCTCTACTCCCGGGAAGTTGCAAGGGATTAAGAAGCGACCCGGATCACCAAGTTTGGTTGGCAATTTCCTTAAGAGAACCACGGAACAATTCTCGTTAAGTTGGGTATTAGGAATATCAAGAATCTTTTCCTTGTCACTAAGAAGATCTTTAAACATATTCGCATATTTAGGCATGTGAGCGAGAGCCTCAGCGAAGGAGATGTTGAAATTCAATTGTTTAAACATTTTGAGAAAGTTTGAAACTTGAATATCGTCCTTGCTTTTGAGCTTCTCTTTCCTCAACCTTGAGGGAAAAGGTATATCAGATGAAGAGGAAGGCTTTGGAATTGTAGGATCACTCATATCCTTGGGTGGTGGAGGGGTGGAAGTAAGAGGTGGAGGAATAGGAATAGTGGACTCGTTTTCCTTTGTCACAATCACCGGTGTAGGTGTAGGAAGCTCGGGTTCCTTGGTACCTTTTCCACTGTGAATGATGATTGCTTTCATCTCCCCGCTTGGATTAGCAACGGTGTTACTCGGAAGAGTACCCGAAGAAGAGGGTTGATTACCTTGGAAGAAACCAGCCATCATGTCCCTTAGGTCATTCGTTTGACTACTCAAAGAGTTTCGCATATCGGCTCTAAGATCATTCCCTTGTTTCACCATATCGCCCTTCAAATTAATAATCTGGGTCTGCAGATTCTTCACCAACACATCATTTGTCTGCATGTACGTTTCGACCTCGTGGTTGAAAACGGTGGGTTGGGTAGGACGAGGTGCTTGATAAGCAGGTGGTTGGTAAGGAGCGGGTTGGTAAACTTGAGTAGGATTTTGAGGTGGATATGGTTGTCTTTGAGGTGGTTGGTATGGTGCTCGAGGTTGGTTTTGGTTGGTTCGGTTAAGGTTTTGTTGTTGGTTTTGATTGGTTGGAGGAAAACCGGGCGGGGAAAGAAAATTGGTGGAACGATAACTTAGCAAGTTGCGGTCTCCTTGAGGGCGGGCTGGATAGCCTCCCGGAGGATAGGTACCATATGCTGCGTTAACATTCTCAAAAAGATAGTCTTGAGTGGAGGTACAAGTAGTGTAAGAGTGAGGACCCCCGCATATTTCACATGGTTGGCTTACAGCATTGACTTGATCGTTTTGAGCGTTGATCCTTTTGGTATTGTTAGCAGTTTGGACAGCAAGTGATTTAATAAGCGAAGTAAGCTTATCAATTCTCTTGTCGTTGTCACTAGTGCTAGCACTAGTTGCATTGGTCCGAACACTCTTGGTTTGCACACGAGACTTATTCTCAATAATATCCCAAGCAACGTTAGAAGTCTTAACCAAAATATTACCCCCCGAGGCACTATTTAGTGAATCTTGGTCATTCATGCTTAAACCATTGTAAAAAGTATTAATTTGGTGCACTTTGGTAAAACCATGTTGTGGGAACTTTCTTAAAAGTTCTTTAAAATGGTCCCAAGATTCACTAAAAGTCTCATCGTAATTTTGTTCAAAATTAATAATTTCATTCCGCAAAGCGGTAGTAAGAGAGGGTGGGAAAAAGTAGTTTATGAATTTTGTCTCTAAGTCTGTCCACGTAAGAATACTTTGTGGCGGCTCCTTTGCAAGCCAATGACGAGCTTGTCCCTCTAATGAGAAGGGAAAAAGTTGTAAGCGGATTACCTCTTGTGGGACCCCATTGAATTTGCATCCGTATTCGTGAGTTGAAGGAACCTTTTGATGTGGTCATGAGGATCATCAATAGTACGCCCCAATAATGGTTGAGCAGAGACCATTTGAATGAAGCCGGATTTGAGCTCAAAGTTGTTGGCTGCAATCGCGGGTATGACAATAGCATCATTGCTGCCCTCTACATGTGCTTGCAAAATTTCGATCATCGGACGATTGTCCGGAAGAGGTTCATTGTTGTTATTATTAATGTTGGGTTGAGGTGGATTATTATTATTGTTGTGTACACCGGCCATGTCTAAATTATCGAGAGTCTCGGGCTCGGGATAAGACGTTGATCGTGTACGCATGCACCTGCAAAAGAAATAACAAAGCATAAATATTTTTGGTTTTTAATGTATTTTAATTTTTTTGATTTTTGAAAATTTTATATATTTTATGTTTTTTGAAATTTTTTATGAAAAAGTAACGTTCACGATGAACGGATCCCAAAATCCAATTTTCTCACAAAGTTCCGTTAATCTCTACGAAAAGAGCCGGCGTTGGCGCCATTTGATACAAATGATTTTACTATGTTGAAAGTTCGTTTCTCGGTATCTTCTCGAATTGATCACGGCTCAAAGTGGAGTTATCGTTCTTGGTAACAAAGAGGGGATTGGGTTTTCTATTCTACTAAAAAGGATTAAAAGAGCTAAGTGATAAAATTAAGCTAAAAACAATTGACAATTTAAAATCAAATTAAAGGAAATAAAGTGGAATTAAAAATTAAACAACAATTTAAAAGAAATTTATCTTAAGCAGTAAAACGTAATAACTAACCAAAAACATTCATTCGGAATAAATTATTTTATGCGGAATAACCTTGATTCGTAATAACTAGATTAAAACTGTTCATTCGAAATGTGCTTCACTCGGAATACTCATGCGGAATGTTTAAGAGAAAAGACTCATTCGGAATAAATGCTTGACCCGGAATAAAATCAGTTCATTCGGAATACTATGCTTATTCAGAATAAAAGGAGAAAAATCAATCATGCAGAATAATTCGTTTATTCGGAATAATTCGTTTATTCGGAATAATATTGAAAAGCTTGGTTCGGAATAATTTTCAAACCTTCATTCGGAATATTGACTCATGTGGAATATCTTACTCGTTCGGAATACTTTGCTTCGTTCGGAATAAATTTGCTCATCCGGAATACATGCTCGTTCGGAATATGTTGCTCATGCGGAATAATTAACAAAAAACTTCGTTCAAAATAAAAGTTGGTTCGGAATACTTTGCTTATGCGGAATAATTGAACAAAAGGCTTCTTTCGGAAAAACAGCTTTATCCGGAATAATCTAAACAGAATCCTTCATTCGGAATGTTCAGCTTATCCGGAATAATTGACAAAAACCCTTGATCCGGAATATTTTGTTGATTCGGAATCTGGGAAAACAGAATGGTGCGAAGAACAGGGAAATAAAACAAGAACGAATTTTAACCCAAATCAACCAAGTTTTTACCAAATATTAAACCAAACTAACCACCAATCATCTACTAATGATAAACATCAAACCAAATCAACAAAAACACAAAACCCACTTACTTTTGAAGATCAAACTCAACAAAATAAAAACTTAAGACTTTGAATCAAGAAGAAAAGGAAGAACAAGTTTAAATGAAAGATTATATTGAAAGATTAAGGTTAAACAATCAAAAGGAAAGATTAAAACTTACAAGATTTGTGAATTTAACAAAGATGAAAAATCACCAACACCTTAATGGTGTTGGTTTCCTACGAAACAAAAGAAAGAAAAAAAATTTGAAGATGAAAACTAGTTCTAATGTGTGAAGGGATCCTCTATTTATAGGCCATGGACTTGGTTGGTGAGTAGGGTTTCTTTCTTTCTTTTTGTCTTCTCGTCTTTTCAGTAAAGTTGACGTTTTCGATTCTGATTCGGGATTTGTCGATGAATAAATTCAACTTGTCTTTTAATTTCTTTGTTTAATAGACTTGAGTTCTTCGACATATGTAAATCTTCCATCTTTGGTCCTTTTCTTTGATAAATCTTCAAATAGGCCCATTGACTTCAAATCTTTTGCATCTCTTGGACTATAGACTTCGTCTTTTCGTCTTTTTCTTCGATAAAACCCGTGCAATCCCATGTTTTCTTCAATATTTATCCGGTTGGCTCTGAAAACACAACAAACACACAAACCACGCATAATTCCAAACAAATGACATTAAATACGCGTTTTGGTCTTGTTTTAACAAGAAATAAGTGGCAAAAGGATGGGTGTTTTCACACCTATCAGTGTCGTATCCCTCGATTCTGCTGTAGGAGTACGTTGTTGACGTTCTTGCACGGGACGTACACTGTTGTGTGTAGGTGCCATTGCTGGACATTGAGGTGTGGGACTTGATCTGTTTTGATCAAGTACCATTTGTGGAAATTCGTCAAAGTTTACATGAATGGTTTCGATGATAATTGTGACAATCCGTCAATTTATGGTTGATATTTTATTCTCAAGTATTATTTAAAAACATTATTTTAATGTTATAATATGAACTCACTTAATTTTGGGAAGAAATTTGGGTTTATGTCTTGAAGTAGCATTGACTACGTCTAAATCGGAGGATTCTACGTTACGTGCTCACGTTTGCATACACCGTCCTTGGTGACAGTCCGACATTTCAGAAAATAAATTTATCCGTGAATATTATTTTGGAATATTAAATTTGTGTTGGTTCATAAACTCACAAATTTACGAGAAGAGATTAGGACTTACGATTTTATCTTATCGTCCTTTACGACTAAACCGGAAACCTTAGGATTACGTATTTACGTTTTCGAACTCCGTTTTTGATGAGACAAATTTTATTAGATTCGTTTTGTGCCGTTGATTCATAATTTATAAAAACATTTTTCTTAAAACGACCCGAGGGCACGCAAATCGAGGAAACTAGAATCGAGGAGTACCCGTAAATAATTGGGGATGAGACAAAACCACCTTTGCCCCACCCCCAATATGGGACGGCAAAACTAGCAACTTACACCCATGAGGTGTCAAGTTTTCTTAACAAGTCTTACACTTGTCATCTTAGCTTAATAAACAAGCCATTCTTCCACAAAAACCACTAGCTAGACTAATCCTTCCATTTCACACATGCAATACCACACACACAACTCTCTCCTTCTTTCTTTGTGCCGTCCCAACCTACACCATAAACACCCATTTGATCAAATTTAACCACAAAATCTCATGTTATTCATACATAAGTTGAAGCGCTTTTGAAGCTCTATGGATTGGTGGTGATTATAACATCCAAGGAGGAGTTTCTATGGATTCTTAGGGCTGATTTTCCACAAGGAGTTCTTGAAGAATGGTGGTCTTGAAGATGGTCTTGGTTTATCACAAGTTTCTCCATCAAAATCCATGTCTTGATCATAACCTACATCATCATGGTGGTATAAAGATTGTTCTCCTCATCCTCTTGTTATTTTGATTATGTAATCATGTATTTTCTTTCCTATTGTATATGTATATGATGATTATATGATGATAAAAGTATTGTGTGGGGATTTGGTGTTGATAAACATGGTTAAAAAGATGAAAAATTATAAGAAACAAGGCTAAAATCTTGTTTAAATTGTTGGCTGTATAAAAACAGTAACTAAACAAAAGTTAAACTGATAAACTGGCAAAGTGGAATCAATATACAGTAAGTGTTAGGTCTTTTACACATGTGAGAGTTGGCCATGCAATGGAATCATTATAATGAGTGAGATATGATCAAAACAAGTTTAGAGTGCAAATCTGAGTACACTGTTTTGGACGGACTGTTAGGGATATTTAGAGTTGGATTGAGCAGTAGCTAAAGCTAAGTTAATTGTAGCACATATCATATAGTTTATGGTGTCCAAAAATGAGCTTCTATCTCCTTGTAGAACTCAAGATATGGTAAAAATGGTGAAAGTGAAAGTAAAAATCAGATTTTGGGAAATTAAAGTATAATAGTATTATATAAGCACTCAAATAAATATAGTATAAAATGTGAATTAAAACTCACTAACTTATATATTACGTTTATATAAGTATGTACAATGATAAATAAATGATACATTTTATAAAAATGGTAATTTGATAAGTTTTATAAGTTTTAAAACTATAAACATGATTTTTACGACTTTTTCGGCTATTACCATAAAATTAACGTTTTTGTTAAATAAAACTGACGGTTGGACCCGTCTAATGTAAACTTTTATAAACTCATTTACTGATATATAAACATATATAACAAGTAACAACCGATAAAACCCGAACTATAAAACATACGGACATTAACGGGCTAAGTTAACGTTATAGGACTAATAATACAACAAAATGGACTAAAACACTTATGAACTTATTTATTGGGCTTAACCCATTTGGGCCCAACATGTAAAGTGTAAATACTGATAATACAAGTATAAAATGGATTAATACAAGTTAAAGAACTTATAATAAGGTTATTGGACTTAAAATATGTAAATAGGTAAAACTAGTAAACTAGTATAAAAGTTATCAACACATAACACTAAAATGAATAAATAAAAATATGTAAACGCACTTGATCATCATATATATATAATCATCATATGTATACATAATTGTTATTTTTATAAAGTCATTGGACATGAGTCTAAGACGAGTATTATTTGTCTAGGTTTCCGTGATTGAAGCACGTACCGTACGTCCGAATTGCCGATAACCCGCCTTCCCACATCAACGTGAGTTCATAGCCTCGCACTCTTTTAAATGTTTTATGAAATGTTTTATAAACCCGCGAGGGAGATAACATGTTAGTTTTTTTATGAAATAGGACACTAGTTGTCCCTATTGTTTGTTTATTGATTTGGACCCGAATGATTGTATGACCCGATGAATGATTAAATGACCCGATAGATGAAATTAAATGGATTATTAAAGTTAGGTTATGTCACTAAAAGTCCCATTAGCATGAATTGTGAACTACCGGGATTTGGTAGACGATTATGCATATAATAGTACTATTTGGGGACGATCACCCCAGTTCGCGCCTTGACGGTTGATCCCCGTCGTGCCACATTGATTGGTAAGCGAATTTATGTATGAGAAGATTTACACAAGCGTGATTATTGTGACGACGCGCTAATTTAGATGGGCAAATGATTGTCGGGTTAGCTACCCGTTGTTTGTTTTAGTAAGGTAACAATGTCATGCGGCTTATAATAATCCAATTAACGAAATACTGCTGTACGCACCGAATTACGATATATTGCCTGACTAGCAATACGGGGTCTTATTATTGATTTTATTTTCGTGTTTTGGTTTTACATTACCATAATCATATAACGGTTTTTATTTAACTCCATACAACGTTATAAAACGTAGTGTATGATATTTTTACGACATTGGTTCGTATAATGATTTTGAAGGCGAAACCCTATATTATGATTTTGATAAGGAATTGTATAAATTGACTTTGGCTATTTTATGGCCTATTACAAGGATTTGTACAAAATGATTTTCGGTAATAATTTTATACCGATGTTATATTGATGGATTTTATTAAACTCTATGAATTCACTCGGCGTTATCGCTGACCTTTTCTTTTAATATGTTTTATCTCAGGTACTTGAAGGTAATTCTCGGGAAGACGACAAGAATTCATGGCCCGCACTTAAAACAATAATTTCCATTCAAATGCTTTGTAAAACCTGTATGAAATACAATGACTTGGGACCTATGTAAAATTGATATTTATGAATGGAAATGCTTTATTATTAAACGACGCGATTTTTATGCGTTGTCTATGATGTGAGTAATGTGCTATCCCGTAACACCAACGAGTCTTCCGCTGTGTTGAGTTGTATAAATTTGGGGGTGTTACAGTTTGGTATCAGAGCTCTCGTTATAGAGAGCGAAAGATTTTTAAAACTAAGGTTTTGAATAAAACATTTCAAAATATTTTAACTATAAACATTTTTCACAAAATGTCTAAAAATCTTTTGACTATAACGGTGCCGAAGAATTCCCGAGTTACCGACAAGGCCAGACTGAGAAGTTTTATTTTAATATATATATAACTTGGATTATATATATATATATATATATGATGCAATTTTATTACATGATTGTTTGATGATTATTTCTATATTTATACGAGGTATTTATACGACGTAGATTGTCACAAGGAACCCCCCCCCCCCTAGTAAATCAATCGAAGCTATTCCCGTAGGAATTCTACCTATCCTAGATCTAAACCAAGTTGTGGATGTTTATAATCCAAACAAAATGGTTGATATTCGTAGAAATGTAGATATTAGTTGATTGTGAAATTGAAGAAGAATTGGCGAGATTAAATCTAATATCGATGCCATGACGATCTTTCCTTATAGAGTGGAGTTTGACAAAACGTTACCACATGGAAAGGTGTCATCTGATTCGTTGTCACCCAATTCTTAAAATTGAAATCGAAAGGGTGAATGTTACACTTGAGGCTGTCATTGGAACCATTACCCAAAAGCCTCATGCCACTAATACCTTTCCGAGAAGTCTAATTGAATGTGTGAGTCATTTCATACTAGTGACTCATTTGATAATTGTTGTTGTAAGATCTGTAGGATTGGAAATTAAGTGTTGATCATATCGAGCTTTTATTGCCCTATTAAGGCCTAAGAATAAGGTTGAAAGTGTTGGAGAATGAGGTAGAATATCGCATTGAGTATAAGACTGATTGAAACTTAAATAAAGTAAAATTTAACTTGTACGGAATATGAGATTATTAAGAGGAAGTTGTAAAGTCCTGTAATTGAATTATAAGGTTTTAAATGATTGTAGGTTCGTGTTAAGGGTTGTTCCTAGGCCATTATCCACTAATGAGGATGCCCAGTGTCCAGAAAATAAATTGAAGAAATCTTCTTCTGAATTGGGACCGATGGATCTTCTGGGACAGGTGGAACCCCCAT
This sequence comes from Glebionis coronaria, assembly GCA_025667525.1. Taxonomy (NCBI): domain Eukaryota; kingdom Viridiplantae; phylum Streptophyta; class Magnoliopsida; order Asterales; family Asteraceae; genus Glebionis; species Glebionis coronaria. Next base: position 369,521,727 of record CM046877.1, on the reverse strand, counting down.
GACTCTTGTAGATTAGTATTCATTGTGGTATCTTTTAAAAATCCCTAACTTAACTGAGATATCAGTTGGTAGGATGAGTTCTGAGAATTGTATGACATAGTGACACGTAATGTGTTACGGTACAATTTTGACTTGCTTGTGATTAATGAAAAGGACTACCTTTGATTGCTAAATCCTACATGTATCGATGTTATCTATCTTTTATTGCTTCATCCTAATGTTCGCATTAGTGATGCAACCATTGAACAAGCACTCATCTTGAATTGAGTTACGTTGTGGATTATTCTTTTGAGTGCCATCGAGATCATGAACCTCATGATTATTTGGCTAAAGCTCATTTCCTATCATATTGTAGTTAGTTCTTGGTGAACAAGCTTTCATCACTCTTTTGCAGATCACTCATTGTTTTTATAAGATAAAACCGTATCCATTGAGAAAAATTGAATTTTCATCACTATAAGGATTATTCAAAGTAAGATTTATAAGTGATTGTTATCGAAATGAGGTTGTGTATAAAGTACCTTGGAAAACTTAACTGTTTTCATAACAAATAAAATCTTTGTAAATTTATTCTTGATTCTTATTTAAGAATTAAGCATGAAAATGTTTTATTTATAAACATGATGATAAAATTTTGACGAACTGAGTATTGCATCGTTAATCTTGAAATTGTATATAGTTGCGCGCCTACATACAATTTGGAATGGACCATGCAAGACTGATTAGTAGTCACCATAAAACTAATGAATAAACACTACATTTTCTTTGAAGATTGTGAAAGATTAAATTTTATGAGATCTGAAAGAAGTGAAAAATAGGGACATAGTGTTAGGGACATCTACATATGTGCCCGTACCATTTATTCTTCTGAGTTGAATTTACTCATCTGTGGAAATTGTCTGATTTGACAATTGACAATTCTTTCTTGTCCAATTCTCCCGTAGTTAGATTCTTAGGAAAAGTATCTGATTACCGAGTGTTGATACCCGACTGGATATATCGACGTTCCTATCATTTCTTTTGATTTGATTTCATTTGAATGACATGGGTAACGATCCGAGGAGCTTTCAAATGGGTACTCAAATTATGAAAACATGGGATATATTCATATTCGTTTAATGTTTTCGTCTTTATCTGATTTTAAATTCTCACGCGTAGATTATGCCTTGACCTTACTCTTTTAATAGTAGTTGTGTCTCCATATATCCTTGAATTTGTGAAGGATTATGAGTTATTATTAGTCTTTTGAGAAGTTCACATCTTATCGACGGCAATGAAACTGGAAAGTTGATAGTGCCAGTAGAATGGATTGATTGATTATGACATGACGACATTGTCTAAATTGATGGGAACTCGAATTGAATTCCCCTAAATGATAAGATGTTGATTATCAAAAGTGATTTAAATAATTCTTGATGGATGACTTGAAGTTATACCATGAATGGTTGTGAATTAGTCATAGATATTATAATCTAGAAAGAACTTAAAAGTGAATGTATTAAAAGATGGTTTTATGTTATCTGAAACTTTAGGAGGTATTTTCTGGTGAATTACCTAGAATTTCGCCATTAAGGCAAGTTGAATTTGGTATTGATTATATTCCTGGTGCTGCACCTGTGGCGTGTGCACCCTACGAATTATAAGAATTACCGTACAACTGAGAGAGTTGTCGGAGAAAGCTTTTATTCTACCGAGCTCGTCATCATGAAGAGCTATGGTGTTATCATTCCTTATATTTATTGATTACCGTGAACTAGGTAAATTGACGATTAAAAATCTCTATCCACTACCCAAGATGATAGCTTTGTTCGATCATTTACAAGGTTCTAGCGTATATTCAAGATTTGATTCACGGTATGGTTATCAACAACTTCGCGTCCGCGAAAAAGATTATCTATTCCAATCATTACATCCAGAACTTGTAATGAACATTATGAGTTTCATGTTATGTTGTTTGGATTAACCAATGCACATGTAGCATCCATAAATTTGGTGAATCTCGTGTGTAGGTTGTAATTTGATAAATTCATGCTTGTGATCATTAAGGACTATTTGTTTGTTTATAAGAATAAGAATGAGTTAATAATTATTTATAAACTGCCCTGAATTGGCCGAACAATGAAAACCTGTACCTTGAATAATTGATATGTGATTTAAGGCTTGATCCTTTACATAAAATGACCGTTTGATTAATGATGGTAAGATATATGCATATTGACTCTTCAAAAATTAAGAGCCCTTTTAAGACTTTGGATTTTACCAAAAAGAAATGGAAATATGTTTTGACATATATTTTATCAAAGAAATTTTTAAGGGATTATTTCCTTATACACAAATCATTTAACTAAACTCCTGTTTAGGGGTAAATGTTCGTGTATACCTCAAGACAACCTAAGAGGGATTGAGGAAACTGTTAAACCATGACTTAAAATTTGAAACAACAATTTTTGCTTTTCAACTAAGAAAATTTTTACCAAAGAATAAACGAAGATTTTTCAAACATTTACAAATCTTATTAAATATTTTCGATAAATCAACGAAAATCTTGTTAATTAAATTCAAATTTACTTTAAGCATTTTATATAACTGGTCGAAATAAGAAATTTAAAATTTTTACGTTTACGTTTCATAAGAATTTAATAATTATTATCTAATTAATTGTAATAATTATCGACGCTTTAGACGCTGGATTGAGTAAAACAGATAAAAATAATAGTTGAGACGAAACTAAAACATAGAAGATATGAAAAAAGAAATTTTGAATTAATACAGTCATGTTATATATATTTCATCAGGAGAAAGTGAATGTAGATACTGACACATTATATAGAAAGGATAATATAGATAATAAAAAGTGGTTCGCGGCTAATGTGAACCATTAAAATTGAAAAGCCGATGGCATTAAATGATTAAAAGGCTACTTGAGGTTGCTTAAATATGGAGATTTTGAGATATAGTTATATTGGAATCTTGTAAGTATAAGTATTCTATTCCTGTCATTTCTGATTTAATGTATCTTTATCTGAAGAAGTTGTACTGATGACAAATTATGAAGGCAGACATCGCCTCATACATTAGTAAACGTCTAACTATTGCAAAGGTCATCATCTGAATTTGATTCGATTTGGGTCATCGTCGACAGACTGACCAAATCTGCTAATATCATTCCTGTTAATGATAGATTCTTGATGAAGAAATTAACTCTTTTATATTTAAAGGAGTTGTGTAAACATAGTGTGCCTGTATCGAACATCTTTATCAAGATCCTCGCTTCGCACCGAATTTCTATAGATTTGCTCAGAAGTCATTGGGAACGAACCTTGATGAGAGTACTGTTTACCACCCCAAATCGAAGGGACGAGGTAAAGTAACAATACAAAACACTAGAAGTCTTGTTTTATGTCGGAATGATTGACCTTTGGTAATGAACCGTATAATCGTTTTCCTTTGGAGAGATTATCATTGATAATTATCATGTTAGGATCGAGATCGAATCTAGTTAAGATTTATATATTAGAGCATCTGTAAGCAGGAGTTGAGATGAAGAAACCCGAAATACACCCATTGTGAGTTGGACGTGTCTTTTAGGTTTAAGGTTTCCTATGATGACGAACCTAACCTTACAAATTACCCGACCCGCGAGACCTGAAATGATTGTTCAAATTAGGATCTGATTATTGACTGTCGGTAGTGGGCAGGAGGTTATGTGAATATGAAATGTAGATCTTGAAGTGCCAGATGGGTAGCGAAGTAATGCCAAAAAAAAATTAACCATGGAAAAATGAATTGATGATCTGAAAGATCATGGGATATAAGTCCCCGTTGTATGGGATCATTGAGATGATGTAAAAGTTGGTTTGAAAGGCATATAAGTTGGATCTACCCTAGGAATTCAAGAGCTGCGTGAATTATGTTTCGTATATCGAACTTGATAAAATGTCTATCAAGTGAAAATCTGACTATTCCTTAATGAAGTTTAGATCGGCGAAAAGTTGCATTCATCAAAAACCCATGAATATCATGGATAGAGAAAGTAAGTCAACATTAAGCCTGATCTTATTCCCGTAGTTATGTTTGATGAAACTCGCGTATTGTAATAAATTACACTTGTGAGAAAAGACCGGATGTGGAGGAAATACCCACATGGCTTTAACTCTATAAGAAGCGAGTAGTAAGATAAGATGATATTTGAGGACAAAGATCATGTTTAGGGGTAAATGCTGTGACAATCTGTCAATTTATGGTTGATATTTTATTCTCAAGTATTATTTAAAAACATTATTTAAAGTGAATATTATTTTTGGGAAGAAATTTGGGTTTATGTCTTGAAGTAGCATTGACTACGTCTAAACCGGAGGATTCTACGTTACGTGCTCCCGTTTGCATACACCGTCCTTGGGGACAGTCCGACATTTCAGAAAATAAATTTATACGTGAATATTATTTTGGAATTTTAAATTTGTGTTGGTTTATAAACTCACAAATTTACGAGAAGAGATTAGGACTTACGATTTTATTTTAACGTCCTTTACGACTAAACCGGAAACCTTAGGATTACGTATTTACGTTTTCGAACTTCGTTTTTGATGAGACAATTTTTATTAGATTCGTTTTGTGCCGTTGATTCATAATTTATAAAAACGTTTTTCGTAAAACGACCCGAGGGCACGCAAATCGAGGAAATTAGAATCGAGGAGTACCCGTAAATAATTGGGGATGAGACAAAACCACCTTTTCCCCACCCCCAATATGGGACGGCAAAACTAGCAACTTACACCCATGAGGTGTCAAGTTTTCTTAACAAGTCTTAGACTTGTCATCTTAGCTTAATAAACAAGCCATTCTTCCACAAAAACCACTAGCTAGACTAATCCTTCCATTTCACACATGTAATACCACACACATAACTCTCTCCTTCTTTCTTTGTGCCGTCCTAACCTACACCATAAACACCCATTTGATCAAATTTAACCACAAAATCTCATGTTATTCATACATAAGTTGAAGCCCTTTTGAAGCTCTATGAATTGGTGGTGATTATAACATCCAAGGAGGAGTTTCTATGGAGTCTTAGGGCTGATTTTCCACAAGGATTTCTTGAATAATGGTGGTCTTGAAGATGGTCTTGGTTTATCACACGTTTCTCCATCAAAATCCATGTCTTGATCATAACCTACATCATCATGGTGGTATAAAGATTGTTCTCCTCATCCTCTTGTTATTTTGATTATGTAATCATGCATTTTCTTTCCTATTGTATATGTATATGATGATTATATGATAATAAAAGTATTGTGTGGGGATTTAGTGTTGATAAACATGGTTAAAAAGATGAAAAACTATAAGAAACAAGGCTAAAATCTTGTTTAAATTGTTGGCTGTATAAAAACAGTAACTAACCACAAGTTAAACTGATAATGGCAAAGTGTAATCAATATACAGTAAGTGTTAGGTCTGGTACACATGTTAGAGTTGGCCATGCAATGGAATCATTATAATGAGTGAGATATGATCAAAACAAGTTTAGAGTGCAAATCTGAGTACACTGTTTTGGACGGACTGTTAGGGATATTTAAAGTTGGTTTGAGCAGTAGCTAAAACTAAGTTAATTGTAGCACATATCATGTAGTTTATGGTGTCCAAAAATGAGCTTCTATCTCCTTGTAGAACTCAAGATATGGTAAAAATGGTGAAAGTGAAAGTAAAAATCAGATTTTGGGAAATTAAAGTATAATAGTATTATATAAGCACTCAAATAAATATAGTATAAAATGTGAGTTAAAACCCACTAACTTATATATTACATTTATATAAGTATGTACAATGATAAATAAATGATACATTAACAAAATGGTAATTTGATAAGTTTTATAAGTTATAAAACTATAAATATGATTTTTACGACTTTTTCGGCTATTACCATAAAATTAACGTTTTTGTTAAATAAAACTTAGACGGTTGGACCCGTCTAATGTAAACTTGTATAAACTCATATACTGATATATAAACATATATAACAAGTAAAAACCGATAAAACCCGAACTATAAAACATACGGACATTAACGGGCTAAGTTAACGTTATTGGACTAATAATAAAACAAAATGGACTAAAACACTTATAAACTTATTTATTGGGCTTAACCCATTTGGGCCCAACATGTAAAGTGTAAATACTGATAATACAAGTATAAAATGGATTAATACAAGTGAAAGAACTTATAATAAGTTTATTAGACTTAAAATATGTAAATAGGTAAAACTAGTAAACTAGTATAAAAGTTATCAACACATAACACTAAAATGAGTAAATAAGAATATGTAAACCCACTTGATCATCATATATATATAATCATCATATGTATACATAATTGTTATTTTTATAAAGTCATTGGACATGAGTCTAAGACGAGTATTATTTGTCTAGGTTTCCGTGATTGAAGCACGTACCGTACGTCCGAATTGCCGATAACCCGCCTTCCCACATCAACGTGAGTTCATAGCCTCGCACTCTTTTAAATTTTTTTATGAAATGTTTTATAAACCCGCGAGGGAGATAACCTGTTAGTTTTTTATGAAATAGGAAACTAGTTGTCCCGATTGTTTGTTTATTGATTTGGACCCGAATGATTGTATGACCCGATGAATGATTAAATGACCCGATAGATGAAATTAAATGGATTATTAAAGTTAGGTTATGTCACTAAAAGTCCCATTAGCATGAATTGTGAACTACCGGGATTTGGTAGACTCTTATGCATATAATAGTACTATTTGGGGACGATCACCCCAGTTCACGCCTTGACGGTTGATCCCCGTCGTGCCACATTGATTGGTAAGCGAATTTATGTATGAGAAGATTTACACAAGCGTGATTATTGTGACGTCACGCTAATTTAGATGGGCAAATGATTGTCGGGTTAGCTACCCGTTGTTTGTTTTAGTAAGGTAACAATGTCATGCGGCTTATAATAATCCAATTAACGAAATACTACTATACGCACCGAATTACGATATATTGCCTGACTAGCAATACGGGGTCTTATTATTGATTTTATGTTCGTGTTTTGGTTTTACATAACCATAATCATATAACGGTTTTTATTTAACTCCATACAACGTTATAAAACGTATTGTATGATATTTTTACGACATTGGTTCGTATAATGATTTTGAAGGCGAAAGTCTATATTATGATTTTGATAAGGAATTGTATAAAATGACTTTGGCTATTTTATGGCCTATTACAAGGATTTATACAAAATGATTTTCGGTAATAATTTTATACCGATGTTATATTGATGGATTTTATTAAACTCTATGAATTCACTCGGCATTATCGCTGACCTTTTCTTTTAACATGTTTTATCTCAGGTACTTGAAGGTAATTCTCGGGAAGACGACAAGAATTCATGGCCCGCACTTAAAACAATAATTTCCATTCAAATGCTTTGTAAAACCTGTATGAAATACAATGACTTGGGACCTATGTAAAATTGATATTTATGAATGGAAATGCTTTATTATTAAACGACGTGATTTTTATGCGTTGTCTATGATGTGAGTAATGTGTTATCCCGTAACACCAACGAGTCTTCCGCTGTATTGAGTTGTATAAATTTGGGGGTGTTACAATAATCTTTGTTCTCTTGTTGTAAACTCGATATCCTTTCGACAATGTAGCATACCCCACAAAAATACATGCATCACCTTTTTCTTTCATCTTGTCGAGATTCTCACCGTCTTTATGAATGTAGCATAAAGATCTAAATACGTGAAAGAATTTAACAGTAGGTTTCCTACCATTGATGATGTGGTAAGGTGTCTTTTCATTTCTAGGGATAACGAGAGAACGATTTTGAGTATAACAGGCAGTTGCAATTGCTTCAGCCCAGAAGAATAGTGATAATTTTGAAGCAGGAAGCATTGTTCGAGCTGCCTCAACCAAAGTGTGGTTCCGTCTTTCGACAACACCGTTTTGTTCAGGAGTTCGTTTGATGTTCGATGCCTTCTTCTTGAAAGTAAGATTGCAAGTTCTTGTTCAAAAATACAGTACCCCTATCCGTTCTTACGGTTAAGAATTGAGCTTAAAGATTGCGTTGTATCATCTTGAGAAAGTTTTTTAGAACCTCTGGTGTTTCATCTTTGGACCTTAAGAAGAAAGTCCATGTGTATCTAGAGTAATCATCAACAATCACGAGAATATACTTTTTCCCGTAAATACTCTCTACACGCATGTGACCACATAAATCCATGTGTAGAAGTTCCAATCGCCCTTTTGAGCTTGGGGTAGTCTTTGTTTTGAAACACTTCCGTTTTGCTTTCCCCTACTCACAAGAAGAACAAAGATGGTCTTTGACGAATTTTAACATAGGAAGACCGGTTTCACAATATCATTCTTCGGAAGCAAGTTGATGGTGTCAAAGTTGAGAGGTGACAATCATTGATGACATAACCATGCTTGAGAGGATGAAGCTTTCGCCATGAAGCAAATTGGATTTGATGAAGATGTGTCTTGAAGAGTTACTTGTAGAGATCAGAACCACGAGAACCTATGAGAAGGTCATTCCCATCGTAGTCTCTAACATATCAAGTAGTTTTCTGAAAATCCACTTCTAAATCCGCATCACAAAAATGACCAACCAAGAATAAATTGTGATTCAGTCCCTCGACGTAATAAACCCGTTTTGTAGTGATATTCCTTTGAACTAAATCTCCATATCCGAGTATCGGTGCAAACTGATCATTTCAAAACTGTACCGTACCCAGAAACTTCTCCACGAAGTTAATTAAAAGCTTGAGATTTCCTGTCATGTGCTTTGTGCACCCAGAGTCCATTATGAAGAGAATGATCTCGACGAGCTGCATAAGAATTAGAAGACAATGTAGAGTTTGACAAATGGGAGCCCTTGATAGAAGTGGGTTCAAAAATATTAGTAGGCCTAGATACTGATTCTAAAGGCAAGCTAACATTCATAGACCCAATTAGAACAGTGGTTGTCTGAGGGACCCATTTGTATCTGGGTGGTGTAAATCTTGAGTACCCCCGTTTACATGTCCTACTCATGTTCTCATAAAGCTTCTTTAACATGTTTTGTTTACGCAGAGTAGTGGATTATAACGCACTTAGTTTCTTAAGTGGTTGAGCAGTGGATTGGTTCAAAGTTCTTGTGGATTTTCTAGGACTAGTGGCCACAAGAATAGGCTTCCTAGTTCTAGCATTCACGCCATTATGATTAAAAACACAAGCATCATGATTGAAAGTACGAACACATTTTCCACATTTAACACAAACAAATTCAACATTCGAAGTCTTAATGTAACACTCTCAAATTCCGTATCGGGTCAGCGGAAGGGTCAATAGAGTGTTACGGGATAGCACAATAACTCAAATCATAGACAACGCATAAAAATGGTTGTACAAGGTTTAACATATATTCATTCGAATAAAAGTTTTAACTTTACACAAGGTCCCCCAGTTTCACAGTCATAAGGTTTACAAAACATAGATCGAATGAATATTTGTATTATGCGGGCCATTAGAGTCGATCTCCATCTAAGTTACCTTCAAGCACCTGAGATAAAACATGCGAAAATTATATCAGCGAATGCTGAGTGAAATCATAGAGTTTAATAAAACCGTTATACAAAACAGTTATAGAAAGCATAACACAAGTATAATATTAGAAGTGAGTCCTCGTATTGCTAGTCAGGCAATTTATATAAATCAAGTCATACATCTTAAACCGTCCATGAGACCGTGGTTTCAATATTATCGTTATTTGTATTTGCATTGAATTGGTATTTGAATTATTACTAGCCGCATGACATTGCAACCTTACTATAAAAAACAACGTGACGCGAACCCGACAAACAATTGGCCATCTAAATTAGCGTGTCGTCACAAAAATCACGCTATGTAATCTTCTCATACATAAATTCGCTTACCAATCATTGTGGCACGACGGGGATCAACCGTCAAGGCGCGAACTGGGGTGATCTTCCCCAAATAGTACTATTATATGCATAAGCGTCTACCAAATCCCGGTAGTTCATAATTCAGGCTAATGGGACTTTAAGTGACATAACCTAACCAATAATAATCCTTTTCATCTCATTCATTGGGTCATAACATCATTCGGGTCCATATCAATAAGCATATCATCGGGACTACTTGTGTTCTATTTTTATAAAAACTAGCATGTTATCTCCCTCACGGGTTTATAAAACATTTCATAAACAATTTAAAAGAGTTCGAGACTATGAACTCACGTTGATTAGGAAAGGCGGGTTATCAGCGATGGTGCGTGCTTCAATCAGGGAAACCTAGACAAATAATATTCGGTCTTAGACTATCGTCAAATGAATTTATAAAAATAATGGTTATGTATATGTGATGATATTATAAGTATGATGATGATCAAGTGGGATTTTATCTCTTCATACAACATTATAGTTGTTATGTGTTAGTAAATTTTAGACTAGTTACACTAGTTTTAACTTATTTACATATTAAGGCCCAATAAGCCCATTAAAAGTCCAATACATTATGTTAGTCCATTTATACTTCTAATACCAGGCCTATACTCATATGTTGGGACCAAGTGGGTTAAGCCCATGAGTAAGTCCATTAGTAGCCAAACTAGTTGGGCTAATGGTCCAATAAGGCTACTTTGGCCCATTAAGGTCCATAAGTTATAAAGCTCGGGTTTATCGGTTTATACTTGTCAAATGTACTTAACTGTCAGTATATGGGTTATAAAAATGTTACATTAGACGGGTCCGACCGTCTAATTTTTATTTAGCGAAAACGTTAATCTTTCGGTTTTGTCCGAAAAGACGTAAAACTTATATATAGTTTTATAACTTTAGAAAACATTTGAGTCTTTACTTTTATAAAAATGACAAGTTTATTTATTTTAGTATACAAATCATTCTATAATAGTTATTATTAGTTAGTGGGTTTTATATATTTATTTTTTTATAATATTACTTGAGTGCTCTTATTATACTATATAGTTTTATTTACAAATCTGATTATCAAAGTCCATTCCACCATTTTTGCAATATATTGAATTCTACAAGGAGATAGAAGCTCAAATTTGAACAACATAAACTAAATAATATTTAATACAATTGACTCTTTTATAGCTACTGATCAATCATTCTTAAAGTATTTTAAATAATTCGTCAAAAACAGACTATATAAATTTGTACCTCAATAGTATTTTGATCATATCTTGCTCATTTTAATTATTCCATTGAGTGGTCAACTCACCACATATGTAAAAATCAAATATCTAACTGTATATTTAATAATACAAGCCATTTTACCAAGTGATCATATTGATACTTACTGTTTTATACAGCCTATGTATCTAACCAAGATTTTAACATCTTTACTTGTTGATTTTAGTCTTTTTAACCAAATCTATTAACACAAAATCCCCACATAATATTTTGATCGTCATTCATCATCATATACATATACATTTTTAAAGAAAATACATGATTACATTTACAAAATAACAAGATGATAGAAGAAATGATCTTGTTACCAACCAATATAGTAAAAGGTTAAGAACAAGACTTGGTTTTGGTAACCAATCTTATGAAATATCAAGACCACCTTCAAGATCACCAAGTATATGAAATACCTTGAGAAATCAGCCCTAGACTCCTTTGAAAACTTCTTTTTAGTTGTTAGGATCACCTCAAATCACCATGTCTTCAATGGGTTTTTATCTTATGCAAGTTATACACAAGATTTATGGTAGAAATTTTGATGAATGGTGGTGTTTGATGATGGTTATGAGACGGCAAGGGAGAGCAAAAGAGAGAGAGATGGAAACTTTGCATGTAAGGAAATGAGAGAAATGGTTTAGTTAGCTAGTTTTATGTGTTAAGTGGTTTTGGTTATGCACTAAGGACATGTGTCCTTTGTGTGTATGAAAAGTTGACACCATTTTGGTGTGTTGGTTAAGTCTTGGCCGCCCATAGTGGGGGTGAGACAAGTGTAAACTTATTTCATCCCCACTAATTTACAGGTACTCCTCGATTCTAGATTCCTTGATTTGCGTGCCCTCGTGTCGTTTTACAAAAAAAGTTTTTACAAATTATGAATCTACGACACTAAACGAATCTAATAAAAAATGTCTTATCAAAAACGTAGTTCAAAAACATAAATACGTAAACCTAGGGTTTCCGGTTTAGTCGTAAAGGACGTTAAATTATGCACGTAAGCCCTAATTTCAACCCGTAAATTGTGAGTTCATAAACAATCACAAAAATAAGTTTCAACATAATATACGAGAAAATAATTTACTACCTGAAAATGTCAGATTGTCACAACATTTCCTCCTAAAATGGATCAATGTCCTCGTGATCCATATCATTTCGATGCCCGTTTCTTATTGAAATCAAAGAGGTGTGGGTATTTCTTCCACATTTCATCCTCTCGTTCCGAAGTAAATTCTGGTCCATGCTTTGAATTCCACCGAATCTTGACAATAGGTATCCGACTTTGCTTAAGTTGCTTTACCTCATGATCCATAACCTCTACGGGCTCTTCGATAAAATGAAACTTCTCATCAATTCGGACCTTTAATGTATGAATTTTTCAATTCTTTTTAATCTCTAATTTTCGTTCCTCGACTCGACTCGAATTGATCAACAAATTATTCACAAGATTTACTCGTTTTTGGTTAAGATATATTTTTGGTTTTGATGTTACTTGAATGCACGTAAAAAGATAAAAATATTAAGCTACGCAAAATACTTACTAATGCTAAAAACAAATTGCAATTACCGCAATTAAAGCATAAAGAACAAATTAAAAAGGCACAATTAAAATGCAAACGAGAATTACTAAAATGCCAAACGAGAATAAAAGTATGAATGCAAAATATTAAAATGTAAATGCAAATTTATCCTAAAAATATAAATGCAAAATTTATTCTAAAAATAATACAAAAAAAACTATTTCTATTTAAATCTAAATTTATTTAAAACTACTTTATTTAAAAACTAATTTTAAAAACAATTTAAATTTCTAAAAGTAATAAAATATTTTTATTTTATTTTTTTTATATTTGTTTTTTATATAAAAATAAATTAATAAAATATACTTCTATTTAAACTTTATAAAAGTAATTGAATAAACTAATAATTAAAATAAAATTAAAATGGAAACTTGAATTAAAATCGATTTAAAAACTGACAGCTAAATAATGAGCTATATTAATCACTAAGACTATAATTAAACACAAATAAGGAGCTAGAACAGATGGTAAACGAGTTTGGCCTGTAACCAGGAGGTCACAGGTTTGAATCCAGTGGTGGACGTTTTTGGGTTATTATTATTATTTTTTTTAATTCAACAACTCACAAATATCAGAAGAACTTAAACGTTATATCAGCAAAGTATAGAACGAATGAAAGTTCAAAAATCAGACATAAAAGTTAAGTTATATAACTAAATAAGAACCAAGCTAGAAAACTACTAAATGAGAACCAAGCTTACACTACTGAACAATCAACTACTGAAAACTAAAAAAATAGCAGGCATAAACTAAAACCGAATCTTAACAATATACTATTAGATTTACCAACTAGCAGATTAATGTACCAATAGTTTTACTAAGTAGAAAAACTAAAGCAGAAACTAAACATTAACTTAAATCTGGACACAACCAAAGCAGGTAAACAGATAGGCAATAAAATCAGTAAAACAAAACAGTTAAATCAAATAACCTAAAACCTAACATCACAAACCTAATCCATGAATCATGTAACACTAAAATAGGTTTAAATTAAAATATAAAATAATATAAAAATTTAATTAGATTCAAACCTTTTGTAGAAACCCGTTGGGAAGTAGATGCGGCGCTGAGCCGTCTAAACAATCGACACCACCACCATATCATCTAACACCATCAACAGCTTACCAATCTCGAACCACGAATCAAACGAACCGAAACAAATTTATAAATCAAACCAGTAGGGTTTGATTTTTCATCCAAATCTTACTTTATTATTTAATTTTGCAAGTATTTAAAAATAAACAATAACAAAGCAGTAATGACAAATTTATAAGATGAAATAGAAATTTTTATTAATTCAAAATAGATATTACAACTTTATAAAAGAAAAATTACATTAATCCTATTTCTAAATTAAAATAAAAACAGTAAATAAAGAAAAAATGGAATGAATAAAAATTACAATATTGGGGGTTTTTATAGGCAAACCCCAAGCCTTCTTGAAAAAGGTTGTTGATGCTGAAAATAAATCGCAACCCTTGATTCTTCATCTCTCTTCCTTGAAATCATCCTACGGTTGAAAAGAGTCCTCTCTCACACAGATCGCCAAGCTGGACAACGATATGTGCTAGTTGTGTTTCTTTGGTGCTGAGGTGGAATGTTTTTATTGGGTAACTGATTGGTGGTGAATAAATCAACCAATCAGAGATGATTGGTGACGATTTTGAATGTCACGTAGGTTGATTGGTGCATCCTCTTCATCCCGAAATTCTTGGGGTTTTATTCAGGCGCGTGAGATTCACTCGATTTAGGAAAATAAAGCCCTAAATTGATTTAGGGTTCTTGCTATAGTTTCTTCTTTGTTGCGTCTCTTTTCTTTTGTGTGTGTATAGTTTGTAACGAAAAGTGTGGTTTGACCATATTAACAAAGCGAAAAGTTTATATCCTAACTTTTTTTTTCTTTCACCGTCACATTACTAAGCCTAATGGGCTTATGACCCAAACCTTAATCTTACCAACGTCAAATGTTTATTAGTGTTTTGGGTTTGGGCCCAAAACAGAATCTATTCGTATAATACTTTGTTGTTTTGGGCCTTGTATATGGGCTATGACCATTTAATAAGTAACTACTTTCATAATTGGGCTTTTAGGCCCAATACCCACATGTGGGACCCAGTTGACCAAAATCCTTCATAACTTAAATCCGCGAACAAAACGACTTGTCACTTGGCCTTTGATAAAATCCTTCAAACCTCATGTCGATTTTGCCGGTTTTCATGATCTTGGTACACTTTTGGTTCTTTGACTTTGACTTTGTCTCTTTCTTTGACTTTTCTTCAACAATTGACCATGAAATCCCGTGTTTTCTTTCCTTTTGATCTTTTGTACCTATTTCACACAAAAACACAAAACCACGCGTAATTCCAACTTTTACGATATTAAACACATGATTAGGTCATGTTTTCCATTGATTTTAGTGGCAATAGGATAAGTGTTTACACACTTATTAAATCCCCTACACTTGACCATTGCAATGACCCCATGCAATGCATAATTTTAAAGCATAAAGTTACATTTCCTCACAAATAAGCCATCTTGGCCTTTATTAAGATATACTATTACTACTATAATAAAAAGAAACTAAAGAACGATGAAAAGATAAAAACTTTATTCAAGGAAACAAAAGTTATAATAATTAATTTATTAACATTGAAATTATTTGATGGAAGAAACTTGTAAAGAAATCTAAGACTTAATTTAGGGCTTTGGTGTCATGAATATTAATCACCCTCAAGTTTCACGTTCCCCATACCAAGCTTAAAAACAAGATCATTGTTTACCATAAGTTCTCAAGTTAAAACCACTTATATAAGACAATTGTGTAATACTCTTTCTCCAATTCCTAAGTTGTATCTCTAGATTTTAAAGATTGTCATTCACCCGTAGGCTCATTTGACTTATTTAATAATCTTTAGTAAAAAAATGAAGGCAAAACGGTGCAAACCCGACACTTAGAACCTAACCTCGTCCTAAAAACGTTGTTACTAAAGTAAGCCCACATCAAGGATAATTTAACACGATTTGGGGAATAAATTCCCGGATCCAAAATTTGGCCAATAGTACTACTTATTATTTATTCCTCTAAAGTCATGTAGACTTTATGTAGAGTTTAGAAAGTCCACATCATATACCCTTAGGCTCTTTAAGATGTAAATATGATCCTTATCTATGGTCCACACCCTAAGGCTCCTTTAACCATAAACAAGGGAATTGATTTTTGATCAATTTTTATTCAACACTTACCATACCATACACCCTAAGGCTCTAATGATAAGGTTCGTGCTACATGCCCCACACCCTAAGGCTCCTTGAGGTCATGTTTTAATCTTATTCTTTCTTATTTATGATATATATAGTAGGCCAAATTCCGCGGTCCCATGGTCTGAATACCTCCTACTTAGTGGTTATGAGCCACCTTAGTTGGAAGTCCACAACGCTGGCACCCTCAATGTGTTCATGCTTTAATTACAAGGAGATAAAAGATTTGGCTAAGAGCTAAGATATCAAATCTACACCGCAAAAATCCTCATTTATTAAGCAATTAAATATACAAGCGGGAAGAAAAAGCCACAAAAAATCATATAAGCAAGAAGTAACCCTTAAACTTATTATCAACTCTATCATCTCTCGTTCTCCACAATTTAAAATCTCAAGGAATGAGACTCGTGGATGCTTAGCCTAATAAACCTATTAAAGTCCATATGGTTAAGGATACTAGCTAGAGTAAACTTGGATAAGTAAACTCGGGTTGAGTCAAAATATTCACGACGGGCCTAATATATCAAAGACATCTAAACTTGTTAAAACCATTTTATTCTATTTATTTTTGACCTTATTCTTGAAATGGAAAATATAAATACGATGCGATGACAAAAAAAAGAAAATAAATGGATATACTACTAGGCCAAAATAGATCAAAAATTTGAAAAATGTTGAAAAGTTTTAATTTTCCGTTTAAATGAGGTCAAATTCATGGAAAAGCCCACTAAAATTTGATAGAAGTCCCCCTACACTTAATATAAACATTGCCCTCAATATTTAAGCATATGGGAGAATAAATTCCCCTACACTTAGGACATTGAGTACGTTGTTTAAATCTTGCTAAGGAAGAGACAACTAAAATGATCAATTTTTCGTTTTATTTATATACAAAATTGAATCACAATAGCAAAAACTTATCGAAAAAACCGGGTACATGGGAACACGGGATCACGGGTCCCGTCAAAAGCACCAAAAGTAGATCATTAAGGCACACATCCCTGCACAACATCACAAAACACAAACAACCTACTTGGCTCCCCCTACACTTATTGGTGGAAATAGGTGAAGGTAAGAAAAGGTGGAAAAGGTAAAAATCTAACCTAGTTATACGATGCTTGATTTATTTATCACGAGTCTCTAGCTCGACTCGATTTCCCGAATATCATCATTCAAATGGGAAAAATGATGGAAAAACCAAGAATTCTAAGGGAGGAAAATCTCTCCATGATAAAGGGTGAAACATAGTCATATAAGGAATACCCATAAAAATCCACCCGGGTCAAACACATAATTTCCATCACGAAAGGAAATAAACCCCGAGGTGGTAAAATCACAAAAGGATAAGTCGAGTGGGGTATCCTTAGGCAAAAATATCTTACAAGGAAGGGTAAGGTGATTTGGCAATGAAAGTACAAGAGTCTCTATTCCGGGATCAAACACCGGTTCCTTAACGGGAAAATGGCAAGAGGCGTTGACATTAAAGCTCAAAATGTCATCATAATCCCAAGTGGGAAAGTCGTCCTCGTCTAAACTTGATGTGAAAACATAAGTATCATCAGAGTCATAGGAAAACTCTTCCTCGTGAGGAAAATAGGTATTTAGAAATATATCTAAATCCTCCTCAAATGGAATATCATCTAAAGTAGAAATGATCTCTAAGAGTGGAGGATCCTCCTCAAAAGTCATGACTTCTAAAATTGGGGTATAAAAGTCAAAAGGAGTCTCCATAATGGAAGAATCACTCATAGAGATATGGGGTGAATTAAGGTCACAAGGTGGGTTATCAAAAATAATGAGATCACTTAAAGACGTGTCATCATCGTAATCATAAAAGATTGGTGGATCAAAAGTGGGTGGGTCAAAAGATTGGTCATCTAAACCAAAGATAGTGTGATCACTTAAAGAAGTGTCATCACTATAAGTATCGTAAATAGGAGTTTCAATAATTTGAGGCTCTAAGGGAAGGGATGAAGTTATCACAAAATCATTTTGATTAGACTTTGGAATTCCAAAAGGATTAATAAAAATCTCTTAACTATCATAATTAAGAACATCAATCATATTGACCGACTCTTTTCCATTTGATTTAGTTGTGATTTTTCCCATATTAAAAACTTGTTGTTCATCCATAACCCTAAGAATTAACTCCCCTTCGGCCACATCAACTAATGCTTTTCCGGATCGTAAGAATGGTCTACCAAGTATTAATGGAATACGAGGATCCATCTCATAGTCGACGACGACGACAAAGTCCACGGGAAAAGTGAATGTACCAACTCGAACAAAAACGTCTTCGGCAATACCAACGGGGTATGCGAGAGTTCTATTAGCTAACTCGAGAGTCATGTGAGTCGGTACAAGGTCGGGTAATGATAATTGTTTCCATACCGAGAGTGGCATAAGATTGATGCTAGCGCCGAGATCCGCTAAATACATACAATCATCAATTTGAGGAAACGAGCAAGGTAACCCGAATTGTCCAGGATCTCCTAGCTTTTCGGGAAGCTCTTTGAGAAGAATCATGGAACAATTCTCATTTAAACGAGTATTAATGAGTTCAACCGTTTTTCTTTCTTATTGAGCAAATCTTTGAACATTTTCAAAAATTAGGCATTTGAGCAAGTGCTTCAATAAGTCTAATGTTAACATTCACTTGGGAAATCATTTTCAAAAAGTTGGAAACATGAACGTCATCTTTGGTGAGCACTTTAGCCTTGTCTAACCTAGAGGGATAAGGGATATTGGGCTTTGAAGTTGAAGGTTGAGAAGGAGAAGGACTCACTTCTTGAACAACATTAGGGTTAGGCTCATTAGGAAACAGAGAACTAGTACTAGGAGTGGTAGTGGGAGGGATCACCAAAGGGGGAGTAGGATTACTCGTTATGACCTCCGGGCCTTGTCTCTCCTTTATGGGCGAAGAGATGGAAGGTCCCACTAATGTGGCTCCACTTCGAGTAGTGATAGCACTCACATTAGCACGAGGGTTAATCTCGGTATTAGAAGGTAAGTCTCCTTAGGGTCTAAGGGCTTGCAACATTTGCACGAACTTCCTGTCGGTGGACTCTTGCATTTGTTTCATAGTTCTCTCATGTTCGATCAATTTTTGTAGAACCAAGTCCATTTGAGGATTATGCATGTTCATTTGATTATACCCTTGATTTGGAAAACCTTGGTTTTGATATTAAGGTTGAAAACCGTTGTTATTAAAGCCTTGATTTTGAGTATTAAACCCTTGGTTTTGCCCTTGAAAATTCCCTTGATTTTGGTTAAAACCCCTTGTATTTGAATTCCCTTGAAAATTACCCATTTGAGGACCTTGGTTCCTATTTTGGTATTGGGTATTTTGGACGGGTGGGGGTGGTCTTTGTGGAGCTACAAAAACCCGGGGCAGCCAAATAGTTAGTACTCTTATAAGACAAATGGTTAACATCAACGTTTGGTTTAAAGTGAACCCTCTCATTTTCATTGGTGTTATAAGCATAAACTTGTTGTTGTTGATTATAAACCTTGTCACAATTATAATACGAATGTGGTCCACCACAAGTCTCACACGTTTCACATGTCTCTTTTAAGGCATTTACTTGCACATTGTTCTTAACATGTAAAGCAATGTCGGTCATGATTGAAGTAAGCTTGTCAATTTTCTTGTCGGCCTCACTAGTACTAGTACTTGCCATAGTAGCCATAACACTCTTGGTTTGTACGTTTGCCTTGTTTTAAGTTATGACCCAAGCCTCGTTCATGTACTTCACAAGAATATTACCCCCCGCGGCACTATTAAGTAAGTCTTGGTCATTAAGAGTTAAACCATTGTAAAACGTATTGATTTGATGCACTTTTGTAAAACCATGTTGTGGACATTTTCGTAAAAGCTCCTTAAAACGATCCCAAGACTCACTAAACGTTTCCCCATATTGTTGTTCAAAGGTAATGATGTCATTCCATAAAGAGGTGGTCCGTGATGGTGGGAAAAATTAGTTAATGAACTTGGTCTCTAAATCAATCTATGTGGTAATACTTTGGGGTGGTTCCTTATCAAGCCAAATCCGGGCTTGTCCCTCGAGGGAAAAAGGAAAGAGGAATAATCGAATGGCCTCTTGAGGCACCCCATTGTATTTGACGGTGTTTGCCAATTGTATGAAACGTTTTATATGAGCGTGTGGGTCATCATTAGTACGGCCTAAAAATGGTGTAGCGGAAACCATTTTAATAAAACCCGTTTTTAGTTCAAAATTATTCGCTCCAATATCTGGCACCACAATCGCGTCATCATTTACTTCAACGTGAGATTGTAAAATCTCAATCATTGGTCGATTATCCGTTGCCATCGTGTTGTTCAAAGCTCGATTCTCGGGATCGGTTTGATTGACGGTCTTTTTGTTCTTCTTCTTCTTTTTGGAAGAATTAGAAGTATTTGGTACACCACTCGGTACGTGTGCACGCGCGCGAGTGCGCATACAACTAAACTTGAGGACTGAGGTAGGAGACCTCGGTCGACTTTGAGAGGAAAGGGATTATCCCTCTCGAGGGTGAATATGAAAAAGTTACAAAACAATATATACGTAATACTACTTGAGTTGGCAAACCAATAATCGGTCGTCCCTCTCAATATACGCACAAGCAAGCTGGGAAACGAGGTGGCACAAAGCACTTAAAAACCTTTTTCCTTAGACGGTCTTTTATAGCGCGTCGCCTTATACCCACCTTATAGTTTGTATAAATCAAGTTCAAACTTTTTACTAGTCGAAGTTGTACATGATCTTCAGATTGCAAGACATGGAACATAAGGTTGGGTTATTCTTCTTCTACATTAAAAAAATTATATTAATTGTTCTTCAAGATCATTACATAGAGCTACATTTGGAGAATCTTCAAAGATTGCAACATTGTTTACTTCCCTGTTGATGTGACAAAAAGGGGAAGAAATACATGCTACACTTGAGGGGAAGCAATCTGAAGATCATGTACAACTTACAAGAGATACACATAGAGTTTTGCCACTATCAACTAGGGGAAGATTGTTGGGTCAAAAAGTTGATGTGGCAGAAACTCAAAAACGAAGAAAACATGAAGATTTTGTCTAAGCGTTGTCAAGAGCAATTTAGGCGTTGACAAGAACAAATCCAGCATTGTTGGCTCAAGAGTTGTGGTGTGCAATCCAAGCATTGTCACATTCAATTCAAGCATTGACAAAACGTAGACAAAGAAGCTTATGGAAGCTTCTATTTACATAAACATGCAAGATATATTCTGCATAAGTTTATTTAAATAGAAGATTTACTTGTTTATTCATTCTTATCTCTTGTAAAACCCTAGTCCTTACACTAAAAAAGGAACCAAGGGTTATTAGGTTTTTCATATAATTCATTCACAATGTAAACCTAAACGTGTGTGTGCACTAGACGTGGGATTCAATGTATACACATCTAGTGGATGTTTGTTATTAATATAATGAACATCCCATTTGTTTTAATTCATGTTATTCGTGCCTAAACACCTTGTTAATGTGTTATGTTCTTATTCCGCTTTGATTATTTAATCATATGAACATGATGCATTCCTAGTTGCTTCAAAGATCCGGAAACCAAGGTTTCCACAATTGGTATCAGAGCGGGTGGCTCTCGATGCTAGGATCAACAAGGTGTTCGAGTCGAAGAATGGCGAAAAAGAAGAAAAACCCGTCTAGGGTTTTATGTTCGGATCTCACTGCGCAGCCGTTTTCAAACTGCGATAACTCCTTCGTTAACCGTTGGATCGTCGCGAAAGTTTTTCTGGAGGCTCTCAGTATAGGTGTCTTGGATCTCACCGGAGCGATCTCCGAGTTAAGCTCTCAAGAAAAAGATACAAGCTGTCGAAGTTGACAGCAGAGAAGGTTTGTATTTACTGCTTTGTTTTTATTGAAAAAAAATAGGGTTTCTTCACCAAACCTAGATTGTTCACAGCAGAAAAGTGTGGGATTTGGGACTTTATAATGCATGATGATGAAGGTTTCGAATTAAGGTTGATTTTCAAACCCTGAGTTAGGGTTTCGGTGCATAATTTTTAAATCCTAATCTGCATAAAAGTAGAAGTGCTGCTAGCTTTGAGGAATCGATTCATCATGGATCGTTGATGAACCCTAGCAGCATGCATGTTGTGATTCTTGACAAAGCAGGTTATGATCAGCAGGGTTTGATGTTTGTGTTGTGTTTGATTCGTGCTCAAGAAAAAAAAGGACCAGATGTGTTAGATTTATTTTCTGCTGGTTATGAGGAGATGGTGGTAGTTGCCCGTAGACAAGATGTATGTGATTCAAGGTTACCATAGGAGTTCATGTGGGCCAATGGTTAAAAAGAAAAGGACGTTGTTCTATTATGCATAATGAGGTATATCACGTGTGGTTGCAAACAGTAAGTTAATATGGTTTATTATTCAATGTATTCTGTTTGAGTACAAAGCTACGTAATTGTTTATGGTCAAGTCAAAGATGCTTTGTTTAGATTGTTTATGATAAAGACGCATGATGTCAATAACGTGATCTTTGTAATATGGATATTCACGTGCGAAAGAGGATGGATGCAAGGTTTTGTACTTTGTGTTCACATGGTTTCGTATAGAGTTACAAAGACGGTTTCTATTTGTTTTTAAGGAGTCCTATGGTTTAGACTCCTGTGGGACCTCACAAAAGCTGTAAAAGAGACAGACATTGTTTTTTGGTGCTCACACACACAGTCATATGTACTTGACTAATAAAACTGTAATTTTTATTTTTCTCTCTCCAATTCATATTCTTTCACTACCCATCTTTTTCATTTACATTTTTCTCTGAAACTACAACAAAATTAGGTCACCGGTAGCGGTATAATGCGACAGATGGGTCGTTAGTGGCGGTCTCCGGTAGCTGTAGGCCTATAGTTTCTCGTTCCACACCAGCCATAAACATCACTAGATCCAATAATTAAGAGAAATAAACCCTTTAGATCTAAAATAAATGAAACACTATATGAGAGAAAATTGTAATGTTCATCATCGGATCTGCAGTTTATAGTGAAGGGCAAACCAAATCTGAAGCACATGACGATTGTGGTGGGTTTTGTTGGTTCTATGACGAAATGGGAAGATGGAAAAAAACGGATCTAAAGCACATGACAGTGGTGGTGGTTTTTGTTAGTTTTCCAAGATTATCATGATTTTCCCGTAACGGTGGTGCTTTTCCGATGACGTGTTGTCAGCACTGCAGATGAAAGTTTCTGGAAATATTAGAGAAGAAAGAGAGTTACTAAATTGTGTTTTTTATAAATATTTAATTTTACTAGCAGTTGTTGAGTTGTACAGTAGTTGAAAAAGACATCTTTTTGTTTTCAATGTGTCAGTGAGGTGTTTAGCTACTATACCGAGGGTGTCTATACCCACTCACCCATTTTTAAGTGATGTGGTTGCCAAGAGAATTGATGTGAGAATTGTTATATGTGACAACGTTTTATATTGACAAAAGGAGCAAAGCAGTATGGTCCCAGCAACTGCACGTTGCTTCTTGTTCAGAATGTGTGGACAAAAGATGTTACGTCTCTATCATAGCAGCCTAGCTTGTGATGAATATAAAATTCGTATGTTCAAAGTATATCTTTCTGATTTTATGGGATATATTTTATATTTGGAAGGGATTTATGACTATTTTAATAAAGGTCTACATGTTTTTGGTACGATTTTTTCTTTTGGAATCGGTTGTGACTCACGACAATGTGAGAACAAGGTTTGGTATGTGAATCTCTAAATTATAGGGAATGACACGTGAGTTTCTTAAAGAAAGAATTGGCATGTCGAGAGAAGTACCACAATGGTCCAATTGAGGTTTGGACGTGCTAAAGTGGTACAGTGAAGTAAACCCTAGATCGATTGATTTTAAGAAAGTTGATAGCAGCAGTTAAGATCGTGAATTGAAGAACGCTTTGTTACTATTATAATATCTTGCTTCGATTCAAAGATCTTAAAATCATGTGAGATATTTGAGTTCATTAGTTTGAGATGCTATGGTTCAAAAACAGACAAACGAGTTTACGGCTGTGGTCCTAGGGTATGATGTTCAAGAATTTGGATAATTACAACAGATAAAGACGAAGCGAGAAAGGTTTAATTTTCTTTATGCTCATTGGTCATCGTGTGATGTTGTATCTTGTTAAAAGTTAAAGCAATATGTGATACTAATATTGATGTAGACGTATTATAGATCGAGCAAGGCGCTGGTAAGGAAATCCCGCTCAGTTTTATATTGTATTCTGCTCATGTGAAGTATTTGTTTAATCTTATATTGAGCAAAGTCAAAAAGTAATCTTGATCACGTGAGTTAGTAAAAAGAAGTGGGGACAAGAGATAAGATGCGAAGTTTTTGAAAGAATAAAGATGATTGCTGTGATCATGAGAGATCAAGCAAAAAGAAAGGACGTATATTACTTTCGTGTGGTCCCAGGCAGAAAAGAAAAAGAATGTGGCTTAAGAAAGTGAAAGAGGTATATTACTTTCTTTGTTATACACGTTTTGTTAGCAGTATTACTCAAAGTGGGTTATTATATTCTGCTAGAAGACAACGAAAAGTGGTCCATTGTGATTATTCAAATTACTGTGGTCAGTTCGTATATATGTTTGTCATGCTCGTTTGGTCCCACATATGAATGATAGCACGTCATCTTCATACAAAGAGACATACGATATACAGGTTGGTATGTTGCCAAAAGAAAAGGTAAAGCTAGGTACCAAGTTTTGCTTCACGTGATGTTGCAAACACAGATGGTGTCAGTGATTGAGCTGAGCCGCTGACAAGAATAAAACATACGCTGACAGAGACGACGCTGACATGTTATATTTAGACGCTGATAGCGTGTTGTCCGATATATGTTTTTCAAGCATTGACACGTATTGTCGGATATAGGATAGTACATACTGATGATATATTGGATGACAAAGGATCTCGGACAGAACTGACTGTTAAATTTTTATGGCTCGTTTTTGAAGATTGTGTTTGGTACAATAAAGTTTTATTTGATTATGTGACAAGGCTAACCTTGCGGTTACGTACCGACTTGGATTAGAAGCAGAACGCCGACAGAGGCAGCAGTTGCATAAAAGAAGAGGATGATATTGTACTTAGATGATTTTCATTGCAAATTGGAGGTTTCGATGAAGACGATTGATTATTGCTTCTTTGGTGTTGGAGTTGTTTTTCGCAGGTTTGTATTTTATCATATCTCAAAAGATTCTTGCCTCTCTTTTGAGATAACTTGCTTGTTCGTTTAAATGTTTGGTGACGAAGACTTGTCAAATCTAGCAACTAGATACATTGCTATCACTTGAAGGAGTTACATTATCGTGCTCAGTGTCTCACAAAGGATGAGGATTTTGACAAGAGATCGAGGTCTGCTTATACTTTAACGTTTTCATATAAGTTCGAC
Source organism: Glebionis coronaria (assembly GCA_025667525.1). Lineage (NCBI taxonomy): Eukaryota > Viridiplantae > Streptophyta > Magnoliopsida > Asterales > Asteraceae > Glebionis > Glebionis coronaria. Next base: position 369,496,222 of record CM046877.1, on the reverse strand, counting down.
GTCACATGGATAGTGCAAGATATAAGTTACAAGCTTGGGAGATTCCACTTCTTCATACAAATAGGTTATATTCGTTTTTCTTCATTCGTAAACTACAATTAGAGTTTACATGGTTCGTGATTCATTTACATGCACCACTCAAGGGGAAGAGTTTATTAGTTGTTTATCTTTCGAAGACCCCTATTGGATGAGACAAAAAGGGGAAGAAGATTCAAAGATCAAGGTATACAACTTATTTTTATGTGGTGATATGTTTTACAAGAAATCTTACTTTAAGGGGACTTCTTGTAAGAAAAGTCTTGTATTCTATTATATAAAGAATACACAGGCGTAGGTTTTCAATATCTCATAATTCACAATGTAGTAATAAAGCGTGTGTCGTGTGTTCTTGACGTGTGTGTTCTTGTAAACACGTCTAGGCTTTGTTACTTGTAATCGTTTGAAGTTTAATACAAGTAATCGTTGGAAAAGAAACACCTTGTTCATAATCAATGTTCTAATTCCGCTATGTTTATCATATGAACGTTTATTATCCTAGTAAGCTTAATCGATCCGTGATTTATGGTTTCCACAATTTATCTATTTTTCCTTTATTTTTCTCGTTTTGGATTCGAATACAATAGCTAGGTGATGAAATCCCAACTAAGGTCTTATTTGGAAGTAGGTAAATTGATTGTTGTACGTAATACAATATAGTAAAAGAAAAATCTTTTTGTATTTTTTAGAAAAATATATATTCACAATAAAAAACGAAAGAAATCGAAATAAGAAAAATGACAATAATACGTAAATTATTTGGTGTAATAATTTAGGAAAAGTATTACTTTTGGATTTTTTAATTTTTTGTTGCAAATCATAGGAAAGAGTTTGCTTTTGATGATTTTTTATTTTTTTGTATTTTTAAGTTTTGGATTTTTTTATGTTTTTGATTTTTTAACAATAAAAATAACATTCAAAAATTGAACGGATCCCAAAATCCAAATTTTCCCACGAAAAATCGTCAATCTTAACGAGCGAAGCGGCAGCAGCGCCAATTTAATGTATGAAATTTTCAATTCTTTTTAATCTCTAATTTTCGTTCCTCGACTCGACTCGAATTGATCAACAAATTATTCACAAGATTTACTCGTTTTTGGTTAAGATATATTTTTGGTTTTTATGTTACTTGAATGCACGTAAAAAGATAAAAATATTAAGCTACGTAAAATACTTACTAATGCTAAAAACAAATTGCAATTACCGCAATTAAAGCATAAAGAACAAATTAAAAAGGCACAATTAAAATGCAAACGAGAATTACTAAAATGCCAAACGAGAATAAAAGTATGAATGCAAAATATTAAAATGTAAATGCAAATTTATCCTAAAAATATAAATGCAAAATTTATTCTAAAAATAATACAAAAAAAAACTATTTCTATTTAAATCTAAATTTATTTAAAAACTAATTTTAAAAACAATTTAAATTTCTAAAAGTAATAAAATATTTTTTTTTATATTTGTTTTTTATATAAAACTAAATTAATAAAATATACTTATATTTAAACTTTATAATAGTAATTGAATAAACTAATAATTAAAATAAAATTAAAACGGAAACTTGAATTAAAATCTATTTAAAACTGACAGCTAAGTAATGTGCTATATTAATCACTAAGACTATAACTAAACACAAATAAGGAGCTAGAACAGATGGTAAATGAGTTTGGCCTGTAACCAGGAGGTCACAGGTTCGAATCTAGTGGTGGATGTTTTTGGCTTTTTTTTAATTCAGCAACTCACAAATATCAGAAGAACTTAAACGTTATATCAACAAAGTATAGAACAAATGAAAGTTAAAAAATCAGACATAAAAGTTAAGTTATATAACTAAATAAGAACCAAGCTAGAAAACTACTAAATGAGAACCAAGCTTACACTACTGAACAATCAACTATTGAAAACTAAAAAAAATAGCAGGCATAAACTAAAACCGAATCTTAACAATATACTATCAGATTTACCAGCTAGCAGATTAATGTACCAATAGTTTTACTAGGCAGAAAAACTAAAGCAGAAACTAAACAGTAACTTATATCTGGACACAACCAAAGCAGGTAAACAGATAGGCAATAAAATCAGTAAAACAAAACAGTTAAATCAAATAACCTAAAACCTAACATCACCAACCTAATCCATGAATCATGTAACACTAAAACAGGTTTAATCTAAAATATAAAATAACATAAAAATTTAAATAGATTCAAACCTTTTGTAGAAACCCGTTGAGAAGTAGATGCAGCGCTGAGCCGTCTAAACAATCGACACCACCACCATATCATCCAACACCATCAACAGCTTACCAATCTCGAACCAGGAATCAAACGAACCGAAACAATTTTATAAATCAAATCAGTAGGGTTTGATTTTTCATCCAAATCTTACTTTATTATTTAATTTTGCAAGTATTTAAAAATAAACAATAACAAAGCAGTAATGACAAATTTATAAGACGAAATAGAAATTTTTATTAATTCAAAATAGATATTACAACTTTATAAAAGAAAAATTACATTAATCCTATTTCTAATTTAAAATAAAAACAGTAAATAAAGAAAAAATGGAATGAATAAAAATTACAATATTGGGGGTTTTATAGGAAAACCTCAAGCCTTCTTGAAAAAGGTTGTTGATGTTGAAAATAAATCACAACCCTTGATTCTTCATCTCTCTTCATTGAAATCATCCTACGGTTGAAAAGAGTCCTCTCTCACACAGATCGCCAAGCTAGACAACGATATGTGCTAGTTGTGTTTCTTTGGTGCTGAAGTGGAATGTTTTTATTGGGTAACTGATTGGTGGTGAATAAATCAACCAATCAGAGATGATTGGTGACGTGATTTGGAATGCCAGGTTGATTGGTGCATCTTCTTAGTCCCGAAATTCTTGGGGTTTTATTCAGGCGCGTAGGATTCACTCGATTTAGGAAAAGAAAGCCCTAAATTGATTTAGGGTTCTTGCTATAGTTTCTTCTCTGCTGCGTCTCTTTTCTTTTGTGTGTGTATAGTTCATAACGAAAAGTGTGGTTTGACCATATTAACAAAGCGAAAAGTTTATATCCTCACTTTTTTTTCTTTCACCGTCACATTACTAAGCCTAATGGGCGTATGACCCAAACCTTAATCTTACCAACGTCAAATGTTTATAGTGTTTTGGGTTTGGGCCCAAAACTGAATCCATTCGTATAATACTTTGTTGTTTTGGGCCTTGTATATGGGCTATGACCATTTAATAAGTAACTACTTTCATAATTGGGCTTTTAGGCCCAATACCCACATGTGGGACCCACTTGACCAAAATCCTTCATAAACTTAAATCCGCAAACAAAACGACTTGTCACTTGGCCTTCGATAAAATCCTTCAAACCTCATGTCGGTTTTTCCGGTTTTCGTGATCTTGGTACACTTTTGGTTCTTTGACTTTGACTTTGTCTCTTTCTTTGACTTTTCTTCAACAATTGACCGTGAAATCCCGTGTTTTCTTTCCTTTTGATCTTTTGTACCTATTTCACACAAAAACACAAAACCACGCGTAATTCTGACTTTTACGATATTAAACACATGATCAGGTCATGTTTTCCATTTATTTTAGTGGCAAAAGGATAAGTGTTTACACACTTATTAACCTTATCCAACGAGATTTTCTCATCACACACTCCTAAACATTTCTTTATATTAGATACATGGAATGTGTTGTGAACACCATGAAGTTCTTAAGGTAACTCTAATTTGTAAGCCACCGGACCTACTCTAGATAAAATCTTATATGGTCCAATATAGCAGGGATTTAATTTTCCTCCCATTCCAAATCTTATGACGCCTTTACATGGCGACACTTTCAACATCACACAGTCACCCACTTCAAACCCATCGGTTTCCGCCGCACATTCGCGTAACTTTTCTGTCTACTTCGGGCAGTCAACAGCCGTTTCTTAATCTAAACTATCATCTCCGTAGTCTCCCGGATCAATTCTGGTCCTGTGAGCTGGGTATCCCCAACTTCACTCCAACATACAGGAGATCTACACTTTCTACCATACACAGCTTCAAATGGTGCAACCTTAATGCTAGCATGATAACTATTATTATATGAAAATTCTGCTAAAGGCAAATGTTTATCCCAATTCTTACCAAAATCTATCACACAAGCTCTCAACATATCTTCTAGTGTCTGTATCGTCCTTTCACTCTGCCCATCAGTTTGGGGGTGATAAGCAGTGCTCATGTCGAGATTCGTTCCCAAGGATCTTTAGAGGGATTTCCAAAAATTCGATGCGAATCTAGGATCTCGATCAGAAATAATCGATACAGGCACTCCATGCTTACATACAACATTCTCAAGATAAATACGAGTCAGCTTCTCCAATGAGAACTGCTCTTTAACAGGAATGAAGTGTGCTGATTTGGTCAGTCTGTCGACAATGACCCAAATCGAGTTATTTTCAGAAGATGTTCTAGGAAGCTTAGTGATAAAGTCCACCGTGATTCGTTCCCACTCCCATTTAGGAATTTCTGGTTGTTGAAGTAGTCCTGACGGCTTTCGATGTTCAGCTTTGACTCTTGCACAAGTCAAACATTAAAGAACATACATAGCAATATCAGCTTTCATATTCGGCCACCAGTATAACTTCTGCAAATCATGATACATTTTTTCAGAAGCAGGATGAATGGAATATTTAGATTTATGAGATTCCAACATGATTAAATCTCTTAAGCCTCCAAACTTAGGTATCCACATACGACCTCTTAAGCATTTCACTCCATCAGCTCTAACTTCTAAAGGATCTCATTCTCCTCGAAATTATCATAATTTTCTTTCTTACAGGCTTCTATTTGCGCATTTCTAATTTACTCAAGCAATTTATTGTGCACAGTCAAGACTAGAGAACATACCCTGATAGGCTCTCTATGCTTTCTACTTAATGCATCGACAACAACATTTGCTATTCCCGGGTGATATTTTATATCACAATCATAATCACTTAACAGTTCTATCCATCTTCATTGCCTCATATTTAATTCCTTTTGATCGAGAATATACTGTAGGCTTTTATGATCGGTGAATACCGTACACTTGGTGCCATACAGATAATGTCTCCACAACCTAAGAGCAAAGACTACAGCTCCTAACTCAAGATCATGAGTAGTATAATTCTCCTCATTCTTCCTTAATTTCCTAGAAGCATAAGCTATCACCTTTTATCGCTGCATCAAGACAGCTCCATAACCTCTAAGAGATGCATCACAAAATACCACAAAATCTTCACTTCCGTCGGGTAATGATAGAATTGGTGCATCTTCTTCACTTCCCCAAACGAAAGGTTTATTTTTCTGAGTTAGCTTGGTCAGGCGTTTAGCTACTAAAGAAAATTGTTTAATGAATCGTCTATAATAGCCAGCCAATCCTAAGAATTGTCGCACCTCCGTTGGCGTTGTCGGTGCAGACCAAACCAAAAATCACATTTCGAAAACTTAGCATACAACTTTTCATCCTTTAACAAGCTCAAGATAATCCTTAAGTGTTCTCCATGTTCCTCTTTATTCTTAGAATAGATTAGAATATCGTCAATAAACATGATCACAAATTTATCCAAATAGGGTTTGCACACTCGATTCATTACATCCATGAAGACCGCAGGTGCATTAGTTAACCCAAATGGCATCACTTGAAATTCATAGTGTCCATAACGAGTTCTAAAGCAGTTATAGGAATATCTTCTTCACGGACGCGAAGTTGGTGATATCCAGATCGCAAATCTATCTTAGAATACACACTAAAGCCTTGTAGTTGATCAAATAAATCATCAATCCTTGGTAAAGGATATCGATTTTTGATTCTCAACTTATTCAGCTCACGGTAATCGATGCACATACGGAAAGATCCATCCTTCTTCTTAACGAACAAGACTGGAGCTCCCCAAGGTGATGAGCTCGGTCGAATAAAACCTTTATCAAACAACTCCTTGAGTTGTTCAGATAATTTCTTTAATTCAGAAGGTGCTAATCGGTAAGGCGCACGTGCCACCGGTGCAACACCAGGAATTAGATCGATTCGAAACTCGACTTGCCTTATCGGCAGAAGTCCGGGTAAATCATTGGGAAATACCTCAGGAAATTCACAGATAATAGGTACATCTTTCAACCGTTTCTCCTTAGACTCATTCCCGGTCACTTGAGCTAAGAATAGCTCGCAACCGTTCCTGATGTACTTTTGGACTTTAATACATGAAACGATTTTCAAACGGGATTCACCTCGATTACCATCAATTACTAACGTTCTATTCCTAAGAGGAATCTTAACCTTCTTTTCTCCACATAAAATTGTAGCATTATTCAAGGATAACCAATCCAAACCAATAATAATATCAAAACTACCTAGTTCTATCAACATCAAATCAATCGGAAAGCAATGGTTTAAGAGATTTAGAGAGCATCCTTTTAACAGCTTATTAGTTTGTACCAATTTACCATCAGCCAATTCTACTTCATAACTGGTATTTATCTCAACAGGTTCTATAATAATAAGGGCACTAAATTTAGTAGATACAAAGCTCCTATCAGCACCCGAATCAAATAAAGCAACAGCATAATGATTGTTGAGTAAAATGTACCAGTAACGACATTCGGATCCTCTTTCTTAACCTCAACCGTTCCAAGTTGATAAGCACCATCCTGGGGGTTTCTTCCAGGTCCAATCCTTTTCAACTTGCGACAATCCGATTTATTATGACCTTCTTCATTACAGTTGAAGCAAATGACTCCCCTCTTACACTTTTCCACTTTGTGTCCTAGTTTTCCACAATTTCGGAACTTCCAGCAGTCGCCAGTATGCCTCTTATTACCACACTTAGGACACTTTTCATCATTGCGCGGTGTGTTGTTGGTAAGAGCATTTTTATTCCCCATTCTTTGGTTTTGACGGCGATTAAAATTCTGCCTATTGTCACCACGACCTTCACGATCGCCTTCACCCTTTCTTTTCTCACCAGCATGTGCTTCATCCTCCTTGTCCTGAATTATTTGCCCAATGAGTTGGTAAGCCATTCGAACCGCATCATCAATGGTCAATGGTTTTGATGATGTCACATCCCCTCGGATATTCTTGGTCAACCCTTTAATGTATTGTTCAATTCGGATCTCTTCGGGTTCCACCAATCGAGGACACAGCAAGGCCAACTAATGGATTCGGTTTGTGTAGCTATCAATGTCCACACCTTTCATTCTCAGATGAATTAAATCTTGTTGCAACCGTATAATAACACTAAGGGGACATAACTCCAGAGTCATCCACTTTTTAATTTCAGCCCAAGGAGTAGTATTAGCAACATCAATGCCCATAAAAGCATTTCTCCCATTCCACCAAGTCAAGGCACGACCTCTAATTGTAGCCATAGCAAAAGTCACCTTATCCTCCTCCTTACACTTACTAATTTGAAACACCGACTCAATCTTCTCAATCCACTGGCTTAATCCTACAACACCTTCAGTTCCATTAAAAGGGAGTGGTTCACACTTCATGAACGTCACATAAGTACAACCACCGACTTCAGGCGCATTAGGTCCAAGTCCTCCTCCTACTATATTTCCTCCAGCATTAGCATTCACATTATTAGCATTCACATTCACATTAGTACCACCAATTCCACTACCTCCAGCTCCACTACCGCCAGCTCCACTACCGCCAGATCCATTTCTAGCATTTGCCATAAATTTAGTCATAGATGCGGCAACTTGTTCCGCAATGATCCTACGCACATCATCCTCAGTCACAGCTCTCTTGGGCGGCATGGTTCTATAATTGCACAATTTCAAAGTATATTAAGCATTCACCCAATGGGGGATTTATATAAGATGGATTGAATTCATAATCAAGGAAGCAAGATACAAATAAGGCACGATATGGAATTCAAGACAAAAGGGACATATTCCATTAGATTATAAACAACCACATCGTCTTAGTTAACATTGCACATCAAAATTCCTAGCACTATACAGGCCCAAAATTCGTGCCAGATCTACTAACCAATATGTCGGTTTAGTTAAAGTTTACAAAAGATGCAAAATATACTACTAAAGATAGACTGGTCTACTGAGAACTACTAGAAGGTCCATCATCCATCGTCTTTGGTATCTTCCTCGGACGATCACAAGACATATCTTCAGCTGGGCGCTTACGAATCACTCCTTTCTCGACCATCTTAGTATAAAACCTACTGTTCCAACCAACAGATATATTCAACTCTTTTTCTGCCTTCTCACGCATAGCACGAGCCACACTCAACTGTATCTCCATCGTATTCAGCTTTTTCTTCATCTCTGCATACTCACTACTTTCCAACACAGATAATCTCCTAAACGCCTCATTCAAACCACGCTCCACATCAATCAAACCTAAATTAAGCAACTCTCGCTCTTTCTCACCAATCTTAGTCTTCGACTCCAATAAAGCAACATGAGTCTGAACAAAACCTAAACCAATCTCTGTCATACTACCTTGAACGCGAGAAGCATCTAAATCACGTCTCAAGGCCTAAGGTGCAAGTCCATCAACATGAGCCTCTCGAACCCTCAACGACTCTCCTATCACATGCCTATGGGTAGCAATCCCATCAGTACCATTAGGTGCATCATCATCCTCATCATCCTCTGATTCAGACTCAGATTCAGACGATTTAGAGAATTCATCTCTAAGTAACTCGAACTCAGAATCAGACCAATCAACTGGAGGGGTAAGGTCTCACCATCCTCTACATCATAAGGGAAAATAAGCTCAGCCTCATCATCATCAACCTCGTCATCTATACCTACCTCCTCCTCGACATCCTCGTGGTCATCCTCATTACCTACATTATCTATCCCAATCTCATCATCTTCCTCAATACCAACATTATCATTATCATTCTCTACAACATCAACCTGAGGGGCAATCTGATCTCCAAGTCCTATCTCGGGCTCAGGATCCTCAAATGGTTCCTCCTCTTCATCATCCATACCCTCCTCTACATTATAATCCACTAAGTCTAAGTAAGGGTTATCATCTACGTTAGGTTCAGGAATAGCATGGTTCTCTACGGGAATATTAGGGTCAACCATGACAATCTGTATTATATAATATATCTCGTATTAGCATAAAAATAATTATTAAACAGTTACATAGTGAAATCACGATATATGCATGTATATAAATTAAATTGTATATATCAAAATATATATCTTCTCAGTAAGGCTTGTTGGTAACATCGGAGATCTTGGGCACCGTTATAGTCAAAAGAATTTTAATTATTTTGCTTAAAATGTTTATAGTTAAAAGATTTTGAAATGTTTTCTTCAAAACCTTGGTTTTAAAAATCTTTCGTTCTCTATAACGAGAGCTATGGTACCAAACTGTAACACTCTCAAATTTCGTATTGGGTCAGCGGAAGGGTCAATAGAGTGTTACGAGATAGCACAATAACTCAAGTCATAGACAACGCAGAAAAATGGTTGTACAAGGTTTAACATACATTCATTTGAATAAAAGTTTTAAGTTTACACAAGGTTCCCCGGTTTCACAGTCATAAGGTTTACAAAACATAGATCGAATGAAATTTGTATTATGTGGGCCATCAGAGTTGATCTCCATCCAAGTTACCTTCAAGCACCTGAGATAAAACATGCGAAAATTATATCAGCGAATGCCGAGTGAATTCATAGATTTTAATAAAACCGTTATACAAAACAGTTATAGAAAGCAGAACACAAGTATAATATCAGAAGTGAGTCCTCGCATTGCTAGTCAGGCAATTTATATAAATCAAGTCATACATCTTAAACCGTCCATGAGACCGTAGTATCAATATTATCATTATTTGTATTTTCATTGCGTTGGTATTTGGATTATTACTAGCCGCATGACATTGCTACCTTACTAAAACAAACAATAGGCCACGAACCCGACAAACAATTGCCCATCTAAATTAGCGTGTCGTCACAAAAATCACGCTATGTAATCTTCTCATACATAAATTCGCTTACTAATCAATGTGGCACGACAGGGATCAACCGTCAAGTCGCGAGCTGAGGTGATCTTCCCCAAATAGTACTATTATATGCATAAGCGCCTACCAAATCCCGGTAGTTCACAATTCATGCTAATGGGACTTTAAGTGACATAACCTAACCAATAATAATCCTTTTCATCTCATTCATTGGGTCATAACATCATTTGGGTCCATATCAATAAGCATACCATTGGGACTACTTGTGTTCTATTTTTATCAAAACTAGCATGTTATCTCCCTCGCGGTTTATAAAACATTTCATAAAACATTTAAAAGAGTGCGAGGCTATGCACTCACGTTGATTAGGAAAGGCGGGTTATCGGCGATGGTGCGTGCTTCAATCACGGAAACCTAGACAAATAATACTCGGTCTTAGACTACCATCAAATGAATTTATAAAAATAATGGTAATGTATATGTGATGATATTATAAGTATGATGATGATCAAGTGGGATTTTATCTCTTCATACAACATTATAGTTGTTATGTGTTAGTAAAGTTTAGACTAGTTACACTAGTTTTAACTTATTTACATATTAAGGCCCAATAAGCCCATTAAAAGTCTAATACATTATACTAGTTCATTTATACTTTTAATACCAGGCCTATACTCATATTTTGGGCCCAAGTGGGTTAAGCCCATGAGTAAGTCCATTAGTGTTTAGCCAAACTAGTTGGGCTAATGGTCCAATAAGGCTTCTTTGGACCATTAAGGTCCATAAGTTATAAAGCTCGGGTTTATCGGTTTTTACTTGTAAAATGTACTTACATATCAGTATATGGGTTATAAAAATGTTACATTAGACGGGTCCGGCCGTCTAAGTTTTATTTGGCAAAAACTTTAACCTTTCGGTTTTAGCCGAAAAGATGTAAAACTTATATATAGTTTTATAACTTTAGAAAACATTTGAGTCTTTACTTTTATAAAAATGCCAAGTTTATTTATTTTAGTATACAACTCATTCTATAATAGTTATTATTAGTTAGTGGGTTTTATATATTTATTATATAATAATATTACTTGAGTGCTCTTATTATACTTTATAGTTTTATTTACAAATCTGATTATCAAAGTCCATTCCACCATGTTTGCCATATCTTGATTTATACAAGGATATAGAAGCTCAAATTTGAACAGCATAAACTAAATAATAGTTGCTACAATTAACTCTTTTATAGCTACTGCTCAATCATCCTTTAAGTATTTTAAATAATTCGTCCAAAACAGACTATACAAATTTGTACCTCAATAGTATTTTGATCATATCTTGCTCATTTTAATGATTCCATTGAGTGGCCAACTCACCACATATGTAAAAATCATATATCTAACTTTATATTTAATAATCGAAGCCATTTTATCAAGTGATCATGTTTATACTTACTGTTTTATACACCCTATGCATCTAACCAAGTTTTTAACATCTTTACTTGTTGATTTTAGTCTTTTTAACCAAATCTATTAACACAAAATCCCCACATAATATTTTGATCATCATTCATCATTATATACATATACATTTATAAAGAAAATACATGATTACATTTACAAAATAACAAGATGATAGAAGAAATGATATTGTTACCAACCAATATAGTGAAAGGTTAAGAACAAGACTTGGTTTTTGGTAACCAATCTTATGAAATATCAAGACAACCTTCAATATCACCAAGTATATGAAACACCTTGAGAAAATAAGCCCTAGAGTCCTTTGAAAACTTCTTTTTAGTTGTTAGGATCACCTCAAATCACCATGTCTTCAATGAGTTTTTATCTTATGCAAGTTATACACAAGATTTATGGTAGAAATTTTGATGAATGGTGGTTTTTGATGATGGTTATGGGACGGCAAAGGAGAGCAAAAGAGAGAGATGGAAACTTTGCATGTAAGGAAATGAGAGAAATGGTTTAGTTAGCTAGTTTTATGTGTTAAGTGGTTTTGGTTATGCACTAAGGACATGTGTCCTTAGTGTGTATGAAAAGTTGACACCACTTTGGTGTGTTGGTTAAGTCTTGGCCGCCCATAGTGGGGGTGAGACAAGTGTAAACTTGTTTCATCCCCACTAATTTACGGGTAGTCCTAGATTCTATTTTTCTTGATTTGCGTGCCCTCGGGTCGTTTTACGAAAAACGTTTTTATAAATTATGAATCTACGGCACTAAACGAATCTAATAAAAATTGTCTCATCAAAAACGGATTTAAAAACGTAAATACGTAAACCTAGGGTTTTCGGTTTAGTCGTAAAGGACGTTAAATTTTGCACGTAAGCCCTAATTTCAACCCGTAAATTGTGAGTTCATAAACAATCACAAAAATAAGTTTCAATATAATATACGAGAAAATAATTTACTACCTGAAAATATCAGATTGTCACACTTAACTTTCAAACTATCATTACATGCAGTTACACACGTTTTATTCTTAGAAAACTTAAAATTCCTACGGTGGTCTTCTACTTCCATCTTCTTCCCTTGACTATTGTTAGGCATGACTCTATCTTGAATTCCAGTGCTCTTAAGATGTGGTCCTCTAACGCTAGTAGTGGGAGTTACTCTTGTAGAAGAAGACACACGTTGATTACTTTTCCTAGTATTTTGAGGTAACCACGATGTTCCAGTTTGAGTGGACCTAGTGTTCATCTTATACATTCCAGGTGTTATCACATTTGTGCTCTTATCAGTTCCTAGCTTAGGCAAAGTTTGTGGGAGTTTGCCCAAAATAGATGATTTAGGGCATTTAACCGCATTCGGTTGACGAACGGCGGATGGTTTACCCAATTCAGACTTTCCTTTCATTTTCTCAATGATTTTTTGTAGCATACTGATGGCTATGTCCCTTTCTTGTAGCTGAGATTTCAAATTATTTATTTCGAAACCTTTTTCATTTAGTTGAGGAACTGAAGAAGCTGCCATTTCTTGACACTTTTTATGATTATAAGATTTTTCACCTTTTTGTAAAGCAAGTTCAAGAGAAATGGAGTGTTTCTCAAGTTGGGAAATTTTTTTCGAAAGTTTGTTATATGACTGAATTTGTTTCGAAAGCTCAACTTGAAGATTGTGACATTTTTCGTCCGTTTCTGACACTAGACATGCTACATGACAATATTGATTAAGATTGGTATACACACCAAGTATAGCATTCATATGGTCAACATAAAAATATTCCTTAGAAAGTCAATCAATTTCGTTAGAAAGTTGGTGTTCTTGTGTTTTTAATTTAGTTTGAAGAAAATCAGCTTCATCTTCAAGAGATTTGACATATCTTAAATCAGTTGTCATTTCCTCAGTGACTACATTATAAAACATTTCCACATTATTTGAAAGATCATCAATGGTTGGAACAATACATTGTTGAATGACGACTTATACTTGTGGGTTAGGTTTAGTATTCCAAACAGTATCCCTAGAAACCTTTTTATAGTCGACGACACCTTTGTACAAATTTAAAACCCCATGTTTTATAAACTCAAATTGTTGAACGCTTTTGCTTTTCTCATCCTATTTACGTTTTTCATCCAAAATTTGCTTTTCTAACAAAATTGATTGCTTTTTGAAACTCCTTTTTAAAGAAACTTTCTTTTGGGGTTCGTTACTTTGTGGTGGAACACTATTATACATGTTTTGTTCTTTTCAAAGATCCTTTTGAGGAACAAACTTAATAGGATTGTTAGAATCTGAAAGGTTTATCATATTACTAAAGTTCGATCGACTTTCTTCTTGATGACGAATGATTTCGTCGCAGTTAGGGGAAAGCATAAGAGCAAGATTATCAACATAACAACCGATATCATAAAGAGCAGACTTGAGAGTTTGAACTTTCTTGAGATATTCAGGCTTAGCAAAATTCGTTTTGATATTTCTATTGAGCATGTTCATATTTTGAATAGACTGACCCGTTTTGTAAACAATGTTGTTTAACGTTTCGACTCTCTTTTCCAAATCAAGAATTTTGTCAATATCCTTTTCTTCACGAGTTTTATAAAGCTTAGTTTGTTCTTTGTTAACCGACTCTAACTCAGTAATCTGGAGTTTATGTAGCAGCAGTTGTTCTTCAAGTTCCGATATATTTTCTTTTGACATATGAATTTCGTGTGTTACTTCAGAACAATATTGTCCATTGAGCACCTTACGTTCATATACCAAACCATTAGCTATTGCAACTCGTCGATCAACTTCTTTTACATAATCACACTCTTTAATCTTGTCTATCTCCTCGGCTAAGGATGTGTTTGCTTGCTTCAAGCGTTTATTAGCCTCTTTGTTTTCATAAATTTCACGTTTTAAAGAATCAATAATAGACGCAAGCAAATCACGGTCCTCTTCTGAGTCAGTATCCTGGGTAGCATTTTCGTCATCATTACACATATGCTGTGAATTCGTAGAGATATTGCTATCCTCCATGTCCATTACATATGCGTCATTGATGCTTTCGGGTTGCTCAGGATGTCATCGTACATTAGCAAACACATTATCGTTATCATTTGATGATACCTTTTCAATTGGATCAGTATCAAAGATAGGTCCAGAATTGTCAGCAGCCTCTCGAATCACTTCTTGAATCTTTGCCATGTACACATAATGTGCCTCCAACTTTTGATCATTGGCTTCATCGTTAGTGTCATTACGCTAGTCAACTTCATCTGCGGTGAGTGGAATCCCTGCTTCTTCTTTCTTACACAACATCATCTTTTCCTTGTGATATCCCGAGTCCTTAACCCGTTTTGGCTTCCTACATTACCTAGCCATGTGCCCAAATCCCTTGCAGTTGAAGCACTGAATCCTAGTCTCCGGAGTGCCTACAGTATCTTTAGCCCCAACTTGAGTCGGCATCCTCTGATTATCATACCTAGCATCACGATCATACCTAGGTGCATGATCAACTTCCTTATATCTAGCATTGGATGATGATTGTTGGTAGGTTTGTAGATATTCTTATAAGTTGTGGTGAGTAAAGACATGAGTTCTTCAATCTTCTTGTCCCTTGAAGTTTGTTCATCATCAGTGTCTCCATCTGACTCGGTGTCATACTTTGAAGGTGGAGTGGGGAAAATTTCTTTTGCTTTGTTTCTAGCAGTAGCTAGAGGTTTGATGGATGAGCTTGATGACCTTGAGGAATGTGTAGGTGGTTGTTGACGGGGAACCGGTTTTGTTGAAGTAGCAACCATAAAAGCAATAGAGTTCGCCTTTTCAGCCCTAAGTTCATTCACTTCATTCTGATTGCCTTTTCAGCCCTAAGTTCATTCACTTCATTATGATGTTGTTTCAATATATCATAAAGTTTGTGGTAAGATATCGTCTTGATATCCTCCCTTTGTTTGACCAAAGTCACAAACCTTTGCCATTCCGGTTTGAGTTGAAGTAGAAACTGAACATTGGCATGAATATTGGAGATGGTGCACTGATTTCTGACAAGCTCATTCATCATTTTGTAGAATCTCGAGTAGTTTGAGTCAATGGATTCACCATCTTCGGATGTGAATTTTCCAAACTCCCAAAGTAGATTAGTCTCGAGATCTTGAACATTTATCGACTCACCTTGCTTCAATCGATGAATTGCATTCCAGATTTCCATAGCATTAGGACATGCATCAACCGTGGAATAGATATCATTATCAATCCCATTGAGTATGTAGTTAACAACATCGGCTTCATCTTGGAGGAGTTTCTTTTTCTCAGCAAGACATGTGTCGAAATCCTCCATAGCTCCTGTAGTTGATGAAGTACCATCTTCTGCTTGTGTGGTAATGGGTCTGAATTCAAAAACTGGAGGTGGATTCTCAAGGCATTGACGAAGAGTGGTTCGGTTCTCTTTTCCATCTTGAAATCTCAGGAAGCGAGATCTACACTGAACGTAGAAACCGGTTGTCAACACAGGTGGATTACCCTTGCCACCTTGTTCCAAACGAATTTGATTAGCAGTCGCAATGTTGATGTTGTTGTTAGACATGGTGAATACTTGTGAATGGATGAGGATCTTAGTGGATGTGTTGTGATTGTTGTTGAAGTGAAAAAAATGTTGAAATCCCTTAAAAATTGTTCTTGAAAAACCAAAAAATTCTCCAAGACCAAAAAACACACGAATCCACCCGAAATTTTGTAAGTGTAATTTTGGAATTTTCCAAAAAATCCTCCAATCTGACGTAATAGCACAACAACTTCTGTCGCAATGCCTCAAAGAACTTCTATCGGAATGTTCTATCGGAATGTCCTATCGGAATGTTCTATCGGAATGTGCTATCGGAATGTTCTATCGGAATGTGCTATCGGAATGTTCTATCAGAATGTGCTATCGGAATATCGATCGCAATATTCAATCGGAATCTCACTAAAGAGATTCGATCGGAATACTTGATCGGAATGTAGAAACCCTTACAACACTATTGGAATATTACAACAGAGATGCTATCGGAATACTTTATCGGAATGTAGAAACCCTTACAACACTATCGGAATATTACAACAGAGATGCTATTGGAATACTTGATCGGAATGTAGAAACCCTTACAACACTATCAAAATATTACAAAAGAGATGCTATCGGAATACTTGATCGGAATGTAGAAACCCTTACAACACTATCGGAATATTAAAAACCCTTAAGCTATTCCGACGCAATAGTACCACAGTGATCAAAATTTCCACTTTTCTCGGACAAAATCGAACCAATTCGAGATTTTAAGCCAAAAAATTATCAAAACACCCAAAAATTTTGTGTTTTTAGCCAAAGTTAATATACCAAATCTCTACCACAACTATGTAGAAGATTTGTATCAAGAAAAAACCATAAAAAAACACAAAAATTTTTTTGGATCGAATGTTTTAGATCAAAATAGGCACGAAAATCAAGAACACAAACACGAATCTTCTATCACCTATCCACTATAGGCTCTTGATACCAAATTTTAATCCCACTTCAATCCATAACACAAGTTTTAGAGTAGATTTAGAGAGAGAAAGAGAAGAAAGTTAGATACAGAAAGTAGAGAGATAAACTAGAATGATGGAAGGTTTTCTATGTGTAAAATAATGAACCAACACCCTCTTCCACACATGGAAGAGGGTATATCTACCCACGAACCACACGGGCTTTCCATGGGCCATGGGTTTGTTTCCATGAGCCGGGCTTGGCTTGTCTTGGGCTTAGAGCCCCTAACTTATACAATATTAGCTTAAAGTCCAAGCCCGGTTTTCCCGACTAACCTATTACAATACAAGACCATTAACGACTAAGATGACCTATTATATTCTTGTTCGAGTATATAAAATATAGGGCTAAGACCACCATAACCACTATAGGTTCTGCGTTCAAGGCATTCTTTGAACGTCCTAAACTTACTGGCCCAAAATTCAATGATTGGTACTGCTCGCTAAGAATTGCCTTGAGAGCAGCGGGTAACTATCGATATCTTGACTACTCCCTATCCGGAGGATCTTGCTGAAGGAGCATATGATACGCAAAGGCTTGAACACGTTGCTAAAATTAAGAAGTACTCGGAGGTGGCTTGCTTAATGCTAGGAAAAATGGCTCCTACACTTCAACAAAAGTATGAGCTATTTTCACCTAAGCGAATGCTTAATGAGCTCAAGGCTATGTTCAAGAAGCCACAAGCTGTGGAGATCTACGACTTGGTAGATGCTTTGCATAGGTGCAAGCAAGCTCCAAGAAAGTCAGTAATGCTCATTATTTGGAGATGAGGGGTTATATGGAACAACTCATTGCACTAGGACAACCCTATGATCATAATATGGCTATCAACTTGACCAATAGGTCCCTTAACAAGGACTTCAATGATTTCATTAGAAACTTTTAATATGCATTACACAGGGAAGACAGTAAATGATTTGCATGCAATGCTCATTGACTATGAAAAGGGGTTGAAAGACAAGGCATCTACTGCTACGCCTTCTGTACTAACCATACAAAAGGGTAGAGTGAGTAAGTCAAAACCGCAAGCGAATAAGAAGAAAGGCAAAGGCAAGGGTAATAAGGGCAAACAAGTTACGACTTATTCGAAACCTAAGCAGAACTTTGTCAAGAAGTGTTAATCTCAAAAGGATGAGACTTGTCACCATTGCAAGGCAAGTGGTCACTGGAAGAGGAATTGCCCTCTTTACCTCGAAGAATTGCGAGAAATAAAGAAGAAGTCTGAGCAGAGCGCTACAGCTTCTGGTACTTTATTTATGATTGAATTGTTCAATTTAACATACAAATTAAATTCATGGGTATATGATACGGGATGCGGTATTAACATTTGTAATACGCTGCAGGGATTTAATCTCGAAAGGAAGCTTTCCTATGGGGAACAATTTCTGCAAGTGGGCAATGGCGCACAAGCAGCGGTTGAAGCTATAGGAACATTTAATCTAGTTTTACCTTCGGGTTTAGTACTGAGTTTAAATGATTGTCATTATGCACCTACAATTGTTAGGGGTATTATATCCTTTTCTTGTTTGTTAAATAATGGATTCGTTCACATGATTGATAATAATGGATTTTCTGTTTGGAAAAATGGTATTTTTCTATTTTAATGCAATTTCTGTGAATGGTGTATTTGAAATAGACATGCATGATAATGAATCCAAGAACAATAAATCTGTATTTAGCATGAGTAAGAAGAGAAAGTTTGACAAGAACTCTTCTTATCTTTGACATTGTAGACTTGCCCATATTGGGAAGACTCGTATACAAAAGTTTCAACGTGAAGGTCTTTTGGAAAGTATCAATGATGAATCATTTGATAAATGTGAGTCTTGTATCTCTCGGAAGATGACCAAGAAACCTTTTAATAGCAATATTGAAAGAGCTACTGATCTACTTGAACTTGTACATACTGATGTCTGTGGACCACTTAGACATTCGTCAAGGAATGGTGCTAGCTACTTCTTAACATTTACAGATGATTATAGCCGTTATGGTTATGTTTATTTAATTAAGCATAGACATGAGGTATTTGAAACATTCAAAGTGTTTAAAGAAGAAGTAGAACTGCAATTAGGGAAGAAGATTAAAGCTCTTCGTTCTAATAGAGGTGGTGAATATTTGAGTCAAGAGTTTATAGATTATCTAAGTGAGAATGCAATTGTTCAGCATCTTACTTCTCCCTATACTACACAACAAAATGGTGTATATGAAAGGAGAAATCGTACATTATTGGATATGGTGCGATCTATGTTTAATCTTACAACTTTACCTTTATCCTTTAGGGATTATGCTTTAGAATCTTCTGTTCGCATTTTAAATATGGTTCCCACAAAGAAGATCGATAAGACACCATATGAACTATGGCATGGCAAGAAGCCATATTTGTCTTATTTAAAGGTCTGGGGTTGCGAGGCGTATGTGAAACGTGACTCGGGTGACAAACTCTAACAACTTTATGTGAAATGTATCTTTGTAGGATACCCTAAGGAAACTATGGGTTACTACTTTTACTATCCACCTGGGAATAAAGTGATTGTTGCTAGGTATATAGACTTCCTTAAATCTGATCTTGTTAATCAAGAATTCAGTGAGAGAAATTATGATCTAGGATAGATGTTGGGAATTATTTGTTAAGTGTCAAGTACCGTTAGTGTAATTTAAGTACTGTTAGTATTATGCAAGTACCGTTAGTGTTAACGCGGTACATAGTAAGTACTGCTACTTACATAGTAAGTACTGCTATATTGATTAGGACGAATATATCTTTGTATAAGATATGTCATAGTTATAGTTAGAGTATATCTTATGTGATACACTTAAATAGTTAGACTATTGATAATATATCGTCTGTGATATAGTTATCTTTATAGAATATTCTATGGTTTCTAGGGTTCCTTACTCTATAAAAGGAACATAGGTAAAATGTCATTCATGTACCTCATTCAAGTCGATTAATAAGAGAATCGAATAGTTAAAAGTAATTCTGTTCTTCTATGCTTTATAAGTTAGATTCCGCATAACTTATTTAGTTTGAGTAAGAGTTCTCAAAGTGTTTTAGTTTGATTACAAACTACTATACTAGTTCTTAACAGAATATAGATCCAATCAAAGGGATCAACAAGTGGTATCATAGCTTGTTGAGAAACTCTGAAAAAGAATAACACCAACCCAAACACTCCACTCACACCAAAACTCAATGTCTCAACCAGAAGGTGATGATGCTCACTTGTATGATGTTCCGAACCCTGATCCTATACCACAGGGACACCCACAAGTTGTACATCCTGCACCAGTACAAGGTGTTCAAGCCGTGAATGCTGTAGCTACCTCTACAACCACAACACCTTCTCATACTCTATCTGATGTTAAACTCCCAGTACTCAAAGGTGACAATTATAAGACATGGGCTATGCAGATGTAACATTACTTGAATCACACAGATCACACTGTGTGGAAAGTTATCAAGAATGGGAACACACCTAAGAAGCTACACTAGTTGCCAGATGGTACATGCTATGCTCTACCTGCTGTGACTACTAAGGAGCTACAAGCAGATATCAGAGAGAGAAAAGCCAGAACTGCTTTGGCTATGGCTCTTTCAGAAGACATCTTACCAAGCTTTCATCATTATAACGATGCTAAAGCTATGCAGGATGCCATAAAACTTAGATTTGGAGGTAATGACAAATCTAAGAAGATAAAGAAGATTGTTATTAAGCAAGAATTTGATAACATCTCAATTTCTAGTATAGAGGGAATACATGGTGGAAAGCAATGGCTATGCACTTCATCACAAGAGATGATCTGGAAACAATTCCTTTTGATCATCTCTACAACAATCTTAGAGCATACGAGATGGATGTGAAAGGCATTGAAGTGACTAAGGCAGCGACTACTACAAAGTCTAACTTGGCTTTTGTGTCAGATGGAAACAGCGGTACTTATTTTCATAATACCGCTAGTGGATCAAGCAGCGGTACATACTTCACAAATACCGTTGGAGGACTTACAAGCAGTACTTACCCACAAAGTATTGAAGGCAACCACATAGTCTCTCAAAATCCACATGGAAGTCTTCACCATTATTTAGTGAAAATGATGCCTTCTCATTATTCGCTGGACAAGACAACAGGCCAAGATTAACACTCAATGACTTGTTCCAAATGGACGATGCTGATGTTGAAGAGATGGATCTTAAATGGCAAGCTGCTATGGTGTCAGTAAGATCTAATAGGTTCTTCAAGAAGACTGGAAGAAAGATGACTGTTGATCCTAATGAGCCATTAGGATATGACAAGTCCAAATTTGAATGCTATAACTATGGAAGGAATGGAAACTTTGCAAGAGAATGCTCTAGAGATAAAGCTGAGAGTAGCAGTCAGAAGTCCAAACATAGCTATAGAACCAGTCCAAGAATAACTGAAAGATTTCCAAAAAGAAACAGTAGGAGTCCTAAAGGAACTAAAGCATTGGTAACTGTAGATGGAGTGGTGAACTGGGCCGAAGATGAAGAAGAAGAAGAGCTTGGTCTAATGGCTCTCTCACATGAAGATATTGAGGTACATCCTTGTTCTAAAGACTGTGTTCTTAAATTTAATAGCTTAAAAGTAGAATTAGAGGAACAGTATCAAAAGGTTAACACATGCACTGAAGAATTAAGTGCTTTTAAACAGGGTATTGTTAAATTAGAAGAAAATATAGTTTTGTATAAAAAGGCTCAACAAAACTATGAAGAGAAAATAAGAATTTTAACTCTTCAAATGAGGGACAAAGATGTAGAAATTAAAGCTTTTGAAAGACAACTTTTAAAAGTGTCAACAGAAAATGAAGCTTTAAAAGTAAGTCTTTATAATGAAAGGGAAGTGATTAATCATTGGCAAAAATCCTCTAAAGGATTGGGAAAATTGATTAATTCACAATGGGGGTATTATGATAAATCAGGCTTAGGATATATTGAGGACCAACCTAGGATAACTTTAACTGACAAGGACTTATCAAAGGGATTTTTGATAGTTTTAGTGAGGTAGATGATACACCCGAGAATGATAGATATGCTGAAGGAATGAAGGCAGTTCCCCCACCACTATCAGGAATTTTCATGCCCCTAGTAATGATACAAGTATAGAGTTAGAAGAACAAAAGGTTAAAAACTCTAGTACTTTGTCCCAAGAAAAGACTGTTGTGACCAAAAACATTGTGTATCCACCTTTAATGAACAACTTTGTTTCTGAAGAATCTAAGACTAGTTCTGCTCCCAAGAAGGTAAAAACTTCTAGCAAGATATTGGAAAACAATGTAAAACATAATAAAACGAAAAGGGGTGGGCTAGGTTTTGAGAAAGTTAAGTCAAAACAACCTTTTGGGTCTTCTTTAAGAAGAAAAGGATGTTATGTTTGTGGTAGTGTAAGTCATTTTGTCAAAGACTGTACTCTACCTGAAGATAAAATTATGAAACAAAAGGTTGCCTAAAGGGTCATGAAAAACAGTAATGGAAAAATGCACAGGTTAATAGGAATCAGAAACTTAAGAATGACAAACCTAAGTTTGATCACTCAGGGCTAGCCAAACAGATTAAAAATATCTCTACCAAAAGTTTTATTCCTAGAGAAGTACTTATGAAACAAGGCCTAGTACCCTTGAAGTCTGGTAAACCATGTACCGGCAAGTCTAGACCTGCAAGTATTGTTAGACCAAACTTAAGTACTGTTGGTTTAAAGTCTGTCAAACCAAAGTTCTCTAAGACTTCTAAGAATGTTGTTGACAAAGCTAAAACATCTAGAAGTAAGGATAATAACAAACCAGTCCAAATGTGGGTTCCTAAAAGAGAAAAATCATGTGTTAAAGCAAGTACTGCTAAAGCGGTACTTAAGGCAAAGAAGTCTAAGAACATAGAGTCACCCTATGTCTTTGACTACATAACTAAAACCATGAAGTATAAGAGCAAAAGTAGCATTACTGGTAATGCTTCAGAACAGACTCTTAAGTGTGTAGGTCCTACAAGATCCGAGCCAAATGTGGCTTGGGTCCCTGTTAAAAACTAATGTTTTATTTGTGTGCAGGGGCATCTAATTGATGAACTAAAAGATAAAGGTATAGTAGATAGTGGATGCTCAAGACACATGACAGGAAACAAAGATTTTCTTGTTGAATTTGACGAATTCAGAGGAGGACCAGTAGCCTTTGGAGGTAACAAAGGTAGAATCACTGGCCTAGGGAAAATCAACACAAGGAAGTTGGAATTTAAAGATGTGTTCTTTGTGAAGGAATTGAATGAGTTCAATCTCTTTTCTGTATCACAAATGTGTGATAAGAAGAACACGGTGCTGTTCACAGACAAAGACTGATTGGTGTTGTATAAAGACTTTGAGATGCCTAAGGAATCTCAAGTACTTCTTAAAGTATCCAGGCAAGAAAATATGTACACCTTTAATCTTCATACTATTACTCCAACAGGTGGTATTACATGTTTGCTAGCTAAGGCTTCTTTTGATGAGTCTAATTTTTGGCATAGAAGGTTAGGTCATGTGAATTTCAAGAATCTTAACAGATTAGTGAATAGGAATTTGGTTAGAGGTTTACCTAACAAATATTTTCAAAATGATTTCACATGTGCTGCCTGTCAAAAAGGTAAACAACATAGAGCCTCTTGTAAAACCAAGACTGTCAACACTGTGACAAAACCTTTGCAGCTATTGCATATGGATTTGTTTGGTCCAGTTTCTGTAAGAAGCATTAGCCATAAGACCTTTTGTCTAGTCATAACTGATGATTATAGTAGATTCAATTGGGTTTTCTCTTTAGCTCTTAAAATTGAAACCAATGAGTTACTTCAGGATTTTATCACTTTAGTTGAAAAACAGTTCACTAAACAGGTTTTAATCATTAGGACTGATAATGAGACAAAATTCAAGAATGTTGAATTTGATGAATTCTGTAGGTCTAAAGGAATTAAGAGACAACTTAGTAATCCTAGGACTCCACAACAAAATGGAGTAGCTGAAAGGAAGAATAGGACACTAATTGAGGCTGCTAGAACTATGCTGGCTGATTCTCTTTTGCCAAATACCTTTTGGGCAGAAGCAATCAACACTGCATGTTATGTGTTAAATAGAGTCTTAGTGACCAAGCCTAAAAAAACACCTTATGAACTTTTGACTAGTGTGAAGCCTACCATAAGTCATTTAAGACCTTTTGGGTGTCATGTGTCTATACTAAATACTCTTGATTATTTGGGAAAGTCTGATGGAAAGTCTGATCCAGGATATCTTGTAGGATATTCAGTGCAAAGTAAAGCATATAGGGTTTATAATTTGGTATCTAAAAAGATTGAAGAAAATGCCCATGTTAATTTCTTAGAAAATAAACCCAATGTCCCAAGAATAGGTTATGTTTGGATGTTTGATTTAGATTATCTAACTAACTCCATGGATTACTATTCTCTACAAAAGGATTGTCAAACTAACAATGCAGGTGAGGAGTCAAGTGCAACTAATGCAGGTACTCAAGAAGATGTTTCTTCATCAGATGATGTTCATATCTATGTGCCCAATTTTCCTACTGTTACTCCCATGTCTGCTACTCCCAAGAAGCAAACCATGCCATCAAAAGATGATCAAGCCTCCCAAGAACTTCAGAGGCTTCAATATCAAGAAAATAATGCTATATCTGCTAATAAGCATTCAGGAGAAGAATCTTTTGAGTTACAACACTCAGCAGTACATACTACACCTAGCGGTACTTCATCTGCAAGTAATGCTAAGTAAAAATCTGCTAAATCTGTTGACTCACTAGAATAGATTTTACAAGCTATGGACGATGAAGACGTATATACTAGTCC
Source organism: Glebionis coronaria (assembly GCA_025667525.1). Classification (NCBI taxonomy): domain Eukaryota; kingdom Viridiplantae; phylum Streptophyta; class Magnoliopsida; order Asterales; family Asteraceae; genus Glebionis; species Glebionis coronaria. The sequence goes on along the minus strand of CM046877.1, from coordinate 369,471,383 downwards.
AGCTGAAGGAATCTTCTCCAAAGCTTACTATGATGAGAAGGGTGCAGTAACTGATTTCAATAATTTGGAAACTGAAATTCTAGTCAGTTCTATTCCCACTCATAAAGTTAACAACAACCATCCTACTACTCAGATTATTGGATATCTCAAGTCCGTTGTGCAAACCAGAAGACAACTTTAAGCCAGTACTGAAACTCATGCACTTGTGAGTTATGTCAAACAAAAGCAAATAACAAATCATAAGGATACTCAGCATTGTTAGTTTGCCTGTTTCTTATCACAAGTAGAGCCCAAGTATATTTCTCAAGCTCTTGATGCCATGCAAGAAGAATTAACACAATTTGAGCTACAAAAAGTTTGGATACTTGTGGATCTTCCCTCGGGTAAGAGAGTAATTGGTGCTAGATGGGTTTTCAAGAACAAGAAGGATGAAAGATGAGTTGTTGTGAGGAACAAGGCAAGACTTGTTGCTCAAGGCTATAGACATGAAGAAGGGATAGACTATGATGAGGTTTTTGCACCAGTGGCAAGGATAGAAGCCATTAGGTTATTTTTGGCCTTTGCATCATATATGGGTTTTATAGTCTATCAAATGGATGTGAAAAGTGCCTTTCTTTATGGTACTATTTAAGAGGAGGTATATGTCTCACAACCTCCAGGTTTTGTAGATTCTAAATTCCCCAATAGAGTCTACAAGGTTATCAAAGCACTTTATGGTCTGCATCAAGCTCCAAGAGCCTGATATGCAACTTTATTCAATTTTCTGCTAGAACATGGATATAGGAGAGGGACCATTGACAAAACTCTATTCATCAAGAAGAATACTAAGGATATCATTCTAGTTCAAGTCTATGTTGATGACATCATTTTTGGTTCTACCAAGAAGACATGGTGTGATGAGTCTGAGGCTTTGATGAAAGTAAGATTTCAGATGAGTTCTATGGGAGAAATAACTTTCTTTTTGGGACTGCAAGTCAAACAAAGGAAATATGGAATATTTATCAGCCAAGATAAGTATGTTGTTGAAATCTTGAATAAATTTTCATGTATGGATACAAGAAGTACAAGCACACCTTTTGAAGCTAAGAAGTCTTTATCAAATGATGAACATGGAGAAATGTTGATATTCATCTATACAGATCAATGATTGGTTCATTGATGTATCTTACTGCTTTAAGGCCAGATATTATGTTTGCTGTGTGTGCCTGTTCAAGGTTCCAAGTTCATCCAAAGGCGTCACATCTACATGCTGTGAAGAAGATTTTTAAGTATCTTAAAAGTCAACCCAATTTAGGATTATGGTATCCTAGAGATTCCACCTTTGAATTGGAAGCTTACTCAGACAGTGATTATGCTGGGGATAATCATGATAGGAAATCCACAACTGGAGGTTGTCAATTCCTAGGCAGAAGACTCATATCATGGCAGTGTAAGAAGCAAACCATTGTTGCTACTTCTACAACTGAAGCTGAATATGTAGCTGCTGCTCATTGCCGTGGACAAGTACTTTGGATTCAGAATCAATTGTTAGATTATGGGTTTAACTTCATGAACACCAAGATTTACATTGATAATGAAAGTACTATATGCATTGTCAAGAATCCAGTATTTCACTCCAAGACCAAGCATATTTAAATAAGACATCACTTTATAAGAGATGCTTATGACAAGAAGCTTATTCAAGTCTTGAAGATTCATACAGACAACAATGTAGCTGATTTGTTGACCAAGGCATTTGATGAAAAGAGATTTGAATTCTTGATGACACATATTGGTATGCTCAACTAATAGACTGCTGCATATGTTGAGGGGAGGTAATAGCTGTACAAATTTTTATACTAATTTTTATTGTATAGTCTATGTTTTGTGTTTTTGATGTAATTGCAGGTTAAAAGAAAAAGATAAAAGAGGTTACAATGATAGTGGAACGCATGAACTGGTCAAAATTGTGAGGTACCGTTATCACTCCAAGTACCGCTAGCACAAATTCAAGTACCGAGTATGTTCCATGTACCGCTACATGTCCGTTGTACCGTTAAGGGTCTCTTTTGTAAATTTGGCGGTTTCTTCGCGCTTGGGTTTGTTATTTACTTAAATAATTACTCCAATTACACAACTGATTCACCTAATCTTTTATTTTTATCTCTTGATTCTATAACCTTCTCTCTAATTTTTCGATCATCAAAAATACTAATGGCTGCTTTACAAGTGATCTCTAAGCATAATTTGGTTGTGAATCTTGCTACGAATGATGAATCTCTTGGATTCCATGAGATTCTTGGTTTCTTATCTCGAAGTCATGTTCATTTTACACTCGCTGTAAGTCCAGTTGTCTCTATTTCCATTGTTGAACAATTTTGGAACACTGCTGTGTTAGGTACTCGGTTTAATTAACCTTGCATTAAGGCTAGGGTGAATCATAGAAATATATATGTAACTGAGGTACTGCTAAGGGAAAGTTTGAGATTAATGGATGAAAATGGACTTAGTATGATTAATAACACAGAGATTCATGATGGCCTTGCAGCCATGGGCTATGAGGGTGGTAGGGAAAGTCTTTACTTTCTTTAAAGCTTTATTTTTACCTCAATGGAAATTGCTTTTTCATGCTATTATTCACTGTTTAAGCTCTAAAAGTACATCTTTTGATCAAATTCCTACTGCATTGGCATCTGCTGGTATTTGTCTAGCAAATAACAGAGTTTTTAATTTTTCAAGATTAATTTTTGAAGGCATGACTAAGAATTTGGAAGGAACTAAAAAGTTTTTGATGTATCCTAGATTCATTCAGACTTTAGTTAGTGACCAAATACCTAACCTACCAGAGATAACTAATACATGGGATGTTCCTACTTTCAAAAAGAGAACTTTCTCTTTCTTGAACAAACAAGGCAATGCCTTTACAGGAATAGTTACACCATTGTTTGCTCATATGTTAGCCCACCCTGCCGATCAAGAAGGTGAGGAACCTAGCAATGCTAGTTCTTCTCAGCAAACTCCTTCTCACCAGAGTTCTCATTCCCTTGAAGATTCACAATCTTCTTCTCACAATGTTGGTGCTCCACCAAACAATGATGAGATGATCCATACACCTGCTGCTTCTATTGCTGCTAGTGGTTCACCACAAGCACAAGCACCAGAGGTGGTCGATGATACAAATTTAACTGCTTTGTGTACTAGTTTGTCCCAACAGGTACAGGTGTTGCAGAAAGAAAAGCTTGTTCAAGACAAGAAAATTGCTGAATTGGAAGCTAGCCTAATCAAGTTGAGGAACAAAGTATCACCTTGGATGAGGCAACATATATCTATTCAGAAGGCTGCACTCAAGAACAAAAGATTCAGGAACCACAAGAACAGGCAACTGAATGCAACCAAATAGGGGAGGAATTATGAAGAACAACCACCTTCTTCTGATAATCAGACAAGGATCTCTGGAAATGACATCAATTTTGAGCTGGATGAAGATATCATGGGGACTTATGAAGATGGAACTGTTTTAGAGACTGGTTTGGATGGACCTTTAAATATGGAGATTCAGCAGGAAGAACCACAGCCTACTCATGAGGAGCCACAAGTTAAAGAAATGATGGTAACTCAGCCCGCACCAACACCTCAATCACCACTTCAAGTGAATTGGAGTACTTTCTATGAGAAGTTGGAGGAAATTAACATTCAATTTCCTGTATCTTCAACTCCACCACCACAAAGACAAATATGGTTTCAAAGGAAACAGACTTTGCAAGCACTGTCTAGATCAAGAATGAGCAATGGATTAGACAAGACTGAAGAGGTGCAAGTTGAAATGATGGCTTCCATGAAAGAAAGAGTATCCGAGGATACACAAGTGATTGAAGAAACAAGTGTGTCTAATACTGGTGAAATCAGCATTGTTAAAGATCCAAGTACTGCTAAGCCAACTAAACCGACTGCAAGTACTGCTAACATTGTTGAAGACCCAAGTACTGCTAAGCCAACTAAGCCGATTGCAAGTACCGCTGGTGATCATCCTTCACTATAAAGTAAAACTCCTTTTGGAGAGGATGAGACTTTAGCCCAATTACTGCTTGACTTAAGAAAGAAGAATTCAGCTGAGAAGACTAAAAAAGCAAAGGAAGAGAAATAGACACAACAAGAAGTTCTTGCCAAAAAGGATCAAATTCAAGGTAAGAAAGTTCAAGCTTCACACCCCACTAAAGGTATAGTTATTCAATAGCAAGTTGATGAGGAAAGATCTTCCAAGTTGAAGAAGAAGCTACCTAAAATTAATCGAAAGGATAAGGGGAAGAAGCAAATACTGTCAGAATATGAAAATGAAAGTGATTCAGATGATGATATAAGCAAAGTCATGTACAGATTTAATCAATTAAACCGTGATAAAGAATATGCTTTCAGAATGCAAGCACAAATTCCTGAAGATGAATTACAAGAAGAACTTGCAGCAAAGCAGCATTTGCTAGAAGCTAAGAGAATACAGAAAGAGTGGAACATACAAGAGTATGATAGGATTCAAGCTGAATTACATGCAAGTGAGCTTTTGCATACTCATTGATAGCTGAAGAGAGAGATGCTTATGATGAAGAAGAGAAATCAAAGTTGATTGATGATCTGGTAAGGGAGCAACAAAGATTCTTTGCTGAAAAGAGAAGAAGAGAAAAGATTAAGCCTCCAACTACTATGCAGATTAGAAATCAAATGATGAATTTTCTCAAGAGAGTTAAGGGTTTTACTCATATTTAGCTGGTCAAGAAACTTTTTGAAGAAATCAGGACTTTGTATGGGCAAAATAACAGAACTGAATTGAATTTTGTTGAGATTGGATCTGAAGCAGAAAGAATAGCTGTTGAAAGACATAGAAGACACCTGCAACAATAAAGACAATTTGGAAGTACTCCTAGAATTGAGCCAAGTACTGCTGAACCTACAAATACATCTCCACCTATAAAGACTACTTATATGAGGAATAATAGAAAGGAGAAGGTAAGTTTAAGGGAGAAAGAGACTGCTCAAAGAATGAATGAAGGAGATGAAGATCAAGATATTGCTCATATTGAAAATGTACAAGCAGTACATACACAGTCAACAGTACATACTGAAGAGACGGTACATACAAACTTGGAAGAAGGTTCAACAGAACTTGAGGGAACCTCTAAGGGTGTTAAAAGAAAAAGGTCAACAAAGATAAAGAAGAAAGCGAAGAGGGCTAAATCAACAGCAGAAGATAGTGATGATAATGAGAGCTTGAAAAAGTACTTGAAGATTGTAAAATTTGAAGATCAATGTATTGATACATAGATTTTTGGAAAGAGATCATCTATTGCTAAATGGATTTACTCTATCTCTCAAGGACTTGAAGTTCATGGAATTCAAAGAACTGATGGCACAACAAGGATATTCAGACTTATGAAGGATATTCTTCACATTCTTGACAGACAAGATATTCAGGATCTTTTCAGGTTAGTTCAAGAAGCTAGTGTAGGTAAAACTTAAATATCACTATTATATAGGGAATTTCTCTTTATGTATGAGCCACACAACTGTGATCAAGAAATGTTGAAGGTATTAGAGAATCAGGTTCCTAGTTACTGGAGATATTAGGTCATGTGAATTGCATATTTTTGAAATAGATGATGTTACATACTATATGCTGTAAGAGAAGACTTACCCAATCAAAAGAAGATTGTTGGAAAGAATGTTGGAACAACAATTGGAAGTTACAGAAGAATCTGTTGATGCTTTGGAGTTGATCAGAATGGTTAAACAACAAATCGAGGATTTGAAAGATGAGGAAGAAGCTGAGAAAGAGCCTTAAGTGTTTGACTTCCAGTCACACTTCACGAATGGTTCTCAGTTCACCATGTCTAACACACATAAGAACTGGCTAGTCTATAAGCAAACGGTTTGTGGTAAAGACTTCTCAAATCTGTTGAAAGCTGGTAGTTTGCTAAAAAGTAAATGGTTCTAACTCACCTTGTTTCGAGATGAAGAGTTGGCTAGTCCTAGACAAATGGTACTAGGTAAAGACTTCATCAAATCTGTTGATGGTTGACAATTTACCAAAAATTGTAAGGTTATCAGTACACCTTATTCTTTATGAATAAAGTATTGGCTATTCTAGAGTGTACGGCTAACTGGTAAAGAGTTTATCAAATCCGTTGATAGCTGGTGATTTGCTAAAAATCATGAAGCCAATACAGATTGGTTTTTGTTGTTAACTGTTTTATTTCAGGTATGAAGATTGCAAGTGATTGTGGTAAAATACACCTTTTAGGAAAAAGGCGTAAAAGCGGTAAGTATTGAACAAATGACTTTAGGAAAAATCAAGTGTTAATGACCCAATTAAGTTCGTTTCCCAAGGAGGTATATGTGTGTGACTAAGATGTACAAGATTTGAGATTAATATTTGGTTTAGAAGGGGATTAGAAGAGAAAATGACGAAGTCGTAAAAATAAAAATTAACTCAAAATCACTATTAGAAAGTTAAAACGTAGAACCTTAAAAACCACAAAAATAAAAATAAATTCTAAAAATTACCAAAAATTTACCAAAAATCAAAAATAATAAACTAAGAGTTTACCAATGATCAAAACTTTTTCAAACCTTTTAAATAATTAAATATTCAATTTTTAAATGCTAATTAAAGCCCTAAAAATCAAATAAATTATCAAAAAGCCCAAATAAAGATTTTTCAATTGATAAACCTCTAAAATGACCTAAAAAGATTAAAAACTATTTTTAGAAATTTTAAAACTAATAAAAACTATTTAAAATGAATTAAAAACTATTAAAACTTAAAATAATTATAAAAATTAATCTATAAGTGATAAAATTATTCTAAAAGTTGCTAAATTCCTATTTTAATGTATTTAACCTAAGAAAAATGTAAAAAAGTTGGAAAAAGTGAAATTTTAAAATTAATAATAAAATAATAATAAAATAATATTAAAAATCCAAAAATTATAAAAAATTCTAAAAACTTGCAAACTAGTTTATTTTAACCTAAATAATCAGAAAATGAAAGTGAAAATACCAAAATACCCCTAATGGGACCTCAAATGGGCCAAATCCAAATTCAGTCAACACAAATGGGCTTTTGGGCCCAAAAAGTCAAACTTGGCCCAATTGACTTGGAAAAGCTCTATCTGACTTAAAATTTAATTCTAAGAACAAAACTCTAAAGGCCCAAAAGCTGAAAATGTGCTTATCACAGCTTATTGAACACCAAGCTTATTCTTATTGGGCTTTTCAGCCCATTAAGCCATAAGCTAATGCCATAAGCTCTAATTTGACACACAACCCTCTTTTTGGATGCTTAAGAGATATGTCAAAAGAAATTTTCAATAAGCTCACTCAATAAGCCAGAAAATAGAAAAGTAAAAATTCACAAAACGACAAAATAGTCGTTTTTGAGAAATACTGAACCTCAAAAGCTGATTTAACTTGCAAAAGCTTTCAAATGGACTCAATAAGCAATATCAATCAACAAAAATCCAATAAGCACAAGCAATAAGCCAGAATAAGCACAAATGAACTTATGTAAAAGTCAAAGGACTTGGTTTTCTAGTCAAACCTAAAAGTCAACCACCCAATTGCTCCAGGATGAACAAATGGGTCAAAATATGAGCACCTATTACAAAAACAAAGTTGTTGCTGGTTAAAATAAGCTATTATAGCTTATTGATAAGCTGACACCAAAATTGCACTAGCAGTGGCAACTAGCAGGAGAAAGGAGTTCCCACTGCTTTGACTAATTGGCCAAGCTTATTTGAGAGTTCTGGTTTGATTCAATTGGAAACAAAGGCACCCTTGTGATCAGTGAACCACAAGGAGTCAATAGCAACAATAAAATCACAAAATGATCCACACAATAAGCCATAATAAGCCAAACAGTCCACAGATATGCTCCAGGTATGCAAATAAGCAGTTAAGCACTTAATAAGCAGATTTAAGCAAAATAAGCCAACCAAACTTAACCAGATGCACACACAAGCTATATAAACTAACAATAAACACAAAGCAACAAGAATCAAACACTGAATCAAAGTAAATAGCAAGATCAAAGCACAAAAAGTTACTGATGAACAAAGAACAATATGCAGAAACAGTTTGCTGATATACTTGACACTTGATCCAATTTCAAGCCTCAAATCCTTCTACCCTGGTGTGATTAACTATGATTTAGCACTTGTTACCCTTAACCTATGCTTAGATCTAGGTGTCCTCAAAATCCTAGCCAATTTTACCAAGTTATGAAGATTTTATAGCCAATCTATGAATCAATGTGTTCAAAGCCTCAAAACCTGCAAACAGATGAACATATGCTCCCAAATAACAGATACCAATACTTGCATACAACACACAAGCACTTAACAAACCTCAAATCCAAATTATGCAGTAATCCCAAACACCCCTTTAAAACTTATTTTCACAAATTTTCAAAGGATCATGAAGATTCAACCCACAAATCAGATCAGTAACACCTCATTAACATCAAACCAAGCCAAATCAACAATAAACAACCACAATAACACAGATTCAAGCACAAATCCACAAAAATCACAAATATTCAGAAACTTAAAGAGAAAATGAAAAGGGAAGAAGGTGCAAACCTCCAAGACCTACATCCAGGCCCTGGATTGTTTGAGCTGAGGTACTAGCAAAATAAGTACCAGCTTCCAATGCTGCTAAGATGAACAAACACAAAGTGAGATCAAAAATAAGGCCAACTTTCTGATTTTTGAAACCCAAGCTTTATCAACTAAAACCTTGCCTCAAAAACCTTCAAACATATAAATGGAACTCAGATTTTAGCTTCTCAAACACCAAACTTTTATAAATAACAGATTAGAACTCAAAATTTTAAGAAATTCAAACTTTATTTCATAAAAAGGAATTACAAAGATTAAAAGCTAAAATCTAGAACAAAGGGACTCTCACATGTTGAGGTCTCCTTTTATAGGCAAATGCCTGGCTAAACACTATTCACAAACCCTAGAAGTGAAATTCCCTAAATGCCCTAAGTCTTCTAGACGTTTTCTTGATGTGAGCTGTCCAAAATGCATCCAAACCGTTTAAAATAGCTTTGTGATGAAGCAAATGATGTGGGCTGTTGATCTTGACACGTGGCAATCCTTGGTGAGGAAGTTGTCACATGATGGTGAAACGGTTTTGGTGGTGGGGCCATTTGGTGAGTGGGAGTGAGTGTTTTAAGGTTGAGATGAGATTATAGGCGTGTGAATCAAGTGTGGGTAAGGGTAATTTCATTTTACCCTTTGTTTAAGTTGGTGTAAAATCTGGGTTCTTGACTGCTACAGTAACAACTTTTGATCCGTTTTTATAGGATTGGGGAAGTGTTTGGCGCATTTTTGTGTTTAAATGTTTCATATGCACAACATTAGCCCTCCTCTTTCCTTTCTTTTGTCACTTGGAGATAAAAGTCTGTCAGCGCCCAATTATACTTGTAACAACTTTCACCACTTGGCAATTTTGGCACAAAACTTTATAAAAAGTGTTTCAAGGGTTATATTTGCCATTTTGAGATATTTCAAGGACTGATCTTGGACATTCTTGATCTTCAAAGGTCTTCATTGTATCTTTGACTTCATGAGGGACCATTATTGGCAATTTTGATTTGTTGAGGGACTATTCTTGCCATTTCTTCAAAGTTGAAGGACCTTTTGTGTAATTTTGACAAACTTAAGGGACCAAACTTGTAATTATTAATATACAAGGGTTTTAAGTGTCATTTCTTCAATGAATGAGGATCAATCTTGTTTGTCTTCAAGACTTCAAGGGTATTTGTTGAGAATTCCATGATTAGGGCCCGGTTTTTTTGTACGGCTTCGTTTCTCGTGTCCGTTTTTCCTTGTAACTTGTGATCTTTTGTCTTTTTCACGATATCCATACCTAAAATACACAAGTAAACAAACACAAGCATATATATGGTATTTTATGACATTTTTATGCATTTAAAGCCCGAAAAGAACGATGAGATCATGTATAAATGCCATCTCATCACTCCCCCATACTAAGCCATTGCCGTGCCCTCACGCAATGCTAGAATAAAGTATCTAAGCATCACCAAAGTTCAATTTTATTAACCTTTATTGAAGAGTAAAAGACTTGCAACGTACTACGATGATGTGTAAAGACATAATGTATGATTTTCATCACAAAAAGTGATTTTTAGGGTCAAAGAATAGAGACAAGTAAATGTCCCTTAGAGTAAACTTCGTCATCCTTGATTGTCGTACATTCCATGCTAAGTGCAAAAACAAGATCATTATTGGTACAAGTCACAATGCTAACACTACTCATACGTCCAAATTGTGTAATACTTTTTCTCCCCGCAATCCTAGTTATTATAAAAGGAAATGGGTTACTAGCATTTTTTATCTATTTGTCATGGATCACAAGTGACTCATATTGACTTATTTGAGTAGTTATTAGTCCGAAAGCAAAGTAGCACGATTTGATCAATAGTTAGCCGAAGGACAAAATCTTTTAAAACGGCTTCTCGTGTATCTCCTTAAGTTCATATCTTGGCATAATTCGTTTCTCGATTTGAGACCTTTCTCGGACCGATATTTGGCTCGTACTTCATACTTCAAATCTTGGGAAGACGTTCTTGAAATTATGGTCTTCTCTTCATATATTCGGAATTTCTTCACTTGACGTTTTTGAGAGATTCTTCATATTGGACCACGACTTCATCATTTTTCTTCAATCTTTACTTTGGATTTTGATATACAACGATCCGCCTCCTTTTTGGACTTGAATATATTTATCCTCATACCTTGTTAGGGTCTTTTTGGATAGACTTTCTCCATTCTTTAGGGGAGTAATAGCTTCTCGTCGTGTGTCTCGATCCTTCATATTGATTTAGGAATAATGATACTTCACATCATTTTTGGATCTTTAGCAAAAATAGAGCTCCTCATGCCTTGTTAGGGCCTTTTTGGATGATCGCCAATCTTCGCGTCCTGTTTCAATAAGTTATGCCTTGGCTATGAACTCTATTCAACCCCGAGCAACTTTTAAACGATCTTGCGCTAGAGGCTAAGTAACCTTTCAAATCGTACGACCTTACTTATTGCAATTATGATTTATTCCTAATTCATTGATCTTATGGGAAGAAAAAGCCACAATTAAAAACATATGAGTTTTTGAAAGAACACTTTCATGTTCTACGTTTAGCATGATCACTTGTCTAACTCTATCATTTCTCGTTCTTCACTATATAAAGACCTCTAATTAAAGGGACTCGTGAATACTTAGCCATGCAAGTCAAAATTAAGCCAAATTTGGATTAGCTTTCATTAAGACTATATCAAATCAAAGTTTTGGGTTTTCAAGCCACCTATAGGATCTTGCACTTTCTTGGACTTTTTCAAGTTTAGAGAATGCGTTTTAAAGTTCCCTTGATAAGTGACTTTCTAGAATCAATTATAGGAACTTGCGAAAAGTTCTTGTTCTTAACCCGAATGAATTAAGACTTTCGCGTTTTAAAGCTCCCTATATAAAAGTCTAGCAAAACTTGAATTGAGCGGGTTAAGGAATGTAAATGGCTCCAAATGCCCATCAAGTCAAAAATTAACTCTTATTCTACCCAACGGAAAATATACATTCGTGTCTTAAAAACACTTATGAAAACTAAGAAAATTTTTAAAATTTGGCCATTTTTAGCCTTATTAGCAAAACAAAACATTGAAAGTTGGAAAGCGTGAGGGCGTAGCAAAGCAAGTACCTATTCACCCCCCCATACTAAAAGTAAACATTGTCCTCAATGTTTCGAGTCTAAAGGTGGAGCACCCCCATACTAGAGACGAAGAGTCGAATGCTTAGGATCTAGCATGGAAAGGGTGACCAACAATATATCTAAAGCCGTTTATTAAGTATGCTAAAAGATAATTGTTAGAACAATAAAGGATATGTCATGGATTCGTGAAAAACTTCTTCAAACGAACGATGGAGGCTCACGTAAACGAACACGAGAGTCTTCAATCGTAGATGATGATGATCTAGATAACACAATCACAAACAACCACGAGACAACGAGTTGAAAGGGTACAAGTCCCCTTATTAGTGAATGGTGAGCATAAAAGATAAGCATGGGATCTCCCCCACGAGGCACCTCGTTTTTGATTACCGAGTCATGAGCTCGACTCGATCCCCTCAATGCTAATTATCATTGGGGAAGGTGTCTTGGTCGGGGGCAACCATTGAAGGAATTTCCCCACCAAAGTAGTGCTTAAGCCTATATCCATTCACCTTGAAATTAGGACCATCATCTTGAGCTAGCTCAATGGTACCATATGGAAACACTTGTGTAATGGTGAACGGACCCGACCAACGAGATTTCAATTTCCCGGAAAATATCTTAAGACGAGAGTTAAAAAGCAACACTTGATCATCAACGTTAAAAACCCGATTTTTAATCTTTGAATCATGAAACTTTTTAGTCTTTTCTTTAAAAATTAATGAATTTTCATAAGCATTATCCCTTAATTCATCCAATTCATTCAATTGTATTTTCCGGTGATCTCCCGCGGTCTTCAAGTCAAAATTAGCATGCTTAAGGGCCCAATATGCCTTATGCTCCAACTCAATGGGCAAATGACAATTCTTCCCGTAGACTAACTTATAAGGAGTGCAACCGATAGGTGTCTTATAAGCGGTCCTAAAGGCCCATAGAGCGTCATCGAGTTTGTCGGACCATGAAGCACGGTTTTCTCCAATTGACCTTTCTAAAATCTTCTTCAAAGCTCGGTTCGAAACCTCGACTTGCCCACTCGTTTGCGGGTGATAAGCCATAGAAAGACGATGTGTAACTCCATATTTCTTTAGAACCTTTTCGAATTGGTCATTACAAAAATGGGTTCCACGATCGCTTATAATAGCACGAGGGGTTCCGAACCGAGAGAATAGTTGCTTTAAAAACTTCACTACCACACGAGCATCATTAGTAGGCAAAGACTTAGCTTCCACCCACTTAGAAAGGTAGTCCACCGCGACGAGGATATATTTGTTGCCATGAGACGATGGGAACGGCCCCATAAAGTCTATTCCCCATATGTCGAAAATCTCACATACTTGAATTATGTTTTGCGGCATTTCATCACGTTGAGACGATTTTCCTTGACGTTGGCACGAATCACACGACTTCACAAGTGCGTGTGCATCACGATAGATAGAAGGCCAAAAGAAACCGGCATCGAACACTTTCTTAGCCGTGAGATTAGCACCGTGGTGACCACCCGTGGGTCCCTCGTGACAAGCTCTAAGGATATTAGGAGCTTCGGCACCAAACACACAACGTCGAATGAGTTGATCCGCACAAATCCGAAATAGATAAGGGTCGTCCCAAAAATAGAACTTGACGTCACGAAAGAATTTTCGTTTTTGTTGTGTCGTCATACCCTTGATTATGAAATTGCCCGCATGGTAATTTGCAATGTCGGCAAACCATGGGGTTGTGTCTTTAGAATTCACTACACCGAGAGTCTCAAGAGGAAATGTTTCGGTAATTTCCTTGTTCTCGAAAACATCTTTGTGAGGATCTTCTAGACGAGAGAGATGATCGGCCGCTAGATTCTCGGCTCCTTTTTTGTCAAGCACGGTGACATCAAATTCTTGGAGGAGGAGCATCCAACGAAGCAATCTCGGCTTAGCATCTTGCTTAGCTAAGAGATACTTGATAGCCGAATGGTCGGTATACACAATGCTTTTAGTCAAGACGAGATAAGGTCGGAATTTCTCAAAAGCATAGACCACGGCAAGGAATTCCTTTTCCGTTGTGGTGTACTTTAATTGAGCCTCGATCATCGTCTTACTAGCATAATGGATAGGACGGAAATGCTTGTCATAACGTTGCCCTAAGACGGCCCCTATAGCATAATCACTTGCATCGCACATGATTTCAAAGGGTAATTCCCAATTAGGAGCAACAAGAATGGGAGCTTCGGTAAGTTTCCTTTTGAGAGTTTCGAAAGCCTTAACACAATCCTCATTAAAGTTAAAAGGAGCATCCTTCTCGAGAAGGTGTGTCATAGGACGAGAAATCTTTGAAAAGTCCTTGATGAAACGACGATAAAAGCCCGCGTGGCCTAGGAAACTCCTAACTCCCTTAACGGTTTTGGGATGAGGTAACTTGGCGATGACGTCTACCTTAGCTTTATCGACCTCAATCCCCGCCTTCGACACCTTATGTCCTAAGACGATTCCTTGTTTACACATGAAATGACATTTCTCCCAATTAAGCACAAGATTGGTTTCTTCACAACGTTTTAACATTTGCTCGAGATTAAATAAACATGACGTGAACGAATTACCAAACACCGAGAAGTCATCCATAAACACTTCCATCGACTTCTCGATCATATCGTGAAAAATCGCCATCATACACCGTTGAAACGTACCGGGTGCATTACAAAGTCCGAAAGGCATCCTACGATAAGCGAACGTTCCATAAGGACACGTAAACGTAGTCTTCTCTTGATCACGAGGGTCGATAGGGATTTGAAAGTAACCGGAAAAACCATCTAAAAAGCAATAGAATTCATTTCCCGCAAGTCGCTCCAACATTTGATCCATGAAGGGCAAAGGAAAGTGGTCTTTACGAGTGGCGTCATTTAACTTTCGGTAGTCAATATACACCCTCCAACCGGTCACAACACGAGTGGGAATTAACTCGTTGTTTTCATTAGGCACAACGGTCATTCCTCCCTTTTTAGGGACACAATGGATTGGGCTCACCCATGGGCTATCGGATATAGGATAAATCATTCCCGCGTCAAGGAGTTTAAGGACCTCCTTTTTAATGACATCGTGAATTTTGGGATTCACCCTTCTTTGACTTTGAATTGCGGGTTTGTAGTCCTCCTCCATTAAAATCTCGTGAGTACAAAATTCTGGGTCAATACCCTTAATGTCGGATATTTTCCACGCAATTGCCCCTTTATGAGCCTTAAGAACTTTCAAGAGCTCGGTTTTTTCATTATTAGCAAGACCTTTTGCAATAATAACCGGTAACTTGTCATCACCTTCCAAGAATGCGTATTCAAGGTGAGAAGGAAGATCTTTCAATTCGAGGATAGGTGGTTCCTTGATTGAAGATTTTGGTTCAACACTCATAACTTCCATCGGCGAAAGAAATGGTGGAGGAGAAGTATCATCACTAATCAACACCTCATCTTCATTGTCGATTTCATTTGAAGTGAGATCGCCTCCTTGGAATGGAGTGAGATTTGGTGTGGAATTAGCAAGAATCGGATCCAAAATAGTGGGATTGCCACTTGACGAGCTATCAGAAAAACCTAACACTTCTTGTGAAAACTCATCGCAAACCACATCAACGATGTCAATGTGATTGATGGTAGCGACTGCATAAACATGAGAAGGTTTCGAGTTTTGAGTAGCGTTTATAACAAGTTCCTCTTCGTTGAATCTCAAAGTGATAGTTCTCGCATGAACATCGATAAGCGATCTCTAAGTGTCTAAAAATGATCGACCTAAAATTAGAGGAACTTGAGGATCCGCGGGGATGTCAACTACTATAAAATCAACGGGATAGTAGAACTTCCCCACTTTTACGAAAACATCTTCGGCTACTCCACATGCCATAATCGTAGAATGATCGACCATCTCGATGGACATGTTCGAAGGAATGAGAACTGGAAGTGAAAGCGATTTCCAAATGGAAAATGGCATCAAAATAATATTCTCACCAAGATCGGCCAAGGCGAGGCATTCTTTCATATCTTGTATGTCACAAGGAATGAGAAACTTTCCAGGATCACCAACTTTTTCCGGTATGCGGTTAAGATAAACCGAAGAACAATTAGCAAGCTTTGAAAGCTTTTCCTTATCGCTCATCATACTTTTAAAAGTGGAAGCGAAACGAGGCATATATAACAACGCGTCGGCTAAACTCACATCAAAATGCACTTGTTGAAACATTTTTATAAAAAGCTCGATTTGTTGTTTGTTACGTTCTTGCATTTTCTCCTTGTTTCGTCTCGAAGGGTAGGGTAAAGGTGGTGTGGGTTGGTCATTAGGCAACGACCTTGGAAACTCGGGTTCCATAATTGGTATTGGTTCAACCGTAGGTGTGGTATGAGCGGTACTTCGTGGGATTGTAATTTGCTCCTTTTCGACCATCACCTCGGGTGCTTTCTCGATTTCCTTCTCCTTAGAAGTACTTGTACGAGAGATTGGTTCCTTGAAAGTTTTACCACTTCGTGTAGTAATAACCTTCATTTCTCCCTTCGGGTTTGCAATGGTATCACTAGGAAGACTACCCGAAGAAGAGGGCTTACACATGATTGCTTCAAACATCTCAGCCATTCGGTCCTCAAATTTTGATTGCCTAGCATTCGCTTTTAATAACTCTTGCTTAATCTCATGTTGTCCTAATTCCATCTTTTGTTGGTTTTCTTGTAGACGTTGGACATTTCCTTCCATTTTGTTTGCATGAGTTTTAAGTTCATTAGCAAGTTCATTTTTTAGCTCGTTTTCAACTCGGATCTTAAGCTAATCATCTCACGTTGCATGTTATCAAATTTAGCATCATTTGCTTTAGCATAATCCAAAAATTCTCCTTGCAAATTTTTAGTGTGAGCATTTTGAAAACCTTGTGTAGTGTTTTGAAAATCACGGTTTTGGTTTTGATTAGAGATTTGTCCATTCCCACTTTGATAATTCCCTTTGTTGTAATTGCGTGTGTTGCCTTGGTAATTACCTTGGTTGTTGTTTCGATAATTGTTAACATTTTGGTTTGGTGGAGCTTGATTTTGGCGGGAACCTTGACCGTTTTGGTTGTAAGTTCCCGTTGCTACATAAGCACTCGAAGTGTTACCATCCGCGGTAATGCACTCGGAAAGATCATGAGCTCCCCCACACGACAAACAACTCTTAGAAACCGCTTTAACCGAAGCGGAATTGGAAGCTTCTTGAGCCTTCCAATGGGACATTAGATTAGCAAATCTATCAAAAAACCGATTTTCCTCATTAGCTTCATCATGTAAGGCGTTAATGCTACGAGACGATTGTGACGAGTATGACGAACCCATATTGGCAACACTCGGTGTGTTACGAGGGTTATAAACCTTAGATCTATTTTTAATGATTTGTAAAGCCTCATTTGTCGTCTTGCACAAAAAATTACCACCCGCGGCGGCATTCAAATAATCTCGTTCATGATCATTAAGCCCATTATAAAAAGTATCCACTTGATGCAATTCCGTAAAATCATGGTGTGGACATTCATGTAACATCTCTTTAAATCGTTCCCATGCCATTGAAAAACTTTCATTATTTCTTTGCACAAATCGTGAAATCTCATTTTTCAAGTGTGTTGTTTTAGATGGTGGAAAAAACTTGTTCACAAACTTAGAAACGAGATCGGCCCATGTCAAAATCGAATTTGGCGGTTCTTTCTCGAGCCAAATTTTTGTGGGTCCATCCAACGAGTATGGAAACAACATCATCTTAATGGCGTCATGTGGAACATCCTTAAATTTGCTAGTGGCGGTGAGACGGTTGAAATTCCTAATGTGGTAATGCGGGTTGTCTTTCTCGTGACCTCTAAACTTATTTGCTTGCAACATAGACATTAAACCCGTCTTAATTTCGAAATTCTCCGCAAGGATGGCGGGAATTACAATAGCCTCTCCAAAACCCTCGGTGGGTGCTTGTAGCAACTCCATCATAGTACGATTAGCCATGACGACTTCTTGTTCTACAATAGGTTCAATAATTGGAGGTTCTTCAACAATCAACGTCTCTTGATTGGCTTGCTTTTGAAGTCGTTTACGAGCTCGTTTTGCTTGATTACGAGTGATCATAAACTTCACGAAGAATGGGAGGTGAGCAAAGAAGATTCTTTTTGGGTGTTTTGTGAATTTTCAAATTTTTTTTTTTGTGTTTTTGATGATATTTAATTTTTTTAGATTTTGGTGTATCTTTGTAGACAACAATCTACAAAATCTCTCCTCGAATCAAACTCTTGATTAAAGAAGCCTCAAAGGAATGAAAACGATCACGTGGAGTGAACGCCTTCGAATGACTTTAGAACTTTGGTGAAAACCAAATTGTTCAAGAGGTTTTAATCACAAAGAAAACCAAGCAAATATAGTATACGTAATAATACTTTGGGCGGCAAAACCCTCGATTAGCCTTCAATCTCAAAATACTCACAAGCAAGCGGGGAAACGAGGCGGCGCGAAGCACTTAAGAGCCTTTTTCCTTAGGGTATATTTTATAATACCCGCCTTATACCCACCTTATAGTTTGTATTTTTCAAAATCGAGCTTCACGAAAGTATTTATCTATTTTTGCCTTTTTCTTTTTGTTTGAGATTCGAATACAATAATTAGGAGATCAAATCCCAATTAAGGTTGTGTTTTCACACTTTTGGAGATATTGTTTATTGATTGTGATACTTAATACAATATATTAATAATATTTGTAAAAGAAAAACCAAGAAAACCGATAATACGTATTAGTAGAGTTCTACTAATACAAATACTATTTGGTTAATATTAAAAAACAACAATGCAAATTAATCACGACACACCTCCCCGGCAGCGGCGCCAAAGTGATTGTGGTAAAATACACCTTTTAGGAAAAAGGCGTAAAAGCGGTAAGTATTGAACAAATGACTTTAGGAAAAATCAAGTGTTAATGACCCAATTAAGTTCGTTTCCCAAGGAGGTATATGTGTGTGACTAAGATGTACAAGATTTGAGATTAATATTTGGTTTAGAAGGGGATTAGAAGAGAAAATGACGAAGTCGTAAAAATAAAAATTAACTCAAAATCACTATTAGAAAGTTAAAACGTAGAACCTTAAAAACCACAAAAATAAAAATAAATTCTAAAAATTACCAAAAATTTACCAACAATCAAAAATAATAAACTAAGAGTTTACCAATGATCAAAACTTTTTCAAACCTTTTAAATAATTAAATATTCAATTTTTAAATGCTAATTAAAGCCCTAAAAATCAAATAAATTATCAAAAAGCCCAAATAAAGATTTTTCAATTGATAAACCTCTAAAATGACCTAAAAAGATTAAAAACTATTTTTAGAAATTTTAAAACTAATAAAAACTATTTAAAATGAATTAAAAACTATTAAAACTTAAAATAATTATAAAAATTAATCTATAAGTGATAAAATTATTCTAAAAGTTGCTAAATTCCTATTTTAATGTATTTAACCTAAGAAAAATGTAAAAAGTTGGACAAAGTGAAATTTTAAAATTAATAATAAAATAATATTAAAAATCCAAAAATTATAAAAAATTCTAAAAACTTGCAAACTAGTTTATTTTAACCTAAATAATCAGAAAATGAAAGTGAAATTACCAAAATACCCCTAATGGGCCCTCAAATGGGCCAAATCCAAATTCAGTCAACACAAATGGGCTTTTGGGCCAAAAAAGTCAAACTTGGCCCAATTGACTTGGAAAAGCCCTATCTGACTTAAAATTTAATTCTAAGAACAAAACTCTAAAGGCCCAAAAGCGGAAAATGTGCTTATCACAGCTTATTGAACACCAAGCTTATTCTTATTGGGCTTTTCAGCCCATTAAGCCATAAGCTAATGCCATAAGCTCTAATTTGACACAAAACCCTCTTTTTGGATGCTTAAGAGATCTGTCAAAAGAAATTTTCAATAAGCTCACTCAATAAGCCAGAAAATAGAAAAGTAAAAATTCATAAAATGACAAAATAGTCGTTTTTGAGAAATACTGAACCTCAGAAGCTGATTTAACTTGCAAAAGCTTTCAAATGGACTCAATAAGCAATATCAATCAACAAAAATCTAATAAGCACAAGCAATAAGCCAGAATAAGCACAAATGAACTTATGTAAAAGTCAAAGGACTTGGTTTTCTAGTCAAACCTAAAAGTCAACCACCCAATTGCTCTAGGATGAACAAATGGGTCAAAATATGAGCACCTATTACAAAAACAAAGTTGTTGCTGGTTAAAAAAAGCTATTATAGCTTATTGATAAGCTGACACCAAAATTGCACTAGCAGTGGCAACTAGCAGGGGAAAGGAGTTCCCAATGCTTTGACTAATTCACCAAGCTTATTTGAGAGTTCCGGTTTGATTCAATTGGAAACAAAGGCACCCTTGTGATCAGTGAACCACAAGGAGTCAATAGCAACAATAAAATCACAAAATGATCCACACAATAAGCCACAATAAGCCAAACAGTCCACAGATATGCTCCAGGTATGCAAATAAGCAGTTAAGCACTTAATAAGCAGATTTAAGCAAAATAAGCCAACCAAACTTAACCAGATGCACACACAAGCTATATAAACTAACAATAAACACAAAGCAACAAGAATCAAACACTGAATCAAAGTAAATAGCAAGATCAAAGCACAAAAAGTTACTGATGAACAAAGAACAATATGCAGAAACAGTTTGCTGATATACTTGACACTTGATCCAATTTCAAGCCTCAAATCCTTCTACCCTGGTGTGATTAACTATGATTTAACACTTATTACCCTTAACCTATGCTTAGATCTAGGTGTCCTCAAAATCCTAGCCAATTTTACCAAGTTATGAAGATTTTATAGCCAATCTATGAATCAATGTGTTCAAAGCCTCAAAACCTGCAAACAGATGAACATATGCTCCCAAATAACAGATACCAATACTTGCATACAACACACAAGCACTTAACAAACCTCAAATCCAACTTATGCAGTAAACCCAAACACCCTTTTAAAACTTATTTTCACAAATTTTCAAAGGATCATGAAGATTCAACCCACAAATCAGATCAGTAACACCTCATTAACATCAAACCAAGCCAAATCAACAATAAACAACCACAATAACACAGATTCAAGCACAAATCCACAAAAATCACAAATATTCAGAAACTTGATAGGTGTGTAAACACCCATCTTCTCTACCACTTAATTACAATAATAACCGGACCAAAATGTTTATTTTATGTCTTTTATGTCGGAATTATGCGTGGTTTGTGTTTTTTTTGTGATTTAGGACGAAATTGTGAAAAGTGGAGAAAACACGAGAATTCACGGGCATTCACGGCTTTTATTGAAGAAAAAGATGAAAGACGGAGTCGAGAAGTCAAGAGTGGAAAAAGAACGGAAGTCCAAGACCAATTCTGAAGATTTATCGAAGAAAAAGTCAAAAGACGGAAGTTTATCAAAAGTCGAGAAACTCAAGTCTATTTTATTGAAGAAATTAAAGACGAGTTCAAAAGACATCCCGAGCCACAAGTCCTTAAAGTCCAAATTTAAAAGAAAGATTAGAAGAAAAGGACTAATGATGCAATTAATGAAGATTAAATGAAGGAGGGACTTAATCCCGCAATTAACAAGAAATGAAGGAGGGGAGGAAGCTTCCTTAATCCTCCCCTATAAATAGTATAGATTGTTAAGCATTTGTTTTTGTTGGCTAATCGTGACAATTAGTCCTTCCACCTTTAATTACCTTGTCAATTTAAATACTTGTCCATTTAATTACCTTGTCTTGCACTTAATTACCATTTTAATTCAAGTAAGTTTTTCTTTTTAATTCTTGTCAAGCTTTATCTTTATCTTGTTAATCTCATTCTTCCTTTCTTAATCTTTGTGTTGATTTGTTTATGTTCAAGTTCTTGATTTTGGTTGATTTATTTAAGTGGGTTTTGATTATTTTGATTAAGTTTTGTGAGTTTTATTGTTTTGGATTGATTGTTTATGATCATCATTTGTTTATTTGCTTGTTTGATTTAATCTTGCATTTATTTTAGCTTTGTTTTGTCTAAATTCGAGTTTCCTTCTTTGTCCCGTGTTCTTCGCTGCTATCCCTTTCCAGTTACTGATCTTCATTTATTCCGAGTCAAGGGAACTCTGAGCATTCTATGCGGAATAATATTTATTCCGTATAAAGGTTTTTGCAAAGCTAGTCCATGCGGAATTTTTGATATTCCGCATAAGGTGATTTTTCCGCATAGACTTGGTTTTCAGCATAGACTTGGTTTTCCGCATAGGGAAGTATTTTCCGAATAGGGGTTCTTTCCGAATAGGGGATTTTTCGCATAGAAGATTTTTCCGAATAGGCTCAACTTTCCGAATAGGCCCAATATTCCGAGTAGGACTTTATTCCGAATAGGGACAGATATTCCGAATAGAGGTATTATTCCGAATAGGAGGCACATTCTGCATAAGGGTCAATATTCCGAGTAGACAAATATTCCGAATAGGGCTAATCTTTCCGAATAGGTGACAGATATTCCGAATAGCATTTATTCCGAATATGAGTTTATTCCGGATAGGGTTATTCCGGATAGGGAAATCTTAGTTTTTAGTTTTCTGCCTTTTCATTTTAAGCTTTATTTTTCTCGCCTTTTTCCTTACTCGCACTTTAAGTTTATTTGCCTTAGTTTAAGTTTTAATTTTAGTTGCGTTTTAAGTTTGCCTTAGTTAGATTTAAGTTTGCGTTATTTACATTATTGCCCTTTAGTTTTAGTCGCACTTTAAATACTTGCACTTTATTTTAATTAGACTTAGATTTATTTTAATTGCACCTTTACTTTTATTGTTCTGCACCTTTAATTTTCAAAACTACAACGACACATCTTTGTTCCACCAAAGTTCAACTGAGTCACACATTAAACAACAAGTTTTTCAATTCGAAGAGACATACTAAAATGAATCTTTTTAACCTGAGTAAAATCGAGTTATTAAATGGCGCCGCTGCCGGCTAAAGATCAACAGTTTTTTGTGAGAGACACGTTGCTTTTTGGGATCCGTTCACTTGTGAACGTTACTTTTCTTGCATAAAAAATTCCAAAATCATAAAAATTAAAAATTGATAAAAAAATACATAAAAATTAAAAATTTCAAAAATCCAAAAAGATTTTATCTTTATTGTGTATATATATTGTCTTCGTGTTTGGTTTTGTTTTCTTTTGCATTTTCAGGTGTATGCGTACTAGAACTTCTAATTATCAAGAGCCCGAGCCTCAAGAAGATTTAGATATGGCAGGTGTCAACAACAACATGCCACCGCACCTCAATAATAATAATAATAACAACAACGCTCTTCCACAGCCCGATCTTCGGACCATGGAGGAACTTTGTCAACCAACCATGTTTGGACGAGGAGGACCGATTGCGCCGATGCAAATCAACGCTCCTGAGTTTTCGTTGAAGCACCACATGATTCAGCAAGTACAAACAAACCCATTTAGAGGATTGCCGGATGATGATGCCAACAAACACCTCGACAAGTTCATTACAATCACCCAGAGCATGAAGTTGGCTGGTGCCACTATGGATGAGCTTCGCCTACAACTCTTTCCACACACTCTATTACATCATGCCGAGAAATGGTTTGATCGTCTCCCGAAGAATTCTATTCACACTTGGGATGACATGACTCAACGCTTTTTGTCGCGCTACTTTCCACCATCCATGGTCACAAGCCTTCGCAATCAGATCAGCGGTTTCATGCAAGATCCCGATGAATCTCTTTTTGATGCATGGGAGAGATATAATGTCTTGATCGACCGTTGTCCAAACCACAACATGCTTCCGGTCACCTTGATCGATACTTTCTACAACGGATTGACTTTTCGAGATCGTGATACGATCAATGCAGCCGCCGGTGGCACATTCATGAAAAGGAGACCCGAGGAGTGTAGAGAGTTAATTGAAAACATGACTACTCATCATAAGAACTGGGATTCCTCTGCTTCTTCTAGAAACAACACGAGAGTCAATGTTTCTTCTACCTCAGCAAACCCTGAGATGACCGAACTCACCCGCATGATGGCTGAAATGAGCAAAAGTATTACGCTTCTCGCTTCAAACCAACAACAACAACAAGTTAAAGCGGTTGCTAATCCTTGTGAAACATGTGGCGGTCCTCACTCATACACCGATTGTCCTTCGACACAAGGAAATCCGGAAATTGTGTATGCAGCTTACGGTAATTATTCACCGGAAAATTACCAAGCTAGACAACAAGGGGATAGAAATCTGCTGAGCTACCGTTCCAACAACTACCTTTCACCCGGTTTTTCTCCTCAAAACCAAAATCCCGCCAACAACTACAATAGAAGCAACCAAATCCCACCTCGTGCTTCTAACCCTTATCAACCACCCACCCAACAACACCCACCCATTAATCCCGATGTTGACACAATCATGAGAA
Organism: Glebionis coronaria; assembly: GCA_025667525.1. Lineage (NCBI taxonomy): Eukaryota > Viridiplantae > Streptophyta > Magnoliopsida > Asterales > Asteraceae > Glebionis > Glebionis coronaria. The sequence goes on along the minus strand of CM046877.1, from coordinate 369,447,185 downwards.
CTCAAGGTGAGCAAATCAAGAATCTACAGAGCCAAATAATCAATTTGAAAGGAGATATCTTGAAGCAAGGTAATGACATCAGAACCGAGGTTCGTGATAATCTTCAATCCTCTTTCATCACTCAAACAACTGAATTGAAGAATCTGTTGGCTAGTTTCTTGCCCGAAGCTCAACCTTCTTCTTCGGGTTCTCTACCTTCAAACACCGTCACTAATCCGCGAGCTAATGTGAGTGCTATAACTTCGCGTCGTGGAATTACCATTGTCAATCCACCTGATTCACCACCATCATCTACACCTCCTCCACCACCATATATCCCTACTCCTCTTACACTTAGTGATAGTACACCATTACCGTCTCCGCCTCGTCATGACGATGTATCTCGGAAGGACCCTTCAACATCACAACCTTCACCACCAACACCTTCACCTAACCCTTATCAACCCAGAATCCCATATCCTTCTCGCATAGGCAAGACCAATGATCTAACCAAGAATGACTGCCAAGTATCGAAATATATGGATATGCTATCTAAAATGACCATCAACATTAGCCTTGTTGAAGCACTTTGCCACATGCCGAAATTTGTCAAAGCATTCAAGGAATTGCTTAGCAAGAAGGAGAAGCTGATTGAACTCGCCAACACACGCTTAAATGAAAACTGCTCTGCAGTCCTTCTTAGAGAACTTCCGGAAAAGCTTGGAGATCCCGGTCGTTTTGTGTTGCCTTGCGTGTTCAACAAAACTAAAGAATTTACTGCCCTTGCTGATCTCGGGGCTAGTATTAATTTGATGCCACTCAGTGTTTGGAAAACACTATCATTACCCAACCTCATTCCAACAAAGATGACTCTCGAACTTGCAAATCGCACTCTCGCTTACCCCGTTGGTATAGACGAAGACGTGTTTATCAAAGTTGGCACATTTACTTTCTCGGTCGATTTTGTTGTAGTTGATTATGAAATGGACCCTCGTATTCCTTTAATACTTGGTCGGCCATTCTTGAGAACCGGACGTGTTTTAATAGATGTGGCCGAAGGTGAGTTAATCTTACGAGTCGGGGATGATTCTAAAGTTTTTAAAATGGGGAAGCTTACATGCAAATCCTTTAGAGGCCGAGAATCAGTGAATATGATCAATGTGCTCGATGACTTTACCGTCTATGACAATCCTCTATTCGAGTCTTCCACTGATAATCCACTCTTTGAAGATAATGTGGATGATTCTCCCCCTACTTTTGACGCTTCTCCCATTTATGATTCACCACCGGTCTTTGATGCTTATGATGATGATGATTCTAGCTCAGACTCGGATGATTTTGATTGTCCTTCTGAGTATCCCGAGCTGCCCACATTCGATGATTTTGATGAGGCTGATACTCTTTCGAGCGATTCTTCACACGATGAAGATCCTCCGCCATCACTCGATCCTACTTTGGACGATTATTCATTTGAGGAAGATTTCTCTGAATTTCTCAACACATACTTCCCTCATGAGAGTGATGCTCCTCCTTTAGACTTTGAAGATTATCGCCTTGATCCTACTTTGGATTTGAAGAGCATTTTGTCAAAGGAGAAGAAACCGGTTGACACCGAAATCCGTTGCACGTAGGATTTAGCACCTCTTTGTCCCACTTCTGAGGACGAGGTTGTGCTTCTTTGCGGATCTTCTTCACACTCGGCTGAGCCGGAGTGCTATTTTCCCCTGAAGGAAAAGGTGTTCGACCCCGGTATTGCAATCTTAGAGCCATCTCAGTATCCACCTGATGAAATAAAAGGAAAAATCTTTGGAATTATTGACGACATGCTCGCACCGCTTCATACTTGCTCCCACCATGCTCCATCACTGCTTAAGGGAACCCTGCCACTTCTCTTTTGGCTTGCTTTGTTCGCCTTAAGCTCTTGCTTATTGATGGATGAAAACTATGTTTTTGATCCTGGTGGATTTGTTTCATGCTACTTCTGTTGATGATCAAGGTCGAGTCAGGCTAACGACTCGGTAAACAAAAACCAAGCGCTTCTTGGGAGGCAACCCATGCATCTATCTTTTTGCTTTCTTTACCATAAGTGTAGGGGGGACCCTTTGCTTTGTTTTCCTCTCCTCACTTCTTAATCAGGGATTCGAGCTTCAATGATCCACTCTTGATGATTCTTGACGACCCGTGATTCCATGTTCTACTTCTTCCCGGTTCTATCCTAAACTCTTTTCGATTCACTATTTTATATTTTCTCAATATTAAAATAGGAATCTCTTTAGTTGTCTTTTCCTTAGCAAGATTTAAACAACGTGCACAATGTCCTAAGTGTAGGGGAGTTTCCTCCCACATGCTTAAACATTGAGGACAATGTTTATCTTAAGTGTAGGGGGGGCTTCTATCGAAGTTAAGTGGTCTTTTCCTTGTATTTGTCCTCATTTTAACCGGAAAATCAATTTTTCGACATTTTTCAAAATTTTTGATCTATTTTGGCCTATTAGTTTTTACCTTTGTATAGTTAATTTCTTTCTTTGCTAGAATAAATGTTTAATAAGTGGTTTTAATTTTCAAACGTTGTGAATCTTTTGACTCAACCCGAGTTTACTTATCTAAGTTTGCTCTAGCTAGTATCCTTAACGTGTTTAAGTCAAGTTTTGCTAGGCTTTTATATAGGGAGCTATAAAACGCGAAAGTCTTAACTCTGACGGGTTAAGAACAATAACTTTTCGCAAGTTCCTATAATTGATCCTAGAGAGTCGTTTATCAAGGGAACTTTAAAATGCGATTTCTAAACTTGAAAAAGTCTAAGAATTTGCAAGATCCTATAGGCGACTCGAAAACCCAAAACTTCGATTTAATAGGCTAAGTATCCACGAGTCTCATTACTTGAGATTTTAAAATGTGGAGAACGAGAGATGATAGAGCTAATTATAAGTTCGGTATTCTTTCGTGAATTTATGTGAGTTAATTATAAGCCCATTCTCCCATCGCTTGCTAATAAATTTATCTGCTAATAAATAAGGTTGTACGATTTGAAAAGTTACTTAGTTTCTAGCCCCAGATCGTTTAAAAGTTGCTCGGTAATGACGAGAGTTCATAGCCAAGGCATAACTTATGAAGCGGGGCGCGAAGATTGGCGAGTCCGAAAAGGCCCTAACAAGGCATGAGGGCTATGTTTTGTTGCTAAAGATCCAATAGTGATGTGAAGAATCATTTATCGAAAGTCAATATGAAGGATCGAGACACACGACGAAAAGCAAAAACTCCCAAAAAGTCATGGAGAAGTGTATCCGAAAAGACCCTAACAAGGTATGAGGATAAATAGATCCAAGTCAATAAAGGAGGCGGATCGTTGTATATCAAAATCCAAAATAAAGATTGGAGAAAAATGAAGAAGTCGTGGTCCATATATGAAGAATCTCTCAAAAATTCCAAGTGAAGAAATTCCATTTATGAAGAGAAGACCATTATTTCATGAACGTCTCTCAAGATTTGAAGTATGAAGTCACTGCCAAATATCGGCCCGAGAAAGGTCTCAAATCGCGAACCAAGTTATGCCAAGATATGAACTTTTTGATATCCCGAGAAGCAGTTTTAAAAGATTTGGTCCTTTAGATAACTATTGATTAAATCGTGCACTTTATTTGCAGACTAAATAATTATCGAAATAAGTCAAACAATGCATCTTCGTGATCATTCAAGACAAATAATAAAATATAAGAGATACCCATAGGAATAAGGGAGTCTAAGTGAATAATTGGCCCACATGAGTTCGTGTTAGTTTACTAACTTATAATAACAATGATCTCGTTTTTAAGCTTGGTTTGGAGAAAGTGAAAAGTAGAGGATGATGATTATTCATGACATTTTCAAAACCCACGGTATGCTTTTAATTTCTTTGCTTTGCATTTTTATAATTTTCTATCTCTTTAATAAAGGCCAACGTGGATTGATTATGATGAAAAGTGTAAACATGCTTTGTAACTAATGCATTGCATGAGGACATTGCAATGGTCAAGTGTAGGGGATTTGATAGGTGTGTAAACACCCATCTTTTCTACCACTTAATTACAATAATAACCGGACCAAAACGTGTATTTTATGTCTTTTATGTCGGAATTATGCGTGGTTTGTGTTTTTGTTGTGATTTAGGACGAAATTGTGAAAAGTGGAGAAAACACGAGAATTCACGGGCATTCACGGCTTTTATTGAAGAAAAAGATGAAAGACGGAGTCGAGAAGTCAAGAGTGGAAAAAGAACGGAAGTCCAAGACCAATTCTGAAGATTTATCGAAGAAAAAGCCAAAAGACGGAAGTTTATCAAAAGTCGAGAAACTCAAGTCTATTTTATTGAAGAAATTAAAGACGAGTTCAAAAGACATCCCGAGCCACAAGTCCTTAAAGTCCAAATTTAAAAGAAAGATTAGAAGAAAAGGACTAATGATGCAATTAATGAAGATTAAATGAAGGAGGGACTTAATCCCGCAATTAACAAGAAATGAAGGAGGGGAGGAAGCTTCCTTAATCCTCCCCTATAAATAGTATAGATTGTTAAGCATTTGTTTTTGTTGGCTAATCGTGACAATTAGTCCTTCCACCTTTAATTACCTTGTCAATTTAAATACTTGTCCATTTAATTACCTTGTCTTGCACTTAATTACCATTTTAATTCAAGTAAGTTTTTCTTTTTAATTCTTGTCAAGCTTTATCTTTATCTTGTTAATCTCATTCTTCCTTTCTTAATCTTTGTGTTGATTTGTTTATGTTCAAGTTCTTGATTTTGGTTGATTTATTTAAGTGGGTTTTGATTATTTTGATTAAGTTTTGTGAGTTTTATTGTTTTGGATTGATTGTTTATGATCATCATTTGTTTATTTGCTTGTTTGATTTAATCTTGCATTTATTTTAGCTTTGTTTTGTCTAAATTCGTGTTTCCTTCTTTGTCCCGTGTTCTTCGCTGCTATCCCTTTCCAGTTATTGATCTTCATTTATTCCGAGTCAAGGGAACTCTGAGCATTCTATGCGGAATAATATTTATTCCGTATAAAGGTTTTTGCAAAGCTAGTCCATGCGGAATTTTTGATATTGCGCATAAGGTGATTTTTCCGCATAGACTTGGTTTTTCGCATAGACTTGGTTTTCCGCATAGGGAAGTATTTTCCGAATAGGGGTTCTTTCCGAATAGGGGATTTTCCGCATAGAAGATTTTTCCGAATAGGCTCAACTTTCCGAATAGGCCCAATATTCCGAGTAGGACTTTATTCCGAATAGGGACAGATATTCCGGATAGAGGTATTATTCCGAATAGGAGGCACATTCCGCATAAGGGTCAATATTCCGAGTAGACAAATATTCCGAATAGGGCTAATCTTTCCGAATAGGTGACAGATATTTCGAATAGCATTTATTCCGAATAGGAGTTTATTCCGGATAGGGAAATCTTAGTTTTTAGTTTTCTGCCTTTTCATTTTAAGCTTTATTTTTCTCGCCTTTTTCCTTACTCGCACTTTAAGTTTATTTGCCTTAGTTTAAGTTTTAATTTTAGTTGCGTTTTAAGTTTGCCTTAGTTAGATTTAAGTTTGCGTTATTTACATTATTGCCCTTTAGTTTTAGTCGCGCTTTAAATACTTGCACTTTATTTTAATTAGACTTAGATTTATTTTAATTGCACCTTTACTTTTATTGTTCTGCACCTTTAATTTTCAAAACTACAACGACACATCTTTGTTCCACCAAAGTTCAACTGAGTCACACATTAAACAACAAGTTTTTCAATTCGAAGAGACATACTAAAACGAATCTTTTTAACCTGAGTAAAATCGAGTTATTAAAACTTAAAGAGAAAATGAAAAGGGAAGAAGGTGCAAACCTCCAAGACCTACATCCAGGCCCTGGATTGTTTGAGCTGAGGTACTAGAAAAACAAGTACCAGCTTCCAATGCTGCTAAGATGAACAAACACAAAGTGAGATAAAAAATAAGGCCAACTTTCTGATTTTTGAAACCCAAGCTTTATCAACTAAAACCTTGCCTCAAAAACCTTCAAACATATAAATGGAACTCAGATTTTAGCTTCTCAAACACCAAACTTTTATAAATAACAGATTAGAACTCAAAATTTTAAGAAATTCAAACTTTATTTCATAAAAAGGAATTACAAAGATTAAAAGCTAAAATCTGGAACAAAGGGACTCTCACATGTTGAGGTCTCCTTTTATAGGTAAATGCCTGGCTAAACACTATTCACAAACCCTAGAAGTGAAATTCCCTAAATGCCCTAAGTCTTCTAGACGTTTTCTTGATGTGAGCTGTCCAAAATGCATCCAAACCATTTAAAATAGCTTTGTGATGAAGCAAATGATGTGGGCTGTTGATCTTGACACGTGGCAATCCTTGGTGAGGAAGGTGTCACATGATGGTGAAACGGTTTTGGTGGTGGGGCCATTTGGTGAGTGGGAGTGAGTGTTTTAAGGTTGGGATGAGATTATAGGCGTGTGAATCAAGTGTGGGAAAGGGTAATTTCATTTTACCCTTTGTTTAAGTTGGTGTAAAATCTGGGTTCTTGACTGCTACAGTAACAACTTTTGATCCGTTTTTATAGGATTGGGGAAGTGTTTGGCGCATTTTTGTGTTTAAATGTTTCATATGCACAACATTAGCCCTCCTCTTTCCTTTCTTTTGTCACTTGGAGATAAAAGTCTGTCAGCGCCCAATTATACTTGTAACAACTTTCACCACTTGGCAATTTTGGCACAAAACTTTATAAAAAGTGTTTCAAGGGTTATATTTGCCATTTTGAGATATTTCAAGGACTGATCATGGACATTCTTGATCTTCAAAGGTCTTCATTGTATCTTTGACTTCATGAGGGACCATTATTGGCAATTTTGATTTGTTGAGGGACTATTATTGCCATTTATTCAAAGTTGAAGGACCTTTTGTGTAATTTTGACAAACTTAAGGGACCAAACTTGTAATTATTAATATACAAGGGTTTTAAGTGTCATTTCTTCAATGAATGGGGATCAATCTTGTTTGTCTTCAAGACTTCAAGGGTATTTGTTGAGAATTCCATGATTAGGGCCCGGTTTTTTTGTACGGCTTCGTTTCTCGTGTCCGTTTTTCCTTGTAACTTGTGATCTTTTGTCTTTTTCACGATATCCATACCTAAAATACACAAGTAAACAAACACAAGCATATATATGGTATTTTATGACATTTTTATTCATTTAAAGCCCGAAAAGAACGATGAGATCATGTATAAATGCCATCTCATCAGCAAGCAAAGAAGTATTCAAAGAATAAGATACTTAGAAGGTTTTGTCTCATCAAATCAAGACTGAAGTTCATGATTCAGAGTTCATAGATTTAACTCAAGAAGACAATTACTGAAGCTGCAAAGATAAATGAATGTTTACAAGACACAAGAAGATCATTGTTTGAAGACAAAGATGATATTCATGATGTTTGAAGATTATCTTATCAGAAGAAGATCTACATTGAAGTGTTTGGCTACATTCAGTTGGATACAAATACAAATTACCAAGTTCAATCCAAGGATGAAGGAAAGACTGCAGACATGTATTTTAAATACATCCAGTATAAGAGAAACAAGAAGACAACAAGTTATCATTCTTGTTTAGGGGAGGATTGTTGGGAATTATTTGTTAAGTGTCAATTACCATCGGTGTAATTTAAGTACAGTTAGTATTATGCAAGTACCGTTAGTGTTAACGCGATACATAGTAAGTACTGCTACTTACATAGTAAGTACTGATATATTGATTAGGACGAATATATCTTTGTATAAGATATGTCATAGTTATAGTTAGAGTATATCTTATGTGATATACTTAAATAGTTAGAATATTGATAATATATCATCTGTGATATAGTTATCTTTATAGAATATTCTAAGGTTTCTAGGGTTCCTTACTCTATAAAAGGAACATAGGTACAATGTCATTCATGTACCTCATTCAAGTTGATTAATAAGAGAATCGAATAGTTAAAAGTAATTTTGTATTTCTGTGCTTTAGAAGTTAGATTCCGCATAACTTATTTAGTTTGAATAGGAGTTCTCAAAGTGTTTTAGTTTGATTAAAAACTACAATACTAGTTCTTAACAGAATATAGATCTAATCAAAGGGATCAACAAGAGAGTCAATGTAAAACCCGCATGCTTTTACCATGAATAGTACCCTTAAGATCGTACATACTAGATTAAAACTTTCATATTATAGCATGATTACGATTACGTGTTAGGATTTTACGTATTACGTACGTGTTAGAACACGATAAGTATTTACTACGCACGAACACGCAATAATTATTTGACAATAATTAATCACGCACATGCGATCATGAAATCATGAACGTAATTAAATCACGAACTAATATTAATTACGTATATATATTTATTACGAGCGTGAATAAATATATTAGGTCACGGTAAATATTTAACGAGAACACATTAAACACGAACACAAATAAACACGAACGAACACTTAAACAATGTGACACGGAAAACGGTACGGGTACCCCATGTGGGGCCCCCTACCCGCGGCTACATCAACACCATGGGCCAAGCCCATCAATTTTTACAATGAAAGGGGGGTTAAGGTAAAACTAGTTTTCACTTTTCACTTTACAGAAGAAAAATTAAAAACCTAAAAAGTTTTATCCTTTATCCTTCTTCCTCTTTGGCCGCCGCATACAACACAAGAAAAAGGGGTGTTCGTTTTGATTTTGATCTTGAATATTGTACGTGTGTTCGTGTGTGTTCATCCTCGTTAGATCCACGCATTCGGTACATTCTTTTAATCCCTTTTCTTTTGATTTGATCTAATAAAATAATTAAGAACATGATGTTTTTAAAACCTAATTAAAAACATAGATCAAACATGTAAATGGTTTTTGGGTAAATCAAAAAGGATGTTTTAGGGGTGGTTGTTTGGCCGGCGCCTAAACCGAACCCCAAGGGGGTCTCGGTTTGGCTAATAAACCACCACCGAGACCATATGGTCCCGGTTGGGTGGTGTGGGTCCCACGGCAGCAGCAAACCAAAGGGAACCCCGAAGTGGTTCGAGGTGTGGTGTCGATTTTATGTCCGGTTCATGGTTTTTAGTCAAGATCCGGTTCACGGTTTATGTTAAGATTATTTTTTTTATAATCATATGTTAAAATTAAATTAATAAATATGACATGATTAATTTAATAAACATGACTTAGGTTATATTTAATTATTAGATCATGAAATTATTAACCTAAGTATTTTATATTTCCTAGACTTATAATTAATTAATTATTTAAAAACCATGGTTATAATTAATTAATTAACATGACTTAGGTTATATTATTAATAAATAATAATACATGTTTTAACCTAAGTATTTAAATTTTTTTAATTAAAAACATGATATATTTTAATTAAATACTTTTAACCTATAGTTTATTTAAATTACATGAAATAATTAATAAACTATACATTATATCATTATGACTTAGAATATAATCAGAAAAACACTTAGGATTATATACTTAGCTTATTTAACCAGCTTATATCTGATTATGGAAACTTTCTATTTTTAGAAACTTATTTAATTAAGGCAGCTAATCTATTTATAGAAACTTTCAATTTTTAGAAACTTATCTATTTTAAGCAGTAATTCTATTTTTGGAAACTTTCTATTTTTGGAAACTTTCTATTTTTGGAAACTTTCTATTTTTAGAAACTTTCTATTTTTGGTAACTTTCTATTTTTAGAAACTTTCTATTTTTGGAAACTTTCTATTTTAGGAAACCTTCTATTTTTGGAAAGTTACTTATTATTACACAGTAAGTATAATAATATATGAAATACCAGAAATACTTAATCAGAATAGATAGAATATAAGATAAACACAGTTTAAGGCTTAAAACAGTAAAAGATGATATGAACATATAAAATAAGCTAAGACATGACATAAAACCAGTTACGTATTTAGTAGTCAGATACTTATTCATGTATGTATTTATGTAGCATTAGTGATACCGAAGTAGGTTTCTCCTCAGTTCATCTTCTTCGTTCACTGGACATAAGGTATGGATTCCTGTCCTTTTAGTATGGACATTCTTTCCTTATTAGGATTACTCGTATGCAGCCAAATGTTTTCCCGTAGTATAAGTTTATATGTTTGACTTGCTTATGTTTAATTTAGAATACCTATATCCATATACATGCATGACCAGTTTCACCTAGTTATGGAGGTACCATAACCATAACATTAGAGGCACTGATGTTATGACTTCACCACGGCGGAGTGATTGCTCGTGGCATCCCTTCAGCTTTTGGCCATATTATTATATTTATCATGCTGGGCGTATGGGTTCATCCTAGTTACATGTTTTCAGCAGATTACTCAGTGTGAATGTGGTGTGTGCCTTGCATTCTTCACAAGGAGCTGATCCCTCCTACCCAAACCAGTATATTAAATTAGAGGCAACCCCTCTAATTTGCATGATAAAGTCACCCCTCCAAGTATTCATGCACGGTGGATTTTCATGACCTATATTGGCTAATGGTAGAACATGTTAAACAGTTTTTATAAGATAAACATAAGGCTTTTCAAACTATAAAACCAGTTTTACCAAGACTTAACCAGGTTACTCGGGACTTAGTTTCTTCCACTGTTATATTTTATATGCTTATCCTATTCATGCTTTATTGTACATCCGTGCACTGAGCGTATTGCTCAGCCGTTTTCCTTTTCTATGTTCCCAAAACGGCAGGTACTCAGGGACGCTGGTAGACTTTAAGCGTACATGCATATGGACTGGAAGATTTCTAGCCTTTCTTTACTTTATGTATTATTTTTACTTTGATACTCTGCTATGGACACTGTTTAGTCCTTTCCTTTACAGTACTTATGTTTGTGTATGATGAGCTTTACTTTTGGACTACCGATGTTTGATTCCAGTATTTTCCTTTTATGGTCATGTACTGTTTAGACATTTTTCCTTGTATGCTTTGATGACACGCCATAATTACGCGTGACATTCCATTATCAAAATGAGGTGTTACAATTATGGTATCAGAGCCAGGTTTCGACCTGTAGGCTCTCAAAATATGACCTGTGATTAGTGGGTAGTCACTACGGTCTTCCTAGAACTAACAGTCGTTTTCATGCATTCATCATTTTTATGCATACATATATATGTCATTGTCGCAGGTTTATGACTAAGTAATGGTTGGTACAAGACTGGCCCAATTTAGTCGCATGTGTTTTATCGAAACTTTTAAATTTGGGACCGACCCATAGGCGTCCCCTCGCCATGTCTTTTATTTTGGGTGAACTGACCATAGGCGTTCGCTCTCGAGCATATAAAGGTCTTCATAAAACTGCATCATGCATTCATACACAAAATTTATTGCATAAAATTTTTCTCTTGAAATTTTGGTATAATTTTTTTTCATGTATATATATATTTTATGGTTTGATCTGTTTAATCATGTGTTTTATGTTATACTGTCAGATGGTTCTCACACGCGAACAGGAACAGCTCAATGCTGCAATCCAAGCTGCAATGCAAGCTTTGCTTGCTCAACTGAGGAACGACATCAGGGCTGAGGTTTAAGCTGCCAACAATCAGCAGCATAATCAGGCACCTCCTCCTCCAGTGACATTAGCAGTATGGCTGGAGAGATTCAACAAGCTCCGTCCTCGAGCTTTTGAGAAGACAGATAGCCCCAGTGATGCTGAAAGCTGGTTGGCTCACATCGAGAAGATTTTCAATGCTATGGGTTGTGACCCCGCGTACAAGGGTAGGTTGGCATGCTATCGGTTCGATGGCGATGTGCTAAATTGGTGGTTAGCGTTGATGCAGTCTGAGGGAGGTGACGAGTGGGTTGCTTGATTCACTTGGGCTTATTTCAAGGACAGGGTAATGGAGCACGTCTTTCCCAAGGATGAGGAAGACAAGCTCAAGAGAGAGTACCATGGGATCCGGCAGAGACCTGGGGAGAATAGCAACGAGTTTATGCAGCGCTTTCTTCTCTTAGCTGGTTTCCTTGGTGCGACAGCAGGTACTCCTGAAGAGCAGGCACACCACTTTAGGTGGGCTCTTCGCACATCGGTCGCAAACAATCTGGTGTGTGCTACGTTCAACACTGTAGCACAAGTGGCCGATGCAGCGCGTAAGCTGGAGATGCTGCAGGAGAGAGATGAGTTCGGGGAAGCTGAGAGACCCGACAAGAGGTAAACATTTGTATTAAAGCGGTGATCAATCCGTATTCTTTCCTTATATGTCAATTATTCATCTCTTTAAATGTATCTTCTAGGTAGAAAACTGGGGACCGGTCTCAGCCGGCTACTCAGCAGCAGCCTCATCTGCCCAAGGGAAACGGTCAGACTAACGACCGTTCTGCTACGGATAGGCGTGGCGGTAATGATAATTACCGTAACAACACTGGACACTCCAACAACAGCAGGTCCTAATACTTACGAATTTTCTTATGATTTCATGTTATAACTCATATTCTGACACTTTAGCAAAACTTCTACCAGGAACCATGGAAACGGTAGGGATGGCCGTCTAGCTATCACTGGTATTCAATCTTACGATTATCCGCATTGTCCTTTGTACCCTATTATCATGTCTTATGTAAAACGTTTTATCAGGTTCCCAGCCAGCCAGAGAACCTGCTGGAGGATTTACTCATCCTCTTTGCTCTACTTGCCACCGTAGGCACCCAGGGCCATGTCGTCGTAACACGGACGCATGCTTCAAGTGTGGTCTCCCTGGCCATATCATGAAGGATTGTCGTAAGGGCGAGATGGAGGGTACATCGGGACATGCTGATTCCAAGCCGCCTCCTACCACTGGGCGTGTCTACACGACATCTCGAGACCAGGCCAACAAGTCTACATGTACCGTCACTGGAATCTTGTATATGTATGGTCATGCTGCATGTGTTCTTTTCGACACGGGTGCTACTGACTCGGTTATTTCTAAAGCTTATGCTAAGAACATTAGGATACTCCCCATGCCACTAGAGAATTGGCTTACTATTTCCACGCCTTTGAGGGACTCTGTATTAATCACCCATGTATACAAGAGTCTTCCCCTAGAATTCGACGATAAGGTTCGACCTGTTGACGTACTTCCGCTGGACATGAATGACTTCGACATGATTTTGGGCATGGATTGGCTATCCAAGCATCATGCTACCATAGACTGCCATTCATATCGAGTTATCTTCGGTGATGTTAATGCACCAGAGTACATTCATAACGGGTTCATACCCGAACGATCTGTACAAATCATATCTACCCTGCAAGCGCGTGCACTACTGTCACATGGCTGCGAGGGTTATCTAGCTACGGTTCACGAAATGGATGCTGAATCTCCATCAATTTAGGATCAACCTATAGTGTCGGAATTCAAAGATGTTTTTCCAGCAGAACTTCCGGGCATACCACCTGCACGAGAAGTGGAATTCAGTATCAAGCTTATTCCAGGAGTTGAACCAATTCCATGGCTCCTTATCACATGGCTCCCATAGAGCTGAAGGAGCTGAAGGATCAACTACAAGAACTTCTAGAACGAGGTTTCATTCGATCGAGCGCATCTCCATGGGGCACACCGGTCTTGTTTGTTAAGAAGAAGGACGGCAGTATGCATCTTTGCATAGACTATCGCGAGCTCAACAAGATTACTATCCGGAATAGGTATCCACTGCCACGTATAGACGATCTGTTTGACCAACTCCAAGGGGCCAAAAACTTCTCCAAGATTGATCTTAGGTCAGGCTATCATCAGCTACGGGTTAAGGAGCAGGATATCACCAAGACTGCTTTTCGTACCCGCTATGGCCACTACGAGTTTGTAGTTATGCCATTTGGCCTGACAAATAATCCAGCAGTGTTCATGGACTTGATGAACATGATCTTCCATGAATTTTTGGACAAGTTCTTCATTGTCTTCATCGATGACATCTTGATTTTCTCAAAGTCAAAGGAGGAACACGAAGACCATCTTCGTACAGTACTACAGATTCTTCGCCAGAAGCAGATGTATGCTAAATTCTCCAAGTGTGAGTTCTGGTTAGACAAAGTGGCATTCTTAGGTCACATTGTATCAGCAGAAGGAATCACTATGGATCCAGTGAAGGTTGAGGCCATTACTAAGTGGCCAAGGCCGACATCAGCGACAGAAGTCCGTAGTTTTTTAGGCTTAGCTGGCTATTACCGTAGGTTCGTGGAGAAATTTTCCCGCTTAGCACTACCATTGACCAAACTGATGCGGAAAGGGGAGAAATTCGTCTGGACTGAAGAACGAGAGAAGAGCTTTGAAGACCTGAAGCAGAAGCTAGTATCTGCACCTATTCTTACTCTCCCATCTGGTACGGTTAGATTTCAAATATACAGTGATGCATCGGGGAAGGGACTTGGCTGTGTTCTCATGCAACATGGGAAAGTGATCGCGTACGCTTCACCGCAGCTTAAGCCTTATGAAGAAAATTACCCCACGCATGACTTGGAACTTGATGCAGTCGTGTTTGCATTGAAGATATGGAGGAACTACTTATATGGAGAATCATGTGACATTTTCACGGACCACAAGAGCTTGAAGTATATATTCACTCAATGTGAATTGAACATGAGGCAGAGGAGATGGTTAGAGCTGTTGAAGGATTATGACATTAATCTACATTATCATCCCAGGAAGGCAAATGTAGTAGCAGATGCTCTTAGCAGGAAGTCCGGAATGATCAACGACATTAAAATCGAAGAGGAAATCATAAGAGACTTGGAGCGACTAGACATCGAGATCATGGTACGTGGACACCACGGTTACTGGGCTAATCTTAGAGTAGAACCTGAGTTACTCTCTAAGATCAAGTAAGCTCAGAAAGATGATGGAGAAATATGGGCGATAGTACAGAATTTGGAGAAACAGACAGAATTCAGAGTAGATGCAGATGGTATCGTATGGCAGGGTACGAGACTTCGTGTTCCTGATGACCAAGAACTCCGGGAAGCCTTGTTAGCTGAAGCTCATAGCTCCCTATTCTCTAGACATCCTGGTTCGACTAATAAGTACCACGACATCAAGCAGTACTTTTGGTGGAGTGGTATGAAACAGGATGTGGTTACTTACGTCTCCAAATGTCTTACCTGCCAGCAGGTTAAGATCGAGCATCAGCGATCTGGCGGTCTCCTTCAACCGTTAGATATTCTAGAGTGGAAGTGGCACAAAATCACCATGGATTTTGTTACCGGTCTTCCGCCAACCAAGAGGAAGCACGATGCTATTTGGGTTATCGTTGATCGACTTACCAAATCAGCTCATTTCTTACCGATCCGCAAGGAAGATCCGGTAAGTAAACTCGCCGATACGTATAGAAGAGAGATCATGAGACTCCACGGTGCTCCATCCAGCATCGTCTCAGACAGAGATCCTCGATTCACGTCGCGCTTTTGGAAGAGTCTGCAGAAAGCTTGGGGTACACAACTTAAGCTTAGCACGGATTTTCATCCTCAAACAGACGGACAGTCAGAACGAACGATTCAGACATTGGAAGACATGTTGAGGTCATGTGCATTGGAATGGACGGGTGATTGGGATGATTACATCTGTTTGGTGGAGTTTGCATACAACAACAGTTGGCACGTAAGTATCAAGTGTTCTCCTTTCGAGATGTTGTATGGCAGAAAGTGTCGCGCCCCAATCTGCTGGGATCAGGTTGGCGAGCGAACACTTGAAGGACCAGAAATCATAGAGATGACCAATGAAAAGATCGCAGTAGCTAAGCAGAAACTTCAGGAAGCACGGTCACGTCAGAAGAGTTACGCCGATAAGCATCGTAGGGACATACATTTTAACGTAGGAGATCACGTCTTCCTTAAGGTTTCGCCGGCACATGGTGTTAGACGCTTCAGGATTAAAGGGAAGCTCAGTCCTCGTTTCATCGGACCGTTTGATATCATTGAACGCGTCGGTGAAGTATCTTACCGGTTAGCGTTACCTCCGCAGCTTTCGCATGTACACAATGTGTTTCATGTGTCCTTACTCAGAGGGTACCAGTATCATTCCCTTCACATGGTTCAGTATCCACTGGAACAGATACGTGAAGATCTCACTTTCATAGAAGAACCCGAACGAGTTCTTGACAGACAAGAACGAGTCATGAGAAGGAAGACGATTCCGTTCGTCAAAATCCTATGGAGGGATCATACCGAGCGGGAAGCCACTTGGGAAACAGAGGAGTCTATCTGGGCTTCTTACCCTCATTTCATACTTTGAATTCGGGTATGTTCTTCTTTTTCAGTTTACTTTATCTATAATTCGGAGACGAATTACTCTTTTTAGGGGGGAAGAGTTGTAAAACCCGCATGCTTTTACCATGAATAGTACCCATAAGATCGTACGTACTAGATTAAAACTTTCCTATTATAGCATGATTACGATTACGTGTTAGGATTTTACGTATTATGTACGTGTTAGAACACGATAAGTATTTACTACGCACGAACACGCAATAATTATTTGACAATAATTAATCACGAACATGCGATCATGAAATCATGAACGTAATTAAATCACGAACTAATATTAATTACGTATATATATTTATTACGAGCGTGAATAAATATATTAGGTCACGGTAAATATTTAACGAGAACACATTAAACACGAACACAAATAAACACGAACGAACACTTAAACAACGAGACACGGAAAACGGTACGGGTACCCCATGTGGGGCCCCCTACCCGCGGCTACATCAACACCATGGGCCAAGCCCATCAATTTTTACAATGAAAGGGGGGTTAAGGTAAAACTAGTTTTCACTTTTCACTTTACAGAAGAAAAATTAAAAACCTAAAAAGTTTTCTCCTTTCTCCTTCTTCCTCTTTGGCCGCCGCATACAACACAAGAAAAGGGGGTGTTCGTTTTGATTTTGATCTTGAATATTGTACGTGTGTTCGTGTGTGTTCATCCTCGTTAGATCCACGCATTCGGTACATTCTTTTAATCCTTTTTCTTTTGATTTGATCTAATAAAATAATTAAGAACATGATGTTTTTAAAACCTAATTAAAAACATAGATCAAACATGTAAATGGTTTTTGGGTAAATCAAAAAGGATGTTTTAGGGGTGGTTGTTTGGCCGGCGCCTAAACCGAACCCCAAGGGGGTGTCGGTTTGGCTAATAAACCACCACCGAGACCATATGGTCCCGGTTTGGTGGTGTGGGTCCCACGGCAGCAGCAAACCAAAGGGAACCTCGAAGTGGTTCGGGGTGTGGTATCGATTTCATGTTCGATTCAATGGTTTTTAGTCAAGATCCGGTTCATGGTTTATGTTAAGATTATTTTTTTATAATCATATGTTAAAATTAAATTAATAAATATGATATGATTAATTTAATAAACATGACTTAGGTTATATTTAATTATTAGATCATGAAATTATTAACCTAAGTATTTTATATTCCCTAGACTTATAGTTAATTAATTATTTAAAAACCATGGTTATAGTTAATTAATTAACATGACTTAGGTTATATTATTAATAAATAATAATACATGTTTTAACCTAAGTATTTAACTTTATTTAATTAAAAACATGATATATTTTAATTAAATACTTTTAACCTATAGTTTATTTAAATTACATGAAATAATTAATAAACTATACATTATATCATTATGACTTAGAAAATAATCAGAAAAACACTTAGGCTTACATACTTAGCTTATTTAACTAGCTTATATCTAATTATGGAAAATTTCTATTTTTAGAAATTTATTTAATTAAGGCAGCTTATCTATTTATGGAAACTTTCTATTTTTAGAAACTTATCTATTTTAAGCAGTAATTCTATTTTTGGAAACTTTCTATTTTTGGAAACTTTCTATTTTTGGAAAACTATCTATTTTTGTAACTTTCTATTTTTGGAAACTTTCTATTTTTGGAAACTTTCTATTTTAGGAAACCTGCTAATTTTGGAAAGTTACTTATTATTACACAGTAAGTATAATAATACATGAAATACCAGAATTACTTAATCAGAATAGATAGAATATAAGATAAACACAGTTTAAGGCTTAAAACAGTAAAACATGATATGAACATATAAAATAAGCTAAGACATTACATAAAACCAGTTACGTATTTAGTAGTCAGATACTTATTCATGTATGTATTTATGAGCATTAGTGATACCGAAGTAGGATTCTCCTCAGTTCATCTTCTTCGTTCACTTGACATAAGGTACGGATTCCCGTCCTTTCAGTATGGACATTCTTTCCTTATTAGGATTACCCGTATGCAGCCAAATGTTTTCTCGTAGTATAAGTTTATATGTTTGACTTGATTATGTTTAATTTAGAATACCTATAGCCATATACATGCATGACCAGTTTCACCTAGTTACGGAGGTACCATAACCATAACATTAGAGGCATTGATGTTATGACTTCACCACGGCAGAGTGATTGCTCGTGGCGTCCCTTCATCTTTTGGCCATATTATTATATTTATCATGTGGGGTGTATGGGTGCATCCTAGTTACATGTTTTCAGCAGATTACTCAGTGTGAATGTAGTGTGTGCCTTGCATCCTTCACAAGGAGCTGATCCCTCCTACCCAAACCAGTATATTAAATTAGAGACAGCCCCTCTAATTTACATGATAAGGTCACCCCTCCAAGTATTCATGCACGGTGGATTTTCATGACCTATATTGGCTAATGGTAGAACATGTTAAACAGTTTTTATAAGATAAACATAAGGCTTTTCAAACTATAAAACCAGTTTTACCAAGACTTAACCAGGTTACTCGGGACTTAGTTTCTTCCGCTGTTATATGTTATATGCTTATCATATTCATGCTTTATTGTACATCCGTTCACTGAGCGTATTGCTCAGCCGTTTTCCTTTTCTATGTTCCCAAAACGGCAGGTACTCAGGGACCCTCGTAGACTTTAAGCGTACGTACATATGGACTGGAAGCTTTCTAGCCTTTCTTTACTTTATGCATTATCTTTACTTTGATACTCTGCTATGGACACTGTTTAGTTCTTTCCTTTACAGTACTTATGTTTGTGTGTGATGAGCTTTACTTTTGGACTACCGATGTTTGATTCCAGTATTTTCCTTTTATGGTCATGTAATGTTTAGACATTTTTCCTTGTATGCTTTGATGACACGCCATAATTACGCGTGACATTCCATTATCAAAATGGGATGTTACAGTCATATAGATACATTACCTTCTGAAAACACTAGTGATGTAATTCCTGTAGAACCAGAAAGTCTTACGCTTCCACCAGAATTAGTTCCTCTGCATAGACCCGCAAGGATTAAAAACACAAATAGCAATATATGTCTTAACATAGAGGATGATGATGAGTTAGGGGATCTTGGTGAACCCACTAATTATAAATCCGCCATACTTGATCTTGAGAAGGATAAGTGGATGTTTGTAATGGATGAGGAAATGAAATCCATGAAAGTAAATGATGTTCGGATTCTTGTAGAACCACCACCGAATGCTAAAGTAGTGAGACATAAGTGGATATACAAGAAGAAAACCGACATGGACGGAAAAGTAAAATCCTATAAAGCTCGTTTAGTAGCTAAAGGTTTTACACAAACTTTTGGCGTAGACTACGAGGAGACATTTTCTCCTGTATCAGACTTAAGAGCTATTAGGATTCCCATAGCTATAGCAACATACTATGACTATGAGATATGGCAAATGGATGTTAAAACTGCTTTCTTGAACGGTCGCTTAGATGAAGACATCTATATGCAACAACCAGAAGGGTATGTTGATCCTGAGAATCCATGACATGTGTGCAAACTTTAAAGATCCATATATGCTTTGAAGCAAGCCTCACGTCAATGGAATAAAAGATTTGATGAAGAAATCAAAAAGTTTTGATTTATTCAGAATCGTGATGAGCCATGTGTATATCACAAAGCTAGTGGGAGTGATGTAGTATTCCTAGTCCTATATGTTGATGACATGTTAATCATGAGAAGTAACATTCAAAGACTAAAAGATGTTAAGGATTATCTTGGTAAATGTTTTTCTATAAAGGATTTAGGAGAAGTTACATACATTCTGGGAATTAACATCTATCAGGATAGGAAAAGATGGTTAATTGGTCTATTTCAAGATGCTTATATAGATAAGATTTTGAAGAAGTATAATATGCATAATTCCAAGAAAGGTTTTCAACCTATGGAAGTTAAGCATAATCTGAGTCATGAGATGGATGCATCAACTCCTGAAGAGGAGGCATACATGTATAAGATGCCTTACGCTTCGGCTGTAGGATCTATTATGTATGGTGTTAGATGCACAAGGCCTAATGTGGTGTTTGCTTAGAAAATGGTCAGTAGATACCAACAGAATCCAGGGAAGCTCCACTGGATTGTTGTTAAACATTTTATGTAGTATTTGAGGAATATGAAAAGAAATGTTTTGGTATTCAGAGGCTAGCCATATACATAACTAAATGTGGTTTGGATTAGGAAATTTTATTAGAGATCTTGGGATGATGCTTGCAATAAAAACCTAATAGATATGTATTGTGACAATTCTGTCGCAATAATATTTGCCAATGACCCTGGAGTCATGAAAGGCGCCAGAAACTTTATGCGTAGACATCACTACATCCGAGAACAAGTTGAAGCTCGTGAAATCAAATTGATAAAAGTTCACACAGATGATAACGTAGCCGATCATTTAACTAAGGCTTTGCCTAGACCAAAGGTAGTTAAGCATGCCAAGGCGATTGTGCTGCAACTAGCTAGCGAACTCATGTAATAAATCTGTGATTAGTATTTGGATAAAGGATGTTATGACATTATTATATAATGAAATAAAGATTGGGTTTCGTTTATTTATATTATTTAATAAGTGTATCCTATTTTACATGTTTTAATCCATGAATAAAGGTTATGATAAATGTCCATTGTCGATTAATAATATGGGAATATTATTAAACTTAGACAAATCAAAATAGCTATAGAGTATACTTGAAAGTATATTGATCGATTTTGGATGATATTCAATGAATCGAATATTGGACTTATCCCAACTATATGATTTTACTTTATGGATCTTTGTCATCAAGAAAAACATAAATAATTATCCTTAAACTTAAGATACCAGGAAACTTTTATGAATCTAGTGCATCTCTGTGGAATAATCTAACGCTAAACGTAACTGGTAGTTATAATGATTATTTTCGGAAGTGTTGCAAAATTCATAAATTTTACTCGTAGTCAATATGGAATTTATTTCCTCCAATTTTGTTTTGGAGTTTAATACAGCTGGGCCCCTCGTGGGATTAGTAAGATGTTTGTGTGGCCACACCCAAATTTGTTTTGGTAATCTTGTTGAATCTGTGAACGAGAAATAGAATGGTTAATGAAAGGAATGACTGATATCCATATCTTTATTAACGTTGTATTAGAAATAAAAGGATAATAATAACGATGCAAAATCGTCAAAAGGTTTTGTCCAGGAGACCTTACTCGAGTTGTACTAGTGACATTGCTAAGTGTAACTACACGCTAGTCAATGTAATCACGATATTCGAAATATGTCCAAGTGGGAGCTGTAAGTTTATGGAGTTATATTTAATAGTCGTGGATAGGATCAAACTCGAGATTACGGGATTGTACACAATACGTAAAGAGTTAATTTAATTAATAATATATTTATTGTATTTATTGATTTATTTAATAAATATATTTATGTATTTATTAATTTAAATCGAGCAAGTAACTATATAACTTTAACGATCGTTAATTAATTAATAGTTAAGTATTAACGAGCGTTAAATAAATATAAAGTAAGTAAACAGAAGGAAAGAAGGACGGAAGGTTCCGGTACACCCTATGG
Organism: Glebionis coronaria; assembly: GCA_025667525.1. Classification (NCBI taxonomy): domain Eukaryota; kingdom Viridiplantae; phylum Streptophyta; class Magnoliopsida; order Asterales; family Asteraceae; genus Glebionis; species Glebionis coronaria. The sequence continues at coordinate 369,425,305 of CM046877.1, read as the reverse complement.
GGGGTGTTCGACCGTCGGTTAGAGCAAGGGGGGGGGGGGGGGCAAAAGTTGCCTTTTATTTATTTGGGCTACAATGGGTTGAGGTCTATAAATACACCTCCTTATCCCTCATAATTCATAACATAACTTGAATCCTATCCCTCTTCTTATCTTGGTTCGATTGCAAGGGGTAAACCACGAAGGGTTTCGGTTGGGTTTCTTGGTTGATCGATTGTATTTATAATCTAGTCCTAACCACTATCTAGGGTTGTTGGGTAGATTAATTACAAGTGTTGTAGCTCGGTTTTCACGTGCTAGAATCACGGTTAGCTCGTTGTATTACGTGTGTACAAGATCGTAACATAGTCTTACTTTAGACTATATCTTGGTGTATACAGTATAAAGCTGAATTGGTGATTCGTTCTTTTTCTTGTGGAATTGCTTTAGCGTAAAGGTATGTAACCCTAATTTGATTAATTATAATTGTGTTATTATTATGATCTTGTTAAATCGGCTTCGCTATATGTGCTTTGATCTCGTTTAGGGTTTCATATAATTGTTATGATGTTAATAAACCTTTAGAAATTCTACTACAGATAAAGCTATAACAATCACTCAGAACAAAAAAACAGATCAAATTATGATGAACTAAGCAAACATATCAGGCATAAGCAAATTTTATCATGTAGTCACTTAGAATCCTAAATTTTGCCTAGGAATTGTAAATGAAGAACAACCTGGCTTCCAGGCCAGTCCATTGGTGAAGTTAAGCTCAAACACAACCACTAGCCTCTATTCAAGCTAAATCAACAATAGCAACAACCTAAACCATAGATATTAAAGCTGTGGTTTTTAAACCTCAATTTTTGTTGTCCCTTATATTTGAGATGATTAAACAAGAAAGAAAGGTAGAAAATAGATGAATTATAGAGAGAGAAAGTAGTGAGAGAAAGTAGAGAGAAATCGGTTGGAACTTTTGGAGGATTAGATTAGAGAGTGAAAAATGAAATGACCAACACCCTTCCTAACATGCTAGGAAGGGTATTTATAGTCCACCCACATGCGGGCTTGTTTATGGACTATATTCTAATGGGTGGGGCTTTCCTTTTGGGCTTTAGTTACTTATGAATGAACTTTAGCCTAAAGTTAAGCCCGTATAACACGACTAATCTACTACATATTACAACGTTCTAAAATACGATACATAATAAACATATGACCGAGCATTCTTGTTTGACTCAATATTTTGAGGCTAACAATCTCCCCCAATGAGAGGTCATTACCCTATATGAGAGGTCATTACCCTTTGTCATTTGGAGATTTGTAGAGATTACTAATCTCGCCATAAATGAGTCTTGAACGTGTTATAGTAGTCTTGTTTCTTCATGTTGTGAACTTTAAGCCTTTGTCATTGTCTTTCGACTTTGTCTTTTGATCTTGAGACCTTAAAATTATCCTTGACTTGTCTTTACCATCTTGTGATCTTGTGTCTTCATCCACATGCTTACACTATTAATTGTTGAACATGTCTTTAGGCATGAGTATGTGGTTTTGAATCTTTGACTTTGCTGAGTACACCGTGACGCCACCTTCTTGAGACAAAACACATACACGGACTGAATGGCTTTGACATTCATCCTAAATCGGTAGCGTTTTACCTCCGGTCGGTGAAGACCGTTATACGATATTAAATACCGTACATGTGATAGGTAGATCCAATTAAGAATCTCCTTGATAGGGTTTCGCGGCTGTACTAGCCATTCACTTTACTCGACCGTCTCAAAGCAAGACTGCAAACATAAAGAGTGAATCAATTGGATAAATATCCGCTTGATTAAAGTCGTCAATTCAAATTCATGGAACAAGTGTGATTCATAAAGAATCTTACCATTGTTGCTTTCCAGTTGACACAAGCTTGATTCATAAGAATCTCACAAGTCACCTACCGTAGCGCTGTTTGATGTTGACGCTAGAAGAATTTCCATTCGTCACTGTGAATATTAATGAATATCACTCTAAATGTTCTGGCAAGACCATAAAGATAGTGCGTAGAAACCTGAAACGAGTTTGAATCAATTCAAAATCAAACCACTGTTGCTTTTCAGTTTTACACATGTTCAATTCATAAAGAATCTTACATATGACCTACCGTAGTTCTGTTTGATGTTAACACTAGAAGGATTTCCACTCATCATTGTGAATACCAAGTAGTATCACTCTGAGTGTTCTAGCAATATCAAAAGGATATAGTGTAGGACTCTCTTTATCGTCATTTCGTGTGTCTTAATGAGATTTGATTGATCTCTAGGCTCTAGACTCGATTTGTGCACTTTTAGTGATCGATGGCTGGAGCAGATGCCACCTATTCAATATCAACTATCTCGGAGAGAGAAAGTCAAAAGAAGTCACGTTGATCTCCGTGACATTAAAACAAACTTCTTTTGAGAGAAGCCTAAGTAGCTAGGAAAGGGTTGTGCACTTCATCACTGGGTCCATGATGAGTTTGTCTTCATGATGTGTTAACCTGGTTTCTGCCTAAGTTGTATGGAGGGCTTCTTTGTTTACACCCTTTATCCTTACATTTATTTTTCATTCTTCAACCCCTTCAATGCTTACCATGACATCATTACTAGTACCTTGTTGTGATTGTTCCAGTGCTAGCATCAGTACTTAGTCGGCATTCATCTACATTCACATTCTACTCCATCTTTCCTAAGGACTTCTAATAATCTATTGGATTGTCCTTGGGAAGATCCCTCCGGTTCTGGTTGGATCATAGGACTTAAACCTAACCACCCTTTTTGACACCAATAACGTCATGAATTAGAGATGTTGTGGGTATTTAATCGTAACCATAAAAACCACTTTAAATTCTAACAAAGTATTTGAAAAACATTTAACACCTTGCTAGTTTTGTCATTTCAGAGATGCTCCCCCTTCACATGTGCATCGATAATCGAAAGTGTTTTGCACATGTAGGTAAGAGTTAAAGTGCTTGAGTATTATATAAGATCACATTTTAATCACATTTTCTCCCCCTATCGCTAATATATGAAATGTTTTGATATTAGAGATACCAAATTTAATTAAAATATATGTTGAAAAATAGTCTTGAAAATCATCGGGAGAAAGATGTGTCAATCTTTGTATGAAGTTGAAATGCTCCCCCTCAAAAATTGATCCAATTGAATGGTCAATGTGAGGATGTGATCCACATTTTTGAGGATTGGAGTTTGTTGAACACACAAATTTTGAAAGATTTTGAATAATCATTGAAAAATTCTTGAAAAAATTGTGTTCAACGCTTTTTGAAAAATCTTATATCTTTTTGGCGAAGAGGTTTTTCTAAAGCATGAACTTGAGTTCATAGACTTTGAATGTCTTGACAAATCCACTAAAGTGTTAGAAGATTTCTCTTCTTTTGCTGAGGGTAAGCGCACTAAATCGTACAGTCACCCGTGAATATTGATTCGGGTTGCAATCTGAAAGTGATTACAAGCCATTGTGTTGAGCTCAAAACGTTGAATGTTTTGTGACAAGCTCAACCCAAGATAGATTTCTCTACCCATTGTTGGAAAAATTGTCCAAAATAGACATTTTCATTTATTAAAAGAAGAAATGACATGTTTTGAAAAATATTTACAACTTTCATTCGAGCTTTATGTACACACCCGTGTCGTTATTGAGCGACATTTCAAGGCACGTCCATATTATCGATACTGAAAGACATGTCGAGAAGAATATTTTTGGATTTTGAAAGATTTTTAATTTTGTGTTTTGTTTTTATATGTTTTATATTTTTTGTATTTTGCTTTTTCAAAGATATTTACAAGTTGATGTTTGATAGATAAATCAAGCAGGCACCTTTGCCAGAATCTCCAGGTCTGTTGGAGTCAAACATCTCATACCAATTTGCCTAAGAGGTACTCAAACCTATCTTTCGACAGAGCTTTCATAAACAAGTCGGCTAATTGGTAATCCGTTCCAACAAAGTATAGTTCAACGATACCTCTTTCAACTTGTTCCTTTATGAAGTGGTATCAGACATCAATGTGCTTCGTGCGGGAATGCTGTACCGGATTGCAGGAGATGGCTATGGCCGACTTTGAGTCACAGTACATAGGTACTCTATCAAAGTGGAAGCCATAATCCGTGAGTTGTGTTCTCATCCATAGAACTTGAGCACAACACGCAGATAGAGACACATACTCCGCTTCGGCTGATGAAAGTGACGTGCAATCCTGCTTCTTGGAAGACCATCCCACAAGCTTATCTTGACCTAGAAATTGTGCACCACCAGAAGTACTTTTTCGTCTATCAAGACACCCTGGATGATCAGAATCTGAATAGGCCGTTAGGAAGAAACCGATTTCCCTCGGATACTAGTGTCCCAAATGAATGGTATTCTTGAGGTACCAAAAGATCCGTTTAACCTCTTTGAGATGCTTTTCAGTGGGTCGTGCTTGATATCATGCACAATAACACGTAGCATGTGAAATATCAGGTCTGCCTGCTGTCAAGTACATGAGGGAACCGATCATGGAACGATATCTCGTTTTATCTATGGCATTGTTGATCCCAAACTTAGATCGATTTAGCTTTATGTATACGAGATTAGATCAAGTTATACACGTAGAGAAACCTTTGTATATGTATAAATTAATTTAAGTGTTATGCGGAATTAACACTTAAACAAGAACACACAAAGATGTAAACAAACTTTCACTTGATTAATGATAACAAACTTGCTTACAATGAAAGTGTTTAACGTATGAAAATTATATTGAACAATAACCTGAAGGTATTCTTTTATAGACATAAGAAGCCTTGTACAAGAGTCTACGTATCAACTATTCTAGGTAAAGATAATTATAGAAAATACAATGTTGAACTTATCTTTACTAGAAACAAACTAGAAACAATATACGCGTAGACTAAATCTTTCCATCAGTGCTTGTCTTCAACCTATCAACGCTTGACTTCTTCTTGTCAACGCTTGATCTGTCAGCGCTTGTTTTCTTCCTATCAACGCTTGTTTTGCTCTTGTCAGCGCTCAAGTAGACTGGCTATATTTTATTCCCAACAATCCTCCCCTAAACTTGATATCTACTCTAGTGATCAAGTTTTTGAATAAACATTAAGAACTAGGAGGAATCTTACAAACTTGTTCATATTGGTAATAAATATGTCTGATCAAATCTTTGGCCACGTCACTTGAATAATCAATCTCCAGCTGTGTTGTCTTCATCTTCTCCAAGACTTCCTTGGACATGGAATACTGACCATCTACAAGTAGATACTCAGCAAACTTTGTAGAACTCAAGTAATATACAACAGTAGCTGAATACAAACGCCATTGAAGACCACTGAGATCATCTTCAAGATCCTTCAAAATAGCAGGATCTTCATCTCTTGGTCCACACATTCTCTTGAATGTTGACCACAGTTTTATTGCATTGACTGAAGTAGGAGCTTCAGTCTCATACTTGGCTTCTAACAACCTCCATAGATCTACCAAGTCTTCTGTATCAAAACTTTCAAACAAAGATATAAGTGTAGTAAAAGTGTGAACCTCTTTCCCATACCTGCCAACCTTCCAAAACCCACACTCATCTTCTTCATAGCTTATAATTGGGTTTCTAGAATCAAGAGGTAACACTTGTACCATATCTGCAGCTTCCAATGGTGAGAGCTTGATGCTCCTTCTTATAACAGCTTCACTAGGATTCAACCTATCCATATCTTTAGGAAACTCAAGAGGGACTCCCTTCTTCAAAGGTCTGGGAACAATCATTGCCATCTTAAGTTCCATCCCTTCTACAAGTTCTTCTTTCCTTTCATTAGAAAGAAGTCTAAGAGTGTTTTCTTCCTGCACTCTTGCCCAAATGGGATATGCTTTGAACTCCAATTCTTCAAAGGATAATCCTATCAATTTCTTGTAGGTCTATCCTATTCCAGGGCATCTGAGTAGCATGTAGTACAACTCCCTTCTATCCCTTTTTAGCAATGAGAGAATATTGCTAGCTTTGTGTTTCAGAATTACCTTGAAGTCCTTTTGTACTCTAAGAAGAATCTCCAAACCCCATATCTGGTCTGAAATAGTCAAATGTGTATTCTCCATACATCTATCTTCCCAAGCATGGTACATCTGAACAACTTCTGGCATGTCAAAATCTACTTGCAATTTCAACTCATTCAACTTCTCTCTTGCCAATTCATCACCATACTCAAGTCTTTCTGGTTGTTCTATAATCATCACACTTGAGTCTGAACTAGCTTCATCACTCCCTTCTTGTTCTTCTGAAGTGAAAACAAAAGGTGATTCACCAATCTTCTTTCTTTCTTGTTCCATAATTTGTGCAGCCAACCTTCTATCAAATTCAACCTGTGCTGCATCTTTTGGAACATCTACTTTTACCATTTTTCCTTTACCCTTATCTAATGGATCAATGATGGGTAAAGAAGATGGTAATACCTGTGAAGAAACTTCTTTGATGATAGATGATGACTGGAATACATCAACCTCATCTGCAGGTCTGTCAATGCTTAAATTTGCTTTGTCAACGCCCAAGTTACCTGTCTCAGCGCCTCTTGTAATTTATTCCAACATGGCTGTAAAAGACAAGTCTAAATTTGTAGGGATGACCAGAGATCTAACAAAACCTGGTTGCTTCTTCAAACTAGTTAGGTCCTCAGCAACACCCAAAGATTCACCATCATGTGAGCCCTTATCACTCACATTTATCTGCTCATCCTCCCCTTTGGAAGATTCCTCCATCCTACGCCTTGTGCTAGCATTCTCCAAAATAACAATCCTCTCCCTCAATTGCTTGAGTTCAAGGCCTTGTGTACTGACAATATGTACCAAGTCTGCATTTTGCTTTTGCAAGCTAATGCAGACAGCCGTCAATTCTATTAAGGTCATTGGTTCCAATCTGCCCTCCTCTAAAATGGGTATTTGACCTCCCAAGTTAGATTCATGGGGCATGGATGAGGTCTTAAATATGTTAGGACTGTCTTGGCCTGTATCTAAGCCAGAACCAATAGTCCCAGCCTCATCCATAGCACCAACCACACTTGTGGTGGTGGTTCTCTCTGCTACATGGCTAGGACCACTAGAGGAGAACACTCCAGTAGTCCTTTGGCGTTTTTGCAACCTATATTGTGTTGGGGGAGAAGATGATGTGGATTGGGTGGATGTGGGTTGGTTAAGGGGTGTTTGAGTCTGTGAAGGATTGGTTTCAACGTTTGGATTAGGCATGTCAACGCCAACATTTAATGTGTCAGTGTCGAAGGGTTCTTGATCAATTTGCATGTGTTGTGGGGAAGGTAAAGGTTCAGGTATTGGGTCAAGTTGTGGTTGAGGGTCTGGTTGGGGTTGTGCTGCTCTGTTAGGACCATTGTAATAGTTAAATGTAATAGGTAGACTAGGAGGTATGTAGTTCCTCCTGGTCCTAGTAGTAGTAGGAGCAAGTTGTGCTCCTAGTTCTAGTCGAAGTCAAACTTTATTATCTATTTATTATTCTGTTAGGATATGCATGAGATATGTTAGGAAAGGATATGCATATCAGTTTTACACGTTTTGTTTAATGCTGTATTAGGGTTTCCTTGTAGTATAAAAGGAACCTTAGGCAGAAGGGTTATGTACACCTTCACCATACGTAGTTCTAGTCATTATCAATATTAGAAATTCTTAGAAAGGATCAAGTCTTTATAGTTATTCTGTTCTTCTTTATTATATTTGTATTCTACATTCATATTGTGTATAGAGTCTCTCTGTGGATCGACTTGTGATTACAGAAGTCATTCACCGTTCCTGACAGGCTGCAAGATCTACATCTAGTAGACCCAACAAGTGGTATCAGATCCTAGGAGGGTCTCTATACAAGAAGAATTAAGTTTTCTTATTACTGAAAATTTTGTTTTATCATGTCTGCCTCAACTTTTACTCAAACAGGAGAAGATAGCACTCCTAAAATTGTGCAACCTCAGCAGATCATTGCTACGGTCTCCAACACAAATGGTAAATTCCCTCTTCTGAAAAAGGATGAATATGATAACTGGGCAATGAAGATGGAATGGTGGATCACCAATACTGATCAAGATCTTTGGAAGATCATTCTGAATGGGAACAGCAGGATGCTAACTGGAAGAGACAAGAATGGTAATATTACTCTTCTTGACCCTAAATCTCATGAAGAAATCATAGCTATTCAGAAGGAGGTCAAAGCAAAAACGATTTTGCTTCAATCTCTCCCTGAAGATCACATGGGTGACTTCTACCATTTGGATGATGCCAGAGAGATCTGGAATGGCATAAAAGCAAGGTTTGGTGGGAATGAGGAGTCAAAGAAAATGCGAAGATCCATGCTGAGAGATGAATTCACAGAATTCAAAATCTCAGAAACTGAAGGTTTACATCAAGGGTATGACAGGTTTCAGAAGATATTGAGCCAATTGAATCAACTTCGGTCAAAGCCTGATGATGGTGATATTAATGCAAGGTTTCTTAAAGCCTTACCCTACTCATGGAATCAGGTGGTGATCTCTCTCAAAGCCAAAGGTGGGCTTGACTATCTCAACTTTGATGATCTGTTTCATAAGCTCAGAACTTTTGAACCTCATGTGAGAGGTTTTTCAAGTGACTCTTTTCCCACTCCTGCTAATTCTGCCTTTGTGAGTTCTATGGCATCCAGTCCCATGTCATATGCTAGTAGCCCAAGCAATATTGTGTCCTCTCAACATACTTTTCAGCATACTTCTGCTCCTGATCCTACTGCCAAGTCTGGTAGTATGGTAGAAGCTGTTCTCCATTCTTTTGTGGCTGATGTTGATGCTCAACAACAACTTGCTTTTGATGACTTCAAACAGGTCGATAAACTTGACCTGGATGAAATGGATCTTAAATGGCAGATGGCCATGCTCACTCTTAGGGTTCACAAGTTTGAGAAGAAAGCAGGACGGAAATTTAATTACAACCCTCGGGAGCCAGCAAGATTCGACAGAAGCAAAGTTCGATGCTATAACTGCCAGCAACAAGGTCACTTTGCAAGGGAATGCCCTAGCAAGAATGACCAGGAGAAGAGCAGGTACTCAGCTTTTAAGGTTCAGGAGGTAAAAGATGACAAGAAGGCATTGGTATCTGTTGACTCTATGGTCATCTGGAATGATCATCAGGCTTCTACTCTGGAATCAGCTGAGTCCTCGACTGACGTGTTTGCAATGGTTGCTGGGAATCTCTCTGATGCAGAAGAAGCAGACGAGTTTTCTCTTATGGGCATCTCACCTCAGGTACAACATTGTCCTCTTGGTTGTCATGATAAATACTCATAATTGTTGTCCCAATTTAATGAAGTAAATGATCAAAATGATAAGTACTTTTTAGAGGTACAAGCCTATAAGGCTTCTTTAAACACATTGGAACAACAAAAGAGGTGGCTACAAAATACTCAACGTGAGTATGAGGATAAAATTCGGATACTAAGCATCGATTTAGAAAACACAACTAATATGCTTAAATATACAGAAACAGTAAGAGATACCAGTATCAAAGAAAAACAGGAGATGCAAGAAAAATTAGATGCTACAATGCTGAGATTTGAAAAATGGCAAAAGGCACCTAAAAACCTTTCGAAATTAATTGATAGTAGCATGTCTGGTCGAACTAAAAGAGGCTTAGGACTTGAAAAATATATTGATTCAGAAGATGTGTTTGATTTATCTTTTTCAAGTGTCTTTGATGCTGACAAAGAGGACGAGGGAAAACCTAGTTACAATAGGTTTAAACCAGCAGCAGAAATGCATGTTGTCCCTCCTCCTCTTACTGGAACTTTTATGCCCACTTCATGGCATAATGACTTGGATGGATCACAGATGCATGAGTCCCCAAAAAGATCTACTAATTCTAATGACTTTGTCTCGTGTACTTTCAGTGACAAAGCCAGTGACTCTGCATCTCGTGGTTCAAGTGAAGAGTCAAGACCTACAAGTTCCAAGTTGAATGATCATCCTGCTACTGGTGCTAGGAAGTGTGAAGAAAGAGTTTCTGTTATGTCAAGTGTGTCTGGTCCTAGTTTATTGAGTCCTAGGAAGAATGTTTCTCCTAGAATTGTGTGTAATAATGTAGGCAGTATGAAACAATCTCATTCTAATAAAAGGTCTTTTAAAACATGTTTTGTTTGTGGAAGTGCATTTCATTTAATTAAAGATTGTGATTTTTATGACACACATGCTTCTGTTAATCATGCTTTTCCTGCTCCTGGTCCACCAGGAGCTGCCCCATATACTACTAGAAGACTCAATCCTAGTGCTCAATCGTTTTCTTCTTCTAGAAGGTCCTCTCCTTTAGTTTCTGATCATTGGAGAAACATTGGATTACAAACCACTAGTAATTATTTTCAAAATTTTAATCCAGTTTATCCACATAATTTGGACCACACGTATTTTGGTTTGAGAAGTTTGGGAACTGCTGTTAAGCCCTCAGCATGTTGTTCTTGGTCAAATAATACTACCCATATGATGCATAGGCAACCAAGGAACAACGGTGGATCTCATCAATCTTCTTGGCACTCTTCTAAAGATCCACAAGGCAGGCTCAAACCTGAAAAGGTTTGGGTCCCCTTAAGACACTAACTTTTTCATTTTTATTATCTTGTTGTTGTAGGTTACTCCATACCAAGATCCTAGTCTAGGCATTGTTGATAGTGGTTGCTCCAGGAGCATGACAGGAAATAAAAGTCTTCTCTCTAACTTTGTACCATTTCATGGAGGCAAGGTCTATTTTGGTGGGGGTGAAGGCAGGATCACTGGCAAAGGAACAATTAAGACGCCAAATCTAAATTTTGAGCAGGTCTACTATGTGGAAGCACTTCAGCATTTCAACTTGATATCTGTCTCTCAGGTTTGTGACAAGAAGCAGTTTGTTCTCTTCACTGATACTGATGCACTTGTGCTCTCCAAAGACTTTCCGCTTCTGGATGACTCACAAGTTCTCCTCAGAATCCCGAGAAGACACAATCTCTATAGCATCAAGCTGAATGAAGTCAATCCTACTGGTCAGATAGCATGTCTAGTTGCTAAAGCCTCAGAAGATGAAGCCACTCAATGGCATAGAAGGATGGGGCATGTGAACTTCAAGACCATTCACAAACTGGCGAATCTGAATTTGGTCTCTGGTTTACCTCCCAAGTCGTTTAGAAATGATATAAATTGTATTGCTTGCAGCAAAGGCAAACAGCACAAAGCATCCTTCAAGGCCATTACTGCTCTTAGTCTTATTACTGAACCATTGCAGCTACTACACATGGATTTATTTGGTCCTACTTCTATTAGGAGCATTGACCACAAACAATTCTGTCTTGTGGTAACTGATGGATATAGCAGGTTTTCGTGGGTGTTCTTCATGGCTGCCAAGAGTGAGACCTACTCAATTCTTAGAGATTTTCTTACCCTTATTGAGAACCAGTTGACCAAGAAGGTTAAAGGTATTCGTTGCGGCAATGGAACCGAGTTCAAAAATAAAGACCTCATAGCACTTTGTAATGCTAAGGGCATCAAAAGAGATTATAGTGCAGCAAGGACTCCTCAACAGAATGGCGTCGCAGAAAGAAAGAACAGGACACTAATAGAAGAAACAAGAACTATGCTTGCCGATTCCAAGCTTCCAACCATGTTCTGGACAGAAGCTGTTAATACTGCAAGTTACGTTTTGAATAGGGTTTCTATTACCAATCCTCACAAGAAGACTCCTTATGAGCTTCTAACGGGCAAAGTTCCAAATATTGCTCATTTGAAGCCTTTTGGGTGTCCAGTCACCATTCTGAATACTAGTGACTATTTGGGGAAGTTTGATGGCAAGGCAGATGAAGGATACATTGTGGGATATTCAGCTCACTCTCGGGCTTATCGTGTCTATAATCTCCAAGCCAAGCGGATCATTGAAACTATAAATCTCAAGTATTTTGAGGAGAAGACAAACATCCAAGGCAAGGGTCCTGAATGGTATTTTGATCTTGATTATCTTTGTGATTCGTTAGGATATTTTCGTTTCAAAACTAACCATGATGCAGGTCCACAAGTGTTTGCAACTTCTAGTACAAGTGTTCCTTCTAATCTTTCTGATTCAGATGATGAGGATGACATTTTTGTGGTTCCATCCTACTCCACCACAGTCTCTCCTACTCCTCCTAGTGATGAAACTCCATTGGATGTACCGGATTCCCAAGTAGCTCTTGACACTCTACTCAAACAACAACAAGAAGCTACCACAGCAGCTCCTCAAGGTGGTTTTGAGTTTCCCTTGGATACGCCTACTGACAACGCTGCTCCTGGTACCCCAGCTTCTGCTCCTAGTGCTAGCTTATCACCTACTGGTACTCCAGCTAGTGAGTCTGCTTCTAATACTCGTTTCTCTAGTCCTTCTGATTTGGGGAACCATCAAAAGAAGTCTTCTACCCAGCTGGATGATATTCATAAACAACCAGTAGATGGGATTTTCAACACTGCTTCATATGATGCGGACTTTGTTGGTGATCTCAATAACTTGGCACCAGAAGTGGAGGTCTCTTCCAATCCAGTCTTGCAATCACACAAAGATCATCCTACCACTCAAATCATTGTAGATCCTGGTTCTACTGTCAAGACACGCATAATGCAGAAGAAGGCCTCGTCTGATCATCATGCTCTTGTGAGCTATATTGAAGATCAAAAGCGTAATAATCATACGGACTTTCAACACTGTTTGTTTGCTTGTTTTCTTTCACAGGTGGAACCTAGGTCAGTTTCTCATGCTCTTGAGGATCAAAGTTGGGTGGATGCTATGCAGGAGGAAATGCAGCAATTCTTGTTTCAGAATGTTTGGGTTCTGGTTGACTTACCAGATGGAAAGACAGCAATCAATACCAAATGGATTCTCAAGAACAAGAAGGATGCACGGGGTATTGTCGTAAGGAATAAAGCTAGGCTTGTCGCACAAGGCCATACTCAAATTGAGAGCATTGACTACACTGAAGTTTTTGCTCCGGTTGCAAGGATTGAAGCCATTCGTCTATTTTTGGCTTTTGCTTCTTATGTGGGCTTTACGGTGTTTCAGATGGATGTCAAGAGTGCATTTCTCTATGGCAAAATTGATGAGGAGGTGTATGTCACTCAACCTAAGGGCTTTGTAGATCCACTTCATCCCAAGAAATTTTACAAGGTGGTCAAGGCTCTTTATGGATTACATCAGGCTCCTAGAGCTTGGTATGAGCGTCTTTCAACTTTCTTGTTAAAGAATGGCTATAGAAGGGGTACTATTGACAAAACACTATTTCTTAGGAGGAATACCAAGGACATTATCCTTGTTCAGGTTTATGTGGACGACATTATCTTTGGTTCTACTAGGAAGGAATGGTGTGATGAGTTTGAACACTTGATGAAAGGCGAATTTCAGATGAGTGCGATGGGAGAGCTTTCTTTCTTCCTTGGTCTTCAGGTCAAGCAACAATCGGATGGGATTTTCATCAGTCAAGATAAATATGTTCATGAGATTCTTCAGAAGTTTGACATGGATCCTCTTAGACCAGCAGCAACTCCTTATGAAGTTGCTAAAGTCAAACTTAAGAATGAGCCAGATCCCCCAGTCAATGTTCACATGTACAGGTCTATGATTGGCTCCCTCATGTATTTGACTGCATCACGTCCGGATATCATGTTTGCAGTAAGTGCTTGTTCTAGACACCAGGTGACTCCAACGGTTTCGAACTTAAATGCAGTAAAGAAGATTTTTAAGTATATCAAGGCTCAACCTAAACTGGGCTTATGGTATCCTAGAGAATCACCTTTTGTTCTAGAAGCCTATAGTGATAGTGACTATGCAGGTGCTAATAATGACAGGAAGTCTACTACTGGTGGTTGTCAATTTTTGGGTCGTCGACTTATTTCATGGCAATGCAAGAAACAGACAATAGTAGCTACTTCTTCAACAGAAGCTGAATACGTTGCTGCTGCTAGTTGTTGTGGACAGGTTTTGTGGATCCAAAATCAGATGTTGGATTATGGTTTCAATTTTATGAACACCAAAATTTTTATTGACAATCAAAGCACTATTTGCATTGTGAAGAATCCTGTTTTTCATCAGCGAACAAAGCATATTGAAATTCGGCATCATTTTATACGGGATGCCAATGAGAAGAAGTTGATACAGGTTCTTAAAGTTCATACGGATGATAATGTTGCTGATTTGTTGACAAAAGCCTTTGATGGTCCTCGGTTTAACCACTTGGTGGTTCACATTGGGATGGTCAATCCTTGAGGTCTAGGATTGAGGGGAGGCTAAGCCTAAGGGGAGGCTTTGTGTAAATATTCTTAGGACAGACTAACGTATTGGTAGATTTTAACAACTTATTACATTGGTTCTGGTGGTGTGTGTTACTTCTGGTGGAGGATTTTGCTCACTTCTGGTGGTTATGGTATTAAATGACTGGCTTCTGGTCCTCATTGGTCAGCTTCTAGTCATAATTGGTTGGCTTCTGGTGGTTTGAAATCCTTCTTTGTCAAGTGGTGATTGGCTTCTGGTACTGGTTTGGGACACTGTTCATTCCTTTTGTCCTTTGTTGACCACATTTTGCTTCTGGTCTGACCATTGTGTGCTTTGACTTTTGGTCAACGCTCCCAATTCTGGTATTTACATTTTTAATTAACTATGGTAAATTGGGAGTTGGGAATTATGTTTAAAAGGGGCAAGTGGTTACTATGCAATTATGTCTAATTTGAAAGGGCAACCCCCCATTAATAGGGGTCAATGAACAGTTACTATTTTCCTTATTTATGGTCAAATTAACCCCCTTGACTCAATCATTCCATTCATCACACACACAAAACCGATCCTACTCTCTCAACCCTAACCAAAATCCTTCTTCAATCAATTACTCAAGATCTATGGCTGCCCTAGTTTACCAACCTGCTCACAACAGAGTTGCCTATCTGGGTGATGGTCCACATCGTGATCATTTTGCTGACATTCTGGAATTCATTGAAGCTTCCAACCTAAGGTATGCGTTTACTGTATGTCCCACTATTTATGATAGTGTTATTCGTCAATTTTGGGCATCTGCTCGTCTTTGGATGTGGTTGGTCGTCCACGTGAACTCCATGCTACCATAGATGGGCGTTCATACGTGGTAACTGAGGCTTCTATTCGATCTTCCCTTCATCTTGAAGATGAGGGTGGTGTTGAGTCCATCCCCAATTCGGAGGTATTGGAGGGGATGGCTGCTATAGGGTACAATCATGGGGGGAAGTTTAACTTCCAGAAAATTAGGTTTTCCCCCCAATGGAAGCTTCTGGTGCATTTTCTAATTCATTGTATGAGTCCCAAGTCTGGGAGTTGGGATGCTTTCCCTACTCCTTTGGCTACTGGTCTTATTTGCTTGGCTCAGGGTAGAGTTTTTAATTTCTCTCATTATCTGTTTGAGGGAATGGTTAGTAATCTATCTACTGCTGGTTCTAGAAAGAAGTTTCTTATGTATCCTAGGTTTTTACAACAAATACTGGTTTGCATTCCTTGTGATAGGACTGAACATGTGCCGTCTAATCTTACTGCAAAAGTGTATTATAATATGGTCCATGGGTTTACCGGGGAGTGGAGGCCCCTTACTGAGGCCATGTTGGGACTGGCTCAGGGTCCTATGGGTGAGGAGGAGGAGGCTCCTGAGTTTGTTGTGATTGATGATGACCCTATGGAGGAGGAGGCTCCTACTGGTGGTGCTTCTCATGTGGTTGAGGAGGAACTGGTTGAGGAGGTGGTGGTTGAAAAACCATCCCCTTCCAAGGCTGGTCCTTCTTCAGTACCACACAAGTCTCCATTTGTGGAGACTCCACCTCCTAGTCCTGCTCCACACTCTGCTGATAAACCTTTTGGTGCTAGTACTCCACATGTTGACCCATATGTTGCTTCGGGCTCCAATGACGCCTTCCCTGACCCGAGTTCTCTTGGTGGGCAGGCGGAGGAGCCTACTACACTTATGTCGTTACTTGATCTTATGCACAGGTATCATGAGCGGATTATTTCATTGGAAGCTGATTTGAATCAACACCGGAAGCTTACTAGGGAGTTTGTTCTTCCTCTGGCTGATCGCATCGAAGCTTTGGAAACTCAGCAAAGACGACGAAAGAAGCATGTGATCCACTCTGATTCTAATGAGGAGGGTACGGAGCGTGTTGAGGATGGTTTGACATTGTTGGCAAATGCTGCCTTTGCTGATAAATTGTATGATGATTTGCCGGTTCCTCCGACATCCTCCAGTGTTCCTTCTCCTGCTGCTATTCCCACTCCTATGGATGGTGATTCTGGTCTTGCTGCTGGTTCCAATGCTGGTCCATCCCATGATTCAAAGGGGAAGGCCCCAATGACTGATGCTCCCTCACCATCTCACAAACGTACCCGCAGACAGCTTGAAGAGGATAGGCAAGGTGAGGAGGTTGCTCAACGGATTTAAGCCGAGATTGATGAACCTGATAGGGCTGTAGAAGAGGCGCTTCAACAGCGGAGGCGTGAACAAGTTCAGCACGATGCAATGCATTGGAGTGATAGTGATTGGATGCAGGTATTGACTATTCTTACCATGGATTATTCCTAGTTCACTGATCTTTTGGGTGACGATGTGGATGAGCATAACTGTATTCCAAGAGCCATGGTGTTGATGCGCAAGCAACAGTTGGCCCTTGCTGCACAGCTTCGTGAGAAGAGAAAGAACAGACCTTTATCAAGAACTGAGGAGCGCAAGCAGATGCAGCGATATGTGAAGTATCAGTCCGCTGCTCATTTTAATGCTCCTTGGAAGTGGGATAGGGTTCGGGCATTATCTTTTGATGAGCTCAAGGCACTTTATGAGCGTATGGTTAAGCGTCAGAGTCAACCAATTCCGGAACGATTTATCTACCATCCTCGTGTGGTGACCTCTTCTTCGCCTGCTGTTACTACTGGTCCTTCATCTGCTCCTACTCCTGGTTCTGCTGCTAGTCCATCGGTTTTTGTTGCTACTTTAGTTGGTACCACTACTTCTCCTTTGGTTGCTCCTTTGGGTTCTTCTTCAGGTCCTGCTACCACCACCACACATTCTACCACCACCACCTTTGCTACCACAACAACTACAACTGCTACACCTGATATGCCATCCCCATCACCACCGGTTCCTGGAACTCAACCTATTCCTACTTCTAGTGCAGCTCCTATTGATCCCTTGGGTGGGCAAACTAATGAGTCTACTTCTCCTGCTCCCACTGCTGCTGCTGAGGTAAAGGTAAAGGTTGAACCCACACCTAGTGATCCCACACCTCGACGTTCGCTTCGCCAGAAATCAGCTCGACGTGTTAGACGTGGCAAGACGATCCCTTATGAGAAGCGTGATCCTGAAAATTTGATCGATGCAGCTTCTGATAGTGATTCTGATTTGCCTTTGGGAAATGGAAATATTACTGGTTGGACGGTTGAGCGTTCCACAACTCTTCCTGGTATGGTATCCCATATAATTACTTTGAGTGATGGGTCTGTGCGATTAGTTTCGGGTTTGCAGGGTGTGTTGTCTTGGACTGATCGTAAAGATCTTATGGCTTTATATGGATTTTTGGACTCTGGCATGCCTTTTGACCCCATGGCTGTGTCTTCCTGGCCTGGCCTGCGTATATGGGATGATCTTAAGCTGATGCTGGATGCACCTCCTCATGCTCCTGTTTCTGGTATATGGAAGGATCAGTTGCAATGGGTGATTCAGCGATGGAAGTTATATGCAGGATGTGGTGTGTATATGTTGGAATTGGAATCTGGTCATATGGTTTTCATGCTCACAGATGTGGAGTATCCTTTGACGATTTCTTCGATGGAGGCTATGTTGGCTAGTCACTTGCAAATTTCCAATGCTCCATCAGGAAATGAGTCCTCTATGGCCACAACATTGGTGGAAGGCATTCAGGCACGTTTGAAGGCGGATAAGAAGGCTGCTTCTGGTTTGTGATTTGGTGGGGTTGTAAGTGTTTCTGTTTTGTATTTTATGTTCATTTGTTCTTCTAATCATTCTTTTCACCAATATGTAAAGTGATTGGTGAATTTCATTCTTTATAGTTAAAAAATAAAATAAAAATAAAATAAAAATAAAACAATACTTTTTATATAATATCTGCTTATAATTTTAACACAACTTGGATTTTATACTTGTGAATATGATACCATTTGCTGCTTCACACTATGGGTTCTGGTTACTGAATTGTGCTTGTGCTGGTTACTGGTTTCACTTGGTGTTGGACTTGGTCCTCACAACAAATGGTTCAAAACTTACCATGTCTCATCGACAAGAAAGAGTTGATTCACCTTGAGGGTACGGCTCCTGGTGCGATTCTCAAATCCGTTGATGGTTGCCAGGTTACCCAAAACTAGATGGTTTTCACTTGCCATGGTCCTAGACTGAAAAGTGGCTAATCCAAGGGGGTACGACTCTTGGTAAAGATCTTATCAAATTCGTTGATAGTTGTAATAGCTTGCTTAAAGCTATAGGGTTTTCAACTCACCGATGCTTCATTGCTAAGAGTTGGCGAGTCCAGAGGGGTACGGCTTCTGGTGAAGACATATCAAATCCGTTGACGGCTGTGATGGTTTGCCTAAAATCATCAGGGTACTCCCACTCACCATTGATTCACGTTCTAAGAGTTGGGTTGGGTTCTAGTCTCCCAGGGTGATGCTTATTCCACCAGAAAGACTGGCTAGCCCAAGAGCGAGCAGCTACTTGGTAAAGGCTCATCAAATCTGCTCATGTTGCTAAAAAGATTCAACACGATGCTGATTTGTTCCAAGCTTTAGAGAAGCTTCTAGTGGTTCATGTTGCGGCGGTTTTTCTGATTCTTATCTTGCTGATGCTGCTATTGGTTTTGCTGATTCAATCCTCGGGCTTTATTTGCACATTTTCAAGGAAACTTGAACTCAACAGGTCAAATTCAAGTTTAGGAGAGGATTGTTAGGACCATTGTAATAGTTAAATGTAATAGGTAGACTAGGAGGTATGTAGTTCCTCCTGGTCCTAGTAGTAGTAGGAGCAAGTCGTGCTCCTGGTTCTAGTCTAAGTCAAACTTTATTATCTATTTATTATTCTGTTAGGATATGCATGAGATATGTTAGGAAAGGATATGCATATCAGTTTTACACGTTTTGTTTAATGTTGTATTAGGGTTTCCTTGTAGTATAAAAGGAACCTTAGGCAGAAGGGTTATGTACACCTTCACCATACGTAGTTCTAGTCATTATCAATATTAGAAATTCTTAGAAAGGATCAAGTCTTTATATTTATTCTGTTCTTCTTTATTATATTTGTATACTACATTCATATTGTGTATAGAGTCTCTCTGTGGATCGACTTGTGATTACAGAAGTCATTCACCGTTCCTGACAGGCTGCAAGATCTACATCTAGTAGACCCAACATGCTCCAATGACATCAATCATAGCTGGGGTGAGGGGTAAGTCACGGTGAGGGGGTGAGTTCATCTTTGTAGAAATTGCTTTCTTTTGCACAGGGATCTCATAAAAATCATCATGATCCCTTGTGCAGTTATTTTGCACATCAAAAACCATTCGTAAAAATATGGGATAAGCTAATGTCATCTTATTCCCTTTGTTTTTACACATGCCCTCAAAAATCATTTTGGAATAATTAATCTTTTGCCCAGTAGCAATGCACACAATAGCACTAGCAATAGATCTATTGATCTCATTGTGTGCAGTACACTTGGGACTCAAACATTGCAAGAGGACATGTATTAGGTACTTCCAGGCTAGGGGAAACTCCTGTTTATGATATTTGTTTAAAGTTCCCTCATCAGGGAAAGGATAACCCAAAGCCCTTAGTCCTTGTTCTATTTCATGAATGGGGAGGGTGGTTATAGCATCTGCATCATCAAGATGCAAAGCTTGGCGAACCAAAGCTTCAGTAACCACCCATGTGCGCCCATGAACAATAGATGATAATGTAGTCACTCTATTAACTGTTGAGGAACTAACACTATTCCAAAACTGCTTAATATGTGTGACAGGGATGAGAGGAGCATGAGAAAGAGCATACCTAATTAGGGATGCATTCAAATACGCCACCATCTGTGTATATTGGGGAAACAGAGTATCATCAGCGTCCAAATATGCTAGCATGTTGTGTGGACTCCTGAATCCCAATTCCAAATCAGTTGGTTTAAATTTTGGTGCCATTGTTGAAAGCTGTTTGAATGAATGATAAAGATGAAGTATAGGAGAAAGTATTGTTAGACAAGAATGATAGGTACCCTGTTTAAAAATAAGAGCCAAATATATAGGAGAGAAATATGCATGTGATTGGTCAAAAATAAGGCAACTATTTTCAAAATGCAATCATGAAAATATTGAAAAGAAAATAAGTTATCTCATGCATTAATTAAAAGTTATCTACTCCCAAAATTACGGCCCCAAAATTCGTCAAAAATAACAACTGGGTAGGTCCCATTGAGTGTCAACGGTCAAAACTAACCCATCAACGCCCAACAGCTATATTCTTGTCAACGTTTGCCAAAGCCATGTCAGCGTCTAAATTGGTCACAACAACGCTTGGAAAAATACTTGTCAGCGTCCAAAAATAAAAATTTATAAAAATGAAAAATGACCTTAACAAAGTAATTTATCCTAGAGAAGATAACCTATAAGTTGATAATTATTATAGGGCGGCAAGCACTGTCCAGTTATGCACACTTGCTTATGCAAGATAGACATAACAATCCTCTAGTGTCCCTTGCTAACCAAAACTCTTAACAACTAAGTTATCTCAGAAAATTCCTTGTTACTCCCAGGTAAAACTCATGATAAAATCATTCCCAAGTTTCCCAACAGACCATAACCAATTCTAGGCCAAAAATGTCTTGGCATCATGCATAGTATATCAACTTTGCATGCTACAGTGCCTCATGATTTAGTAAAACTAACTCATACTCACCTGTGGACACAATCTAGAATTGTGATAAGAGTATCATAACGATACCCGAAAGTCCTAAAGGTTCCTAAAACCTCCCCTTAAACTGTGATACATATGTTGCCAAAAATATGCATGAATGATGAGATGGCATTTATACATGATCTCATCGTTCTTTTCGGGCTTTAATTGCATAAAAATGTCATAAAATACCGTATATATGCTTGTGTTTGTTTACTTGTGTATTTTAGGTATGGATATCGTGAAAAAGACAAAAGATCACAAGTTACAAGGAAAAACGGACACGAGAAACGAAGACGTACAAAGAACCGGGCCCTAATCATGGAATTCTCAACAAAATACCTTGAAGACTTGAAGACAAACAAGATTGATCCTCATTTATTGAAGAAATGACACTTAAAACCCTTGTATATTAATAATTACAAGTTTGGTCCCTTAAGTTTGTCAAAATTACACAAAAGGTCCTTCAACTTTGAAGAAATGGCAAGATTAGTCCCTCAACAAATCCAAACTGCCAATAATGGTCCCTCATGAATATTAAGATACATTGAAGACCTTGGAAGATCAACATTGTCCAAAATCAGCCCTTGCAATATTCAAAAGTGTAAAATATAACCCTTGAAACACTTTTGTATAAAGTTTGTGCCAAAAGTGACAAATGGTGAAACGTTGATACATGTAAAATGGGCGCTGATAGAAGTTTACATCCAAGTGACAAAAGAAAGGAAGGACAAGGGCTGAATGTGTGCATACTGAAACATTTAAACACACAAACACGCGCCAAACAACTCCACTCCACCAAAAACGGATCAAAAGGACAACTATTCACCTTTACAGCCCAGATTTTACACCAACTTAAACAAAGGGTAAAATGAAATTACCCAGGCACACGTTTGATTCACACATGCAGGAACCTATCCCACACACAAAACCCTCATCTCCACTCACTATGGACCCCACCCCAATACCCTTTCCACCAATCAGCAAGCAACTTAGCCTCCAAGTCATGTGACGTGTCAAGATCAACAGCTAAGAGCCTTTGCTTGATCACAAAGCTAAAATGAACGTGTGGGATCATTTTGGACAGCTCAACAACAACAAACGTACTCAAGGACTTAGGGCATTTAGGGAATTTCACATCTAGGGTTTGTGAACAGTGTAACCTTGACATTTGCCTATAAAAAGACTCCTCAACATGTGAGAGAGCTTTTGTTCCAGATTTTAGCTTTTAATCTTTGTAATTCCTTTTTATGAAATAAAGTTTAAATTTCTTAAAATTCTGAGTTTTAATCTGTTATTTATAAAAGTTTGGTGTTGGAGAAGCTAAAATCTGAGTTCCATTATCATTGTTTGAAGGTTTTTGAGGCAAGGTTTTAAGTGATAAAGCTTGTGCATCAAAAATCAGAAGTTGGCATATTATTTTGATCTCACTTTGTGTTTGTTCATCTTAGCAGCATTGGAAGCTGGTACTTGTTTTGCTAGTACCTCAGCTCAAACAATCCAGGGCCTGGATGTAGGTCTTGGAGGTTTGCACCTTCTTCCCTTTTCATTTTCTCTTTAAGTTTCTGAATATTTGTGATTTTTGTGGATTTGTGCTTGAATCTGTGTTATTGTGGATGTTTATTGTTGATTTGGCTTAGTTTGATGTTTATGAGGTGTTATTGATCTGATTTGTGGGTTGAATCTTAATGATCCTTTGAAAATTTGTGAAAATAAGTTTTAAAAGGGTGTTTGAGATTACTGCATAAGTTGGATTTGTGGTTTGATAAGTGCTTGTGTGTTGTATGCAAGTATTGGTATCTGCTATTTGGGAGTATTTGTGCATCTGTTTGCAGGTTTTGTGGTATTAAACACATTGATTCATAGATTGGCTCTAAAATCTTCATAACTTGGTAAAATTGGGTAGGATTTTGAGGACACCTAGATCTAAGCATAGGTTAAGGGTAACAAGTGCTAAATCATAGCTAATCACACCAGGGTAGAGGGATTTGAGGCTTCAAATTGGATCAAGTGTCAAGTATATCAGCAAACTTGTTTCTGCATATGTTCTTTGTTCATCAGTAACTTTTTATGCTTTGATCTTGTTATTTACTTTGATTCAGAGTTTGATTATTGTTGCTTTGTGTTTATTGCTAGTTTATATAGCTTGTGTGGATATTTGGCTATTTGGATTGCTTTGTTCATAGCTCATAAGCCCACTGGCTTATTGGCTTATTTGTGCCAAAACACATCAAGTTTACCCAACTGGTAAGCCTTGATTCACAAGGTTTGCACTCAAACCTTGACCAGCTGGGTGAAAAACTAGTCCTTGCACTTCATTAAGTCTGTCAACGCCTACTTTGTTCCTGTCAGCGTTTGATTTCAACCTGTCAGCGTTTGATTATAACTTATCAGCGTTTGACTTTTTGGGCCCAAAAACCCATTTGTGTTGACTGTTTTTAGATTTGGCCCATTTGAGGGCCCATTAGGGGTATTTTGGTAATTTCACTTTCATTTTCTGATTATTTAGGTTAAAATACACTAGTTTGCAAGTTTTTAGAATTTTTTATAATTTTTGGATTTTTAATATTATTTTATTATTATTTTATTATTATTTTTAAAATTTCACATTTTCCAACTTTTTACATTTTTCTTAGGTTAAATACATTAAAATAGGAATTTAGCAACTTTTAGAATAATTTTATCACTTATAGATTAATTTTTATAATTATTTTAAGTTTTAATAGTTTTAAATTCATTTTAAATAGTTTTTATTAGTTTTAAAATTTCTAGAAATTGGTTTTAATCATTTTAGGTCATTTTAGAGGTTTATCAATTGAAAAAATCTTTATTTGGGCTTTTTGATAATTTATTTGATTTTTAGGGCTTTAATTAGCATTTAAAAATTGAATATTTAATTATTTAAAAGGTTTAAAAAAGTTTTGATAATTGGTAAACTCTTAGATTCTTATTTTTGATTTTTGGTGAATTTTTGGTAATTTTTAGAATTTATTTTATTTTTGGTGATTTTTTTTAGGTTCTACGTCTTAACTTTCTAATAGTTAATTTTTATTTTTTCGACTTCGTCATTTTCTCTTCTAATCCCCTTCTAAACCAATCATTAATCACAAACATTTGGCAAGTTTTTCACACACATATACCTCCTTGGGAAACGAACTTGGACTTCATTTGGGTCATTAGTGCTCGGTTTTCCTAAACCGACACTTAATACTACCACTATTTGTCATCCTTTTCCTAAAGGGTACAAAAACTCTACATCAAATTTTGGCGCCGCTGCCGGGGAGGTGTGTCGTGATTAATTTGAATTGTTTTTTTTAATATTAACCAAATAGTATTTGTATTAGTAGAACTCTACTAATACGTATTATCGGTTTTCTTGGTTTTTTAATATTAACCAAATAGTATTATCTCCAAAAGTGTGAAAACACAACCTTAATTGGGATTTGATCTCCTAATTATTGTATTCGAATCTCAAACAAAAAGAAAAAGGCAAAAATAGATAAATACTTTCGTGAAGCTCGATTTTGAAAAATACAAACTATAAGGTGGGTATAAGGCGGGTATTATAAAATATACCCTAAGGAAAAAGGCTCTTAAGTGCTTCGCGCCGCCTCGTTTCCCCGCTTGCTTGTGAGTATTTTGAGATTGAAGGCTAATCGAGGGTTTTGCCGCCCAAAGTATTATTACGTATAATATATTTGCTTGGTTTCTTTGTGATTAAACCCTCTTGAACAATTTGGTTTTCACCAAAGTTCTAAAGTCATTAGAAGGCGTTCACTCCACGTGATCGTTTTCATTCCTTTGAGGCTTCTTTAATCAAGAGTTTGATTCGAGGAGAGATTTTGTAGATTGTTGTCTACGAAGATACACCAAAATCCAAAAAAATTAAATATCATCAAAAACACAAAAAAATTAAAAATTCACAAAACACCCAAAAAGAATCTTCTTTGCTCACCTCCCATTCTTCGTGAAGTTTATGATCACTCGTAATCAAGCAAAACGAGCTCGTAAACGACTTCAAAAGCAAGCCAATCAAGAGACGTTGATTGTTGAAGAACCTCCAATTGTTGAACCTATTGTAGAACAAGAAGTCGTCATGGCTAATCGTACTATGATGGAATTGCTACAAGCACCCACCGAGGGTTTTGGAGAGGCTATTGTGATTCCCGCCATCCTTGCGGAGAATTTCGAAATTAAGACGGGTTTGATGTCGATGTTGCAAGCAAATAAGTTTCGAGGTCACGAGAAAGACAACCCGCATTACCACATTAGGAATTTCAACCGTCTCACCGCCACTAGCAAATTTAAGGATGTTCCACATGACGCCATTAAGATGATGTTGTTTCCATACTCGTTGGATGGACCCGCAAAAATTTGGCTCGAGAAAGAACCGCCAAATTCGATTTTGACATAGGCCGACCTCGTTTCTAAGTTTGTGAACAAGTTTTTCCCACCATCTAAAACAACACATTTGAAAAATGAGATTTCACGATTTGTGCAACGTAATAATGAAAGTTTTTCAATGGCATGGGAACGATTTAAAGAGATGTTACATGAATGTCCACACCATGATTTTACGGAATTGCATCAAGTAGATACTTTTTATAATGGGCTTAATGATCATGAACGAGATTATTTGAATGCCGCCGCGGGTGGTAATGTTTTGTGCAAGACGACAAATGAGGCTTTACAAATCATTGAAAATAGATCTAAGGTTTATAACCCTCGTAACACACCGAGTGTTGCCAATATGGGTTCGTCATCTTCGTCACAATCGTCTCGTAGCATTAACGCCTTACATGATGAAGCTAATGAGGAAAATCGGTTTTTTGATAGATTTGCTAATCTAATGTCCCATTGGAAGGCTCAAGAAGCTTCCAATTCCGCTTCGGTTAAAGCGGTTGCTAAGAGTTGTTTATCTTGTGGGGGAGCTCATGATCTTTCCGAGTGCATTACCGCGGATGGTAACACTTCGAGTGCTTATGTAGCAACGGGAACTTACAACCAAAACGGTCAAGGTTCCCGCCAAAATCAAGCTCCACCCAATCAAAATGTTAACAATTATCGAAACAACAACCGAGGTAATTACCAAGGCAACACACACAATTACAACAAAGGGAATTATCAAAGTGGGAATGGACAAATCTCTAATCAAAATCAAAACCGTGATTTTCAAAACACTACACAAGGTTTTCAAAATGCTCACACTAAAAATTTGCAAGGAGAATTTTTGGATTATGCAAAAGCAAATGATGCTAAATTTGATAATATGCAACGTGAGATGATTAGCTTAAGATCCGAGTTGAAAAACGAGCTTAAAAATGAACTTGCTAATGAACTTAAAACTCATGCAAACAAAATGGAAGGAAATGTCCAACGTCTTCAACAAAACCAACAAAAGATGGAATTAGGACAACATGAGATTAAGCAAGAGTTATTAAAAGCGGATGCTAGGCAATCAAAATTTGAGGACCGAATGGCTAAAATGTTTGAAGCAATCATGTGTAAGCCCTCTTCTTCGGGTGGTCTTCCTAGTGATACCATTAACAACCCAAGGGGAGAATTGAAGGTTGTTGCTACACGAAGTGGTAAAACTTTCAAGGAACCAATCTCTCGTACAAGTACTTCTAAGGAGAAGGAAATCGAGAAAGAACCCGAGGTGATGGTCGAAAAGGAGCATATTACAATCCCACGAAGTACCGCTCATACCACACCTACGGTTGAACCAATACCAATTGTGGAACCCGAGTTTCCAAGGCTGTTGCCTAATGACCAACCCACACCACCTTCACCTTTACCTTACCCTTCAAGACGTAACAAAGAGAAAGCACAAGAACGGAACAATTATCAATTTGAGCTATTTATGAAAATGTTTCGTGATATGCATTTTAACATAAGTTTTGCCAACGCTCTTATCATGATGCCTCGATTTGCCGCAAACTTCAAAAGTATGCTAAACAACAAAGAGAAGTTACAACAATCGTCTAGTTGTTCATCGGTTTTTCTTAGCCGCATACCACAAAAAGTCGGTGATCCCGGTAAATTTTTGATTCCGTGTGCTATTCAAGATATGGAGGAATGCTACGCCTTGGCCGATCTTGGTGCTAGTATTAATTTAATGCCTCTTGAGATTTTCAAATCACTTTCACTTCCGGCTCTTACTCCTTCGAACATGTCCATCGAGATGGCCGATCATTCTACGATTCTAGCATGTGGAGTAGCCGAGGACGTTTGCGTTAAAGTCAGAAAGTTTTACTATCCCGTTGACTTTATCGTTGTAGACATTCCTATCGATCGAAAAGTTCCTCTCATTTTGGGTCGTTCATTTTTGGATACATCAAGAGCACTCATCGATGTTCATGCTCGAAAAATCACCCTTCGTTTCAATGAGGAAGAACTTGTCATCAATGCAACACAAAACTCCAATCTTTCTCATGTCTATTCTATTGCTACTTTAAACCATGGTGATTCAACCAATGTCGTTTGCAAAGAATTTTCACCAAGACTTTTAGGAAATGTCGCCAAAAACAATTTACCATTTCCTCCGCCGGTGGAGGTTATGAGTGTAAAGCCTACAAAGAAGAAACCGTCAACACTTGAATTGAAAAATCCTTCGCCTCACCTCGAACATTCATTCTTGAAAAGTGTTGATAAGTTGCCGGTTTCTACGGAAGATCTTTTGGATGATGAATATGTAGACCCCAATGGGGAGGTTTTCTTCGTCGATAAACGTTTTGAGAACTTGCCACCACCAAAAGCAAAACGGTTTCAAAATGTGAGAATTTTTAATGTGACTAACATCGTCTTAGAAACACCGAATATTTTCGACATAATCAAAAAGGGTTTTCATAAGGAGAGTTTTAAAGATAAAAAAGGAAAAGATTTTAAATGTGATTTAATTGATTTTTCTACAAATCTAACTCCGTCATAACCACGTGTTTTGAGTGCTACAAGCTCGTCTACCACTTTTGACGATGCTTTGTGTGGTTCTAGTATGGGGGAAGCCCCTTACGTTCCCTCATCCTTATCCACCGAGGACGAGATATTCGATCCCGGAATTTCATGTAAAGGGAAATCTCGGTCTTCCACCGATGCAATAAATGGAAAATCTTTCTATTTGCTTGGTGCGAGTCTACCTCGAGTAGCTCAAAAGTTTGTCTTACCAATTGTCTCACCCTTCTACTTATCATCTCTTTTCTTCAAACTCTTTGAGTTTATGGCACATGTTGAAGTGGCGTTGATTTGTTTTTCCAATGAAAACGAGAACACCATCTTCGACCCCGGTATTTTGCATCATTTAAGGACTTAGTCCTTTATACCGGTTGCTTTTTGGGCCTTGTTTATCATGTAAGCCCCATTAAAAAAATTGACCATACCATGATTTTCCCTAAATGTTCACATTTTGAGGGGGATCGAGTCGAGCTCATGACTCGGTAATCAAAAACGAGGTGCCTCGTGGGGGAGACCCCATGCTTATCTTTTATGCTCACTATTCACTAATAAGGGGACTTGTACCCTTTCAACTCGTTGTCTCGTGGTTGTTTGTGATTGTGTTATCTAGATCATCATCATCTACGATTGAAGACTCTCGTGTTCGTTTACGTGAGCCTCCATCGTTCGTTTGAAGAAGTTTTTCACGATTCCATGACATATCCTTTATTGTTCTAACAATTATCTTTTAGCATAATTAATAAACGGCTTTAGATATATTGTTGATCACCCTTTCCATGCTAGATCCTAAGCATTCGACTCTTCGTCTCTAGTATGGGGGTGCTCCACCTTTAGACTCGAAACATTGAGGACAATGTTTACTTTTAGTATGGGGGGGTGAATAGGTACTTGCTTTGCTACGTCCTCACGCTTTCTAATTTTCAATGTTTTGTTTTGCTAATAAGGCTAAAAATGGCCAAATTTTAAAATTTTTCTTAGTTTTCATAAGTGTTTTTAAGACACGAATGTATATTTTCCGATGGATAGAATAAGAGTTAATTTTTGACTTGATGGGCATTTGGAGCCATTTACATTCCTTAACCCGCTCAATTCAAGTTTTGCTAGACTTTTATATAGGGAGCTTTAAAACGCGAAAGTCTTAATTCATACGGGTTAAGAACAAGAACTTCTCGCAAATTCCTATAATTGATTCTAGAAAGTCACTTATCAAGGGAACTATAAAACGCATTCTCTAAGCTTGAAAAAGTCCAAGAAAGTGCAAGATCCTATAGGTGGCTTGAAAACCAAAAACTTTGATTTGATATAGTCTTAATGAAAGCTAATCCGAGTCTCTTTAATTAGAGGTCTTTATATAGTGAAGAACGAGAAATGATAGAGTTAGACAAGTGATCATGCTAAACGTAGAACATGAAAGTGTTCTTTCAAAAACTCATATGTTTTTAATTGTGGCTTTTTCTTCGCATAAGATCAATGGATTAGGAATAAATCATAATTGCAATAAGTAAGGTCATACGATTTGAAAAGTTACTTAGCCTCTAGCGCAAGATCGTTTAAAAGTTGCTCGGGGTTGAGTAGAGTTCATAGCCAAGGCATAACTTATTGAAGCGGGACGCGAAGATTGGCGATCATCCTAAAAGGCCCTAACAATGCATGAGGAGCTCTATTTTTGCTAAAGATCCAAAGATGATGTGAAGTATCATTATTCCTAAATCAATATGAAGGATCGAGACACACGACGAGAAGCAATTACTCCCCTAAAGAATGGAGAAAGTCTATCCAAAAAGATCCTAACAAGGTATGAGGATAAATATATCCAAGTCCGAAAAGGAGGCGGATCGTTGTATATCAAAATCCAAAGTAAAGATTAAAGAAAAATGATGAAGTCGTGGTCCTATATGAAGAATCTCTCAAAAACCTCAAGTGAAGAAATTCCAAATATATGAAGAGAAGACCATAATTTCAAGAACGTCTTCCCAAGATTTGAAGTATGAAGTACATGCCAAATATCGGTCCGAGAAAGGTCTCAAATCGTGAAACGAGTTATGCCAAGATATGAACTTAAGGAGATACACGAGAAGCCGTTTTAAAAGATTTTGTCCTTCGGCTAACTATTGATCAAATCGTGCTACTTTGCTTTCGGACTAATAACTACTCAAATAAGTCAATATGAATCACTTGTGATCCATGTCAAATAGATAAAAATGCTAGTAACCCATTTCCTTTTATAATAACTAGGATTGCGGGGAGAAAAAGTATTACACAATTTGGACGTATGAGTAGTGTTAGCATTATGACTTGTACCAACAATGATCTTGTTTTTGCACTTAGCATGGAATGTATGACAATCAAGGATGACGAAGTTTACTCTAAGGGACATTAACTTGTTTCTATTCTTTGACCCTAAAAGTCACTTTTTGTGATGAAAATCATACATTATGTCTTTACACATCATCGTAGTATGTTGCAAGTCTTTTACTCTTCAATAAAAGTTAATAAAATTTGAACTTTGGTGATGCTTAGATACTTTGTTCTAGCATTGCGTGAGGGCACGGCAATGGCTTAGTATGGGGGAGTGATGAGATGGCATTTATACATGATCTCATCGTTCTTTTCAGGCTTTAATTGCATAAAAATGTCATAAAATACCATATATATGCTTGTGTTTGTTTACTTGTGTATTTTAGGTATGGATATCGTGAAAAAGACAAAATATCACAAGTTACAAGGAAAAACGGACACGAGAAACGAAGCCGTACAAAGAACCGGGCCCTAATCATGGAATTCTCAACAAAATACCTTGAAGACTTGATGACAAACAAGATTGATCCTCATTTATTGAAGAAATGACACTTAAAACCCTTGTATATTAATAATTACAAGTTTGGTCCCTTAAGTTTGTCAAAATTACACAAAAGGTCCTTCAACTTTGAAGAAATGGCAAGATTAGTCCCTCAACAAATCCAAACTGCCAATAATGGTCCCTCATGAAGATTAAGATACATTGAAGACCTTGGAAGATCAACATTGTCCAAAATCAGCCCTTGCAATATTCAAAAGTGTCAAATATAACCCTTGAAACACTTTTGTATAAAGTTTGTGCCAAAAGTGACAAATGGTGAAACGTTGATACATGTAAAATGGGCGCTGATAGAAGTTTACATCCAAGTGACAAAAGAAAGGAAGGACAAGGGCTGAATGTGTGCATACTGAAACATTTAAACACGCGCCAAACAACTCCACTCCACCAAAAACGGATCAAAAGGACAACTATTCACCTTTACAGCCCAGATTTTACACCAACTTAAACAAAGGGTAAAATGAAATTACCCAGACACACGTTTGATTCACACATGCAGGAACCTATCCCACACACAAAACCCTCATCTCCACTCACTATGGACCCCACCCCAATACCCTTTCCACCAATCAGCAAGCAACTTAGCCTCCAAGTAATGTGACGTGTCAAGATCAACAGCTAAGAGCCTTTGCTTGATCACAAAGCTAAAATGAACGTGTGGGATCATTTTGGACAGCTCAACAACAACAAACGTACTCAAGGACTTAGGGCATTTAGGGAATTTCACATCTAGGGTTTGTGAACAGTGTAACCTTGGCATTTGCCTATAAAAAGACTCCTCAACATGTGAGAGAGCTTTTGTTCCAGATTTTAGCTTTTAATCTTTGTAATTCCTTTTTATGAAATAAAGTTTAAATTTCTTAAAATTCCGAGTTTTAATCTGTTATTTATAAAAGTTTGGTGTTGGAGAAGCTAAAATCTGAGTTCCATTATCATTGTTTGAAGGTTTTTGAGGCAAGGTTTTAAGTGATAAAGCTTGTGCATCAAAAATCAGAGGTTGGCATATTATTTTGATCTCACTTTGTGTTTGTTCATCTTAGCAGCATTGGAAGCTGGTACTTGTTTTGCTAGTACCTCAGCTCAAACAATCCAGGGCCTGGATGTAGGTCTTGGAGGTTTGCACCTTCTTCCCTTTTCATTTTCTCTTTAAGTTTCTGAATATTTGTGATTTTTGTGGATTTGTGCTTGAATCTGTGTTATTGTGGATGTTTATTGTTGATTTGGCTTAGTTTGATGTTTATGAGGTGTTATTGATCTGATTTGTGGGTTGAATCTTAATGATCCTTTGAAAATTTGTGAAAATAAGTTTTAAAAGGGTGTTTGGGATTACTGCATAAGTTGGATTTGTGGTTTGATAAGTGCTTGTGTGTTGTATGCAAGTATTGGTATCTGCTATTTGGGAGTATTTGTGCATCTGTTTGCAGGTTTTGTGGTATTAAACACATTGATTCATAGATTGGCTCTAAAATCTTCATAACTTGGTAAAATTGGGTAGGATTTTGAGGACACCTAGATCTAAGCATAGGTTAAGGGTAACAAGTGCTAAATCATAGCTAATCACACCAGGGTAGAGGGATTTGAGGCTTGAAATTGGATCAAGTGTCAAGTATATCAGCAAACTTGTTTCTGTATATGTTCTTTGTTCATCAGTAACTTTTTATGCTTTGATCTTGTTATTTACTTTGATTTAGAGTTTGATTATTGTTGCTTTGTGTTTATTGTTAGTTTATATAGCTTGTGTGGGTATTTGGCTATTTGGATTGCTTTGTTCATAGCTCATAAGCCCACTGGCTTATTGGCTTATTTGTGCCAAAACACATCAAGTTTACCCAACTGGTAAGCCTTGATTCACAAGGTTTGCACTCAAACCTTGACCAGCAGGGTGAAAAACTAGTCCTTGCACTTCATTAAGTCTGTCAGCGCCTACTTTGTTCCTGTCAGCGTTTGATTTCAACCTGTCAGCGTTTGATTATAACTTATCAGCGTTTGACTTTTTGGGCCCAAAAACCCATTTGTGTTGACTGTTTTTAGATTTGGCCCATTTGAGGGCCCATTAGGGGTATTTTGGTAATTTCACTTTCATTTTCTGATTATTTAGGTTAAAATAAACTAGTTTGCAAGTTTTTAGAATTTTTTATAATTTTTGGATTTTTAATATTATTTTATTATTATTTTATTATTATTTTTAAAATTTCACATTTTCCAACTTTTTACATTTTTCTTAGGTTAAATACATTAAAATAGGAATTTAGCAACTTTTAGAATAATTTTATCACTTATAGATTAATTTTTATAATTATTTTAAGTTTTAATAGTTTTAAATTCATTTTAAATAGTTTTTATTAGTTTTAAAATTTCTAGAAATAGTTTTTAATCATTTTAGGTCATTTTAGAGGTTTATCAATTGAAAAAATCTTTATTTGGGCTTTTTGATAATTTATTTAATTTTTAGGGCTTTAATTAGCATTTAAAAATTGAATATTTAATTATTTAAAAGGTTTAAAAAAGTTTTGATAATTGGTAAACTCTTAGTTTATTATTTTTGATTTTTGGTGAATTTTTGGTAATTTTTAGAATTTATTTTATTTTTGGTGATTTTTTTAGGTTCTACGTCTTAACTTTCTAATAGTGAATTTTAGTTAATTTTTATTTTTTCGACTTCGTCATTTTCTCTTCTAATCCCCTTCTAAACCAATCATTAATCACAAACATTTGGCAAGTTTTTCACACACATATACCTCCTTGGGAAACGAACTTGGACTTCATTTGGGTCATTAGTGCTCGGTTTTCCTAAACCGACACTTAATACTACCACTATTTGTCATCCTTTTCCTAAAGGGTACAAAAACTCTACATCAATGAACATAAAAAATTTATGTCAAGATAGGAATAGAAAATTCCAACCATCATCCATAAATAAAAACATGCTCAAATGATTCTCTAATGATCCATAAGAAACTCTGTATCCAATGGTATAATGATAACACCACTTGCACATTTAGATTAAAAACCACAAAACTAACGTTGTTGCTGACAGCGTCCCGATAACACTTGTCAGCGTTAAGGAAACCTTTGTCAACGTTAGACCAATATATTGCTGACAATTTCACCATAACACTTATCAGCATTAAAGTAACCTTTGTCAGTGTTAGAAAAATATAGTGGAAAATCTAAATCCTCAAAAAGACCAATAACAATGCATTATCCTGTAAATATTTTTACAAAAGACCCCAAAAAACATATTATGTGAGATTGATCATTCCAATACTTGTTACCAAGTATTGAAATCTTCCAGCATCAAAAGTTTTAGTTAGTAAACGGACACATTTTCTTCTATGTCAACCCTATCTGGTTGTATTAAACCCTTCTCAAAACAATCCCTTATAAAATGGTGTCTAATTTCTATGTGTTTAGTTTTAGAATGATGTACAGGATTCTTAATAATGCATAAAGTGTTGTTATTGTAAACAAATATCTTGGTATGCATGAAATTATACCCATAATCCAACAGCTGGTTCTGAATCCATAAAACTTGTCCACAACAAGCAGCTGCAGCAACGTACTTTGCTTCAGTTGTAGAATTAGCCACCACTGTTTGTTTCTTACATTGCCAAGATATCAACCTACTCCCAAGAAACTGACATCCACCAGTTGTGGATTTTCTATCAAACTTATCACCTATATAGTCACTGTCTGAATATGCAATAAGCTCCAACGGTGAATCTTTAGGGTACCACAAGCCAAGATTGGGATAACATCTTAGGTACCTAAAGATTCTCTTGACAGCATAAAGGTGACATTCTTTAGGAGTCACTTGATGGCGTGCACATGCACACACAGCAAACATGATATCAGGTCTTGAGGCTGTGAGATACATCAATGAACCAATCATTGATATATAGTGCCTGACATCCACATCTTTTCCATCTCCAACCTTTCCCCAAGGGTGTTCTCTATCCATAGGAGTAGTAACCCTCTTTTCATGTGGAGAAAAGCCAAACTTCTTCAAGATCTTTGGTACATATTTATCCTGAGAGATGAAGATACCATCTTCTTTCTGATGAACTTGTAATCCTAGAAAGAAATTCATCTCCCCCATTGCACTCATCTTGAATTTGTCTGTCATAAGCTTGGAAAAGTCCTCACTCATCTTTGGATTTGTAGATCCAAAAATGATATCGTCAACATAAACCTGAACAAGCAAGACATCCTTACCATCCTTCTTGGTAAATATTGTCTTGTCTATGGTGCCCCTCTTGAATCCATTGTCCACCAAATAAGTGGATAATGTGCCATACCATGCTCTTGGGGCTTGATGAAGTCCATACATAGCCTTCTTGACTCTATACACCTTGTCTGGATTCTCTAAATCTTCAAAACCAGGAGGCTGTATCACATACACCTCCTCAACAAATGTTCCATAGAGGAAGGCACTCTTCACATCCATTTGATAGACAGTGAAGCCCATGCAAGAAGCATAGGCTAGAAATATCCTTATAGCTTCAATCCTTGCAACTGGTGCAAAGACCTTTTCATAGTCTATCCCTTCCTCTTGTGTATATCCCTGAGCCACTAAACGTGCCTTGTTTCTGACCATAATGCCTCTTTCATCTCTCTTGTTTCTTAGAACTCATCTTGTCCTAATAGGTCTGACATATCTGAGACAATCAACCAGGTCCCAAACATCCTGAATTGCAAATTGGTGAAGCTCATCCTGCATTGCTTCCACCCAACTTGGTTCTTTGAGAGCATCAAAGAACTTCTTGGGTTCCTGTTGTGACAGAAAACAGGCAAACAAACATGCTTGTATAAGAGGGGTATCAACCTTCTTGTGAATATTGGCAATAAATCCACCAAGACTTTGATGAGATCTTCTAGTCTGAACATGAGTCACAATATCACCAATGATTTGAGAAGTAGGGTGATTCTTCATAGTGGAAGTGAGAAATCCTCCTTCAAAAATTCTGTTCTCTTCAATCTCATTATCCAAGTTACCTATATCTTCATTCAGACTCTCTTTCATCAATATTAGGAAGAACCTCTTCATATAAATTGGAAGGTTCACCTTGTTCAAAATTAGAAGAGAAAAGATGCTCAAAAGTGTTGTTAGCGCCTGAACCTTGGTTGTCAGCGTTTGGATTATCAACGCCTGAAATGGTGTTGTCAACGTTTGATCCATCAACGTCTTAATTTGTCCTGTCAGCGCTAGATTTTCCTTTGTCAGCGCCTGAAGGACCATGCATGTTGTTAACTGGTGGTACTTGGGGACCACCATTATCCTTTACAGCAGCAGCAGCAGCAGCAAAAGCATTTGTCCATATGGGAATTGTGACATACTCTTGTATGGGAGGTGCCTTGTCTGCTTGTGATCCAACCTATTCATTAACCTGTGTACCTGAAACATCAACAACTTGTTCTTCCACAACATTTGAAGTTACCTTCACAATGTCTGGATTAGTAACAGGCATATAATTTAAAGTCCTAGATAGAGGTTCCAAGTCAAACAACCAATTTGGACCACTTTCAGGATCACTAGGTTTACTCTCTAAAAACCTAACATGTACTCTTTCAAGTATACGTTTTTCCTTCTTAAGGTAAACCCTATATCCCTTGCTCTGCACTGAATAACCCATGAAGTAACCTTCATCACCTTTTGTACTAAATTTACCTAAGGCATCCCTAGTATCAAGGACAACTACATGACAACCAAAAGGTTTAAGAAAACCAATATTAGGTTTTCTTCCCCAAAGTAATTCACAAGGTGTTTTGTTCTGTATCTTGTTGACCAATGTTCTATTCTGAACATAGCAAGCTGTATTCACAGCCTCAGCCCAAAAAGCTATGGGAAAGTGAGCATCAGCCAACATAGTCCTGGCTGCTTCAATTAGGGTTCTATTCTTTCTCTCAGCAACCCTATTTTGTTGTGGGGTTCTGGCAACACTAAACTTCCTAGTAATCCCTTTCTTGGCACAAAAATCATCCAAAAGCTTATTTCTAAACTCACCACCATTGTCACTTCTAAGCATTTTAACTTCATTACCTGTTTTCTTTTCTATTTGAGTAATAAAGTCAATCAAAGTGTCAGCAGTGTCACTTTTCATAGCTAAAAAGAAAGTCCAAGTAAACCTAGAAAAGTCATCTGTGATGACAAAGCAGTATGATTTACCATTCAAACTCTCTATATTAGTTGGACCAAATAGGTCCATATGCAGCAAGTGAAGTGGTTTAGAACTAGAGTGCACCTGTTTAGACTTAAATGAGACCTTGTGCTGCTTGCCTTTAAGACATGCAACACAAGTGTGGTCATTGTGGAAAGCCTTTTCAGGCAAACCATCAACCAAGCCTAGTCTCACAAGTCTGTTTATATTCTTGAAGTTTATGTGCCCTAGTCTCCTGTGCCATAGATTACTCTCATCTACTGAAGCTTTAGCATAAAAACATGACATATTATTATTCATCCTAATCCCATTAAGATTCACATTATAAATGTCTTTATGTCTAGGTGTTCTATAGTCAATATATTTCTCATCTGGGATTTTATAATCCTTTCTTAACACCAAGCATTCAGTATCAGTAAACAGAACTTTATTTTTGTTATCACAAACTTGTGATACACTAAAGAGATTGTAATCAAGTTCCTTTACCAGAAACACGTTCTCAAAATGCAGGTTCTTGGTGAGAAGAGTTCCTTTGCCTGTGAGAGTTCCATATCCGCCTCCAAAGTAAACCTTATCACCATCCTTGATGGGAGTGAAGTTAGTCAGATAATCTTCCTTCCCTGTCATGTGCCTGGAGCATCCACTGTCCCAATATCCATAATCATTAACCTGTTTTTGAATGCCCTGCACATAATAAAAACAGATTAGTTTTCTTTGGTAACCCAAGCCTTAGCCGACTTGGATTCATCTGGTTGTTCAATAAGAACAGACTTAGTTCTCATAACAACCCCTTGTTCATCCCTCTTTGGATGAAATACCCAGTTAACCCTAATAGGTTTTGTAATGACCTTTGAAATGTAATAAATCTGTTGCAGGTCATAGAAATCCCATTATCATTAGGGTTTTGATCTTTCTTAGGTCTCCATGTCAAGCTTGAAGAAGCTTTAGACCCCTTACCCTGTGGTTGCAAATATTTAGGTCTGGTCACGTTTTTGTCAGCGTTGGATTTGGCCTTGTTAACGCTGAAATTACCCTTGTCAGCGTTGAACCTAGGGTTTGCTACAGAAACCCATTGCCTATTAGACCAAGTATTGGTCTTTTGAAATGGTCTTTGTCCATGAGTGTTAGACCCTCTAGTGAAGAAAGGGGATGGTCTAACAACTTGTGGACTTTGCTCCACACAAGTTTTGTGTCTGACAACGTTTGACTTTTTAACAGCGTTGACCTTGGAAGCGTTGACACACTTATATGCTAAATGTGAAAAGCTACCACAAGTGTAACAGGCTTTTCTAGACACAACCCTAGGTCTAGAGGAGAAGAAGCCTGTTCCATCATTACTAACTTGGCTTTTAGGTGACCTAGTATTCCTATACCTTTCTGCATACTTGATGCTAGGTTTTCTAATAGTGTTTGAGCCAAGGTCAACAGTCTTACCAGTGATTGGGTTTGTTACCTTAATAGGAGTTGACTCATTTGGACTTTCACATAACAAGCCACCCTTAACAAACAAGGTGAGGTTGGATTTCTTCCATTCATTCAAGTCAGACAACTTTTGTTGATAATCTTCAACTGGGGTAATTACTCTTGGTGGAGGAATAAATTCCTCCTCTTGGAGTTCTGGTAGACCAGTCCAAGATAGGTCCTTTCTTTGGACACCATAGAAGTCCCCAGCTGGTGGTGGAACCATAGTATAGTCTTTCATCCCAATCCCAGTCACGTCCTTACGATCCCTTTGTTTATTAACACATTCTCCTAGGGTTTGTGTGGCCTTAGCAAATCTCTGAATTTTAAGGCCAACATTATCCTTATTCTTAATGGCCTCATCTAACTTAGCCTGTAACTCACCATTAACCCTTTCCATGATGTTCCTAACATCATTACTAGCATTTAACTCATGTTTTAAGATATTTATTTTATCTTTTAAGTCAAATTCCATTTTCTTGTACTCAGAAACTGTCTTCTCAGTTTGAGTGAGAGCAATTTGATTGTTAGACAGTTTGCATCTTTCAGTACTCACGTCATCTAATAATCTTAACACCTCTTTGTTAAGTTTCTCAGTATTTAACCTACAACCCTTACTACAAAAAGCATCATCATATACCTCATTATCTGATGAAGAGGAGGAGTGTGCCATGAGAGCATATTGAACATGCTCTTCTTCTTCTATCTCAGCAACCAAAGCTTTATCCTCTTCCCCATCCTTAGCCAAATAGCTCCAATCCCATCCCATACCATCAATTTCTTGCACTGCAACCATGGCCTTAGGATCCTGAGCCTTAACAATTTGGCTTGAGGGTTTGCCAGCATTAGATCTTATTGGAGATCTACATTCCCTCATGAAGTGCCCCATACGATGACAATTGTAGCACTCAACCTTGGATTTATCAAATCCAGCAGTGTCCTTTGCATTAAAGGTCATCTTCTTCTTAAACCTTCTATTCCACCTGTTTGCTCTTATACTAGCAACAGCCATGTTCCACTTAATATCCATCTCCTCCAAGTGCTCATCACTTATTTGCTCAAGGTCCTCATATGTAATCACTGAACCATTGGGCAAAGAAACAATATATGCACACACAGTATCCAGATCCAAACCAGCAGGCTTAACTCTTGGTGAGTCAATTTTATATGTGTCAGCGTCTGAATATGAGGCGTTGACAGGACATGATCCAGCGTTGACACATGTTGATCCAGTAACTGGGTGCATGTAAGAGTCCTTCTGATCAAATTGACCTTCACTACGTGAAAAGAAGGCCATGTTACTATTGGTAGACTTACTTCCATGCTCCAAAAGAGTTTCATTCTCCAACAGTCTTAGTTTGTTTTAGATATCATCAAAAGTAGAACTTTTGTGCGTGTTATTGGCAAGTATAGATCTTGCCTCAATCTTCCACGCATCACCAAGGCTTTTAAGAAAAGTGGCATTAATGTCAACATCACCAAGTTGTCCCCATGAAGGACAGCTTGCTTGTAATGTCAAGCAGTCTGCTTCTCACACTGCTAAGCTTCTCATTAGGTTGAGCTTTGAAAACAACATACTCATGCATGAGTTACTTCTTTTTATCTTCCCTAGTATCATCATTGCCACCATATGCAACTTTAAGAGCTGCCCAAAGGTCTTTTGCAGAATCATAACCTCTGTATTTATGCTGGTTCTATTGTCCCAAAGAGAGTTTCAGAATGTTTATGGTTTTCATATCAACCCTTCTCTTTGCTATGTCTTCAGCAGACACAGCTCTACCATCACCAGGTTTTTCTTTCTTAACTGCTTCTGGACATCCAGCAACAACAGTTCTTGTAGCAATGGTAGCAGCAACCTTTTCAGCTTTATTGAATGTGTTTCCATATTCAATTATCTCCCAGAGAGTGTAGTCATAGATCCCCAGATATTGCTCAAAGTTGAATTTCCACAACTCGAAGTTGGTTGCATCAAGCATGGGAATCTTGATGTTTGGTAAAGGTGAGGAGGAGGAGGTTACTTCTGGATTTGACATGATGTTATTAGGGTTTTGTGAAAATTAGGGTTTTGGTGATTTTAGGGTTCTTGTGTTCTTTAAGATCAAAAGTTTCTCAACAAGCTCTAATACCACTTGTTGATCCCAAACTTAGATCGATTTAGCTTTATGTATACGAGATTAGATCAAGTTATACACGTAGAGAAACCTTTGTATATGTATAAAGTAATTTAAGTGTTATACGGAATTAACACTTAAACAAGAACACACAAAGATGTAAACAAACTTTCACTTGATTAATAATAACAAACTTGCTTACAATGAAAGTGTCTAACATATGAAAACTTATATTGAACAATAACCTAAAGGTCTTCTTTTATAGACATAAGAAGCCTTGTACAAGAGTCTATGTATCAACTATTCTAGGTAAAGATAATTATAGAAAATACAATGTTGAACTTATCTTTACTAGAAACAAACTAGAAACAATATACGCGTAGACTAAATCTTTCCATCAGTGCTTGTCTTCAACCTATCAACGCTTGACTTCTTCTTGTCAACGCTTGATCTGTCACCGTTTGTTTTCTTCCTATCAACGCTTGTTTTGCTCTTGTCAGCGCTCAAGTAGACTGGCTATATTTTATTCCCAACAGGCATTTCCCTCTAAGTCAGCATCTAGCGATGTGGTTGATAATGGTGTCCCAACGGGGTCACATGAAGTCATACCATGCTTTTTGATTATCTCTTGACAATACTAAGCATGGTTTATAAAGATACCACTTGGGAATTGGTGAACTTGAATTCCTAGAAAGAATTTTAGTTCGCCCATCATAGGCATTTCAAATTTGTAGTGCATGACTTTTTCAAATCATTTTGAAAGTTTTG
This sequence comes from Glebionis coronaria, assembly GCA_025667525.1. NCBI lineage: Eukaryota > Viridiplantae > Streptophyta > Magnoliopsida > Asterales > Asteraceae > Glebionis > Glebionis coronaria. The sequence continues at coordinate 369,384,046 of CM046877.1, read as the reverse complement.
TGTTTGTAGACCTGAAAATAATGTCATCAACATAAATCTACACAAGCAAATTGCCATCCCCATATTTATAAGTAAACAAAGTTAGATCAATGGAACCTTTTGAGAAACCTTTGGATACCAGAAATTTCGAGCACGCCCTTGGAGCTTGCTTGAGTCCATAAAGTGCTTTGTGGAGACGATACACCTTGTCAGGATAACGAGGATTAACGAATCCTTTGGGCTACGTAATATAGACTTCTTCCTTCAAAGGACCGTTTAGAAATTATGTCTTCACGTCCATTTGATAAACAGTGAATCCCTTATGTGCAACATAAGCAAGGAAAATCCTGACCGCTTCCATGCGAGCAACTGGTGCAAATGATTCGTCAAAATCAATTCCCTCTTTCTGGCCATACCCCTTAGCCACTAGCCTAGCTTTGTTCTTGATGATCGTGTTTTCTTCATCTATCTTGTTTTTCCAGATCCAACGGAGATTTAATGGAATCACATCATATGGTCTGTCAACAAGTTCCCAGACTTTAAGTCTTTCAAATTGTTTAAGTTCTTCCGTCATCGATTCAATCCAAGCATGATCAGCCATGGCTTCTTTGATGTTTTTCGGTTCCGCTGTTCTCATGGCGAGTACGAACATACAAACATCACCATCGGTGGCTTGTTGTCGTCTTGTACGAACAGGTTGAGAAGGGTTTCCAATTACTCGAACCAACGGATGTTCTCGGGTCCAATGATGTGTTGAAGGATTTCGTTGATAGAACGTATGCATATTAGACGGATCTACATGGCGAGTAGAAGACTCTCCAGTTTCGTGTACCAGTGTACCGAATGGGTTGATAAATTCGCCTTCGTCAGATAATGCATTGTCTGCTTGATTTGTGTTTTCTAGAGCAATGACAGTAGTTGTTGATGTTGTAGGAGTAGTTGTTGATGTGATATTCTGAGGAGGTACATCTGCAGCAACCCGTGTTAAAGTAGATAAAGTTGTATCCTTTTGTTGACGATGATCGGTATCATCATTCTTATCATGAGTTACAGCGGAAGACTTCGATACAACATGTTTATCCCCCGCGAAATATTCATCATACATTGGTCCATATAACATTTCCATCTCTTTAATTGTCGTGTTTACTGTCATTTCTGCTCTTGGAACATTTCCTGGAACCAACTTTGAACTTGACGGTTCATTGCTGTGGTCTTGAGTTCTGAGTTATGTGCGGTTGTGAACGAAAGTTGTTTGTCGTTGTGGATCGGGACTTAAACTGTTTTGTTCAAGTGTCATTTCTTGTAATTCATCAAATCGGATGTGAATAGTCTCGACTATCAATTTTGTTCTCTTGTTGTACACTCTATATCCCTTAGACTTAGTTGCCTATCCCACTAGAATACATGCATCACCTTTCTCTTTCATCTTGTCAAGATTTTCACCATCTCGAATAATGTAACACGTACATCCAAAAACATGAAGGTGTTTGAGTGAAGGTTTTCGATCATGAATTATGTGATATGGTGTCTTTTCGTGTGTTGGGATAATTAAGGATCGGTTTTGTGTGTAGCATGCTGTTGACACGGCTTCGGCCCAAAAGTATAGTGGAAGTTTTGAAGCAGATAATAATGTTCGAGCAGCCTCAACTAAAGTACGGTTTCGTCTTTCAACAACGCTGTTTTGTTCGGGTGTTCTAGCAATAGATGTTTCATGTTCAATTCCTTCGGCTTCAAAATAATTCCTCAGAGTTGAATTCAAAATTTATGTCCCTCTATTAGTACGAATCACTTTCATTTGAGCTTGAAGACCACGTTGTATCGGTTTTAGGAAGTTGATGAGAACTTCGGGTGTTTCATCCTTGGACCTCAAGAAGTGAGTCCATGTGTACCTTGAGTAATCATCGACAATTACTGATGAGATGGCATTTATACATGATCTCATCGTTCTTTTCGGGTTTTAAATGCATAAAAATGTCATAAAATACCATATATATGCTTGTGTTTGTTTACTTGTGTATTTTAGGTATGGATATCGTGAAAAAGATAAAAGATCACAAGAAACAAGGAAAAACGGACACGAGAAACGAAGCCGTACAAAGAATCGGGCCCTAGTTCATGAATTATCCTACATTTATCCTTGAAGACTTGAAGATATGCAAGATTGATCCTCAAACAATGAAGAAATGACACTTAAAACCCTTGTGAATTCATAATTACAAGTTTGGTCCCTTAAGTTTGTCAAAATTGCAAAAAGGTCCCTCAACTTTGAAGAAATGGCAAGATTAGTCCCTCATCAAATGTAATTTGTCAATTATGGTCCCTCATGAAGTCAAAGTTACATTGAAGACCTTTGAAGATCAACAAAGTCCAAAACCAGTCCCTCAAATATCCAAAAATGGCAAAAACAACCCTTTGAAACCTTTTGCCAAAGTTTTGTGCCAAAAGTGTAAAAAGGGAAACTTCTATAACAAAGGGATGCGTTTGTTTGGACTGAAATACTTGCTATACAACTTTTCCAAAAAACAAAGGACCAAAAGTGACAAGCTGAAAGTTTGAATTCCTATAAACGCGGGTAACACTTACTGTTTGGATTTTACCATGAAGAACACCCCTTTTTACCCAGGATTAAAAAGAGGAAAACAAAGGGGAAATTAAAATTGGTTGTTCCCACGTGTAATTCACATCAAGACAATCACATCCCACACCAAAAACCTTAATCCCCACTACCAGAAAGATACCCCCACTCCTACTCTCATGACGACACCTGGCATTTGATCATGACATGGCAAGATCAACGAACCAAAGTTTTTCCTTTGTCACCAAGCACTAAACAAACGTCCCTGATTCACCCAAACCAGCTGGCAACACGCCTACAAGATTCTGCAAGGACAAATGGGGAAATTCACTTCTAGGGTTTGTGAACAGTGATTAGCTAGCATCTGCCTATAAAAAGACTCCTCAACATGTGAGAGAGATTTTGTTCCAGTTTTAGGCTATCAATCTTTGTAATCCCTTTTTAAGTTAATAAAATTTAATTTTCAGAAATTTGTGAAATCTTGTTCTTGTTTATTAAAAGTTGGTGTTAGAATAGCCTAATTCTGAGTTCCATTTACATGTTTGAAGGTTTTTGAGGCAAAGTTTTAATTGATAAGGCTTGTTTTCAAAAATCAGAAAGTATTGGTTATTTGATCTCACTTTATTGTTTGTTCATCTTAGCAGCATTGGAAGCTGTTACTTGTTCTGCAAGTACCTCAGCTCAAACAATCCAGGGCCTGGATGTAGGTCTTGGAGGTTTGCACCCTTCTCCTTTTTCATTTTTTCCTTTATTTTCAGAATATTTGTGATTTTGTTTGATTGTTCTTGAATCTGTGATTTTGTGGTTGAATCTGGTTTACTTGTGTTTGTTTGATGTTATTGAGGTGTTGTTAGCTTGATTTGTGGGTTAAAACTGGATTATCCTTTGAAAATTTGTCAAAACAGGTTTTTAAGGGGTGTTTGGGTTAACTGCATAAGCAGGTTTTGAGGCTTGTTGAGTGATTGTTTGTTGTTGCTATTTGTTGGTACTTGTTTATTTGATATACTTGGTCATATATGTGCAGGTTTTGTGGTTTGAAACACCTAGATTCATAAAAAGGCTTTAAAATCTTTGTTACTTGATATTTTTGGCTGTGGTTTAAGAGACGCCTAGATCTAATCATAGACTAGTGTTAACAAGTGATTAAACTAGGCTAATAACACCAGGGAAAGAGATTTGGATGCATGAAATTGGATTTAGTGTCAATTAGATCAGCAAAAGTTTCTGCATATTCACCTTGTTCTTATCAGTAACTGTTGGTGCTTGATTCTGCTTATTCACTTTGATTCAGTGGTTGATTTAAGTTTGTTTGTGCTTATTCATAGTTTATATAGCTTGTGTATGAATCTGGTTGAATTTGGTTGGCTTATTCATACTATATCTGCTTATTTGTGCATAACTGCTTATTTCCCATATATGTGCTATATCTGGTGACTGTTTGCTTATTCTGGGCTTATTGTGTGAACCAAATTGTGATTTTCTTGTTGATATTGACTCTTTGTGATTCACTGATCACAAGGGTGCCCTTGTTTCCAATTGAATCCAACTAAATCTCTCTAAAAAGCTTGGTCAAATAGTCAATGCAGTGGGAACTCCTTTCCCCTGCTGCTAGCCACTGCTAGTGTATTTTGGGTTTCAGCTTATCAATAAGCTATAATAGCTTATTTTAACCAACAAAAACTTGGATTTTGTAATAGGTGCTCATTATTTGACCCATTTGTTCATACTAGAGCATTTGGTGGGTTGACTTTAGGGTTTGACTAGAAAACCAACTTAATTGACTTTTTCATAAGTGCTTATTGGTTCATTCTGGCTTATTGGTTTTGCTTATTGGAATTTTGTTGATTGTTTTGGCTTATTGAGTTCATTTGTGACATTTTGCAAGTTGAATCAAGTTATGAGGTGCCCTAAATCTCAAACCCGACTATTTTGTCTTTTAGTGAAATTGTACTTTGCTTATTTCTGGCTTATTGAGTGTGCTTTTTCAGAATTTCTTTTTAAGATCTCTTAAGCATCCCAAAAGAGGGTTGTGTGTCAAATTAGAGCTTATGGCATTAGCTTATTGCTTAATGGGTTAAAAAGCCCAATAAGGATAAGCTGTTTGCTTAATAAGCTGTGATAAGCTCACTTTCAGCTTTTGGGCCTTTAGAGTTTTGTGCTTAGAATTAAATTTTGAGTCAGATTGGGCTTTTCCAAGTCAATTGGGCCAAATTTGACTTTTTGGGCTAAAAAGCCCATTTAAGTGGAGTGTTTTTGGTTTTGGCCCATTTGAGGGCCCAATAGGGGTATTCTGGTCATTTCACTTTCATTTTCTGTTTATTTAGGTTAAAATAAACTAGTTTGCAAGTTTTTAGAATTTTTTTTATAAATTTTGGATTTTTAATATTATTTTAATATTATTTTATTATTATTTTTCAAATTTCACATTTTCCAACTTTTTACATTTTTCTTAGCTTAAATACATTAAAATAGGAATTTTGCAACTTTTAGAATAATTTTATCATCTTTAAATTAATTTTTATAATTATTTTAAGTTTTTATAGTTTTTAAATCATTTTAAATAGTTTTTATTAGTTTAAAATTTTCTAAAAATAGTTTTTAATCTTTTTAGGTCATTTAGACGTTTACCAATTGAAAAATCTTTATTTGGGCTTTTTGATAATTAATTTGATTTTTAGGGCTTTAATTAGCATTTAAAAATTGAAAATTTAATTAATTAAAAGGTTTGAAAAAAGTTTTGATTATTGGTAAACTCTTAGTTTATTTATTTTTATTTTTGGTGAATTTTTGGTAATTTATAGAAATTGTTTTTATTTTAGCTCATTTTACGGTTTTACGTTAAGTCGTTGTAGTAATTAATTTCACGTCTTCGTCATCCTCTTTTCTCATCCTCTTCTAATCAATATTAATCACAAATCATTTACATCTTAGTCACATACATATACCTCCTTGGGAAACGAACTTTCATATCATAAGGGTCATTAGTGCTTGATTTCCCTAAATCATCACTTAATACTTACCGCTCATTTACGCTCTCTTGTTTTCCTAAACAAGAGGTGTAATTTACCACAATCATTTTGGCGCCGCTGCCGGGGAGGTGTGTCGTGATTAATTTTTCTTGTTGTTTTTGATATTAACCATAAATAGTATTTGTATTAGTAGAACTCTACTAATACGTATTATCGGTTTTATTGGTTTTTCTTGTGAAATTATTATTACTATATTGTATTAAGTATCACAATAAATACAAAGTATCTCCAAAAGTTTGAAAACACAACCTTATTTGGGATTTGATCTCCTAATTATTGTATTCGAATCTGAAACAAAAAGAAAAAGGCAAAAATAGATAAATACTTTCGTGAAGCTCGATTTTGAAAAATACAAACTATAAGGTGGGTATAAGGCGGATATTATAAAATATATCCTAAGGAAAAAAGCTCTTAAGTGCTTCGAGCCGCCTCGTTTCCCCGCTTGCTTGTGAGTATTTTGAGATTGAAGGCTAATCGAGGGTTTTGCCGCCCAAAGTATTATTACATATAATATATTTGTTTGTTTTCTTTGTGATTAAACCCTCTTGAACAATTTGGTTTTCACCAAATTTCTAAAGTCATTCGAAGGCGTTCACTCCACGTGAACGTTTTCATTCTTTTGAGGCTTCTTTAATCAAGAGTTTGATTCGAGGAGAGATTTGGTAGATTGTTGTCTACGAAGATACACCAAAATCCAAAGAAAATTTAAAAACAATCAAAAACACAAAAAAATTGAAAATTCACAAAACACCCAAAAAGAATCTTCTTTGCTCACATCCCATTCTTCGTGAAGTTTATGATCACTCGTAATCAAGCAAAACAAGCTCGTAAACGTCTTCAAAAGCAAGCCAATCAAGAGACGTTGATTGAAGAACAAACTCCAATTGTTGAACCTATTGTAGAACAAGAAGTCATCATGGCTAATCGTACTATGATGGAGTTGCTACAAGCACCCACCGAAAGTTTTGGAGAGGCCATTGTGATTCCCGCTATCCTTGCGGAGAATTTCGAGATTAAGACGGGTTTAATGTCGATGTTGCAAGCTAATAAGTTTAGAGGTCATGAGAAAGACAACCCGCATTATCACATAAGGAAATTTAATCGTCTCACCGCCACTAGCAAGTTTAAGGATGTTCCACATGACGCCATTAAGATGATGTTGTTTCCATACTCGTTAGATGGACCCGCTAAAATTTGGCTTGAGAAAGAACCGCCAAATTCGATCTTGACATGGGGTGATCTCGTTTCTAAGTTTGTGAACAAATTTTTTCCACCATCTAAAACAACACATTTGAAAAATGAGATTTCAAGATTTGTGCAAAGAAAGAATGAAAGTTTTTCAATGGCATGGGAACGCTTTAAAGAAATGTTACGTGAATGTCCACACCATGATTTTTCGGAATTGCATCAAATTGATACTTTTTATAATGGGCTTAATGATCATGAACGAGATTACTTGAATGCCGCCGCGGGTGGTAATTTTTTGTGCAAAACGACCGATGAAGCTTTAAAGATTATCGAGAATAGATCTAAGGTTTATAGCCCTCGTAACACACCGTGTGTTGCCAATTTGGGTTCGTCATCGTCGTCATCGTCTCGTAGCATTAATGCCTTACATGATGAAGCTAATTAGGAAAATCGGTTTTTTGATAGATTTGCTAATCTTATGTCTCATTGGAAAGCTCAAGAAGCTTCAAACTCCGCTTCGGTTAAAGCGGTTGCTAAGAGTTGTTTGTCTTGTGGTGGAGCCCATGATCTTCCTGAGTGCATTACCTTGGACGGTAACACTTCGAGTGCTTATGTAGCAACAGGAACTTACAACCAAAACGACGAAGGTTCCCGCCCAAATCAAGCTCCACCAAATCAAAATGCTAATAACTATCGAAACAACAACCAAGGTGGTAATTACCAAGGCAATTCACGTAACTACAACAAGGGGAATTATCAAAGTGGGAATGGACAAGTCACTAATCAAAACCAAAACCGTGATTTTCAAAACACTACACAAGGTTTTCAAAATCCTCACACTAAAAATCTTCAAGGAGAATTTTTGGATTATGCTAAAGCAAATGATGTTAAATTTGATAACATGCAACGTGAGATGATTAACTTAAGATCCGAGTTGAAAAATGAGCTTAAAAATGAACTTGCTAATGAACTTAAAACTCATGGAAATAAAATGGAAGGAAATGTTCAACGTCTTCAACAAAATCAACAAAAGATGGAACAAGGACAACATGAGATTAAGCAAGAATTGTTAAAAGCGGATGCTAGGCAATCAAAATTTGAGGACCGAATGGCAAAAATGTTTGAAGCAATCATGTGTAAACCCTCTTCCTCAGGTGGTCTTCCTAGTGATACCATTGCAAACCCGAAAGGAGAAATGAAGGTTATTACTACACGAAGTGGTAAAACTTTCAAGGAACCAATCTCTCGTCCAAGTACTTCTACGGAGAAGGAAATCGAGAAAGAACCCCAGGTAATGGTCGAAAAGGAGCACATTACAATCCTACGAAGTACCTCTCATACCACACCTACGGTTGAACCAATACCAAATGTGGAACCCGAGATTCCAAGGCCGTTGCCTAATGTCCAACCCACACCACCCTTACCTTACCCTTCGAGACGAAACAAAGAGAAATTGCAAGAACGTAACAAACAACAAATCGAGCTTTTTATAAAATGTTTCAACAAGTGTACTTTGATGTGAGTTTAGCCGTCGCGTTGTTGTATATGCCTTGTTTCGCTTCCACTTTTAAAAGTATGATGAGCGATAAAGAAAAGCTTTCAAAACTTGCTAATTGTTCTTCGGTTTATCTTAACCGCATACCGGAAAAAGTTGGTGACCCCGGAAAGTTTCTCATTCCTTGTGACATACAAGATATGAAAGAATGCCTCGCCTTGGCCGATCTTGGTGCGAGCATTAATTTGATGCCATTTTCCATTTGGAAATCGCTTTCGCTTCCGACTCTTATTCCTTCGAACATGTCTATCGAGATGGCCGATCATTCTATGATTTTATCATGTGGAGTAGCCGAAGATGTTTTCGTGAAAGTGGGGAAGTTCTACTATCCCGTTGATTTTATAGTAGTTGACATCCCCGCGGATCCTCAAGTTCCTCTAATTTTAGGTCGTTCATTTTTAGACACCTCGAGATCACTTATCGACGTTCATGCAAGAACTATCACTTTGAGATTCAACGAAGAGGAACTTGTTATAAACGCTACTCAAAACTCGAAACCTTCTCATGTTTATGCAATCGCTACCATCAATCACATTGACATAGTTGATGTGGTTTGCGATGAGTTTTCACAAGAAGTGTTAGGTTTTTCCGATAGCTCGTCAAGTGGCAATCCCACTATTTTGGATCCGATTCTTGCTATTTCTACACCAAATCTCACTCCATTCCAAGGAGGCGATTTCACTTCAAATGAAATCGACAATGAAGATGAGGTGTTGATTAGTGATGATACTTCTATTCCACCATTTCTTCCGCCGATGGAAGTTATGAGTGTTGAACCAAAATCTTCAATCGAGGAACCAACTATCCTTGAATTGAAAGATCTTCCTTCTCACCTTGAATACGCATTCTTGGAAGGTGATGACAAGTTGCCGGTTATTATTGCAAGAGGTCTTGCTAATGTTGAAAAAACCGAGCTCTTGAAAGTTCTTAAAGCTCATAAAGGGGCAATTGCGTGGAAAACTTCCGACATTAAAGGTATTAACCCAAAATTTTGTACTCACAAGATTTTAATGGCGGAGGACTACAAACCCGCAATTCAAAGTCAAAGAAGGGTGAATCCCAAAATTCACGATGTCATTAAAAAGGAAGTGTTGAAACTCCTTGACGCGGGAATGATTTATCCTATCTCCGATAGCCCATGGGTGAGCCCAATCCATTGTGTCCCTAAAAAGGGAGGAATGACCGTTGTGCCTAATGAAAACAACGAGTTAATTCCCACTCGTGTTGTGACCGGTTGGAGGGTGTATTGACTACCGAAAGTTAAATGACGCCACTCGTAAAGACCACTTTCCTTTGCCCTTCATGGATCAAATGTTGGAGCGACTCGCGGGAAATGAATTCTATTGCTTTTTAGATGGTTTTTCCGGTTACTTTCAAATCCCTATCGACCCTCGTGATCAAGAGAAGACTACATTTACGTGTCCTTGTGGAACGTTTGCTTATCGTAGGATGCCTTTCGGACTTTGTAATGCACCGGGTACGTTTCAACGGTGTATGATGGCGATTTTTCACGATATGATCGAGAAGTCGATGGAAGTGTTTATGGATGACTTTTCGGTATTTGGCAATTCGTTCACGTCGTGTTTATCTAATCTCGAGCAAATGTTAAAACGTTGTGAAGAAACCAATCTTGTGCTTAATTGGGAAAAATGTCATTTTATATGTAAACAAGGAATCTTCTTAGGACATAAGGTGTCGAAAGCGGGGATTGAGGTAGATAAAGCTAAGGTAGACGTCATCGCCAAGTTACCTCATCCCAAAACCGTTAAGGGAGTTAGGAGTTTCCTAGGCCACGCGGGATTTTATCGTCGTTTCATCAAGGACTTTTCGAAAATCTACGACCTATGACACACCTTCTCGAGAAGGATGCTCCTTTTAATTTCAATGAGGATTGTGTTAGAGCTTTCAAAACACTCAAAAGGAAACTTACCGAAGCTCCCATTCTTGTTGCTCCTAATTGGGAATTACCCTTTGAAATCATGTGCGATGCAAGTGATTAAGCTATAGGGGCCGTCTTAGGGCAAAGTTATGAAAAGCATTTCCGTCCTATCCATTATGCTAGTAAGACGATGACCGAGGCTCAATTAAAGTACACCACAACGGAAAAGGAATTCCTTGTTGTGGTCTATGCTTTTGAGAAATTCCGACCTTATCTCGTCTTAACTAAAAGCATCGTGTATACCGACCATTCGGCTATCAAGTATCTCTTAGCTAAGCAAGATGCTAAGCCGAGATTGCTTCGTTGGATGCTCCTCCTCCAAGAATTTGATGTCACCGTTCTTGACAAAAAAGGAGCCGAGAATCTAGCGGCCGATCATCTCTCTCGTCTAGAAGATCCTCACAAGGATGTTTTCGAGAACAAGGAAATCACCGAAACATTTCCTCTCGAGACTCTCGGTGTAGTGAATTCTAAAGACACCACCCCATGGTTTGCCGACATTGCAAATTACCATGCGGGCAATTTCATAATCAAGGGTATGACGACACAACAAAAGCGAAAATTCTTTCGTGACGTCAAGTTCTATTTTTGGGACGACCCTTATCTCTTTCGGGTTTGTGCGGATCAACTCGTTCGACGTTGTGTTTTTGGTGCCGAAGCTTCTAATATCCTTAGAGCTTGTCACGAGGGACCCACGGGTGATCACCACGGTGCTAATCTCACGGCTAAGAAAGTGGTCGATGCCGGCTTCTTTTGGCCTTCTATCTATCGTGATGCACACGCACTTGTGAAGTCGTGTGATTCGTGCCAAGGTCAAGGAAAATCGTCTCAACGTGATGAAATGCCGCAAAACATAATTCAAGTGTGTGAGATGTTCGACATATGGGGAATAGACTTTATGGGGCCGTTCCCATCATCTCATGGTAACAAGTATATCCTCGTCGCGGTGGACTACCTTTCTAAGTGGGTGGAAGCTAAGGCTTTACCTACTAATGATGCTCGTGTGGTAGTGAAGTTTTTAAGGCAACTATTCTCTCGGTTCGGAACCCCTCGTGCTATTATAAGCGATCGTGGAACCTATTTTTGTAATGACCAATTCGAAAAGGTTTTAAAGAAATATGGAGTTACTCATCGTCTTTCTACGGCTTATCACCCACAAACGAGTGGGAAAGTCGAGGTTTCGAACCGAGCTTTGAAGAGGATTTTAGAAAGGTCGATTGGAGAAAACCGTGCTTCATGGTCCGACAAACTCGATGACGCTTTATGGGCCTTTAGGACCGCTTATAAGACACCTATCGGTTGCACTCCTTATAAGTTAGTCTATGGGAAGAATTGTCATTTGCCCATTGAATTGGAGCACAAGGCATATTGGGCCCTTAAGCATGCAAACTTTGACTTAAAGACCGCGGGAGATCACCGGAAAATACAATTGAATGAATTGGATTAATTAAGAGACAATGCTTACGAAAATTCATTGATTTTCAAAGAAAAGACTAAAAAGTTTCATGATGCAAAGATTAAAAACCGGGTTTTTAACGTTGGTGATCAAGTGTTACTTTTTAACTCTCGACTTAAGATATTTTTCGGGAAATTGAAATCTCGTTGGTCGGGTCCTTTCACCATTACACAAGTGTTTCCTTATGGGACCATCGAGCTAGCTCAAGATGATGGTCCTAATTTCAAGGTGAATGGACATAGGCTTAAGCACTACTTTGGTGGGGAAATTCCTTCAATGGTTGACCTCGACCAAGTCACCTTCCCTAATGATAATTAGCATTGAGGGGATCGAGTCGAGCTCATGACTCGCTAATAAAAAACGAGGTGCCTCGTGGGGGAGATCCCATGCTTATCCTTTTATGCTTACTAATCACTAATAAGGGGACTTGTACCCTTCCAACTCGTTGTCTCGTGGTTGTTTGTGATTGTGTTATCAAGATCATCATCATCATCTACGATTGAAGACTCTCGTGTTCGTTTACGTGAGCCTCCACCGTTTGCTTGTAGAAGTTTGTTAACGAATCCATTGACATATCCTTTATTGTTCTAACAATTATCTTTTAGCATACTTAATAAACGTCTTTAGATATATTGTTGATCACCCTTTCCATGCTAGATCCTAAGCATTCGGTTCTTCGTCTCTAGTATGAGGGTGCTCCACCTTTAGACTCGAAACATTGAGGACAATGTTTACTTTTAGTATGGGGTGGTGAATAGGTACTTGCTTTGCTACGCCCTCACGCTTTCCAACTTTCAATGTTTTGTTTTTTCTAATAAGGCTAAAAATGGCAAAATTTTAAAAATTTTCTTAGTTTTCATAAGTGTTTTTAAGACACGAATGTATATTTTCCGATGGGTAGAATAAGAGCTAATTTTTTACTTGATGGGCATTTGGAGCCATTTACATTCCTTAACCCGCTCAATTCAAGTTTTGCTAGACTTTTATATAGGGAGCTTTAAAACACGAAAGTCTTAGCTCATTCGGGTTAAGAACAAGAACTTTTCGCAAGTTCCTATAACTGATCCTAGAAAGTCACTTATCAAGGGAACTATAAAATGCATTCTCTAAACTTGAAAAAGTCCAAGAAAGTGCAAGATCCTATAGGTGGCTTGAAAACCCAAAACTTTGATTTGATATAGTCTTAATGAAAGCTAATCCAAATTTGGCTTAATTTTCACTTGCATGGCTAAGTATTCACGAGTCTCTTTAATTAGAGGTCTTTATATAGTGAAGAACGAGAGATGATAGAGTTAGACAAGTGATCATGCTAAACGTAGAACATGAAAATGTTCTTTCAAAAGCTCATATGTTTTTAATTGTGGCTTTTTTTCCCATAAGATCAATGCATTAGGAATAAAAATAATTGCAAAAAGTAAGGTCGTGTGATTTAAAAGGTTACTTAGCTTCTATCCCAAGATCGTTTAAAAGTTGCTCGGGGTTGAATAGAGTTCATAGCCAAGGCATAACTTATTGAAGCGGGACGCGAAGATTGGCGATTATCCAAAAAGGCCCTAACAAGGCATGAGGAGCTCTATTTTTGCTAAAGATCCAAGATGATGTGAAGTATCATTATTCCTAAATCAATATGAAGGATCAAGACACAAGACGAAAAGCAATTACTCCCCTAAAGATCATGGAGAAAGTCTATCCGAAAAGACCCTTACAAGGTATGAGGATAAATATATCCAAGTCCGAAAAGGAGGCGGATCGTTGTATATCAAAGTCCAAAATACAGATTGAAGAAAAATGATGAAGTCGTGGTCCAAATATGAAGAATCTCTCAAAAACGTCAAGTAAAGAAATTCCAATATATGAAGAGAAGACCATAATTTCAAGAACGTCGTCCCAAGATTTGAAGTATGAAGTACATGCCAAATATCGGTCCGAGAAAGGTCTCAAATCGTGAAACGAGTTATGCCAAGATATGAACTTAAGGAGATACACGAGAAGCCGTTTTAAAAGATTTTGTCCTTCGGCTAACTATCGATTAAATCGTGCTACTTTGCTTTCGGACTAATAACTGCTCAAATAAGTCAATATGAATCACTTGTGATCCATGACAAATAGTTAAAAAATGCTAGTAACCCATTTCCTTTTATAATAACTAGGATTGCGGGGAGAAAAAGTATTACACAATTTGGACGTATGAGTAGTGTTAGCATTGTGACTTGTACCAACAATGATCTCGTTTTTGCACATAGCATGGAATGTATGACAATCAAGGATGACGAAGTTTACTCTAAGGGACATTTGCTTGTTTCTATTCTTTGACCCTAAAAGTCACATTCGTGATGAAAATCATACATTATGTCTTTACACATCTTCGTAGTAGTGTTGCAAGTATTTTACTCTTCAATAAAGGTTAATAAAATTGAACTTTGGTGATGCTTAGATACTTTATTCTAGCATTGCGTGAGGGCACGGCAATGGCTTAGTATGGGGGAGTGATGAGATGGCATTTATACATGATCTCATCGTTCTTTTCGGGCTTTAAATGCATAAAAATGTCATAAAATACCATATATATGCTTGTGTTTGTTTACTTGTGTATTTTAGGTATGGATATCGTGTAAAAGACAAAAGATCACAAGAAACAAGGAAAAACGGACACGAGAAACGAAGCCGTACAAAGAACCGGGCCCTAGTTCATGAATTATCCTACATTTATCCTTGAAGACTTGAAGATATGCAAGATTGATCCTCAAACAATGAAGAAATGACACTTAAAACCCTTGTGAATTCATAATTACAAGTTTGGTCCCTTAAGTTTGTCAAAATTTCAAAAAGGTCCCTCAACTTTGAAGAAATGGCAAGATTAGTCCCTCATCAAATCTAATTTGTCAATTATGGTCCCTCATGAAGTCAAAGTTACATTGAAGACCTTTGAAGATCAACAAAGTCCAAAACCAATCCCTCAAATATCCAAAAATGGCAAAAACAACCCTTTGAAACCTTTTACCAAAGTTTTGTGCCAAAAGTGTAAAAAGGGAAACTTCTATAACAAAGGGATGCGTTTGTTTGGACTGAAATACTTGCTATACAACTTTTCCCGAAAACAAAGGACCAAAAGTGACAAGCTGAAAGTTTGAATTCCTATAAACGCGGGTAACACTTACTGTTTGGATTTTACCATGAAGAACACACCTTTTTACCCATGATTAAAAAGAGGAAAACAAAGGGGAAATTAAAATTGGTTGTTCCCACGTGTCATTCACATCAAGACAATCACATCCCACACCAAAAATCTTAATCCCCACTACCAGAAAGATACCCCCACTCCCACTCTCATGACGACACCTGGCATTTGATCATGACATGGCAAGATCAACGAACCAAAGTTTTTCCTTTGTCACCAAGCACTAAACAAACGTCCCTGATTCACCCAAACCAGCTGGCAACACGCCTAGAATATTCTGCAAGGACAAATGGGGAAATTCACTTCTAGGGTTTGTGAACAGTGATTAGCTAGCATTTGCCTATAAAAAGAATCCTCAACATGTGAGAGAGCTTTTGTTCTAGTTTTAGGCTATCAATCTTTGTAATCCCTTTTTAAGTTAATAAAATTTAATTTTCAAAAATTTGTGAAATCTTGTTCTTGTTTATTAAAAGTTGGTGTTAGAATAGCCTAATTCTAAGTTCCATTTACATGTTTGAAGGTTTTTGAGGCAAAGTTTTAATTGATAAGGCTTGTGTTTCAAAAATCAGAAAGTATTGGTTATTTGATCTCACTTTATTGTTTGTTCATCTTAGCAGCATTGGAAGCTGGTACTTGTTCTGCTAGTACCTCAGATCAAACAATCCAGGGCCTGGATGTAGGTCTTGGAGGTTTGCACCCTTCTCCTTTTTCATTTTCTCCTTTATTTTCTGAATATTTGTGATTTTGTTTGATTGTTCTTGAATCTGTGATTTTGTGGTTGAATCTAGTTTACTTGTGTTGATTTGATGTTATTGAGGTGTTGTTAGCTTGATTTGTGGGTTAAAACTGGATTATCCTTTGAAAATTTGTCAAAACAGGTTTTTAAGGGGTGTTTGGGTTAACTGCATAAGCAGGTTTTGAGGCTTGTTGAGTGATTGTTTGTTGTTGCTATTTGTTGGTACTTGTTTATTTGATATACTTGGTCATATATGTGCAGGTTTTGTGGTTTGAAACACCTAGATTCATAAAAAGGCTTTAAAATCTTTGTTACTTGATATTTTTGGCTGTGGTTTAAGGGACACCTAGATCTAATCATAGACTAGGGTTAACAAGTGATTAAACTAGTGTTAGCCGTATATTTTATATAGCCGAACAAGAATGTAATAGGTCATCTTAGTCGTTAAAAGGTCTTGTATTGTAATAGGTTAGTCGGGAAAACCGGGCTTGGACTTTAAGCTAATATTGTATAAGTTAGGGGCGTAAGCCCAAAGCAAAGCCAAGCCCGGCCCAAGGAAACAAAGCCCACGGCCCAAAAGGCCAAGGGTATATAAACCCTCTTCCATGTGTGGAAGAGGGTGTTGGTTCATTTTACTTTCTCTCTCTAGTAAACATAGACCTTCCAAATCTCTCTTGTTTCTCTCTCTACTTTGCTTCTCTTTCTCTCTCTAAATATCTCTTCTAAATCTTGTGTTATGGAGTAAATGGGAACAACATTTGGTATCAAGAGCCAATAGTAGATAGGTGATTGAAGATTCGTGTGTGGTGTTCTTGAATTTTTGTGGCCTTTTTGATCTACATCTCACGTCCAAATTTTTTTTTTGTGTTTTTTATGGTCTTTTCTTGATACAAATCATCTACATACTAGTATTTGTGATTTGGGTATCTTGGTTTTGGCTAAAACACAAATCTTTTGGATCAAAAGTTGCGAAATTTCTTCTTGTTCTTCATTCCGAAATTTAAGCAGAATCTCCATCGGAAAGTACAAGTGAAACGTGGGCTTCCATCACAATAACCATCACCATCGGAAAGGTTTTTGGTTCTACATTGCGATACGTGGGTTTTATTACTCATTCCGATCTGGACATTCCGATCGTACTTTGCGATCTGGGATTCCGCCAGGTATAAAGAAGTTTTTTAAGTCGTTACTTTGTCCAAATTGTCTCAGCCACATTCCGATCTAACAGTGCGACAGCATATTGCGATCTGAACATTTCGACAGCCACATTCCGACAGCCACATTCAGACAGAACATTCCGATCTGGACATTGCGACAGTGCATTGCGATAGAACATTCCGATCTGACATTGCGACAGTGCATTGCGATAGAGCATTCCTATCTGGACATTCCGATCTGAGCATTCCGATAAGTATTCCGATGGACATTCCGATGGATATTTTGTTTGAGTAATTTTTAGACTTAGCCACTATCTAGACTAGTTTCGGAACGTAGTTTACACGAAGATTAAAAAAAAAAGAGTTTTTTGGCGGGAAAATTATAGAAAAATTTATTTTTTCCTAGACCATTTTTAGGCCATTTAAGCTTCAATTTCAAATTTTGGCGAAGCGAAAAATTTTTCGACCAAAAATTCGAATTTTCGGACCAAAATTCAAATTTTTAGGCCAATTTTAGGTTTTATTTTTGTCAAAAATTTTCACTTTTCAAATTTTTTCCCTACTAGTTTTTGGCTATTCTAACTCGATTTCAAAATTTGGTGATTCAAAATTTTTCTGCTTACCGTTTTGTCGGACTGAGGAATTTAATGTCGGACTGAGAAAAAATTAGAATTTTCGGAATTTCAACCACAATCAAATCACAACACATCCACTAAGATCCGTAATCCATACACATCATATCTTCTTCGAGACATCAGTTCATGGACATCTTCGTAGATTCAACAACAACAACGTCCATGGCTGAGATGAATAAAGAGAAGATGCAGAATCCAAAGGTTCAGATAAACATTGAGACTCCAATCAGTAAACCTACTAACAAGGATTCTACAACCAAAACCGTTCATGCAATCAAATACAAGTTGTCGAAAGCAAAAGAAAGATGCATTGAACACTTTAAGTTGCTTCAGTCACACCTTCAGATTCTTTCAAGAGAAGACCTAACAGGCACTCGTATTGAAATTGGATTCAAACGGGTATTCGTTCTACTATTTGGTCAAGATGTTGAGACATTCATCAAAACGATGCTATTTAATATGGACCATCTTCAACTTGAACTTAACAAAGATGATCTTCACGAGACTCTATCAATGGACATCCTTTTATCTCTCAACCTTCAGTTCCAGCAATTCATTGACTCAAGTGGCTTATCCAAAAACGATCGAGAGTTCACAAGCACATACTTTACCAAATATACTCTCGTAGATCTTCAAGCATTCAAAGAGACACTTCTTCAACACATGAGTAATATAAAGAAGTCAGTTGCTGAAAGAACACGTCAACAAAGGCAATTGGAAAGAAGGGTGAATCAAAGACTGATGTAGACGAAAGAGAGCACTGTAGATAAAGATCAAGCATTGGATGCTTCTTCGGTTGATAAAGAAAGCAGCAGGTCAGAATCAGAAACTCATCATACCAGCACAAGCTCAGGGAAATATTCAGAAGTCGTTGTTACAACTATCAGCCCCACATGTGACAATGAGCCAATGGCTGAGGTACCATTAAATACTGATTCTAAGACTCACGAGCTCGAAACTCTCTTAGCTCAAACGACAAAAGATTTTGAGGATGCCAAACTCGAATTTTCAAAGAAAAATGACAAATTTGAAGCTTATTTTGAAAAACTTGAAAAGGCAAATGTTGTTCTTGAACAAAAATTGGATCGTAAGATTCAAGATTTCAACGCGGAAAAAGAACATTTTGTGAAACAAATAAATTTGTTAGAATCAAAGTTGGCTTCTCAAAATCCAAGTCCACCGCCTGCTTCATTAAGTGAAATATCTGTGCAACCTATCGACACTGTAGAAAGTAATGACGCGAATGCCGATAACGACATATTTGATAATATGAACATTAAGTTAGAACAACGTGTCGCTCAATTACTTCTACAGAATGAGCAATTAAAAGCTCAGATTCAGGAAAAGGTTTTTGCACTAACTGCAGTAAAGAATGAATTAAGGAAGTTAAAAGGAAATAGTGTGGATACTAACTTTTCCAAAGAGTCTGTCTTGGGGAAACCTCCCTCTCAATCAATCAGACCACGCTCAGTTGCTAGACAACCGAATGCGTTTAAGTCTGAACGACCTAAGACGTCGAACCCGAAGTTTGCCTCCCAAGCTGATACACATAGCAATTTGCCAAAACCAGTCACTCCACAATCTAGACCGACCTTAAGACAATCTGCTTTTGCAAAACCCGATCACATGAATGCTTCTAGCAACTCTAGATCTAGCTCCAAGAACATGCCTAGGCGTAGTTCAAATGACACGGGTCATAAAAGCTATCTAGAGGATGCTAAAAACAAGACACAAACAAGAGATAGGACAAAACCACAACCTAGGAGCGATAATCACACATCTAGGAATTCTAGACCCTTCTATGATGTGCACAATTCTGCCAACCCTAGGAACTCTAGAGCCTTCTCAGATGCTAAGCACTTTCTTTGCACGAAATGTAACAAATGCGTGTTTAATGCCATTCATGATGATTGTATCACTAAAGTCCTGAACAAGGTGAACCAAAAAGCTAGAGCACCTCAAAGATGGAACCCTAAAGGAAATAGGTTTTCTACAACAAAGTCTCCCGTTGTGCGTAAGAAACCTATGTCTCCTAGACCTTGTCTTAGGTGGATACCAACGGGTAGAACCTTCAAAACAATTGGTCTTAGATGGGTTCCTACTGGAAAGATATTTCCCTCTAGCTCGACAAAGGTTCATAGTGAACCCCCACATGGTTCTCATCAAGATATCGCTAAAACACATGCAAGCATACAAACTACTGATGTAAGTGCAGGTAATAAAGTAAAGGTTCAACAAGAACATAAAGGTTTTCCTTATACATACCGGTCAACAAAGGACACTCTCAGAGTTTGGTTGCTGAAGAAGCAAATATCAGAGAAACAAGCATCTCGGGGGTTTCACAATTAATCTTCAACAATGACTTACAGTCACATATCAGGCTGTAACTCGAACGTCAAAAAAAAGGGAACTTTATCTCTTCAACGATAAGTTACCCTCAAAACAAGAAATTTATATTTCTCGGTCACGAGCTTCTATTAAAACTATTCAAATGTTTTATGCTCGTGTACAAGGCTTATAGTCAAATTACAGACTGTAACCCGAACTCACAAGACAGGAAAGTTCATCCCGAGTATGACTTATCCTCAAAACGAGAAATTCGATTTTTCTCGGACACGAGCTTACATTCAAACTATTCGAAAGTTTTAAGCTCGTGTATATGACTTCTAAGCGCATCACAGCTTAGGACTCGGACCTCAACTAAGGAAAGTATATCTCAGACGATAACTTATCCTTCTCAACGAGAAATTCATATTTCTCGGTCATGAGCTTCTCATAAAAACATTCAAAGTTTTTAAGTTCATGAAAAACGATTTCTAAGTAAATGTCAGCTTAGAACTCGAACTTCAACTTAAGGAAAGTTTATCACGGATGATAACTTATCCTTCACAACGGGAAACTTATTTTTATCGGTCATGAGCTAGTCACAAAACAATCAAAGTTTTGAGCTCATGAAAAACGGACCCGAAAGGGGAGTGTACGTTTCAGTGCGCTTTCCCTAATCAATAGAAGAGAAGTCTTCTATCCTGATTATTTTAAAACCGTTGAACACAATTTTTCAAGAATTTCTCAAAAGGTTTTTTCTAAATCTTTCAAAATTGTGTGTTCAACACTCCCTTCCTCATAAGTGGTTTTTATATCTCAAAATTGTCATATGTTATTTTGATCAATTTTTGAGGGGGAGCGTTTTAAAATCAAGCCTTTTAATGTTGTTGGGTACATCTCTAAAATTGTCATATTTTATGTATCCAACACATTCCGAAAATGATATGAAATTGTCAAATGTAATATATTATATCGGAAAAGGCATCTCAACTCCGTACCTCAACATATTTTGTGGTGTCGTTTTTCTAAAATTTTGTCAAATTTTGTCTCAAGACATACATATATTGTTGAGGGGGAGTGTCCCGACTGAAAATGTTCCATGATTCATACGTGCACACATGTTTCTCTCCCAATCGGTTTTCAGAAATTGTCATATTTTAATCAATTAGTATCTCTAATATGATGTTTTTATATTAGAGATAGGGGGAGAAAACGTGATTAAAATGTAAATCGCAACATGTGATCTTAAAGACTCAAGTGCAACTCTTTCCTTCACATGCCAAACTATTTCGTATATCGATGCATGTGTGTAGGGGTAGCTTTTCGAAAAGATAAAACTTTCAAAGTGTTAAAAGTTTTGATTTTTATCAAGCACTTTGAATGGTTTTCAATAGTTTTATGGTTACGATCTTTACCCAAAACAACCTACTATCCACGACGGAACGATGGAGTCAAAAGGTGGTTTAGGATAGGAAACTAAGTCCTATGATCCAACCAGAACCGGAGGGATCTACCCAAGGACATTCCATAGCTAAAAATAGTTGTCCTTAGGAAAGATGGAGTGAAATGAAGCTGAATGCGGACCAATTACTTAAGTTAGCACTAGAAAAATCACAACAAGGTGCTAATGATGACGTATTGGTAAGCATTGAAGGAGTTGCATATTCTGTGCAACTTAGGTAGAAACCGGGTTAACACATCTTTTGAAGACAAGTGTCATGGACCCAGTGATGCGATGCACAACCCTTCCCCAGCCATTCGAGTTTCTCTCAAAAGAAACTTGTCTCATTGTCACGGAGATCAACACGTATCTTTTGACTTTCTCACTCCGAGTCAGTTAATATTGAAAAGGTGGCAGTCTGCTCCAGCCTCCGATTACCAAAATGCACTTATTGAGTCTAGAGCCAAACGAGATCAATTTATCATCTCATTAGGACACAATCGAGTCCTACGCATTATCCTTGTGATATTGCCAGAACATCTGAGTGATACGATTCACAATGAAGATGGAAATCCTGCTTGAGCCAACATCAAACAAGCTCATGGTAGGTAACTTGTGCGATTCTACACGAATCAAACTTGTGAGAACTGGAAAGCAACTAAGTTTGGATTCTTAATTGATTCAAACTTGATTCCAGGTTTCTTCGCAAAATCCGTGTGATCTTGCCAGAACATTCAGAGTGACACTCATTAGTGTTCACAGTGACGAATGGAAATCCTTCCAGTGTCAACATCAAACAGCACTGCGGTAGGTAACTCGCAAGATTCTCTATGAATCAAGCATGTGACAAACTGGAAAGCAACAATGGTGCGATTCTTTTAGAATCAAACTTGTTCCAGGAAATCTGAATTGACGAATCTAATCAGACGGATAATTTATCCTTATGATTCACTCTTTACGTTCGCAGTCTGCTTTGAGACGGTCGAGTAAAGAGAACTGGCTTTTACCGCCGGGAAACCCTGTCAAGGAGGTTCTTAATCGAATCTACCTGATCACAGGTACGGTATTTAATACCGTTTAACGGTCTTCACCGACCGAAGGTAAAACGCTACCGAGTTAGGGTGAAATGTTCAAAGCCATTTCATCCGTGTCTATATATGTTGTTGCATATCAAGAAGGTGGCGTAGTTGTACAACCGATGTCGATTCAGAAGTCACAAGAGCACAAGATGGCGATAATCAAGATACCTAAGAATGTAAGAATGTAATAGGTCATCTTAGTCACAAGGAGTACAGATGAAGATCTCAAGCACTCAAAGTCAAATGACAAAGGCTCAAGATAAAGATCACGAAAGCATGAAGGAACAAAGCTGTTACAAACAAGATCAAGACCAAGATACAAGACCAAAGCAGGAAGATCTCCTCTACAAGAATGTATTCACTCAATCATCTTATGCTTTTTAAGCTTTTTAAGATGACCGATACATTGGGGGAGATTGTTAGCCCTATATTTTATATAGCCGAACAAGAATGTAATAGGTCATCTTAGTCGTTAAAAGGTCTTGTATTGTAATAGGTTAGTCGGGAAAACCGGGCTTGGACTTTAAGCTAATATTGTATAAGTTAGGGGCGTAAGCCCAAAGCAAAGCCAAGCTCGGCCCAAGGAAACACAGCCCACGGCCCAAAAGGCCAAGGGTATATAAACCCTCTTCCATGTGTGGAAGAGGGTGTTGGTTCATTTTACTTTCTCTCTCTAGTAAACATAAACCTTCCAAATCTCTCTTGTTTCTCTCTCTACTTTTCTTCTCTTTCTCTCTCTAAATATCTCTTCTAAATCTTGTGTTATGGAGTAAATGGGAACAAAAACTAGGCTAATAACACCAGGGAAAGAGATTTGGATGCTTGAAATTGGATTTAGTGTCAATTAGATCAGCAAAAGTTTCTGCATATTCACCTTGTTCTTATCAGTGACTGTTGGTGCTTGATTCTGCTTATTCACTTTGATTCAGTGGTTGATTTAAGTTTGTTTGTGCTTATTGATAGTTTATATAGCTTGTGTATGAATCTGGTTCAATTTGGTTGGCTTATTCATGCTATATCTGCGTATTTGTGCATAACTGCTTATTTCCCATATCTGTGCTATATCTGGTGACTGTTTGCTTATTTTGGGCTTATTGTGTGAACCAAATTGGGATTTTCTTGTTGATATTGACTCTTTGTGATTCACTGATCATAAGGGTGCCCTTGTTTCCAATTGAATCCAACTCAATCTCTCTAAAAAGCTTGGTCAAATAGTCAAAGCAATGGGAACTCCTTTCCCCTGCTGCTAGCCACTGCTAGTGTATTTTGGGTTTCAACTTATCAATAAGCTATAATAGCTTATTTTAACCAGCAACAACTTGGTTTTTGTAATAGGTGCTCATTATTTGACCCATTTGTTCATACTGGAGTATTTGGTGGGTTGACTTTAGAGTTTGACTAGAAAACCAACTTAATTGACTTTTTCATAAGTGCTTATTGGTTCATTCTGGCTTATTGGTTTTGCTTATTGGAATTTTGTTGATTGTTTTGGCTTATTGAGTTCATTTGTGACATTTTGCAAGTTGAATCAAGTTCTGAGGTGCCCTAAATCTCAAACCCGACTATTTTGTCTTTTAGTGAAATTGTACTTTGCTTATCTCTGGCTTATTGAGTGTGCTTTTTCAAAATTTCTTTTTACAGATCTCTTAAGCATCCCAAAAGAGGGTTGTGTGTCAAATTAGAGCTTATGGCATTAGCTTATTGCTTAATGGGCTAAAAAGCCCAATAAGGATAAGCTGTTTGCTTAATAAGATGTGATAAGCTCACTTTCAGCTTTTGGGCCTTTAGAGTTTTGTGCTTAGAATTAAATTTTGAGTCAGATTGGGCTTTTCCAAGTCTATTGGGCCAAATTTGACTTTTTGGGCTAAAAAGCCCATTTAAGTGGACTGTTTTTGGTTTTGGCCCATTTGAGGGCCCAATAGGGGTATTCTGGTCATTTCACTTTCATTTTCTGTTTATTTAGGTTAAAATAAATTAGTTTGCAAGTTTTTAGAATTTTTTTATAAATTTTGGATTTTTAATATTATTTTAATTTTATTTTATTATTATTTTTCAAATTTCACATTTTTCAACTTTTTACATTTTTCTTAGCTTAAATACATTAAAATAGGAATTTTGCAACTTTTAGAATAATTTTATCATCTTTAGATTAATTTTTATAATTATTTTAAATTTTTATAGTTTTTAAATCATTTTAAATAGTTTTTATTAGTTTAAAATTTTCTAAAAATAGTTTTTAATCTTTTTAGGTCATTTTAGAGGTTTACCAATTGAAAAATCTTTATTTGGGCTTTTTGATAATTAATTTGATTTTTAGGGCTTTAATTAGCATTTAATAATTTAATATTTAATTAATTAAAAGGTTTGAAAAAAGTTTTGATTATTGGTAAACTCTTAGTTTATTTATTTTGATTTTCGGTGAATTTTTGGTAATTTATAGAAATTGTTATTATTTTAGCTCATTTTACGGTTTTACGTTAAGTCGTTGTAGTAATTAATTTCACGTCTTCGTCATCCTTTTTTCTCATCCTCTTCTAACCAATATTAATCTCAAATCATTTACATCTTAGTCACACACATATACCTCCTTGGGAAACGAACTTTCATATCATAAGGGTCATTAGTGCTTGATTTTCCTAAATCATCACTTAATACTTACCGCTCATTTACGCTCTCTTGTTTTCCTAAACAAGAGGTGTAATTTACCACAATCAATTACCATAACATATTTCTTTCTGTTGATATTATGAACACGCATGAGACCACACTAATCGATATGAAGAAGATCTAACCGTCCTTTAGAGCTTGGTGTAGTCTTTTTCTTGAAGCTACTTCGTTTAGCTTTACAAAGCTCACAAGAAGAACAAAGATGATCTTTGGTGAATTTCAAGCTTGGAAGGCCTCTGAGAATATCTTTCTTGGAAAGAAAGTTGATGGTATCAAAACTAAGATGAGATAAACGTTGATGCCATAACCATGCCTGAGTCGTTGAAGCTTTAGCCATGAAGCAAATTGGAGTTGATGAAGTTGTGTCTTGTAGTGAAATTGTGTAAAGATCAGTACCCCGTGTACGGGTAAGTAATTCATTCCCATCATAATCATGAACAAAACATGTCTTCTTTATGAAGTAACCTCCAAATCTACATCACAGAATTGACCAACCGAGAAAAGATTGTGATTGAGCCCTTCGACATAGTATACCCTTTTTATCGTGATATTACCTTGAACCAAATCTCCATATCCTAGGATCGGTGCAAATTGATCATTTCCGAATCGGACCGTACCCAGGAACTTCTGCACGAAGTTAATTAGAAGCTTGAGATTCCCCGTCACGTGCTTCGTCCATCCGGAGTCCAATATGAAGATAATTATTTGTATCACCTGCAGAAGAGTTAGAACACGATGGAGCATTTGCTATATTGGATACAACATTAGTTATGATTTCAGATTCATTAGTGTCCTTAGCAACATTTGAAGGCATACTAACACTCGTTGTCACATTTTCTGTCCTAACTTTAGGCATCCATTTATATCCTGGAGGACATTGATTAGCAAACCACCATTTCCACGACTTGCTAGCAGACTCATATAATTCCATAATTCTGCTTCTAGGGTTCTTAGTGGTGGAGTCTAATGCAATACTTTTCTTAGTTGGTGTTGCACCAGAATGGTTTAGTTTGTGTTTGGGTTTACTAGCACTAATAGGCATCACAACTTGCTTCTTAGTTCTAGTATCTACGCCTTTGACATTATTCATAGTACACATAGAATGATTAGCATTAGCACATTTTCCACATTTGACATAAACAAACTTAACATTTAAAGCATTCAAAGCAGTCGAACCATTGAAATCGTCATTACATGCGATTATAGACTTTTTATTCTTAAAAACATTCAAATTCCTAGGGTGTTCTTCTACTTGCTTCATCTTTCCTTGACTCTTGTGTTTCCAAACCTTATCATTCACTTGATTGCGCTTAAGCTGAAGCCGGCTAACACTAGCAGTGGAGACTACTCCTGTAGTAGAAGACACACGAGTATTAGAGTTTCTAGAAGTCTGAGGAAATTGACTAACTTTGTTTTTGGATTTAGTGGTCATTCTATACATTCCTGGTTTAATCATGTTATTGTGCTTAACGCTTGGTGCTTGAGTATTCCTTATGGGTTGAATCTGTGGTAACCTTTCCTTTCCATCCATCTTGGGGGCAAACACAGGTTTTGCAAACAAGGAATTTGAGATGGCAGATGGTTTTCCCAAGATAGAGGATCTATTCACTTTATAGGCATTGGGTTGCCTAAAAATAAATTTCATAACACTAGGTTCCACAACTTTCCCACCCATCTTAGCAACGAGTTTCATCAACTCTGTAGTCGCTATTTCCCTGTCTTGTAACTGAGCTTTCAACTATTTAATTTCCAAACTTTTTTCATTCATTTCTTGACACATTTGGGAAAGTTTTTCTTGCAATTTATTGTCAGTTGGACCTTTTTGATGTCTTTTTGCAAAACAAGTTCAAGAGAATGACAATGTTTTTGAAGGAAATCAGTTTTGTGTTGAAGTAACTCAAAAGCCTTTTTATCAACATTTTCTTTATGTTTCAAAAGCTCAATTTCAAGTCGCTCACACTCTTTGATCTTATCAAGATATTTGCAAGAGTAAATCATATTCATCTGAAAAAACGGAATTGTCCATTTGAAGATCGTCAATTTCTTTCTCAATAGACTCAACATATTTTAAATCATCAAACATTTCAAACCGAATTAATCTTTCGAATTCAAGAATATTTTCTTTCAATGTGGTCGTGTTCGGTATTAAGATTTGTTTGATAAGTACAGTTATATCTTGAGGAATTGGTTTTTTCCACTCGTCATTTTCTCGTTGTTTCCATTCATTTTCAACAATGGATTTAATATTATCAATGTAATGTTGTAGAAACCCAAATGTCTTCCTACTCTTGCTTTTAGAAGCATCAAGAGGCAAGTAATTGATGAACTTAGAAACGTTTGTTTTCTTAGTGGCAAAAGCTTTCTTCCATTGAATTCTTCTTTGTTTGCTTTCGAGAAACAATTGCTCACGAGACTTTTGTTTTTGTGGAGAGAAAAGACCATAAAGACTGTTTTCATACGAATAATTATATGGTTTCACAAACGTTTTATTGACTGGTGATCTACTCTCCTCTTCCCAAAGGGATGTCTCATCATTACCAAGAGTATATTCAGGATCGGTCCATTCGGACTCATCCATATAAAGGCGCGGGTTCGTAGCTTGTTCTTGGGCAAGATAATCAGGACTTGCAAAACTAGCTTGATCCTTAAACATAGACGGAGGTGCTAGCATTCTAACGGTTTGAATAGAGTCATGCGTTTTATAAACAACCTTCTTCAAAAATTCGACTTGTGCCTCTAGTTCCGTTTCTTTTTCAATATTTTTTTCATGTCGACTTTTGAAATCTTGTTTTAACGTTTCAACCTCTTGTCTATTAACCTCAAGAATTTTAGCAGAGTCGGTTGTTATTCATTGAAAGCCTTTGTTCAAGTTCGTTAACTTTAGTGGTAGCAAGGTACGTCTTTTGACGTTCATCCATTAATAAAACATTATATTGACGCTTCTCTTTGGCTAATAGCTCAAGAGTTGTATTATATTTGTTCTCAAAATCGTCCTTTTGACTTTTTAACGTACTACCCTTGTACCCCTCAAGCTCGTTGGTTTTCTGAAGAAGCTCATCTTTATAGCTTTCAATGGTCTCATTTAGTGCAGCTTTGCATTCGTCAACATTTTGAGTGAGTGTAGCGTTACCTTTTTTAATTGCTTTTGACTCTTTTTAGTTTCTTTAATATCTTTTTGTAGAGTGACAATTAAATTAGCAAGCGCAAAATGTTCCTCTTCGTCATATTCATTTGCATGTTGATCGGCCTCAGACTCATTATTGCACATGTCTGATGAATCAGGTGTGGTATTACTATCAATCGTTTCCATCAAACATGTGTCATTAATGGAATTGGGTATCTCACTATGCTCATGAATATCACCAAACACATTATATTCGTCAGTGGTGTGTACCTTATCGAGTGGCTCTGTGTCAAAGATAGGTTCATACACTTTCTTCATTTAACATCTATTATAGATTGTCATCTTCAGCGACGTTGAGAACTTCTTCAACCTTTGCCATGTACGAGTAATGTGCTTCTAATTCTTGGTCGGAGGCTTCATCATCAGTGTCATCAAGCATTGCTCCTTCCTCAGCCGACAATTTGACCCCTGCTTCCATCTTCTTGCATAACAACATCTTCTCTTTATGATAGCTAGAGTCCCTAACCTGTTTCGGCTTTCTGCATTTCTTTGCCATATGCCCATAACCTTGGTAATTATAACACTGAATCCTACTTTGTTGAACCACTCGTGTTCGAACAGTTTCCCCATTCCCAGTAGCAGTGGCAATCCTCTTAGTATCATACTTGGCAGTTTTTCGATCATACCTTGCAGAACCCTCAACATGTGTTGGATTACGTCGATCATACCTAGAAGGAATTTCACCACATCGACGTGTGTCATACCTTGGAGGATTCTAAACATATTGGTTCTTTGTGTTGGATGATGTTCGGAGATTGTTGTTGGGGGGTTTAAAGATTTTCTGGTATGTCTTCATAATGAAAGCAAAGAGAGTGTGATAGTTTACCTTGTCTAACTGCTTCTGTTGTTTCACCAAAGTAACAAAACGTGTCCACTCTGGTTGAAGTTGCTGAAGAAATTGCACATTCACTTGCATGGTGGAGATCTCCAAGTTGTTTCTTGTCATATCGTTCATCATATTTTAGAATCGTGAATAATAAGACTCAATTGATTCTCCATCCACTGCAGTAAACTTACCGAAATTCCAAAACAAGTTTGTTTTAACATCTTGCTTGTTGAGTGATTCTCCTTGTTGCAAGCGTTCAATAGCCGTCCACATTTCTTGTGCTGTAGGATATGCATCAACCGTGGAATAAATATCATCTCCAATTCCACTTAGAATCATATAGATCGCTTCTTTTCCTGCATCATACCAAGCAAGCTTCTCTGGTGTAGGATCAGATAAAGTTTCTTTTCTTGTGGTTGCGGGTACTTCTGGAGTAGTGTCTGTGGCTGGTGTATGAGGAACAATGATATCGGAGAAAACATATGGTCCATTGTTAATACATTGCCTCAATGCATCACCATTAGGTCTTGTATCAAGATAGCGAAGAAAACGTGATTGCCATTGTGCATATTGATGTAGTGGTTTTACTACTCTTTAGGAAAAGAGAGCAAAAGTGGCAAGTATTAAGTGTCGGTTTAGGAAAACCAAGCACTAATGACCAATGAAGTTCAAGTTCGTTTCCCAAGGAGGCAAGTGCGTTGTGTTAAGGAGTGATTAATGGTTTGTGATTATATTGATGAGAAATGAAAAGAAGAAAAGAGATTAGAAGAGAATGACGGTTACGATTATGAATTAAACTAAGACGAATAGTCGTGCACGTAAAACCGTAAAAAGTGACCAAATTAAAAATTTATCCTAAAAATTCCTAGAAAAATGCAATAAATCCTAAAAAATGTAATTAGAGTTTACAAAAAATCAAAAATCACTCAAACCTTTTATTTAATTAAATAATTTTTTTTAATGTTAATTAAAGCCCAAAAAATCAATTTAATTAACAAAAATCCCAAAATGAGATTTTTTCACTTGTAAACCTCTAAAATACCTTAAATAAATTTAAAACTATTTTTAAAAATTTTAAAATTAATTAAAACTATTTAAAAACAATTAAAATCTATTAAAACTTAAAATAATTCTAAAAATTAATCTAACGACAATAAAAATATTCTAAAAATTGTAAAATTCCTAACTTAATGTATTTGATCTAAGAAAAATGAAAAACTTTGAAAAATATAAATTTTAATTTTTAATAATAAAATAATAATAAAATATTAATAAAAATCCAAAATTTATAAAAAGTTCTAAAAAGTTGCAAACTAGTTTATTTTAACCTAAATAAAATAGAAATGAAGTTGAAATTACAAAAATACCACTATTGGGCCTTGAAATGGGCTAAAAGTCCGTACAGTCCCTTAATGGGCTTGAATTAGGCCCAATAAGAAAAATATTGTCCAAATAAGCCCAAAATATCCTATATGACTTAAAATTTGATTTTAAGAACAACACTCTGAAGGCCCAAAAGCTGAAAATGTGTTTAAGCTAGCTTATTTCAAAGCAGCTTATTCTTGATGGGCTTTTTGGCCCATTAACCTATAAGCTGATGCCATAAGCTCAAATTTGACACGCAGGTTTCTTTTGAGTTACTTAAGAGATCTGTAAAAAGAAAATTAGAAAAAGCACAAGAAATAAGCCTGAAATAAGCCAAGACTCTCTCACAAAACGACAAAATAGTCGTTTTTGAGTTCTAGACCACCTCAAGTGCTGATTCAACTTTCAAAAGCTTTTAAATGACTTAATTAAGCAAAATAATCAAAAAGTTTATAAATAAACACAAGAAATAATCCAGAATATGCAGATTAGCACTTATGTTAAAGTCAACTTAATGAGTTTTCTAGTAAAAAGTCAAAGTCAAAGTCTAATAAGCTCCAGATCAAATAAATGGGTCAAATGAGGAAGACCTATCACAAAAATAAGTTGTTGCAAGTCTGGATAAGCCAAATTGGCTTATGAATAAGCTGTTTGAAGATATACACTAGCAGGGGCTAGTTTTGGAGGTTGAGCAGTAAGAACTTTTCCCCTTGCTTGACCTTTTTGACTTTTTGTCTTTTGTGACTTTTTTGTGGATTCAAGTTACAAACAAGGCACCCTTGTAATCAGTGGATCACAAGGAGTCAAGAAAAACAAAGAAATCACACTTCCAATCAGCCAAATGATACAGTTAGTTCAATTAAGCACCAAATCAGACACAGACTTGAACACTAGCAGTTATGAACTTAATAAGCTGTTTTAGCAAGATTCAGCCAACCAAATTGCACCAAAAGCATACACAAGCTATATTTAATGCAAATGAACATAAATTACCAAGTTTCATGCAATGGTTCAAGGTCTAAATCAAGATTCAAGTATACAAAGGTTACTGATGAACACTAAACAAGCAGTTATGAACACTTGTTGATATACTTGACCACAAGGCCAGATTGAAACACTCAAATCTCTTAATCAGGTTATATAAACTATGTTTAGTCACTTGTTACCCCTAAGCGATCATACAAACTAAGTGTTACCAAGTTCTTAGGTCAAAACAAGCAGATTTCAAGTTTTTATAGCACAATCTTAGATTTGATGTTTAAAGTCCAATAACTTGCAGCAATGAGCACTCAACCAAGTGAATAGTAGATACAAAATCAAACAAACAACTTCCAATAACACAATAGCAAGATATGCACTTAAACAGGTTAACCCAAACACCCCTTATCTTTTTCAATTCAAGATTAAACAAGTATAAGTGTATTTCAGTGTTACCCAAGCCCAATCAAACACAATAAAAGATTTATTATGCAGTATCAAGCAAGATTAAGCCACAAATTCAACAAGAACACAAGCAGAGCTAAAAATCACAAATTTCATGTACTTTGACAGATTTTTGAGAAAGGGGTTCCAACCTCATGGATGTACATCCACACCCACGAATGTTTGAGCTGATGTGCTAGCAAGAACAAGCACAAGCTTCCACAAACAAGCTGCTAAGATTAAACAAGGTTAGAAGCAATATTATCAAAAACAGAAAGGTGACAAATCTTGATTAATGCAACCCTTGTACCCCACACTTGATTATCCCTAAGTTATATGCCTCACAACACCTTGATAACACTTTATCAGGATGCTATGATCCACTTATAGCCCAAGAATTCCAAGGTATAGCAAGGAACTTAGCAAAATATCAAGGTTTTAGAACTTTGAGCAATTTCTTCAACAAAGCTTGAGAAAACGTTTTGAGATTCAAGTTTAGCAAACATATAACATAAACAAGCAGAATAAGAGATTGGCACTTGGTTTTTCTTCACAAATTCAAACACAATTCATTATATTTGAAAATGGCTTTACATAAAAGTGAACAAGGAAAAATCAAGAGCAGGGCTTAATGTATGAGGCCCTATGCCTTATATAGGCTACAAATGACTAACTACAATGCATAAAAAGTAAACCTTAAGCTGATGAAGTCCCTATTTTGCCCTTGAGTAGTTTGAATATCTTGGAATCATGTGACTGAATTTGGCTGCTTTTGTTAGTTGTCAAGCATGTGGAAGTGATCAAAGGCTCACAAGGAGCTTAGGATGTAAGCAGGAATCTTGGACGTTGGATGTGGCAGGGTTTTTGGCTTTTTCTCCCAAAACTGTATAGGGAGGGTTTATCATGTGACTAAGGTGATAATGTGGCATGTGTTTTTAAAGTTGGGTTGTGTTTAGGGACACCCTAATCTTAATTCTAGAGAAGATTAGGGTTTAATTTTTGCTAAATCAAAAGTATCCAATTCAGATTAAGAACATGATGAACACAGGTTTTAATCCATTTTGGGTTAATAAATTGTGTTAGGCGCCAAATTTGGTTTAAACATGATTAATAAATATTAATCAGTTAGTGGATGGTGAGGTGGAAGACGGGTGGGCTTTGATTGGTTAAAATAGGATAGTGGGACACGTGTAGGGGTGTGAGTGGTCTATGTAACTTTGCTTGTCTGCCCATTTCAGTCATCCATTTCTCTTGTCTCTTTCATTCATGGTTTATTAAGCTTAAAACCGGATTCCTTTGTTATACAAGTTTTCATTTTCACACTTTGGCCACAAATACTTTTCCAAAGTATTTTCAGGGGTATTTCTTGCCATTTGTTGATTCTTGAAGGGTTGTTTTGGCATTTTCTTCATAGATAATGGTCTTGACTTGTATGATTGACTTTTTGAGGACTAATATTGACAAGTCATGATTGTTGGGGGACCATTCTTGCCAATTCTTCAAAGTTGAGGGTCCTTTTTGTAAATTTGACAAACTTTAAGGACCAAACTTGTAATTATGAATAAACAAGGGTTTAAAGTATCAATTCTTCAATATTGGAGGACCCTTCTTGCATAATCTTCAATTCTTCAAGGGTTTTTCTTGGAAAATCTTCATTAGGGCTTGGTTCATTGTGCGGCTTCGTTTCCCGTGTTCGTTTTTGCATGTTTCTTGTGATCTTTTGTCATTTTCTCAATATCCGTACCTAAAATACACAAGTAACAAAGAACAAGCATATATTTGGCATTTTTCATGATATTTTATGCATTTAAATCCCATTTTGGACGATGAGACTATGTATAAAAGCAGTCTCATCACTCCCCCATACTAAACCATTGTCGTGCCCTCACGCAATGATAGAATAAAGTATCGTCGCACCTTCCAAATTCATTTTTATTCACTTTTATTGAATGATAAACTAGCTACACTACTACTATTACTTCTACTTGCGATTTAGACATAATGTATGATTTTCATCGCAAAATGGGACGTTTAGGTTCATAGAATAAGAACACGTGAATGCTTCGTTAGAAATAATTTCATCGTCCTCGATTTTCACCCCAATTCCATGCTAAGCGTGCAACGAGATCATTGTCACTATAATTTAGTAATGCTAACACTACTCATATGCCCTAATAACGTACTTATCCTCCCATTTTCCTAACTTGTATCTCTTATATTTTATTCTGTCTTGAATGTTTCACGAGGATACATTGTTTGACTTATGCGATAATAGAGATTTAGGTCTAAAAATAGAGTCCTAAAGGTGTAACCAAGACCATCGAATTAATAGCCCCTAATAATAGACAACAATGTCAAAAAATTAAGTCAACAAGAAGGATCGATAAACACGGTTTTATAACGGTTTTCGACATGAGACTTATTACCAAGACTTTTATACGCCCCCTAACGGAAGGGCCTTATTATCATAGGTTTACCTCCATCTTTTATTCAACTTCGCCATGAAGCTTTTATTATGACTTCGGTCTTGCCTTGCTTTTTATTTAACCTCGCCATGAGGTGTTTATTGTGGCCAAAGACGTATATCCTCACGCTAAAAGTGAATTTTGGATCTTTAAAGCTTCAAAGATTAAGGCTTGATTCACTTTCAATTTTGCATATATTTTTCGGCCTTGTGAGCTTCAAATTGTTTGCTTGATTTAGTTGAGCACTTGAAATCTTATTATTGGGTGAAGCTTTCGACTATTCAGGTTGCCAATACTTCAAAACCGTGACGCTGTCGATACCTTAATGTCTTCCCAATTTAATTACATGGAAGCTACTATAAAAGACTAGAAACCAACAATCAAGACTAAACCGCTAAGTCAATATTTATTAAGCAAAAAATATTTACAAGCGAAGGGATAATAAGCAAACAACGAGAACACATAAGTTTTTGAAAGAATACGAGTACTCTACATTTAGCATAGTAACTTATAATTAACTCTATCATTTCTCGTCCTCATTTAAGAGACTTAGCCTAATACAAAGTTAAGGAATCAAAGCTAAGTGCTCAACACACACAGTCGAGTCAAAAATTACTCTTATTCTCGCCACCGGAAAACCTACATTCGTGTATTCAAACACTTATAAAACATGAGAAAAAATTTAAAATTTGGCCATTTATAGCCTTATTTTGCAACAAAAAGATAAACAAAAAGATAAACTTTGGAAAGCGTAAAGGTTTGACAAGGTAAGTATCTATTCACCCCCCCCATACTAAAGTTAAACATTGTCCTCAATGTTTCGAGTCTAAGGTTTGGAAAAACGCAATACTAGAGACGTAGTCGAATGCTTAATCTAGCATGAAAAGGGTGTAACTGTTAAATTTAAAGCCGTTTATGAAGTGTGCTATAAACCTAAGGTTAGAACATCAAAGGATATATCATGTGGATATCGAGAAATTCTTCAAAGCAAACGATCAAGTGCTCCCATAAAACGAACACGAGAGGCTCCAATCGTGAAGATAATGATCATCTAAAATCCACAATTCACAAACAACCACGGAACAAAGGTTGGAAGGGCACAAATCCCCACACGTTACTACATTAGAAAGTGATAATATGTACATAGGATAAGCATGGGACTCCCCCACGAGGCACCTTGTTTTTGATTACCGAGTCATGGGCTCGACTCGATCCCGTCAATACTAATTATCATTGGGGAAGGTGATTTGGTCGAGGTAGTTCAAGGATGGAACTTCCCCGCCAAAGTAGTGCTTCAACCTATGTCCATTCACCTTAAAATTGGGGCCATCATTTTGAGCTAGCTCGATGGTCCCATATGGAAAAACTTGAGTCACGGTGAATGGGCCGGACCAATGGGATTTTAACTTACCGGAAAATATTTTCAAACGAGAGTTAAAAAGCAACACTTAATCTCCAATGTTAAAAACCCGGTTTTTCATTTTTGAATCATGAAACTTTTTAGTCTTTTCTTTATAAATCAATGAATTTTCATAAGCAATGTCCCTTAATTCATCCAATTCATTTATTTGCATTTTCTGGTGTGTTCTTGCGGTCTCCATATCATCATTACAATGCTTAAGGGCCCAATAAGCTTTTTGTTCAAGTTTAATTGGCAAGTGACAATTCTTCCCATACACAAGCTTATAAGGAGTGCACCCGATGGGCGTCTTATGAGCGGTCCTAAAGGCCCATAAAGCATCGTCCAACTTATCCGACCAAGATTGTCGGTTTTCTCCAATAGATCTCTCCAAGATCCTTTTCAAAGCTCTGTTTGAAACCTCGACTTGCCCACTTGTTTGTGGGTGATAAGCCATAGAAAGACGATGTGTGACCCCACATTTCCTTAGGACCCTTTCGAATTGGTCGTTACAAAAATGGGTTCCACGATCACTTATGATCGCACGAGGGGTTCCAAACCGAGAAAACAAGCTTTTCAAAAACTTGACTACCACACGAGCATCGTTCGTAGGCAAAGCCTTAGCTTCCACCCACTTAGATAGGTAGTCAACGGCGACAAGGATGTACTTATTACCACGAGATGATGGGAACGACCCCATAAAGTCAATGCCCCAAACGCCAAAGATCTCACACACTTGGATGATATTTTGTGGCATTTCATCGTTTTGTGAGGCTTTTCCTTGTCGTTGGCATGAGTCACACGACTTCACAAGTGCATGTGCATCTCGGTAAATAGTAGGCCAAAAGAAACCAGCATCAAAGACCTTCTTATCCATGAGATTAGCACCGTGGTGACCACCCGTGGGTCCCTCGTGACAAGCTCTAAGGATGTTAGAGGCTTCGGTACCAAAGACACAACGTCGAATGATTTGATCCGCACAAGTTCGAAACAAGTAAGGGTCGTTCCAAAAATAGAACTTGACGTCACGAAAGAATTTTCGTTTTTCTTGAGTCGTCATACCCTTGATGATGAAGTTCCCCGCATGGTAATTTGCGCTGTCCACAAACCATGGGGTAGAAGAATCAAGCTTAGAATTCACTACACCAAGTGTCTCGAGCGGAAATGTTTCGGTGATTTCCTTGGGCTCGTAAACACTTTGGTGAGGATCTTCCAAACGAGAAAGATGATCGGCCGCTAGATTATTGGCTCCTTTTTTGTCAAGATTTTGTGATCAAATTCTTGAAGGAGGAGAATCCAAAGAAGTAATCTTGGCTTTGCATCTTTTTAGCCATAAGATACTTGATAGCCGAATGATCCGTATACACTATGCATTTAGTCAAGACGAGAAAAGGTCGGAATTTCTCAAATGCATACACCACGGAGAGGAATTCCTGCTCCGTTGTAGTGTATTTTAGTTGAGCCTCGATCATCGTCTTGCTAGCATAGTGAATATGCAAGAAGTGTTTTTCAAGACGTGGCCCCAATACGGCCCCAATAGCGCAGTCACTAGCGTCACACATGAGCTCAAAGGGGAGGTTCCAATTGGGAGCAACAAGAATGGGAGCTTCGGTAAGTTTCTTCTTAAGGATTTCAAAGGCTCGTACACAATCTTCGTCAAAGACAAAACGTGTACCTTTTTCGAGGAGATGTGTAATAGGTCGAGAAATCTTTGAAAAATCCTTGATGAATCGACGATAGAAGCCCGCGTGGCCTAGGAAACTCCTAATGTGACAACCCTGGTTTTGAGGTTCGTCACATAGTTTTATTTTGTGCTAGTTACGTGTCTTTACATGTTGATGTGCTAATTAGAGTGTATAGATTGTGGTTTGGATATCGTTTCCGGTACGGGGTACCTTGTGAGTGAAACTATGTGTGATGATTTCATGTTCATGAGTTCACATGGTAGTGACTATGAAATGAGATGGTGTTATTTAGTGGTTTTACGTATACGTATATGTATTATAGAAAATCGTATTTTTATGATTTACGGTTTAGCATTTAGAGGTCTCGGATGAGGTAATTAGTCATATGAATATTTTTCGGGATGGTTTTAAGTCATTTAGGACTTAATTATAAAGTTTATTTCAAAATTTGAGATTTTTTTTAAAAGTGTATATTTTACGACTTTTACGGTAAAACGCGTAAATTTGACTAGTTTTACGGTTTTGAGGTTTTGGATGCCTTAGGAGCTGAAAAAAATTAAGGTAAATTAAGGTAATATTAATAAGATATTAATTAAAAATAAAAATAAAAAAAAAATTAAAAAAATATATATATGAGGCGGTTTGGGACGAATCAAAAGAAAAGAAAAAGGAAAAAAAAGGAAAAAGGGAACCGGGCTTTTGTAATGGGCCAAGGACTTGTTAGGAAACTATATAAATACTTTTTATTAACCAAAACACTTCATAAAACCCCTGGAGATCACCTTCAAGTCGGCATCAATGGTGGTTTTAGGGTTCTTCATTAATTTTTCTTCTTTCAAAAATTCTAAGGTAAAATCTTCAATACTTTTTTTAATTAAAGTGTTTTAATTCTTTCTCAATCATCTTATGATGGATTTAGGTTAGGGTTTAAATACGAATCTATATTTTAATGATATTATAATGATTAGATGGTTTAGGGTTTGTAATTAATGGGGTTATGGGTAATTAATTAGGTTAAATTAATTAAACCTGTTTTTAAAAACTGGGCAGAATTTTGGGCCATTGTTTTGATCATATAGGGAGTTCTACAAACTCTTATTTTGCGATCCACATATACCTGGAAAGATAATTGAAGTGGCTTTCTAATGCAAGAAACTAGAACTAAATTGGAGGTCGGGAAGTAGATCAAAAACAGGTTACAAAAGTCAGAGGTCAAAACAGTTTTGAAGTCAGCCTGTTTTCTTTTTAAGTTTTGGGTTGTTTGGGGTACTTAGGTTTGCATTGGGATCTTATCACGAACATGAGAGATGGTTTATATATTATAGTAAGTATCTGCACTTGGGCTAAGGTTGTGGTTTAGGGTAAGACCCCTTAATTGTAACAAACTTTTCATACGTTTAAAATCAGTGAATTCTGGATAGGTAGTAATATATATACATATATCGGGGCCTTAACAGTAGCTTTAAGGTTATGGAAAGTGGGAGGTTTTAGCTAACATATGTAAAAGTATGAATATTCCTTTTACAGAAACCATGGGTATGTTTAAGTGGACGTTTGACTTAAAGTTTTGAGACCTAAAAACTGGGACTGTTTTGTGTAAAATATGAACGGGATAGTTATTAAACTTAACCAAGTTAAGGACTTGTTAAGGAAGGGTAATGGGGTGATTAGAGCTTATCAATGAGGTATTTATATGGGAGTAGGCTAGATGTACATCATAGGTTGATGAGCCATCTTAGTGATTGGTTCATATTTTGATTACGTGTTTTTGGTTTGTTAGCTTTTTGCTAGTGCGAGGACATTTGGAGAAGCTCAATCAGGTGAGTTTCATAGTCCCATGTTTACTATTGATTTTGACTTCCAGATGGGATGGAAGAGACACTGTGTTGAGGTATTTATAAACTGATGTTGTGAATGTTTTTAAGGTTTGTGATGGACTTGTGTGTACATTATGTGATTAACTGCTATGTGATTCTTGATTGTGTATGATTTGGATCGGGGGACACGTGCCGTCTTAGTTATTGTGGTTTGACTTGGTACCAAGGGGATGTTGACAAGGTAGGGGCCTTGGGATAGGTACATAGTGTGATCGTCTATGGGACCAATGGATAATGACAAGGTAGTGTCCTTGGGATAGGTACATAGTGTGATTATCTATGGTACCATGGTTTTTGGTAAGGCTGTGGGCCTTGGATTTTTGTTTGGAACGACTGATCTTGAATGTTAGTTATTAATACATAATTGTAACACATTGTCCATATGTTATTTTGTTGATGGTTGTTATTCACAGCTTATAACTATTTTTGGCGTTGGAGTCTAAACCTATGACTCTCACCAACATTATGTTGACGTGTTTTAGTGTCTCTTTCAGGTGTGAATGTGGTTAAGTGTGAGGATAGAAGTGGCTAGACTTGGATGCCTTAGGATTGCATATAGAAGGAGATCCCCGTTCCTTCTTAGTTTACCTTTATGTTTTTTTGAATAAGTGATACTGTTGGCACCTATATGTTTGTTTTGTTTGTGTTACTTGTTTGTCTTGGGTAAGAGGTAGGACTGTTACCTACTTACCTAGATTCCTGCATGTTGAGATATTTTCATGACATTTGTGTCGCCATTTATGACATTTCTTATATCATTTAGTTATCTCTATAGACACTCTATTTTTGTGATGATATCCATACGTCGTGCCCCATATTCCGCCATGGTGGGGTGTGACAGAATGGTATCAGAGACAATGGTTATAGAGAATTAGGTTGCCTAGTCGCGTAGCCTAGTCTATAGCTTAAGGGTCCCTGCATATAGGCGTCATAGGAGTATGTGTGCATTTTATAATAATTGATGTGTTTGGATGTTATTTATTGCGATGTTTTGACTAGTATGAATTGAACCGTAGTATGTTCATACTTAGTCACATGTTATTTTCTTTTCGGGTTTGTGACTAGTGCGGGTTGAACCATAATCGTCCACGCTAGTCACTGTTGTATTTTGCTTAAATTGTACATTATAGTACATAATTTAGTACAAGGTAGTTTCTATCTTTTATCGAGTTATTTTACATACCTGAGGTATCCTATTTTTCTTTTGATGTTTAAGTCATGTTCCCTAAGAATCGTGTGGTGGTTCGAGTTACTAGGAGTAGGTGGATAGGAAGGGTTTTAAGCTATTTCCACTCTTACGGGCGACATGACTTACAACTGATGATGTTTTTGTTTTGGATTTAGTCTATGCTGTTTTAGCTAGACTATGGATTTTTGTATTCCAAGAGTATTACTATGTTATTTTAATAGATGGAGTTTTGAACTTTATTGTTTATGTGGTTATGAGCTTATGTGAGTAGATGGATTATGTGTTATATGTTGTATTTATTCTTATAAGTATCATCATAGGAGGGAGTGCATTGGGGGAAGGGTAATTGTATAAGTATGGTGGCCAACATAGTTATACAAGTACCACAACTTCAATGGGATCTCAAGTATGATTGCATGAAAGAGGGTTAGTACATGCTTGTATACGATGAGATGTAGAATTTGGGTATACGTATAATATATGGGTTTTGTGCCTTGTTGTGGCACGGTGAGATGGTTATTACTTGTATGGAAAAAACGAGCGTATAAAGCGATTGATTGACTTGACGTGTATGATAACGAGTATGTTTGGGGGATTCAATAAGTATACATATGCGGATGTATATATACTAGTAGATGTTATGATTTACGGTCGTTCAATAGTTATTATAACTTGAACGTACCTAGTACTCTCTTGTCTTTAAACAATTTATTAGAGCTCGAGTTTGGTGGAGTTTCAACGATGGTTTGAATCTTTTGAAGTGTGTCTTGTAGCGTATTCTTTGAGTTTCGTATTTCACGTGTACGTTTTAAAATGGTGTGGTCGGTTTCAAGTCTATTGAAATAACTTGGGATTTCTTTGAGATAATGAAATCTTTTGTGTTGGGTCTTGCATTTCTTTTGGTCGGTATATATTGAGTTAGATGGTTGGTTGTATTCGGTAAAATAAGGGTAAGGTGTTGGATTCGTGTTTGAAACAAGATGTAACATAAGATTTCTTTTTAATCGACACTTATATATTTCAAATTCTAAAAGACTTTCTTTGAAAATTAAGCGAAGTAAAAATTTCTTTCTACTTACATAGTTTATATAATTGGGTTTAACCGATTTATGTCATTTATAATTATTAATACAAGGTTAAATTGAGTTTATGAAGATTTCACATAAAATTTTACCTTTCATTAATATAAAACTGTTTTGGTCATAACTTGTTCGTTTTTAAAGCTTTTTGGATGATTCAAAAGCCTAAAATTATGTACTCGGAACGTACTTTTCAAATATTCAGAATGTATAGTCATGGGAGGTCAGTATCTTGGCCGAAATTATTGTACAAGTGTCGGGTTAAAGGTTGAGTTTGAATAATAGTTTATTTTATGATTTGGGATGCACGGAGTACCTAGTTTTTGAGTTGAGTTTTTGAGTTCGTCAAGAGGATTGTTTGTAGATTGTTTGAGTCACATAGATGTGGGAGGTAATAATATATAAAAAAAGATATATATTCTTTTGGAAAGGTCGATCTTTTGCACGGTTTAAATAATATGTCACGGGGCGTAATATGTTTGGTTGCCATTGGGTATCTCTTGGATTATTTTTCGTTGTCATGGGTCATTTTGAATTGATACACATTTTGGGTTTGAGTTTTTTTTAGTCTCATGGTTTTTGACTTGTTTTAACTGGTGCACGTGAAATGTCGTTAGTTATCCGTGGTTTTGATTCGTTGATCGTATCTGGTGGATTCAGGATGTAGTTTTGGTTTAGTATTGATTGAGAGCATTGAAGTGGCAATATGAAAGACTTGGTCGTGCCTACACGATTAAGTAGGTGGCCCTGGTAGAATGGTCGGAATGCCCTTAGTGGGGATGAAAGAGTTAAAAGTTCGTAGACGAACTAATGTGGTCATGAGGTCTCTTTGGAGTACCAAGGAGATGAATAGAGATTTGTGGGATACTAGCACAAGTAACGTGCCATAGAGGGTGTTGGAAGGGGATACAATACCTCAAAGGTATTTATGATTGTTCGTAGGGCATGTAAGTTTTCCGAAAATTTCCTGAAATTTAGTAGGTTTGCATATTACTGTGAGGTAGAACCATAAAGAGAGCAAGTAGGAGAAGTGAGAGGAGTTGTAGTTAGTGCCCTTCCAAGGCAAATCGTTGACGGAGTGATTTAAAAACAAGAGCTGTTAGAGATTGCAAGGAATGCCGGATAAAAGTTGAGTTGCTTAGTAGTAGATTGGATGTGGAAAGAGGTTTAGTGGTCTGATGAGAGGAAGTATCGGTCTTTTAAGATGCGTGTAGAATTTTGCAAGTAGAACGAGGTAGGAATTTATTCGTATTGCCGCTAAGAGAGGGTGCAAGGAGGACATAGTTGAAACTGCTAAGGATGTTGTATGAACGCTTTGGGTTTATGGTTATGCATTTGGCTTCGCCAAAGCACTCTCGGTTTTCATGGTGTGAATGAACCAAGTGTGCATGAACGTGTATAAACGAGTTGTCATCGGGAGCGTCAACAACATCTTGAACTACTCAAATCTGAGAAGGAGAGTGAGGCGAATTATGTGTTGGTTTTGGAGAGGAGTTATACGTGAGATTTTCGAGTGTGAGTTTTTAGTATTAAGTTTATCATGATGAGTAGTTAGAGATGATGGCATATCATGGAACCAGCAAGGGGCGAAGTGAAGAAGAATGAGGAATCATTTTGGAGGCTGAAGAGGTGGATTGGATAATGAGCCGATCTTGGCATTATCGGAAGGACTGGATGAGTTCGCGAAGCATGACGATACATGGAGCAATGATTTGGATATGTACGAGAACGACAAAGAAAGGCGATTGCTTATATGTTGCAAGAACTGAAGATTTGGAAGAACTAGATATGACTTAATTAGTGGAGTTGGATTGTTATATCTGCCTAGAATGCTAGAGGCATTTGGTGTACGAGACGTAGAGAATGATCTATACGGATCATGAACGTCTCCAACACATACTCAATCATCTTGATTGAACATTTGACAAAGGTGATGGGTGGGGTTAAGTGGTGAAAGAAAATTGCAAGGCCAAGTACCATTTGGGAAAGGCAAGCATGGTTGATGAGACCTGGAATAAGAAGAATGAAATGAAGCTAAGACTATATGGATGGCGTATTAGGGTGTTTTGGATGAAGGATGTAGGTTGCACGAGTTGAGTTGTCTAAAGCAGAGAACGCGTCAACATGTATGTTGCGTGGCTTGGACAATCATATGTAGAAAAGGGACGTAGACTATACTTCCTACATAGATAGGAGTAGCTTAGAAAGGGCGATGTAAGGACGAAGTTGGTGAAAGGGATACATAATGCGGTGGAGGAATAAGTACGACGAGAGTTGGGTGATAGTCGATATACAGACTAATTCATCTCATATTCAAGAGGAATGAGAAGTCATGTAGTTGAGAAGTTGGAAGGATTGCGTACGAATGTGATGGAATAGAGTGTTTTGGCGTAAAAGTTAGCCTAATACGTATGGAATGCCTTATGAAGGATTATGGCAAGGGAAGAAACGATGGGAAGCATCACATCGTGATGTATGGTATGAGTTGAGGAAAGAGAAGGAAGTGTGTATAGAAGCGAAGCAAGAATAAAATAGGTCGAGATAGGAACCGAAGGTAAAACTTTGGTAGAGCCTAATGAGTAGAATAAAGCACAACGCAGGCTAATACTGTCGTGGTGTGGAAAAGGAAATGGCACTGACCTATACTGATTGTTTGGGAGGCTTAGTATCGATAATCGAATGGATGGGGAGTCATAGGTGTGATATGCCATAGGGACGAAGGGCTTGGTCTAGCTGAGATAACCGTCCTTTTGATGATGTGTATAGATCATAAGTTGATCTGGATTGGAAGAACTAATGGATATGTGAAAGACCGCCATTGGTCACTTTGTAAGGAGATTGGAATCTTTAAGTAGTTTGGGGTACGGACTGAAGGGAGTTGATGAACATGATTGGATATGAGTATATCCAGCGAACTGGGAAAAGGATAGGCAAGTGAGATATTTATACAACCTTAGGAGTTACACTGAGGGCATGAGTGATTGATAAGAGGGAATTAGGAAACTCATTAGCGATGGCTGAGTTTTTCGTATAATGATAGTTATCATACTAGAGGTTGATAAATGCCATTTGAGGCACTATATGAAAGGATCGGGTGAGTTGTCCCCATGGTGGACTAGAACTGGTAAAAGAGGCTACCAATGCGGTAATGATGTAGAAAAGGGGGAAACCACTAGCGTTAGTGACAAAGTTATGTAGGGAGTTTCACCCATAGTAGCGGGTGGTATGTTTTGGTAAAATGGAAGAGTTGATGTAGAGTTTTGTAGGTCCATTTATGATCTTTGGAAAGATCAGACCATTAGCTTATGAGCATAGAATTACCTGGGGGAAATGAGTTGTATACATGATACATTTCATGTATTGAGATTTGG
This sequence comes from Glebionis coronaria, assembly GCA_025667525.1. Taxonomy (NCBI): domain Eukaryota; kingdom Viridiplantae; phylum Streptophyta; class Magnoliopsida; order Asterales; family Asteraceae; genus Glebionis; species Glebionis coronaria. The sequence continues at coordinate 369,339,245 of CM046877.1, read as the reverse complement.
TAAAGGTTGGTTGAGAATGCATTTTGCATGTACGATTATTTGGGACTTGTATTAAAAAGAGTCTTTGTTTTATCAAAGAGTCATTTGTGAGATTTATTGACTGTGAGGGCAAGAGTTTGGAAATGAGTTTAATTATTTTGGTTTGTATATGTGGTATTTTGAAACTTGAACTAAAGTTCACGTGGGAATGAGAGGAGTTCATTTAGAACAAGTATCCTCGTGTGATGTGTTGTTTGTGTGTTTGATCCTAAGGAGTAAATATCGGGACGAGATTTCTATTAGGAGGGAGTGATGTGACAACCCTGGTTTTGAGGTTCGTCACTTAGTTTTATTTTGTGCTAGTTACGTGTCTTTACATGTTGATGTGCTAATTGGAGTGTATAGATTGTGGTTTGAATATCGTTTCCGGTACGGGGTACCTTGCGAGTGAAACGATGTGTGATGATTTCATGTTCATGAGTTCACATGGTAGTGACTATGAAATGAGATGGTGTTATTTAGTGGTTTTACGTATACGTATATGTATTATAGAAATTCGTATTTTTACGATTTACGGTTTAGCATTTAGAGGTCTCGGATGAGGTAATTAGTTATATGAATATTTTTAGGGATGGTTTTAAGTCATTTAGGACTTAATTATAAATTTTATTTCAAAATTTGAGATTTTTTTTAAAAGTGTATATTTTACGACTTTTACGGTAAAACGCGTAAATTTGACTAGTTTTACGGTTTTGAGGTTTTGGAGGCTTTAGGAGCTGAAATAAATTAAGATAAATTAAGGTAATATTAATAACATATTAATTAACAATAAAAAGAAAAAAAAATAAAAAAATATATATGAGGCGGTTTGGGACGAATCAAAAGAAAAGAAAAGGGAAAAAAAAGGAAAAATGGAACCGGGCTTTTGTAATGGGCCAAGGACTTGTTATGAAACTATATAAATACTTTTTATTAACCAAAACACTTCATAAAACCCCTGGAGATCACCTTCAAGTCGGCATCAATGGTGGTTTTAGGGTTCTTCATTAATTTTTCTTCTTTCAAAAATTCTAAGGTAAAATCTTTAATACTCTTTTTAATTAAAGTGTTTTAATTCTTTCTCAGTCATCTTATGATGGATTTAGGTAAGGGTTTAAATAAGAATCTGTATTTTAATGATATTATAATGATTTGATGGTTTAGGGTTTGTAATTAATGGGGTTATGGGTAATTAATTAGGTTAAATTAATTAAACCCGTTTTTAAAAACTAGGCAGAATTTTGGGCCATTGTTTTGATCATATAGGGAGTTCTACAAACTCTTATTTTGCGATCCACATATCCCTGGAAAGATAATTGAAGTGGCTTCCCAATGCAAGAAACTAGAACTCAATTGGAGGTCGGGAAGTAGGTCAAAAACAATTTACAATAGTCGGAGGTGAAAACAGTTTTGAAGTCAGCCTGTTTTCTTTTTAAGTTTTGGGTTGTTTGGGGTACTTAGGGTTGCATTGGGATCTTATCACGAACATGAGAGATAGTTTATATATTATAGTAAGTATCTGCACTTGGGCTAAGGTTGTGGTTTAGGGTAAGACCCCTTAATTGTAACAAACTTTTCATACGTTTAAAATTAGTGAATTCTGGATAGGTAGCAATATATATACATATATCGGGGCCTTAACAGTAGCTTTAAGGTTAGGGCAAGTGGGAGGTTTTAGCTAACATATGTAAAAGTATGAATATTCCTTTTACAGAAACCATGGGTATGTTTAAGTGGACGTTTGACTTAAAGTTTTGAGACCTAAAAACTGGGACTGTTTTGTGTAAAATATGAACGGGATAGTTATTAAACTTAACCGAGTTAAGGAATTGTTAAGGAAGGGTAATGGGGTGATTAGAGCTAATCAATGAGGTATTTATATGGGAGTAGGCTAGATGTCCATCATAGGTTGATGATCCATCTTAGTGATTGGTTCATATTTTGATTGCGTGTTTTTGGTTTGTTAGCTTTTTGCTAGTGCGAGGATATTTGGAGAAGCTCAATCAGGTGAGTTTCATAGTCCCATGTTTACTATTGATTTTGACTTCCAGATGGGATGGAAGAGACACTGTGTTGAGTTATTTATAAACTGATGCTGTGAATGTTTTTAAGGTTTGTGATGGACTTGTGTGTACATTATGTGATTAACTGCTATGTGATTCTTGATTGTGTATGATTTGGATCGGGGGACACATGCCGTCTCAGTTATTGTGGTTTGACTTGGTACCAAGGGGATGTTGACAAGGTAGGGGCCTTGGGATAGGTACATAGTGTGATCGTCTATGGGACCAATGGATAATGACAAGGTAGTGGCCTTGGGATAGGTACATAGTGTGATCATCTATGGTACCATGGTTTTTGGTAAGGCTGTGGGCCTTAGATTTTGGTTTGGAACGATTGATCTTGAATGTTAGTTGTTAATACATAATTGTAACACATTGTCCATATGTTATTTTGTTGATGGTTGTTATTCACAGCTTATAACTATTTTGGCGTTGGAGTCTAAACCTATGACTCTCACCAACATTATGTTGACGTGTTTTAGTGTCTCTTTCAGGTGTGAATGTGGTTAAGCGTGAGGATAGAAGTGGTTAGACTTGGATGCCTTAGGATTGCATATAGAAGGAGATCCCCGTTCCTTCTTAGTTTACCTTTATGTTTTTTTGAATAAGTGATACTGTTGGCACCTATATGTTTGTTTTGTTTGTGTTACTTGTTTGTCTTGGGTAAGAGGTAGGACTGTTACCTACTTACCTAGATTCCTGCATCTTGAGATATTGTCATGACATTTGTGTCGCCATTTATGACATTTCTTATATCATTTAGTTATCTCTATAGACACGCTATTGTTGTGATGATATCCATACGTCGTGCCCCATATTCCGCCATGGTGGGGTGTGACAGCTAACTCCCTTGACGGTTTTGGGATGAGGTAATTTGGCGATGACGTCTACCTTAGCTTGATCTACCTCAATCCCCGCTTTCGAAACCTTGTGCCCTAAGACGATTCCAGTTTTAACCATAAAATGACATTTTTCCCAATTAAGCACAAGGTTGGTTTCCTCACAACGCTTCAACATTCTCACAAGATTCGAAAAACACGAAGTGAACGAACTACCAAACACGAAAAAGTCATCCATGAAGACTTCCATCGTCTTCTCGATCATATCATGAAAAATAGCCATCATGCACCTTTGAAAGGTTCCCTGTGCATTGCAAAGTCCGAATGGCATTCTACGATAGGCAAACGTTCCATATGGACACGTAAACGTAGTTTTTTCTTGATCACGAGGATCGATGGGGATTTGGAAGTAACCGGAAACACCATCTAAAAAGCAATAGAAATCGTTTCCCGCAAGACGCTCCAACATTTGGTCCATGAAGGGGAAGGGAAAATGGTCTTTTCGAGTGGCGTCATTCAACTTACGATAGTCAATGCACACTCTCCATCCGGTCACGATTCTAGTGGGAATTAACTCGTTGGCATCGTTTGGCACAACAGTCATTCCTTCCTTCTTAGGGACACAATAAATCATTCCCGCGTTAAGGAGTTTGAGGACTTCCTTTTTGATGACGTCATGAATTTTGTGGTTCAACCTCCTTTGACATTGGATTGCGGGTTTGTAATCCTCCTCCATTAAGATTTTGTGGGAACAAAATTTGGAATCGATCCCCTTAATGTCGGATAACTTCCACGCAATTGCCCCTATGTGATCCTTTAGAACATCGACAAGTGCGTATTTTTTCATCATCTGAAATATCTTTCGCAATAATAACCGGCAACTTGTCGTCCTCCTGCAAAAATACATATTCAAGGTGAGGAGGTAAATCTTTCAACTCGAGGATAGGTGGTTCCTCAATTGAAGATTTGGGTTCGATACTCATAACCTCCTCGGGTTGAGGAAATGGGAAATCGTTAAGAAAATCCTTGATAATCAAGAAGTCCTCATCATTGTCGAGGTCTTCGTCACAAGTACGTGGAAAACCGAATTCTTCCAACGTAAAACCACCACCTTCAAATGGAGTGAAGGTTGGTGTCGAGTTATCAAGAATGGGATCTAGCATTGTGGGATTGCCACTATTTTCATCATCACAAAAACCTAAAACTTCTTGTGAAAATTCCTCGCAAACAACGTCAATCATATCAACGAGGTTTATGGTTGCAACGGAATAAACATGAGAAATTGGAGAATTTTGAGTTGCGTTTATAACAAGTTCCTCGTCGTTGAAACGTAAGGTGATCTTTCTAACATGCACATCAATTAAAGCCATAGACGTATCTAAAAACGAACGACCTAAAATGAGAGGAACTTGAGGATCCGTGGGAATATCGACAACGATAAAGTCTACCGGATAATAGAACTTTCCCACTTTCACAAAAACGTCTTCCGCCAATCCACATGCGAGAATCGTGGAATGATCGGCCAACTCGATAGACATTAGTGAAGGAGTAAGATTAAGAAGATTGAGCGACTTGAAGATTGCAAGTGGCATCAAGTTAATACTAGCACCAAGATCGGCCAAGGCATAGCATTCTTCCATATCTTGAATTGCACAAGGAATCAAGAATTTACCGGGATCACCGACTTTTTGAGGTATGCAGTTAAGATAAACCGATGAACAACTAGACAATTGTTGCAATTTCTCCTTGTTGTTCAACATACTCTTAAAGTTAGCGGCAAATTGAGGCATCATGACCAAAGCATCGGCAAAACTTACATTAAAATGAACGTCACGAAACATTTTCATAAAAAGCTCAAATTGGTAATTATCGCGCTCTTGACGTTTCTCCTTTCTAAGTCTCGATGGATAGGGAAAAGGTGGTGTGGGTTGAGGCATAGGCATAGCCTTTGGAATCTCGGGTTCCAAATGTGGTAATGGGTCAACAGTAGGTGTGGCATGAGCGGTACTTCGTGGGATTGGGACATGCTCCTTTTCGACCACCACCTCAAGTTCTTCCTCAATTGCATCATCCGTAGGAGCAATTGGTTGAGGAGTCGGTTCCTTGAGTGTTTTACCACTACGTGTGGTAATCACTTTCATCTCTCCCTTAGGGTTTGATATGGTATTGCTAGGAAGACTACTCAAAGATGGTTTGCACATTATAGCCTCAAACAAAGATGAAATTTTATCCTCTAACATGGATTGCCTCTTCTCGGCCTTAATCATATCTTGTTTTATTTCATGTTGCCCTTGTTCCATTTTTTGTTGGTTTTGTTGTAACCTAGTTACATTCCCTTCCATTTTGTTTGTATGGATTTTAAGCTCATTTGCTAACTCGTTTTTCAACTCCCTTTTCAAGTCATTCTTAAACTCGGATCTTAGGCTAATGATTTCTCTTTGAATGTTGTCAAACCTCGCATCGTTTCCATTAGCGTATTCAACAAATTCATTTGGAAGATCTTTCAAAGTTTGCAAACACTTGTTGTTGTTTTGAAAATCATTGTTTTGATTTTTGTTTGAAACTTGATTGTTATTAGCCCCTTGATTCCCATAGTTTCCCTTGTAATTGTTTTTAAAACCAACTTGATTGTTTCGATAGTTGTTGTTAGCATTTTGATTGGGAGCAAAACCCGGTGGAGTCAACTGATTAGAGCGGGTAACTTGACCGTTTTGGTTGTAAGTTCACGTGGCCGCGTAGGCACTCGAAGTGTTACCACCATTGGTAATGCACTCAGACAAATCATGACCTCCACCAAAATACATACATGAAACCTCAACCACTTTAGCCGTAGCGGGAGCACTTTGTTCTCCAACTTTGAATTCAATTAAAAGTCCTTTAAGCTTATCAAAGATTTTGTTTTCCAAGTTCGCCTCAATTTGGCAAGCATCGATGGTAATAGACAAAGAAGGTGATGCCGAAGACGAAGCCTTACGAACACTCGATGTGTTACGAGGACTATATACCTTAGATCAATTCTCAATTTTCAACAACGCTTCCTCATCCGTTTTACACAAAAAATTACCACCCGCGGCGGCATTTAGATAATCCCTTTCATGGTCATTTAATCCATTGTTAAACGTGTCAATTTGATGCAAGTCGGAAAAACCGTGATGAGGACACTCATGTAACATTTCCTTAAACCTATTCCAAGCCGTTGAAAAACTCTCATTAAATTCTTGTGAAAATTTTGAAAACTCGTTTTTCAAATGCGTAGTCTTAGAGGGCGGGAAAATTGGTTCACAAACTTACAAACGAGATCCTTCCACGTCAATATTGAATTGGGTGGCTCTTTCTCTAACCAAATTTTAGCGGGCCCCGCTAAGGAATACAGAAAAAGCATCATCTTAATCAAGTCATTAACAACATCCTTAAATTTGCAAGTGGCGGTAAGACGATTGAATTGGCGGATATGGTTGTGCGGGTTGTCCTTTTCATCACCACGGAATTTGTTGTTTTAGATCATCGACAACAAACCCGTTTTCACTTCGAAATTCTCCGCAAGGATAGCGGGAATTACGATAGCCTCTCCATAACCCTTGGTGGGTGCTTGAAGTAACTCCATCATAGTTCGATTCGCCATGGTTGGTTCTTCTCTTATGATAGGTTCGTCAATAGGAGACTCCTCACTAGAAATATTAGGAGTAGGTGTTGACTCCTTTCGGTTTTTTCGTTTACGTGAACGTCTTGCTTGATTACGAGTAAGCATAAACGTCACGTACAACGTGGGGATGAGCAAAGAAGATTCTTTTTGGTGTTTTTAATTTTTCCAATTTTTTGTGGTTTTTGATTGTTCTTACTTTTTTTTTGGATTTTTGTGATTGTATTAGGTAGACAAAAATCTACAAATCTCCTCCTTATTCCAATCTCTTGATTAAAGAAGCCTCAAGGAATGAAAACGATCACGTGAAGTGAACGCCTTCGATGAAGGTTTAATCAAATGAAACCAAGAAAATATATATGATACTTAGATAATACTTTGGTTGGCAAACCCTCGATTAGCCCTTTTTTTTAAAAACGCACAAGCAAGCGGGGAAACGAGGCGGCGCGAAGCACTTAAGAGCCTTTTTCCTTAGGGTATATTTTATAATACCCGCCTTATACCCACCTTATAGTTTGTGTTTTTCAAAATTAAGCTTCACGAAAGTATTTATCTATTTTGCCTTTTCTTTCTTGTTTGAAATTCGAATACAATGATTGAGTAATGACCTCCCAATCAAGGTTGTGTTTTCACACTTTTGGAGTACTTGTGAATTTATTGTTCTACGTATACAATATAGTAATAGTATTCACACAAAAAACGAAAACCGATAATACGTATTAGTAGAGTGCTACTAATACAATTAGCTATTATGGTTATATAAAAACAACAATTGTTCAAATCAAAACACAACACGCCTCCCCGATAGCGGCGTAAAAATGATGTAGTGGTTTTACTACTCTTTAGGAAAAGAGAGAAAAAGTGGCAAGTATTAAGTGTCGTTTACGAAAACCAAGCACTAATGAACAATGAAGTTCAAGTTCGTTTCACAAGGAGGCAAGTGCGTTGTGTTAAGAATTGAGTAATGGTTTGTGATTATATTGATGAGAAATGAAAAGAAGAAAAGAGATTAGAAGAGAATGACGGTTACGATTATGAATTAAACTAAGACGAATAGTCGTGCACGTAAAACCGTAAAAAGTGACAAAATTAAAATTTTACCCTAAAAATTCCTAGAAAATTGCAATAAATCCAAAAAATGTATTGGAGTTTACCAAAAATCAAAAATCACTCAAACCTTTTATTTAATTAAATAATAATTTTTTAATGCTAATTAAAGTCCAAAAAATCAATTTAATTAACAAAAGCCCAAAATGAGATTTTTTCACTTGTAAACCTCTAAAATACCTTTACTAAATTTATAACTATTTTTTGAAAATTTTAAAATTAATTAAAACTATTTAAAAAAATTAAAATCTATTAAAACTGAAAATAATTATAAAAAATAATCTAATGACAATAAAAATAATCTAAAAATTGTAAAATTCCTAAATTAATGTATTTGATCTAAGAAAAATGAAAAACTTTGAAAAATCTAAATTTTAGTTTTTAATAATAAAATAATAATAAAATATTAATAAAAATCCAAAATTTATAAAAAGTTCTAAAAAGTTGCAAACTAGTTTATTTTAACCTAAATAAAACAGAAGTGAAGTTGAAGTTACAAAAATGCCCCTATTGGGCCTTGAAATGGGCTAAAAGTCCATACAGTCCCTTAATGGGCTTGAATTAAGCCCAATAAGAAAAATGTTGTCCAAATATGCCCAAAATCTCCTATCTGACTTAAAATTTGATTTTAAGAACAAAACACTGAAGGCCCAAAAGCTGAAAATGTGTTTAAGATAGCTTATTTCAATGCAGCTTATTCTTAATGGGCTTTTTGGCCCATTAAGCTATAAGCTGATGCCATAAGCTCAAATTTGACACACAAGCTTACTTTGAGTTACTTAAGAGATCTGTAAAAAGAAAATTGGAAAAAGCACAAGAAATAAGCCTGAAATAAGCCAAAACTCTCTTCACAAAACGACAAAATAGTCGTTTTTGAGTCTAGACCACCTCAAGTGATGATTCAACTTTCTTAAGCTTTTAAATGACTTAATTAAGCAAAAAAATCAAAAATTTTTTAAATAAGCACAAGCAATAAGCCAGAATAAGCAGATAAGCACTTATGTTAAAGTCAACTTAATGAGTTTTCTAGTAAAAAGTCAAAGTCAAAGTCTAATAAGCTCCAGATCAAATAAATGGGTCAAATGAGGAAGACCTATCACAAAAAATAAGTTGTTGCAAGTCTGGATAAGCCAAATTGGCTTATGAATAAGCTGTTTGAAGATTTACACTAGCAATGGCTAGTTTTGGAGGTTGAGCAGTGGGAACTTTCCCCCCTGCTTGACCTTTTTGACTTTTTATCTTTTGTGACTTTTTTGTGGATTCAAGTTACAAACAAGGCACCCTTGTAATCAGTGGATCACAAGGAGTCAAGAACAACAAAGAAATCACACTTCCAATCACCCAAATGATACAGTTAATTCAATTAAGAACCAGATCAGACACAAACTTGAACACTAGTAGTTATGAACTTAATAAGTTGTTTTACCAAGATTCAGCCAACCAAATTGCACCAAAAGCATACACAAGCTATATTTATTTCAAATGAACTTAAATTACCAAGTTTCATGCAATGGTTCAAGGTCTAAATCAAGATTCAAGCATAAAAGATTACTGATGAACACTAAACAAGCAATTATCAACACTTGCTGATATACTTGACCACAAGGCCAGATTCAAACACTCAAATCTCTTAATCAGGTTATATAAACTATGTTTAATCACTTGTTACCCCTAAGCATGCATACAAACTAAGTGTTACCAAGTTCTTAGGTCAAAACAAGCAGATTTCAATTTTTTATAGCACAATCTTAGATTTGATGTTTAAAGTCCAATAACTTGCAGCAATGAGCACTCAACCAAGTGAATAGCAGATACAAACTCAAACAAACACCTTCCAATAACACAATAACAAGATGTGCACTTAAACAGGTTAACCCAAACACCCCTTATCTTTTTCAATTCAAGATTAAACAAGTATAAGTTGTTGGGAATTAATTTGATGAGACAAATCAACAATAATGAAACAAGAAGGACTTATATGCAATTATCAAGATTTACAAGAATATGGAGCCCTTTCATACAACAAGGAGGACTTATTAGCAAAAGATGGAGGGACTTCTAGTGTAATTAGATTTCTTGTAAAGAGGGTTATGTGTAGTATATAAACACACACCCTGCATAGGTTTAATCATTCAATTATTCACAATGTAAACCTAAAGTGTCTTCGTGTTCTAGGCGTGGGATTTAATGTATACACGCCTAGAGGTTACTTGTAATCGTTTAGTGCAAGTAATCATTTGAAATAATGTAATCGTTGGAAGTAAACACCTTGTTCATGTGTCTTGTTCAATTCCGCTATGTTTATCATATGAACGAGATGCGTATCCTAGTAAGCTTAATCGATCCGTGAATAATGGTTTCCACAATTGGTATCAGAGCAGGTGGCTCTCGATCTAGGATCTACAAGATGTTTATGTTCGTGTTTGTGTTGCTGTGAAGTTGATGTCCATAATTCGTGACAGTTATAGTGACGGTTTAGCGACGGTCTGTCAGATCTGTGACAGATTTGCAACAGATATGCTGTCGCAAAAAGAATGGCAGGAAGGAGTTATCACATCTGCGACAGTTTATTGACAAATAAATTATCGCTAAAGGGGTGTCGCCTGAATAAACCCTAGATCTTTTAGGGTTTCGAATTCTTTGTTCCTGATTCAAGACAGTTAGAGTTTATTGAAGCTGATTCGTAGTATGTGATTAAACACATACGATCTATATTAAAACCCTATGGTTTTATGAATAAACCCTAAATCGGTTGTTCTACAAACCCTAGGTTGTTCAAAGAAGAAGCAGAAGGTCGCTTGTGTTCGTGATCTATGAACAATAGCAGGTTTGTTTAAATAATCAAACGTTTTGAAACTGCTATAGCATTGGGATCTTCATGACTAGACCCTCCTGGTTATGTTTGATGACATTACTAGGCTCGTTTGAAGGCTGCTGTGATACAAAAGGTTTGTGCTTCGTTATGTTATTATTTAAAAGTCTGGTGATGTGGCTGTTTAAGTTCATTCAGCAATGGACTGCTCAAAGAAGTACATCGGCTGGGACATGAGGATTGTAACAGCAGGCAAATTGGTTTTTGGATCGTTTTGGTACGTGGTATGCTGGATGCCAATGTTTTGGTAAGATATTGTTTCCTGTTGCTTTGTGCTATTAAATAATATTATGGGAACAATATCATTCTGGTTTATACGATCAAATTATGAAAGTGTGTGTCATCACTAATATGGAATGGATCTCGTTATCTGTTATTTTTCTGAGATGCGGCTATTATTGCTATGTTTTAGGGATTTCTTTTTATTTAAAAAGGGATCCTAAAATAATTATATTGAACGTGTGAAGATATGCTCCAGAATGGTATTATATTTCAAGCATTTGTTTGATTATCAATTTCGTGGTCACGTTCTATAATCGGCTGCTGATAAAGATGTGGGTTGGCATTGGTTCATAAAAGACGCAACAAGAAAAACGCCAAAGTGTGAAACAAAGAAGCAGATTGTGATGTCACGACAAGCTATGAAATGTTGAAACATGGTCATGGCAGCTATGGTCTTTGAATATTAAATGGAATAGGTATCACGTGATTCATTATAAATGGAGTATTATTTGTTCATGTGGTCCATCTTTGTATTGCTTTGTCGTAGGGTAGTAAAGGTAGTGTATGGATGCACTAGCTGCCAAGGAAGGATAAAAGTTGAAAGAGATGTGAGGATGATTGCAAAACATCACGTACATCAGTACATGGTTACTTTGAAGAAAGAGATGTTCAGTGGTCCCATTGATATTCGCTGTGTTGGTATTCTTGTACGTGCTTGGAGATGTTTTGCTTTATATGCGTATGGAGCCAAAGGCTAACAAAGAATGTGCAGTTTTGTCACGATTTGATTTGTTGAAAGTGACGTGAGGTTGAGAACTGTAGTGACAGCGATTGGACACAAAAGTGTAGTTTTGATTATCTTGTGTGAACGCAACAATGGAAAAAGCAAAAGTATCATACGTAGGGTTTTGATATTGCTGAAGTGTTTGTGAAAAGTAAATATCACGTGATCTTAACTTCAACAAGAGATACAATTGTTTTTGTGTTCACATGGGTTCATAATGACAGTAACGTTGCAGCATTGGTTGTTCCTAATTAGTCATGTGAGATCGAAAGGCAAGAAACGAAAGCATATATTATGGTCAAATGGGCATAATATTGGAAGTGAAGCTTACAAGGCTCGTTTGAAAAAGTGAAAGGCACAGTTTGTGGTCCCAGCAGCTAGAACGTTCATGTTAAAATAAGTACAATGGTACTTTACGCGTTGGAAGGTATATTTTTGGACGTATATTTTGCTATTTATATGGGATCCAGTATATTGATGTGGTAATTGAAGACGAAGACAAAGGAAGAGTGGTACACTGGAGTATTTTTAGCCGCTGTCATGTTATTCGTATCCACAGATGGTGTCAGTGGCTGAGCCGAGCCGCTGACAAGAATAAAGTACACGCTGACAAGGAAGACGCTGACACGTTGTAATTGAGACGCTGACAACGTGTTGTCCGATATATTGGTTTTACTTTTAAGCGCTGACAAGGGATATAGGACAATACATACAGAAATATATTGGATGACCAAGGATCTCGGACAGAACTGTCTGTTTAAAATTTTATGGCTCGTTTTTGAAGATTGTGTTTTGATACAATAAAGTTTTATTTGATTATGTGACAAGGCTAACCTTGCGGTTACGTACCGACTTGGATTAGAAGCAGAACGCCGACAGAGGCAGCAGTTGCATAAAAGAAGAGGATGATATTGTACTTAGATGATTTTCATTGCAAATTGGAGGTTTTGATGAAGACGATTGATTATTGCTTCTTTGGTGTTGGAGTTGCTTTTCGCGGGTTTGTATTTTATCATATCTCAAAAGATTCTTGCCTCTCTTTTGAGATAACTTGCTTGTTCGTTTAAATGTTTGGTGACGAAGACTTGTCAAATCTAGCAACTAGATACCTTGCTATCACTTGAAGGGGTTACATTATCGTGCTCAGTGTCTCACAAAGGATGAGGATTTTGACAAAGAGATCGAGGTCTGCTTATACTTTCAGTCTCAGTATAAGTTCGACGTCACATGGATAGTGCAAGATATAAGGTACAAGCTTGGGAGATTCCACTTCTTCAACAAATAGGTTATATTCGTTTTTCTTCATTCGTAATCTACAATTAGAGTCTACAGGGTTCGTGATTCAATTACATGCACCACTCAAAAGGAAGAGTTTATTAGTTGTTTATCTTTAGAAGACCCCTATTGGATGTGACAAAAAGGGGAAGAAGATTCAAAAATCAAGGTATGCAACTTAATTTTATGTGGTGATATGTTTTACAAGAAATCTTACTTTAAGGGGAAGCTTGTTTCATTCGTGAAAGATCAAGATTTGAAGATTGGTTTTGTCATCATCAAATAGGGGAAGATTGTTGGGAATTAATTTGATGAGACAAATCAACAATAATGAAACAAGAAGGACTTATATGCAATTATCAAGATTTACAAGAATATGGAGCCCTTTCATACAACAAGGAGGCCTTATTAGCAAAAGATGGAGGGACTTCTAGTGTAATTAGATTTCTTGTAAAGAGGGTTATGTGTAGTATATAAACACACACCCTGCATAGGTTTAATCATTCAATTATTCACAATGTAAACCTAATGTGTCTTCGTGTTCTAGGCGTGGGATTTAATGTATACACACCTAGAGGTTACTTGTAATCGTTTAGTGCAAGTATTCGTTTGAAATAAAGTAATCGTTGGAAGTAAACACCTTGTTCATGTGTCTTGTTCAATTCCGCTATGTTTATCATATGAACGAGATGCATATCCTAGTAAGCTTAATCGATCCGTGAATAATGGTTTCCACATAAGTGTATTTCAGTGTTACCCAAGCCCAATCAAACACAATAAAAGATTTATTATGCATTATCAAGCAAGATTAAGCCACAAATTCAACAAGAACACAAGCAGAACTAAAAATCACAAATTTCAAGTACTTTGACAGATTTTTGAGAAAGGGGTTCAAACCTCATGGATGTACATCCACACCCACGAATGTTTGAGCTGATGTGCTAGCAAGAACAAGCACAAGCTTCCACAAACAAGCTGCTAAGATTGAACAAGGTTAGAAGCAATATTATCAAAAAAAGAAAGGTGACAAATCTTGATTAATGCAACCCTTGTACCCCACACTTGATTATCCCTAAGTTATAAGCCTCACAACACCTTGATAACACTTTATCAGGATGCTATGATCCACTTATAGCCCAAGAATTCCAAGGTGTACCAAGGAACTTAGCAAAATATAAAGGTTTTAGCACTTTAAGCAATTTCTTGCACAAAGCTTGAGAAAACGTTTTGAGATTCAAGTTTAGCAAACATATAACATAAACAAGCAGAATAAGAGATTGGCACTTGGTTTTTCTTCACAAATTCAAACACAATTCATTAAACATGAAAATGGCTTTATAGAAAACTGAACAAGGAAAAATCAAGAGCACGGCTCAATGTATGAGGCCCTATGCCTTATATAGGCTACAAATGACTAACTACAATGCATACAAAACATAAAACCTAAGCTGATGAAGTCCCCATTTTGCCCTTGAGTAGTTTGGATATCTTGGAATTATGTGACTGAATTTGGCTGCTTGTGCGAGTTGTCAAGCATGTGGAAGTGATCAAAGGCTCACAAGGAGCTTAGGATGTAAGCAGGAATCTTGGACGTTGGATGTGGCAGGGTTTTTGGCTTTTTCTCCTAAAACCGTATAGGGAGGGTTTATCATGTGACCAAGGTGATGATGTGGCATGTGTTTTTAAAGTTGGGTTGTGTTTAGGGACACCCTAATCTTAATTCTGGAGAAGATTAGGGTTTAATTTTTGCTAAATCAAAAGTACCCAATTCAGATTAAGAACATGATGAACACAGGTTTTAATCCATTTTGGGTTAATAAATTGTGTTAGGCACCAAATTTGGTTTAAACATGATTAATAAATATTAATCAGTTAGTGGATGGTGAAGTGGAAGCAGGGTGGGCTTTGATTGGTTAAAATGGGATAGTGGGACACGTGTAGGGGTGTGAGTGGTCTATGTAACTTTGCTCGTCTGCCCATTTCAGTCCTCCATTTCTCTTTTCTCTTTCATTCATGGTTTATTAAGCTTAAAACCGGATTCCTTTGTTATACAAGTTTTCATTTTCACACTTCGGCCACAAATACTTTTCCAAAGTATTTTCAGGGGTATTTCTTGCCATTGTTGATTCTTGAAGGGTTGTTTTGGCATTTTCTTCATAGATAATGGTCTTGACTTGTATGATTGAATTTTTGGAGGAATAATGTTGACAAGTCATGATTGTTGAGGGACCATTCTTGCCAATTCTACAAAGTGGAGGGCCCTTTTTGTAAATTTGACAAACTTTAAGGACCAAACTTGTAATTATGAATAAACAAGGGTTTAAAGTGTCAATTATTCAATATGGGAGGACCCTTCTTGCATAATCTTCAATTATTCAAGGGTTTTTCTTGGAAAATCTTCATTAGGGCTAGTTCATTGTGCGGCTTCGTTTCCCGTGTTCGTTTTTGCATGTTTCTTGTGATCTTTTATCATTTTCTCAATATCCGTACCTAAAATACACAAGTAACAAACACAAGCATATATTTGGAATTTTTATGATATTTTATGTATTTAAAGCCCATTTTGGACGATGAGACTATGTATAAAAGCAGTCTCATCACATATCGACCGGTCACAAGCATTGGTGGTCTCTCTTTATTTCCTGCCACCATGATGTTGTTGTTCGTCACACGATACTCTGTAGTAGAATCCATCTTGATAAGCTTTAAAATGTTGAAGTGAAAAAGGATCTTAAGTAGATGTGTTGTGATTGTTGTTGTGGTTTAAATTCTGAAAATTGCAATTTTTCTTCAGTCCGACAATAAATACACCAGTCCGATAAAACGGTAGACCGAAAAATTTTGTAATCGCCAAATTTTGAAATCGAGCTAGAAATGTCCTAAAACTAGTATGGAAAAAATTTGAATTTACTTGACGGGAAAATTTAAATCTTTTTAATCTTCGTGTAAACGATATTCCGAAACTAGTCTAGATAGTGGGTAAGTCTAAAAAATACTCGGACAAAATTTAGCTAAACATATCATCGGAATGTCCATCGGAATGTCCATCGGAATGTTGTCGGAATGTAGTATCGGAATGCTGTCGGAATATAGTATCGGAATGTCTGGCGGAATCACTATCGGAATAACTGTCAGAATAACCTATCGGAATACAAAATCAGAATAACGGTCGGAATATTAAAACCCTTTTCCGATGGAATTCTGTCAGAATGCTTGTACTTTTCCGAAACTTTAGGTAAAAAAAGTGAGATTTTTTACAAGAAATCCGTGATTTTAACCAACAAAAAGCAACAAAATCCCTACCACAACTATGTGGGAGATGTAAATCAAGATGTAGAGCACGGTAAGCACAAGAAAAACTTGAATCCGAGATGATTTTAGGAGTAAAACACACGAACCAAGTATAATATCAACAACGAATCACAAAACTACCCCATGGCGATTGATACCAAATGTTTTCCCTTATATTTGAGATGATTAAACAAGAAAGAAAGGTAGAAAATAGATGAATTCTAGAGAGAGAAAGTAGTGAGAGAAAGTAGAGAGAAATTGGTTGGAACTTTTGGAGGATTAGATTAGAGAGTCAAAAATGAAATGACCAACACCCTTCCTAACATGCTAGGAAGGGTATTTATAGTCCACCCACATGCGGGCTTGTTTATGGACTATATTCTAATGGGCTGGGCTTTCCTTTTGGGCTTTAGTTACTTATGAATGAACTTTAGCCTAAAGTTTAGCCCGTATAACACAACTAATCTACTACCTATTACAACGTTCTAAAATACGATACATAATGAACATATGACTTAGCATTCTTGTTTGACTCAATATTTTGAGGCTAACAATTTTCCCTCCAAAACTTGATTAGCTTCAAAACAGGATCGAATGATGAATCAAAAGCTTGATAAGCTTGTATTCAAGCCTATCAACACGAATCAGCATTAGGATCAACACCAGTAACAGCAATGAATCTATGAAGACGATGAACAGTAGATCAATCGAGATTTTATTAATATGAAAGTGAAATGATTACAGAGATGAAGGTAAATGTTACATGAACTAAAGCTAATACAAACTACAAACTAAAAATGAATTGGGAGAGAATCACGTGAAAAATAAGCAGAAAAATGAACTATGTGTTTTTGGAGGAGCGTGTGTGGTATACAAAGGTGGTTAGGGGAGCGTATCGGTGACAAGGGAATGCTAAGAGGACAGGGTGTCAAAATGTGACAGGTAATTGGGCCAATAGAAATTTGCCAAGTAGATTAGGGTTCTTAGTTCAAGAACGATTTTAGGTGTTTTTGATTCATTAAATGACAGGTTAATTGGTATACACCATTGTATTCGTCTCATCAAGGTGAGTGTTTTTGCTGTTGGATTCGTCTCGTTAAACGACCTGGATCGATCTCTATGATCTACTGAAGAAGATGACCACATTGCTTGATGTGGTTGGCTGTTAGAATGAGCCATGGATCCATGACGTGGACTTTAAAAAGTTGTTAATGTTGCCAATTAATGAAGTAAATGCTAGTGATCCGTGTGAATCCTCTCTCCTTCTTGTGATTGGTCCACGTGACAACCACTAATGAAACTTAGGCTGATTTGCAGTTTTGACCCTCTTCTTTTGCAATCTTTAATTTTTAGCATATACCTTCATCAAATCTTCATTCCAAGCCGTTGAACTTTGATTCTTTTGGAACTTTTGGTCCCTTAAGCTTGTCTTTTGTCTTTTTCTTCAATAAACGCCCGTGAAATCCCGTGTTTTCTTTGTTTTTGTCCTTTTGTACCTATTTTACACAAATACATAAAACCACGCGTAATTCCGACATTTACGTTTCTTTATTTATGTTTTGGTTTGTATTTTGCTTGTTTTAAGTAGTAAAAGGGTAAGTGTTTCACACTTATCAAATGCCCCTACACTTGACCATTAAAATGTCCTCATGCAATGCACGATTTTAAAGCACGGATTTACACTTTTCTTATAATTAACCCATCTTGTCCTTTATTATGATATATACATACTACGATACGATACTACACTTATGGAAACTTATAAATCCAAAAAGATAAAATATTTTCAAAAGAATCAAAAGATATATAATTCCACTTTATTTATTTACTTTGCAGTTGTTCGATGAAAGAAGCTCATTAAGAAATCAATGACTTTGATTAGGGCTTTTGGTATCATGAATATTTATCACCCTCAAGTTTCACGTTCCTCATATCAAGCGTAAAAATGAGATCATTGTAATTAATAAGTAAAAGTGCTTCGACTTATTCATAAAATTAATTATGTTAACTATATATCCCACTTATTATTCCTCTAAACCGGTTATTATTTGAGCAAGTTGTGTAAAACCCTTGGTTTTCATTTTTAGAATGACATCACTGTACACGTCACCTCATGAATTTTATTATATATTATCACCTTTGCATTAGATATTTTTATCTATCATTTATGTTTTACATAAGTGTCATTTCAGATATTTGATCACGAGAACTCTTCATATTATTTTATTTAGTTATGAACATACAATCATTCAATTGATCAATTTGGCGACTTTTAAGCCACATGGAACTCATGAACATTTACATAGCATTATTTTAAATTTTCATATCTAAAGATCATGATCACATTTATTTGAATTTACCAAGTGTCTAAATTCACAATAATATATATATATATATATATATATATATATATATATATATATATATATATATATATATATATATATATATATATATATATATATATATATATATATATATATATATAATATATATATATATATATATATATATATATATATATATATATATATATATATATATATATATATATATATATATATATATATATATATATTATATATATATACATATATGTACATATATATATATATATATATATATATATATATATATATATATATATATATATATATATATATATATATATATATATATATATATATATATATATATATATATATATACTAGCGTCGTAACCCGCCCAACGGGCGGGGTCGTTCTTTTTTTACCGAGAGGGTTTGTGGTTTATGCGTTTTTTGTTTTCCTAGATGTTCAATGAAAACAAAAAACAAACTCGGAAATTAAAAAAAATCAGATTTTTTTTCAAAAAGCCAATAACAAAATTCCGAAATGTTAAAAATAATAACGATATTTGGTTTATGTGTGTTGAAATATATGTGTTAGTAATAATTAAACAAAAACCTATTTTATATTTATGTGTGCTTAAGTATATGGGTTAGTAATAATTTAACAAAAAGCTTGCAATCGCGAATTGATAAGTTTGATTAACAACCCAATGTCCCAAGTTGAAACTTTGCAAATGGCATGTTTTTGTTAGAAAAATCGAGTTTAAATTTTTTTTTGCAAATATCTTTTCTAAGATTGTGTGGGTTATTTTATTGATTCAACTCTTTGTATATTCCAATCAAATTTTTTTAATTATTAGTGGGTTATTTTATTGATTCAACTCTTTGTAAAATTTAACTTTAGTTTAAATATAAACTTTGTGAGTAAAAGGGTAATACTCGTTGCAAAAAATAGTACCGAGTACGATGTTATATTTTCTAAAAAAGTAAAGAATAGAATGATACTTTTTTATGCTTCTCATTCTCTAATATCATTCTCGATGAATTGAATGGCCATATAAAATGACGCAAGTATAAAGACCCATTACACATTCATATAACAAATAAAAGATCTTTATGTTTGCATTTTTTTTTGTTTTAGCAAAACATTTGCATTATTTAAAACTTCATTTTTATTCTTCTTCAAAACCTATCCATAAATTATTGTTTGAAGTTTATATTTTATTGGAAAATTAGATATGCCCATTACATGGTCCTTCAATCTACCATGTTTGCTATTTTAATTTTTTCCTGGTTTCAATGTTCAACTCAATATTAATATCTCTTGATGCAACCTGTTGAAAAAAGGTACCGACTAATTTAAACACCATAACAATAACGTAAGGATTCAAAAAGATTCATTCAGCTCAAATTGATTCTCATTGGTACCAAACACAATAATTATTTCTTGACCTTATTCTGTTGTTCAAATTCCTACTCTTACCAAATAAGAGAATCTAATCAGTGGATCAGGGGTCTTTCCTTTAATTTGCAATTCCATTCTCAACTACGGTTCTATTCTTTGCTATTCTTTGCTATCCTCAACTCCGAATGCCGCCACCTGGACCACTTACTGCTAGCATGTCTCCTTGTCCAGGTCCTCCAATGTCTCCTACTATCTTTATTCCGCAGTATCCTCCCCGTGTTGTTTGGCAACCTGGTCTATCATGTGTTCCTCCTGGTGGGCATAGGGGCCTACATTTTCTCCAATGACGATCCCGCCTATGTTTTTCAATCAACATGGACTTCCAAGAGGAATGCCTCCAACTATACCTGGTGCTGGTTTTAATGCTCTAGATGTACTTCCATGGTTATTGTTTCTAGAGGTACTTCCAGTAACATTTATGAACCAAAAGCATCATAATGTGCTTACAAAAGTTATACCTCACGGAAACCAGTTTCCTTGCTTCCAATGATCTTTACTTTAAACTATCGTATATGGATTTCCTCGCCTGAAAATAATTTACATTGTCATTGTCATTAATAAATAACAAAGGTGGCATATACTCATGACCGTTAATCATAGAGATTTCCCTTGCAATGTCAAGATATGTATTTCCGAACACCACAATTGTGATTTTTTTCCCTTTCACAAACTCTGCAGCTGCATCATAAATTCATAATCCATACCCGCATATTCCTTCAAGTGTATGGCCTTGCAGTAGAATATTTCTGGTCCTTTTCCATCAGGGTCAAAGCCGTATCACTTGTCACAGCTCATAGCAACAACAATTCATGATCACACAGCAACTACATTTTTGCTACAATCGTTTAATTTTGATCTTTAGATATTACGTTAGGAGGGATGACCAGTTTGTAAGACGGTGTCTCTTTCTCAGAGGCATCACTCTTGCAATTTTGCCGTGCTACGACTAAATTGAATGTGCTTGATTTGTATTAATAGATGTGTGGTAATTACAGTGGTGTAAGAGTACGGTTTTTCAGGCTGATTATTGCACTTAAAGAATCAGAATCAGACAATCGTTGCTTCAGGCTACTGATAGTAATGTATTTTTCTAATGAGACAATACGTACTACAGAGCAGCTCGCGGAAACAGGTGAAAGGGTTCATATTATAAGTTACGTGGTTCCTATTGTATACAAAATGTCAAAATCATGTAAGGTCTTACTCAATAAATTACCAGCAAGAGGGACTCCACTTGACCAGCCTGTTAACACATACATATACTTAAAGCATCAACTTTAAAATTAGTAAGCATGTAAACTTTTTATAGGCATATGTAATTGAGCGTCGCGACGAGGCTTATTTGTTACGACGCGGCGAGTCTTATTTGACAAGTTCTACATTGATATGTTACCGTCAGGTTTATACTTCTATAAGCATGCGATAAGACCTAAATCTATACTAACTAATGTAGTCCATCACCATATACAGTTCACGAGAAGTGTATAAAGGTCAATCAAGAATGAGCTAATTATGAAATCCACATGTATCCGGTCTCATCGCCAAAGGGGTTATGCTTCAAGTTGTGGCACACACACATCCAAAATAAGAGACACTAACACGAATACACAATACATCTAAGGGCAGTGCACTATAGATTATCTAAATAAGACGATGTTTTGTAGTACAAAGTAGAAAGAAAAATCCTGATAGAAACTGAATTTGCTAACCTTTGAACAAACGTGAGAGTTGGCGAACACGAATACTTTATTCACGGTGTTGCTGTTAAGCCCAAGCAGTAATAGCCATATCACCGTCTTGATCAAAAACCTTCTTAGCCATTACATCCATGCTTGGGATGCCTGACAACGCAAATAAGTAACAAAGATGAGTCCATATATGATGGCAATATTTTATAGTTTTATAGATGGCAAACACTTCATCTCGTTCAGGCTCATGTGTCGTAATTTTCATGCAAATATTCGAAAAAATAACAAAAAACAGATACATAACTTGGCCTAATAATAGTTAAAAATATTGCAACATGCCAATGGCGTTCAAATTGAAGAAAAGTTTAGATGAGTATACGACCCTAATGATAATTTGTTGTTAATATGAGAAACCATATCTTACCTGTGAAAAGTATACAGGGATACGGTGAAGTATATATCAAAGTACTTGTTTATCCGCTCAACAGTCTGAAAAAAGAATTTTTTGGATCATGATATATATGTAGCTGTTGTAAAATAACCATTAGAATGTATGCATAGTACCTTTGCATTCTTGAAGATGCCATTAGGATTCACAGTAACAAACCTGAGCCTCTATCCAGGTACCAACCATCTTTTTGACAATGAACAGGGTGTAATGACAGGAACCATGGTCCCAAACACACCCATAGGCATAAATGGGTTCTCGAAAAATGCTAAATGCCCATAAACTTCATCTGCTACAATGATAATGTTATGATTTATCTAAGTTTCAGCGATCTGACAATAACCACAAAAATTAGTGCCTTAAACCTTTTATTGTAGGCACTGAAATCTAGAATAATTGCGAAAAAAGTTGAAAAATGGCATATAATGAAGCTAGAGGATACACACACGAGGCATAATTTATTATAGTAAATCGTATAGCTGATTAATTATGTAGTGTAATCGACATAACATACTGTGAATTGGGTGAAAACTTAAATTATTCAAACTATTCGAGTGACCTTAACTGTTAAGCGGAAGAAAAGTAGGTCCTGATCTATGATTGGCATACATAGCTACTGTGGTTTCAGCTGATAATTCTTGCATATGTTTACTGAAGTACAATATGCTACTATGATGCCCAAGCCGATTGTACTCAACCCGAACACCACTGAAATCGACCCTGACTCAATCTCTCAACCTCTTAGCCGTAAAATGATACGTCTTAGTATTTCAACTCTTATTGCTATCAATGTTCTACTGTGAATAAGTTTCTTTCATGAATTAGATTACTATAATGGTGTTCTTGAAAAACATCACTGTTGGTGCATACATGTACGACCCTTACCATTATATTCGTAACCAAGCTGAAGAAGAAAACAATAAATGTTAATTGCATTACTACCAAGGCATTATTTACTTTAGCTTATGAATCAAGAAAGTTGAGCATTATGATATGATCTACCTCAGACAGTTTAGATTTTAATTCATGGCATCCATTACACAATAAAATTTCTAAATTAGTAACTATTTATTTAATAGAAAGTGATCTTCTGTAAATAAGAGTCCAGGAGGTAGATATTATTAGTATAGCAACTATATACTAAGCATACCTAAGTTTTCCTAGTGTAAGTCCGGCCTCATTAGATCGAAAGTCCAATATCTTCAGGAAACATGATTTCATATGTGCTTTTATTTTTTTGGCATTCCATCCAACAAATTAGAAACCATATTTATCAATATACTATAGGATTGACTGCAACATGCATGTTGCTAATACCGATGACCAAATACCAACCTGATGGATTCCACTTTCATGAGCAAAAGCATTAGCGCCAACTACGGCCTTCTGTAGCTGTACCTTCATTCCACTGTACTCTCCACCTAAATTGTAAAGGTGGTAAGTGAATAAACACTCTAGTGATGAGATAGATCATCATAAGCAGAGATCCTACCTAAAGGGAATTTAGTAGTTGCACATGTAGGCTGTGATCCGATCCTACACATCACATCAGACATTATCAATTCAGCTTTCGTAATGCCAAAACCATCTTCTATAAACTTGGGGAAAAAATAGCTATATTGGTGCAAATAAAACATTTGGCACAAACTCGAATCAATTTTTGGCATGTAGTCGGGGAGTTCGCGTGTTGATACACCACCACTACTTTCTTTCTTATATCGCCACTCCACCCATAAACATATTGATTGTTTTTTTACTTTTGAAACACATACGTCTTCCAACTACAATACAAAGTACAACATTAACTATTTACGTATGTGTGTATGTAATTTATGTATTAGATTTATACGTACTTGCATAACTCCTTTCACACAATCACTTGGCTATGCCATGTACAGTTTTAAATGTTTATTAAGGGTTTAAAACTGAAAACCAAAGGGCCTTTGGCCTAACAGGATGTGAGTGGCCCATGAACCAAGAGGTTGTTGGTTAAGTCTCAACAGTGACGTAGTATTAGATGTGGATGTGAATATTTGCTTTTAAAGAAAAGTGATTAAAACTGAGAAAAGTGAGAAGTAAAACAGCAGCATATGTTACCGTAGATGAATCCATGGACCAAAGATTGATAGATCCAGTATGTGGTGATTGATGCTTCACCTAAAGAATCCAAGGAAAATTCTACAATTTGAATTAAGCAATGTGTGGAGTATGTACCTAATCCAACACGTAGCAGAAGAGTCATAGTTACCTGCCGGTGCTGCAAACAAAGAACCAGTTGGAATCTAAGTCGGTTAAGCCTGTTGAATACGCACTGGATGAGTCTACATATATAATCAGAAAAGTTAGTTAGTGGTTATATATACGGATTCATGCTCAGAAACTAATTTCAAAATGAAAACCCTTACCAATACCTATTATAGATAAATGACACCCTAAAATATACCACCTTTAAATATATCAGGTTAATACAAACATAAAAAGCCACATGCAAACTTGCAAAGAAATATACCAGGTGGGTCGGTGCAGCTTGAAATACATATTTACCATGACTCCAACCATCTTAGTAAAGGTACCTTTCACTGTTCAGTGCTGCGAGAATGACTCCATCCATCTTAGTAAAGGGGCTGCCTATAACAGGTGGGCATTTCTTGAACCAAAAAGTGTGAATATGTAATTCACCAATATGTAATTGTTAATTAACATATTGGTTTTAGGGCCTGACTCCACATCAGCTCACTAATCACTGCTTGACCTGCAATGTCAAAGTCACACCATAAAACAAATCGCGAATTACCTCATTTATAAGTAAAGGCTAAAAGCAAGGAGGGTAACCGTTTGGATAGCATGGAAAGAGCACGCAAATCTATAAGCCGTTTATTAATTATGCCTCAAGATAAAACGTTAGTCAATAAAATCAAAGGATAAAGAGTGTGCCCCTTTTTGGCAATCAAAGAATAGAAGATCAAGTAGACCGGCAAAAACCGAACACGAGAGTCTTCAAATATAAGGGTCATAGCTAAGATCACAACACAACAAAACACGAGCACGAGCTTGAAAGATCAAGCCTTATTAGTGTTAGAAAATAGAAAGAAGATAGAATGTATGGGACTCCCCCACAAGGCACCTCGTTTTTGTTTACCGAGTCATGAGCTCGACTCGATCCCCGCATTCATTGGTCCTTAGGGAAAATGGTAAAAACCGGCATAATGGAATAAAATCCATAATAAAGCACGATGCCGAGGTCAAAGATCTCATCCTCGGTGGAGAAAGGAATAGACAACAAGGTGTCGTCCCCCCATGCTAATCCTAAATCATATAAAGCACATAATGGTGGAATAAAAGTTTCATCCATAGTGGAATCAACATTCTTAGCTTTAACGACCATTTCACCCTTAGAAATGTGATCAATCGGGTCATGGTACTCAATATGAGACACATGAAAAACCCGCACATTAAGGTCAAAGTGGGTGGGAGGAGAACTTGGGACGAAATCATCATCAAGTAAATTCTCTAAAAAGAGAGCGTCCCCCTCCGGGTTGATATCATCAACACCGGGTGGTATCGAATCATTAGAAGCAAGAAAAGTGTCAATCTCCTCCATAAGCGGATCACTATCCTCAACGGGAATAGGAGATGGAGAGAAAGACTTTCTAATAGGCTTGGAATTCAAAGCCTCGATCCTAGAAATGAGAAGATAGACGTTTGATAACTTCTCGCGAAGAATCACGTCTTCCACATCTAAATGAGTAAGTTCATTGGTGAACTTCTCAAGGATCGGAATATTCAAATCAACCTCATTTCCCAGTGGAAATGGGTCTAAAGGAGCAAGTTCAAAAGTGAACCTCTCAAAAATCGGATCACTATCATCCTTATTTCCCGGTGGAAATGGGTGAAGAAGAGTAGGTTCATCGGTAAACCCCTCAAAATCCGAGTCGTGAATATCATCTTTATAAGAAAGTTCATCGGAGAACTCCTCATTAGAAAATTCACTAGAAGTAGAATCATTCTCAAAATCTTCATTTCCATCACAATTTTCATCATTAGATTTGGAGAAAATATCAAAGTGAATGGAAGAAGTCGAGTCATCACAATGTGGCAAATCACACATCTCATTGGAAATACCGTCAAACTCTCTTGGGTTTTGGACAAGAATAGTGCTAATATGCTCGTCCCCCTTGCTTAGAGAATTTTCGGGTTCCACGATGGAAGAATCATGAATAGGAGTGGTGATGTCATGAGAGATTTCCTCATCATCTAGGATGGGAGAATCCTCGGGCTCAATAGCCGGCAAGATACGAATAGGAAATACGATAGCACTAGACGAAGGATGTAGAGCAATAAGATCTCTCAAAGAAATAGCACTATCCTCGTCATCATCCAAAAGAAGAGAACGCTCGAGTTCACGATTAGCAAGAGATTTTGCTTCCGCTTGAGCTCGTTCTTTCTCTCGAATTTCAATGCTTAAACCATTATAATCTTGCGAAAGTTGTCTTATCTTAAGTTCACAATCTCTTTTAAATCCTTCATCAATTATTTCTTCATGAAATCGTCGACTTCCTAATTCATTAGTTATATCATTAATCTCTTGATTGATTTGTCTCTTTTCAAGCAACATATCTTCAATACTCTTTTCAACAATTTCGACATTTCTTTGGCACATTGTTTCAAATCGTTCAATATCGAAATAATATTGTGGAGATTGGTCAAAACCGGAAAGAATCGGATTATAGCAAGGATTAGGCTCATAAAAACTTTGATCCATCGGTTGACAACAAAAACTCTCGTGAGGACCTCCACAATACTCACAACAAAGATATTGTTGTGATAAACTCGGTAAATCTTGTGGATAACAATTATCATTAAAGTTTTGATTGTAGCTCTCGTAATTAAGCGAGAATCGATGCGAACAATCATCACCAAAATGAGAATCGTTTCCACAAAACTCACTCAAGAGTGTCTCGTATGTGGGATGTGGAGGTGGATTGAAATCGAGAGATCTATTCGAAAAATTCGGATTTCCAAATGAAGTAATCTCATTACAATAAGGACAAAATCCAACACGTATATCGTTTCGTAAGTCATTTCCACAACGCTCACACGTGCACCACCGACATGGTAAAAAACCATATAACGGTTCTCCACGCCCTTCACAATTAACGAAGGAATTCATGGAAGAATTAAAATTAAGAGGGTGTGGAGAAAAAGAATTAAACACGATAGATAAGAAGATTATTTTTGGTATTTTTCATAAAAACGATACATAATAAGAAAATAACAAAACTTTCCGAGGACGGAAAGGGTCTTCAAATCAACGATCAACAAATCTCCACAAAGGCGAATCGTACACAAGATCCCCGGCAGCGACGCCAAAATTTTTGATGTGATCGTGATAGTATAGTGATAATTTGAGATACGTTATAGGGTAAATTAGAAAATTACCTTTAGGAAAAAGTAATAGACTAATATTACCAATGACGAATTCAATTAAACACGTGATGAACCAAGTTCGTTGTACACGAAGATCTTATGAATTTGAGACGTTTTAGCTTTGATTTGGACAGTTGATTTGAATTGGTTTTCGGTTTTGAAATTAAAAATTAAATTTACCAATTTAAAATCTAAGTGCATAAATCGTTTCTAATTAATTTCTAAAAGACAATCTTATGAAAACTATTTAAAATTTAAACTATTTAAAAATTCAATTTAAAATAAACTATTTAATTAAAATATATTTTTTTTAAAATCTACTAAAAACTATTTTTCTTCTACAAATTAATTAAAACTAATTTATTTGAAAACTAACTATATAAAAATCTATTTATTGAAAAAGAACTAATTAAATTTCTAAAGTTAATAAATTTTTTTTTATTATTTTTATTTTTTTTGTTTTTGCTTTGAACCTTTTTGAAAGTAATTTTAAATAAATATAAAATTGAAAATTATATTTTTTAAAACTATTTAAAAGCTGATAGACGAAATTGATTAGACTATATTAGTTAATAAAGCTACTATAAAACCAAAACAATAGATAGATCACTTGGTTAAGTCGTTTGGCCCATGACCAGGAGGTCATGGGTTCGAGTCCTGTAAGGGACATTTTTGGATGATTTTTATTATTTAATTTTGGAATTGATAAATATGCAGTTCAGATAAAAAAAATCAATATTACAGCTAAACACACGTGACAGATTAAGATAGCAACTTAAAATAAAACGCAGACTAAAGGAAAGAAAAAGATAACAGTTGAAATTAGGAACTAAAAAAAATCAGTAAATAAAACAGATAGTTACCAAACAGTCAAAATTAAACTAGAAGCAAATAAATCAGTAAGACAACAAATAGCACTATAGCAGATCAAAAGACATATTTCTAAATGCAGACCTATCAACTAGCATTTTCAGCAACTTATCACACATCAAGTCACAACCTTCATTCAGCAGTTAACTCAGATAACAAAAAGAAACACAAATTACGTGATACATTTTACATTACGTTTTAAACATAGCAACAAGTTAACACATAAACAACTTTCAACAACATTCATCCTCAATCAAGCAGATAAAATAAACAAGTATTCTAATGAAATTAAACAGTTATAAATCAAAAGAATTACGTAGTGAGTGCCAACTTCAACTCAATGCAGTCTAATAACGAACCAGATATCAGCAAACGAAAGTTAAACCACTCAGTACTACCAACATCTTCAGCTACAAACATTATGCAACTCACAACTATTAATCTAGTATTATGTAGATTCAACGAAATCCAAACGAAAAATCAGATTTAAAAGAAAATGCATCATAACTTAATCAGAATCAGTAACTCGTACATACTACATATTCATGCTACTCAGCAACAACAAATTCAGAAAGAGCAGTTTCAAGTGAATGCATATTAGCATCAATCTCGCAGCAAAATCAGTAAGGTACATAATCGCAACATAAATCAGTACTAAATAACCCAAAATAGCAGATTACAGAAATTATAAACTAAATCCAAACAGATTCCTCAGATCTAGAAACTAGCAGCCACAATCAAAACTCAATCAAATGCTAGTAATATTTCAGAAAAATAAAAAGCGCTTAACCATTATTTGAAGTAAACCGTTGAGACGAAGTCGCGCGCTGAGCGGACTTTTAAACCGAGTCTACACCGTTCACCACCACCATTATCGAATCACCAAACGTCATTAAACACCATGAATCAAACAGATAATCGATCCAACAATTATATTAAGTTTAACAGTTGGTCAAACTTTTCCCCAAATCAATCTTAAATTTATTAACGTAAACTATAACAAGAGTTTATATGAATAAATGGCATTCATAACATCAATTTAAAACTTGGATAAATTTTCAACAGAAATAATAAACACCAGTTATAGAATGAGACAGAAAAATTAATTTTATTAATTCGAGTAAATCATTATAATACCAGTAAAAAGAAATTACATTAATCTATTCCTAAATTAACATTATGAAATTAAAAGAAAGAAAAAGGGATCACTATTATTTATTTTGGAATGGGGTTTTATAGCTAAAACGAGGGGTGGGTTGTTGGTGATGCGTTGATCTTGACCCTTAGATCATCTCTATCTTCTTCTCTCTCTTGGTTGTTTCGATCCAACGGTTGAGATAAACCCTTGTGCACACGGATTGCCACCGTGGCACAAGGTGTGTTAGTTTCTTGCTGAGGTGGAGGGATTTCATTGGTTCTCTGATTGATTGACAAGTAATTGACCAATAGGGAGATTGTAGTGACACGCTTTGATGCCACGTGGGAGCCTTGTTCTTGGAATCCAAGTGTAGACCACGCATCATATTTCCCTTAATTATCTGAAAAGCCAGCGCGTGACATCAATCGACGATTTAATTAAAAGCCCTAAAAATTAGGGTTCATAGCTACGTATATATTCTTCCCCAATTTCTTCTTTTCGCCTCTCGTTCTTTTCTTTCTTCTGTTTCTTTGTTTTGACTTCTTGACCAAATAAACGTATTAAACCTTTTCATCCATTTATATTTCATGTGCTCATGGGCTTTTAAATGGACCTTCCCACGTCACTTGAAATTTGACTTCCACTTGAATTGACGAATTAAACAATCATCTGCCCATACTTTCCTTTATTTTAAGCTTAAATTGGGCTTTGAACCAATCTTTCAAATCATGGGCTTTACTTGGGCTGTTTTAAATCCAAAAGATATAAAATGCTTTAATAATGGGATTTAAAAGCCCATTAAGCATATGTGGGACCCACAAAGCCTAATAAACCTTAAAAACTCGTATCCCGTCTTAAATCGACTTGTTTTTGGCTTCTCGATCTTTTCTTCAAACTCGTGCTGGTTTTTGCCGGGTTTCACGAACTTTGGTACCTACACACATCAAAACAACAAAACAACATATCCAAGGCATTTTCATACATTTATTGCATTAAAATGTTGTTTTTAAGCTACAATTGATATGAGTAAAATAGCTCATATCAGCACCCTTTTTGACAGGTAAGGTCTGGCAAAAGTCTCCGCCCAAAATGACTGTCTTACCCCCAAAAACACACCCAGGCTTACCGACCAGATCCCGTAGAGACCCGTCTAACGCTTCAAAACACCGTCGATTATTCATTAGGGCTTCGTCCCAGATGATGGCATCTGTGTCATTTAACAATCTACCAAGTTGTGTGTTTTCTTATGTGACACGTGGACTCATCAGTTAACTCAAGAGGGATTTTAAACCTTGAGTGTGTTGTTCTGCCGACTGGGAGCAACAAGGATGCAATGCCTGATGAGGCAACAGTTAATACAATCTTTCCTTGGAATCGTAAGGCGCGTGTGATTGTTTTCCAAAGGAATGTTTTGTCGGTTCCACCGTGGCCATACACAAAGATCAATTCTTGTTTGTTTTCTGCGGATGCAGTAAGAATGGAGTCAAATATTTGTCTTTGAGCGCTATTCAGCTTTGGTAAGGCTTGTGTAGTTTCTTCATTAACAATTGGCGGTTGTAGCCTTTTTCTTCCATCAAGAGTTTGTTTTTAAGATCGTCGAGAAGTGATTGTGGAGGGTCTGGAAGACCAAATTCACGCAACATCCTCCCATAGTCACTTAGAATACAGATTATGTCGTATAGTATGTAGCCTTTCTTCTCGTTAGCATTCACAAAATAACGTGGTATTCCTGTTTGTACCGACACCCGGTTAGATATATCGTCGGACATGGAAATCCAGTGTTCTTCCCATAGTTTCCGCGGGTCAGCAATCTCGTAGAAGAGAAGCATTTGTGCAAATAGGGTTCGGGTTTCAGATGCAGACGCGCTACCAGCGGCCTCTTCTAGAGCGATCTCGCGATCATTACCAAGCAGGCCCAATGCATGGCGGGCGGCATGGTATGTTGGGTAGATTTCGTTGTTAATGGTGCGAACATCGACAGGTGACACGCAACCTTTCCTGTGTGAGAGCAGCATCCGAAAATAGAACAACTCACCGGCACTTGGGTGCACAAATGCGAGTCTTCCAAATGAATGTTTTGTGCGGACAACCCTACGCCGCCAGCTTTTGGCATCCGCGTACCACACAAATTCAGTAGGAAATTTTAAGTACGTGAGATGCCTCCCGTCACGATGTTCTACGTTATACGCGTACCATTCAGTCAAAGTGTTCTTCTTTTTGTCAGGACGATTTACAACATCCGCAATGTCGTCATTTTCTCTGAAATTGATTTGTTGCATGTTTTCCAGGTATACGGCTAATATCTGTACAGCAGGCTCTCTGCTGTGTATTGGGAAATCGAATATGCGCCAACACGCCTCATGTGGGTATATGAAGCACCCATCAACAAAATCCTGTATCTCGTCCCTCGGTGCTGGTGGAGGAGCAGTGGAAGTTGATGCCTCCCCTATAGGATGAGACACTTTACCGAAAATCCGATCTGGCCCTTTTGAGATGTACTTGAAAAGGTATTTTATAAGCATACTCCAACCGTAATATTCAACGTTAATGTGTGCATTAAAGGCCAGTAAGAGTGTCCTGTTAAACGGGAAGACATATGTATTGTCTAGCTGGACACCTTTTTTTGTCACATGTATGCCAGTGTCTCGTCTTCGATAGTGGACGTAACCTGCATCATCAAAGAAGGTTCGGTCGTTGTATTTTTTGGGGAAAAGTTTACTGCAAGAACCGTCTTTCATGCAGGGTGAATTCATGTTTGGTGCACCACAGGGGCCATGGAGCATCAGTTCAGAAACGACTGCAAAAGCTTCGGGGTCGGAATCAGGATCAGGCAATTCAACACTAATAAATTGGTCTAGCTGTGCTGGATTAAGAATTCTATCCTTCTCGTGTCGCCTAACCAACGTGTGGCAGGCCCCTTTTCTGGAACTCGATCGTGTACAATACTATAAGATTAGGAAGAATGTTAGGGAACATAGAGAGGACGGACGCAAAATATAGAACAAACAACACGGCACGTACCTCCTGATATTGCTCCAAAAGGCCGAACCTCCTTTAAAAATTTGACAAGGTCTGTCACTTTCTGTTGGAAGACTCTGCATATAGCATCCGGCCTGTCCGACGTGCTCAACAATGGGTAATCAGCCATGAACCGGTCGATTTAAGGCCATTTTACGTTGCACGTGAAGGTGATGAAAAACTGAGGATTTCCTAACGCCCTACATAGAGCCAACGCGTCAAGGTAGTGGCTATACATGTATCTAGGTCCTCCTATAAAATACATAGGCAATATAATGTGTTTGCCACACTGGATGCCTTCACGATCACCTCTGTTCAAAGAATCGTGTAGCCCGGCAAGATAATCGGATTGAATATCGTTCTGATGAGTACTGATGAAATCAAGCCTAGCCATTTCTAGAGCACAATAGACACCAACGACATATTGTTGGAAGAGCCTGCCCCCTATAAACAGCAAGCCGTAGTCACACACACGTTGATGAAGCTGGTATTTGTAATAGCGGTTCATAGATATGGTTGACCCTTCACCACGGCCGTCACGTGGCATGACAACCAAATGTTTATGGTAACCGGGCTGGCCATATATGAAAAGCAACGGGTATTGAAGAGACATATAAGACTTATGCAGCTTGTTAATCCGTTTGAGCGGGCCACCCCTAGGTTCGATAATCACGTCATAGTCAGTCCTGGTATCAGGTCCAATATTAAAGACAATGCCACCAATGTCCCGTGATGTTGGCAGCTCATAACCGCGAGCGCCTCCCGCATTGTATAACCATATCTTGAAGTCAGGAATCTGGCCATCAACACATTTATACCGTGCGGTTTGAAACAATTAAACCAAAGCATTTGTGTTGTTCAAAACTTCTATAAGGTGTTGCACAATCGAGGCGTTCAAAGAACTGTCCGATAGCCCTCCAAAAGGAGCCATTCAGTTAGCCACTTCATTTTGGGTATCGTATATGTATAGCTGTAAGAACTGTGTCTGTTTCCCTAGTTCAGGGCACAGTGATCCTAAGTGATGGTATATCTGTCCTGATATTTTGAACACATACGGGCCTGCCGAACGGTTGATAGATTCGTCAATAGTTGCACCTAAGGAAGTAATACCAAACATTTGATTGTAGGCGTGGATGTTTTCCATGAAATGGCACTGGTTGAAAAGCTGTTGTATAGACTGTGGAGGTGGTCGTGTTGGAGGGATATACATTTTCCCACCACCACATCAGGCATGATACTCAGGCCGGCCGTTGTACCGGCTTGATTTCAGCTGTTCTCCATACCAAAAAAGAGCACGACAGAACCGGCACTCGTATGTAAAGTTGCCGAGGTCATGGTAGACAACATGATCTGGGAAAAAGCTGGCCGTTAAGCAACGTGAATGCGCGTAAGGAACCACATAAATGAACTAAAGAGCGGGAAGCAAGTCCATACCTGTGTTAAGCGCGCCTGAAGCAGATGTGTTTGCAGGAACACTCGGTGTGTTGGTTGGGGGAACAGGCGGGTCAGTGCTAGTAGATGCCTCACCGTGCGTAGACGGCGAAGTGTGCAGCCGTTGGTGGTAGACATGACCTTCGCGACCACGGGAATGTGGCTGGTTGTTTGCACCAAGTTTGTGCAACGGGTCTGAGAAAAACACAGGGACAAGCATAAGAAACGACACCAAGGCACACGAAAGGAGGTGCGACATGGTAACTGAAGCAATATGGGGAAAACGTTTACCAGCTAGCGTAGGTTGCTGTGAGGCTGTACTCGAAGGGAACAGCAAGCGACGGCGCGCACTCACGCGCGGGGCTGGATGCCGAAAACCCAGATGGTTTACATGAGCACGTATGTCCGCTGTTGTAGGCGTATTATGGCCACTGTCACGTGGAACCTCACGCGCAGGAGGCGTTGCTGGAGAAACACAGATGTAACCGGAAAGGAAACAGATTGGAAACCAAATATCGAGCATGGGAACTAATTACCTACTGCAGGCA
The DNA here is from genome assembly GCA_025667525.1 of Glebionis coronaria. Classification (NCBI taxonomy): domain Eukaryota; kingdom Viridiplantae; phylum Streptophyta; class Magnoliopsida; order Asterales; family Asteraceae; genus Glebionis; species Glebionis coronaria. Next base: position 369,304,771 of record CM046877.1, on the reverse strand, counting down.
GTTCCCGTTGCTCTAAATTGGAGGATAAGGCAAGAAGGTTGCTGGAACGCATATTATCAGCCCACAACGCCGGCTGTGGCAGGAGCCTTATACCACGCTCGGCAACATACCTACGTGACGCCGCTGTAACATGACGAAAGCGAGTTTTTTTGTAAGGAAAGAGACATACGCAGCAACATATTGGTTTTGCAAAAGGCGGTTTTCATCTACCACGTACCTATTATAGCGGGGTTCAAACGCGTGTCAGTCCTCGCACGTGCAGAACACTCGGAACAAACCATAACGACTGCTGGCCGAGCACATAAGGCGCAAGAATCAGCAATATACGTAACTTAGCCAGAAGGAACAGACATGATGCTGCCAACGTTCCTAAAACATGAAAGCCAACATGCTATTATAAATAACGAAGGCCAAAAATATGACAAAGTATGTAACACATACATATGCATACACACAGCAGAATGTGCACAATAAAGGGTAACAAACTAAACACATAAACCTATACCAGTCATAGACACGCAAGAGGGTACCTAGCCATAACCAAATTAACTAAACACAATCCAAGAACGGGTTCAACAACCACTAAGGGCGGGACAAAACAAAATAACATGTATAGTGCAGCATAAAAAAACATTTATTCAGGACCAATAATAAGCGCAACCTAGTAAATATATAAACCAAAAACACACCACACCAATATCGAGAGTGCACAAACCCATACCCTCTAACACATAAACATAACATTCAGCAAAAAAGATGACCTTGTACACTCTTTAACACACAAACATAACATTTTTGAAGGAAAAACATGATTTTCACATGAAGAAAACAAAAACATAACAGAAACCTATGACATGACTTTGTAACTAAAAAAATTGTATCTTTATATAAACAAAAGAAAAACATAACAACAACGTATCAACTTACCTTATAACCAAAAAAACCAACAATTTTTTAAGGCACCAAAAGGAAGAGTGGGTAAGAAGTTACCAAACAGGTTTTAGAAGACGCAACCAAATGGAATCAAAGGAAGACGAATACAATGACGCAGAAGGAAGAGCACAACAATAATAATGCAAATGACGATCAAAAACCTCGAGGGACGTGGGATATATATGCATGCTACAGTCGCTTCGACGGGGCACGTTAGATGCACACCGTTCCCACCAAACACTTTTTGGGGCAATCTCAACCGCAAGATCATATATTGTACACCAATTAGACATAACGGAACCTCCCAACACCCAATCAACGGTTGTGGCCACTTTTTCACTCCGTAACCCCTTAAACAACAAAATCAACAGATGGGATTACAACCAATTAGCAACGTGGGTGAATAAGAATATTTTTATTGGATCTACAGTGGAGAGGTGCTACAGTTGGGAGAGACGGTGTGTGAGGAAACGATTAAAAAAATGTGTTGGTGTGTGCGGAATGGATAAAAAAATGGGTTATAAGTTTTGTTTGTGGGAGTAATAGAGGGGATCACTGTTCCTAGGGGAACGTGATTCCCCTCTATTATTAAAGATACAATGTGCATTAATATCCCGTGTGAGTATTTAAACCGTCAATTTGGACCGGATTGAAATATTGATGACAGGATCGATCCAGACCAGATCGCACAATTTCGGTCTGATCTCCGTTCTGTGTTTTAGATCATTTCGCTTTTTGGTTTGTAATAACTAGGATTTTACCTAATTAAAAAGATTCGTTTAAGTATGTCTCTTCGAATTGAAAAACTGTGTTTAATGTGTGACTCAGCTGTTCTTTGGTGAAACAAAAATGTGTCGTTGTAGTATATTAAAATGTGCAAAACAATTAAAGTAAATGACTTAAAAGTAAATCTAAATCTAATGTAAAGTAAATGGTGCAAGTATTTAAAAGCGAGACTAAAATTAAAGGGTACTAAATGTAAATAACGCAAACTTAAATCTAACTAAGGCAAACTTAAAACGCAACTAAAACTAAAACTTAAACTAAGGCAAGGCTAAAATAAATCTAAGGCAAATAAACGTAAAGTGCGACTAAGGAAAAAGGCGGGAAAATTAAAGCTCAAAATTTAAAAGCAGAAAATTAAAAACTGAAAATAAAGAAACTGAAAATTATCCCTATCCGGAATAAACACCTATTCGGAATACTGTCACCTATCCGGAATAAGTTTCTATTCAGAATAATAGGCCTTACACGGAATATTCCACTATGCGGAATAACACCCCTATGCTGAATAATCCTTATGCGGAATATACCCCTATGCGGAATAAATCCCCTACTCAGAATATTCACCCTTATGCGGAATGTCACCTTTATGCGGAATATTCTATGCGGAATATTCCTCCTATGCGGAATATCTGGTCTTACCCGGAATAACTTCCTCTATTCGGAATGTTATCCTATGTGGAATAACGTGACTTACTCGGAATATCCTCCTTATGCGGAATATTAGATATTCCGCATGGACCACCTATGAAATGCTCCGTTCGGAATGTCAGGGAAAGCAGAACCTGGGAAAGATCAGAAACAAACCATGCGAAGAACAAGGGACAAAGAATAACTCGAATCAAATCAAAATAAAGCTAAATCAACCACAAGATTAAATCAAACAAACAAATAAACATATACTAATGATAAACAATCAATCCAACACAACAAAACTCACAAAACTAATCAAAATAATCAAAACCCACTTAAATAAATCAACAAAAAATCAAGAACATGAACATAAACAAATCATCACAAAGATTAAAGAAAGGAAGAATGAGATTAACAAGATAAAGATAAAGATTAACAAGAATTAAAAGAAAAACTTACTTGAAATTAAATGGTAATTAAGGTGCAAGACAAGAATTTAAATTTGACAAGTATTTAAATGACAAGGTAATTAAAAGTGGAAGAACTAATTGTCACTATTAGCCAACAAAATGAAAAGTGTTTAAGACTAATCTATATATAGGGGAGGATTAGGAAACTTCCTCCCCTCCTTCATTTCTTCTTAATTGCGTCATTAGGTCCTTAAGCCTTTAATCTTCATTAATTTCACCATTAGTCCTTTATTCTTCTAAGCTTCTTTAAACTTGGACTCTAATGACTTGTGGCTCGGGATTTCTTTTGAACTCGTCTTTTAATTCTTCAATAAGATAGACTTGAGTTCCTCGGCTTTTAGTAAACTTCCGTCTTTTGACTTTTTCTTCGATAAATCTTCAGAATTTGTCTTGGACTTCTGTTCTTTTTGCACTCTTGACTTCTCGACTTCATCTTTCATCTTTTTCTTCAATAAAAGCCCGTGAATGCCGTGTTTTCCCCACTTTTCATAATTTCGTCCTAAATCACAACAAAAACACAAACCACGCATAATTCCGACATAAAAGACATAAAATACACGTTTCGGCTCGGTTATTATTGTAATTAAGTGGTAAAAAGGATGGGTGTTTACACACCTATCAGTTTGGTTCGTTTTAGATCGGTCTGGTTCGGATCAAATGTTCAGCCTTACTTGTATACAATGTTTTCAAATCCGGTTCAACTCGGTTAGGTCAATCGGTTGACCCGGTTTCGGTTGAAAAAACGGGTCATATTGAATCGGGTTTTAAATTTTCGAAACCCAGCTAAACCTGCCAGGTTTGGAGTGACCCGGGTCAAGCCAATTCTCGAAACCCGACAGGATTCTGTTTTTATTTTACTTTTTAAACATGTAAATTTTGCGTATTTGCGACGTATTTTTCTTTTTACAAGTTATATTAGTTGGTAAATAGTTTATATGTACAATATATGTTTTATGGACGATTTCATGATTTTTATATATATTTGTAGTTAATTATTAAAAATATAACTCTTTTTTTTCTTAAATCGGGTTGACTCGGACTCAGTAAGTCAATTTAAAAACTAATTTCAAAAGATTGTGTAGAAACTATAAAGGGTTTAATAGTTTCCCTAATTAAATTTCTAATTAAAATTAGAGTAAATTACACCGTTCGTCCTTGTGGTTTACGTTGACCGACAAGGTTCGTCCCTTGACAAAAAAAATGCACCACTCGTCCTTAAGTGAGAAACGTAATGTAGCGTTGGTCCCTCCTATTTTATGACCCCACTAACTCATGTTTTTTTCCTATCCATTAAGGGTATTTTGGTCTTTTCCCAACATCCCTTCTTTATATTATTTGTTCTCACATCCCCACTGCTCCCACAATCCACCACTCTCCTACATGCGCCTCCCACCACCAACAAAAATTGACTATTATTTGAAAAGTAATTTCATTATAGTTAGGCTAAATTCCAATACTTCAAACATTTGCTATATCTAGTGATTATAGAAATGCAATGCATGAATTTAAAGATGAATAAGTAAAGAGTAAGGAAATAATTCAGCAACGAAGCTCTCTTTTCGTTCCTACTCCACTCCTCGAGTACACCTTCTTGGCGGAGAAAACCTTACAACGTCGCTTACAATGTTTTCCGACACTAAACTAAATGTCGAGACCTAATCTTAGCTAGGACCAATCTACGTCGCCCATCTTCTTTTCAGACACGAGGCTAGATGTCGAGTCCTAATCCAAAGCTAGAACCAATCTTCGTCGCACATTTTATTTTCCGACACAAGGCTAGATATCGAGTCCTAATCCAAAGCTAGAACCAATCTTCACACACATATCACTTTCTAGTTTAGTGAGTACTCACAACACTTATACTCACAATCACATCACTTTGTAGTTTAGTGAGAACTTACACACAAGACACACTACAACACAAGACATATCCAAGTATACACATATATCTTGGATCTACACAAGACTAATCCAAGTATACACATATACCTTGGATCTATGCAAGACTAATCCAGTTATACACAAATACATTGGATCTACACAAGACTCATATGAACAATATGATGAACATGACTAGATCTAAGAAAGGGTGATCTTCATCAAGGCTTCATTTTTTTATCACATCACAAATGTGTGAGTGATCTTCTCTTTGGACAAGTAAGAAGGGGATCAAGAGGATAATCATAAGTAAATATACTTAACAAATTAAGTGATCATTTACTAATGATTAGAATTATAAAAAGAAGTAAAGAAGCAGAATGGTGTCCAAAAAGGTTCTTGGAAAATGGAAATATGATCCATTATTTAGGAGACACAATGTAACGGCTCTCTGAGTGCGGCTCATTAAATGGGCTGGAGACTCAATATTGATATTGAGCCGCAGGCGCCTATACTGTGTCGCGGGCTCTAGAGTCCGCTCCTTTTTGTCTTCTAGTAGGGAAATGCCATCTTGTGAAGTTTATACCTTAAGAGTATATTCTTAGGCTATTTGGAATATGCCAAATTCAAATTTTTATTTTTTATTTTGATAAAACATTTCTTAAAAATAAAGTTTATTAAAATATTTTATCACATTTGTATAAATGTAAGTTTTAAGGTTAATCACTTTATATGATCACTAAACATGTATAAGATATGTTTGTGTATGACATAAATGATTATTACCTTGATGATAATGTTTATTGTATAATTCTTCTTTCGATTATCTTTGACGATAAATGTTTTTACACTCTGTCGTGATCAAAACTAAGAAAGATTAGTTATTAAAAATAATGTTTTTAGGCATCGGTTGTGTTAGTTTATCGTAATCCTTAATTATCTGATCAATGGAATGATTAACAAAGAAAGAGAGAGATGAAGATCTTAGAGAGAGAAAGAAGAGAGAGGTTAGAGAGAAAATTGTAATATTAGATTGTGTGTGTAAATGAGAACAACAACCAACCCTTCCTAACATGCTAGGAGGGGGTTTATATAGCCCACCCTACATGTGGGCTTTGTAGGTTATATTGTTAGACCTATGACTACGAGCCCATACTATATATATATATATATATATATATATATATATATATATATATATATATATATATATATATATATATATATATATATATATATATATATATATATATATATATATATATATATATATATATATATATATATATATATATATATATATATATATATATATATATATATATATATATATATATATATATATATATATATATATATATATATATATATATATATATATATATATATATATATATATATATATATATATATATATATATATATATATATATATATATATATATATATATATATATATATATATATATATATATATATATATATATATATATATATATATATATATATATATATATATATATATATATATATATATATATATATATATATATATATATATATATATATATATATATATATATATATATATATATATATATATTGTTGGAGTGACCGATCCTTCCTAAATACGTAAAAACGTATGTTCCTAAGGGAGGTCACTCCAAATAAGGGCGTTACCCGAGTTACAATAATACAATAAACCTAACATACTCTGCTTGTCTCGTAGTCGTCTTTTTCCTTTTCTTGTGAATATGTTGATGTGATATTTGACTTTAGTCTTGAGCATGTTTCCTTTCCTTGACCTTGTGCATTCATAACTTGTGATATTCGCCTCCTCGTGACTTCATGTTCCACATACTTACACCTTTATAAATTCTTGAAAGCTTCAGAGTTTGATACATCGGAAGACTTGACTTTTAGGCTTTCTTGAATTTGTTGAAGTCTTAAGTACAAAAAGTATAAGCATGTGAGGACGACTTCTTTTGGTACAACGCGAAGCCACCTTCTTGTTATGCAGCATAAGACAGTTAGCAACAAAACATAGACACGGATGAAAATGGCTTTGAACATTTCAACCTAATTAGGTAGCATTTTACCTCCGGTCGGTGAAGACCGTTGGACGATATTAAATATCGTACTTGTGGCAGGTAGTTTCAATTAAGAACCTCCTTTACAAGATTTCGCGGGTAAACTCGTTCTCTTTACTCGACCGTCCAAAGCTGACTGCGAACGTAAAGAGTGAAGCATTTGGATAAGATTATCCGCATTATTGAAGCCGTCAATTCATACACCTGGAACAAGTTAAATTCAATTAAGAACCGCACCATCGTTGCTTTCCAGTTGTCACGAGCTTGATTCATATAGAATCTTGTAAGTTACCTACCAAGTGTTGTCTGATGTTAACACTAGAAGGATTTCCATTTTCACTGTAAATACTTAATAGTATTACTCTGAATGTTCTGGCAGGATCACTAAGATATTGCATAGAGCCTGGAACGAGTTTGAATTCAATTAAGAATTAAACCACTGTTGCTTTCTAGTTATCACAAGTTTGATTCATAAATAATCGCACAAGTCACCTACCATGAGCTTAATAATGTTCGCTCAAGAAGGATTTCCATATTCATTGTAATTACTTTCGTATTAATCAGATGTTCGGGCAAGATCATGAAGATTTTGCGTAGGACTCTTAAGATCTTTCTTACTTTTCATAGTGTGTGGAGAAGAAAGGAATTATGAAAACGTGTCCTAATGAGATTATTGATGATCTCAAATGGCTCTAGACTCAATCGTGCACTTTGGATTTTTAGTGATCGGAGGCCAGAGAGGAGTGCCACCATTTCAATACCAATTCATTCGGAGTGAATAAATCGATAGATAACGTGTTGATCTTCGTGTGATTAAAACAAATATCTTTTGAGAGATATCTGAGTTAGCTGGGATGGCTTGTTCATTACATCACTGGGTCCATGATGTGTATCTTTAATAACATATGAGTTGACCCAGTTTCTGCCTAAGGTTGTAACGAGGGCTTCTTTGTTTGCACCCTTTATCATTACAATTCTTTTTCATTCTTTAACCCCTTTAATGCTTACCAATACGTCATAACTAGCACCTTGCTGTGATTGTTCCAGTGCTAACTTAAGTATTGGTCTGTATTCAACTACATTCACAATCTTTCTCCATCTTTCCTAAGGACTACTATTTCTTTCTATGGAATGTCCTTAGGAAGATTCCTCCGGTTCTAGAAGAATAATTGGACTTTAACCTATCATACTATGACAAACCTAGATTTTGAGATTCTCCATTAGTGAGTGTTTGACTTTAATTTTGTTCTTAGTGTGCGTTTATGTGCTATATGTTTATATTTGAGCCTTTGACTGGATGTTAGACATCGTACATGTAGTGCGTAGTACATTATATAATGTTATGATGGGGATAGTTCGTGCTCATGAGTTCACTTGGATGTAACTATGATAGAATATGGTGTTATTTTATGCTAATAATTGTATTTTGTATATGAGCTACTTTTATGATATTTATTTATATTGTTATGGATATTGTCGATTCGTATTTATGATTTGGATTTCGTTTGATTACGCTTTCATGTTTCTTTATACATTTTGAATTTGTCTATGGTGGTTCATCTGGATTACGAGTTTGTGTGTTTTGATGACGTATAGTCCCTAGTTGGGCTGGATAGTCCGACTTACGGGTCCTACTTATGCGATGTGCGCACAGCCCAGGAGGCCCGGTAAGTCGCTGTCGCACATACGGTTCATTGCTTAAACCGTGTCTTCATCACATTGCGACATGATCAGACTAGAATATAATCTATAATATAGATATATTCGCCTAAGGAAAGAGGATATACACTTACCTCAGTTATGCGATAAAGATCAATCTATTTGAGTCATTATCCCTTTCTTTGGCCGCAAGAGTAGGAGAGCCCAGCCAGGACTCTCTCGGGTATAAAAGGAACCCTATAGGTTCCACAAAGGTACGATACACACAATATCCTAAACACTATACTCTCAAATCACTTACTTACTCTCACGCTGGAGTCTAATCGTGGGTCACAAAGCCACGGTAAGCCTAACGGTGTCTGTTTAGTGCGTAGGGTCCTCAAAGCAAGTTTCACTTGGTGCAAGAGCCGGAGTACACAAGACCCCGAATTAAGCCTAATTCGGGTCAAGCTCGGTCCATCCAACTTTTGTATCAACAAGTTGGCGCCATCCGTGGGACCCTACACTAAGCTCTAAAGTAATGATGAAAAGCGGCACAAACCCGCCCCCACCAAAGGGGGGATCTATGAAGCCAACAGGTCCATACTCAAGCTTTGAACCTGTTGGAAATACGTTTTACGTATTAAGAAGGATCAGTCATTCCAACAATAGTCCATGTAATAGCTCGTAGTTTAGTTATTTACACTTATTAAATAAAGCCCAAACCGAGCCCATAAGTTGTATGGGCCGGCGACCAAATGTAAGCCCAAGCCTATGTCATGGGCTTGGGTATATAAACCCTCTCCTTAGATGGAGAGGGTGGTGGTTTTCATAATTTACACATAGTTATCTTTTATTTCTCTCTCTAGAAGTGTGTGAACTCCATCATCTCTCTATCTCTTTCTCTCTCTAAAACATAAGCAAGATTTACATATCCAACAAATGGTATCAAGAGCCATGGGATGATTGTTTGGTTTTTGTGTTTGTGTTCTTGATCAATTCTCCTATTTTGATCCTATTTTACACGTACCAATTTTTTTTGTGTTTTTATGCTTTAATCTTGATATACGTTATCTAGTTACTTGTTATAGTGATTTGGTATTGGTATTTTGGGTTAAAAACACAAATTTTTGGGTGTTTGATTCGTTTTTAGGATTAAAATTCGGAATTTGTTGTGTACTATCCGAGAAAAGTGGTAAAGTTGTCTCCATCGCAAAGTTATCTATCGCAAAGTGGGCTGAATTCTTCATTACAATCGCAAAGACCTAGGGTCTCTACATTGCGATCAAAGGGTATTCCGACACTTATTCCGATCGTGCATTGCGATAGCTCCTTGCATCGTACATTGCGATCGGTTATAAGGCAATATCGAAACGTTACTCTGGCAAAATTTCATTAGACACATTCCGACAGGTATTGCGATCACACATTCCGACAGGTATTGCGATCACACATTCCGACAGGTATTGCGATCAGACATTCTGACAGGTATTGCGATCAAACATTCCGATAGGTATTGCGATCAAACATTCCGACATGTATTGCGATCAAGCATTCCGACAGATATTTAGATAGACATTGCGACATAATTTGTTTTGTACATTCCGATAGAGTGACAAGATTTCCAAGATTTTTTCAAAAACGTGTTTTTGAAAATTTTTAACAATCGTGTGTAACTTAGTCTTGGAATTTTTGGTTTATCGAGAACATAATTTAGGGGATTTCAATATTTTTTCTCGGCTTTAACACACAACAACAAACACATTAACTTTCTCTCATTGATCGACCAACGTTTGTAAATCTTAACTTATCGACATGGAGTACACATCTCTTACGGATAAGTCCATCCTCTCGGGTACGGATAATCGTCCACCTATATTGGAGAAGTCTATGTACGAGGATTGGACTTCCCGAATGGAACTTTACATGTTGAACAAAGAGAATGGACATCTCATTTGGGCATCGGTGCTCAATGGACCATTGGATTATGGTACAGTGACGGAAGGTACGACTACTCGTCCTCGCACAACGGGTGAATTGACTGGTGATATGAAGATTCAAGACAAATGTGATAAGTATGCTACAAACATCATTCTCTAAGAACTTCCTCCAGATGTCTACAAACTCGTCAGCAAACATAAAGTTGCCAAAGAGTTATGGGATAGAATTCGTGATCTAATGCAAGGCACCTCGTTAACTAAACAAGAACGAGAGTGTAAGCTTTATGATACTTTTGATAAGTTTGCCTATGTGCCAGGGGAGACTCTCAATGACTACTATCTGAGATTTACCCTATTGTTGAATGAGCTAAATATCTATGGCATGGCAATTCCTACGTTTCAATTGAACACCAAGTATTTGAACACTCTTCCTTCAGAATGGAAAAAGTACGTGACGGATGTTAAATTGGCTAAGGACTTGCATAACACCAATGTGGATCAACTTCAAGCTTTTCTTCAACAACACGAATGCCATGTGATCGAGGCTCGGTTGTCTAAACCTCAAGTTCATGATCTACTTGCCATGTATGCTTCTCAACAAAACATGGCTTATACTTATCAACAACCATCATACTTGCAGCAGCCACCACCACATACCTATCAGCAACCACAACAACCATCTTATCAACCACCAATGATGCCACAACAATCATTTCAACAAAGTGTTCATCAACAATATTTTCCACAACAACCACCATATCAGACATCACCATCACAAGCCAACACTTCTCCAATGGGCTATACTCCTCAGCAAGGATATTTTCCAATAGAAGCACAACCAGCACAACCTTTCTACTCTAATTAACTTCCACCAATCCAAGCACCGGTCTTTACTCCAAATGATACGCCAGCTGATGTTTTAAACCCTCTCACTGCCTACTTTCTTGTTGCAACTAGAGGATTTCCACCAATAAACAATCAGCTCTACACCTCTTCAAATCCTCGACAACAAGCTACTGTTCAAGATGGTCAAGTAACAGTGCAACCTATTCAGGGAAGACAAAATTCATATGGACCTCCTACAAGGACTGTGAATGCTCAAGCTGTGAATTCTAAAGCTATTGGAAATGGAAGCCCCATTGGTCCTCAAAAGGTTGTGACTTGCTACAATTGCCGAGGACAAGGTCATATGGCTAGGCAATGCACTCAGCCGAAAAAGAGAAGGGATGAAGCGTGGTTTCGTGAGAAAATGTATTTGGTTGATGCTCAGTCTAAGGGAAAGATTTTGGATTTAGAGGAGTTAGCATTTCTTGCAGACCCAGGGGCAACAGATACTGAAGGCATTGTAGTCGTTTCCACTTCTAATGTAGCTTATCAAGCAGATGATCTTGACGCATATGATTCGGATTGTGATGACATTCACTCTGCCCAAGCTGCTCTCGTTGCTAATCTCTCTCACTACGGTTTTGATGTCGTCAGTGAGGTACCCACCACAACCAATCTTGGTAATGATGATAACCCACATCAAGTTGGGCATGAAAATGACAACCTCGAACAGCATTCGGGAACTAGTAACTCAAATGATGTGGTACCCAATCCTACAAATTTGAGTGAACCTCAACCAAATGCTACAACGGGTATGGAATCTGATGCTCAACATGATTTAGTCATGGTGCCTAAACATATTATTGATCAAATGCATATGGCTCTCAGACAATCCGTAGATACGAATTCCACCCTAACTGCTGAGCTTGCGTTGCATAAAGAAAAGGTCAAAACTTTTGAAATGGTCCCTCAAGCAGATAAAATAACATGTTCTGAATTTGACCAATTTTGTTTTTAAAAGATTGAACACTTGAAAGAAATAGAATCATTAAAAGCTAATCTTTCCAATGAATTAAAATCAAAAGAGTCGGTTGTCAATGATCTTCAGAAACTTAAAATAGATTTTGAAACTCTCGAGTCTAAAAAGTTTGAATCAGAAATTAATGCTACCAAACTTCTTAAATTCAAAGAACAACAACTTTTAAAACAATACGCTTCCACAGAAAAGGTTCATCTTTTAACTAAATCATTTAAAGAACTCGAATTTAAGCGTCTTCAAAATTTACCACCTAATCCCGGTTATGCAAAACAAGCTCAGGAATATATTCCCAGTCTTTATGATATGACCATAATTGGGAAATCGAAAGAAGCACCTTATGTTCGTAGTTCTGAGGAGACACAGTCACTTACGGAAGAAACTCATTCTAAAATGTTTTCAAAATTCCATACGATTGATTATGATAAGCATAATAAAGATTAACTTTCTAAAAAGACACGTATTCGCTTACAAAAGGAATTAGCTGAACTAACAGTTCTTGTGCCCCCAAGTTTGTCAAATGAAAACCCTCCTAGTACGTCTCCTACACTTGTCAAAACAGATTTAACAAAGTTAATTCCACCGGTAAGTAAGGCATCCGTTAACTTAAAAGCGGTACACCAACACTTAGCCGATTTTGATAAGGTCATTTTGGAACGTACGACGGCCACGACCATAACGGAAGCTGAATGGAACTTTGAGCACACTAAAGCTGCATTCCGAGATGAAATTGTTCCGTTTATAAAGGATGTTAAAGCTTGTCTTAGTAATCTTGATCAAGATTTGCGTTTGGAAATAGAAGAAGTTAAAGTGTTTTCAATGAAATGGATGATGCTTATGAAAACAGTTTACTAGAAATAGAACGGGTTCACGCCAAAATGATCAGCTTCTAAAACAAGTGATGTCTCATGATATAGTTTCCGTCTGTGTGAATAAAAGTGTTGATAATGATTCTATTGTGCATAATGTTGAATATGTGGATAATGTGGTAGATAGTACTTGTCACAAATCTGACGCTGAATTTTTAAAGCTTCAAGATTCATATTCTTTGCTTTCAAAACGTTTTGATAAGATTCAAACACATTGTATTTCGCTTGAATGCAAGCAACTTTGAAAAGAATTTTCGATTGAATTTACAATCAAAACAGCGTCAGCCAAGTGACAAAGTTGCTAAATCTTTGCCGATAGACATAGAGAAATCTAAGGAGCTTAACTGTGTGAACGTACTTGAGGCCGCTGAGAATTTTAAACTTGATCTAGATAATCGAGTTTCCAAAATTTTGTCCAAAGTTGATAACTTAAAACAGAAAGATACACGACTCTTCGATTCAGTAAAGCCCGCATGTGTTAAAAACACTGCACATAATCAATCACTGATTGAACAATTGAATCGAAAGTCGGTGGAAATATCTGATTTGAGGGAACAAATTTGTGATAAGAATCTGGTCATGGCTAAGTTAAAGGAAACACTTCGTACTCTAAAAGGTAAGAATGTTGTGGATAACGCAGCCACTGTCTCAGCATCGTCCTCTAGTGCAATCAAAAGGAACCTTATAGCCGTCACACCATTTAATAAGGGCCGTAGGACTAAATCATCTCAAAATTTGGTCACAAAAGATAAGGCGGAATCAAAACCAGCTTCTAATGTTCCCGTGTTGCCTTCTACAGGAGTAAGCACCACTACTAAGGCTCAAAGATCTAAGCTTAAAAGAAACAAGAAGAATGATAGGATCTTGCATCCATCTAGTAGTCCAGTGATGAAGAAAGTAGAAGCCCATCCTAGGAATGTTATTTCTATTTTGAATAAAACGAATCATGTAGCTAAACCTAAAGGCTCTGCGCTTGTGCAGCGTTCTAAGCCTACTGTGAATTCTAATTTGAAATGTTGGAATTGCAATGAATGTATGTTTTCTAGTCGTCATGATTCTTACCTTATTGACCATGTGAATGAGATGAATGCCCGGAAAAATGGATTAGAATGGAAACCGACTGGGAAAGTGTTAACCCAAGTTAGTTGGATGTGGCGCCCCACTGGTAGAACTCTCACTATCGTAGGAAATGCGTACCCTTTAACTAGGATCACTCCCACTACAGCGAAGAAAGCATGCCCTTTAACTAGGAGTACCAAGGCTACCAAAACACAAGCGTGTCCTTTAACTAGGAACACCAACACTACCGTAGGAATCAAGTGCCCTTTAAATAGGTCTACTCCCACTGTAGTGCCCGCTAATAATCCAAAACCTAAGAAAGTTGGAACAGTAAAACCTGTTAGTGCTAAAACTCACATTAGAAAACGCAGGAAATCTAAGGGTCACACAAATGTTAGCACTTCTGATAATCTTATATCTGTATCTGCTAACACTCAGGAACCAATAGTTTCCAAGCATTGTCTACTGTTGTTATTGAAAACAGGTGGTCCAAATTGTTCTATGGTATTTGGACTTTGGTTTCTCCAAGCATATGACCGGAGATCGCTCTCAGCTTAGAAATTTCGTCAGCAAGTTTCTTGGTACGGTTAGATTTGGAAATGATCATATTGCAAAGATAATGGGTTACGGTGAATATCATATTTGGAATGTTATAATTTCAAGAGTGTATTACGTGGAAGGTCTCGGTCATAACTTATTTTCTGTGGGACAATTTTGTGATGCAAACCTAGAAGTTGCTTTTCGAGAGCATACCTGCTTCATTTGTAATTTGGAAGGGGTTGATTTATTGAAAGGTACTCGAGGGAATAATTTGTATACTTTGTCTCTACAAGACATGATGGCCGCTTCTCCCGTATGTATTCTCTCCAAAGCATCGAAGACTAAGTCATGGTTATGGCATCGTCGGTTATCTCATCTTAACATTGATGCTATTAATCATTTGGCGAAAAACAAATTTGTTCGTGGTCTTCCTAAACTTTCATTTCACAAGGATCATTTGTGTTCCGCGTGTACAATGGGGAAAAGCACTAAGAAATCTTACAAACCCAAGACCGAAGACACCAACCAAGAGAAACTTTATTTGTTGCATATGGATCTTTGTGGGCTAATGCGTGTTGAAAGTCTTAGTGGCAAAAAGTACATCCTCGTAATTGTCGATGATTACTCTCGGTTTACATGGGTGAAATTTCTTACAACAAAAAATGAGGCACCTAAATTCATCATCGGATTTCTCAAGATGATTCAAGTGCGTCTCAACACTACTGTCCGACGCATTCGTACAGATAATGGAACCAAATTTGTGAATCAAATCTTGCGTGATTATTATGAAGAAGTTGGCATATCTCATGAAACATCCGTTGCACGCACTCCACAACAAAACGGTGTCGTTGAAAGGCGAAATCGCACACTTATGGAAGCTGCTCGAACGATGTTAATTTACGCAAAGGCTCCATTGTTTTTATGGGCAGAAGTAGTATCTACAGCAGTGTACACCCAAAACCGGTCACTAATTCGTAAACGCCATGGTAAAACACCTTATGAGCTTCTCCATGGAAAAGTACCAGATTTATCATATCTTCATGTATTTGGTTCTCTTTGCTATCCAAATAATGATGGTGACAATTTGGGAAAACTTCAACCAAAGGCTGATATTGGTATTTTCATTGGTTACGCACCCGCAAAGAAGGCATACCGAATCTACAACCGTAACTCTCGCAAGATCCTCGAAACTATGAATGTTGATTTTGATGAGCTGACAGCAATGGATTCTGAGCAAAGCAGCTCTGAACCCGCACTTCATGAAATGGGACCCAGTAACATTAGTTCTGGTCTTGTCCCAAACAACCCTACTTCATCATCATTTACACCACCTTCTAGGACTGAATGGGATACGTTGTTTCAACCATTCTTTGATGAATTCTTTACTCCTCCAACTATTGTTGCTCCAGAACCTGAGGTAATAGCTTCGGTAACCGAAGTTGTCGCTCCAGCAACCGAAGCGCAATCAGATACGTCTGCACCTACAATTAGTCAAGATATACCCTCAACAAGTAATTCTCAACCAACACATGTTTCAACTACCCATGTCATGCCTATTGATGATGAAGAGGATGATGATGATTACGATTTGGAATTCGCTCAAATGCGTGAACTTCCATTCTTTGGTGTACCAATTCCCGACCCTAATCAAGCCGGGTCGTCCACCTCAGAGGAAGCTCCTACTACGATTTACTCCAATCCACGAATTCATGAACATGACAGCAAGTGTACAAAGGATCATCATATAGATTCTATTATTGGTGACCCTAATCGTCCGGTATCCACACGAAGTCAGTTACAAGAAAATGCAATGTTTTGTCATTTTGATGCTTTTCTCACTGAAGTTGAACCTAAGACATGGCAAGAAGCTTTTACTCAATCATGTTGGATAGAAGCTATGCAAGAAGAACTTAATGAATTTATACGTCTTGAAGTATGGGAACTTATCCCATGCCCAGATCAAGTGCAATTACTCACTATGAAATGGGTTTACAAGGTGAAACTCGATGAGTTAGGCGGAATATTGAAGAACAAAGCTCGACTAGTAGCTCGTGGATACAAGCAAATATTGGGCATCGATTTTATGGAATCCTTTGCACCTGTTGCCCGTTTGGAAGCTATTAGACTATTCCTCGCTTATGCAGCCCACATGAATATGATCGTCTATCAGATGGATGTGAAGACGGCATTCTTAATGGTGAAATCAAGGAAGAGGTCTATGTTTAACAGCCGGATGGTTTTGTGAATCCTAAATATCCTAATCATGTGTACAAGCTTAAGAAGGCTCTCTATGGGTTGAAGCAAGCTCCACGCGCATGGTATGATCTATTACCACAATTCCTCATTACGCAAGGCTTCGCTAAAGGCAAGGTGGATCCCACGCTGTTCATTCAGAAACGAGGTAAAGTTATGATTATGGTACAAATATATGTTGATGATATTATATTTGCAGCCTCGACCCAAACCTTATCCGACGAGTTTGGGAAACTCATGTCTTCCAAGTTTAAGATGTCAATGATGGGCAAGGTATCATTCTTCATAGGTCTTCAGATATCTCAGAGTCCCAGAGGTATCTTTATCAATCAATCCAAGTATGCCCTTGAATCTCTTAAGAAATATAAGATGGAATCTTGCGACCCCGTGGATACTCCAATGGTGGAACGAACTAAGCTTGATGCAGATCCACATGGAGTTGAAGTTGATCCGAAACTTTACCGTGGAATGATCGGTACTCTTTTGTATATCACAGCTAGTCGACCTGATCTTCAGTTTGCTATATGTATGTGTGCTCGGTATCAAACTAGGCCTACTGAGTTACACTTAGCTACTGTTAAACGGATCTTTCGGTATCTTAAAGGAACCATTAATCGGGGACTTTGGTATTCGAAGGACTCTTCGATTGCACTTATGGCATATGCAGATGCGGATCACGCAGGTTGTCAAGATACAAGGCGTAGCATGAGTGGAACTTTGCAACTACTAGGAGATCGACTAATCAGTTGGGCATCGAAAAGGCAGAAAAGCGCTGTAATTTCAAGTACGGAAGCGGAATACATAGCTATGTCTGGTTGCTGTGCTCAAATTCTTTGGATGAGATCGCAATTAACCGACTATGGTATAGGTTTCAACAAAATTCCGATGTATTGTGACAACAAGAGTGCAATTGCCTTATGCTGCAACAACGTTCAATTTTCCCGGTCGAAGCACATTGACATTCGCTACCACTTCATCAAGGAGCAAGTGGAAAATGGAGTCATAGAGCTTTACTTTGTTCGATCTGAGTATCAATTGGCGGATATTTTCACGAAGGCTTTAGATCGCGCTCGAATGGAATTTTCGGCCGACAAGCTAGGAATCAGAACCTTCTCGCCTGAGACTCTTAAGGAACTGGCAGATGAAGCGAAAGAATAGTGATGGTAAACTATTCTCCGTATCCTTGGTGATCATCTATATATATTGTTTATATTTTTATCCACAAAAGCGAAATATAAAAATATAAAACCATATAAAAACCATAAAAATTGAAAAATTCATAAAAATCCAAAAATATTTTTACTTTATTTTTCAAAGGCATGTCTTTTGGTACGATAATATTTACGGCCTTAGAAGTGTTGATTAATACTGACACGACGCCATAAATAGAGTTGGTACAAAAGTTGTAAATATTTCATAAAACATGCCAGATGGCTTGTAGTTATTTCAGACTGCAACCCGCTTTTCACATTAAAGTCAAGTATTTCTTATGAAAGCTTTAGCTCACAACGGGAATTAATTTTCTCGGGCAAGGTTTACTTTAAAACCTTGTAAGGGATCAAGTTTACTTTATAACTTGGTCTCGCACGGATTTATGTACGTTTCAGTGTATTTATTTGTTAAAACAAGAGAAGTCTTGTTTTTATGAAGCTATCATCTCTACAACCATAGCTATCTATAATTGGTATCTACTTACTCGACGATGCAACTACTCAACCGACGACTACAGCTCTTTCAATAGAACACGGGTCAACAATTGAGGGGGAGCAATTGTCAAGCATTCAGAATCTTCGATGCCGAACGTGCCAAGTTCACAAACTGGTGTCAAGACAACAATATCAATCGTACATCTGGTGTCAAGAGATGACTTCAGACGTGACGAGGCGACCAACATTCTCGAACAAGAACCATTTGATCTTATCATATGATGTTCTCATCAATCAGGTCCAACTTTGTCAATTTTTTCTAATATGGTGAATATGTGATCATGTTACAAATCGGTATCATATCTCATACATTTGGTATCATGAAGATAAAACGGACTTGTATTTTTCTTCCCAAAACCTTTGTTAAAACTTCAATAAATCAATTGATATTAAAAACATCGATTGGGTTAATATTTTTAATATAGGGGAGAAAATGTGATTTAATATAGGAAATTATCACAAATGGTTTGACTTAATGTGCTGGCTCATCTCGACATATGCGAAATGTTTTCGAATATCGTGGCATATGTTTAGGGGGAGCAAAACGGATTTGCATATCAAAATGGATTTTCATGGTGACATATACTTACCCAAAACCCATTTATTTCACGACGATGAAGATTGTGGTGACATAAGGATGGTAGGATAGGTTAAGTCCTATGATTCTTCCAAAACCGGAGGAATCTTCCCAAGGACATTCCATAGCTAGAAATAGTAGTCCTTAGGAAAGATGGAGAAAGATTGTGAATGTAGCTGAATGCCGACCAATTACTTATGTTAGCACTGGAACAATCACAACAAGGTGCTAGTTATGACGTATTGGTAAGCATTGAAGGGTTTGAAGATTGAAAAAGAATTGTAAAGATAAAGGGTGTAAAGAAAGAAGCCCTCCTTACAACCTTAGGAAGAAACCAGGTCAACACATATGCTATTGAGATCATTTTAATGATGCTCGATATTGAAGATAGACATCATGGACCCAGTGATGCAATGCACAACCCATCCCAGCTAACTCAGATATCTCTTAAAAGATATTTGTTTTAATCACACGGAGACAACACGTTATCTATCGATTTATTCACTCCGAATAAATTGGTATTGAAATGGTGGCACTCTTCTCCAGCCTCCGATCACTAAAATCCAAAATGCACGATCGAGTCTAGAGCCATTTGAGATCATCACATATCTCATTAGGACACACTTTCATATTTCCTTGCTTCTTCACACACTGTGAAAAGTAAGAAAGATCATAAGAGTCCTACGCAAAATCTTCATGATCTTGCCTGAACATCCGAGTCATACGAAAGTATTTACAATGAAGATGGAAATCCTTCTTGAGCGAATATCAAAAAGCTCATGGTAGCAACAGTGGTTTATTTCTTAGCTGAACTTAAACACGTTCCAGGCCTCTACGCAATATCTAAGTGATCTTGCCAGAACACTCAGAGTGATACCTTAGTGTTCACATTGATGAGTGGAAATCCTTCTAGTGTTAACATCAAACAGCACTTGGTAGGTAACTTGCAAGATTCAATATGAATCAAGCTCGTGACAACTGGAAAGCAACGATGGTGCGATTCTTTAATGAATCAAACTTGTTCCAGGAATCAGAATTGACGGCTTCAATCATGCGGATAATTTAATCCAGTTCACTCTGTCGCAGTCAGCTTTGGACGGTCGAGTAAAGAGAACGGGTTTACCCGCGAAATCTTGTCAAGGAGACTTTTAATTAAATCTACCTGCCACAAGTACGATATTTTATATCGTCCAACGGTCTTCACCCACCGGAGGTAAAATGCTACCGAATTAGAATGAAATGTTCAAAGCCATTTCGTTCGTGTCTACTTATGTTGCGGCATTTGAAGACGGAGGTGTTGCGGAATCCGAGAAGAAGTCGTCCCCGCCTGCTTATACTTTATGCACTTAATACCTCATCTAATTCAAGGAAGCCTAAAAGTTAAGTCTTTCGTTGTATCAAACTCTGAAGCTTTCAAGAATTACAAAGGTATAAGTATGTGGGACATGATGTCACGAGGAGGCGAAGATCACAAGTGATGGATGCACAAGATCAAGGCAAGAGATTAATGCTCAAGATTGATATCAATGATCACATCATCATGTTCACCAGAAAAGAAAAAGAAAAGAAAGACGAAGACTATGATCTCAAGACAAGCATAGTATGCTAGGTTTATTTTATTATTGTAACTTGGGTAACGCCCTTGTTTGGAGTGACCTCCCTTAGGGGGAGATTGTTGGAAATATGTTTTACGTATTAAGAAGGATCAGTCACTCAAACAATAGTCCATGTAATAGCTCGTAGTTTAGTTATTTACACTTATTAAACAAAGCCCAAACCGAGCCCATAAGTTGTATGGGCCGGCGGCCAAATGTAAGCCCAAGCCCATGTCATGGGCTTGGGTATATAAACCCTCTCCTTAGATGGAGAGGGTGGTGGTTTTCATAATTTACACATAGTTATCTTTTATTTCTCTCTCTAGAAGTGTGTGAACTCCATCATCTATCTATCTCTTTCTTTCTCTAAAACATAAGCAAGATTTACATATCTAACAGAACCTAATAACCCAGATCGTGGAGGGAAGGGATTGCAAGTATCTTTCTCTCCACTAGTCACCTCTACCCCAAAGACAGTTGGGGATGCATCGTCCTCTCGAGAGATCCCTGATCAAGGCCACAGGGAAGCTCTGGACACAAGGGGTGTGATAGACCCGCGAACTGAGACGGAGATTCCCCCCTCGACAAAGTAGAGTATGAGCGACTACGTCGCAGAAAACTACGAGGCTTTGATTCCACTCATGAGAGCGCAGATGAGGGCGAATCCGACAAGAGATATTTGGATCAGTCTAGACTTCGATAAAGAACTCAAGGCTATGGAAGGTTCAAGACCTAACAAGGAAGCTAGAAAGGAAAAGAGAAAGAAAGAAAGAACGACTGAGATCCCAACATCTCCTTCGGATGCGCCCCTTATCGAAGACGCATCGTCCTCAGACAGTTTTGAGAACCCAAAAGGAGAGGACGGCTTCATTACACCAGTCAATAACCATCGGCGCACAAGCATGAAAGACAGATTAGGGCCCGACTGTAACACCCCCAAATTTATACAATTCAATACAGCGGAAGACTCGTTGGTGTTACGGGATAGCACATTACTCACATCATATACAACGTTTAAAAATCGCGTCGTTTAATAATAAAGCATTTCCATTCATAAATATCAAATTTACATAGGTCCCAAGTCATTGTATTTCATACATGTTTTACAAAAGATTTGAATGGAAATTGTTATTTAAGTGCGGGCCATGAATTCTTTGTTGTCTTCCCGAGAATTACCTTCAAGTACCTGAGACAAAACATGTTAAAAGAAAAGGTCAGCGATAACGCCTAGTGAATTCATAGAGTTTAATAAAATCCGTCAATATATTATCGGTATAAAATTATTACCGAAAATCATTTTGTACAAATCGTTGTAATAGGCCATAAAATAGCCAAAGTCATTTTATACAAATCCTTATCAAAAATCATAATATAGGCTTTCGCCTTCAAAATCATTATACGAACCAATTTCGCAAAATATCATACAATACGTTTTTATAACGTCGTGTAGAGTTAAATAAAAACCGTTATACGAATATGGTTATGTAAAACCAAAACACAAACATAATATCAATAATATGACCCCGTATTGCTAGTCAGGCAATATATTGTAAATCGGTGCGTATAGTAGTATTTCGTTACATGGATTATTATAAGCCGCATGACATTGTTACCTTACTACAACAAACAACGGGTAGCTAGCCCGAAACTCAATTTGCCCATCTAAGTTAGCGTGTCGTCACAATAATCACGCTTGTGTAAATCTTCTCATACATAATTTCGCTTACCAATCAATGTGGCACGATGGGGATCAACCGTCAAGGCGCGAACTGGGGTGATCGTCCCCAAATAGTACTATTATATGCATAAGCGTCTACCAAATCCCGGTGGTTCACAATTCATGCTAATGGGACTTTTAGTGACATAACCTAACTTTAATAATCCATTTCATTTCATCTATCGGGTCATTTAATCATGTTGGGAATAAATTAAGGCCAGATCACTTGAGCGCTGACAAGAACAAAACAAGCGTTGACAGGAACAAAGCAAGCGCTGACAGCTCAAGCGTTGACAAGTTAAAGTCAAGCGTTGACAGATTGAAGACAAGCACTGATGGAAGATATAAGCTACACGTTTGTTATATTCTAGAATACTTCTAGTAAGGATAGAAACGACAATGTATTTTCTATGTTTATCTTTACCTAGAATAGTTGATACGTAGCTTATTGTACAAGGCTTCTTGTATCTATAAAAGAAGGCCTTTAGGTTAAAGTTTAATATCAAGTTTTACATAAGTTTTCGTTCGTAAACATCTTTCATTGTAAGCAAGTTTGACATTGATAATCAAAGTGAAAGTTTGTTTATATCTTGTGTGTTCTTGTTTAAGTGTTAAATTCCGCATAACACTTAGATCTACAAAGCATATACAAAGGTTTCTCTACGTGTTATAATTGATCTAATCTCGTATACACAAAGCTAATCGATCTAAGTTTGGGATCAACAAGTGGTATCAGAGCTTGTTGAGGAACTTTTGATCTTTGAAGAACACCAGAACCATACACGAACACCAAAACCCTAATTTTCTCAGAAACCTTAAAAACACCAAAACCCTAACAACATCATGTCTGAAGCACTAACCTCCTCCTCCTCAGCCTTACCTAACATCAAGATTCCCATGCTTGATGCAACCCACTTTGACCTATGGAAGTTCAACTTTGAACAATATCTGGGGATCTATGACTACACACTCTGGGAGATTATTGAATATGGAAACTCATTCAATAAGGCTCAAAAGATTCTTGATGCCATTACTCAAAGATCAGCTGTTGAAGGATGCCCTGATGAAGATAAGAAAGAAAAACCTGGAGATGGTAGAGCTGTAGGTGCTGAAGATATTGCAAAGAAAAGGGTTGACATGAAAGCCCTAAATATTCTGAAAGTTTCTCTAGGACAAGAAAACCAACACAAATATAGAGGCTATGAATCTGCTAAGGAACTTTGGGAAGCACTTGAAGTTGCATATGGTGGCAATGCAGACACTAAGGAAGAAAAGAAAAAGCAACTTCTGCATGATTATGCTGTCTTCAAAGCTCAACCCAATGAGAAACTGAGTAGTGTGAGAAGCAGATTGCTTGACATCACAAGCAAGTTGTCCTTCATGGGGACACAAGTAGGTGATGTTGACACCAATGCTACCTTTCTTAAAAGTCTTGGTGAGGCATGGAAGATTGAGGCAAGATCTATTCTTGCCAACAATACTTACAAGAGCTCCTCATTTGATGACATCTACAACAAACTAAGACTGTTGGAAGATGAAACTCTTTCAGATCATGGAAGCAAATCTAGCTCCAGCAACATGGCCTTCTTCTCTCACAGTGAAGGTCAGTTCAATCAGAAGGACTCTTATATGCATCCAGTTACTGGATCATCATATGTCAGCGCTGGAACAAGTCCTGTCAACGTCTCTTTTTCAGACGCTGACACATTCAAGAATGACTCCCCAAGAGTTAAACCTGCTGGTTTGGATTTGGATACTGTTTGTGCTTACATTGCTTCTTTGCCCAATGGTTCAGTGATTACATATGAGGACCTTGAGCAGATAAGTGATGAGCACCTGGAAGAGATGGACATCAAGTGGAATATGGCTCTTGCTAGTATAAGAGCAAATAGGTGGAACAAAAGGTTTAAAAAGAAGATGACCTTCAATGCTAAAGACACAGCTGGATTTGATAAATCCAAAGTTGAATGCTACAATTGCCATCATATGGGGCACTTCATGAGGGAATGCAGATCTCCTAGAAGATCTGATGCTGGTAAACCCTCAAGTCAGGTTGTTAAAGCTCAAGATTCCAAAGCCATGGTTGCAGTTCAAGGAATTGATGGTACAGGATGGGATTGGAGCTATCTGGCTAAGGATGTTGAAGAGGATAAAGCTTTGGTTGCTGATATTGAAGAAGAAGAGCATGTTGAATATGCTCTCATGGCACACTCTTCCTCTTCATCTGATAATGAGGTATATGATGATGCTTTTTGTAGCAAAGGTTGTAGGTTAAACACTGAAAGACTTAACAAAGAGGTGTTAAAACTAAAAGATGACATGAGTACTGAAAGATGTAAATTGTCTAACTACCAACTAGCTCTTACTGAAACTGAGAAAACCGTTTCTGAATACAAGAAAATGGAATTTGATTTAAAGGATAAGATAAATATCTTAAAACATGAGCTAGAGGGTAGTATGGATATTAGAAACATCATGACAAAGGTTAATAGAGATCTACAGGCTAAGTTAGATGAGGCCATTAAGAATAAAGATAATGTTGACCTCAAAATTCAAAGATTTGATAGAGCCACCCAAACCCTAGGAGACTGTGTAGCTAAACAAAGGGATCCTAAGGACATGACTGGGATTGGGATGAATGATTACTCTCTGGTTCCACCACCAGCTGGTGACTTCTATGGTGTCCTTAGAAAGGACTTGTCTTGGACTGGTATACCAGAATGCCAAGAGGAGGAATTCATTCCTCCACCAAGAGTTGTCACCCCAGTAGAAGAGTATCAACAAAAACTGACTGACCTAAATGAGTGGAAGAAAGCTAACCCTACTTTATTTGTTAAGGGAGGTTTGCTATATGAAAGTCCCAATGAATCACCACCCATTAAGGTTACTAACCCAATCACTGGTAAACCTGTTGACCTAGGCTCAAACACTGTTAGAAGACCTACCATTAAATATGCAGAGATGTATAGGAATAATAGGTCACCCAAGAGCCAAGTTAGCAATCATGGAACAGGTTTCTTCTCTTCTAGACCTAAGAGTGTGTCCAAGAAAGCCTGTTATACTTGTGGTAGCTTTTCAAATTTGGCATACAAGTGTGTCAACGCTCCCAAAGCCAGCGCTGATAGGAACAACTTCAGCGCTGATAGGAAGAAAGTCAACGTTGTTAGGAAGTCAAACGTTGTCAGACCCAAACCTTGTGTGCAGCAAAGTCCACAAGTGATTAGACCTGCCCCATTCTTTTCTAGAAGGTCTAACACTCATGGACAAAGACCTTTTCAAAAGACAAACACCTGGTCAAATAGGCAACGGGTTCCTGTAGCAAACCCTAGGTTCAACGCTGACAAGGGTAATTTCAGCATTGACAGGACAAAATCTAACGCTGACAGAAACGTGACCAGACCTAAATATTTGCAGCCACAAGGTAAGGGGTCTAAAGCTTCTTCAAGCTTAACATGGAGACCCAAGAAAGATCAAAGCCCTAATGATAATGGAATTTCAATGACTTGCAATAGATTTAATTACATTTCAAAGGTCATTACAAAACCAATTGGGGTTAACTGGGTATTTCATCCTAAAAAGGATGAGAATGGGGTTGTTGTGAGAACTAAGTCTGTTCTTATTGAACAACCAGATGAATCCAAGTCTTCTGAGACTTGGGTTCCCAAAGAAAACTAATTTGTTTTCTTTATGTGCAGGGCATTCAAAGACAGATCAATGATTATGGATATTAGGATAGTGGATGCTCAAGGCACATGACAGGAAAGGAAGACTATCTGACGAATTTCACCCCTATTAAAGATGGTGATAAGGTATACTTTGGAGGTGGATATGGGACTATCACAGGAAAAGGAACCCTTCTCACCAATAATCTGCGTTTTGAGAACGTCTTCCTGGTAAAAGAACTGGATTATAATCTGTTTAGTGTATCACAAGTTTGTGATAACAAAAATAAGGTTCTTTTCACTGATATTGAGTGCTTGGTGTTAAGCAAGGATTTTAAGATCCCTGATGAGAAATATATTGAGTATAGAACACCTAGGCATAAGGACATATATAATGTGAATTTAAATGGGATTAAAGTGAATACCAATATGTCTTGTTTTTATGCTAAGGCCTCAGTAGATGAAAGTAATTTGTGGCACAGGAGACTAGGGCACATAAATTTTAAAAATATAAACAAACTTGTGAGGCTTGGTTTAGTTGATGGTTTGCCTGAGAAGGCCTTCCACAATGACCACTCTTGTGTTGCATGTCTTAAAGGCAAGCAGCACAAGGTCTCATTTAAGTCCAAACAGGTGCATACTAGTTCCAGACCTCTTCATATGCTTCACATGGACCTCTTTGGTCCAACAAATATAGAAAGTTTGAATGGTAAGTCATATTGCTTTGTTGTCACAGATGACTTTTCTAGGTTTACTTGGACATTCTTTCTAGCCATGAAGAGTGACACATCTGATGTTCTTATTGATTTTATCACTCAGATTGAGAAAAGGTCTGGAAATGAGGTTAAAATGCTTAGTAGTGATAATGGTGGAGAATTTAGGAACAAGAAGCTTGATGATTTTTGTGACAAGAAAGGAATTACTAGGCAATTCAGTATTGCTAGAACCCCACAACAAAATGGGGTTGCTGAAAGGAAAAATAGAACCCTAATTGAAGCAGCCAGAACAATGTTGGCTGATGCTCACTTTCCAATAGCCTTTTGGGCTGAGGCTGTTAATACAGCATGGTATGTGCAAAATAGAGCATTGGTTAACAAAATTCAGAACAAAACACCTTATGAGTTACTTTGGGGAAGAAAACCTAATATTGGTTTTCTCAGACCTTTTGGTTGTCATGTAGTAGTACTAGATACTAGTGATGCCTTAGGAAAATTTAGTGCAAAAGGTGATGAGGGTTACTTCATGGGGTATTCAGTCCAGAGCAAGGGTTATAGGGTTTATCTTAAAGAGGACAAACGTATTGTTGAGAGAGTACATGTTAGGTTCTTAGAGAATAAACCTAGTGATCCTGAAAGTGGTCCTAATTGGCTGTTTGATTTGGAACCCTTATCTAGAACTTTAAATTATATGCCTGTCACTAATCCAGACATTGTGAAGGTAACTTCAAATGTTGTGGAGGAACAAGTTGTTAATGTTTCAGGTACACAGGTTCATGAGAAGGCTGGATCACAAGCAGAAAAGGCATCTCCTATCCTAGAATATGTCACGATTCCCATTTGGACAGATGCTTTTGCTGCTGCTGCTGCTGCTGGACAAGATAATGGTGGTTTCCAAATACCACCAGATACAAACATGCATGGTTCTTCAGGCGCTGACAAAGGTAAATCAAGCGCTGACAAGACCAATTCAGACGTTGATGGCTCAGACGTTGACAACAACATTTCAAGCGCTGTTAGCCCAGACGCTGACAACCAAGATTCAGACGTTGACAACACCTATGGGCATCTTTTCTCTTCCAGTTTTGAACAAGGTGGACCTTCAAATATTCATGAAGAGGTTCATGTTGATCAAAGAGAGTCTGATGAAGAAGATATTGGCAACATGGAGCATGAGGTTGAGGACACCAGACTTTTTAAAGGAGGGGTTCTTACTTCCACAATGAAGAATCACCCCACATCTCAGATCATTGGTGATATTATGACTCCAGTTCAGACCAGAAGATCTCATCAAGGTCTTGGTGGGTTTATTGCCAATATACACAAGAAGGTTGATACCCCTCTTGTGCAAGCATGTTTGTTTGCATGTTTTCTGTCACAAGAAGAACCCAAGAAGATATTTGATGCTCTCAAAGAACCAAGTTGGGTGGAAGCAATGTAGGATGAGCTTCATCAATTTGCAATTCAGGATGTTTGGGAGCTGGTTGATTGTCCTAGATATGTCAGACCTATAGGGACAAGATGGGTTCTAAGGAACAAAAGAGATGAAAGAGGTATTGTGGTCAGAAACAAGGCAAGGTTAGTGGCTCAAGGTTATACACAAGAGGAGGGGATAAACTATGAGGAGGTCTTTGCACCAGTTGCAAGGATTGAAGCTATTAGGATTTTTCTAGCCTATGCTTCCTGCATGGGCTTCACAGTCTATCAAATGGATGTCAAGAGTGCTTTCTTGTATGGCACCATTGTTGAGGAAGTATATGTAATGCAACCTCCTGGTTTTGAGGATCCAGATCATCCAGATAAAGTGTATAGAGTCAAAAAGGCTATGTATGGCCTTCATCAAGCCCCTAGAGCATGGTATGGTACTTTGTCTACCTATTTGGTGGACAATGGATTCAAGAGGGGCACCATAGATCAGACACTATTTACAAAGAAGAAAGGCAAAGATGTGTTGCTTGTGCAGGTCTATGTTGATGATATCATTTTTGGGTCTACTGATCCAAAGATGAGTGAGGATTTCTCCAAGCTTATGACAGACAAATTCAAGATGAGTGCTATGGGGGAGATGAACTTCTTTCTAGGTTTACAAGTTCAGCAGAAAGAGGATGGTATCTTCATCTCCCAGGACAAATATGTTGCTGAAATCTTGAAGAAGTTTGGCTTTTCTCCACATGAAAAGAGGGCTACTACTCCTATGGATAGAGAACACCCTTGGGGAAAGATTGGAGATGGGAAAGATGTTGATGTCAGGCATTATAGATCCATGATTGGATCCTTGATGTATCTTACTGCTTCCAGACCTGATATCATGTTTGCTGTGTGTGCTTGTGCACGCCATCAAGTGACTCCCAAAGAATGTCACCTTTATGCTGTGAAGAGGATCTTTAGGTACCTAAGATGTTTCCCCAGTCTTGGTTTGTGGTACCCAAAGGATTCACCATTGGAGCTGATTGCATATTCAAATAGTGATTATGGAGGTGATAAGTTTGATAGGAAATCCACAACTGGTGGATGTCAGTTTCTTGGGAGCAGGTTAATATCTTGGTAATGCAAGAAACAAACAGTAGTGGCTAATTCTACAACTGAAGCAGAGTATGTGGCTGCAGCAGCATGTTGTGGTCAAGTGTTGTGGATTCAGAACCAGCTGTTGGATTATGGGTATAATTTCATGCATACTAAGATATTTGTTGACAATAATAGTACTTTATGCATCATTAAGAATCCTGTACATCATTCTAAAACTAAACACATAGAAATTAGACACCATTTTATAAGAGATTGCTTTGAAAAGGGTTTAATACAACCAGATAGGATTGACACTGAGGAAAATGTGTCAGATTTATTAACTAAACCTTTCGATGCTGGGAGATTTCAATACTTGGTAACAAGTATTGGAATGGTTAATCTCACATAATATGTGTTTTGGATTCTTTTTGTAAAAGTATGTACAGGATGATGCATTATTATTATTGGTCTTATTGATGATTTAGATTTTCCATTATATTTTTCTAACACTGACAAAGGTTGCTTGAACACTGATAAGTGTTTTTGCAACGTTGTCAGCAATATAATTGTCTAACGCTGAAAAAGCTTCCCTCAACGCTGTTATGTGTTATCGGGGTGTTGTCAGCAACAATGTTAGTTTTGTGGTTTTCAATCTAAATGTGCAGATGGTGTTAGCAGTATACCATTGGATACAGAGTTGCTTATGGATCAATGGAGAAGCATTTGGACAAGTTTTTATTTATGGATGATGGTTGGAATGTTTCATTCCTATCTTGACATAAATTTTTTATGTTCATGTATGATTTTAGCAAACTTTTTGTATCATAGTTTAAGGGGAGGTTTTAGGAACCTTTAGGATTTTTGGGTATCCATATGATACTCTTATCACAATTCTAGATTGTGTCCACAGGTGAGTATGGGTTAGTTTTACTAAACCATGAGGCACTGTAGCATGCATAGTATATCAACTTAGCATGCTACCAAGACATTTTTGGCCTAGAATTGGTTGTGGTCTGTTGGGAGACTTGGGAATGATTTTGATATGGGATTTACCTGGGAGTAACAAGGATGTTATAAGGTAACTTTGTTGTTAAGAATTTTGGTTAGCAAGGGACACTAGAGGACTGTTATGTCTATCTTGCTTATGCAAGTGTGCATAACTGGACAGTGCTTGCCGCCCTATGATAATTATTAGCTTTTGGTTATCTTCTCTAGGATAAATTACTTGTTAAGGTCATTTTTCACTTTTTAAAATGTTTTTATTTTTGGACGCTGACAAGAATTTTCCAAGCGTTGTTGTGACCAAATTGGACGCTGACATGGCTTTAGGCGAACGTTGACAAGATTATAGCCGTTGGGCGTTGATGGGTTATTTTTGACCGTTGACACTCAATGGGACCTACCCAGTTGTTACTTTTTGACATATTTTCAAGCCGTAATTTTAGGAGTTGTTACTTTCATTTAATGCATGAGATAACTTATAATTTTTTCAATATCTTCATGATTAGTTTTTGAAAATCTTTGCCTATTTTTGGGCCAATCACGTGCATTCTTTCTCTCCTATAAATTTGGCTCCTATTTTTAAACAGGGTATCTATAATTCTTGTCTAACACTTTTCTCTTATCAACTTCATCTTCTACACTTAAAATTAACAGCTTTCATTAATGGCACCAAAGTTTAACTCAGCAGAATTGGAATTGGGGTTCAAGTCTCAACACAACATGATTGCTTATCTTGCTGCTGATGATACTCTGTTTCCTCAATACACAAAATGGTGGCGTATTTGAATGCATCCCCATTAAGGTATGCTCTTTCTCATGCACCACTCATTCCAGTCACACACATTAAGCAGTTTTGAAACACTGTTAGTTCCTCAACAGTTAATGGAGTGACCACATTAACTTCTATTGTTCATGGGAGATCTTGGGTGGTTACTGAGGCCTTGGTACGCCAAGACTTGCGTCTTGATGATGCTGATGGTGTAGCCATTCTTCCCATAAATGAAATAGAACAAGGGCTTAGGGCTTTGGGATATCCTTTTCCTGATGAAGGTACTCTAAACAAGTATCATAAGCAGGAATTTCCCCCAGCCTGGAAGTACCTCATCCACATCCTCCTTCAATGTTTGAGTCCCAAATGTACTGCACACAATGAGATCAATAGATCCATTGCTAGTGCTATTGTGTGCATTGCAACAGGGCAAAAATATAACTATTCTAAAATGATTTTTGAAGGGATGTGTAAAAACAAGGGGACAAAAATGACTTTAGCTTATCCCCGTTTTTTGCAAATGATTTTTGATGATCAAGGTTACTGCTCAAGGGATCACAATGATTTTTATAAGATCCCTGAGCAAAAGAAAGCTATTTTTACGAAGATGAATTCACCACCCCATAGAGACTTACCTTTAACCCCAGCCATGCTTGCTGTTATTGCAGCAGCACAACCCCAACCAGACCCTCAACCTCAAATTGACCCTCAACCACAACTTGAACCCATTCCTGAACCTTTACCCTCACCTGAACAAATGCAAATTGACCAAGAACCCTTTGACGCTGACACATCAAATGTTGGCGTTGATGTGCCTATTTCCCACGCTGACACACAACCTTCACAATCCCAAACACCCCTTAACCAACCCACATCTACTCATTCTTCCACACCATCTTCCACACCACCTGAATATAGGTTGATGAAACGCCCAAGGACTACTGGAGTGTTCTCCTCTGGTGGTCCTAGCCATGTAGCAGAGAGAACCACCACCACAAGTGTGGCTGGTGACCTGGATGAGGCTAGGACTATTGGTTCTGGCTTAGATGCTGGCCAAGGCAGTCCCACCATAATTAAGTCCTCATCCATGCCCAATGAATCTGACTTGGGAGGTCAAATTCCCATTTCAGAAGAGGGCAGACTGGAACCAATGACTCTTTTGGAATTGACGGCAGTCTGCATTAGCTTGCAAAAGCCAAATGCAGACTTAGTACAAATTGTCAGCTCCCAAGGCCTTGAACTCAAGCAATTGAGGGAGAGGATTGTTGTTTTGGAAAGTGATCTTGCTAGGAGGGGTATGGAGGAGTCTTCCAAAGGGGAGGAAGATCAAAGAAATCTGAGTGATAAGGGCAGCCAAGATGGTCAATCAATGGATGTTGCTGAAGCCCTTACAATTTTGAAGGAACAAACAGGTTTTGATACGTCCTTAATCTCTCCAACCAATCTAAATTTATCATTTACAGCTATGTTGAGAGAGGTTACACAAGGCGCTGAGGGAAAATATTTGAGCGTTGACAAGGCAAATTTGGACGCTGATAGAAGTATTTTGAGCGCTGATAGGATAAATTTGGGCGTTGACAGACCTGCACATGGAGTTGATGTATCCCAATCATCATCTATCATCAAGGAGGTTCCTACTCAGGCATTACCATCTACCTTACCAACCATTGCACCATCAGATAAGGGTAAGGGTAAATTGGTAGAAGAAATTGTTCCAAAGGATGCAGCCCAAGTTGAATTTGATAGAAGATTGGCTGAACAAATGTTGGAACAAGATGAAAAGGAAAAGTCACCATTTGTTGTGACTTCTGAAGAAGAAAGTGATGGAGCTAGCTCAGACTCAAGTGTGATGATTATAGAACCAGAAAGGCTTGAGTATGGTGATGATCTTGCTAGGGAAAAATTGAGAGACTTGAAATTGCAGGTTGACTTTGACATGCCAGAGGTGGTTCAAATGTACAATTCTTGGGAAGAAAGCTGCATGGATAATCCAGACTTGACCATTTCAGATCAAATATAGGGTTTGGAGCTTCTTCTTAGAGTTCAGAAGGATTGTAAGGTGATTTTGAAGCACAAGGCAAGCAATATTCTCTCAGAGTTGAAAAGGGATAGAAGGGAGCTCTACTTTATGTTGCTCAGATGTCATGGAGTTGGATGGACACATCAGAAGTTGAAAGCTTTGACATTTGATGAGTTGGAACATAGAGCTTATCCCATTTGGGTGAGAGTGCAGGAAGCAAACACTCTCAGACTTCTTTCAGATGAAAGAAAGGAGCAACTTGCAGAAGAAATGGAAATCAAGAAAGCTATGATGATTCCCAGGCCAGTAAAGAAGGGATTTAAATTTGAGTTTCCAAAAGATATGGATCCACTATATCCAAGTGAAGCAGTTATAAGAAAGAGCCTCAAGCTCTCCCCATTAGAAGCTTCAGATATGGTGCAAGTGCTACCATTAGATTCCAGGAATCCAATTGTGAGTTATGATGAGGATGAATGTGGATTCTGGAAGATTGGCAGATTTGGCAAGGAGGTACACACTTTTACCACTCTCATATCTTTATTTGCAAGTTGTGATAGAGAAGACTTGGTAGACCTTTGGAGGTTACTAGAGACCAAGTATGAGGCTGAAGCACCAACTTCAGCTAATGGAATAAAACTTTGGACCACATTCAAAAGAATGTGTGGGACAAAAGAGGAAGATCCTGAAATATGGAAGGATCTTGAAGATGACCTCAGTGGTCTTCAATGGAGGTTATATTCAGCTACTGGTGTATACCATTTGAGTTCTACAAAGTTTGCTGAGTATCTACTTGTGGATGCTCAATATTTCATATCCAAGGCTATTTTGGAAAAGATGAAGGACACTCAGCTGGAGATAGATTATTCAAGTGACGTGGCAAAGGATTTGATCAGATTTATTCATTACCAATATGATAAGATTTGTCAGACTCCTCCTAGTTCTTAATGCTTATTCAGAAACTTGATCATAGGAGTGGATATCAAGTTTAGGGGAGGATTGTTGGGAATAAATTAAGGCCAGATCACTTGAGCGCTGACAAGAACAAAACAAGCATTGACAGGAACAAAGCAAGCGCTGACAGCTCAAGCGTTGACAAGTTAAAGTCAAGCGTTGACAGATTGAAGACAATCACTGATGGAAGATATAAGCTACACGTTTGTTATATTCTAGAATACTTCTAGTAAGGATAGAAACGACAATGTATTTTCTATGTTTATCTTTACCTAGAATAGTTGATACGTAGCTTATTGTACAAGGCTTCTTGTATCTATAAAAGAAGGCCTTTAGGTTAAAGTTTAATATCAAGTTTTACATAAGTTTTCGTTCGTAAACATCTTTCATTGTAAGCAAGTTTGACATTGATAATCAAAGTGAAAATTTGTTTATATCTTGTGCGTTCTTGTTTAAGTGTTAAATTCCGCATAACACTTAGATCTACAAAGCATATACAAAGGTTTCTCTACGTGTTATACTTGATCTAATCTCGTATACACAAAGCTAATCGATCTAAGTTTGGGATCAACAAATCATTCATCGGGTCATACAATCATTCGGGTCCAAATCAATAAACAAACAATTGGGACAACTAGTGTCCTATTTCATAAAAACTAACATGTTATCTCCCTCGCGGGTTTATCAAATATTTCATAAAAACATTTAAAAAGAGTGCGAGGCTATGAACTCACGTTGATTGGGAAAGGCGGGTTATCGGCGATTCGGATGTACGGTACGTGCTTCAATCACGGAAACCTAGACAAATAATACTCGTCTTAGACTTTTATCCATGACTTTATCAAAATAACAATTATGTATACATATGATGATTTTATATATATGATGATCAAGTGGGTTTATATACTCTTATTTACTCATTTTTGAGTTTATGTGTTGGTAACTTCTTACTAGTTTACTAGTTTTACCTATTTACATGTTTTAAGTCCAATAAGCTTATTATAAGTTCTTTAACTTGTATTAAACCATTTTATACTTGTATTATCAGTATTTATACTTTACATGTTGGGCCCAAATGGGTTAAGCCCAATAAGTAATTTTTATAAGTGTTTAACTTATTTAGTTAAATTATTAGTCCAAATATGCTAACTTAGCTCGTTAATGTCCGTATGTTTTATAGTTCGGGTTTTATCGGTTTTTACTTGTTATATATGTTTATATATCAGTATATGAGTTTATAAAAGTTTACATTAGATGGTTCCAACCGTCTAAGTTTTATTTAACAAAAACGTTAATTTTACGGTAATAGCCGAAAAAGTCATAAAAATCATGTTTATAGTTTTTATACTTATAAATCTTATTCAACTACCATTTTTATAACATATCCATTTATTTATCCTTATACATATTCATATAAATGTATTATATAAGTTAGTGGGTTTTAATTCACATTTTATACTATTTTTATTTGAGTGCTTATATAATACTATTATACTTTAATTTCCAAAATCTGATTTTTATTTTCATGTTCACCAAAACAGCCATATCAAGAGTTCTATAAGGAGATAGAAGCTCAAATTTTAATGACATAAACTAAATGATATGTGCTCCATTTAACTCTTCTATAGCTACTGTTGAATCAGCCTCTAAGTATTTTCTAAAAATCGTCCAAAACAGTGAACTCAGATTTGTACTCTAAAATTGTTTTGATCATATCTCACTCATCCTAATGATTCCATTGCATGGCCAACTCTCACATGTGTACAAGACTCATAGCTTAATGTATATCCATTAATCTATGCCATTTTATCAGTTCATCACATGGTTCTTTACTGTTTTATACAGCCATCATTTTTAAGCATGATTTTAACCTTTTTACATATAGTTTTTCGTCTTTTTACCCATGATTATCAACACCAAATCCGCACACAATATTTTTATCATCATATATCATCATACATATATACATTTAAGAATAAAATACATGATTACATAATCAAAATTAACAAGAGGATGGGAAGAACTATCTTTATACCACCATGATGATGTAGGTTGTGATCAAAACATGGATTTTGATGGAGAAACTTGTGATAAACCAAGACCATCTTCAAGACCACCATTCTTCATGAACCTCTTGTGGAAAATCAGCCATAGGACTCTATAGAAACTCCTCCTTGGATGTTATGATCACCTCCAATCTTCAAGGCTTCAAAAGGGCTCCATCATGTGTGTAAATAACATGAGATTTCATGGTCAATTTTGATCAAGTGAGGGTGTTTTTGGTGAGGATGGGACGACACAAAGAGAGAGTGTGAGAGAAATTTGAGTGGATTTGCATGAGAGAAATGAGTGAGTGGTTTGAGGTGGTGGTTTTGCTAAGTGTTAGCTTCATTTGTAAGCTTGGTAAGACAAGTGTCTTACTTAGCTTACAAAATTGACACCAAATGTGGTGAGGTGTAGCAAGTTGGCCGTCCCATGTGTGGGGTGAGACAAAACTTGTTTTTGTCTCATCCCACTAATTTACGGGTATTCCTCGATTCTAGTTTCCTCGATTTGCGTGCCCTCGGGTCGTTTTACGAAAAACGTTTTTATAAATTATGAATCAAAGGCACAAAACGAATCTAATAAAAATTGTTTCATCAAAAACGGAGTTCTAAAACGTAAATACGAAATCCTAAGGGTTCTGGTTTAATCGTAAAGGACGTTAAATTATAATCGTAAGTCCTAATCTCTTCTCGTAAATTTGTGAGTTTATGAACCAACACAAATTTAAAATTCCAAAATAATATTCACGGATAAATTTATTTCCTGAAATGTCGGACTGTCACCAAAACGGTATATGTAAACGTAATTACGTAACGTAGAATCCTCCGGTTTAGACGTAGTCGATGCTACTTCAAGACGTAAATCCAAATTTCTTCCCAGAAATGAGTGAGTTCATAATATAACATTAAAATAATGTTTTCAAATAAATATTTGAGAAAAAAAATATCAACCATAAATTGACGGATTGTCACAGCATTTACCCCTAAACAGTATCTTTGTCCTCAAAGATCATCTTATCTTACTACTCGCTTGTTATAGAGTTAAAGCCATGTGGGTATTTCCACCACATCGGTCTTTTTCCACAAGTGTAATTCATTACAATACGCGAGTTTCATCAAACATAACTACGGGAATAAGATCAGGCTTAATGTTGACTTACTTTCTCTATCCATGATGTTCATGGGTTTTTGATGAATGCAACTTTTCGCCGATCTAAACTTCATCAAGAAGTGATCAGATTCTCACTTGATAGACATTTTATCAAGTTCGATATAAGAAACATAATTCACGCAGCTCTTGAAGTCCTAGGGTAGATCCAGCTTATATGCCTTTCAAACCAATCTTTACATCATCTCTATGGTCCCATACTACGGGGACTTATATCCCATGATCTTTCAGATCATCAATTCATTTTTCCATGGTTAAATTTTTTGGCATAACTTCGCTACCCATCTGGCACTTCAAGATCTACATTTCATATTCACATAACCTCCTGCCCACTACTGGCAGTCAATAATCAGATCCTAATTTCAACAATCATTTCAGGTCTCGCGGGTCGAGTATTTTGTAAGGTTAGGTTCGCCATCATAGGAAGCCTTAAACCTAAAAGACATGTCCAACTCACAATGGGTGTATGTCAGGTGTCTTCATCCCAACTCCTGCCTACAGATGCTTTAATATATAAATCTTAACAAGATTCGATCTCGATCCTAATACGATAATTATCAATGATAATCTCTCTAAAGGAAAACGATTATACGGTTTATTACCAAAGGTCAATCATTCAAGCATAGAACAACACTTCTAGTGTTTTGTATCATTACTTTGCCTCGTCCCTTCGATTGGGGTGGTACACAGTACTCTCATCAAGATTCCTTCTCAATGACTTCTGAGCAAATCTCTAGAAATTCGATGCGAAGCGAGGATCTTGATAGAGATGATCGATACAGGCACACCATGCTTACATAACTCCTTAAAAAAAGAGTCAATTTCTTCATCAAGAATTTATCATTAACGAGAATGATATTAGCAGATTTGGTCAGTCTGTCGACGATAACCCAAATCGAATCAAATTCAGATGATGACCTTTGCAATAGCTAGACGTTTACTAATGCATGAGGCAATGTCTGCCTTCATAATTTGCCATCAGTACAACTTCTTTAGCTAAAGATACATTAAATTAGAAATAACAGGAATAGAATACTTATACTTACAAGATTCCAAAATAACTTTATCTCAAAATCTCCATATTTAGACAACCACAAGTGGCCTTTTAATCATTTAACGCCATCAGCTTCTCAATTCTAATGATTCATATTAGCCGCGAACCCCTTTGTATTATCTATATTATCCTTCTTACAAGCATCGGCTATATTTTAAATTGTTTAGCAATTTATTTTGCACCGTAATTACTAAGGAACACATCCTAATTGGTTCTTTATATTTTCTACATAATGTGTCAGTAATTATATTCACCTTCCTCGATGAAATAAATATCATGACCGTATTTATTCAGAAATTATTCCTTCATATTTTCTAAGTCTTAGTTCTATCTCAACTATTATTTTATCAGTTTTGCTTGATCCGACGTTTTAAAGCATCGATAATTATTACACGTAAATTAACAATAAATATTAAGTTTTTATGAAACGTAAACGTTAAAAGTTTAAATTTCTTAGTTCGACCAATTATAAAAATTTTCAAAATAAATTTGAATTTTACTAACAAGATTTTTGTTGATTTATCGAAAATATTAATAAGATTCGTAAATGTTCGAAAAAAAAACCTTCGTTTATTCTTTGGTAAAAATTTTCTTAGTTGAAAAGCAAAAATTGTCATTTCAAATTTTTAAGTCATGGTTTAACGGTTTCCTCAATCCCTCTTAGGCTGTCTTGAGGTATACACGAACATTTACCCCTAAACAGGAGTTTAGTTAAATGTTCTGGGTATAAGGGAATAATCCCTCAGAAGTTCTTTTCGATAAAACATTTGTCAAAACACATTCGCACTTTCTTTTCGGTAAAACCCAAAGTCTTAAAATGGCTCTAAATTTTTGAAGAGTCAAAATAGATTCCATTATCTTATTAATCACACGGTCAAATAATGTAAATGATTAAGTCTTTAATCACATGTCGAATACTCAAGCTACAAGTTTTCATTGTTCGGTCAATTTAGGGCAGTCTATAACTGATTATTAACTCATTTTTATTCTTATAAAAAACAGATGGTCCTAAATGATCACGAGCATGAATTTATCAAATTACAGCCTACACACATGATTTACCAATTTATGGATGCTACATGTGCATTGGTCAGTCCAAACAACATAACATGAATCTCATAATGTTCATTACGAGTTCTTAATGTAGTGATTGGAATAGATAATCTTTTTCGCGGATGCGAAATTGATGATAACCATGCCGTGGATCAAATCTTTAGAACATACGCTAGAACCTTGTAAATAATCGAACAATCTATCATCTTGGGTAGTGGATATAGATTTTTAATCGTCAATTTTACCTAGTTCACGGTAATCAATAATTATAAGGAATGATAACACCATAGCTCTTCATAATGATGAGCTTGGTAGAATAAAAGCTTTCTCCGACAACTCTCTCAGTTGTACGATAATTCTTTTAATTTAGATGGTGCTGACATACAGTGCACAAGCCACAGGTGCAGCACCGGGAATATAATCAATACCAATTTCAACTTGCCTTAATGGCGAAAGTCTAGGTAATTCACCAATAAATACCTCTTAAAGTTTCAGATAACAGAAACATCTTTTTATATATTTAATTTAAGTTCTTTCTAGATTATAATATCTATGACTAATTCACAACCATTCACGGTATAATTTCAATCTAAATGCAGGATATGGTCATCCGTCAAGAATTATTTAGATCACTTTTGATAATCAACATCTTATCTTTTAGGGGAATTCTACTCGAGTTCCCATCAATTAAGACAATGTCGTCATGTCATAATCAATCAATCCATTTTACTGGCACTATCAAATTTCCGGTTTCATCACCGTTGATAAGATGTGAACTTCTCAAAAGACTAATAATAATTCATAATCCTTCACAAATTCAAGGATATCAGGAGACATAACTAACCTTAAAAGAGTAAGGTCAACGCATAATCTACGCGAGAGAATTTCAAATCAGATACAGACGAAAACATTTAACGAATATGAATATATTCCATGTTTTCATAATTTGAGTACGCATTCGAAAGCTCCTCGGATCGTTACCCAGGTCATTCAAATGAAATCTAATCAAAAGAAATGATAGGAACGTCGATACATCCAGTCGGGTATCAACACGCGGTAATCATATACTTTTCCTAAGAATCTCACCACGGGAGAATTGGACAAGAAGGGAATATCAATTGTCAATTAAGACAATTTCCACAGATGAGTAAATTCGACTCAGAAGAATAGATGCTACAGGCACATATGTAGGTGTCCCTAACACTATGTCCCTATTTTTGCACTTCTTGCAGATCTCATAGAATTTAATCTTTCAGAACTTCAAAGAAAATGTAGTGTTTATTAATCAATTTTTATGGTGACTACTAATCAGCCTTGCATGGTCCATTCCAAATTGTATGTAGGCGCGCAACTATATACAATTTCAAGATTAACGATGCAATACTCAGTTCGTCAAAATTTTATCATCATGTTTATAATAAAAACATTTTCATGCTTAATTCTTAAATAAGAATCAAAAATAAATTTACAAAGATTTTCTTTGTTATGATAACAATTAAGTTTTCCAAGGTGTTTTATAAACAACTTCATTTCGATAATGATTACTTATAAATCTCACTTTGAATAATCCTTATAGTGATGAAAATTCAATTTTTCTCAAGGGATACTGTTTAATCTTATAAAAACAATGAGTGATCTGCAAAAGAGTGATGAAAAGTTATTCACCAAGAACTAACTAAAATATATCAAGAAATGAGATTAGCCAAATAATCATGAGGTTCATGCCCTCGATGGCACTCAAGAAGAATAATCCACAACGTAACTCAATTCTAGATGAGTACTTGTTCAATGGTTGCATCACTAATGCGAACATTAGAAAGAAGCAAGAAAAGATAGATAACATCGATACATCTAGGATTTAGCAATCAAAGGTAGTATTTTCATTAATCTCAAACAAGTCAAAATTGTACCGTAACACATCATGTGTCACTATGTCATACAATTCCAAGAACTCATCCTACCAACTGATGTCTCAGTTAAGTTAGGGATTATTTTTAAAAGATACCACAATGAATACTAACCTACAAGAGTCATTAGGTGTTCCACATGTCCCGAAAGATCCATTGGTCCCAATTCTGAAGAAGATTTCTTCAATTTATTTATTGGACACTGGGCATCCTCATCATTGGACAATGGTCTAGGAACAACCCTTAACACGAACTAAAAATCAATTAAAACCTTATAATTCAATCACAGAACTTAATGAGTTCCTCTTAACAATCTTATATTCCATACAAGTTAAATTTTACTTCATTCAAGTATCAACCAACTTATACTCAATGCAACATCCTACCTCATTTCCAATACTTTCAACCTTATTCTTACACTTTAAAAAGGCAATAAAATTCGATATGAATAACACTTAACTTCCAATCATATAACTCTTACAACCATAGTTATCAAATGAGTCATTAGTATGAAATGACTCGCACATTCAATTAGACTTCTCAGAAAGGTATTAGTGGCATGAGGCTTTTGGGTAATGGTTCCAATGACAGCCTCAAGTGCAACATTCACCCTTTCGATTTCAAATTTAAGAATTGGGCAACAACGAATCAGATGACATCTTTCTAGGTGGTAACGTTTTGTCAAACTCCACTCTATAAGAAAAGATCGTCATGACATCGATATCAGTTTTAATCTCGCCAATTCTTCTTCAATATGACAATCAACTAATATCTACATTTCTACGAATATTAACTGACGAGACTGCTTTTATACATAGTCTCATCGTCCAATTTGGGCTTAAAATGCATTAAATATCATCAAAATACCCAAATATATGCTTGTGTTTGTTGCTTGTGTATTTTAGGTACGGATATTGAGAAATTGACAAAAGATCACAAGAATCAAGCAAAAACGAACACGGGAAACGAAGCCGCACGATGAACCAAGCCCTAATGAAGAATTTTCCAAAGAAAACCCTTGAAGATTTGAAGAGTCATGAAGAAGGGTCCTCCAATTATGAAGAATTGACACTTTATACCCTTGTATCCTCATAATTACAAGTTTGGTCCCTAAAGTTTGTCAAAATTACAAAAAAGGCCCTCCACTTTGAAGAATTGGCATGTTTAGCCCCTCAACAAAGCTAAATTGTCAACCATTATCCTTCATGAAGTCAAACATATCATAAAGTCCTTCAAAGAACAAGAAATTACAAGTTTGGTCCTTTGAAAATCCCAAAATTACAAAAAGG
Source organism: Glebionis coronaria (assembly GCA_025667525.1). Classification (NCBI taxonomy): domain Eukaryota; kingdom Viridiplantae; phylum Streptophyta; class Magnoliopsida; order Asterales; family Asteraceae; genus Glebionis; species Glebionis coronaria. Next base: position 369,262,088 of record CM046877.1, on the reverse strand, counting down.
ACCCTCAACTTTCAACAAGTGGCAAGAATGATCCCTCATCTTTGAACACTTGTCACTTTAGGCCCTTGTAAAACTCATAAATACAAGCTTGGTCCTTAAAGTTTCAAGATTATGCAAGAAAAATCCATGAAGATTGCCAAAATGACAAAACAAGCCCTTGTATAAACTTTCCTAAAAGTTTTGGTGGCAAAAATGAGAAGTTGAAACTTGTTATAACACGGATAAATGAAGTTTGTGCCAAAAGTAAAAGAAATAAGACTTGAGGACTATTGCTGGCAGACAACCAAACCCTTAACCACCAATCCCCATCCTCCACGTCACCCCTCCCACTAACCCGTTTTAATTTATTTAATCCTTTTAAAAACACGCGCTAAACAACTGGTTTAAATCTCAACTCGATCAAAACCCTTACTGTTTACATAAACCCTAATCATCAAAATCCTTAATTACTTGAAATTACACTTCAACCTTGTGTAGATTTAAGATTAGGGTGGGGATAAACCTTTTTCCTCACTAAAACCTCCTGTCACTCTCACCTAGAACCTTTCCCCACATGCCATCACCCCACCTTGCACGTCCAAACAAAACCAGGCCAGAGGATCAACGACCAAGGAATAGCTTCATGTCCACGCATCACTCACATCCCTTGGATCATTTTTGCAACGTTGATTTCACCACAAGAAGCCAAGAGAAGTTCACATGGGACTAAAATTCAAAAATCACCAAGGGCATTTCTGGAAAAACTAGCATTAGGGTTTTAGCATATGAATTTTTTATTAATAGTTCTAGAATCACCTTGTAAGTCCCTATATAAGGACGCATAAGTCTTAGCTTACTTCTTGTTCTTGTTTTCTTGTTTCACAACCTTGTAAAGCTTTCTTTTCTGAATGAAAAATTAAGTTTAGTGTTGGTGATGAAAACGAGTTCCATTTTACTTTCAGTTTGATATAATCTGTTTGGAGTTTGTGTTTCAAGAAAAATCTTGTCTTTTCCTTTTTAAGTTACTGATTTTGGTTTTAAAAATTGCTAAGTCATTTTGCTAAGCACCTTGAGTTCTGATAGGCTAAGTGATAAGCTCATGATTGATCATAGCCAACTGATCTTGTTGATCAAGGGGTAGTGAGATTGTGATAGCATATTGCATAGGCTGTGGGACCTTGAGTCTTGCATAAGACTTGTTTCTTTAATTGTCTGATTTTTAATATTATCCATAAGCTAAGCTCTAGCTCTCTTCTAGCTTCATCCATAAGCTAGGGGTAAGCTTTTAGCTTCTACACAGTCTTTTCTTTCTTTCTTAGCAGGTTCAAATTAAAGAAATATTGGGTGTGTGTGTCTTTGAGACCACCACTAGCACCTCTACTTGCATACTTGATCCTATAAGCAAACTGCACAAGCCCCAGCTTGTAGGAGAAGGCATAGCAGCCTTAGTGGGGCCTGGATGTGGGTCTCACAAGGTAACACTCTAGTTCCTTGTTTTAGTTCTCAAAATTTTGTGATTTAAATGACTTGGTGAATTTGTAAGAAAATCTGTTTAGTTGTTTGTTAGTTGTTTGATTATGCTGGTTTATGCTTTGAATGCATGTTTAGATAGCTTTAAATCAGATTTGGGTAGATTTGTTTAGGGTTGCTTTGTTAAAAATTGGTTTTCAGAAAATTAAGGGGTGTTTGGATACGGGTTTAACTGGAAATTGTGATAAACTTTTGGGTTAAAACTTGTCTAGACTTACTCAATAGGGTGATAAAAGATTGTATGTCAGCTGGTTTTCAAGTTGGTAAGGTTTAAGTCACATTTGCATGATAAAAACTTGGTCTAAGTAGCTCAAATTAGAAAGTGCTTTGTGGTGACTGTTTTTGTTGAATTTGCTATTCAAGTCTTGTTAATTGTTAGATCCTAGGGTATTTAAGGTTTGTTGATTGAATTTATGCCATGTGTTTGATTTGTGTGCAAGATCTTAGGGTTTAATAATCACTTTTGTGCATTATACATCAGCAAACTGTTCATCTGAACATACATCCTTCATCAGTAACCTTGATTTGGTATTTGGTGCTTGATTCTTGTGTGTACTTGCCTGTTTTTGTGTTATTATTGACTCCTTGTACTCCAAAGAGTACAAGGGTGCCTTTGTTCCATCAAAATCACCACCAAAACTCACACAATCAAGCCCTCTTGATTGTATTCACAAGTGAAGAAAACTTCACTTGTGTTCATCAGTAAGAATACCAAATCTGAGCATGTTTTGATCTCTATCTAGTTTAATTCTTGGTTAACTTGGGTTTTGATTGTGTTTTTGTGAGTTTAAAGGTTACTGTTTAAGTTTTGAAAGTAAAAAAAAAAAGAAAAGTTTTGTAAAAAGCATACCCCGCCTGGACTCGAACACGGGACCCCTCGTTGGGGGAGTGTACGTGTTTACCAGTGATCTTGATAGCTTTTTACGTTAGAGTTCCATTTCATTAGTTATTTAAACACTTTTTCAATTTAGCTTATTTAATTAAGCCGTAGCTTATTTGATCTTTTTAAGCTTATTTATTAAGCTTATTTGCTAGTTTTCTATTTTCCTAGGACTTAAATAAGTTTTCAAACTTTTCTGTTTAAAAAGTGTATTTTTCTCTTTATTAAATTATTTATTAGGATTATTTTTAGATTAAATTTTAGAAAGTAATTTAAAAATAGTAAAAAGTGTTTTAAAAATCCAGAAAAATAGTTTTTAGGTTTTAATTCATATTTTTGAGGTTTACATTCAATAAAGTTTTCAAAAAGTCTTATTTTTAATTTTATTTAATTTTAGGGTTTTTAGACAACTTTAAAAATTAATATAAAATTAATAAATAGGTTTCAGAGAATTTTAATTGCATTTTTGTCTTAGTTACATTATTTAGGATTTTTGGTAATTTTTTAGAATTTATTTATAAACTTTTAAATTTTTAGATTATTTTAATATTATTTTATTCATAAAAATAGAAAGTTTTATTTTTCTACTTTTTACATTTTTCCTAGGTTAAGGACATTAAATTGGGAGTTTTTTTCACTTTCCAAATATTTTTTAGACTTTTCAATTAATTTCTAGATTTAATTTAAGATTTAATACATTTTAATAGTTTTTAAGTGTTTAAAAATAGTTTAATTTGGTTTTAAAATTTTTAAAAATATTTTTTAGCTTAATTAGGATATTTTTGAGGTTTACAAACTATAAAATCTTGTTTAGGGCTTTTTAATAATTAAAAGTTATTTTTAGGGCTTTAATTAGCATTAAAAAGTCATTATTTAATTAATTAAAAGGTTTTAGCAAGTTTGGATTTTTTGTAAACTCTTAAAATATTATTGGGGATTTTTAGGAATTTTTAGGTTAAAATTTTAATTTTGGCACTATTTACGGTTTTACGTTTACGCCTTTTTCGTCGTAGTTTAATTCATTTTCGTAACCGTCTTTCTCTTCTAATCCCATTTCTTTCTCAATCAATATAATCACAATCATTAATCAACTCTTAACACAACGCACTTGCCTCCTCGAGAACGAACTCACTTAGGGTCATTCACACACGGTTTTCCTAAATCGTCGTGCACGCTTGCCCTACTTTGTGCATCCTTTTCCTAGAGGTGTACAAAAACTCCAACATCATTTTGGCGCCGCTGCCGGGGAGGGGTGTTGTGTTTTGGTTGAACCATTGTTGTTTTTATATATAGCCATAAAAGTAATTGTATTGGTAGCACTCTACTAATACGTATTATCGATTTTTCGTTTTTTGTGAATATTATTAATATATTGTATACGTAGAACAATAAATTTACAAGTACTCCAAATACGTGAGAAATCACAACCTTGACTTGGGAGGTCATTACCCAATCATTGTATTCGAATCTCAAACCAAAGAAAAAGGCAAAAATAGATAAATACTTTCGAGAAGCTCGATTTTGAGAAATACAAACTATAAGGTGGGTATAAGGCGGTTGTATTTCACGACCTAAAGGAAAAAGGCTCTTAAGTGCTTCGCGCCGCCTCGTTTCCTCCGCTTGCTTGTGCGTATTTTGATTTTGAAAGCTAATCGAGGGTTTTGCCGCCCAAAGTATTATTACGTATCATATATATTTTCTTGGTTTCAATTGATTAAACCCTCTTGAACGATTTGGTGTTCCACCATCGTTCTAAAGTCATCGAAGGCGTTCACTTCACGTGTTCGTTTTTATTCCTTGAGGCTTCTTTAATCGAGAGATTTGATTAAGGAGGAGATTTGTAGATTTGTGTCTACCTAATACATTCCAAAAATCCAAAAAAGTTAAAAACAATCAAAAACCACAAAAAAATTGAAAAAGTAAAAACACCAAAAAGAATCTTCTTTGCTCGCCTTCTCGTTGTACGTGACGTTTATGCAAACGCGCTCTAAAGCAAGACGTGCTCGTAAACGAAGAAACAAGTCACTCACTCCTACTAGTGAGGAGTCTCCTATTGACGAACCCATTGTAGTGAAAGAAGCACCCATGGCTAATCGAACTATGATGGAGTTGCTTCAAGCACCCACCGAGGGTTATGGAGAAGCGATTGTGATTCCCGCTATCCTTGCGGAGAATTTTGAGGTTAAGACGGGTTTGTTGTCCATGATTCAAAATAACAAGTTTCGAGGGGACGAAAAGGACAACACTCATAACCACATTCGCCAATTTAATCGTCTCACCGCCACATGCAAGTTTAAGGATGTTTCAAACGACTCGATTAAGATGATGCTTTTTCCGTATTCCTTAGCGGGGCCCGCAAAAATTTGGTTAGAGAAAGAGCCACCCAATTCTATATTGACGTGGAAGGATCTCGTTTCAAAATTCGTGAACCAATTTTTTCCGCCCTCTAAGACTACGCACTTGAAAAACGAGATTTCAAAGTTTTCGCAAGAGTATAATGAGAGTTTTTCAACGGCTTGGAATAGGTTTAAGGAAATGTTGCACGAATGTCCTCATCATGGTTTTTCCGACTTGCATCAAATAGACACGTTTTACAATGGCTTGAACGATCATGAGCGTGATTATCTTGATGCCGCCGCGGGTGGTAATTTTTTGTGTAAGACGGTCGAGGAAGCATTGTTAATCATTGAGAATAGGTCTAAGGTGTATAGTCCTCGTAGCACGTCGAGTGTTCGTAAGGCTTCGTCTTCGTCTTCACCTTCATTGTCACACACCGTTGATGCTTGCCAAGTCGAGGCTAATTTGGAGAACAAAATTTTTGATATAGTGAAAGGATTGTTAGTTGAGTTTAAAGTTGGTGAACAACCCGCTCCCGCTACGATTAAAGCGGTTGAGGTTTCTTGTATGTATTGTGGTGGAGCTCACGATTATTCCGAGTGCATTACCAACGGTGGTAACACTTCGAGTGCCTTCGCGGCCGCGGGAACTTATAACCAAAACGGTCAAGTTCCTCGCACTAATCAATTGACTCCACCGGGTTTTTCACCAAATCAAAATGCTAACAATTATCGAAACAATCAAGTTGGTTACCAAAGCAATCAAAGGAACAATTACAAGGGTAATAACAACTATGGGAATCAAGGGGGTAGTAGTAGCCAATTGCAAAATCAAAATCAAAACCGTAATTTTCAAAACACGAGTCAAGGTCTTCAAAATGCTTACACTAAAGAACTTCCAATGGACTTTGTGAATTACGCCACGGCAAATGATAAGATTTTGGAAAACATTCAAGAGCAATTGGCTAATCAAGCTAGGGACACGGCTAAGAACGCAAAGGAGTTAGCTAATTTTGTTAAGGAAAATCTAGCCATGAGAAATGAATTGAAAAATGATTTTGCTAACCAAATTCGAGGTCAAAACAACAAGATAGAGCAAAGTCATGCTAGGCTTGAACAAAGAATTGACCAAAAAGCCGCTAGCCAAGATTTGAAGTTTAATAGTCAAGATGCTAAGCTTAACGCCATTTTAGAAGCCGTCATAGGGAACAAAGCCTCTACTTCGAGTGGTTTGCCTAGTAACACCGTTTCAAACCCGAAGTGAGAGATGAAAGTGATTACCACACGAAGTGGTAAGACACTTAAGGAACCGACTCCTCAACCAATTACTCCAACGGTGGAGGAAATTGAGGAAGAACCCGAGGTGGTGGTCGAAAAGGAGCATATTTCAATCCCACAAAGTACCGCTCATGCCACACCTACGGTTGACCCATCACCCATATTGGAACCCGAGATTCCAAAGGCTATGCCTATGCCCCAACCCACACCACCCTTGCCTTACCCATCAAGACTTAGGAAGGAGAAACGACAAGAGCGCGACAACTACCAATTTGAGCTTTTTATGAAAATGTTTCGTGATTTGCATTTTAATGTGAGTTTCGCCGATGCTTTGGTCATGATGCCTCGATTTGCCGCTAACTTTAAGAGTATGTTGAACAACAAGGAGAAATTACACCAAATGTCTAGTTGTTCGTCGGTTTATCTTAATCGCATACCTCAAAAAGTCGGTGATCCCGGTAAATTTTTGATCCCTTGTGCAATTCAAGATATGGAAGAATGCTATGCCTTGGCCGATCTTGGTGCTAGCATTAACTTGATGCCACTTGCAATCTTCAAGTCGCTCAATCTTCCTAATCTTACTCCTTCACGAATGTCTATTGAGTTGGCCGACCATTCCACGATTCTTGCATGTGGTTTGGCGGAAGACGTTTTTGTGAAAGTGGGGAAATTCTACTATCCCGTAGACTTTATTGTTGTTGACATCCCCACGGATCCTCAAGTTCCTCTTATTTTAGGTCGTTCGTTTTTAGACACGTCTATGGCTTTGATTGATGTGCATGCTAGAAAGATCACCTTACGTTTCAACGACGAGGAACTTGTTATAAACGCAACTCAAAATTCTCAACTTTCTCATGTTTATTCCGTTGCTACCATAAACCTTGTTGATATGATCGACGTGGTTTGCGAGGAATTTTCACAAGAAGTTTTAGGGTTTGGTGATGAAGAAACTAGTGGCAATCCCACTATGTTAGATCCAATTCTTGATAATTCGACACCAACCTTCACTCCATTTGAAGGTGGTGGTTTTACGTTGGAAGAATTCGATGTTCCACGTACTTGTGACGAAGACCTCGACAACGATGACGACTTCTCGATTATCAAGGATTTTCTCAACGATTTCCCATTTCCTCCACCCGAGGAGGTTATGAGTATCGAGCCCAAATCTTCACTTGAGGAACCACCTATTCTCGAGTTGAAAGATTTACCTCCTCACCTCGAATATGTCTATTTGGAGGAGGACGACAAGTTGCCGGTTATTATTGCGAAGGAACTTTCGGATGATGAAAAAACCGCACTTGTCGATGTTCTTAAGGATCACAAAGGGGCGATTGCGTGGAAGTTATCCGACATTAAGGGAATCGATCCCAAGTTTTGTACCCACAAAATCTTAATGGAGGAGGATTTCAAGCCAACAATCCAAAGTCAAAGGAGGGTAAACCCCAAAATTCACGACGTCATCAAAAAGGAGGTCCTTAAACTCCTTGACGCGGGAATGATTTACCCTATTTCCGATAGCCCTTGGGTGAGTCCTATTCATTGTGTCCCTAAAAAGGGAGGGATGACCGTTGTGCCAAACGATGCCAACGAGTTAATTCCCACTAGACTCGTGACCGGATGGAGAGTGTGAATTGACTATCGTAAGTTGAATGAAGCCACTCGAAAAGACCATTTTCCCTTGCCCTTCATGGACCAAATGTTGGAGCGTCTTGCGGGAAACGATTTCTATTGCTTTTTAGATGGTTTTTCCGGTTACTTCCAAATTCCCATCGATCCTCGTGATCAAGAAAAAACTACGTTTACGTGTCCATATGGAACGTTTGCCTATCGTAGAATGCCATTCGGACTTTGTAATGCACCGGGAACTTTTCAACGATGCATGATGGCTATTTTTCATGATATGATCGAGAAGACGATGGAAGTCTTCATGGATGACTTTTCCGTGTTTGGTGATTCTTTCACTTCGTGTTTGTCGAACCTAGAGAGAATGTTGAAATGTTGTGAGGAAACCAACCTTGTGCTCAATTGGGAAAAGTGTCATTTTATGGTTAAGAGTGGAATCGTCTTAGGGCACAAGGTCTAGAAAGCGGGGATTGAGGTAGATCAAGCTAAGGTAGACGTCATCGCCAAATTACCTCATCCCAAAACCGTCAAGGGAGTTAGGAGTTTCCTAGGCCACGCGGGCTTTTATCGACGATTCATCAAGGATTTCTCGAAGATTTCTCGACCCATTACACATCTTCTTGAAAAAGAGGCACGTTTTGTCTTTGACGAAGATTGTGTACGAGCCTTTGAGATCCTTAAGAGGAAACTTACCGAGGCTCCCATTCTTGTTGCTCCAAATTGGAACCTCCCCTTTGAGCTAATGTGTGATGCTAGTGATTACGCTATAGGGGCCGTTTTGGGGCAACATCATGATAAGCACTTCTTGCCTATCCACTATGCTAGCAAGACGATGACCGAGGCTCAACTTAAATACACTACAACGGAAAAGGAGTTCCTTGCCGTGGTGTATGCATTTGAGAAATTCCGACCTTATCTCGTCTTGACGAAATGCATAGTGTATACGGACCATTCGGCTATTAAGTATCTTATGGCAAAGCAAGATGCTAAGCCGAGATTACTTCGTTGGATTCTCCTCCTTCAAGAATTTGATCACAAAATCGTTGAAAAAAAAGGAGCCGAGAATCTAGCGGCCGATCATCTCTCTCGTTTGGAAGATCCTCACCAAAGTATTTACGAGCCCAAGGAAATCACCGAAACATTTCCGCTCGAGACACTCGGTGTAGTGAATTCTAAGCTTGATTCTTCCACCCCATGGTTTGCGGATTTTTCAAATTACCATGCGGGTAACTTCATCATTAAGGGTATGACGACTCAAGAAAAACGAAAATTCTTTCGTGACGTCAAGTTCTACTTTTGGAACGACCCTTACTTGTTTCGAACGTGTGCGGATCAAATCATCCGACGTTGTGTTTTTGGCACCAAAGCTTCTAACATCCTTAGAGCTTGCCATGAGGGACCCACGGGTGGTCACCACGGTGCTAATCTTACGGCTAAGAAGGTATTTGATGCCGGCTTCTTTTGGCCTACTATTTACCGAGATGCACAAGATCTTGTGAAGTCTTGTGATTCATGCCAACGACAAGGAAAAGCCTCACAAAAATATGAAATGCCACAAAATATCATTCAAGTATGTAAGATCTTTGACGTTTGGGGCATAGACTTTATGGGGCCGTTCCCATCATCTCGTGGTAATAAGTACATTCTCGTTGCGGTTGACTACCTTTCTAAGTGGGTGGAGGCGAAGGCCTTGCCCACCAATGATGCTCGTGTGGTAGTTAAGTTCTTGAAAAGTTTGTTTGCTAGGTTTGGAACCCCTCGTGCTATCATAAGCGATCGTGGAACCCATTTTTGTAATGACCAATTTGAAAGGGTTCTAAGGAAATATGGGGTTACACATCGGCTTTCTACGGCTTATCACCCACAAACGAGTGGGCAAGTCGAGGTTTCAAACCGAGCTTTGAAGAGGATCTTGGAGAGATCTGTGGGGGAAAACCGACAATCTTGGTCGGATAAGTTGGACGATGCTTTATGGGCCTTTAGGACCGCTCATAAGACACCCATTGGGTGCACTCCCTATAAGCTTGTGTAAGGAAAGAATTGTCATTTGCCTATCGAGTTAGAACACAAGGCTTATTGGGCCCTAAAGCATTGTAATGATGATATGGAGACCGCGGGAAAACACCGGAAAATGCAATTGAATGAATTGGATGAATTAAGGGACATTGCTTATGAAAATTCATTGATTTACAAAGAGAAAACTAAAAAGTTGCATGATTCTAAAATTAAAAACCGGGTTTTTAACATTGGGGATCAAGTTTTACTTTATAATTCAAGATTGAAAATATTTTCCGGTAAATTGAAATCCCGTTGGTCCGGTCCATTCACCGTGACTCAAGTGTTTCCGTATGGGACCATCGAGCTAGCTCAAGATGATGGTCCTAACTTCAAGGTGAATGGACATAGGTTGAAGCACTACTTTGGCGGGGAAGTTCCATCCTTGAACTACCTCGACCAAGTCACCTTCCCCAATGATAATTAGTATTGAGGGGATCGAGTCGAGCTCATGACTCGGTAATCAAAAACGAGGTGCCTCATGGGGGAGTCCCATGCTTATCCTATGTACATATTATCGCTTTCTAATGTAGCTTACGTGTGGGGATTCGTGCCCTTCCAACCTTTGTTCCGTGGTTGTTTGTGATATGTGGTTTTTAGATCATGATCTTCACGATTGGAGCCTCTCGTGTTCGTTTTATGGGAGCACTCGATCGTTTGCTTTGGAGACATTTCTCAATATCCATGATATATCCTTTGATGTTCTAACCTTAGGTTTTTAGCACACTTCATAAACGGCTATTAATTTATTCGTTACACCCTTTCCATGCTAGAATAGACATTCGACTACGTCTCTAGTATGGGGGTGTTTGCACCCCTAGACTCGAAACATTGAGGACAATGTTTAACTTTAGTATGGGGGGGGGGGGTGAATAGATACTTGCCTTGCCAAACCTTCACGCTTTCCAAAGTTTATCGTTTTGTTTATCATTTTTGTTGCAAAATAAGGCTAAAAATGGCCAAATTTTAAAATTTTTCTCATGTTTTATAAGTGTTTGAAGACACGAATGTAGGTTTTCCGATGGCGAGAATAAGAGTAATTTTTGACTCGACCGTGCGTGTTGAGCACTTAGCTTTGATTCCTTAACTACACATTAGGCTAAGTCTCTTAAATGAGGACGAGAAATGATAGAGTTAATTATAAGTTACTATGCTAAACGTAGAGTACTCGTATTCTTTCAAAAACTCATGTATTCTCATTGTTTGCTTATTCTCCCTTCGCTTGTAAATATTTTTTGCCTAATAAATATTGACTTAGCGGTTTAGTTAGGATTGTTGGGTTTCTAGTCTTTTCTAGTAGCTTCCGTGTAATTAAATTGGGAAGACATTAAGGTATCGCCAGCGTCACGGTTTTGAAGTATTGGCACCCCAATAATCAAAAGCTTCACCCAATAATAAGATTTCAAGTGCTCACCTAAATCAAGCAAACAATTTGAAGCCCCACAAGGCCTAAAATCTATGCAAAATTGAAAGTGAATCAAGCCTTAATCTTCGAAGCTTTAAAGATCCAAAATTCGCTTTAGCGTGAGGATATACGTCTTTGGCTAATAAAACCACTGATGAGGCGGATAATAAAAGGCAAGGCAAGACCGAAGTCATAATAAAAGCTTCATGGCGAAGTTGAATAAAAGATGGAGGTAAACCAAAGATAATAAGGCCCTTCCGTTAGGGGGCGTATAAAAGTCTTGGTAATAAGTCTCATGTTCAAAACCGTTATAAAACCGTGTTTATCGATTCTTCTTGTCAACTTAATTTTTTAACATCGTTGTCTATTAGGAGGGGTTATTGATTTGATGTTCTAAGTTACACCGTTAGGACTCTATTTTTAGACCTAAATCTCTATTATCGCATAAGTAAAAAATGTATCCTCGTGAAACATTAAGACATAATAAAATATAAGAGATACAACTTAGGAATAATGGGAGGATAAGTACGTGATTAGGGCATATGAGTAGTGTTAGCATTACTAACTTATAATGACAATGATCTCGTTGCACGCTTGGCATGGAATTGAAGTGAAAATCGAGGACGATGAAATTATTTCTAACGAAGCATTCACATGTTCTTATTCTATGAACCTAAACGTCCAATTTTGCGATGAAAATCATACATTATGTCCAAAACGCAAGTAGTAGTAATAGTGGTAGAATAGCTAGTTTATCATTCAATAAAGTGAATAAAATGAATTTTGGAGATGCTTTGATACTTTATTCTAGCATTGCGTGAGGGCACGGCAATGGTTTAGTATGGGGGAGTGATGAGACTGCTTTTATACATAGTCTCATCGTTCAATTTGGGCTTAAAATGCATTAAATATCATCAAAATACCCAAATATATGCTTGTGTTTGTTGCTTGTGTATTTTAGGTACGGATATTGAGAAATTGACAAAAGATCACAAGAATCAAGCAAAAACGAACACGGGAAACGAAGCCGCACGATGAACCAAGCCCTAATGAAGAATTTTCCAAAGAAAACCCTTGAAGATTTGAAGAGTCATGAAGAAGGGTCCTCCAATTATGAAGAATTGACACTTTATACCCTTGTATCCTCATAATTACAAGTTTGGTCCCTAAAGTTTGTCAAAATTACAAAAAGGGCCCTCCACTTTGAAGAATTGGCATGTTTAGCCCCTCAACAAAGCTAAATTGTCAACCATTATCCTTCATTAAGTCAAACATATCATAAAGTCCTTCAAAGAACAAGAAATTACAAGTTTGGTCCTTTGAAAATCCCAAAATTACAAAAAGGACCCTCAACTTTCAACAAGTGGCAAGAATGATCCCTCATCTTTGAAGACTTGTCACTTTAGGCCCTTGTAAAACTCATAAATACAAGCTTGGTCCTTAAAGTTTCAAGATTATGCAAGAAAAATCCATGAAGATTGCCAAAATGACAAAACAAGCCCTTGTATAAACTTTCCTAAAAGTTTTGGTGGCAAAAATGAGAAGTTGAAACTTGTTATAACACGGATAAATGAAGTTTGTGCCAAAAGTAAAAGAAATAAGACTTGAGGACTATTGCTGGCAGACAACCAAACCCTTAACCACCAATCCCCATCCTCCACGTCACCCCTCCCACTAACCCGTTTTAATTTATTTAATCCTTTTAAAAACACGCGCTAAACAACTGGTTTAAATCTCAACTCGATCAAAACCCTTACTGTTTACATAAACCCTAATCATCAAAATCCTTAATTACTTGAAATTACACTTCAACCTTGTGCAGATTTAAGATTAGGGTGGGGATAAACCTTTTTCCTCACTAAAACCTCCTGTCACTCTCACCTAGAACCTTTCCCCACATGCCATCACCCCACCTTGCACGTCCAAACAAAACCAGGCCAGAGGATCAACGACCAAGGCATAGCTTCATGTCCACGCATCACTCACATCCCTTGGATCATTTTTGCAACGTTGATTTCACCACAAGAAGCCAAGAGAAGTTCACATGGGACTAAAATTCAAAAATCACCAAGGGCATTTCTGGAAAAACTAGCATTAGGGTTTTAGCATATGAATTTTTTATTAATAGTTCTAGAATCACCTTGTAAGTCCCTATATAAGGACGCATAAGTCTTAGCTTACTTCTTGTTCTTGTTTTCCTGTTTCACAACCTTGTAAAGCTTTCTTTTCTGAATGAAAAATTAAGTTTAGTGTTGGTGATGAAAACGAGTTCCATTTTACTTTCAGTTTGATATAATCTGTTTGGAGTTTGTGTTTCAAGAAAAATCTTGTCTTTTCCTTTTTAAGTTACTGATTTTGGTTTTAAAAATTGCTAAGTCATTTTGCTAAGCACCTTGAGTTCTGATAGGCTAAGTGATAAGCTCATGATTGATCATAGCCAACTGATCTTGTTGATCAAGGGGTAGTGAGATTGTGATAGCATATTGCATAGGCTGTGGGACCTTGAGTCTTGCATAAGACTTGTTTCTTTAATTGTCTGATTTTTAATATTATCCATAAGCTAAGCTCTAGCTCTCTTCTAGCTTCATCCATAAGCTAGGGGTAAGCTTTTAGCTTCTACACAGTCTTTTCTTTCTTTCTTAGCAGGTTCAAAACATCTCATCATTTTAAAGAAATATTGGGTGTGTGTGTCTTTGAGACCACCACTAGCACCTCTACTTGCATACTTGATCCTATAAGCAAACTGCACAAGCCCCAGCTTGTAGGAGAAGGCATAGCAGCCTTAGTGGGGCCTGTATGTGGGTCTCACAAGGTAACACTCTAGTTCCTTGTTTTAGTTCTCAAAATTTTGTGATTTAAATGACTTGGTGAATTTGTAAGAAAATCTGTTTAGTTGTTTGTTAGTTGTTTGATTATGCTGGTTTATGCTTTGAATGCATGTTTAGATAGCTTTAAATCAGATTTGGGTAGATTTGTTTAGGGTTGCTTTGTTAAAAATTGGTTTTCAGAAAATTAAGGGGTGTTTGGATACGGGTTTAGCTGGAAATTGTGATAAACTTTTGGGTTAAAACTTGTCTAGACTTACTCAATAGGGTGATAAAAGATTGTATGTCAGCTGGTTTTCAAGTTGGTAAGGTTTAAGTCACATTTGCATGATAAAAACTTGGTCTAAGTAGCTCAAATTAAAAAGTGCTTTGTGGTGACTGTTTTTGTTGAATTTGCTATTCAAGTCTTGTTAATTGTTAGATCCTAGGGTATTTAAGGTTTGTTGATTGAATTTATGCCATGTGTTTGATTTGTGTGCAAGATCTTAGGGTTTAATAATCACTTTTGTGCATTATACATCAGCAAACTGTTCATCTGAACATACATCCTTCATCAGTAACTTTGATTTGGTATTTGGTGCTTGATTCTTGTGTGTACTTGCCTGTTTTTGTGTTATTATTGACTCCTTGTACTCCAAAGAGTACAAGGGTGCCTTTGTTCCATCAAAATCACCACCAAAACTCACACAATCAAGCCCTCTTGATTGTATTCACAAGTGAAGAAAACTTCACTTGTGTTCATCAGTAAGAATACCAAATCTGAGCATGTTTTGATCTCTATCTAGTTTAATTCTTGGTTAACTTGGGTTTTGATTGTGTTTTTGTGAGTTTAAAGGTTACTGTTTAAGTTTTGAAAGTAAAAAAAAAAAAGAAAAGTTTTGTAAAAAGCATACCCCGCCTGGACTCGAACACGGGACCCCTCGTTGGGGGAGTGTACGTGTTTACCAGTGATCTTGATAGCTTTTTACGTTAGAGTTCCATTTCATTAGTTATTTAAACACTTTTTCAATTTAGCTTATTTAATTAAGCCGTAGCTTATTTGATCTTTTTAAGCTTATTTATTAAGCTTATTTGCTAGTTTTCTATTTTCCTAGGACTTAAATAAGTTTTCAGACTTTTCTGTTTAAAAAGTGTATTTTTCTCTTTATTAAATTATTTATTAGGATTATTTTTAGATTAAATTTTAGAAAGTAATTTAAAAATAGTAAAAAGTGTTTTAAAAATCCAGAAAAATAGTTTTTAGGTTTTAATTCATATTTTTGAGGTTTACATTCAATAAAGTTTTCAAAAAGTCTTATTTTTAATTTTATTTAATTTTAGGGTTTTTAGACAACTTTAAAAATTAATATAAAATTAATAAATAGGTTTCAGAGAATTTTAATTGCATTTTTGTCTTAGTTACATTATTTAGGATTTTTGGTAATTTTTTAGAATTTATTTATAAACTTTTAATTTTTTAGATTATTTTAATATTATTTTATTCATAAAAATAGAAAGTTTTATTTTTCTACTTTTTACATTTTTCCTAGGTTAAGGACATTAAATTAGGAGTTTTTTTCACTTTCCAAATATTTTTTAGACTTTTCAATTAATTTCTAGATTTAATTTAAGATTTAATACATTTTAATAGTTTTTAAGTGTTTAAATATAGTTTAATTTGGTTTTAAAATTTTTAAAAATAGTTTTTAGCTTAATTAGGATATTTTTGAGGTTTACAAACTATAAAATCTTGTTTAGGGCTTTTTAATAATTAAAAGTGATTTTTAGGGCTTTAATTAGCATTAAAAAGTCATTATTTAATTAATTAAAAGGTTTTAGCAAGTTTGGATTTTTTGTAAACTCTTAAAATATTATTGGGGATTTTTAGGAATTTTTAGGAATTTTGAGGTTAAAATTTTAATTTTGGCACTATTTACGGTTTTACGTTTACGCCTTTTTCATCGTAGTTTAATTCATTTTCGTAACCGTCTTTCTCTTCTAATCCCATTTCTTTCTCAATCAACATAATCACAATCATTAATCAACTCTTAACACAACGCACTTGCCTCCTCGAGAACGAACTCACTTAGAGTCATTCACACACGGTTTTCCTAAATCGTCGTGCACGCTTGCCCTACTTTGTGCATCCTTTTCCTAGAGGTGTACAAAAACTCCAACATCATTAACCATTTGTTGGGATCATAAATATCCACAACTTGGTTTAGATCTAGGATAGCTAGAATTCCTACGAGAATAGCTTCGATTGATTTGCTAGGGGAGTTAGGGTTTCTTGTGACAATCTACGTCGTATAAATACCTCGTATAAATATTAAAATAATCATCAAACAATCATGTAATCAGATTACATCATATATATATATATATATATATATATATATATATATATATATATATATATATATATAATCCAAGTTATATATATATTAAAATAACACTTCTCAGTCTGGTCTTGTCGGTAACTCAGGAATTCTTCGGCACCGTTATAGTCAAAAGATTTTTAGACATTTTGTGAAAAATGTTTATAGTTAAAATATTTTGAAATGTTTTATTCAAAACCTTGGTTTTAAAAAATCTTTCGTTCTCTATAACGAGAGCTCTGGTACAAAACTGTAACACCCCCAAATTTATACAATTCAATACAGCGGAAGACTCGTTGGTGTTACGGGATAGCACATTACTCACATCATATACAACGCTTAAAAATCGCGTCGTTAAATAATAAAGCATTTCCATTCATAAATATCAAATTTACATAGGTCCCAAGTCATTGTATTTCATACAGGTTTTACAAAAGATTTGAATGGAAATTGTTATTTAAGTGTGGGCCATGAATTCTTTGTTGTCTTCCCGAGAATTACCTTCAAGTACCTGAGACAAAACATGTTAAAAGAAAAGGTCAGCGATAACGCCTAGTGAATTCATAGAGTTTAATAAAATCCGTCAATATATTATCAGTATAAAGTTATTACCGAAAATCATTTTGTACAAATCGTTGTAATAGGCCATAAAATAGCCAAAGTCATTTTATACAAATCCTTATCAAAAATCATAATATAGGCTTTCGCCTTCAAAATCATTATACGAACCAATGTCGCAAAAATATCATACAATACGTTTTTATAACGTCGTGTAGAGTTAAATAAAAACCGTTATACGAATATGGTTATGTAAAACCAAAACACAAACATAATATCAATAATATGACCCCGTATTGCTAGTCAGGCAATATATTGTAATTCGGTGCGTATAGCAGTATTTCGTTACTTGGATTATTATAAGCCGCATGACATTGTTACCTTACTACAACAAACAACAGGTAGCTAGCCCGAAACTCAATTTGCCCATCTAAGTTAGCGTGTCGTCACAATAATCACGCTTGTGTAAATCTTCTCATACATAAATTCGCTTACCAATCAATGTGGCACGACGGGGATCAACCGTCAAGGCGCGAACTGGGGTGATCGTCCCCAAATAGTACTATTATATGCATAAGCGTCTACCAAATCCCGGTAGTTCACAATTCATGCTAATGGGACTTTTAGTGACATAACCTAACTTTAATAATCCATTTCATTTCATCTATCGGGTCATTTAATCATTCATCGGGTCATACAATCATTCGGGTCCAAATCAATAAACAAACAGTTGGGACAACTAGTGTCCTATTTCATAAAAACTAGTGTCCTATTTCATACAATCATTCGGGTCCAAATCAATAAACAAACAGTTGGGACAACTAGTGTCCTATTTCATAAAAACTAACATGTTATCTCCCTCGCGGGTTTATCAAATATTTCATAAAAACATTTAAAAAGAGTGCGAGGCTATGAACTCACGTTGATTGGGAAAGGCGGGTTATCGTCGATTCGGATGTACGGTACGTGCTTCAATCACGGAAACCTAGACAAATAATACTCGTCTTAGACTTTTGTCCATGACTTTATCAAAATAACAATTATGTATACATATGATGATTTTATATATATGATGATCAAGTGGGTTTATATACTCTTATTTACTCATTTTTGAGTTTATGTGTTGGTAACTTCTTACTAGTTTACTAGTTTTACCTATTTACATGTTTTAAGTCCAATAAGCTTATTATAAGTTCTTTAACTTATATTAATCCATTTTATACTTGTATTATCAGTATTTATACTTTACATGTTGGGCCCAAATAGGTTAAGCCCAATAAGTAATTTTTATAAGTGTTTAACTTATTTAGTTAAATTATTAGTCTAAATATGCTAACTTAGCTCGTTAATGTCCGTACGTTTTATATAAATATATTATATAAGTTAGTGTGTTTTAATTCACATTTTATACTATTTTTATTTGAGTGCTTATATAATACTATTATACTTTAATTTCCAAAATCTGATTTTTATTTTCATGTTCACCAAAACAGCCATATCTAGAGTTCTATATGGAGATAGAAGCTCAAATGTTTATGACATAAACTACATGATATGTGCTCTATTTAACTCTTCTATAGCTACTGTTGAATCAGCCAATAAGTATTTTCTAAAAATTGTCCAATACAGTGAACTCAGATTTGTACTCTAAACTTGTTTTGATCATATCTCACTCATCCTAATGATTCCATTGCATGGCCAACTCTCACATGTGTACAAGACTCATAGCTTACTTTATATCCATTAATCTATGCCATTTTATCAGTTAATCACATGGTTCTTTACTGTTTTATACAACCATCATTTTTAAGCATGATTTTAACCTTTTTATATATAGTTTTTCATCTTTTTACCCATGATTATCAACACCAAATCCCCACACAATATTTTTATCACCATATATCATCATACATATATACATTTAAGAATAAAATACATGATTACATAATCAAAATTAACAAGAGGATGGGAAGAACTATCTTTATACCACCATGATGATGTAGGTTGTGATCAAAACATGGATTTTGATGGAGAAACTTGTGATAAACCAAGACCATCTTCAAGACCACCATTCTTCATGAACCTCTTGTGGAAAATCAGCCATAGGACTCCATAGAAACTCCTCCTTGGATGTTATGATCACCTCCAATCTTCAAGGCTTCAAAATGGCTCCATCATGTGTGTAAATAACATGAGATTTCATGGTTAATTTTGATCAAGTGAGGGTGTTTTTGGTGAGGATGGGACGACACAAAGAGAGAGTGTGAGAGAATTTTGAGTGGATTTGAATGAGAGAAATGAGTGAGTGGTTTGAGGTGGTGGTTTTGCTAAGTGTTAGCTTTATTTGTAAGCTTGGTAAGACAAGTGTCTTACTTAGCTTACAAAATTGACACCAAATGTGGTGAGGTGTAGCAAGTTGGCCGTCCCATGTGTGGGGTGAGACAAAACTTGTTTTTGTCTCATCCCACTAATTTACGGGTATTCCTCGATTCTAGTTTCCTCGATTCGCGTGCCCTCAGGTCGTTTTACGAAAAACGTTTTTATAAATTATGAATCAACGACATAAAATGAATCTAATAAAAATTGTTTCATCAAAAACGGAGTTCAAAAACGTAAATACGTAATCCTAAGGGTTCCGGTTTAATCGTAAAGGACGTTAAATTATAATCGTAATCCTAATCTCTTCTCGTAAATTTGTGAGTTTATGAATCAACACAAATTTAAAATTCCAAAATAATATTCACGGATAAATTTATTTCCTGAAATGTCGGACTGTCACCAAAACGGTATATGTAAACGTAAGTACGTAACGTAGAATCCTCCGGTTTAGACGTAGTCGATGCTACTTCAAGACGTAAATCCAAATTTCTTCCCAGAAATGAGTGAGTTCATAATATAACATTAAAATAATGTTTTCAAATAAATATTGGAGAAAAAAATATCAACCATAAATTGACGGATTGTCACACCGACCCCTCGGGTAGACGGAGCGCCCTTAATAGATTGGGCCCCTTAGAAAGAGATTAATCTCAGGATCTGCAAGGCCAAGAAAGAAATAGGAGCACTGGAAAGGCGAGCAGAAGGGATTCCTCAAGCGAAAATTCCTCGGACTCTAACTATAGCGATCACCATCCTCGCCGTAAAAGGGTCGCTCTTTTGTCCACTGAGGATTCTGATTCTTCTGACTACGACAGAAAACTACGCAGGGCGCCCAAAAAACCAAGGATGCGCAATGAAGATGAGTGGACTCTCTCATGGCGACGGGAGAAAGGAAGTGCGTTTTCAGAACGCATAACTACTTTCAAAGATAACAAAAAGAGACGCATGCCGTCTAATGTCAAGACCTATGACGGTACGACGGATCCAGATGATCACTTAAAAGTTTTCGAATCTCAAGCAGGGATAGAGCAATGGCCAGAGGTCGTATGGTGCCACATGTTCAACTCAACGCTTATCGGGAACACTCGGACATGGTTCGATCGCTTTCCGCGAAGGAGCATTAATGGGTTCGAAGAACTTAGGAGAGCATTTAGAATAAATTATGTGCAACAAAAGAAGTACGACAAAAGCCCTGTCTCACTTGCAAGAGTAAAGCAGAGACACAATGAAAGCCTTGAAGACTTCATGGAACGCTTCAAATCTGAATGCAACCAGATCAAGGATTACCCAGAAATTCTTAAAATTTCTGGATTTCTTGCGGGCATCATAACCCGGACCTAATAAAGAAATTGAATGACAGAACCCCATCAACATTTGATGGGGTAATGAAGAAGGTCCGAGCATTTATTCAGGGTGAGACCACAGCATCGGATAGTAGGCAGATGACATCAGGCTATAAATACCAAGACCGGCCCAAGAAACAGTCATATGGGCAAAACATCAACCGCACTTTGGATTTCCAAGGTACAGCGAAGCAAGGGCGCAATAACAACAATAGTAAGTTTACCCCGCTGCAAAAGACCCCCAGGGAGATATTTTTATCAGAGGGTACAGGCTTTCCAAAGCCTAGCCCAATGATGGGACCAGCAGACAAATGGGATAACACAAAGCATTGCGAATACCATGACGATAAAGGGCACGCTACTGATGAGTGCATTCAGCTGAAAAGGCATATTGAGAGCCTGGTTAAAGCAGGGAAGTTAAACCATCTGATAAGAGACTGGAGGAAGAGCACGCACACGAAGAAAAGTGAAGCGAAAAAATAGAAAGATGCTCCATAACAATTTACATGGTGGAAAGGGAAAGGTCTTTTATGCAAAGGAGAACGATCGCGGAATTTTCGCGCGATAAGGAGATAACATTCCCTTTTCTTTCAGACATGGACTATAGAGTCGGGTCATTGACTATTGACATAGCCCTCGGGGACCATGCTATAGAAGGCATGTGCGTCGACGGAGGGTCAGCAGCGAACATATTGAACGAACATTGTTTCGCACAACTACTATGGGAAGTAAAGAAGGAGCTAAAAGACACTGCACAAATCCTCACAGGGTTTAACGGTGATAAAACCAGGCCACTTGGACACCTCCGCACACAGGTAACTATCGGGGGCATAGGTCACTCGACAACAGTGTGGATGGATTTCATTGTAACACCCCCAAATTTACACAATTCAATACAGCGGAAGACTCGTTTGTGTTACGGGATAGCACATTACTCACATCATAGACAACGCTTAAAAATCGCGTCGTTTAATAATAAATCATTTCTATTCATAAATATCAATTTTACATAGGTCCCAAGTCATTGTATTTCATACAGGTTTTACAAAGCATTTGAATAGAAATTTGTTAATTAAGTGTGGGCCATGAATTCTTGTTGTCTTCCCGAGAATTACCTTCAAGTACCTGAGATAAAACATGTTAAAAGAAAAGGTTAGCGATAACGCCGAGTGAATTCATAGAGTTTAATAAAATCCATCAATATAACATCGGTATAAAATTATTATCGAAAATCATTTTGTACAAATCTTTGTAATAGGCCATAAAATAGCCAAAGTCATTTTATACAAATCCTTATCAAAAATCATAATATAGGCCTTTGCCTTCAAAATCATTATACGAGCCATTGTCGTAAAAACATCATGCAATACGTTTTATAACGTTGTATAGAGTTAAATAAAAACCAATATATGAACGAGGTTATGAAAAACCAAAACCGAACATAATATCAATAGTAAGACCCCGTATTGCTAGTCAGGCAATATATCGTAATTTAATGCGTATAGCAGTATTTCGTTATTTGGATTATTATAAGCCGCATGACATTGTTACCTTACTAAAATAAACAACGGGTAGCTAGCCCGAAACTCAATTTGCCCATCTAAATTAGCGTGTCGTCACAATAATTACTACATAAATTCGCTTACCAATCAATGTGGCACGACGGGGATCAACCGTCAAGGCGCGAACTGGGGTGATCGTCCCCAAATAGTACTATTATATGCATAAGCGTCTACCAAATCCCGGTAGTTCACAGTTCATGCTAATGGGACTTTTAGTGACATAACCTAACTTTAATAATCCATTTCATTTAATCTATCAGGTCATTTAATCATTCATCGGGTCATACAATAATTCGGGTCCAAAACAATAAACAGAAAATCGGGACAATTAGTGTCCTATTTTTTAAAAACTAACATGTTATCTCCCTCGCGGGTTTATTAAACATTTCATAAAAACATTTAAAAGAGTGCGAGGCTATGAACTCACGTTGATGTGGGAAAGCGGGCTATCGGCAATTCGGATGTACGGTACGTGCTTCAATCACGGAAACCTAGACAAATAATACTCATCTTAGACTCATGTCCAATGACTTTATCAAAATAACAAATATACATATGATGATTTTGTACATATGATGATGATCAAGTGGGTTTATACATTCTCATTTACTCATTTTAGTGTTTATGTATTGGTAACTTTTTACTAGTTTACTAGTTTTACCTATTTACATGTTTTAGGTCCAATAAGCCTATTATAAGTTCATTAACTTGTATTAATCCATTTTATACTTGAATTATCAGTATTTACACGTTACATGTTGGGCCCAAATGGGTTAAGCCCAATAAGTAATTTTTATAAGTGTTTAACTTATTTAGTTAAATTATTAGTCCAAATATGCTAACTTAGCTCTTTAATGTCCGTATGTCATATAGTTCGGGTTTTATCGGTTTTTACTTGTATTAGGTACTCATATATCAGTATATGACTTTTAAAAACTTTACATTCGACGGGCTTGATCGTCTAAGTTTTAATTGGCGAAAAACGTTAATTTTACGGTAATAGCCGAAAAAGTCGTAAAAATCATGTTTATAGTTTTTATAGCTTATAAATCTTATTCAACTACCATTTTTATAAAGTGTCCATTTATTTAACCTTATACATATTTATATAAATGAAATTTATAAGTTAGTGGGTTTTAATTCACATTTTATACTATATTAGTTTGAGTGCTTATATAATACTATTAAACATTAATTCTTCAAAATCTGATTTTTAGTTTCATCTTCACCATTTTTATCATATCTTGAGTTATATAAGGAGATACAAGCTCATTTTTAGATGGAATAAACTTCATATTATGTGCTACAAATAAGTTAGTTTTAGCTACTGCTCAATCCATGTCTAAGTATCCTTAATAGTCCCTACAAAACAGACTATTTAGATTGATACACTAATTTTGTTTTGATCATATCTCACTCATTTTGATGATTCCATTGTATGGCCAAATCTCACATGTGTATAACACCTAATACTTACTGTAAATAGATTCCACTATGCCATTTTATCAGTTTATCATTTGGTTAGTTACTGTTTTTATACAGCCAACTTTATAAGCAAGAATTTAACCTTTTTACCTATGGTTTTCCATCTTTTTAACCATGTTTATCAAATCTATCAACATCAAATCCCCACATAATATTTTTAATCATCATTCATCATCATATACATATACATAAATAAAGAAAATACAAGATTACATAAGCAAAATAACAAGAGGATAGGAAGAACAATCTCTATACCACCAAGGTTGTGTAGTTTATGATCAAGGCTTGGATTTTGATGGAAAAACTTGTGATAGATCAACACCAACTTTGAAGACCACCAATATTTGTAAACTTCTTGTAGAAATCAGCCCTTGTACATCACCAAATCACCTCATTGGATGTTAGAATCACCTCCAATCTTCAAGGCTTCGAAGGAGCATCATCATGTGTATGAATAACACATGATTTTATGGATAAAATAGATCAAATAAGGGTTGTTGTTGGTGATTATGGGACGAAAATGAGAGAGGGAGGAAGGGAGGATGAGTGGTTTTGCATGTGTAAATGAAGAAATGGTTTCTAGGAAATGGTTTTGTGGTTTGGTATAGCTTACATGTTAAGCTTAGCTAACAAGTGTAACTTGTTAGTTATAACTTGACACATCATGAGATGTGGTGGCATACTTTGGCCATCACATGTTAGCGGGGTGGGGCAAAACTTGTTTTGTCTCATCCCACTAATTTACGGGTATTCCTCGATTTTAGTTTCCTCGATTAGCGTGCCCTCGGGTTGTTTTATGAAAAACGTTTTTATAAATTATGAATCAACGGCACAAAACGAATCTAATAAAAAATGTCCCATCAAAAACGTAAATACGTTTCGGTTTAGTCGTAAAGGACGTTAAATTATAATCGTAAGTCCTAATCTCTTCTCGTAAATTTATGAGTTCATGAACCAACTCAAATTTAAAATCCCAAAATAATGTTTACGGATAAATTTATTTCCTGAAATGTCGGACTGTCACCAAAACGGTGTATATAAACGTAAGCACGTAACGTAGAATCCTCCGGTTTAGACGTAGTCGATGCTACTTCAAGACGTAAATCCAAATTTCTTCCCATAAATGAGTGAGTTCATAATATAACATTAAAATAATATTTTAAAATAACATTTAAGAATAAAATATCAACCATAAATTGACGGATTGTCACAGCATTTACCCCTAAACAGGATCTTTGTCCTCAAAGATCATCTTACCTTACTACTCGCTTCTTATAGAGTTAAAGCCATGTGGGTATTTCCTCCACATTCGGTCTTTTCTCACAAGTGTAATTCATTACAATACGTGAGTTTCATCAAACATAACTACGGGAATAAGATCAGGCTTAATGTTGACTTACTTTCTCTATCCATGATGTTCACGGGTTTTTGATGAATGCAACTTTTCGCCGATCTAAACTTTATCAAGAAGTGATCAGATTCTCACTTGATAGATATTTTATCAGGTTCGATATACGAAACATAACTCACGTAGCTCTTGAAGTCCTAGGGTAGATCCAAATTATATGCCTTTCAAACCAATCTTTTACATCATCTCAATGGTCCCATACAACGGGGACTTATATCCCATGATCTTTCAGATCATCAATTCATTTTTCCATGGTTAAAATTTTTGGCATAACTTCGCTACCCATCTGGCACTTCAAGATCTGCATTTCATATTCACATAACCTCCTGCCCACTACCGAAAGTCAATAATCAGATCCTAATTTCAACAACCATTTCAGGTTTCGCGGGTCGGGTACTTTGTAAGGTTAGGTTCGCCATCATAGGAAACCTTAATCCTAAAATACATGTCCAACTCACAATGGGTGTATGTCGGGTGTCTTCATCCCAACTCCTGCTTACAAATGCTCTAATATTTAGATCCTAACAAGATTCGATCTCGATCCTAATATGATAATTATCAATGATAATCTCTCCAAAGGAAAGCGATTATACGGTTTATTACCAAAGGTCAATCGTTCAAACATAAAACAACACTTATAGTATTTTGTATCGTTACTTTACCTCGTCCCTTCGATTGGGGTGGTACACAGTACTCTCATCAAGATTCGTTCTCAATGACTTCTGAGCAAATCTCTAGAAATTCGATGCGAAGCGAGGATCTTGATAGAGATGATCGATACAGGCACACCATGTTTACACAATCCTTTAAATACAAAAGAGTCAATTTCTTCATCAAGAATCTATCATTAATAGGAATGATATTAGCAGATTTGGTCAGTTTGTCGACGATGACCCAAATCGAATCAAATTCAGATGATGACCTTTGCAATAGCTAGACGTTTACTAATGTATGAGGCGATGTCTGCCTTCATAATTTGCCATTAGTACAACTTCTTCTGATAATGATACATTAAATCAGAAATGACAGGAATAGAATACTTATACTTACAAGATTCCAACATGACTATATCTCACAATCCTCCATATTTAGACAATCACAAGTGGCCTTTTAGTAGCTCCATCGGCTTCTCAATTCTAATGGTTCACATTAGCCGCGAACACCCTTTTATTATTTATATTATCCTTCTTACAGGCATCAATTATTTCTAAATTGTTCAGGCAAATTTATTTTGCACCTTCATTATTAAGGAACATGTCCTAATTGGTTATTTATCTTTTCTACATAATGTGTTAGTAATTATATTCACCTTACTCGATGAAATAAATATCATGATCGTATTTATTCAGAAATCCTTTCTTCACATTTTCTAAGTTTTAGTCTCGTCTCAACTATTATTTTTATCAGTTTTGCTCAATCTGACGTTTAAAGCGTCGATAAATACTACAAGTAATTAAATAATAAATATTTAATTTTATGAAACTTAAACGTAAAAATTTTAAATTTCTTAGTTCGACGAATTATATAAAAATGTTCAAAAAAATTTGAATTTTATTAACAAGATTTTTGTTGATTTATCGAAAATAATTAAAATAATTAATAAGATCCGTAAATGTTCGAAAAATCTTTGTTTACACTTTGGTCAAAATTTTCTTAGTTGAAAAGCAAAAATTGTCGTTTCAAATTTTAAGTCATGGTTTACGGTTTCCTCAATCCCTCTTAGGTTGTCTTAAGGTATGCACAAACATTTACCCCTAAACAGGAGTTTAGTTAGATGATTTGTGTATAAGGGAATAATCTCTTAAAAATCCTCTGATAAAATATTTGTTAAAACATATATGCATTTTCTTCTTGGTATAACCCAAAGTCTTAAAAGGCTTAAATTTTTTAAGAGTCAATATATATTCCATTATCTATTAATTACACGATCAAATCATGTAAAGGATTATGTCTTTCATCACATGTTAAATACTCAAGGTACAGGTTTTCATTGTTCGGCCAATTCAGGGCAATTTATAAATAATTATTAACTCCTTCTTATTCTTAGAAACAAACAAATGGTCCTTAATGATCACAAGCATGAATTTATCAAACTACAACCTACACACGTGATTCACCAAATTTATGAATGCTATATGTGTATTAGTCAATCCAAACGACATCACGTGAAACTCATAATGTTCATTACAAGTTCTGGATGTAGTGATTGGAATAGATAATCTTTTTCGCGGACGCGAAGTTGATGATAACCATGCCGTGGATCAAATCTTTAAAACATACACTAGAACCTTGTATATGATCGAACAAATCTATCATCTTGGGTAGTGGATATAGATTTCGATCATCAATTTACTTAGTTCACGGTAATTCAACAAATATAAGGAATGATAATACCATAGCTCTTCATGATGACGAGCTTGGTAAAATAAAAGCTTTCTCCGACAACTCTCTCAGTTGTACGGTAATTCCTTTAATTCAGATGGTGTCGACGTACAGTGCACACGCCACAGGTGCAACACCGAGAATATAATCAATACCAAATTCAACTTGCCTTAATGGCGAAAGTCTAGGTAATTTATCAACAAATACTTACTAAAGTTTCAAATAACAGAAACATCTTTTAATAAATTCATATTAGGTTCTTTCTAGATTATAATATCTATGACTAATTCACAACCATTCACAATATAATTTCAAGTCTAAATGCAGGATATGGTCATCCATAAGAATTATTTATATCACTTTTGATAATCAATATCTTATCTTTTAGGGGATTTCTACTCGAGTTCCCATCAATTAAGACAATGTCGTCATGTCATAATCAATCAATCCATTCTACTGGCACTATTAACTTTCCAGTTTCATCACCGTTGATAAGATGTGAACTTCTCAAAAGACTAATAATAATTCATAGTCCTTCACAAATTCAAGGATATCAGGAGACATAACTAACCTTAAAAGAGTAAGGTCAACGCATAATCTACGGGAGAGAATTTCTAATCAGATACAGACGAAAATATTTAACAAATATGAATATATCCAATGTTTTCATAATTTGAGTACGCATTCGAAAGCTCCTCGGATCGTTACCCAGGTCATTCAAATGAAATCAAATCAAAAGAAATGATAGGAACATCGATACATCCAGTCAGGTATCAACACTCGGTAATCAGATACTTTTCCTAAGAATCTCACTACGGGAGAATTGGACAAGAAAGAATTGTCAATTGTCAAATAAGACAATTTCCACAGATAAGTAAATTTGACTCAGAAGAATAGATGCTACAGGAACATATGTAGGTGTCCCTAACACTATGTCCCTATTTTTCACTTCTTGCAGATCTCATAAAATTTAATCTTTCACAATCTTTAAAGAAAATGTAGTGTTTATTCATTAGTTTTATGGTGACTACTAATCAGCCTTGCATGGTCCATTCCAAATTGTATGTAGGCGCGCAACTATATACAATTTAAAGATTAACGATGCAATACTCAGTTCGTCAAAACTTTGTCATCATGTTTAAAATATATATTCATGCTTAATCATGAAATAAAAATCAAATGAATTTACAGAGATGTTCTTTGTTATGAAAACAATTATGTTTTCCAAGGTGTTTTATAAACTACCTCATTTCGATAACGATTATTTATAAGTATCACTTTAAATAATCCATATGGTGATGAAAACCCAATTTTTCTCAAGGGATACTGTTTTAAATTTATAAAAACAATGAGTGATCTGCAAAAGAGTGATGAAGAGTCGTTCACCAAGAACTAACTTCAATATAATAGGAAATGAGCTTAGCCAATTAATCATGAGGTTCATGACCTGGATGGCGCTCAAAAAGAATAATCCACAACGTAACTCAAATCAAGATGAGTACTTGTTCAATGGTTGCATCACTAATGCGAACATTAGGATGAAGCAATAAAAGATAGATAACATCGATACATATAGAATTTAGCAATCAAAGGTAGTCTTTTCATTAATCACAAACAAGTCAAAATTGTACCGTAACACATTACGTGTCACTATGTCATACAATTCCAAGAACTCATCCTACCAACTAATGTCTCAGTTAAGTTAGGGATTATTTTTAAAAGATACCACAATGAATACTAATCTACAAGAGTCATGGGGTTCCACCTATCCCGGAAGATCCATCGGTCCCTATTCAGAAGAAGATTTCTTCAATTTATTTCCTGGACACTGGGCATCCTCATTATTGGACAATGGTATAGGAACAACCCTTAACACGAACAAACAATCATTTAAAACCTAATAATTCCATCACAGAACTTAATGACTTCCTCTTAACAATCTCATATTCCATACGGGTTAAATTTTACTTTATTCAAGTTTTCAATCAACTTATACTCAATGCGATATCCTACCTCATTCTCCAATACCTTCAACCTTATTATTAAACCTTAAAAGGGCAATAAAAGCTCGATATGATTAACACTTAATTTCCAATCCTATAGTTCTTACAACAATAGTTATCAAATGAGTCACTAGCATGAGATGACTCACACATTCAATTAGACTTCTCGGAAAGGTACTTGTGGCATGAGGCTTTTGGGTAATGGTTCCAATGACAGCCTCAAGTGCGACATTCACCCTTTCGATTTCAATTTAAGGAATTGGGTGACAATGAATCAGATGACACCTTTCCAAGTGGTAACGTTTTGTCAAACTCCACTCTATAAGGAAAGATCGTCATGACATCGATATCAGATTTAATCTCGCAAATTCTTGTTCAATATCACAATCAACTAATATCTACATTTCTACGAATATCAACCATTTTGTTGAGATCATCAATATCCACAACTTGGTTTAGATCTAGAATTGCTAGATTTCCTATGGGAATAGCTTCGATTGATTTGCTAGGGGATGTAGGGTTCCTTGTGACAATCTACATCGTATAAATTACTCGTATAAATATAGAAATAATCATCAAACAATCATGTAATCAAATTACATCGTATGTATATATATAATCCAAGTTATATATATATATATATTAAAATAACACTTCTCAGTCTGGCCTTGTCGGTAACTCGGGAATTCTTCGCACCGTTATAGTCAAAAGATTTTTAGACATTTTGAGAAAAATGTTTATAGTTAAAAGATTTTGAAATGTTTTATTCAAAACCTTGGTTTTAAAAATCTTTCGTTCTCTATAACGAGAGCTCTGATACCAAACTGTAACACCCCCAAAATTACACAATTCAATACAGTGGAAGACTCGTTGGTGTTACGGGATAGCACATTACTCACATCATAGACAACGCTTAAAAATCGCGTCGTTTAATAATAAAGCATTTCCATTCATAAATATCAAATTTACATAGGTCCCAAGTCATTGTATTTCATACAGGTTTTACAAAGCATTTGAATAGAAATTTGTTAATTAAGTGCGGGCAATGAATTCTTGTTGTCTTCCCGAGAATTACCTTCAAGTACCTGAGATAAAACATGTTAAAAGAAAAGGTTAGCGATAACGCCGAGTGAATTCATAGAGTTTAATAAAATCCATCAATATAACATCGGTATAAAATTATTACCGAAAATCATTTTGTACAAATCTTTGTAATAGGCCATAAAATAGCCAAAGTCATTTTATACAAATCCTTATCAAAAATCATAATATAGGCCTTTGCCTTCAAAATCATTATACGAGCCATTGTCGTAAAAACATCATACAATACGTTTTATAACGTTGTATAGAGTTAAATAAAAACCAATATATGAATGTGGTTATGAAAAACCAAAACACGAACATAATATCAATAGTAAGACCCCGTATTGCTAGTCAGGCAATATATCGTAATTTAATGCGTATAGCAGTATTTCGTTATTTGGATTATTATAAGCCGCATGACATTGTTACCTTACTACAATAAACAACGGGTAGCTACCCCGAAACTCAATTTGCCCATCTAAATTAGCGTGTCGTCACAATAATCAAGCTTGTGTAAATCTTTTTATACATAAATTCGCTTACCAATCAATGTGGCACGACGGGGATCAACCGTTAAGGCGCGAACTGGGGTGATCGTCCCCAAATAGTACTATTATATGCATAAGCGTCTACCAAATCCCGGTAGTTCACAGTTCATGCTAATGGGACTTTTAGTGACATAATGTAACTTTAATAATCCATTTCATTTCATCTATCGGGTCATTTAATCATTCATCGGGTCATACAATAATTCGGGTCAAAAACAATAAACAGAAAATCGGGACAATTAGTGTCCTATTTTATAAAAACTAACATGTTATCTCACTCGCGGGTTTATAAGACATTTCATAAAAACATTTAAAAGAGTGCGAGGCTATGAACTCACGTTGATGTGGGAAAGCGGGTTATCGGCAATTCGGATGTACGGTACGTGCTTCAATCACGGAAACCTAGACAAATAATACTCGTCTTAGACTCATGTCCAATGACTTTATCAAAATAACAAATATACATATGATTATTTTGTACATATGATGATGATCAAGTGGGTTTATACATTCTCATTTACTCATTTTAGTGTTTATGTATTGGTAACTTTTTACTAGTTTACTAGTTTTACCTATTTACATGTTTTAGGTCCAATAAGCCTATTATAAGTTCATTAACTTGTATTAATCCATTTTATACTTGTATTATCAGTATTTATACTTTACATGTTGGGCCCAAATGGGTTAAGCCCAATAAGTAATTTTTATAAGTGTTTAACTTATTTAGTTAAATTATTAGTCCAAATATGCTAACTTAGCTCTTTAATGTCCGTATGTCATATAGTTCGGGTTTTATTGGTTTTTACTTGTATTAGGTACTCATATATCAGTATATGAATTTTAAAAATTTACATTAGACGGGTTTGATCGTCTACGTTTTAATTGGCGAAAAACGTTAATTTTACGGTAATAGCCGAAAAAGTCGTAAAAATCATGTTTATAGTTTTTATAGCTTATAAATCTTATTCAACTACCATTTTTATAAAGTGTCCATTTATTTAACCTTATACATATTTATATAAACGAAATTTATAAGTTAGTGGGTTTTAATTCACATTTTATACTATATTAGTTTGAGTGCTTATATAATACTATTAAACATTAATTCTTCAAAATCTGATTTTTAGTTTCATCTTCACAATTTTTATCATATCTTGAGTTCTATAAGGAGATAGAAGCTCATTTTTAGATGGAATAAACTTCATATTATGTTCTACAAATAAGTTAGTTTTAGCTACTGCTCAATCCATGTCTAAGTATCCTTAATAGTCCCTACAAAACAGACTATTTAGATTGATACACTAATTTTGTTTTGATCATATCTCACTCATTTTGATGATTCCATTGCATGGCCAAATCTCACATGTGTATAACACCTAATAATTACTGTAAATAGATTCCACTATGCCATTTTATCAGTTTATCATTTGGTTAGTTACTGTTTTTATACAGCCAACTTTATAAGCAAGAATTTAACCTTTTTACCTATGGTTTTCCATCTTTTTAACCATGTTTATCAAATCTATCAACACCAAATCCCCACATAATATTTTTAATCATCATTCATCATCATATACATATACATAAATAAAGAAAATACAAGATTACATAATCAAAATAACAAGAGGATAGGAAGAACAATCTCTATACCACCAAGGTTGTGTAGTTTATGATCAAGGCTTGGATTTTGATGGAAAAACTTGTGATAGATCAACACCAACTTTGAAGACCACCAATATTTGTAAACTTCTTGTAGAAATTAGCCCTTGTACATCACCAAATAACCTCCTTGGATGTTAGAATCACCTCCAATCTTCAAGGCTTCAAAGGAGCATCATCATGTGTATGAATAACACATGATTTTATGGGTAAAATAGATCAAATAAGGGTTGTTGTTGGTGATTTTGGGACGAAAATGAGAGAGGGAGGAAGGGAGGATGAGTGGTTTTGCATGTGTAAATGAAGAAATGGTTTCTAGGAAATGGTTTTGTGGTTTGGTATAGCTTACATGTTAAGCTTAGCTAACAAGTGTAACTTGTTAGTTATAACTTGACACATCATGAGATGTGGTGGCATACTTTGGCCATCACATGTTAGTGGGGTGGGGCAAAACTTGTTTTGTCTCATCCCACTAATTTACGGGTATTCCTCGATTTTAGTTTCCTCGATTTGCGTGCCCTCGGGTTGTTTTACGAAAAACGTTTTTATAAATTATGAATCAACGGCACAAAACGAATCTAATAAAAATTGTCCCATAAAAAACGGAGTTCAAAAACGTAAATACGTAATCCTAAGGTTTCCGGTTTAGTCTTAAAGGACGTTAAATTATTATCGTAAGTCCTAATCTCTTCTCGTAAATTTGTGAGTTCATGAACCAACTCAAATTTAAAATCCCAAAATAATATTTACGGATAAATTTATTTCCTGAAATGTCGGACTGTCACCAAAACGGTGTATATAAACGTAAGCACGTAACGTAGAATCCTCCGGTTTAGACGTAGTCGATGCTACTTCAAGACGTAAATCCAAATTTCTACCCATAAATGAGTGAGTTCATAATATAACATTAAAATAATATTTTAAAATAACATTTGAGAATAAAATATCAACCATAAATTGACGGATTGTCACATTCATGGTTGTACGGTCTCAATCATTGTACAACGGGATAATTGGACAGCCAGTGATTTAATCGGTTTTGCATATGTGTACTCAATCGTTCTCGGTATCTAATCGAATTGATTACGGTTTAGGGTGGAATTATTGGTATTGGTCACTAAAACGGGGAGCATTAGATTATCTATTTTAAATTAAATGACAAGATAGCAAAACTAAGGTTAAATGAAATGACAAGGTAATAGAAGTAATTAAAAACTAAATTAAAAGTAATTTTAAAAATAAAATGAGAAAAGACAATTTAAAATTAAACTCGACAAAAATTTAAATTTTGAAAACTCTAAATTTAAACTAAGACAAAACAATTTTAAAATAACACTAAGTAAAAATGGCGGGAAAGATTAATTTGAAAACTTAAAATAAAAATAGGAAATAAAACCAAAACTTGTGAATGGATCGTAGCTGGGATCGTGGCCCAGATCGCAGTCCAGATCGTACTCTTGGATCGTACTCAGTGATCACACTCAGTGATCGCACTCAGTGATCACACTCGGTGATCGCACTCCGTGATCGCACTCAGTGATCGCACTCAGTGAAAGCACTCAGTGATCGCACTCAGTGATCTCACTCAGTGATCACACCCAGTGATCGCACTCAGTGATCGTACTCAGTGATCGCACTTAGTGATCGCACTCAGTGATCGCACTCAGTGATCACACTCAGTTATCACACTCAGTGATCACACTCAGTGATCGTAGTCACTGATCACAAGTAGAAACCCTTAGGTTTATGTGATCACGAAACTAGATCGTAACAAGTAAACCCTTAGAATATTACGACGGTACACAAAAAAGCAAATAAGCAATAACCGAATAAGCACTTTAACAATAAGCAATTACCAAAAAAACTTAATTAAAACAATAATAAGAAGAACTAAATAAGCACAAATTTAAAAACTTTTAAAACACTAAATAAACAAGATTTATAAAATAACTTTTAAAAGATTAAACTTTTGAAAACACTTAAAAGAAAATAAGCTAAACACGAAATAAGCCAAAAAGCATAATAAGCTAAAAGCTTAAATCGTATAAGAACTTTGATAGGAACAAAAAGATAAACCTTTTGATCAAATAAGCATTAAAATTAAACAAGATGCATCATTGATCCGAATCAAAATCAAATCAAGAAGAATAAAGGTAGAATAAGATAGATGATGAAAAACTTGAACTAGAACTTGTAGATTCAGGATTCAATTACAAGATTAAATGAAAAGCTTAAAATTTGAAAGAAAAGATGAAAGAAATCTAGAGAGATAAAGTAGAATCACCTACTTCTCTCTAAAGATATGAAAACTTAAAAAAATGAAAAATAAAAATCTAACTAACACCCTCCTAAAGAAGCATTAGGAGGGTATTTATAGGAGAAAGGAGTTGGTAGGATGTTTCCTTCTTTCTTCCTTTTGTCTTCTCGTCTTTTTAAATGACTCATCTTTCTCGATTTTGTCTCAGGATTAGTTGAATGATAATATGAACTCATCTTCTATTTTTCTTCTTTTAGTAGACTTGGTTCTTCGAC
Organism: Glebionis coronaria; assembly: GCA_025667525.1. Classification (NCBI taxonomy): domain Eukaryota; kingdom Viridiplantae; phylum Streptophyta; class Magnoliopsida; order Asterales; family Asteraceae; genus Glebionis; species Glebionis coronaria. The sequence goes on along the minus strand of CM046877.1, from coordinate 369,226,878 downwards.
TTTGTTAAACTTCCGTCCTTAGACTTTTTCTTCAATAAATCTTCAGAGTAATCCTTTAACTTCCGTTCTTCTTGCACTTTTGATCTTTTGACTTCGTCTTTTGTCTTTTTCTTCGATAAAAGCTCTTGAAAGCCCGTGTTTCTTCATTTTTCATATTTTTGTCCTAAAACATAATATAAACATAAACCACACATAATTCCGCCTTTTACGACATTAAATACACGTTTTGGTCTTGTTATTATTAGAAATAAGTGGTAAAAGGATAAGTGTTTTCACACTTATTAAATCCCCTACACTTGACCTACCTTGGCCTTTATTTTCTATCATAATTAACCTACCTTGGCCTTTATTAAATACTAAATAAGGAAACCAAAAAGATTAGAAAATTGCAAAATGCAAGAAGGAAGAACAAGTAAAGAGATCGAAGACTTACATTAGGGCTTTGGACGTCATGAAATTTTATCACCCTCAAGTTTCACGTTCCCCAAACCAAGCTTATAAACGAGATCATTGTTATTATAAGTTAGTAAGCTAACACTCACTCATGTGGCCCAATTATTCACTTAGACTCCCTTATTCCTAGGTGTATCTCTTATTTTTTTATTATTGTCTTGAATGATCATGACGATGCATTGTTGACTTATTTTGATAATTTATTAGTCTGAAAATAAAGTAGGACGATTTAATCAATAGTTAGCTAAAGGACAAAATCTTTTAAAATTGCTTCTCGGGACCTCATAAAGTTCATATCTTGGCATAACTCGCTTCACGATTTGAGACCTTTCTCGGACCGATATTTGGCAGCGATTTCATACTTCGAATCTTGAGAGACGTTCTTGAAATTATGGTCTTCTCTTCATAATAGGAATTTCTTCACTTGAAGTTTTTGAGAGATTCTTCATACTTGGACCACGACTTCTTCATTTTTCTCCAATCTTTATTTTGGATTTTGATATACAACGATCCGCCTCCTTTTAGGACTTGGATCTATTTATCCTCATACCTTGCTAGGGTCTTTTCGGATAGACTTCTCCATGATCTTTAGGGGAGTATTTGCTTTTCGTCGTGTGTCTCGATCCTTCATATTGATTTTTGACAAATGATTCTTCACATCACTTTGGATCTTTAGCAACAAATTGTAGCCCTCATGCCTTGTTAGGGCCTTTTCGGACTCGTCAATCTTCGCATCCCGCTTCAATAAGTTATGCCTTGGCTATGAACTCTAATTAATACTGAGCAACTTTTAAACGATCTTGTGCTAGAAGCTAAGTAACTTCTCAAAGCGCACGACCTTACTTATTGCAATTATATATATTAGCAAGCGATGAGAGAAAAAGCTCATAATCAACTCACATAAATTCATGAAAGAATACTAAACTTATAATTGACTCTATCATCTCTCGTTCTCCACAATTTAAAATCTCAAGGAATGAGACTCGTGGATGCTTAGCCAATTAAATCAAAGTTTTGGGTTTTCAAGTCATCAATAGGATCTTGCATTTTCTTAGACTTTTTTCAAGTTTAGAATTTGCATTTTAAAGTTCCCTTGATAAACGACTTTCTAGGATCAATTATAGGAACTTGCGAAAAGTTCTTGTTCTTATCCCGTACGAGTTAAGACTTTCGCGTTTTAGAGTTCCCTATATAAAAGCCTAACAAAACTTGACTTAAACACTCTAAGGATACTAGCTTGAGTGAACTTGGATAAGTAAAATCGGGTTGAGTCAAAAGATTCATGACGGGCCTAATATATCAACGACATCTAAACTCATTAAAACCATTTTATTTAACTTTATTTTTCTCTTTTCACTTTATTTTTGAAATTAAATATATACGTACGATGCAATAACAAAAGGAAAGAACATAAAAGAGGATAAATGAAAAATACTACTTGGTCAAAATAGATCAAAAATTTTGAAAAATGTCGAAAAATTAGTTTTTCTGGTTAAAATGAGGACAAATTCATGGAAAAGCCCACTTAACTTCGTTAGAAGTCCCCCTACACTTGATATAATCATTGTCCTCAACTTTTAAGCATGTGGGAGTAAACTCCCCTACACTTAGGACATTGTGCACTTTGTTTAAATCTCTCTAAGGAAGAGACAACTATAGTGAATTCAATGTGAGCATATAAGATATGAAATATTGAATCACAAGAGTTTAGGATAGAACCGGGAAGACGGGTACACAGGAAAACGGGTCGTCAAATATCATCAAAAGTGCTCTTTGAAGCTTTAATCCCTGCACATCATAAGAAACAAGACACGAAACACCTATGTAGCTCCCCCTACAATTATTATGAAAACGGGTAAATGATAGATCAACGGGTTGCCTCCCGAGAAGCGCTTGTTTTTGTTAACCGAGTCACGAGCCTGACTCGACCCAGAACTAATTCAAGGGAAACATGACGAGGGATGGAATCATCTCGTGAGAGATGTCCTCACCAAAGTACAACTTAACACGCTGGCCATTCACTTTGAAGTTTGGCCCATTTGGTTGCGATAACTTAATGGTGCCATAAGGAAAGACTTTGGCGACGGTGCATGGACCAGACCAACGGCTCTTAAGCTTGCCCGAAATTGTTTTCAACCGAGAATTAAAGAGTAAAACTTGATCACCAATTTTGAACTCTCGGTTTTTAATCCTAGAATCATGAATGAGCTTGGTTTTCTCCTTGTAGATCAATGAATTCTCATAAGCTTCATTCCTTAGTTCATTAAGTTCATTGAGTTGGATTTTCCTAAGATCACCGGCTTTGTTGATATCAAAATTAGCCCATTTCAAGGCCCAATAAGCCTAATGCTCCAACTCAATGGGGAGGTGGCATGCCTTTCCGTACACAAGACGATATGGAGTGCAACCAATAGGTGTCTTATATGCGGTACGGAAAGCCCACAAAGCATAATCTAACTTATCGGCCCATGAGGCACGATGCTCTCCCACAGTACGCTCTAAGATTCTATTAAGTCCACGGTTAGAAATCTCGGCTTGACCATTAGTTTGTGGATGATACGCGGTGGAAAGTCGGTGATTGACACCATACTTAGCCATGACTCGAGCAAATTGGTCATTGCAAAAATGAGTCCCGCGATCACTAATGATAGCACGAGGAACACCGAATCGAGCAAATAATTGTTTCAGAAAGTTCACAACCACCCTCTCATCGTTAGTAGGTAGAGCCTTTCCTTCAACCCATTTGGATACGTAGTCAACGGCTACGAGGATGTACTTGTTCCCTTTAGATGATGGAAATGGCCCCATAAAGTCGATTCCCCATACGTCAAAGATTTCACATTCTTGGATGAAATTTTGAGGCATCTCATCTTTATGTGTAATCTTGCCTTGTATTTGGCAAACATCACAATGCTTAATCATTTAGTGTGCATCACGATAAATGGTGGGCCAATAAAATCCAGAATCGAAAACTTTCTTCGCGGTGTAATTGGGACCAAAGTGACCAACGGTTGGTCCTTTATGGCAAGCTTCAAGGATTTGTAAAGTTGCGGGCCCGTAAACACACCGATGAAGAATCAAGTCAGCACATTGTTTGAAGAGATAAGGGTCGCCCCAATAGTAAGTTTTCACATCCTTGAAGAATTTATTCTTTTGCTGGGACGATAACCCTTCGATAAGAATTCCACCCGCCAAGTAGTTTGCAAAGTCCGCAAACCATGGGGTCTCATCAAGATTGGAGTTAATAGACATCAAGGCCTCAAGGGGAAAAGATTCATTAATCTCTTGATTTGGGAGCTCCCTTTGATAAGGATCCTCGAGTCTACTAAGATGATCCACGACTAGGTTTTCCGCTCCCTTCTTGTCACGAATTTCAATTTTGAATTCTTGAAGGAGTATGATAGGTGTGTAAACACCCATCCTTTTTACCACTTAACTACAATAATAACCAAGCTAAAACGTGTATTTTATGTCGTAAATGTCGGAATTATGCGTGGTTTGTGTTTTTGTTGTGATTTAGGACGAAAATATGAAAAGGTGAGAAAACACGGGCATTCACGGGCTTTTATCGAAGAAAAAGACAAAAGACGAAGTCAAGAAATCAAGAGTGCAAAAAGAACGGAAGTCCAAGACCAATTCTGAAGATTTATCGAAGAAAAAGTCAAAAGACAGAAGTTTACTAAAAGCCAAAGAACTCAAGTCTAATTTATTGAAGAAATTACAAGACGAGTTATTAATCCCGAGACAAAAGTCGAAGAATTAAGAAGACAAGGACTTAATGATAATTAAAGAAAGAAGAAAGAGGGGAGGAAGCTTCCACTAAGCACCTCCGTAATCCACTATAAATAGGATCCTTAGGCTTTCATGTTTTCTTGTTGGCTAAGTGTGACAATTAGCTCTTCCATTTTAATTACTTGCACATTTAAATACATGTCATTTACTTAATTGTCTTGCACCTTAAATTCATTTAATTTCAAGTAAGTTTCCTTCTAATTGTTGTTAATCTTTACTTCTATTGTTCATCTCCTATCTACCTTTCTTGGTTAATCTTTAATCTTTATGCTTTATTGTTTATGTTCATGTTCTTGAGTCTTTATTAATTTGATTAAGTGGGTTTTGATTATTTTGATTATTTTTGTTAGTGTTTTTTATTTGGTTTGTTTGATTATCATTAGTTGATCATTTTTTGTTAGTCTTTCTTAATCTTTTGGTTTGATTTGATTAGTTTTTGTCTAGATTCGTTTCTCTTTTGTTTCCGTGTTCTTCGCTGTCTGTTATTTTCCAGGTTATTCCGAACCAAGCATAGTCATTCCAGATGAAGGTTGTGTTGTGAACATTCCGAATAAAGAACTTATTCCGGATAAGTGACATATTACGGATCAGTTGGTTATTCCGGATCAGCAACACATTCCGAACCAGTGAACTATTCCGGATGAACCCAAGACATTCCGAATGAAGGGTTTAGTCTAGAATATTCCGAACGAAGCAGTAAATTCCGGATCAGTAGATATATTCCGAACGAGAGGATTTATTCCGGATCAAACGAATATTCTGGATCAAGGGACTTCATTCGGAATAACTTGACATTCCGGATCAGTGCCATATTCTGAACCAAAGAAATATTCCGGATAAGGGGAATATTCCGAACCAGTGGAATATTCCGGATCACCAAACTTGCATTCCGAATCAAGGGTGTTCATTCGGAATATTCCGAGTGAAGGATTTATTCCGCATCAAGCTATTATTCCGGGTGAAGCATTATTCCGAGTGAAGGATTTATTCCGGACAAGTGACATATTCCGGATGAATCAATATTCCGGATGAGCTTAAATTCCGGATGAAGGAGTGATTATTCCGGATGAGCCATTTGTTCCGAATGAGTGTTTTATTTTGATTATTCCGAACGAAGAAGAATTATTCCGGGTGAAGGTGACATTCCGAACGAGTAATTATTCCGAGTGAGGTATTTTTAGTTTATCTTAAGTTTATGTTTTAAAATTGTTAAGATTTACTTTTCCCACCTTTTTACTTAGTTGCACTTTAAGTTTACTTGCCTTAGATTTATTTTAAGCCTTGCCTTAGTTTAAGTTTTAGTTGCGTTTTAAGTTTGCCTTTAGGATAGTTTTAAGTTTGCGTTATTTACTTTAAGTGCCTTTTACTTTTCGTCACGTTTTAATTTCTCGTCATTTATTTTTAAATTAGAATTAGATTTTATTTATCTGCCCTTTACTTTAATAGTTTTTGCACCTTTAATTTTACTACAACGACACAACTATTGTTTCCACCAAAGACAGCTGAGTCGCACTTAAACCAGTAATCAATTCGATTAGACTTGGAACAACGAGATAATTTTCTTACTAGGCAAAAGCCTTGTATCAAATGGCGCCGCTGCCGGCTCTTTTCGTAAAGATTAACGGTTTTCGGTGAGAGACGCGATGCTTTTTGGGATCCGTTCATTCGTGTGCGTTATTTTTCTTGTTTAAAACTTTTCAAAAAACCATAAAAATTAAAAATTGTTAAAATCCATAAAAATTAAAAATTTTCAAAAATCCAAAAAGATTTTATTTTTATAGTGTATATATATTGTCTATTGCTTTGGTATATTTTTCTTTTGCTTTTGCAGGTGTATGCGTACTAGATCTTCTACTTATCCAGAGCCCGAGACTCGTGAAGATTTAGCTATGGCAGGTGTGAACAACAACAATAATCCACCACACCTCAACAATAACAACAACAATGTTCTTCCACAGCCCGATCTTCGGACAATGGAGGAGCTTTGTCAACCCACCATGTTTGGACGAGGAGGACCGATTGTGCCGATGCAAATCACGGCTCCGGAGTTTTCGTTGAAGCATCACATGATCCAACAAGTGCAAACTAATCCATTCCGCGGATTGCCTGATGATGATGCCAACAAGCACCTCGACAGATTCATTACTATTACTCAAAGCATGAAGTTGCCCGGTGCCACAATGGATGTTCTTTGCCTTCAACTCTTTCCACATACTTTATCACACCACGCCGAGAAATGGTTTGATCGTCTCCCGAAGAATTCCATTCATACTTGGGATGAGATGACTCAACGCTTTTTGTCGCGATACTTTCCACCATCTATGGTCACGAGCCTTCGCAATCAAATCAGCGGTTTCATGCAAGAACCCGATGAATCTCTTTTTGATGCTTGGGAAAGATATAATGTTTTGATCGATCGATGTCCAAACCACAACATGCTCCTTGTGACCTTAATTGATACTTTCTACAACGGTTTGACTTTTCGTGATCGTGATACGATTAATGCAGCCGCCGGTGGCACATTTATGAAAAGAAGACCCGAGGAGTGTAGAGAGCTTATTCAGAACATGACTACTTATCACAAAAATTAGGATTCCTCCACTTCTTCAAGGAACAACCCGAGAGTCAATGTTTCTTCTACTTCAGCAAACCCCGACATGACCGAATTCACCCACATGATCGCCGAAATGAACAAAAATATCTTGCTCATCGCTTCAAACCAACAACAAGTTAAAGCGATAGCCAATCCTTGTGAGACATGCGGCGGTCCTTACTCATACACTGATTGTCCTTCCACTCAAGGCAATCCGGAAAACGTGTATGCGGCTTATGGTAATTATTCACCGGAAAATTACCAAGCCCGACCTCAAGGGGATCGAAATTTGCTAAGTTACCGGTCCAACAACTATCTTTCACCCGGTTTTTCTCCTCAAAACCAAAACCCCAACAACAATTACAATAGAAGCAACCAAATCCTACCTCGAGCTTCTAATCCTTATCACCCACCCGCTCCACAAGCCCCACCCATTAATCAAGATGTTGAAGCCTTAATGAGAACCCAAGGAGAGCAAATCAAGAATCTACAAAGCCAAATTATCAATTTGAAAGGGGATATCACTAAGCAAGGCAATGACATTAGATCCGAGCTTCGAAACGATATACAATCCTCCTTCAGCAATCAAACGAATGATTTGAAGAATATGCTGGCTAGTTTCTTACCCACCACTCAACCCTCTACTTCGAGTTCTCTACCTTCAAACACCGTCACCAATCCGAGAGCGAATGTGAGTGCTATTACTACCCGTAGTGGAGTTACTATAGTAGGACCATCTATCCCAACACTAGTTACACCATCTACACCTCCTCCACCACCATTTATCCCTAATACTCCCACAACTAGTATTAGTACACCATCACCGTCTCCGCCTCGTCATGAAGAAGTACCCAAGAAGAATCCTCCACCAACCCCACCTTCACCTTCTACACCTCCACCACCCAACCCCAGCATTCCTTACCCTTCTCGACTCAACAAGGCTAGAATTTTGACGAAGAATGACATTCACGTCTCCAACTTTCTGAAGACGCTTTCGGGAATGAAAGTCACTTTTACCCTTGTTGAAGCTCTTGCTCAAATGCCACAATTTGTCAAGATGTTTAAGGAATTGCTTAACAAGAAGGACAAGATGGCCGAGTTTGTTAACACTCGCTTGAATGAAAATTGCTCTGCAATCCTTCTTAAAGAACTTCCGGAAAAACTTGGAGATCCCGGTCGTTTTGTGCTACCTTGTACTTTTAACCAAACCAAAAAATTTACTGCCTTAGCCGATCTCGGGGCAAGTATTAATTTGATGCCTTTAAGTGTTTGGAAAAACATATCATTGCCCGACCTTACACCCACCAAAATGACTCTTGAGCTAGCCAATCGCACTCTCGCTTACCCTGTTGGTATTGCTGAAGATGTGTTCATTAAAGTTGGCACATTCACTTTTCCGGTCGACTTTGTCGTTGTTGATTATGAAATGGACCCTCGTATTCCGTTAATACTTGGACGCCCATTTTTGAGAACCGGTAGAGCTTTAATAGATGTGGATAAATGTGAACTCATCTTAAGAGTCGGGGATGATGCACAAGTTTTTGAAATGGGGAAGCTTACAAGCAAATGCTATGGAAGAGAATCAACGAATATGATTAATGTACTCGATGATTTTGTCGTCTACAACAATCCTCTATTCAATTCTTGCAATGATAATCCACTGTTTCAAGATGACGTGGATGATTCTCTCACCAATTTGGAACCTCCACCCATATATGATTCTCAACCGATCTATGATGCTTATGATGATGATTTTAGCTCTGATGGGGATGATTATGATGATTTTACTTCCGAGTATCCCGACATGCCCACTTATGATGATTTTGATGAGGCTGATACTCTTTCGAGTGATTCTTCACATGATGAAGATCCTCCGCCATCCATGCTTAATCCTACTTTGGATGACTACTCATTTGAGGAAGACTTTTCTACCTTTCTCAATACTTACTTCCCTCATGAGAGTGATGCCCCTCCTTTAGACTTTGATGATTGTGTTCTTCATCCTTCTATGGATTTGAAGAAAATTCTTTCAAAGGAGAAGACACCGGACGACACCAACATCCGCAACACGTATGTTTTGACACCTCTTTGTCCACCTTCTGAGGACGAGGTTGTGCCTTTTCTTAGCGGATCTTCTTCAAATTCTGCTGAGCCTGAGTGCTATTTTCCTCTAAAGGAAAAGGTGTTCGACCCCGGTATCGATATTCTTCAGCCATCTCAGTATCCATCTGATGAAATAAAAGGAAAGATTTTTGGAACTATTGGAGATATGCTTGCAACACTTCACCCTTGCTCCCACCGTGCTCCATCTTTGCTTAAGGGAACCTTGCCTACTCTTCTTTGGCTTGCCTTGTTCGCCTTAAGCTTGTGTTATTTGATGGACGAAAACTATGTCTTTGATCCCGGTGGATGTGTTTCATGCTTCTCCCTTTGCTAATCAAGGTCGAGTCAGGCTCACGACTCGGTGAACAAAAATCAAGCGCTTCTTGGGAGGAAACCCATGTATCTATCTTTTAGCTATCTTTATCCTAAGTGTAGGGGAGACCCGTTGGTGTTTGCTATTTCCTCTCTTCTCATATTCAGGGATTCGATCTTCAAAGACACACTCTTGATGATTTTTGACGACTCGTGATTCCGTGTTTCCGTCTTCCCGGTTCTATCCTAAACTCTTTTGATTCTCTATTTTATATTTCTCAATATTAAAATAGGAATCTCGTTAGTTGTCTTTTCTTTAGCAAGATTTTAAACAAAGTGCACAATGTCCTAAGTGTAGGGGAGTTTACTCCCACATGCTTAAACATTGAGGACAATGTTTATATCAAGTGTAGGGGGACTTCTATCGAAGTTAAGTGGTCTTTTCCTTGTATTTGTCCTCATTTTAACCGGAAAATTAATTTTTCGACATTTTTCAAAATTTTTGATCTATTTTGGCCTATTAGTTTTTTCCCTTTGTATAGTTATTTTCTTTCTTTGCTAGAATAAATTTTTAATAAAGTGGTTTTAATTTTCAACGTTGTGAATCTTTTGACTCAACCCGAGTTTACTTATCTAAGTTTACTCTAGCTAGTATCCTTAACATGTTTAAGTCAAGTTTTGCTAGGCTTTTATATAAGGAGCTATAAAACGCGAAAGTCTTAACTCTCACGGGTTAAGAACAAGAACTTTTCGCAAGTTCCTATAATTGATCCTAGAGAGTCGTTTATCAAGGGAACTTTAAAATGCGATTTCTAAACTTGAAAAAGTCTAAGAATTTGCAAGATCCTATATATGACTCGAAAACCCAAAACTTTGATTTAATAGGCTAAGCATCCACGAGTCTCATTCCTTGATATTTTAAATTGTGGAGAACGAGAGATGATAGAGTCAATTATAAGTTTGGTATTCTCTCGTGAATTTATGTGAGTTAATTATAAGCCTATTCTCCCATCGCTTGCTAATAAATTTATCTGCAATAAATAAGGTTGTACGATTTGAAATGTTACTTAGCTTCTAGCCCAAGATCGTTTAAAAGTTGCTCGGTAATGATTAGAGTTCATAGCCAAGGCATAACTTATTGAAGCGGGATGCGAAGATTGGCGAGTCCGAAAATGCCCTAACAAGGCATGAGGGCTATATTTTGTTGCTAAAGATCCCAAGTGATGTGAAGAATCATTTATCAAAAATCAATATGAAGGATCGAGACACACGACGAAAACCAAGAACTCCCCAAAAGATCATGGAGAAATCTATCCAAAAAGGCCCTAACAAGGTATGAGGATAAATAATCCAAGTCCTAAAGGAAGTGGATCGTTGTATATCAAAGTCCAAAATAAAGATTGGAGAAAAATGAAGAAGTCGTGGTCCAAATATGAAGAATCTCTCAAAATTTCAAGTGAAGAAATTCCTATTATGAAGAGAAGACCATTATTTCATGAACGTCTCTCAAGATTTGAAGTATGAAGTCGCTGCCAAATATCAGTCTGAGAAAGGTCTCAAATCGTGAAGCGAGTTATGCCAAGATATGAACTTTATGAGGTCCCGAGAAGCAGTTTTAAAAGATTTTGTCCTTTAGCTAACTATTGATTAAATCGTCCCACTTTATTTTCAGCCTTAAGAACTATCGAAATAAGTCAACAATGCATCCTCGTGATCATTCAAGACAATAATAAAATATAAGAGATACACCTAGGAATAAGGGAGTCTAAGTAAATAATTGGGCCACATGAGTTCGTGTTAGTTTGCTAACTTATAATAACAATGATCTTGTTTTTAAGCTTGGTTTGGAGAATGTTAAAACTTGAGGATGATGATCATTCATGATATTTCCAAAACCTTAAGGTATGTTTTTGATTTCTTTACTTACTTTCCTCCTTTGAATGTTTATAATTTTCTATCTCTTTAATAAAGTCTAATGTGGATTGATTATGATGGAAAATGTAAAATCGTGCTTTGTAACTAATGCATTACATGAGGACATTGCAATGGTCAAGTGTAGGGGATTTGATAGGTGTGTAAACACCCATCCTTTTTACCACTTAACTACAATAATAACCAAGCTAAAACATGTATTTTACGTCGTAAATGTCGGAATTATGCGTGGTTTGTGTTTTTGTTGTGATTTAGGACGAAAATGTGAAAAGGTGAGAAAACACGGGCATTCACGGGCTTTTATCGAAGAAAAAGACAAAAGACGAAGTCAAGAAATCAAGAGTGCAAAAAGAACGGAAGTCCGAGACCAATTCTGAAGATTTATCGAAGAAAAAGTCAAAAGACGGAAGTTTACTAAAAGCCGAAGAACTCAAGTCTAATTTATTGAAGAAATTACAAGACGAGTTATTAATCCCGAGACAAAAGTCGAAGAATTAAGAAGACAAGGACTTAATGATAATTAAAGAAAGAAGAAAGAGGGGAGGAAGCTTCCACTAAGCACCTCCTTAATCCACTATAAATAGGATCCTTAGGCTTTCATTTTTTCTTGTTGGCTAAGTGTGACAATTAGCTCTTCCATTTTAATTACTTGCACATTTAAATACATGTCATTTACTTAATTGTATTGCACCTTAAATTCATTTAATTTCAAGTAAGTTTCCTTTTAATTGTTGTTAATCTTTACTTCTATTGTTCATCTCCTATCTACCTTTCTTGGTTAATCTTTAATCTTTATGCTTTATTGTTTATGTTCATGTTCTTGAGTCTTTATTAATTTGATTAAGTGGGTTTTGATTATTTAGATTATTATTGTTAGTGTTTTTGATTTGGTTTATTTGATTATCATTAGTTGATCATTTTTGGTTAGTCTTGCTTAATCTTTTTGTTTGATTTGATTAGTTTTTGTCTAGATTCGTTTCTCTTTTGTTTCCGTTTTCTTCGCTCTCTGTTATTTTCCAGGTTATTCCGAACCAAGCATAGTCATTCCGGATGAAGGCTGTGTTTTGAACATTCCGAATAAAGAACTTATTCCGGATAAGTGACATATTTCCGGATCAGTTGGTTATTTCGGACCAGCAACACATTCCGAACTAGTGAACTATTCCGGATGAACCCAAGACATTCCGAATGAAGGGTTTAGTCTAGAATATTCCGAATGAAGCAGTAAATTCCGGATCAGTAGATATATTCCGAACGAGAGGATTTATTCCGGATCAAACGAATATTCCGGATCAAACGAATATTCCGGATCAAGGGACTTCATTTGGAATAACTTGACATTCCGGATCAGTGCCATATTCCGAACCAAAGAAATATTCCGGATAAGGGGAATATTCCGAACCAGTGGAATATTCCGGATCACCAAACTTGCATTCCGAATCAAGGGTGTTCATTCGGAATATTCCGAGTGAAGGATTTATTCCGCATCAAGATTTTATTCCGGGTGAAGCATTATTCCGAGTGAAGGATTTATTCCGGATAAGTGACATATTCCGGATGAATAAATATTCCTGATGAGCTTAAATTCCGGATGAAGGAGTGATTATTCCGGATGAGCCATTTGTTCCGAATGAGTGTTTTATTTTGATTATTCCGAACGAAGAAGAATTATTCCGGGTGAAGGTGACATTCCGAACGAGTAATTATTCCGAGTGAGGTATTTTTAGTTTATCTTAAGTTTATGTTTTAAAATTGTTAAGCTTTACTTTTCCCACCTTTTTACTAAGTTGCACTTTAAGTTTACTTGCCTTAGATTTATTTTAAGCCTTGCCTTAGTTTAAGTTTTAGTTGCGTTTTAAGTTTGCCTTTAGGATAGTTTTAAGTTTGCGTTATTTACTTTAAGTGCCTTTTACTTTTCGTCACGTTTTAATTTCTCGTCATTTATTTTTAAATTAGAATTAGATTTTATTTATCTGCCCTTTACTTTAATAGTTTTTGCACCTTTAATTTTACTACAACGACACAACTATTGTTTCCACCAAAGACAGCTGAGTCGCACTTAAACCAGGAATCAATTCGATTAGACTTGGAACAACGAGATAATTTTCTTACTAGGCAAAATCCTTGTATCAGAGTACAACCCAACGAAGAAGTCTTTGTTTAGAATTTTGTTTTGTTAACAAGTACTTCAACGCGGAATGATCGGTATAGACAATGGTGGTGGAAAGGACAAGATAGGGGCGGAATTTTTCAAAAGCATACACTACAGCTAAAAGCTCTTTTTCGGTAGTGGTATAATGTAATTGAGCCCCCGTCATTGTCTTGCTAGCATAATGGATTGGTTGGAAATGTTTGTTAATTCTTTGTACCAAAACCGCTCAAATAGCAAAATCGCTAGCATCACACATCAATTCAAAATGTAACTCCCAATTAGGGGTAAATAAGACCGGTGCCTTAGTTAATTTATCCTTAAGAAGATTGAAAGATTCGATACACTCTTTAGAAAAGATAAAAGGAGTATATTTTTCCAAGAGGTGGGTCATCGGGCGAGCGATCTTAGAAAAATCTTGAATGAATCGACGATAGAAGCCCGCATGACCAAGAAAGCTTCTCACACCCTTCACGGTTGAAGGAGGAGGTAATTTAGCAATCACATCGACTTTAGTACGGTCGACTTCAAGACCTGCTTTGGAGATTTTATGACCTAGAACAATGCCTTCTTTGACCATGAAATGGCATTTTTCCTAATTAAGAACGAGACGAGTGTCTTCACACCGTCTGAGCATACGTTCTAAATTGGCAAGGCAAGTAGAGAAAGAATCACCATAGACCGAGAAATCATCCATAAAGACTTCCATAGTTTCTTCAACCATGTCATGGAATATAGCCATCATACACCTTTGGAAAGTCCCAGGAGCATTGCATAAGCCGAAAGGCATTCTTTTGTAAGCAAATTTTCCATAAGGATAAGTGAAAGTGGTTTTCTCTTGGTCTTTTGGATCGATGGGAATTTGAAAATACCCGGAGAAACCGTCTAAGAAGCAATAGTAGTCATTACTCGCTAAACGCTCGAGCATTTGATCCATGAAAGGAAGAGGAAAATGATCCTTACGAGTGGCATCATTGAGCTTGCGATAGTCGATGCAAACTCGCCAACCCGTGACAAGTCGAGTAGGAATCAACTCGTTGTTTTCATTGGGAACAACGGTTATTCCGCCTTTCATAGGCACACAATGGATGGGACTAACCCAAGGCGAATCCGAAATATTGTAAATCATTCCGGCATCTAGAAGTTTGATAACTTCTTTCTTGATGACGTCATGAATTTTTGGATTAACCCTTCTTTGGCTTTGGATTGCGGGTTTAAAGTCATCTTCCATGAGAATTTTATGAGTACAAAAGTTAGGATCAATTTCGCGGATATCGGAAATTTTCCAAGCAATTGCTTTCTTATGATTCTTGAGCACATCGAAAAGTCGAGATTTTTCATCCTCTTTTAAGTCCTTTGCAATGATGACAGGTAACTTCTTATTGTCTTCAAGGAAAACATATTCGATATGAGACGGTAAATCCTTAAGCTCTAAATCCGGAGGATTGGCGATGGAAGGTTTAGTCAAATTCGAATCATCGTTTATGAATTCCATAGGAGAAGGTGGAGAAATATGGTCCTCATCGAGAAGTTTCTCAATGGTATGAATGTCTTCTTCCCAATCGGTGGGAGAATCGTCATATTTTAAGTCCACATCCCCTAAAGTTGCTTCAAATTCTTTAAAAAAGAAAGTCACTTTCTCTAAATGGAGTTAGTGAGGGAGCAACAGAGGCAACGGCCTCAACAATGGGTAGAGAAGAAAAACCACTTTTACAAGCGTCTTTGAAGTGTTCTTCACAAGCCTCATCAAGTACGTCAATGAAATTAACGTTCTCGTGTTCATAAGGTTGCTTAGAAAGTTTACCCATGTTGAAGACGATTTTGTCGTCACCAACTCTCATGATTAATTCGCCTGCGGCTACAGCAATAAGAGTGCGACCGGTCCTCAAGAATGGAAGTCCAACGATTAATGGAACACGGGGATCCATTTCGTAGTCAACGACAACAAAATCCTCCGGAAAGGTGAATTTGTCGACACCGACGAAAACGTCTTCGGCTATCCCCACCGGATAAGCAACCGTACATTTAGCTAATTCCAATGTCATTCGTGTGGGGACTAGCTCGGGTAGAGATAATTGTTTCCAAACACTTAATGGCATTAAGTTGATACTAGCACCTAGATCGGCTAGGGCCATACAATTCTCTACCCTGGGAAAATTGCAAGGAATGAGAAAGCGACCCGGATCACCAAGTTTGGTTGGTAATTTCCTTAAGAGAACCGCGGAGCAATTCTCATTAAGTTGGGTTTGAGCAATATCAAGGAGTTTTTCCTTATCACTAAGAATATCTTTAAACATTTTAGCATATTTAGGCATGTGAGTGAGAGCCTCGCCAAAGGAGATGTTGAAATTCAATTGTTTAAACATTTTAAGAAAGTTTGAAACTTGAATATCATCCTTGTTCTTCAACTTCTCTTTCCTCAACCTTGAAGGATAAGGTATATCAGGTTGAGATGAAGGCTTTGGAATGGAATTCTCATTCACATCCTTGGGTGGTGGAAGGGTGGAAGTAGAAGGTGGAGGAATTGGAGAAGGGGGCTCGTTATCCTTTGTCACAATCACCGGTGTAGGTTTAGGAATCTCGGGTTCCATATAACCTTTTCACTTCGGGTGGTGATTGATTTCATCTCCCCTCTTGGATTAGCAACGGTGTTACTCGGAAGAGAACCCAAAGCAGAGGATTGATTACTTGGGAAGAAACTAGCCATCATATCCCTTAAGTCATTCGTTTGACTGCTTAAAGAGTTTCGCATGTCGGTCCTAAGCTCGGCTCGAAGATCATTCCTTTGTTTTGCCATGTCACCTTTCAAGTTGATAAGTTGGCTCTGAAGATTCTTCACCAGCGCGTCATTAGTCCTCATGTACGTTTCAACCTCTTGATTATATGTCGTGGGTTGGTTGGAATGGGGAACTTGGTAAGCGGGTTGTTGATAAGTGGTTTGTTGATAAACTTGATTATTTCCTTGAGGTTGATATGGGTTTCTTTGGGTTTGATATTGATTAGGAGCTCGAGGTTGGTTTTGATTGATGCGATTGAAGTTGTTTTGGTTTTGAGGAGGAAAACCGGGTGGTGAAAGAAAGTTGCTTGAACGATAACTTAGCAAATTGCGGTCACCATGAGGACGAGCTTGATAGTCTACCGTGGAAAAGGTACCGTTAGCCGCATACACGTTTTCCGGATTGTCATGAGTAGAAGGAAAATCGGTGTATGAATGAGAACCCTCGCAAATCTCACAAGAAGGTGTTACAGCTTTGACTTGTTAAAATTGGTTCGTAGCCATGGTTAAGAAATTTTTGTTCATCTCGGCTATTTGGCGGGTAAGTTCAGTTATCTCGGGGTTTGATGAAGTGGAAGAAACATTGGCCCTCGGGTTATTTCTTGAAGATGCGGATGAATCCCAATTTTTGTGGTGAGTGGTCATATTCTCTATAAGCTCTCTACACTCCTAAGGTCTTGTCTTCATGAATGTACCACTGGCGGCAACATTAATCGTATCATGATCACGAAAAGTTAAACCATTGTAGAAAGTATCAATCAAAGTGACGGGGAGCATATTATGATTAGGACAACGATCGATCAAGACATTATAACGTTCACAAGCATCAAAAAGCGACGCATCAGGTTCTTGAGTGAAACCACTGATTTGATTACGAAGACTAGTGACCATGGAAGGTGGAAAGTAGCGCGACAAATTTTTTTGAGTCATTTCGTCCCATGTATGAATTGAGCTTTTGGGAAGACGATCAAACCATTTTTCGGCATGGTGGGATAAAGTGTGTGGAAAAAGATGAAGGCGAAGAAAATCCATGGAAACACCGGGCAATTTCATGCTTTGAGTGACGGTTATGAATTTATCGAGGTGTTTGTTGGCATCATCATCCGGTAATCCGCGAAATGGACAAGCGTTTTGAACTTGTTGGATCATGTGATGCTTCAACGAAAATTCAGGAGCCGTGATTTGCATCGGCGCAATCGGTCCTCCATGTCCGTTCATAGTTGGTTGACAAAGCTCCTCCATCGTACGAAGGTCGGGTTGAGGGACATTGTTGTGATTGTTGTTATTATTCAAATTGGGGTGAGATGGGTTGTTATTATTATGCACACCAGCCATATCTAAGTCTCTACGAGTCTCAGGCTCAGAATAGGACGTAGATCGAGTACGCATACACTAAAATGAAATACAATATTTTTGGTTTTTTTATCTTTTTTATTTTTTTGGATTTTTGAAAATTATATTTTTTTTAGGATTTTTTGGAAATTTTTGTGCTTGAAATTAACGTTCCCAAAAGAACGGATCCCAAAATCCAATTTTTCTCACTAAAACCGTTAATCTTTATGAAAAGAGCCGACAGCGGCGCCATTTGATTTAATTGGTTTTGCATATGTGTACTCAATCGTTCTCGATATCTAATCGAATTGATTACGGTTTAGGGTGGAATTATTGGTATTGGTTACTAAAAGGGGGAGCTTTAGATTATCTATTTTAAATTAAATGACAAGATAGCAAAACTAAGATTAAATGAAATGAAAAAGTAATAGAAGTAATTAAAAACTAAATTAAAAGTAATTTTAAAAATAAAGAGAAAAGACAATTTAAAATTAAACCCGAAAAAAATTTAAATTATGAAAACTCTAAAATTAAACTAAGACAAAACAATTTTAAAATAACACTAAGTAAAAATGACGGGAAAAGATTAATTTTAAAACATAAAATAAAAATAGGAAATAAAACAAAAACTTGTGAATGGATCGTAGCTGGGATCGTGGCACAGATCGCAGTCCAGATCGTACTCTTGGATCGTACTCAGTGATCGCACTAAGTGATCGCACTCAGTGATCGCACTCGCACTCAGTGATTGCACTCAGTGATCGCACTCAGTGATCGCACTCAGTGATCGCACTCAGTGATCGCACTCAGTGATCGCACTCAGTGATCACACTCAGTGATCGCACTCAGTGATGACACTCAGTGATCACACTCAGTGATCGTAGTGACTGATCACAAGTAGAAACCCTTAGGTTTATGTGATCACCAAACTAGATCGTAACAAATAAACCCTTAGAATATTACGACGGTACACAAAAAAGCAAATAAGCTATAACCGAATAAGCACTTTAACAATAAGCAATTACCAAAAAAAGTTAATTAAAACAATAATAAGAAGAATTAAATAAGCACAAATTTAAAAACCTTTAAAACACTAAATAAACAAGATTTATAAAATAACTTTTAAAAGATTAAACTTTTGAAAACACTTTAAGAAAATAAGCTAAACACAAAATAAACCAAAAAGCATAATAAGCTAAAAGCTTAAATCGTATATGAAGTTTGATAGGAACAAAAAGATAAACTTTTTGATCAAATAAGCATTAAGATTAAACAAGATGCATCATTGATCCGAATCAAAATCAAATCAAGAACAAGAAAGGTAGAATAAGATAGATGATGAAAAACTTGAACTAGAACTTTTAGATTAAGGATTCAATTACAAGATTAAATGAAAAGCTTAAAACTTGAAAGAAAAGATGAAAGAAATCTAGAGAGAGAAAGTAGAATCACCTACTTCTCTCTAAATATATGAAACCTAAAAAAATGAAAAATGACAATCTAACTAACACCCTCCTAATGAAGCATTAGGAGGGTATTTATAGGAGAAGGGAGTTGGTAGGATGCTTCCTTCTTTCTTCCTTTTGTTTTCTCGTCTTTTTAAATGACTCGTCTTTCTCGACTTTGTCTCGGGATTAGTCGAATGATAATATGAACTCGTCTTCTATTTTTCTTCTTTTAGTAGAATTGGTTCTTCGACTTTGTTAAACTTCCGTCCTTAGACTTTTTCTTCGATAAATCTTCAGAATAAGCCTTTAACTTCCGTTCTTCTTGCACTTTTGATCTTTTGACTTCGTCTTTTGTCTTTTTCTTCGATAAAAGCCCGCGAAAGCCCGTGTTTTCTTCCTTTTTCATATTTTTGTCCTAAAACACAATAAAAACACAAACCACGCATAATTCCGCCTTTTACGACATTAAATACATGTTTTGGTCTTGTTATTATTAGAAATAAGTGGTAAAAGGATAAGTGTTTTCACACTTATTAGCCAGCACTAAAAACATTGCGAGCGGTACCTTCCACGGTACATGGTATGTTCAATTTCCCAATGCAAGATGGAGTGATCACCATCCGCAACATAGATATGCTCGAAGGGGGGTAGCAGCACTTCCAGCCATAGTGCAAAAAGGAAGGACGCAGGTAGGAGTCAACGCAACACGGAATCTAGCTCACGAATGAAGAGAAGGAGATGTATCTCGGAATATTACAATGCTAGGAGTATATTTGTGCGCGAGGGCTC
Organism: Glebionis coronaria; assembly: GCA_025667525.1. NCBI lineage: Eukaryota > Viridiplantae > Streptophyta > Magnoliopsida > Asterales > Asteraceae > Glebionis > Glebionis coronaria. The sequence goes on along the minus strand of CM046877.1, from coordinate 369,207,199 downwards.
ACCGTTGGGGCTCCCATGGGCCCTCTTTGTGACAGGTTTCACAGGAAAGGGAGGACCAGATGCAAGCTTTATCCTCACAAACCAGGGTGATATAGAAATTACCTAGGCATTGTTGTTCGACTTCCCCACAACTAGCATTGAAGCAGATTATGAAGCCCTCATAGCAGGTCTAAGATTGGCACTCAGAATAGGTATGAAGAGCCTAGTGGCCTACACATACAACCCTTTAGTGGCGAGCAGGGTCGCGGGGTCATGCGAGCCACGAGGGCATATTCTAATCCAATACACGAAAAAAGTGAGAGACATAACTAGGCAGTTCGCGGAGTTTGCTATGCGAAAAGTTTCAGAAGAAAATGACGAAATCTCAGCTGACATGGATCAGTTATCAATTCTGAACATGGACAAACCTCCTAGTCACGTGCTAGTTGATTTTATCTTACGCAAGAACATAAACGCGAATCCTGAGGCACAAACATGGATGACGCCTATTAAAGAGTTCTTGACACATAATACATTACCAAGCAATGGCAGGAAACCTAGGCAAGTGCAAGTGAGAGCTAGGAACTTCAAATTCATCAGGGGAACACTGTATATACAATTAACTAATGGGCGAACACTGCAATGTCTAGCGACAGAGCAAGTACGGGCGGTCACGGAAGCTACACATATAAGGGTATGCCCGTGTGGTCCGATAGCTATGGTCGATGAGATTACTCGCTCAGGGTATTTTTGGCCATTTATGCATAAGGATGTCCGTAAAAGGGTGGCGCTATTTCTGCGATGTCAGACAAACTTGGGTCGTAGGAAAAATCCTAACATGATCACTGGGCCACCCTCAACAAAAGGCGCGAAGGGAAATGGAATACTCTCGAGACTTGGGCATGCTATTGGTTCCCTGACCACATAAATAGGGAACATGGCGCGAAGGGTAGCAGCAATACTCCAATCTCAAGGTAACCTCTAGCAGCGACGCAGAGGAGCCATCGTTCCTTCAGCCATGATAATTGCTCGTACTATGCGACAGCAGTATCTTGCGAGTGGACTATCGATAGCGCGAAGCATGCAGCGTCGTGGTAAAGGAAACAACGGACTCTCAAGGGCTAGGATGAACGCAGATAGCTATGAGAAGTCGGTAGCCAGTCCCACGAAAGGTGACTCGAGAGATAGCCAGGATTTTGGACAATATTCTCCTTGAGATGCCACATCATTAGCATGGATCATTCCCTTGGCTATTGACAGCCCCCAATAAAGATCCATGTATTTTTTCTTTTTTCAGTGGTTTTAGGATTTCCCTTTCATGTTCTTTGTTTCAGCATTTGCAAAAGTATGAATAAAACACTGTGGTTCCTAGCTAGTTCCGCAGTCCAAACTATTTCTTTTTTATCTTTTATGCATAAGAGTATTTTTTTCTTTTCTAAAATACATAACTTTGGCCCGCCGGTGTACATGTACAATAAAACTTTTCCAGGTGAAATAAGAGGAGTAAGTTTACCCTACTAATTAAACTTGTCACGTAAGAGGGATGCACCCCTTGTGGCGCCGGATCAGGTATCCTTTGTTAGGCAGCTTATAACAAGACGTTGGTTTAAGTGTAGCATTACTCATACTTTATGACGGATATGCACAAGACACAGTGTGCACGCCTAACAAACATGTAATTTTCTATGACGTCGCTTATGGTAGTAGTGGCAGGTCTACACGTAATGAACTTTCAGCTCACCCATAAGTTCAGAGTCACACTTCAACGAATGTACTCATAAACAGGCGTTCACACTCACAATCCCAAGCGTGGGTACATAAACCTGGACATATATATACGAATGAACATGAACATAGCGCAATACGCTATGTGATTACAAACGCACAGGTCACTATAAACATTATACAAGTTCTTAGTTTACAAATTAAATGTACAGGGCTACAAGGGAAAGTGTATTTTATAGAAGGTCGCTCGCTGACAACGACCTCTTTAACCTGCGATGCGATGGGTTCAGTGATACACGATGGTGTACCCACGCCTCCCTCATATACTGCAGTGCGCGCGTTTGATATACATCGATGGCAGGCAGACTCACCGGTACACCATCAGATCGGCTCGGGTGCGCTAAGCCGAGACCGATGGCAACACCTTTGGTCGAAGTCTGGTTCTTTTTTGCAACACGTCTCACATGTTGCTTCAAATTGTCTTCCAACGAAATCATTATCGACACCCCAACAATATGGAAAGGGACTTGTAGTTGGGAGATATCTGGCTCAGCCATGGCATGAGGATCTTCTTCCATTTTTTCTGCGGAGTGACTCGCTAGAGTAAGTCCTGGCATGATCACGCTTATGGGTTGATCTTGATCTTTTTCAATAACGTCTATGGTAGGAAGAGGGAGGCCTTCTAGTCTATGGAATGCGGCATCAAAGATCTCTTATGCGTACTTGGAATAGATTTCGCTACCCTCCAAAGGTCCTATCAATAAATTATCTTTGAAGGCGCGCTGAAATGCGAGGATTTGTCCTAGTAGTTGCGCAGCATCGAAAGTATCCTTGATCGCTTTATTAAGGTTGGGTAGCTCCACGACACCCTTGGCAGCTAGTGGCAGACCATGCTTTATTAACCATTGATTCTCAGCACGCACTACTGTGAGGTGCGGATAGAGCTCCTCATCAAAATCCATGCTCATGTACTTCAGAACTTCTGCCTTCTTGGCCATGTCTTTGTGACAGTTGGCAACGAAGTTGTCACAGTTTGAAGTAAGGGCACTCATACCTCCTCCAGCTTAACCATGGCCCAACGGTTTTAATCCTGTTGCCTCGCGCGAAGGCGACGCTATCGACTAATAGACTCAGATAATGACACCTTCTCCTCCTCTAGGTACTGGATGGATCCGGCATTTATACTGGAAACAACACGCAAACGTGCGAGTTCAACCTTGGCACATACAAGCTCGTGGTCTTTTTGCTCTGTCGCTTGTTTGATTTTCATGACAACTTGTGCCAGACGCTCAGACAGGTATGACACCTTCTTTTTCAAATGCGAGGCTAATGTCACTTTCTGCGACGCGACTGTGTCCAACTTAGTCATTAGCATTTCGTCAGATAGATTGCTTAGGAGTTGGGCGCGCCCATGAGGGGTTATATTTTGGTGGAAGTCCGCACATTCAGTCACATTACTCAGTGTGCAGGAGCGCACGCACTTCCAGGGAGGAAGGAATCTTGTGTATTTCGAGGTGATGGTGTTAATTTTGGTCGCTACAATATGTGGGCTGCAAATTTGACATCCTGCAAGTGTTAGAAAGGGGCTCCTTTGTTTAAAATACAATAAGGAGCGGAATTGAGATATACCTAGATGCATGCGTAACTTCATGTGGCCTTGAAAGCATGCCCCATGAAGAAGTATCGATGCGCAGTCTGGTGTGCAGTGTCCTGCTTCTCTTAGGAATTTGATCTTTTGGGGAGCACAACAACCTTTTATAGCTGGGGATAGGTATGAACTCTTCTAAGGGACCAACGCGCGAGCTTCCTCGTGGTTCGATTCTTCTGACGACGACTCCATGATGCACGACACATTCCGAATGGGAGTGGCATTTAGTGCAACTGTTCTCTATGTACCTCTGCTGGTCGTCGGGGAGGGGTACTCCAGCACTACGGTGCATTGACCCACGCGCCATCCATTAGATAGCTTGAATAGCGTGAAGGGTCGAGCATGGTTGCGGTGCAAGGATGCTCAGGCTTCATAAGCTGCGTATAAGTTAGCTTTGCAAAAGTGTGAGGAGTATCTGAGTATATACCATACGCCATTTTGAATTTTTAAATCTTTTTAAAACATGATTTCTTACCATGATTAAAGTCATCAAAGTATTGTGGAAGGTGGTTTGCAGGAAGAGTTGACGTATGACTCAGCCCTAATGCATATAGTAGCGCCTCTAGGTATTCTTGCATTGGTATCCGATCGGCATTAATTATCTGCGCATCTGCTTCATTATATGTGCCAGAGATAGGGTGGTCATCTTTCATCATAGTGTCGGGGGTGATGAAATCATAGTCGAACGAGAATACAACCTTGTCTACCCAGAAAAATTTGTCAGACCATTTCTTTAGAGAATCTACCTTCACCTTATAACATTCTAATTGGCCAGGGCGTTTTGCGAAGGATATCCACCCGTTTATCCTCGAGGGTCGATAGAAGGCGCAAAACAGATTTATGGTTGGGAATATTCTTCAGTAGGCAGTTTATCTCGAAGTTTGAGATCTTCGCCGCGCCGATACAGTGCAGCTGTGAGAGGTGTTGTTGTAGTAGCTTAGCACGTCTGTCAGAAAACGGCTTAGAGGTATGCGATTGTTGGAAAACTCGAAAAACCTGGTGTATACACCAATTTTTCCAGCCGGGAAGCTTCCTATGTGTGCTTGTGGATCTAACACGGTCGGATGGAGATCTGTGGGTATATGGTACTTGGAAACAAAACTGGAAAGTTCTTGTTCTGATATACGGGACGTCACATCAAATAGTTGTGCCACCATTTTTTCCTCTTACTTCAGTTGGGTACAAAGGAGAACTGTTTTCTACTGTGGTGATTAGTTCTTGTTGTTTTCAACAATGGTGGAAGGATTTTTTGGAATGAAAGAAAGAAGGTTGAAGGTCTATCACACTACATTTATATACACTCTCGACATATGGGATCTTGCGAAGTGTGTCCAACGAATTGCTTCATCCTACGTTGTTGGTTAGTTGGTCCTTCTGACGTAGGTAATGCCTTTCGCGGTTCCCAAAGAAAGGTAGTACTAGTGGAGTATGACGTGGATGCATATTTAAAAACTCATTTCATGAGTGTTTTACATGAAATTTCTTTTTATGAATGTCTGCGAGGGGGCCTTAGATATTCATAGTCTAGTAGCCGCGGTTAGCACCTGTGACCACTAGACTAGGGGGACATGATGACGTATAGTCCCTAGTCAGGCTGGATAGTCCGACTTACAGGTCCTACCCGCATCCATCAGGGATGAATTGATACTTATGCGATGTGCGCACAGCCCAGGAGGCCCGGTAAGTCGCTGTCGCACATACGGTTCATTGCTTAAACCATGTCCTCATCGCACTGCCATAGGATTAGACCAGAATATAATCTATCATATAATAATATATTCGCCTAAGGAAAGAGGATATACACTTACCTCAGTTATGCGATAAAGATCAATCTATTTGAGTCATTATCCTTTGCTTTGGCCGCAAGAGTAGGAGAGCCCAGCCAGGACTCTCTAGGATATAAAAGGAACCCCATAGGTTCCACAAAGGTACGATACACACAATACCCTAAACACTATACTCTCAAATCGATTACTTACTCTCACGCCGGAGTCTAATCATGGGTCACAAACCCACGGTAAGCCTAACGGTGTATGTTTAGTGCACATGGTCCTTAAAGTGAGTTTCACTTGGTGCAAGAGCCGGAGTCCACAAGACCCCAAATTAAGCCTAATTCGGGTCAAGCTCGATCCATCCAACTTTTGTATCAACATGTTTCATGCATTAGATAAGTTATTTTAATACATGGATTTTGGATCATATTTTATGTTGTGGTTATGTGCTTATATGAGTTGTAGGATCTATGTGCTTATTTGAGTTGGTAGACTGATGTGTTATGTGTCGTATTAATTCTTATAAGTGTCATCATAGGAGGGAGTGCATTAGTGAAAGGGGACTGGTATAAGTATGGTGGCCAACATAGTTATACAAGTACCACGACATCAATGGATTCCTAAGTATGGTTGCATGAAAGAGGGTTAATACATGCTTGTATAGTATATGTTGGATGGATTTGAGTGTATGTACGCCTATGCCTATATATGTAAAATTCTTTTCTACTTATCGGTTGTATTCTTGGGATGGTTTGCTAGCTCGTTTCTCTGTGAGATGTTCAACTTTCGTAGTAGCGCATTTCTCGAGTCCTCATTTCACGTGTTTGTTTATGCGGTACTTTTGGTGTAAAGGCTATTGAGATAGTTTAAGATTTTTATTTTCTTTGCGTTTGGGATAACGGTATCTTTTGTGTTGAGTCTTACATGGTAAAAAATTGGAATTTACAAAGAGTTGAAATAGTTGTTGGTAGTCGGTGAGAAATAAGGGTAAAGTTTCAGTAGCGTGGTTAAACAAAAAGATATATAGAAATTAAGATCCACTTATGATCTCAGGGGATTGGTTTAAGGATTTAGGGGTGATTAATGAGGTTTAGAGGGTTAGTGCATAAAGGCGTAAAACAGTCTGATTTTTTAAGTCTGTCTTATGTCGACGGTTCCGGGAAGTAGGTAGCACCTTTGGTCGAGTTTCTTTTATTAAAAACTTAGTCCAGAGAGTCTATTTTTCAAAAATGTAAGGTTCGTCGAAAATGGAGTTCGGGAAGGTCATCAAAATGTTTTTACAATAACAGTGCACTATTCAGGAATAAATTTAGATTTCGAGAATTTGAGTCTAAACGTAACAAAACAGATGAGATAGCCAAAGATTTTTGATCTGGGAACTCTTTATAATGTATGTAAAAGGACTGGAGTTTTTCAATAAAAGTTATGGTGTTTAGGTCGGACTTTTGGTGACAAACATTTAGCATGTACATAAAATTAGTTTTGGTAAAAACGACTTTTGGCGTAGAGACCAAACAGAGGGGTTAAACGTGTAAGTAGAAAGCGAAATTTGTTTTTGGAGTTTTTAGATCATAGGACAACATAAATTCATTAGGATGGGAGTCAAGTGTGGTGTTAAGTTCGGTTCATGTGGTCGTAATACGTTTCGGTTGTCGTTAGGTGCTTCTTGTGTCATTGGTCCGTTTCCATGGTTCGTTTGGAGTCGATACATGTTTATGTTAGAGTATCTTTTGGAGTCTCATGGTTTTGGTTCATATTTTTAAATTCATTCACGTAAACTTGCATTAGTTGTCCATGGGTTTGATCCGTTATCCGAAGTTGGGGGTCCTAAAATTTGTCGTGAACTTATATTCATTGGGAGCGTTGTTGTAGTCATACGGATAATCCAGTTACGTTCTTATGATAGAGATGAGTTGGGATAGAATTTGAGAGTTATTTCGACCTTAGAATACGTGGTTATGTTTTGATGAGTTTTGATTTATGGTATTTATGAGTAAGACTAAAAATCAGGGTGACGGTTTCAAACCCGTCAAGTTATGTGACGGCTCCTAACTTGGTTTCAAGACAGTTCTTGTTTGATGAGTTGCGAGATTTAGTTAGGTTGGTTACATAAATTTATGGTTTTAATAAGTTTCCTCGCGGATGATTAAGGCTCATGTGTTGTTGGTTGAGATTATTTTAGTATAAACTGAGTTCACATTTGAACGTGAAGTTTTTATCAAGGATATGTATACTCGTTTGTTTGCTGAGAATAAGTTTGAGTTTGGGAGTAAATCTCGGGACGAGATTTCTATTAGGAGGGAGTGATGTGACAACCCTAGATTTTGAGATTCTCCACTAGTGACTGTTTGACTTTAATTTTGTTCTTAGTGTTCGTTTATGTGCTATATGTTTATATTTAAGCCTTTGACTGGATGTTAGACATCGTACATGTAGTGCGTAGTACATTATATAATGTTATGATGGGGATAGTTCGTGCTCATGAGTTCACTTGGATGTAACTATGATAGAATATGGTGTTATTTTATGTTTTTACGTATACGTATAAGTATTATAGTAGATCGTATTTTTACGATTTAGGGTTTAGCGTTTAGAGGTCTCAGATGAGGTATTTAGTCACGGGAATAATTTACGGGATGGTTTTAATTCATTTAGGACTTAGTTATAAAGTTTATTTCATATAGTTCTCGCTATAGACACGCTATTGTTGTGATGATATTCATACGCCGCGCCCCATATTCCGCCATGGTGGGGTGTGACACATACCATTCTTATGTCACCACAATCGTAACCGTCATGAATAGAGATGTTTTGGGTAAGTGTATGTCACCATGAAATCCATTTTGATGTACAAATCCATTTTGCTCCCCCTTAACATATGCCACGATATTCGAAAACATTTCGCACATGTCGTGATGAGCCAACACATTAAGTAAACCATTATAGATCTCAATATTAAATCACATTTTCTCCCCCATATTAAAAATATTAACCCAATCGATGCTTTTAATATCAATTGATTTAATGAAATTTTTAGAAAATTTAGGAAGAAAAATGCAAATCCGATTATCTTCATGATTTTTACAAGCTCCCCCTCAAATTAATGAGGGTGTACTTGATACGTAAATTAAGTACCTTTTAAACACGAGTGTAAGGTACTTATCACGTGCAAAGATCATATATGATAATGTATTCACAAGATTAATAGTGTACGAGGTTGGACCTGAATGATGGGAACATCATGTGATATAATCACGTGGTTCTTGTTGGCAAATTTGGACTCCTCGTCATGTATGAAGTTATCTCTTGACACCATGTGTACGATTGTTATCGTTGTCTTGACACCAATTTGTGAAATTGGCATTTTTGGCATCGAAGATTCTGAAAGCTTGATAGTTGCCCCCCCCCCCCTCAATTGTTGATCCATGTTCTATCAAAAGAGCTGTAGTTGTCGTTTGAGTAGTCGCATAGTCGAGTATGTAGATATCAATTGTAAATTGCTACTGTATGTAGACATGATAACTTCATAAAAACAAGATTTCTTAGGTTTTAACAAATAAATGCACTGATGCGTACATATATTCGTGTTAGATTGTGTTATTACGTAAACACGATCCCTTACATGGTTATAAAATAAACCATGCCCGAGAAAATTAATTTCCTTTGTTGAGTTAAAGCTTTCCGGTGAAATGCTTGACTTGAATATGAAAGGGGGGTTACTATCTGAAATAATAGCAAGCCATATTGAGCATGTTTAAATCACTTAAACTTCTGCTCGAACTTTATTTACAACCCCGTGTCATTATTGAACGACATTTCTAGGATCGTAAATATTATCGATTTCAGAAGACATGCCCTTTTTGAAAACCAATTACATGAGCTAAATATTTTGAATTTCTTACGAAACGAGCTCAAGTCCGAGAAGTTGTAAACTTCCCGCTGTTAAGGATAAGTTACCATCGGCGATAAACTTTCCTTTTAACTTAAGAACGAGTCCTAAGTTGATATTTACTTAGAAGTCGTTTTCATGAGCTTGAAAACTTTTGAATGTTTTAACGTAAAGCTCATGACCAAGAAAAATTAATTTCCAGTTATGAGGAAAAGTTCTCTTATTTAAAAGATGCAATTTCCTTTTTGAGCTTAAAACTTTGAATGTTTTATTACAAGCTCATGACCGAGAAAATTTAATTTCTCGTTATGGGGATAAGTTATCATGAAAGATAAGCTTTCCTAAAATTAAAGTCCGAGTTATAGTCTGATATTTAACTGTAAATCATTTTGCATGAGCTTAAAAAACTTGGAATGTTTTTAATAGAAGCTCATGCGCGAGAAAATTTAATTTCTCGTTGTGAGGATAAGTTTATCATCGGCGATAAACTTTCCTTTTCTTTGAAGTCCGGGGCATAATCTGAGATATAATTATACGCCATTTACACAAGCTTAAAACCTTTGAATAGTTTTAATGTATGCTCGTGTCTGAGAAAATTTAATTTCTCGTTTTGAGGGTAAGTTATCGTTGACGAGATAAACTTCCCTTTCTTTGAAGTTCGGGTCATAATCTGTAATGTGATTATGAACCATTTTACACGAGCTTAAAATGTTTGAATAGTTTAATGTAAGCTCGTGTCCGAGAAAATTTAATTTCTCGTTTGTGAGGATAAATTTATCATCAGCGATAAACTTTCCTTTCTTTGAATCGCGGGTTACAATCTGTCATGTGACTGCAAACTGTATACACGAGCTTAAAACTTTTGAATAGTTTTAATGTAAGCTCGTGTCTAAGAAAATTTAATTTCTCGTTTTGAGGGTAAGTTATCGTTGCATAGATAAACTTCGCTTTATTTGAAGTCCGGGTCATCGTCTGTCATTTGACAATGAACCATATTTTTGTAAGTTTAACCACAAGTCCCCTGAGACATTTGATTCTTAGATATCAGCTTTTGCAGCAACCAAACTCTGAGAGTGTCTTTAGTTGAACGGTACACAACGATTGGACCGCTTTGTTCTTGTTGAACGTTGACTTTGGTACCTGCATTCTCATTAGGAGTTTGTATGGTTTGATATGGGTTAGCGATATCTATTGTAGAACCATGTGAGAGTTCACAGTCAACCTTGGTAGTGCTAGAGGGAAACATCCTTCCTTTAGGAACCCATTTAAGATTACTTGATTTGATAATCCTACCTGTGGGTTGCCACCTAAGATTGGATCTAGGCGACATGGTTTTCTTATGCACATCGGAAGACTTAGCGGTAGAAAACCTATTTCCTTTAGGAATCCCTCTTTTAGCACTTGAGTTCAGCTCCTTCAAGAATTTAGTTACACAAGCCGCATGATTTTTCGTGAAGACACTTTTCATGCATACGGAACAAACACTGTGTTTGAGGTCCGAATGAGATCTAGAAATCCTAGCTCTAGCTTATGTCCTTTTCATAGGTTCCTCTACATAGTGATTATTAGGCATGCTATTTGACCTATGTTGTGGCATATTCTTAGAATTATACCTAGAATCACTAGTAGAAGTCTTGTTTGTAGGTTTTGCATAGGCTGATTTGATTACATTAGGCCTAGATAGTGGAGTGACTGGTCTAGAAAGATGAACCATATCAACTTGGGAGGCAAACCGCGGTCTCGAGGATTTTGTTCGCTCGGATCTAAATGCAATCGGTTGTCGAACAGACTGATTTCTAGGCGGTTTCACCAAGATTGATGGTTTTTCAAGCTTAGTGTCCACACTAGTGCTCTTAATTTTCCTTAGCTTGTTTTTAGAGCAGCTATAGCAAAAACGTTTTTCTGAACCTGAGCCTTTAAATCAACATTTTTAGTAGTTAACAAGGTCATTGACTCTAGAGTTTTAGACCCCATCTCTATGAAAGAATTATTTAACACATTGCAACGCTGTTTTAAGGTCTCGTTTTCCTTTTGTAATATATCTCGGGATGCCAACTTAGATTCAAGTAAATTAATTTGTTTTAACAAATTATCATTTTTAGCTTTAGAATCTAAATTTTTTTGATCCAGTTTTCATTCAAGAACAACGTTCGATTTTTCATGTTTTTCAAAATATGTTTCAAATTTGTCCTTTTTCTTGGAAAATTCAAGTGTGGCATCCTCAAGATCTTTTGATTGTTGAGCTATTATCATTTCAATCTCTTCAATCCTAGAAGAAGAATTGGTTAAAGAAGCAGTCGTAATACATTTATCGTGATTTACTACAACATTCTGAACAATCTCTCCCCCATTATGACTCACATCGGATGGATTAGAAGTGGTATAACTATCACCCTTTTCTATCCCATGTTTGTCATAAATAAGTTCGGAATGCTCAACATGTTGTATTTGTACCGTATTTGTAGGATCTTCGTTAGATATGGGTATGGTGTCATCATAAGAGATGTCTATAATATTCCCTGACGTGCTGCTCTCATTGTTATCCAAAGCGGTCTCCTTTGTGTCATCCATATGACCATTTTTCTTGTGCATCTGCATCTGATTTTATTTCTTCCAATTATCATAATCAAGTTGAAGTCGTGATCTTTCTTGAAACAAATGTGTAAGAGAGTTCATGTATTTGAACAAGGTACTACGAAAGTCTTGAATCTCGGTATGCATGTCTTCAAGGAATGACTTGCAGAGCACTGAATTTTCTTTCTTAGCAACATCGAATTGAAGAAAAATCCATAATTTTTTTAAAAGAACTTGAAGTGCATATACGGATTCAATGTGATTAAAGTCTTCTTTGTCAAGTTGTTGCTGAAAAATATCCAAGTTTATCAGCATAGCCTCAATGAAGAAAGGAGCATCTTGACCAAAGACTACCACAAAGGGTGGTCCATACTCGAGCTTTGTAAGCTCATCGAGATGACATTCAAATTGTCTAAATAATACATGACATATTTTTCTTGCTTCTTCTTGCATCTTCTGCAATTTTCCTCTCGAGATGTCGAACTCAACAAATCCATTGAAATTCGATGACAAATGAAGGTAAGGTTTACTTATCGATCGAGCAATAATAGAAAGTAATTGTGTTTGTTGTTGTCGAAAGAACAATACGGAGTTTTTCAATTCGTGGAGAAACCAAAAAATAAGTTCGCGGGATTTACAAACCACAGAATAAACCGTAAACATTCTTGATTCCTTGATTTGTGAAGAAAAGTTGATTAAATCCCTTAATTATGTGTTCTCGAGAAACCAAAAAATCTAAGACCAAATAACTCACACGAAATTTTCTAAATCACGTTTTGGAAAAATCTCGGAATATTTGTGAAGATTTCGCTATGTATAAGTCAATAATCTAGGAATATATGTCAAGTGCAGATTTCGGAATAATCTTGTACTAGAAAAGATCTCGCAATAATCCGTATGCAAAGATCTCGCAATATCTTCAAACATCTCACAATAACCGAGAAAGATAGATCACGCAATAATGAAACATCTCGCAATGTCCTTTCAAGGGATTCCGCAATGTCAAAATAGCTAAAGATTCCGCAATGTCTTGAGTTACTGATTCCATAATATCCAGAAACTCAGACATTCCGCAATAACCAAAAACTCAGACATTCCACAATAACAAAAAACATAGACATTCCGCAATAACTCCCAAAACAAGGATTCCACAATAATTAGGGTTTAAGATCCCGGAATAATGTAGGATATTGCGAGATTTTGGCAGTTTTCCTAAAAAAGTGGATATTTGATGAAAGAACACCTTTTTTTGAGTTTTAGCTCCAAAATCAAGCAAAAAGATCGAACTTTTTTATGTTTTTATCCAAATCAATATCCCAAATCACTACCACAACTATGTAGATGATTTCTAGGAAGATTAAACCACAAAAAACACAAAAAAAATTCGACGCGAGATTTTTTAGGTCAAAATTCACGAATCAATGATGAACAAACACAAAAACAAAGCAATCATCCCATGGCTCTTGATACCAAATGCTAGTTTATCGTAATCCTTGGATTATACTATATATGGAATGATTACATGAGAGAGAGATAAATGAAGATGTTAGAGAGAGAAAGAAGAGAGAGGTTGGAGAGAAAAGTGTAATATTAGATTATGAATGTGTTAATCAACAACCAACTCCTCCTAACATGCTAGGAGGGGGTTTATATAGCCCACCCTACATGTGGGCTTTTCTGGGTTATACTGTTAGACCTATGACTACGAGCCCATACTATGTATATATTGTTGGAGTGACCGATCCTTCCTAAATATGTAAAAACTTATTTCCAACAGGTTGCATTAACAATATCCCCCTATTTTGATTACGACAAACCATAAACTCATTTATGTAAAAACAAAAGTTTTCGGATTATTAACGAGTTTATCACTATCATTTCTTCCCTTTTTGTCGATGCAAAAAATGTAGCACAAGTCTTTGAAGAAGAGAAGAATCGACTTTGCTAGTAGCCCCCCCCCCCTTGGTTCTTACTCCCCTTAGCTTGGGGCACCAAGTGATCGAGCTATGGTGACAAGCTACATACAAAGGTTAGTAGAAAGAAAAGAAACACCAATGTAAATGCAATAGTTACTACTCACTAAATAACTTGAGAGGAAGAAAGAAAAAAAGTCCCAAATTATAGAGTGGGTATTTGCTAAGCATGTCCAAGGAGAGTAATTTGACAAGCTCAATTCACAATTGTTGGAATAAATGTAGAAAAGAAACATCCAACAATTTGAAGATATAATGTCAAAGAGGTTAAATGCATAGAATTTTTGGAATCACCCAAGAGAATTCAAGGTTTAACCACTATCAACTCTCAACAATATGTGTGATAAAAGAATTAGCAAAGCAAACAATAACATGCATACTAATCATATTAGAATAAATATGAAAGCACATACAACAAGATATTCATATATGAAAATATGTACAAAAACAAGAAATAAGAAAATAAACAACATAAGCATAACAACTATTCTAGTAGAAGTAGTCCTCCAAGATTGCTTTGGTTTTTATTTTAGACTCAAGTGATGAGAACACAACATGTGTTTCAACCGGTAAAATAAGACGAAGGTGCATCTTCAGGAGATTTGCTCATGTGTATGAGAAGTTAAATTTTCTTGAATTTCTCCTCACTCGACCTTCTCTTCGAGTATTTGTTCGCATGAGCGACAAACCATAAAAAAGAAAAAAAAAGAAAAAAAATTACGTGCTACCTTTGAGGGGAAGCAATTTGAAGATCATGTACAACTTACAAGAGATACACATAGAGTTTTGCCGACATCAACTAGGGGAAGATTGTTGGGTCAAAAGGTTGATGTGGCAGAAACTCAAAAACGAAGAAAACATGAAGATATTGTCTAAGCGTTGTCAAGAGCAATTTAGGCGTTGACAAGAACAAACTAAGCGTTGTTGGCTCAAGAGTTGTCGTGTGCAATCCAAGCATTGTCACATGCAATTTCAAGAGCTGCCCAAAGGTCTTTAGCAGAATCATAACCTCTGTATTTATGCTGGTTCTCTTGTCCCAAAGAGACTTTCAGAATATTTAGGGTTTTCATGTCAACCCTTTTCTTTGCTATGTCTTCAGCAGACACAGCTCTACCATCTTCAGGCTTTTCTTTCTTATCTTCTTCAGAACATCCAGCAACAGCTGCTCTTCCAGCAATAGCATCAGCAATCTTTTGGGCTTTATTGAATGTGTTTCCATATTCAATAATCTCCCAGAGTGTGTAGTCATAGATCCCTAGATATTGCTCAAAGTTGAATTTCCACAATTCAAAGTTGGTTGCATCAAGCATGGGAATCTTGATGTTTGGTAAAGGTGAGGAGGAGGAGGTTATTTCTGAATTTGACATGATGTTGTTAGGGTTTTGAGAAAATTAGGGTTTTGGTGATTTTAGGGTTCTGGTGTTCTTTTAAGATTAAAAGTTCCTCAACAAGCTCTGATACCACTTGTTGATCCCAAACTTAGATCGATTTAGCTTTATGTATACGAGATTAGATCAAGTAATACACTTAGAGAAACCTTTGTATATGTTTATAACAATCTAAGTGTTATGCGGAATTAACACTTAAACAAGAACACACAAGATATAAACAAACTTTCACTTTGATTAATGATATGAAACTTGCTTACAATGAAAGTAGTTTACGAATGAAAAACTTATATCGAACATTAACCTAAAGGTCTTCTTTTATAGACATAAGAAGCCTTGTACAATAATTTACGTATCAACTATTCTAGGTAAAGATAAATATAGAAAATACATTGTTGTTCCTATCTTTACTAGAAGTAATCTAGAATACAATAAACGCGTAGAGTATATCTTCCCATCAGTGCTTGTCTTCAATGTATCAACGCTTGACTTTGTCTTGTCAACGCTTGAACTGTCAGCGTTTGTTTTACTCCTGTCAACGCTTGTTTTACTCTTGTCAGCGCTCAAGTGAACTGGCCATAATTTATTCCCAACAGAGGTCCATCATAAAAAGAAGGTGGTGGTGGAGAAGGATAATGTGGATAAGAGAGGTTACCATCACAATACTTAGTGAGGTTAGGAAAATAAGAGAAGTCGTTTACTTGAGGTGTGTAGAAAGGTTTAGGTGGTGGCGGAAGAGCTTCCTTTTCTCTGGTAATTTGATTGATCGAGTAATACTCATTCCAATACTCAATTGGAGAGAAAATAGAAGTCTTGCATGGTTTGGGAGAAGAAGTTTCATAGTGATCCTTGTTCTTCTTAATCCAAACGGGTTTTACTGAAATTTTCGGTTTCTTGGAAAGCTTAGAAGAAGAAGCTTTGGGTTTAGAAGGTTGTGACAAAGAGATGTCAAGGTTAAGCTTAGAAGAAGAAGACATTGTGAGGGATAAGAAGAGAACTCCCAAAACAAGAAGATTTAAAGAAAGTAGACAAGGCAAAAAATAGAAAGAAAAACAAAGGTTTTAAGGAATGTTTAGCTCAAATAGGCAAACAAAGAATCTTGAAAAATATTGATCAAAGGAGAAAGACAAAAATGAACAAAATAAGGCTCCCTGCATGCGGTTCAATAGATGAGGTTGCGGCTCAGTTTTGATAATGATCCGCGGCTATTTATTGAGCCGCCCACACTGGACTTTTTTTTTTAATTTTAGCAAATCGGATTTTTACCTCTATTAGCACTAGGTTAGGCTATGGTTGCATAAAGAGCAACATACTCACATGAGTATCTTGATAATGGGTTACAAAATATTTAGATAACATTTTGATTAAGTTTTAGTCAAGTTTTAGAGGTGACAATAGATTTAGGTACAATTTAGTTTATAATTGAAGTTGATTAGTGTGTATACAAGCAAGTTATAACACATAAAAAGCTAAATCCATATATCATCTTCATGTAACATTATGAAGGAAAATAAGATACAAGAAATAAGGAAAACAACTAACTAAACATAAGCTAGCTATTTTTAATCTTGATTAAGTAGTCTTCTTAGCTTGAGTTCTTGAAAAGATATTTTTAAAAATATCATCATCTCATCCTCTAGGAGAAGGAGGACTAGTAAACAAAGTTAACAAGAACTCTTGCAACTTTTCATGAAGACCAAACAAATCCATCCTAAGAGATTGGATGACATAGTTGTTGTAAAGACAACATGGACAATTAGTACCATGTGCCTTAAGAAAACCAAAGAAATATGGATCACCAATGAAGTTGAAAGAAGGAACACAAAAATTGGAGTGTTAAGAGGAGGATGAGGCACGGTGTCCAAAGGTAAAGTAGGTGAATGCTCAACAAAATCATTCTCAAAGGAAATGCTTCAGAGGGGTATAGGGTTCTCAACCAAGAGAGGACTTGGAGAGAAAGGTGAAGACAACTCATTCATCTTATATTGGAATGAAGAAGAGGTACAACCATGAGAGTGGTTTGTACCATGAGTTGAACTTGTCTTGCATGGTGCAAGAGGTGGTGAAGGTGATGAAAAAAATGAGAATCACGATGGTCTCATTTTTAGGTGTAATAAAAGATGAAGAACCTTCTTTAGGTATCTTGGTCTTAATCCTTTTTAGTGGAAGAGTGTTTGGAAGAGTTTGAAGATCTAATGGACACCATGGTTGAGTGTTTAAGGCTTAAAGAAGGTTTAGAAGATGTGAGGATCAAGAAGAACCTTGAATGGTTTAAGAAGAGAAGGGATGATCCAAAATGGTAATGGGATAAAAATGTTTTTGGTAAACAATGAAAATTGTCAAGCCTAATAGGCAAAAAGCTGGTGTTTAGAAACATTTTATCCATCTTTACAAAAATTTAGAAGAAACAGTGTAAAGCAAAGATTCTATTGAAAGTCCAACCTGCGGCTCAATAAACATTGCTGCGGCTCAATATCGATATTGAACCGCCCGAAGATACTGATCCACGGGCAGAACATTCAAAAAATGTTACTTCCAACATTTTTCACAAGCCCAAATTTTAAACACTTATTAATCAAGCCAAAATAGATTACCAACCAAAATATAAATAGCTAACTAACACATAATTACACATAAACATGTAAATTGAAAGTTCAATCACATGTAGCATAGGTAGGATTAAAATACTAGTCAATCCAAACAATTAAGTATTATTACAAACCAAAATGAATGAAATAAAGATTCGATATTACATAAAAGTAAAGACTAAAAGCTAAACCCTAGAACTCTCTAATGGCGGCCAAGTCGTACGAATTCCCTTGTTTTCTTATTTTGATCTGTGATTCCTCTTTTAGTCGGTTATATCTCTTTACAAAGTATATTTATATAGATTACATCCGTGTACCCTTATAATTTGCTTTGTTTTGTAGATTAATCGGTCATAGGGTTTCACAGTTTGATTTCCGTTTAAGGTTTAGTATTAAAGCCATTCATTAGGGTTTGTTTTTAATCCGATTACTTCTGACGGCCCTAACTACATTAATTCTTTTGGGATTCTTGCTGCTTTGGGTTTCGTTTGTTGTTTTTGGAATACTTTATTCGTTTTTGGGGTTTTGTGGTTGTGGGGTTTGAGAGATGTCTAAAGGTGATAACGTGAGGCCTAACTTGGAGGCTATTGCTGGTCGTGTTAGAAATATTGATGGTAAAACTGGTAAGGATGGGATAATCAAGCAAGCGGTACGCCATGCTCAATCACAAGGGTCTACAACACTTAACATGCTGCTTAATGATACTTTCAAGAATATGGATGGGGTTCCTAATTTCTCTAGCAATGTCAGTGTGGAAGGTACTTCTCCTAGCACTACGGTGCCTCAATCGAGGGATGATGCCAAGGTTGATACGATTCAGGAGTCATTTGTTACAAGCACTACGGTGCATCAATCGAGGGATGATGCCAAGGTTGATAATGTCACATAATCTTATGGTACGACTAGTACGGTACATCAATCTAGGGCTGATGCCAAGGTTGATTTTAGTGTTCCTTCATTAGAATCTATGATACAAGGAACGCAGTCTAAAAAGGTGATTAAGATCGTGGAGAAGTGTAGTCAAGAGATTGTTCCTGGTGAAACAGTTGTTCTTCCTATAGATGCGGTGGATGAGGTGAACTCTCGTTCTCCCATACGCTATATGGCTATTTTATTGGCAAAAGGTTACCGTTTCCACTAGTTGAAAACTACGTTAAGAATACATGGGCGAAGTATGGTCTTAAGCGAGTGTAATTACACGAGGAGTTCTTCCTTTTTCAGCTTAATACTAGTGATGGCATGGATAGGGTTTTAAAGAATGGTCTGTGGCTTGTTATATTGGTTTCCTTATTTCTTAATATTTGTACCCCTACTACTGTCTTGAAGAAGGATGAGGTAAAACAGGCCCCTTTATGGGTTAAACTACATCATGTTCCCATTATTGCTTATTCCGAGATTGGCTTAAGTCTTACTACGACACAGATTGGGAAACCGATAATGTTAGACTCATATACGAGTAATATGTGTGTGAGTTCATGGGGGCATAATATGTATGCTCGTGCTCTAGTGGATGTGTCAGTTGATTAGGAACTCGTTGATTCTATGGTAATAGTTATTCCTCGTGGAATTAGGGCTGGGCATTCTCTTGCTACCATTGATGTGGAGTATGAATGGACGCCTCCGCGATGTAGTACATGTTAGATTTTTGATCACAAAAACGAGGCATGTCCCGGTCTGCCTAAAACAGTGACTGTGGATAAACCTAGTACGTCTAAGGATGATGGGTTTGTTGTAGTCACGAGGAGGAGGAACACTAATCATCGTCAGTCGAGGTATATTAATGGTGTCCAAATGAGTAAATCAGCACCTAATTTGCAATATCGTCGTATTGCAAAAGGAGTCATCTAAAGCTAAAAATTCAATGCTAAGCAGGCTACGCCTTCTATGGGAAACAAGATGGAAACGAATATTCCACCCACGGGTGGGAAGGATAAAGGGATGACTCTGGGTAATCAGTTTAGTGATTTAGAAAATGCTGGAGATACGGGATAGGAGGATTCTAATGTGAAAGGTGATATGGTGAATGTAAGTGATAGTGAGGCTGATGAGGAACTCATTTTGGAGGGTCCGAATGCTACGAATGTTACTAATTCTTTACCTACAGGGGCAAGCACTCCTGCTGATGAGGTGCCTTATGATTAATGTTGCCTCATGGAATATAAGGGGATTAAAATTCTCCCCTAGACAAAGTGAAGTTCGCCAAGTGATCTCTGAGAATAACCTGTCTATCTGTGTCATTCTGGAATCACATGTTTCTGACTCGAATATCATGTCTCTTTGTTCTCAAGTGTTTCGTCATTGGGATTGGACATCTAATGGTGGTTTCTGTTTGAAGGGTTCTAAAATCATTATAATAATGATTTTGATGTTGTTGTGATTATCATGGATGATCAAATTGTTCATACTCGTGTGTGGTTGAAGCTTGAAAGAAAAGAATTGTTTTGCACGTTTGTTTATGCTCACAACAGGTATGTTCAGCATCGAAGTTTGTGGAGTAATCTTGGTCTCCATAAAATTTACATTCGGGATAGACCTTGGTGTTTATTGGGGGACATTAACGCTACTCTACAGCTTGGTGACTCATCTGGTGGTACTTCAATAGTGGATATTGCTATGTGTGAATTTAGGGATTGTGTGGCTAATATTAACGTGTCTGATGTTCAACATGCTGGTTTACACTTTACATGGAACCAGAAAACGCAGGGTCAAGATGGATTACTATGTAAGATTGATCGTGTTATGGCTAATTTAGAGTTTGGTACCTCGTTTGTGGGGTCTCATGCTATATTTAAGCCATATCGTATTTTGGATCATGCTCCTACGGTTCTTAATATTCCCACTGCTACAAAGCTGAAACCAAGACATTTCAAGTTTTTTAATGTTTTGGTGCAGAATGCCAGGTTTAAAGAGGTGGTCATGGAGGTTTGGTCGCTGCAAATTAGCGGGTTTTCTATGTTTAAGGTTGCACAAAAACTTAATTTTTTTTTGGGTAAAAGGGACATTGTCCCCGGTAAATATATTACACCAAAAAGCGTTTAAGTACAAGGAATGTGGTTGAAGTACCACATTAACCTCAAGCTAATAGCTTGTAACCAAGTGTGTATGACATGCCATAACCACACAACAAAAAATAAAACTACACTGATCTAAGGAACTTTACAGTAAGTAACATCAGTCCTTTTAGCTCTCTAGTAGCAACATAGAGGAAGCAGGTGACCCAAATAAGGTTGCCTCCTTAAAAAACCTTCCCAAGAAAAACACAAAGGGAAAAACCTTGGAGAAGGAAAAGAGTACAACCCTTACCTAGAGCTCCCTCCATGATTCAAACAAATATTGGGGATCTTCCATTTATCAAGTAAATTACGCGAATGTGGAGAAACCTTCCTGAATTTAAACGTAACAAGCTTCAGCCGCACCATAGATAAAATAACATCAGCAATTTGCGGCACCATAGAAGTCTGTTTGTTAAACAATCTAGCATTTCTCTCACGCCATAAGTAATAAGTCGTAGCTCCGACAAGCAAGCGCGCGATAATACTAGTAACAGTCTTTCTTCGAGATAACGCAATAAGATGAGTAGAAACATCACCAAGATGATGTGAAACACCCTCCATACCAGCCATATCACTAACAAGAGACCAAACCTGTGTAGAAATAGGACACTAAAAAAATAAATGAGAATGTGAGTCACGAACCATACTACACATAGGGCAAACAAGGAGGTCTAAGTCAACATTCGGACCAACATCCCAATGACGAAGACGATCTTGCATTTTCAGCTTCTGATTAACTACTAACCACATGTGAAACGCAAACCTTGGGATACATTAAGGAAACCAAACAATATCATACCAATCCACCTCAACAGCTCTAACACGAATAGTTCCAAACCCCCGTAACCGAGAAACTCCCCATATGCCCCAAATTATCACGCCATAACAAAACATCATTATTAGAATTAAGCATAGGGATAGGGATGTTAACCAGATGCGGAAATTTGATTGACCAGTCATTAGGCCAACACCAAATACCATCAAGAATAAGCTCACTAACCTTAGTATACAAATTAAAACTAGCGCGATGAATTTCTATAGGGGTAATGAAATTCTGTAACGGGCATATATCATGCCATTTATCAAACCATGCAGACGTTGTAGCACCATTATTAACCATACTCCATACAAAGGCCCGAATAGAAGGCCGAATCTGCAACAATTTCCGCCAACACCAACTCATATTCCCAAGACATGGCACGTCCCAGAAATTCCTCCCTTTGAGCTTATAAGATTGAATCCATTGCACCCAAAGAGAATTTTTAGACGTTAAAATACTCCAAACATGCGTAACCATAAGGGAAATATTAAAATCCTCATGACTTCGAATACCAAGCCCACCCAAGTTGAGGTTTATGATTGCGGTAAATTACACCCTTTAGGAAAAAAGCGTAAAAGTGGTAAGTATCAAACAAATGATTTTAGGAAAAATCAAGTGTTAATGACCCTTAATGGTGTGAAAGTTCGTTTCCCAAGGAGGTATATGTGTGTGAGAAATTTGTTAAATGTTTGTGATTAATGATTGGTTTAGAAGGGGATTAGAAGAGAAAATGACGAAGACGTAAAAAAAAAAATTACCAAGAAAAATCACTATTAGAAAGTTAAGACGTAGAACCTTAAAAATCACAAAAATAAAAATAAACTCTCAAAATTACTAAAAATTCACCAAAAATCAAATATAATAAACTAAGAGTTTACCAATGATCAAAAATTTTTCAAACCTTTTAAATAATTAAATATTCAATTTTTTAAATGCTAATTAAAGCCCTAAAAATCAAATAAATTACCAAAAAGCCCAAATAAAGATTTTTCAATTGTTAAAACTCTAAAATGACCTAAAAAGATTAAAAACTATTTTTAGAAATTTTAAAACTAATAAAAACTATTTAAAATGATTTTAAAACTATTAAAACTTAAAATAATTATAAAAATTAACCTATAAAGGATAAAATTATTCTAAAAGTTGCTAAATTCCTATTTTAATGTATTAAACCTAAGAAAAATGTAAAAAGTTGGAAAATGTGAAATTTTAAAAATAATAATAAAATAATATTAAAATAATATTAAAAATCCAAAATTATAAAAAATTCTAAAAACTTGCAAACTAGTTTATTTTAACCTAAATAATCAGAAACTCAAAGTGAAATTACCAAAATACCCCTAATGGGCCCTCAAATGGGCCAAATCCAAATTCAGTCAACACAAATGGGCTTTTGGGCCCAAAAAAGTCAAACTTGACCCAATTGACTTGGAAAAGCCCTATCTAACTTAAAATTCAATTCTAAGAACAAAACTCTAATGGCCCAAAAGCTGAAAATGTGCTTATCACAATAAGCCAGAAAATAGAAAAGCAAAAATCCACAAAACGACAAAATAGTCGTTTTTGAGAAATAATGCACCTCAGAAGCTGATTCAACTTGCAAAAGCTTTCAAATGGACTCAATAAGCAATATCAATCAACAAAAATCCAATAAGCATAACCAATAAGACAGAATAAGCACAAATGAACTTATGTAAAAGTCAAAGGAGTTGGTTTTCTAGTCAAACCTAAAAGTCAACCCCCCAAATGCTCCAGTATGAACAAATGGGTCAAAATATGAGCACCTATTACAAAAACAAAGTTGTTGCTGGTTAAAATAAGCTATTATAGCTTATTGATAAGCTGACACCAAAATTGTACTATCAGTGACAACCAGCAGGGGAAAGGAGTTCCCACTGCTTTGACTAATTGACCAAGCTTATTTGAGAGTTCTGGTTTGATTCAATTGGAAACAAAGGCACCCTTTTGATCAGTGAACCACAAGGAGTCAATAGCAACAATAAAATCACAAAATGATCCACACAATAAGCCACAATAAGCCAAACAGTCACCAGATATGCAAATAAGTAGTTAAGCACTTAATAAGCAGATTTAAGCAAAATAAGCCAACCAAACTTAACCAGGTGCATACACAAGCTATATAAACTAACAATAAACACAAAGCAACAAGAATCAAACACTGAATCAAAGAAATCAACAAGATCAAGGCACTAGAAGTTACTGATGAACAATGAACAATATGTAGAAACAGTTTGCTGATATACCTGACACTTGATCCAATTTCAAGCCTCAAATCCTTCTACCCTGGTGTGATTAACTATGATTTAGCACTTGTTACCCTTAACCTATGCTTAGATCTAGGTGTCCTCAAAATCCTAGCCAATTTTACCAAGTTATGAAGATTTTATAGCCAATCTATGAATCAATGTGTTCAAACCCACAAAATCTGCAAACAGATGAACATAAGCACCCAAATAACAGATACCAATACTTGAAACCAACAAACAAACACTTAACAATCCACAAATCCAACTCAAGCAGTAGACCCAAACACTCCTTAATCTACCACTTAACAAAGAAACTTGTGATTTTAACTAATAACCTACTTATTTTAATGATCAAAAACACTTAAACAATAGCAACTAACACAATCAAACTCAAAAATCACCAGCACAAACACCAATACTCAAAATCAAAGCACCAAATTCAAAACAGCCATAAACATGAAATTTTTTGGGGAATCTTAACCAAGAGATTATACCTGCCTTCCACAACATCCTAGGAAGGCCAGCAATGCTCCTTGGACCTTGTTCAACAACTAGAACAAGACCAAGGTACTTCAAACAAGGAGATGCAAAGTGCCTTGGTTGATGGTTTAAAGTAGAACCTCAAGGACTTTATATCTTCAACACAAGCAGCAAACAAACTCAACCAAAGGCTTAGAATCCTTCTCAGGCTTGGTGTTAACAAGCTTGAAAGAACTCAAGGCTTAAGGCTAAGGGTTAGTACACAAAAATAAGCCAAAATCAGAAACAAGGACTTCAAGGCTTTTGAACCTTGAAAACCTTTCAAACATAGACGTGCCTTAACCACAAGGTTAAGGAAGGTCTAAACAATCAAATGGAACTCAGAATTAGGCTACTCAAACACCTAACTTTTAACAAAATCAAAAAGAGATTTCAAATTTCAGAAATTCAAATTTTATTAAGCTTAAAAAGGAATTACAAAGATTAATAGCCTAAAACTGGAACAAAGGGACTCTCACATGTTGAGGTCTCCTTTTATAGGCAAAGGCCTGGCTAAACACTATTCACAAACCCTAGAACTGAATTTCCCTAAATGCCCTTGCAGAATCTTCTAGGTGAGTTGCCAGCTGTTTTGGGAGAATCCTGGACGTTTGTTGAGTGCTTAGGGACCAAGTAATGATTTGCAGCCCTTGATTTGGCCAAGTAAGGATCAAGTGCCAAGTGTCGTATTGTGAGTGGGGATGGGGGAATCATTCTGGTAGTGGGATTTAAGGTTTAAGGTGTGGGATGTGATTGAGGTGATGTGAATCACAAGTGGGTTGAGTCAATTTTGATTTCCCCTTTGTTTTGCTCATTTTTGATCCTGGGTAAAAACGTGTTCTTGCCTGGTAAAAATCCAAACAGTAAGTGTTTGGCACAATTTTAGGAATTTGAAGTTTGGAGTTGGCAGTTTAGGTCCTTGTGTTTTGGGAAAAGTTGTATAACAAGTTATTTTTGTAAACAAAACGTATTTCCTTTGTTTTCAACTTTCCTCACTTGGATGTTTTGGCACAACTTTTGGAAAAAGGTTATCAAGGGTTGTTTTTGACACTTTTTCATATTTCAAGGGCTGATTTTGGACAATGTTGATCTTCAAAGGTCTTCAATGCATCTTAATCTTTGTGAGGGACCATTGTTGGCAATTTGGCTTTGTTGAGGGACTAATCTTGCCATTTCTTCAAAGTTGAAGGACCTTTTGTGTAATTTTGACAAACTTAAGGGACCAAACTTGTAATTATTAATATACAAGGGTTTTAAGTGTCATTTCTTCAATAAATGAGGATCAATCTTGTTTTTCTTCAAGTCTTCAAGGGTATTTGTTGAGATTTCCATGATTAGGGCCCGGTTCTTTGTACGGCTTCGTTTCTCGTGTCCGTTTTTCCTTGTAACTTATGATCTTTTGTCTTTTTCACGATATCCATACCTAAAATACACAAGTAAACAAACACAAGCATATATATATGGTATTTTATGACATTTTTATGCATTTAAATCCCGAAAAGAACGATGAGATCATGTATAAATGCCATCTCATCACTCCCCCATACTAAGCCATTGGCGTGCCCTCACGTAATGCTAGAATAAAGTATCTAAGCATCACCAAAGTTCAAATTTTATTAACCTTTATTGAAGAGTAAAAGACTTGCAATATACTACGAAGATGTGTAAAGACATAATGTATGATTTTCATCACAAAAAGTGACTTTTAGGGTCAAAGAATAGAAACAAGTAAATGCCCCATAGAGTAAACTTCGTCCTCCTTGATTGTCATACATTCCATGCTAAGTGCAAAAACAAGATCATTGTTGGTACAAGTCACAATGCTAACACTACTCATACGTCCAAATTGTGCAATACCTTTTCTCCCTGCAATCCTAGTTATTATAAAAGAAATGGGTTACTAGCATTTTTTTTCTATTTGTCATGGATCACAAGTGATTCATATTGACTTATTTTAGTAGTTATTAGTCCGAAAGCAAAGTAGCACGATTTGATCAATAGTTAGCCGAAGGACTAAATCTTTTAAAACGGCTTCTCGTGTATCTCCTTAAGTTCATATCTTGGCATAACTCGTTTCACGATTTGAGACCTTTCTCGGACCGATATTTGGCATGTACTTCATACTTCAAATCTTGGGAAGACGTTCTTGAAATTATGGTCTTCTCTTCATATATTTGGAATTTCTTCACTTGACATTTTTGAAAGATTCTTCATATTGGACCACGACTTCTTCATTTTTCTTCAATCTTTACTTTGGATTTTGATATACAACGATCCGCCTCCTTTTCGGACTTGGATATATTTATCCTCATACCTTGTTAGGGTCTTTTTGGATATACTTTCTCCATGATCTTTAGGGGAGTAATTGCTTCTCGTCGTGTGTCTCGATCCTTCATATTGATTTAGGAATAATGATACTTCACATCATCTTTGGATCTTTAGCAAAAATAGAGCTCCTCATGCCTTGTTAGGGCCTTTTTGGATAATCGCCAATCTTCGCGTCCCGCTTCAATAAGTTATGCCTTGGCTATGAACTCTATTCAACCCCGAGCAACTTTTAAACGATCTTGCGCTAGAGGCTAAGTAACCTTTCAAATCGTACGACCTTACTTATTGCAATTATGATTTATTCCTAATGCATTGATCTTATGGTAAGAAAAAGCCACAATTAAAAACATATGAGTTTTTGAAAGAACATTTTCATGTTCTACGTTTAGCATGATCACTTGTCTAACTCTATCATTTCTCGTTCTTCGCTATATAAAGACCTCTAATTAAAGAGACTCATGAATACTTAGCCATGCAAGTCAAAATTAAGCCAAATTTGGATTAGCTTTCATTAAGACTATATCAAATCAAAGTTTTGGGTTTTCAAGCCACCTATAGGATCTTGCACTTTCTTGGACTTTTTCAAGTTTAGAGAATGCGTTTTATAGTTCCCTTGATAAGTGACTTTCTAGAATCAATTATAGGAACTTACGAAAAGTTCTTGTTCTTAACCCGTATGAATTAAGACTTTCGCGTTTTAAAGCTCCCGATATAAAAGTCTAGCAAAACTTGAATTGAGCGGGTTAAGGAATGTAAATGGCTCCAAATGCCCATCAAGTCAAAAATTAACTCTTATTCTACCCATCGGAAAATATACATTCGTGTCTTAAAAACACTTATGAAAAACTAAGAAAAATTTTAAAATTTGGCCATTTTTAGCCTTATTAGCAAAACAAAACATTGAAAATTGGAAAGCATGAGGGCGTAGCAAAGCAAGTACCTATTCACCCCCCCATACTAAAAGTAAACATTGTCCTCAATGTTTCGAGTCTAAAGGTGGAACACCCCCATACTAGAGACGAAGAGTCGAATGCTTAGGATCTAGCATGGAAAGGGTGATCAACAATATATCTAAAGCCGTTTATTAAGTATGGTAAAAGATAATTGTTAGAACAACAAAGGATATGTCATGGAATCGTGAAAAACTTCTTCAAACGAACGATGGAGGCTTACGTAAACGAACACGAGAGTCTTCAATCGTAGATGATGATGATGATCTAGATAACACAATCACAAACAACCACGAGACAACGAGTTGAAAGGGTACAAGTCCCCTTATTAGTGAATAGTGAGTAAAAGAGATAAGCATGGGATCTCCCCCACGAGGCACCTCATTTTTTATTACCGAGTCATGAGCTCGACTCGATCCCCTCTATGCTAATTATCATTGGGGAAGGTGACTTGGTCGAGGGCAACCATTGAAGGAATTTCCCCACCAAAGTAGTGTTTAAGCCTATGTCCATTCACCTTGAAATTAGGACCATCATCTTGAGATAGCTCAATGGTCCCATATGGAAACACTTGTGTAATGGTGAACGGACCCGACCAACGAGATTTCAATTTCCTGGAAAATATCATAAGACGAGAGTTAAAAAGCAACACTTGATCACCAACGTTAAAAACCCGGTTTTTAATCTTTGAATCATGAAACTTTTTAGTCTTTTCTTTAAAAATTAATGAATTTTCATAAGCATTATCTCTTAATTCATCCAATTCATTTAATTGTATTTTCCGGTGATCTCCCGCGGTCTTCAAGTCAAAATTTGCATGCTTAAGGGCCCAATATGCCTTATGCTCCAATTCAATGGGCAAATGACAATTTTTCCCATAGACTAACTTATAAGGAGTGCAACCGATGGGTGTCTTATAAGCGGTCCTAAAGGCCCATAAAGCGTCATCAAGTTTGTCGGACCATGAAGCATGGTTTTATCCAATTGACCTCTCTAAAATCCTATTCAAAGCTCGGTTCGAAACCTCGACTTGCCCACTCGTTTGCGGGTGATAAGCCGTAGAAAGACGATGAGTAACTCCATATTTCTTTAGAACCTTTTCGAATTGGTCATTACACAAATGGGTTCCACGATCGCTTATAATAGCACGAGGGGTTCTGAACCGAGAGAATAGTTGCTTCAAAAACTTCACTACCACACGAGCATCATTAGTAGGCAAAGCCTTAGCTTCCACCCACTTAGAAAGGTAGTCCACCGCGACGAGGATATATTTGTTACCATGAGACGATGGGAACGGCCCCATAAAGTCTATTCCCCAAATGTCGAAAATCTCACATACTTGAATTATGTTTTGCGGCATTTCATCACGTTGAGACGATTTTCCTTGACGTCGGCACGAATCACACGACTTCACAAGTGCGTGTGCATCACGATAGATAGAAGGCCAAAAGAAACCGGCATCGAACACTTTCTTAGCCGTGAGATTAGCACCGTGGTGACCACCCGTGGGTCCCTCGTGACAAGCTCTAAGGATATTAGAAGCTTCGGCACCAAACACACAACGTCGAACGAGTTGATCCACACAAATCCGAAAGAGATAAGGGTCGTCCCAAAAATAGAACTTGACGTCACGAAAGAATTTTCGTTTTTGTTGTGTCGTCATACCCTTGATTATGAAATTGCCCGCATGGTAATTTGCAATGTCGGCAAACCATGGGGTGGTGTCTTTAGAATTCACTACACCGAGAGTATCAAGAGGAAATGTTTCGGTAATTTCCTTGTTCTCGAAAACATCTTTGTGAGGATCTTCTAGACGAGAGAGATGATCGGCCGCTAGATTCTCGGCTCCTTTTTTGTCAAGCACGGTGACATCAAGTTCTTGGAGGAGGAGCATCCAACGAAGCAATCTCGGCTTAGCGTCTTGCTTAGCTAAGAGATACTTGATAGCCGAATGGTCGGCATACACAATGCTTTTAGTTAAGACGAGATAAGGTCGGAATTTCTCAAAAGCATAGACCACGGCAAGGAATTCCTTTTCCGTTGTGGTGTACTTTAATTGAGCCTCGGTCATCGTATTACTAGCATAGTGGATAGGACGGAAATG
Organism: Glebionis coronaria; assembly: GCA_025667525.1. Classification (NCBI taxonomy): domain Eukaryota; kingdom Viridiplantae; phylum Streptophyta; class Magnoliopsida; order Asterales; family Asteraceae; genus Glebionis; species Glebionis coronaria. Next base: position 369,177,622 of record CM046877.1, on the reverse strand, counting down.
CTTGTCATAACGTTGCCCTAAGACGGCCCCTATAGCATAATCACTTGCATCACACATGATTTCAAAGGGTAATTCCCAATTAGGAGCAACAAGAATAGGAGCTTCGGTGAGTTTCCTTTTGAGAGTTTCGAAAGCCTTAACACAATCCTCATTAAAGTTAAAAGGAGCATCCTTCTCGAGAAGGTGTGTCATAGGACGAGAAATTTTCGAAAAGTCCTTGATGAAACGACGATAAAAGCCCGCGTGGCCTAGGAAACTCCTAACTCCCTTAACGGTTTTGGGATGAGGTAACTTGGCGATGACGTCTACCTTAGCTTTATCGACCTCAATCCCCGCCTTCGACACCTTATGTCCTAAGACGATTCCTTGTTTACACATGAAATGACATTTTTCCCAATTAAGCACAAGATTGGTTTCTTCACAACGTTTCAACATTTGTTCGAGATTAGATAAACATGACGTGAACGAATTACCAAACACCGAGAAGTCATCCATAAACACTTCCATCGACTTCTCGATCATATCGTGAAAAATCGCCATCATACACCGTTGAAACGTACCGGGTGCATTACAAAGTCCGAAAGGCATCCTACGATAAGCGAACGTTCCATAAGGACACGTAAAAGTAGTCTTCTCTTGATCACGAGGGTCGATAGGGATTTGAAAGTAACCGGAAAAACCATCTAAAAAGCAATAGAATTCATTTCCCGCTAGTCGCTCCAACATTTTATCCATGAAGGGTAAAGGAAAGTGGTGTTTACGAGTGGCGTCATTTAACTTTCGGTAGTCAATACACACCCTCCAACCGGTCACAACTCGAGTGGGAATTAACTCGTTGTTTTCATTGGGCACAACGGTCATTCCTCCCTTTTTAGGGACACAATGGATTGGGCTCACCCATGGGCTATCGGATATAGGATAAATCATTCCCGCGTCAAGGAGTTTAAGGACCTCCTTTTTAATGACATCGTGAATTTTGGGATTTACCCTTCTTTGACTTTGAATTGCGGGTTTGTAGTCCTCCTCCATTAAAATCTTGTGAGTACAAAATTTTGGGTCAATACCCTTAATGTCGGATATTTTCCACGCAATTGCCCCTTTATGAGCCTTAAGAACTTTCAAGAGCTCGGTTTTTTCATTATTAGCAAGACCTTTTACAATAATAACCGGCAACTTGTCATCACCTTCCAAGAATGCATATTCAAGGTGAGAAGGAAGATCTTTCAATTCAAGGATAGGTGGTTCCTCGATTGAAGATTTTGGTTCAACATTCATAACTTCCATCGGCGAAAGAAATGGTGGAATAGAAGTATCATCACTAATCAACACCTCATCTTCATTGTCGATTTCATTTGAAGTGAAATCGCCTCCTTGGAATGGAGTGAGATTTGGTGTGGAATTAGCAAGAATCGGATCCAAAATAGTGGGATTACCACTTGACGAGCTATCGGAAAAACCTAACACTTCTTGTGAAAACTCATCGCAAACCACATCAACGATGTCAATGTGATTAATGGTAGCGATTGCATAAACATGAGAAGGTTTCGAGTTTTGAGTAGCGTTTATAACAAGTTCCTCTTCGTTGAATCTCAAAGTGATAGTTCTCGCATGAACATCGATAAGTGATCTCGAAGTGTCTAAAAATGATCGACCTAAAATTAGAGGAACTTGAGGATCCGCGGGGATGTCAACTACTATAAAATCAACGGGATAGTAGAACTTCCCCACTTTTACGAAAACATCTTCGGCTACTCCACATGCCATAATCGTAGAATGATCGGCCATCTCGATGGACATGTTCGAAGGAATGAGAGCCGGAAGCGAAAGCGATTTCCAAATGGAAAATGGCATCAAATTAATGCTCGCACCAAGATCGGCCAAGGCGAGGCATTCTTTCATATCTTGTATGTCACAAGGAATGAGAAACTTTCCGGGATCACCAACGTTTTCCGGTATGCTGTTAAGATAAACCGAAGAACAATTAGCAAGCTTTGAAAGCTTTTCCTTATCGCTCATCATACTTTTAAAAGTGGAGGCGAAACGAGGAATATATAACAACGCGTCGGCTAAACTCACATCAAAATGCACTTGTTGAAACATTTTTATAAAAAGCTCGATTTGTTGTTTGTTACGTTCTTGCATTTTCTCTTTGTTTCGTCTCGAAGGGTAGGGTAAAGGTGGTGTGGGTTGGTCATTAGGCAACGGCCTTGGAAACTCGGGTTCCACAATTGGTATTGGTTCAACCGTAGGTGTGGTATGAGTGGTACTTCGTGGGATTGTAATGTGCTCTTTTTCGACCATCACCTCGGGTTCTTTCGCGATTTCCTTCTCCTTAGAAGTACTTGGACGAGAGATTGGTTCTTTGAAAGTTTTACCACTTCGTGTAGTAATAACCTTCATTTCTCCCTTCGGGTTTGCAATGGTATCACTAGGAAGACCACCCGAGGAAGAGGGTTTACACATGATTGCTTCAAACATCTTAGCCATTCGGTCCTCAAATTTTGATTGCCTAGCATCCGCTTTTAATAACTCTTGCTTAATCTCATGTTGTCCTAATTCCATCTTTTGTTGATTTTGTTGAAGACGTTGGACATTTCCTTCCATTTTGTTTGCATGAGTTTTAAGTTCATTAGCAAGTTCATTTTTAAGCTCGTTTTTCAACTCGGATCTTAAGCTAATCATCTCACGTTGCATGTTGTCAAATTTAGCATCATTTGCCTTAGCATAATCCAAAAATTATCCTTGCAAATTTTTAGTGTGAGCATTTTGAAAACCTTGTGTAGTGTTTTGAAATTCACGGTTTTGATTTTGATTAGAAATTTGTCCATTCCCACTTTGATAATTCCCTTTGTTGTAATTACGTGTATTGCCTTGGTAATTACCTTGGTTGTTGTTTCGATAATTGTTAACATTTTGATTGGGTGGAGCTTGATTTTGGCGGGAACCTTGACCGTTTTGGTTATAAGTTCCCGTTGCTACATAAGCACTCGAAGTGTTACCATCCGCGGTAATGCACTCGGAAAGATCATGAGCTCCCCCACAAGATAAACAACTCTTAGCAACCGCTTTAACCGAAGCGGAATTGGAAGCTTCTTGAGCCTTCCAATGGGACATTAGATTAGCAAATCTATCAAAAAACCGATTTTCCTCATTAGCTTCATCATGTAAGGCATTAATGCTACGAGACGATTGTGACGAAGATGACGAACCCATATTGGCAACACTCGGTGTATTTCGAGGGTTATAAACCTTAGATCTATTTTCAATGATTTGTAAAGCCTCATTTGTCGTCTTGCACAAAAAATTACCACCCGCGGCGGCATTCAAATAATCTCGTTCATGATCATTAAGCCCATTATAAAAAGTATCCACTTGATGCAATTCCGTAAAATCATGGTGTGGACATTCATGTAACATTTCTTTAAAGCGTTCCCATGCCATTGAAAAACTTTCATTATTTCTTTGCACAAATCGTGAAATCTCATTTTTCAAGTGTGTTGTTTTAGATGGTGGAAAGAACTTGTTCACAAACTTAGAAACGAGATCGGCCCATGTCAAAATCGAATTAGGTGGTTCTTTCTCAAGCCAAATTTTTGCGGGTTCATCCAACGAGTATGGAAACAACATCATCTTAATGGCGTCATGTGGAACATCCTTAAACTTGCTAGTGGCAGTGAGACGGTTGAAATTCCTAATATGGTAATGCGGGTTGTCTTTCTAGTGACCTCTAAACTTATTTGCTTGCAACATCGATATTAAACCCGTCTTAATTTCGAAATTCTCCGCAAGGATGGCGGGAATCACAATAGCCTCTCCAAAACCCTCGGTGGGTGCTTGTAGCAACTCCATCATAGTACGGTTAGCCATGACGACTTCTTGTTCTACAATAGGTTCAACAATTGGAGGTTCTTCAACAATCAACGTCTCTTGATTGGCTTGCTTTTGAAGTCGTTTACGAGCTCGTTTTGCTTGATTACGAGTGATCATAAACTTCACGAAGAATGGGAGGTGAGCAAAGAAGATTCTTTTTGGGTGTTTTGTGAATTTTCAATTTTTTTTTTTGTGTTTTTGATGATATTTAATTTTTTTTTGGATTTTGGTGTATCTTCGTAGACAACAATCTACAAAATCTCTCCTCAAATCAAACTCTTGATTAAAGAAGCCTCAAAGGAATGAAAACGATCACGTGGAGTGAACGTCTTCTAATGACTTTAGAACTTTGGTGAAAACCAAATTGTTCAAGAGGGTTTAATCACAAAGAAACCAAGCAAATATACTATACGTAATAATACTTTGGGCGGCAAAACCCTCGATTAGCCTTCAATCTCAAAATACTCACAAGCAAGCGGGGAAACGAGGCGGCGCGAAGCACTTAAGAGCCTTTTTCCTTAGGGTATATTTTATAATACCCGCCTTATGCCCACCTTATAGTTTGTATCTTTCAAAATCGAGCTTCACGAAAGTATTTATCTATTTTTGCCTTTTTCTTTTTGTTTGAGATTCGAATACAATAATTAGGAGATCAAATCCCAATTAAGGTTGTGTTTTCACACTTTTGGAGATATTGTGAATTTATTGTGATACTTAATACAATATAGTAATAATATTTGTACAAGAAAAACCAAGAAAACCGATAATACGTATTAGTAGAGTTCTACCAATACAAATACTATTTGGTTAATATTAAAAACAACAATACAAATTAATCACGACACACCTCCCCGGCAGCGGCGCCAAAATTGATTGCGGTAAATTACACCCTTTAGGAAAAAAGCGTAAAAGTGGTAAGTATCAAACAAATGATTTTAGGAAAAATCAAGTGTTAATGACCCTTAATGGTGTGAAAGTTCGTTTCCCAAGGAGGTATATGTGTGTGAGAAATTTGTTAAATGTTTGTGATTAATGATTGGTTTAGAAGGGGATTAGAAGAGAAAATGACGAAGACGTAAAAAAAAAATTACCAAGAAAAATCACTATTAGAAAGTTAAGACGTAGAACCTTAAAAATCACAAAAATAAAAATAAATTCTCAAAATTACTAAAAATTCACCAAAAATCAAATATAATAAACTAAGAGTTTACCAATGATCAAAACTTTTTCAAACCTTTTAAATAATTAAATATTCAATTTTTTAAATGCTAATTAAAGCCCTAAAAATCAAATAAATTACCAAAAAGCCCAAATAAAGATTTTTCAATTGTTAAAACTCTAAAATGACCTAAAAAGATTAAAAAATATTTTTAGAAAATTTAAAACTAATAAAAACTATTTAAAATTATTTAAAAACTATTAAAACTTAAAATAATTATAAAAATTAACCTATAAAGGATAAAATTATTCTAAAAGTTGCTAAATTCCTATTTTAATGTATTAAACCTAAGAAAAATGTAAAAAGTTGGAAAATGTGAAATTTTAAAAATAATAATAAAATAATATTAAAATAATATTAAAAATCCAAAATTATAAAAAATTCTAAAAACTTGCAAACTAGTTTATTTTAACCTAAATAATCAGAAAATCAAAGTGAAATTACAAAAATACCCCTAATGGGCCCTCAAATGGGCCAAATCCAAATTCAGTCAACACAAATGGGCTTTTGGGCCCAAAAAAGTCAAACTTGACCCAATTGCCTTGGAAAAGCCCTATCTGACTTAAAATTCAATTCTAAGAACAAAACTCTAAAGGCTCAAAAGCTGAAAATGTGCTTATCACAGCTTATTGAACACAAAGCTTATTCTTATTGGGCTTTTCAGTCCATTAAGCCATAAGCTAATGCCATAAGCTCTAATTTGACACACAAACCTCTTTTAGGATGCTTAAGAGATCTGTCAAAAGAAATTTCCAATAAGCTCACTCAATAAGCCAGAAAATAGAAAAGCAAAAATCCACAAAACGACAAAATAGTCGTTTTTGAGAAATAATGCACCTCAGAAGCTGATTCAACTTGCAAAAGCTTTCAAATGGACTCAATAAGCAATATCAATCAACAAAAATCCAATAAGCATAACCAATAAGCCAGAATAAGCACAAATGAACTTATGTAAAAGTCAAAGGAGTTGGTTTTCTAGTCAAACCTAAAAGTCAACCACCCAAATGCTCTAGTATGAACAAATGGGTCAAAATATGAGCACCTATTACAAAAACAAAGTTATTGCTGGTTAAAATAAGCTATTATAGCTTATTGATAAGCTGACACCAAAATTGAACTATCAGTGGCAACCAGCAGGGGAAAGGAGTTCCCACTGCTTTGACTAATTGACCAAGCTTATTTGAGAGTTCTGGTTTGATTCAATTGGAAACAAAGGCACCCTTGTGATTAGTGAACCACAAGGAGTCAATAGCAACAATAAAATCACAAAATGATCCACACAATAAGCCACAATAAGCCAAACAGTCACCAGATAAGCACCAGATATGCAAATAAGCAGTTAAGCACTTAATAAGCAGATTTAAGCAAAATAAGCCAACCAAACTTAACCAGGTGCATACACAAGCTATATAAACTAACAATAAACACAAAGCAACAAGAATCAAACACTGAATCAAAGAAATCAACAAGATCAAGGCACTAGAAGTTACTGATGAACAATGAACAATATGCAGAAACAGTTTGCTGATATACTTGACACTTGATCCAATTTCAAGCCTCAAATCCTTCTACCCTGGTGTGATTAACTATGATTTAGCACTTGTTACCCTTAACCTATGCTTAGATCTAGGTGTCCTCAAAATCCTAGCCAATTTTACCAAGTTATGAAGATTTTATAGCCAATCTATGAATCAATGTGTTCAAACCCACAAAATCTGCAAACAGATGGACATAAGCACCCAAATAACAGATACCAATACTTGCAACCATCAAACAAACACTTAACAATCCACAAATCCAACTCAAGCAGTAGACCCAAACACTCCTTAATCTACCACTTAACAAAGAAACTTGTGATTTTAACTAATAACCTACTGATTTTAATGATCAAAAACACTTAAACAATAGCAACTAACACAATCAAACTCAAAAATCACCAGCACAAACACCAATACTCAAAATCAAAGCACCAAATTCAAAACTGCCATAAACATGAAATTTTTAGGGGAATCTTAACCAAGAGATTATACCTGCCTTCCACAACATCCTAGGAAGGCCAACAATGCTCCTTGGACCTTGTTCAACAACTAGAACAAGACCAAGGTACTTCAAACAAGGAGATGCAAAGTGCCTTGGTTGATGGTTCAAAGTAGAACCTCAAGGACTTTATATCTTCAACAAAAGCAGCAAACAAACTCAACCAAAGGCTTAGAATCCTTCTCAGGCTTGGTGTTAACAAGCTTGAAAGAACTCAAGGCTTAAGGCTAAGGGTTAGTACACACAAATAAGCCAAAATCAGAAACAAGGACTTCAAGGCTTTTGAACCTTGAAAACCTTTCAAACCTAGACGTGCCTTAACCACAAGGTTAAGGAAGGTCTAAACAATCAAATGGAACTCAGAATTAGGCTACTCAAACACCAAACTTTTAACAAAATCAAAAAGAGATTTCAAATTTCAGAAATTCAAATTTTATTAAGCTTAAAAAGGAATTACAAAGATTAATAGCCTAAAACTGGAACAAAGGGACTCTCACATGTTGAGGTCTCCTTTTATAGGCAAAGGCCTGGCTAAACACTATTCACAAACCCTAGAACTGAATTTCCCTAAATGCCCTTGCAGAATCTTCTAGGTGAGTTGCCAGCTGTTTTGGGAGAATCCTGGACTTTTGTTGAGTGCTTAGGGACCAAGTAATGATTTACAGCCCTTGATTTGGCCAAGTAAGGATCAAGTGCCAAGTGTCGTATTGTGAGTGGGGATGGGGGAATCATTCTGGTAGTGGGATTTAAGGTTTAAGGTGTGGGATGTGATTGAGGTGATGTGAATCACACGTGGGTTGAGTCAATTTTGATTTCCCCTTTGTTTTGCTCATTTTTGATCCTGGGTAAAAACGTGTTCTTGCCTGGTAAAAATCCAAACAGTAAGTGTTTGGCGCAATTTTAGGAATTTGAAGTTTGGAGTTGGCAGTTTAGGTCCTTGTGTTTTGGGAAAAGTTGTATAACAAGTTATTTTTGTAAACAAAACGTATTTCCTTTGTTTTCAACTTTCCTCACTTGACAGTTTTGGTACAACTTTTGGAAAAAGGTTATCAAGGGTTGTTTTTGAAACTTTTTCGTATTTCAAGGGCTGATTTTGGACAATGTTGATCTTCAAAGGTCTTCAATGCATCTTAATATTTATGAGGGACCATTGTTGGCAATTTGGATTTGTTGAGGGACTAATCTTGCCATTTCTTCAAAGTTGAAGGACCTTTTGTGTAATTTTGACAAACTTAAGGGACCAAACTTGTAATTATTAATATACAAGGGTTTTAAGTGTCATTTCTTCAATAAATGAGGATCAATCTTGTTTGTCTTCAAGTCTTCAAGGGTATTTGTTGAGAATTCCATGATTAGGGCCCGGTTCTTTGTACGGCTTCGTTTCTCGTGTCCGTTTTTCCGTGTAACTTGTGATCTTTTGTCTTTTTCACGATATCCATACCTAAAATACACAAGTAAACAAACACAAGCATACATATATATATGGTATTTTATGACATTTTTATGCATTTAAAGCCCGAAAAGAACGATGAGATCATGTATAAATGCCATCTCATCAGTTTACAAACCACATCCCAAGCAACCCTAGCCATAACCCTTGTCGTCCCACCATAGCACCATAGGAATCATCGCATAAGTTTTTCTAAATCATATATAATCCTCATTGGGAGGATAAAAACAGAAGCCCAGTATATATGCATAGATGAAAGAGCAGACCTAATAAGCTGAAGACGACCTACAATTGATAGAGATTTATTCCGCCAGTCCATAATACGAGCTTCAAGTTTTTCAATAAGGACCTTGCAATCCCTATATCTAAGCCCAGATGAAATAAGAGGAACACCCAGGTACTTCACAGGAAGGGTACCTTCTGCAAATGGTAAAGTACTCAAACTAGAGGACTTAATAGCATTAGGAACATTACAGAAAAAAGCAGTACTCTTCTGTATACTCGGAACAAGCCCAGAAACATGATGAAAATCAACCAAGCCCTGCATAATAACATTAACCGAGGATTGATTACCCCTAGTAAACAAGAATAGATCATCAGCAAAGAATAAGTTAATAATTTCCTGTTTGTCACACAAGTGGTGATACTGAAACAAATCACTATTAGCAACTTTCTTCTTAAGAATTAATGTGAGAACTTCCATAACCATTGTAAAGAGATAAAGAGACAAAGGATTTCCTTGTCTTAACCCACGCTTCCCTTGAAACCAGCCATGAAGATCTTCATTAATACAAACAGAAAAGTAGGCAGTAGATACACACATCATAATCCAATGCACCATTTTTTCATGGAACCCAAAACCCACAAGAATAGATCGAAGAAAACCCCAATCAACAGTATCATACGCTTTTTGGATATCCACCTTAAATGCACACCTTGGGGGACCATTATTTCTATGATAGTTAGACATCAACTCTTGAGTAAGCAAAATATTATCCGAAATACAACGACCCGGAACAAACGCAGATTGATTAATGCTAATAATATCATCTAGATACCCCTTTATCCGATTAGCAATAATCTTGCTAATATATTTAAACAACACATTGCAACAAGATATCAGTCTATAATCATTTATCTTTGCTGGAGTAGAGACTTTAGGTACAAGAGCAATAATGGTATGATTACTTTCTTTAAGAATCTTACATGTTGAAAAGAATTCATGAACAACATCAATCACATCTAATCCCACCACATCCCATGCTTTCTTAAAGAAAGCAGTAGTATACCCATCCGGACCGGGAGATTTATCCTCTCCTATAGAAAACATAGCATCCTTAACCTCCAAATCCGAAATACTTCGAACCATAAATTCTGCTTTCTGAACATCAAATGTATTTGAAAATAACAAAGGATGAATGGGAGTCGTAATACCCTGAACACCAAGAAAATTTTCATAGTGTTTTACAAAAGCCCCTGCAACTTCATTACCTTCATGAATAACATTAGAATTATCGAGTATCATTTCAATACGGTTACGTGCACATCTACTTTTAACAACTTTGTGGCAATAAGCTGAGTTAGAATCACCAGCTTCAAGCAATTTAATCTTTGCTTTTTGTTTAAGAAAACGCTCCTCATCTAGGTAAGCTTCCTTAAAAGCAAGCAAAAAGTGAGCATGAATATCCCATAGCTCAGAATTATGCGGATCTCGATCAATAGCTATTTGGGAATCATCAAGATCTTTTCTAAGAGTAGTAACTCGTTTATGAATATTACCTTTAGCAATTAACAACTTACGAAGAGGTGACTTCAAGTTCTTAAGACGTTTAACCACACGGTACATATGACACCCCTCCACATTAAGTAACCACCCACTAGCAACAACATCCTGAAAACCTTCCTTATACACCAGAAAAATCGAAAATTTAAAAGGCTTTGGGCGCGGTTTTCTAACAACAGGAATGCGAAGAACACAAGGCGCATGGTCAGATATTCGATAAGGTTGAAATATAGCAAACGAACATGGGAAAAGATCACAAAACTTGAGATTACTCATGATTCGATCAATCTTCTTAAGTGTTCCAACATCCCCTTTAGGTTTCTGAGTCCATGTAATGTGCAAACCCGTAGCATTGACATCCTCAACTTCCATGGCATTCATGCAGTCCTTAAAATCATGCATAGCAGCAGTAGCTTGATAACCACCCATCAAATGATCCTCAAGATTAATAGCCGAATTAAAATCGCCCAATAAAACCCACTGATGATTACGCAAAAGACCTGAATGCCCAACAAGATTATCCCAAATCTCTCGCCTATCAATCTAATAGTTAGCTACATAAAGAAAAGAACAAAATAAGGTTTTATTATCCAATCTTGTCTTCAATTGGATATGCATGACTTGGTTCGTTTGAGCCATAAGCATAACATCAACTACATCATCATTCCATCCTAATATAATACGGGAACCTTTAGGACAGAGACTTCCATTCGAAATCCATTTCCACCTACGACAAACCTTCTTACAAATATCATAAACTACCGAAGCATCAACATGAGATTCCAATATAGCACAAACACTTAGGTTATTTTCACTAACAACTTGATGAACCTCCTTTTGTTTAGGGGCGTGATTCAAACCCCTAATATTCCAAGAAGCCATACTAAACATTGGAAACCAAAGCAACGGTAGTGCTTGCCCCTGTAGGAATATTAAGATTAGCAGATTCATCATAGATATTTTCCACATCATCATCTTCTTCATCCATTAAAACACCAAATGAATTAGATGTAGAAACTCCGTGATGTTTATTTAGAACCGCATCCTTACTAGCCTAACCATGCATTTCGCTAGCAGCCTTACCTTTATTAACATCCTTATCAGTATTTCGAATACTAGGTTTAGCTACTTGAGCAGATGAACTAGGTTTAGACAAATTAACACTACGATTAGCACCATTATTACCACCTTCAGAATTCTTACGTTTGAATGCAAAATTTCGGCCAACTTGGAACCCTTTACTAGTAGGCACCCCCTTTGGCAAAGGAATATTACCTTTACCTATATTATTTCATTTTCTACCAACCAGTTTCTGGAATCCATCATCAGCCTTTTCAACAACCGGAATAGGAACCACACGTTTTGGACAATCATCAGCCGTATGTCCAAAGATACAACAAGTAGGGCACCGAGGTAGTTTCCATTCATATTCAACACGAATGGTCTCTTTAATAAACCCAGGACCATCAATTTCAAGTATACCAATAGTAATAGAATCCTTGTGCTCCTCACTTGAATTAACCTCAATTAAAACTCTAGAAAAACTGCTACGACCCCAAGAATCTTTACACATACCACTAGTATAAGGATCCATCATGATAGGAGTACCTAGATATGTAGTTATCAAGCTAATTCCTTCTTCCTCAAAAACTTGTATCGAAACATTATGGAGTTTAACCCATATAGGGATACGAGTTAACTCCTCCTTTTGCAGGCTCGTTTTTCATAGTAAGCTTCTTAAGAATAATAGGCGAGTTACGCAACATCCATGGTCCTCCTTCTAAAACAGATTCTAACCCTGCATTAGTATCAAACTTAAAAAAGAAGAACCCTTTAGCATTCATCATTATGCGTTTTAAACCAAAATTAGCCCAATTATTTTTCGCATAGAATTCAAAAACGGGAAAAGCCATTCGTTTACAAATTAAATATCCATACAATATATTCTCAAGTTTTCCACCAACCTTTTCAACCACAGTCCGAGGGATCGAGATATTAACACCTTCACACGCATTCTTCGAAATCATTGGTTGTAAATAGGTTCGCGTGGGATTACTAGCACTAGCATTCGTACCAGCCACACCATCATAAGTGGCATTCAAAACATTGATATTCTTACTCGTTGTAGGAACACCAGCAAATGAAGTACCTATAGGTTTTGACCAAGCACACTCCTCCACAGCCTCCTCAGTCACAATAGTCTCTAAATGAGTATAAACGAAAAATCGTCTCCAGACATAGATTCACCTTCAGTAACATTCAGACCCATATTAGGGTTTCCAGCAGCCTGGGCAAAACTAGTATCCCCATCCAGTAACTTAGACACCAAAGGAGAGGACATGCTATCAAACTCATCATGTGGATCCTGCAAGTCAAACGAAGGGTATGAAGAACCCCTAGTTGGTTGGTGTATAGTAACACGACTAATAGGTCCTCGTTAGGGTTTGGAGAAACCCTAATTGGATCAACAATTAAACTACCCAACTTCGCAATCAAATCTGCTTCATACTCACACAACAAATTAAATATCTCCTTTGATCGTTCACAAGAAACCAAAGACCATGCAAATTTTTTCATCTTTAGGTTGTGCATGAAATCACGAACTTCCTTCACCGTATCCAATGGTATTCCAAAAACCTTCACAATCACTCCCATCGTACAAGGCTGCATATTATTGAGTAACACAACCTTTTCTCCCAAATCCATCTTAGAGTAGTCGTTAGATTCCATACCATGCAATAAGAAACCCTAACCAGCGATGATGATAAAGAAACCCTACACCGAGAAACAAACCCTAATTTACGATAACAATGGAAAATTAAAAAAAAAACAAATCATGCAGGTAACAAGTGAAACACACAAAGAATATATATGATCACGCCCAGAGACACACGACACCGACCTAGTATACCTAATCACCGTCTTCACACAACGCACATAGAAAAAGAAAAAAAAGATCGATTAAATAAACCCTAAAAACTTCAACCAAATAAAGACTTTGTTAACTCAAGATTAATCAACGATTAAACGAGAAACCAGCATCGTTATAAGGTATTCAGACTAGAGGAGAATAGAAAATCGAATCAAATAGAAGATTTTTTTCCTGCCGGCATTGATGAAAACTAGGGTTTTTTTTCCAAAACTTAGGTTCATATCATTCTTAATTTAATTCATACATGATTCTTCAGAAACTTAAAAACTTAAAGAAGCCCTTTCGGAAAATGCCGATTGATAAAGAGAACATTCATACTAATGTTACAAGGTTACGGGATGAACTCAATAAACTTCATGAGGACCTTAATAACGGTGACTTGCATGAATTAGAAGCTACGGATGTAGGCTCGTTTAATGATGCATTGCTTATAGAGGAACGTTTTTTGAAACAAAAAGCTAAAATCAATTGGCTTAAAGAGGGTACACGAATTCTTCTTACTTTTATAAGTTTGTTAAAAGCCGAACTAGTAGGAGTCGTATTGATGTTGTTACACGATTGGATGGGACTTTGTGTGAAAATGATCAGGATGCTGATGCATTTGTGGAACATTATGAATCTTTCCTAGTGCTAGCTGGTGACACGGGTGGTTTTAATATTGTAGACTTGTTTCAAACGTGTCTGTCTGATGAGGTGGCTCCTGACATGACTAGGGCTGTCACTATGTAGGAGGTTAAACATGCAATGTTTGATATGGGTAATGATAAATCGTTGGGTCCGGATGGGTTTACTGCTGCATTTTTCAAGGAATCTTGGAACATTGTTGCTAATGACATTACTAATGCGGTCTCTGAATTCTTTATTAATGGTAAACTTCTTAAGGAGGTGAACCATACTATTATTACCCTCGTACCCAAAGTTAATTCTCCTAGTATGGTTAATGACTACCAGCATATTTCTTGTTGTAAAGTTTTATTTAAATGCATTACCAAGATTATTGCTGACCGGATTAAGGATAGCTTGAAGTACTTAGTAAGTCTGAACCAAACGACCTTTGTTCCGGGTTGTCATATTGCTGATAATATTCTTTTAACGCAAGAATTGATGCATAATTATCATTTGGATCGTGGTGTTCCTCGTTGTGTGTTTAAAGTGGATATTCAGAAAGCTTATGATACCGTGGATTGGAATTTCCTTCGTGAGGTCCAAACTGGTTTTGGTTTCCATAATCGTATGGTGGCTTGGATTATGGAGTGTGTTTCTACTGCGTCTTTCTCGATTAGCATCAACGGTTCTCTTCATGGTTATTTTAAAGGTAAAAGAGGTCTTCTCCAAGGCAACCTTCTGTCACCTTATTTGTTCACGCTTATTATGGAGGTTTTAACGCTTATGGTCAAACGGAGGGTTAGGGATACTGATTCGTTTACCTTTCATAGATATTGTTCGAGAATGGAATTGATTAATCTTTGTTTTTTTATGATTTGTTCTATTTTCGCATGGTGATGTAAGTTGGACATTGGTTATTTAGGAGGCTTGGATAAGTTTAAGCATGCTTCGAGGCTTACTCCTATTTTTCCGAAGAGTACAACATACTTTTGTAATGTTTTGAATCATGTTAAGCTATCTATTCTTCAAGTGTTGCCGTTTGAGGAAGGTCACATTCCGGTTAAATATTTGGGTGTTCCTTTGGTTTCGTCTAGACTTATCATTAGAGAATATCGAGAGCTTGTTGACCGAGTCCAGATCCGTGTTCAAGATTGGAAGAATAAAGCCTTATCGGCAACAGGTAGGCTTCAATTAGTGCAATCTGTTATTGGTTCTATTCATGTGTATTGGGCTTCTGTTTTTTTGCTTCCGTCTTGTGTCTTACTTAATATTGAGCAAATCATTTGTGGTTTCATGTGATGTCAAGGAGCCATGAAGAAGGGTAAAGCAAAGGTGGTTTGGGATGTTGTATGTCTTCTAAAGATGAAGGGGGGGGGGGGGTTGGGTGTTCGGAGGTTGGATATTTTCAATAAGGCGCTCATGGTCCCGCATATTTAGAAGTTGTTAGTTCTCAAAGAGTCTCTTTGGGTCCAATGGATCCATGAGTATAAACTAGATGGCCGAAACTTTTGGGAAATCCCATGGCGTGGTAATATGACGTGGGGTAGCATAAGATTCTTCAACTACGGCCTATAATTAGGGAATTTATTTGGTATTAAATTGGAGACGGCTCTAAGGTCTCGGTTTGGTCAGATATTTGGTGTTCGGAGAGCCCTCTTTTTTTGGTAAAGGGGACTCACCCCGGTAAAATATATTACGCCAAAAAACGTTGAAGTACAAAAGATGTAGGTTAAATCCTACATCAAGCCCGTTACATAGGCATCAACCAAGCAAAACGAAATGCTAAAACCCAGCACCCTACATTAGAGGACACCCCTCTTATGACTACTCAAGAAAAAATCTACTTCCTACCACTATAATGGAGTCTAAAATCATTAAAATCTTTGATCTGCCCTGGTAAGTCATGACTCATGTCCGCATAATCATCATCGTATGGATCAAACTCCTCTTCAAGTTGGTTTCCACCTCCCACAGACGACATGTAAGCCTCATACTCTTCCTTAAATGTAAAAACCTCATCATCGGAGTCATTAATGTTTGCAATCTCATGGTTAAATGATAATTTTGGTCCACTAGAGGAAGCCTCCTCTTTAGCAACCTCTTTACCACTTCCTTCTGTAACAATCTTTGAAACACTAGCACCTATAGTCGACGTCTTTTCCTTAGCATTATCAACCCTAGTAGCCTGCTCACACACTTCAAGTACCGCACCCTCGTCCCTTAGCTTATCAATTGAATTCTTAAGCTCCAACAAGTTGATATCGTCATCTTTAGGCCGAGTATTAGGAGCATTCTTATTCCTAGATGAGGACGGTTTAGAAGACTTCATAACCCAAGTAGACTTAGGCTTATAAAATCTAATCCCTTCAATATATTGTGGTATATGTAAAGAGGGTTGCTTATCAGTTCCACGCTTCACATCCGGATTAACTAATTTCTATTTCCTAAGACATTCCGAACTCAGGTGATCAAAAATCTTACATGTATTGCACCTTGTATTCTTCTATTCGTATTCAAAAGTAATATTTTCTAGAGAATGCCCCTCCTCACCTTTAATAGGAATCGCCACCACAAACGACTCAATGAGAGGCTGTTCCGCACAAACCTCAACAAGAGCCCGAGCATACGAACATCGTCCCCATGAGTTGACACACACATCCGTTGTATGAGCATCCAACATGATAGGTTTACCAACCTTAGAAATGATCAAACAAAGCCCGACCTCAGAATAAGCAACAATAGGTAAGTCGTGCAATTTGACCCAAACCGACACCGTTTTGATATCATCTTTCACCTGTTTCTTTGTTGGATTCCAAATATTAAGCATAATAGGTGTTAACCTAATACGCCACGGTCCATTCGAAAGCACATGCTCCATACCAGTCTTTGACTCAATCTGAAAGAAAAAGAAGCCATGATGAAACATAGTTCTTTCAATCCAATCCGATCCCAAGCATTCTTCACATAATTATCAACAATGGGAAATGCATGTCGTTTTCCAATAAAATACCCATATAGTGAATTAGCAAAATCATTTGCTTTATCATCAACCACATCACTAGGAATAGCAATATCAGCACCAAGAATAGTCATTCCATTAACAAGCAAGGACACCTTAAACTTAGCTGTCCTGGTGTTCCCTAAAACCTCCGCAAAGGGTGCTGAATACCCACTAACTATACAACTTTCAGACGCAGCAACATTCTGAATATTACTCCCCTGCACATGCACCTTTGCATTGTTACTACTCACACCAGCAAGCCCCCCAACAGCCTCTATATTACTGGATACCTTCCCATGGTCTTTAAGAATAGATTTTAAAGGTTCGACAATAGGATTGTGAGGTTCAGACCTCTTGGTACCATTATCACTGGTAGAACCCCTATCATCAACTTTAAGGTCCCCACGTTTCACTACAAGAGGCTTAACTGACTTGCCAATGAACTTACCTTCGATGTTCTTAATCCTCTTAGCTAAATCCTTCTCATCTACATCTGGTTTCTTGCTTAGATTACAAGGACTATTGAGGAATCCTTTCTCCATCTCTCTTAAAACCCACAACACAAAAGACCTACGACAAAAAACAACAACGACCTAGCTGTTACAAAAATAGTAGCATGTAACACGTGCATCGATCAATAAGCACAACTAGCAACAGCAGCTAGTACCCAAACGCAAAGCCTAATCTGAGATAGACGCAACCCTAAAACTTAGGGAAAAACAGGGAATCATAAAGGATTTAATGAAACACCAACAAACCCTAATTCAATAAAAAATTGTCACAAAGTTCGATAATATCAGAACATCACACACAAAAAACCCTAGAACCGACCACACCATCCGTTCAGTGATAGTAGATTAAAACCTTAAATCAAAAAATCAAGATTCAGTATTCCTTGGAATCGTTTATCAAACCCTAGGGAAAGAAAACCGATAGAACCCAAAAAACACAAAACCCTAATCGATTTGAAAAAAAGGAATCAACTCCACCAACACCAAACGGATCAGATCAGTTGTATGAGTGAAGGAAGGTAGTGATCGACCTAGGAAAAAATACAAAGAAGGTGGCTAAAAATCGCCCACATAAGAGAGAGCAAACTAGGGTTTTTTGATACTATACTTTGAAGAGCCGCTTGGTTAATACAATCTCGTCAAGAGATATTCATCGTTCGGGTCTTAATCTTAGTACGAAAGTTAAGGATATAATTCGACATGGGCAATGGCTATGGTCGGAGTTCCTGCGAAAACATATTTTTCTGAATAATATTGTTACTCTCATTATCCATGAAGGTGTGTCGGATAGATTACCATGGAGGACTGAGGGGAATGATTTCAAACCATTTACCGTTGCTACTGTGTGGTCTTCTTTAAGACCATGTGATTTGAAGGTGCCATGGTATGATCTTGTGAGGTTTTCTAGATGTATCCCGACACACTCGTTTAATTTATGGTTGGTGATCAAGCAGAATTTCAAAATGCATACAAAGTGCTTTTATGGGATGTTTCGAGCTCTTTGGCGACTGTGTGCTCATTGTGTGAAGGTCAACCTGACTCCCATGATCATTTGTTCTTTGAATGCTCATATTCGAGGTAGGTTTGGAATAGAGTTCGCCTTGCTGCTGACCTTGAGTGCCCTAGTTCACGTTTAAACCATATCATGGCATTTATTATTCCTTGGGCTAGGCGTAAAACTACTAGATGTGTGGTATCTAAGTTGATGTTGGCTGCAACAACGTATTTTATTTGGCAGGTACGTAATTGTCGTTTGTTCAAATTGGTTAAAAGGACGGCTGATCAACTTTCTGAGTGCATTATTTCAACGGTTCGGTTGAAGTTGCTTACTTGTCATTTCAAATTAGCGTCTGTTCAAATTGGTTAAAAGGACGACTGATAAACTTTCTGAGTGCATTATTTCAACGGTTCGTTTGAAGTTGCTTACTTGTCGTTTCAAGAAGTCTAGGGAAGGGACTCGGTTTGCGCACCTCATAAGGCTTCTTGAGTCTTTTTTAATTTGATATCTATTTTTAGGTTTGTTGGTGTATGTACCATTAGGTGGTTTTTTCCCTGTTGGTGTCATTAGTTATGTATTTGTTCTAGCATTCATATGGTTTTCCATATGAATTAGTGGTTGTTCAAGGGTTCATGTCAGTCACATTCCATTGTTCTTAACTGTTTTATTGGGATTTAATATATTTTAACAGGGTGAAGTCCCCTTTACCCAAAAAAGTGCATGAAATAAATAAAAGTCTAATGCAAGAAATAGTTCAACACTAAACCAAGACTACCAAATGAAACTAACAACCAAGTCTTCCTTGTAGCTTCACTTTTTGTTGGAAATACGTTTTTACGTATTTAGGAAGATTCGATCACTCCGACAATATATTAAGTTGTAACTCGTAGTCTAGATATGTTTTAATTAACTAAACAAGAAAAAGCCCGGTCCATGCTTGTATGGCTGGCCCAAATGTAAGCCCAAGCCCATCTTATGGGCTTGGTACATAAACCCTCTCCATTGATGGAGAGGGTGGTGATTTCATTTGAATAACACATAGTTCTCTTAAACTTTCTCTCTCTAGAAGTGTGAAATCCACCATTTTTATATCTATTTCTCTCTCTAAAACATAAGCATAGATTTACATATCCTACAAATGGTATCAAGAGCCATGGGATGATTGTATTGTTCATGTGTTTGTGTTCTTGATTCATACGCCTATTTTGATCCTTATTACACACGTCCAAAATTGTTTTTGTGGTATTTATGTTTTTTTCTCGATACAAATCATCTACATAGTTGTGGTAGTGATTTGGTATTGTTACTTTGGCTAAAAACATAAAATTTTTGTGTGTTTTGATCATTTTTGGCTTAAAATCACGAATTGGTTGAGTTTTGTCCGAGAAAAGTGGGATTTATTCCGATCAGGTCATCGGAAAAGGGTTTATAGGACATTCCGATCAGTGTAATCTGAATAGGGTTTAGGGATTCCGATTTTGGTACATTCCGATTAGGTATTCCGATTAGGTATTCCGATTTGGCATTTCGAAAAGGGACATTCCGATTTGGCACATTCCGAAAAAGGACATTCCGATTTGGTACATTCCGATTTAGGACTTTCCGATCAAGGTTATTCTGATAGGGCTTATTCCGACGGCTTTCCGACTGATATTCCAATCAATATTCCGATCAACATTCCGATAACAAAAAATTATTCCTTAAAAAATTTCGAAGACAAATGTGATAAGTATGCTACAAACATCATTCTCCAAGCCCTACCTCCAGATGTCTACAAACTCGTCAGCAAACATAAAGTTTCCAAAGAGTTATGGGATAGAATTCGTGTTCTCATGCAAGGCACCTCGTTAACTAAACAAGAACGAGAGTGTAAGATTTATGATATTTTTGATAAGTTTGCCTATGTGCCAGGGGAGACTCTCAATGATTACTATCTGAGATTTACCCTATTGTTGAATGAGCTCAATATCTATGGCATGGCAATTCCTACCTTTCAATTGAACACCAAGTATTTGAACACTCTTCCTTCAGAATGGAAAAAATACGTGACGGATGTTAAATTGGCTAAGGACTTGCACAACACCAATGTGGATCAACTTCAAGCTTTTCTTCAACAACACGAATGCCATGTGATCGAGGCTCGGTTGTCTACACCTCAAGTTCATGATCCACTTGCAATGTATGCTTCTCAACAAAACATGGCTTATAGTTATCAACAACCATCATACTTGCAGCAGCCACCACCACACACCTATCAGCAACCATCTTATCAACCACCGATGATGCCAAAGCAAGCATATCAACAAAGTGTTCATCAACAATCTTTTCCACAGCAACCACCAAATCAGACATTACCATCACAAGCCAACACTTCTCCAATGGGCTATACTCTTCAGCAAGGATATTTTCCAATAGAAGCACAACCAGCACAAGCCTTCTACTCTAATGAACTTCCACCAATCCAAGAACCGGTCTTTACTCCAAATGATACGCCAGCTGATGTACTAAACCATCTCACTGCCTACTTATCAAAACTTGTTGCAACTAGAGGATTTCCACCAACAAACAATCAGCTCCGCACCTCTTCAAATCCTCGACAACAAGCTACTGTTCAAGATGGTCAAGTAACAGTGCAACCTATTCAGGGAAGGCAAAATTCATATGGACCTCCTACAAGGACTGGGAACAATCAAGCTGTGAATTCACAAGCTAATGGAAATGGAAGCCCCATTGGTCCTAAAAAGGTTGTGACTTGCTACAATTGCCGAGGACTGTGACATCCGTCAATTTTTCATCTTTATTTTTCCATGTATTTATTTAATGTGAGCTTTGAACCTTGTGGATTTAACAAATTGAGAAGTTATCTCATATTTATGAAGTATCCTTAGTTGTTTAGTAATGTCGTGTCGACGTAAATGTATCGTTTGTTTTGCTTTGCGGACAAAGCCCTCTTTAGGGAGAGCGAATGTAACAACTCGAATTTTCGCGTCTTATTATTGTAATAGAGACGTGTTCGTTATTGAACGTTTTATGTATTAACGGTTTGCGCCGGTTATGAATGTTTACTAAACCTTCGAGAATACACGTATCCATCCTTGCTTAAGTGGTGTTATTGAGATTGTATTATGAGTTCTTGTTGTTAAGTGTACGCGTCTAAAACTCATGTCATTTTGATAAACCCCTAATGGGCCGAATACTACTAACTTAATGGGTCGAGAGTTACTAATGGGCTGAGCCTTAATGGGCCAGACTGCCCATAAAACCATTGTTGGGCCGAATTCAACTATGTTAGTTTATACAAAATTACCAAACTGAAAACTTGAATTAAAGTTATAACAAGTCAGTAAAACAAAAACTGAGATTTCAAACTAGTCAAACCAAGTCAACCTACAAATTTTATATACATCCCACTCACCACTCCAGGCCAACACACATGCCAAGATTACCCCATTTGGGTATATCACAAGACCTCCAAAATCGGATTAGGACTAACCCTATGCCATGAATGCAAAGTTAAATACAGTCCATTTTCACAAAGTTTATAACACAAAAACAAAACACATTACAACATATTTCAAACAAGGATAATCTGAGCAAGATCAGTGAACACTAATCGAAGCACTAGTTCCAGCCGAGCCAAATACACTCCAAATCCTTGTCCGAATACAAAAGCCGAAACAAAACCCTCATTGTGAGTCATTTACCCACCTTTCTTTCACTTTCTGCATACATTTAGTTGTGCTTGTCATGTTAAAAACAACCTGCGAAAATAAATCAAACTAGTTAGTCTTTTGAAATTATTCAGTCTACACAATAAAACCTAATGTGATAATCAATTTGGACCTATGACCCATCACCCCATTCCCATCGTGACCACAGACCCCTTTTTCTTTTTCTTACCATTTCGTGCGTTTTTATTATTGACCATATTTATTTATTTATTTTTTTGACTAATACTGTTAATAACAGTATCAAACAAAAACCCCCACTCGAATGACTTAATTCTGCCGAAACCCTAACTTATTCTAAAATCAGTACTAACATAAAATTAACACAATTTATCTCATAAAAATGCTAATTAATCTAAATTAAACTCGCGGGTATAAAAACCTCCCAATTATATAAAAACCCTAATTTTCGAAACTTATTTTTGTTTAATAATTAACATCGAGTGATGTATAAAAACACTAGTTAATTATAATGAAACACAAGATTAAGAAAACCGCCAATTTGACCGAAACCCTAATTTTACAAATCGGATTATTTGATGAAATTGACAAGTTTTTATGATAGAAAACACTAATTAATTAAGGATAAACATCAGATTTATCAAAACCCCTAATTATGATGAAACCCTAATTTTTGACTTATTCAAATTCAAATCTGGATCATTTAATTAAGATGAAACCGAGTGTTTTAATCAAGATAAAACCCTTTATTTTCGATAGATTAATCAAGTAAATGTGAGAAAACACTTTCTATTAAAAGGAGAAACCAAAACTTATCTTTGTAAAGAATCATCATCGAATCCATCAAGAACAACACACTAGGAACCATACGAATCGGATTTATGGAGTATGTGGGGATGAAACCCATGTCAAACGAATCATAGATGAGCAAGAAACACTTTATCTTGAGATATTTGGATTGGATTTATACAAAACGTGGCTTAGGATTTATAAATTATAGATGAATCTGGGTAGAAGTTTAACCAAAGAGAGAGATGAGAGGACTCGGTGAGAGAGAAAGAGAGGTTATTTATGTGCATGTTTTGTTTAGGCGTGAGATATGAGAACAAAATGACTGAGGGAGTAATATCTTGTCCCCCCCCCATCTTTGTTATTAACGCCAGCTGGGCCGGGTCAAACAAAATAGACATGGGCCGAGCCCATTATCTCTCTTGGGTGGTTTGGGCTGTTTGGACAGCCGGGTTATATAAGCCCACATAGATTTCTTTTGTGTATGAAATGTGTTATTGAAACCAAAGTCCGTTTAATAAATAACCAAGTTTTAATTGTCGTGTTTTCCGTTAACGAAATTTATCGTCAAGCACAACTAGGATGTCATGCCTTTTATTGGTATAATTTTTGATGTCGTAACACGGTCCTTATATGCAAATAGGTCACGGATAGCGTGACCGTATTCTCGAGCTACATTTACATTTTCCATCACTTTGCTGATTTAACGAGGTGAGTTTATAGCCCCACTTTTTAACTGCTTTTACTGCTTTTTGGGGTGAGACATTGCTTGATTTAACGTATGAACACAAGTGCATTTACTGATTTATATACTAGTCTAAGTCCCACTAAAAACCCAGTTGCTTTGGCCCATGAAATCGTGAACCGTTAATTACTTTGTGTAAGCGCTAATGTTATGGATAGATCTATCGGGGTTGACGCCCCTATCCGTCTTGGTCCAACAAGGGACAAGCGGGCACAGTTTCATTTGAGTCTGAGATAGGATGTCGTGGGTTTAGGCATCCAGTTGGGCTACATTTATATGATTATACTGCGGTGTTGTTAACGCTTCGGTGTCACGAGCTTAGACTGTAATAAATGCTTTTATGATGACTTTGTATTTGTTATATTGTCATCACGTTTGGGAAAATCTTGTGGTTCATTAAACACTTCAAATTAACTAAACCTATGAACTCACCAACTTTATGTTGACGCTTTAGCAATGTTTTTCTCAGGTATTAAGAAGGAAGATGCTATGTGAGGTCTCATGCACTGCCGTCATTTCTATTGAAAATAAAGATCATTTGTACTATTTGGAAACTATGTTTTTGTATCTGTGACCAGTTTTATGCTTCCGCGCTATGTTAAAACTAGTCATTTTATCAAATGCAAGTGATCAATTTTCCGAACGTCTCATTTAGAGGTCGTTCTTTGTAACTGTGTGTATGATAATCATGACGTCACCACTCCTTTGTTGCCATTATACTCTGATATTTTGGGAGTGTGACAGATTGGTATCATAGCCATGGTTATAGAGAACTAGGTTGCATTTAGTAACTCTAGACTATAACTGTTATGTGTTTAGTTGATTATCATACGGATTGTAAGTATTAAGTATATATATATATACATGGATATATATATATATGTAATGAACAATTATTATTGGAGTCGAGTGATTCAACATTATATAATATATGATAAATGGGATACATGTGATTTAACAATTACGAGATATACTTACATGAGGTACATGTGCAACAACAAAATCCGAGTTATGTTATATGGGATACATGTGGTTTGAACAATGATTGTTATATTTTATGTCGATGTCCCTTTCACGGACTAATTATATGAGATATTTACACACATCTATTCTGTTTATGTTACAGCGATGTCTTCTTCTGATGATTCAGCGTCTACAGGGGCATACTACAACCGCAGTTCACAGTCACTATCAGTTCATCGATGGGATTACCTAGAGGATCACCATCAGGATATCCGTGGTACCGGATGACTTCAGATGATGAGACTGAGAGAGAGACTGAGGAGGTTTACCGTTCACCGATCCATATCCCTGATGCACCAGCGGATGACGTACTTAGCCTCGAAGGCGGAGGAGAGGACGACCTAGCCGCTGATGTGGTGCAGTCACCAGGACAGGCATCGGTCACTAGGGGCGAATCAATGGAAGATACTGAGGATGATGATACGGAGTTCACTGATGGAGAAGGTGAACCCATGGAGGTCACAGACACTGAGGACCCACCTGCTACGTATGCTGCTACTCCTGAGGCTTCCATCGCACTCATCTCCTCGTCTTCGTCTGAAGACGAAGGGGAAGGGGCAGACATCCCTACTCTAGCACTTGGCACTCTGCCTTTCTACTATGTTAGGCGACGTCTCCGGGGGAGAGCCGCCCGACCACTACCTTTACCTTACCGACCCCTCATACCTTTCTCTGCCACTGACAGGCATGCAGCCCGCACATCTGCCAGTCCTGCCCCAGAGGCGTCACTACCACCACCACCACCAGAGACTGTACCTGCTGTGTATCAGGAGATGCTTGCCGATGTTGGCATCTCTACTAGACCGAGAGCTGCGACCCCTCTTCCTAGGAGAGCTACATCATCAGTTGTGATACTTGGAGCAGCGGATGGATGTGTGACGACCCGTTTGAATAGGTTGGAGGATGCTGTGGAGACTTTGGGTGAGGAGTATAATGAGATGCAGGATAAGCTGGAGGCATTGACAAAGAAGAGCCCAGTTGAGGATGAGACGATGTTGACGGTTTGCGTGACCCGTCTTCGAGGACAGCTCCATGCTGTTCTCGACCAGATGGACACAATGCCGAATGCTCGCCACGAGGAGATCGAGAGCCTGATGACCCGTTGGGGAGTAGAGCCACAGGTTGAGGTAGGTGCACTAGAGGCACCTGTTGAGGACCCTATTGCTGACTTGGATAGCAGGTTTAGGGCCGCTTGACATGATACCGATGTCAGACTTAAAGATGCCCAGGCTCGCGAGGACGTGGTTGAGAGGAGGCTGACAGAGATTGAGAGAGCACTTCACCAGCGCCGTGAGGGCACTAGTTAGATTTACCATGCACTGTTGACTCATTGTTTTACGACCACTAAGCTATGAGGTTTATCTCAGCTAGTTGGCATTTTCCATTTTTCCTTATTATGTATGTCGGATTGTGATGTATTTCAAAACATTTCTATGGATGTTAGGTTATGACATTATCTTATTTGGGTTACAAAATTTGTGCGATCATCATATATTGTTTATTATACCGTTGAGCATTTCATAATTGTATTGTGTGTGCCATGAATGTTACGTCTGGCAAAACTCATTGTCTTGTTTACCTTTTAGATTATGGCACCAGTTAGAAGATCTGAGACACAGAATCCACCAGCTACTACCGGTGGGATTGACCCAGTCATGCTCAGTCAAATGATCGCGGAACGGGTGGCTGAGGCACTCGCAGCAGCTGAAGCGATCCGTACAGCGAGCACGCAAGAGGAGACAAACCAAGGGGCCACTGTTGCCAATGCGCGGACCTGCACCTACAAGGAATTCCGTGCGGTTACACAAGTGAGTTTCCGTGGTACTGAAGGTGTAGTAGGTTTGACTAGATGGTTTGAGAAGTTGGAATCCCAATTTGGGATTAGCAATGTTGCTAAAGCTGATAAGGTGAAGTTTGCATCAAGCACATTGGTGGATAGTGCTTTGACTTGGTGGAATGTCTATGCTCGTGCAGTGACCATTGATGTTGCCCAAGCAACACCTTGGAGTGAGTTCAAAGCTATGTTTGTTAGGAAGTATTGCCCACGAAATGAAGTCAAGCAAATGGAGGTGGAGCTATGGAACTTGAAAGTCAAGGGTACCGCCCTTACTGCTTATAATCAGTGCTTTCAAGAGCTAGTCTTGTTCTGTCCCGAAATGGTGCCCAACGACGATCGATTGTTGGAGCGATACATTGAGGGCTTACCTTTGAGCATCAAGGGGAATGTGACTTCATCAAAGCCAAATGACTTGCATGAGGCAATCGATATGGCTCAGAGTTTGATGTACCAAGTGGTGCAAGAGTTAGGGGAGAATACTGGAGACAAGAGGAAGTGGTCTGGCAATCACTACAACAACAATAACAACAACAACAACAACACTAATAACTACAGTCAAAACAAGCGTCAAGAGGTGGCTAGAGTGTTTACTGCTGGGCAAAGTAACGCTGGAAACTATGCTGGAAGATTTCCTTTCTGTGGAAAGTGTGGCCGACACCACGAGGGAGCATGTCCCCCTACATGCTACAACTGTGGAAAGGCTGGACATAAGGCAAAGGAGTGTCGAGCACCACCCCGTCCTGCTAACCAAAGAGGACCAGGGACTCAGGGTGGTCAAGGAACGAATGTCACTTGTTTTGGGTGTGGAGAGAAAGGGCATTACAAGAATAAGTGTCCAAGAAGTGGGAACCAAGGTCGTGGTAATCAAATTCGAGGAAACCAAAACCACAACCAAGTGAACCAGAAGCAGAACCAGGGGAATCGGGGAGGAAATAACCGAGCCACAACCAGTGCTCCAAGTGGATTCACGGCACCGAGCAAGGTGTATCATTTGTGTGCTGAGGCTGCGGTGCAAGACAACAATGTTGTGACTGGTACGTTCCTAGTCAATAACAACTATGCTTCAGTACTATTTGATTCTGGTGCAGATAGGAGTTTTGTGTCATCTGCATTTAGTGAACGCCTAAATATCACCCCTACTGCGTTAGATATTAAGTATAATGTAGAACTAGCCGATGGGAAGTCAGTGACCACCGATGCTATTCTGAAAGGATGTAGTCTAAGGTTACAAGATCGTTCGTTCAGTATCGACTTACTCCCTATAGAATTGGGAAGTTTTGATGTCATCATTGGAATGGATTGGATGTCGAAGCATCACGCGGAAATTGTATGTCATGAGATGTGCGTCCGTGTTCCTTATGGAAACGATGTACTAATCATACAAGGCGAAAGAAGTGGAGTGAAGAATGGATCGAGACTGGAAGTCATCTCATGTATTAGAACCCAAAGATACATTGAGAAGGGATGTCCAGTGTTCTTGGTTCAAGTAACGCGAAAGGAGGAAGAAGAAGATCATGAGAAGAAGGTTGAGGATGTACCGATCGTTAGAGATTTTCCAGACGTATTCCCAGAAGACTTACCGGGATTACCACCAACACGACAAGTGGATTTTCACTTAGAGCTTACACCAGGAGCCGCACCTGTTGCTAGAGCCCCATACCGCTTAGCACTAGCAGAGATGACAGAGTTAGCTGAACAACTAAAGGAACTTTCTGGCAAAGGTTTCATTAGGCCGAGTTCCTCACCTTGGGGAGCACCGGTCCTATTCGTCAAAAAGAAAGATGGATCCTTTAGGATGTGTATTGATTACCGAGAGTTGAATAAGCTGACGATAAAGAACCGCTACCCATTGCCAAGAATTGACGATCTTTTCGACCAACTGCAAGGATCTAGCATATACTCGAAGATTGATTTAAGGTCGGGATATCATCAGCTAAGGGTTAGAGAAGAAGACGTCCACAAGACGGCTTTTAGAACCCGGTACGGACACTACGAGTTCCAAGTTATGCCTTTTGGTTTGACAAACGCACCCGCGGTATTCATGGATCTCATGAACCGAGTTTGCAAACCATACTTGGACAAGTTTGTGATTGTATTTATCGATGATATTCTCATCTACTCTCGTAATGAAGAAGAACACAAAGAACATTTGAAGACCATACTAGAGCTGCTGAGGAAGGAGAAGTTATATGCAAAGTTTTCCAAATGTGAGTTTTGGATAAACACGGTGCAATTCCTTGGGCATGTAATCGATAGCAGTGGTATTCACGTTGATCCTGCTAAGATCGAGGCTGTGAAAGATTGGGCGACTCCTACAACACCCACAGAGATCCGCCAATTTTTAGGTCTTGCTGGTTACTATAGGAGATTCATTGAGGGTTTCTCCAAGATAGCTAAACCAATAACGGAGTTAACTCAAAAGGACAAGAAGTTTGAGTGGAAAGAGGATCAAGATTTGGCATTCCAAACATTGAAGCAGATGTTGTGTGAAGCACCTATACTAGCCCTACCCGAGGGTAATGAAGACTTTGTAGTATATTGTGATGCATCCTGATGAGACTGCTTTTATACATAGTCTCATCATCCAAATAGGGCTTAAAATGCATTAAATATCATCAAAATACCCAAATATATGCTTGTGTTTGTTGCTTGTGTATTTTAGGTACGGATATTGAGAAAATGACAAAAGATCACAAGAATCAGTGAAAAACGAACACGGGAAACGAAGCCGCACGATGAACCAAGCCCTAATGAAGAATTTTCCAAAGAAAAACCTTGAAGATTTGAAGAATTATGAAGATTGGTCCTCCAAGTTTGAAGAATTGACACTTTATACCCTTGTATCTTCATAATTACAAGTTTGGTCCCTAAAGTTTGTTAAAATTACAAAAAGAACCCTTAACTTTGAAGAATTGGCAAATTTAGTCCCTCAACAAAACTAAATTGTCAATAATGGTCCTCCAAGAAGTCAACAAACAAGTCAACACCTTGAAGAATGAAGACATGTCATTGAAAGCCCTTGAAGATTGCCAAAATTGCACTTTTAGTCCTTAAAACAAGTTTAAAAACTTGTTGTGCCAAAACTGCCAATTTCCCAAAGTTGTTATGTGTAAAAGTGGCGTTGATAGCCATTTAATACAACATGAACAAAATTAGAAAAGTGAGGGGTCAAACCTGCCAGAAACCAAACCCTCACTCTCCACTCATAGCACGCTACCTCACCCCACTTATTTCTCCCAGCCAATCACACACTCCCATTCCCCCACGTCAGAATCCACCCACCCATTTATTTATTAAACTAATCTAGGTTTAAATTTTGGTGGCAAACACGTTTTTAAATACTTAAACCCCCAAACTGGATTAAAACCTGCTAATCACCCACTTAAACCCTAGCTAATTCCAGGATGAATTAAACACAAATCAAAGGGGTTTTTGCCCAAACCTTCCAGTTTGCTGATTAACCATCACTTAAACCTAAACCCACCCTTAAACCACCATCACCATCACCCCACATGCTTGTACCACCCTCCCTTGCCCCACTATTCACTCCCAAACAAAAAGATGACAGCAGGATCAACAACTCACAACATTTTCGTGCTTCCAAAGGGAAAATGGACGTCCAAGATCATCTTTTCCTCACTGGCATCCCACATACATCCAAGATCATCACATGGGTTCTTGACTAAAATTCAAAAATGTCATCTTTCTGGAATCTCCAAGGGCAAAGTTGGGAGTTCAAGTCATTAGGGTTTTAGCTTCTTATCAATTCTAGAATCATTTGTAAGCCTCTATATAAAGGCCTTATAGGACATAGTAGAAATTTGTTCTTGTTTTCCTGTTTTCACAACCTTGTAAATCTTTTTATTCTGAATGAGAAACTAAGTTAAGAGTTGGTGATGAAAACAAGTTCCATCTTACATTTCAGTTGATTTAAGTTATAATTGTTTGAGTTTGGCTTTAATTTTCAGCAAAGGTTATCAAGTTTTCAAGTTTCTGTTTTCTTTTCAAGTTTTTCTCAAATCTTAAATTTACATAAAAACTTGATAAAATGGTGATTAAGTGTGTTGGTGTGATGGTGTTTGAGCTTGTGTATGTCCAAGACACCATGGCTTGTTTTGGTGTAGTGGGTACCCAAGCTTAAATAAGCCAATTGTTTGGTCATATTTTTTTTTAGCTTATCTCAGTCTTACCTATAAGCTAAAGCTCACTTCTAGCTTATTCCATAAGCTAGGGGTCTGCCTTGAGCTCTTTACACAGTCCTCTTTGATTTCTCTCTTAGCAGGTTCCAAACAAGAGCCAATTTTTATCCATTTTTCAAGCAAATCCTCATAGGCACATCAGCAAAGTTCTGCTTAGGCCCCAACCTGATTGGAGGTGGCTTTTCAGTCACTGTTGGGCCTGGATGTAGGCCCAACAAGGTAGCATCCTTGATTCATAGTTTAGCTTTCAAAAATTTTAAGTTGTGTGATTTATATGAAACTTGGTGAAATTGTATGACATTTGCTCAAGTGTTAGTTTAAGTGTTTGGTTTTGCTCAAATTAGGGTTGTATGCATGCTAGAAGTAATTTGATTCAGTTTGGTTAAGTTTTGAGTTAATTTGCTTTGTTAAAATTTGTATTTCAGATTTAAAGAGGTGTTTGGATTCGGGTAATAGTAGGGTTTAATGCTTTGAATTTAGCCTAAAACCTGTTTAGACACTTCTCTTAGGTTGTTATTAGGTGTTAAGTGTGATTGGTTTTCAGTTTGAACAAGTTTGAACACTTTTGCTTGCTAAAAATTGAAAACATTGCCTTAAAACAGTCATGCCATTTTTCTGCTTGATTTTGGAGTTATTTGTGCATCAATCTTGATAAGCTGCTAGTTTATAAGTCATAGAAGGTTTATGAATCATTTGTATGTTGTTTTGTGAACTTGTGTGCAAGATATTAGCGATTGGAATCCGTTTGAGTGCCAAGTGTATCAACAAAATACACTCAGACACCTATATGCATGATCAGTAACTTTTAATGCTTATTTGAGTGATTTTTGGCTGAGTGATTTGCTTGTTTTTTGTGCTATATTGACTCCCTACACTCCAACTGAGTGTAGGGGTGCCATTTGTCCAATCAAACAACACCAAAAATCCAAATCAAGCCCTCTTGATTTAATCTTCACAAGTTAATATAACACTTGTGTGTTCATCAGAAACTCAATACAAACCTGAGCACATTTTTGGCTTTTGAAGGCTTAATCTTGTTTATTCTTTGATCATAAGTGTGTTTTTAATTAGGTTATAGTAGTGGTTTGTGTTTTTAAAGTTTAAAAAGAAAAAAAATAAAAACGAAAAAGGACGTGGCCAGGACTCGAACCTGCGCCACTCCTCTCACACACAAACGACATAACCATCTCTGCCCTAGGGTCTTTGACTGCTAGGTTTCTTTTCAAAATCTATTTAAGGGTTGTTTGTTTTGTAGCTTATTTGATCAGCAGCTTATTAATAAGCTTATTCTAGCTTATTTCCTTAATTTTCTTACAAGTTAGCATTTTTCTTTTGTTTATATTAGGTTTTAGGACTTTTCTGTTTAAAAAGTTTATTTTTCCCTTTATTAATTAATTTTCTAGGATTATTTTAAGTTTTAATTTTAAAAAGTCATTAAAAAATAGGAAAAGGTTATTTAAAAATCTGAAAAAATAGTTTTTAGGTTTTTAATCATATTTTTGAGGTTTTCAGCTATTTAAGTTTTCAATTTAGCTTATTTTTGATTTTATAGGATTTTAGGGTTTTTAGCTAATTTAAAATTTAATATAAAATTATTTAATAGGTTTCAGAAAATTTTGATTACATTTTTGTCTTAGTTATAATATTCTAGATTTTTGGTAATTTTTTAAAATTTTTTTATGAACTTTGAATTTTTTTGAATATTTTAATATTATTTTATTATTAAAAATTGAATTTTGATTTTTTTTAGTTTTTTCATTTTTCCTAGGTTAAGGACACTTAATTAGGAGTTTTGTCACTTTCCAAATATTTTTAGGACTTTTCAATTATTTTCTAGAATTAATTTAAGATTTAATTGATTTTAATAGTTTTTAAGTGTTTAAAAATAGTTTTATTTGGTTTTAAAATTTTAAAAAATACTTTTTAGCTTAATTAGGATATTTTTGAGGTTTACAAACTATAAGATCTTGTTTAGGGCTTTTTAATAATTAATAGTGATTTTTAGGGCTTTAATTAGCATTAAAAAGTCATTATCTAATTAATTAAAAGGTTTTAACAAGTTTGGATTTTTTGTAAACTCTTAGAACATTATTAGGGATTTTTGGTAATTTTTAGAAATTTTTAGATTAAAATTTTAATTTTGTAGTTTTTTACGGTTTTGCGTGATCGCCTTTTTGTCTTAGTTTAATTCGTCTTCGTAAACGTCTTTCTCTTCTAATCCCATTTCTTTCTTTCTTTTTAAATCATATAATCACAAATCAATATCAATTCAATACACAACGCACTATCCTCCTCGAGAACGAACTCACTTTTAGGGTCTTACACACACGGTTTCCTAAATCGTCGTGCTCACTTGCCCTATTTATTGCTCTTTTCCTAAAGAGTGGTAAAAACTCCAACATCATTTTGGCGCCGCTGCCGGGGAGGCGTGTTGTGTTTTGGTTGAACAATTGTTGTTTTTTATATAGCCATAATTAGTATTTGTATTAGTAGCACTCTACTAATACGTATTAT
The DNA here is from genome assembly GCA_025667525.1 of Glebionis coronaria. Lineage (NCBI taxonomy): Eukaryota > Viridiplantae > Streptophyta > Magnoliopsida > Asterales > Asteraceae > Glebionis > Glebionis coronaria. The sequence goes on along the minus strand of CM046877.1, from coordinate 369,144,419 downwards.
CGTTTTTCGATTTTTGTGTGAATATTATTAATATATTGTATATGTAGAACAATAAATTTACAAGTACTCCAAATACGTGAGAAATCACAACCTTGACTTGGGAGGTCATTACCCAATCATTGTATTCGAATCTCAAACCAAAGAAAAAGGCAAAAATAGATAAATACTTTCGTGAAGCTCGATTTTGAAAAATACAAACTATAAGGTGGGTATAAGGCGGTTGTATTTCACGACCTAAAGGAAAAAGGCTCTTAAGTGCTTCGCGCCGCCTCGTTTCCTCTGCTTGCTTGTGCGTATTTTGAGATTGAGAGCTAATCGAGGGTTTTGCCGCCCAAAGTATTACTAAGTATCATATATATTTTCTTGGTTTCTATTGATTAAACCCTCTTAAACGATTTGGTGTTCCACCATCGTTCTAAAGTCATCGAAGGCATTCACTTCACGTGATCGTTTTCATTCCTTGAGGCTTCTTTAATCGAGAGATTTGATTAAGGAGGAGATTTGTAGATTTTTGTCTACCTAATACATTCCAAAAATCCAAAAAAAAGTAAAAAACAATCAAAAACCACAAAAAAACTGAAAAAGTAAAAACACCAAAAAAGAATCTTCTTTGCTCACCCTCTCGTTGTACATGACGTTTATGCAAACTCGCTCCAAAGCAAGACGTGCTCGTAAACGAAGAAACAAATCAATCACTCCTACTAGTGAGGAGTCTCCTATTGACGAACCCATTGTAGTGAATGAAGCACCCATGGCTAATCGAACTATGATGGAGTTGCTTCAAGCACCTACCGAGGGTTATGGAGAAGCGATTGTGATTCCCGCTATCCTTGCGGAGAATTTTGAGGTTAAGATGGGTTTGTTGTCCATGATTCAAAACAACAAGTTTCGAGGTGACGAAAAGGACAACCCTCATAACCACATTCGCCAATTTAATCGTCTCACCGCCACTTGCAAGTTTAAGGACGTCTCAAATGACTCGATTAAGATGATACTTTTTCCGTATTCCTTAGCGGGGCCCGCAAAAATTTTGTTAGAGAAAGAGCCACCCAATTCTATATTGACGTGGAAGGATCTCGTTTAAAAATTCGTGAACCAATTTTTTCCGCCCTCTAAGACTACGCACTTGAAAAACGAGATTTCAAAGTTTTCACAAGAGTATAATGAGAGTTTTTCCACGGCTTGGAATAGGTTTAAGGAAATGTTGCACGAATGTCCTCATCATGGTTTTTTCCGACTTGCATCAAATTGACACGTTTTACAATGGCTAGAACGATCATGAGCGTGATTATCTTAATGCCGCCGCGGGTGGTAATTTTTTGTGTAAAACGGTCGAGGAAGCATTGTTAATCATTGAGAATAGGTCTAAGGTCTATAGTCCTCGTAGCACGTCGAGTGTTCGTAAGACTTCGTCTTCGCCTTCGCCTTCATTGTCACACACCGTTGATGCTTGCCAAATCGAGGCTAATTTGGAGAACAAGATTTTTGATAAGTTGAAAGGATTGTTAATTGAATTTAAAGTTGGTGAACAACCCACTCCCGCTACGGCTAAAGCGGTTGAGGTTTCTTGTATGTATTGTGGTGGAGCTCACGATTATTCTGAGTGCATTACCAACGGTGGTAACACTTCGAGTGCCTTCGCGACCGCGGGAACTTATAACCAAAACGGTCAAGTTCCTCGCACTAATCAATTGAATCCACCGGGTTTTCCACCAAATCAAAATGCTAACAATTATCGAAACAATCAAGTTGGTTACCAAAGCAATCAAAGGAACAATTTCAAGGGTAATAACAACTATGGGAATCAAGGAACTAGTAGCCAATTGCAAAATCAAAACCAAAACCGTAATTTTCAAAACACGAGTCAAGGTCTTCAAAACGTTTACACTAAAGAACTTCCAATGGACTTTTTGAATTACGCCACGACAAATGATAAGATTTTGGAAAACATTCAAGAGCAATTGGCTAGTCAAGCTAGGGACACGGCTAAAAACACCAAGGAGTTGGCTAATTTTGTGAAGGAAAATCTTAACATAAGAAACGAGTTGAAAAATGATTTTGCTAATCAAATTAGAGGTCAAAACAATAAGATTGAACAAAGTCATGCTAGGCTTGAACAAAGAATTGACCAAAAAGCCGCTAGTCAAGATTTGAAGTTTAATAGTCAAGATGCAAAGCTTAATGCCATTTTAGAAGCCGTCATGGGGAACAAAGCCTCTACTTCGAGTGGTCTTCCTAGCAACACCATATCAAACCCGAAGGGAGAGATGAAAGTGATTACCACACGAAGTGGTAAGACACTTAAAGAACCGACTCCTCAACCAATTACTCTAACGGTGGAGGAAATTGAGGAAGAACCCGAGGTGGTGGTCGAAAAGGAGCATATCTCAAGCCCACAAAGTACCGCTCATGCCACACCTACGGTCGGCCCTATACCAACATTGGAACCCGAGATTCCAAAGGCTATGCCTATGCCCCAACCCACACCACCCTTGCCTTACCCATCAAGACTTAGGAAGGAAAAACGACAAGAGCGCGATAACTACCAATTTGAGCTTTTTATGAAAATGTTTCGTGAGTTGCACCTTAATGTGAGTTTCGCCGATGCTTTGGTCATGATGCCTTGATTTGCCGCTAACTTTAAGAGTATGTTGAACAACAAGGAAAAATTGCACCAATTGTCTAGTTGTTCGTCGGTTTATCTTAATCGCATACCTCAAAAAGTCGGTGATCCCGGTAAATTTTTGATCCCTTGTGCAATCCAAGATATGGAAGAATGCTATGCCTTGGCCGATCTTGGTGCTAGCATTAACTTGATGCCACTTGCAATCTTCAAGTCGCTCAATCTTCCTAATCTTACTCCTTCAGTAATGTCTATTGAGTTGGCCGACCATTCCACGATTCGTGCATGTGGTTTGGCGGAAGACGTTTTTGTGAAAGTGGGGAAGTTCTACTATCCCGTAGACTTTATCGTTGTTGATATACCCACGGATCCTCAAGTTCCTCTTATTTTAGGTCGTTCATTTTTAGATACGTCTATGGCTTTAATTGATGTGCATGCTAGAAAGATCACCTTACGTTTCAACGACGAGGAACTTGTTATAAACGCAACTCAAAATTCTCAACTTTCTCATGTCTATTCCGTTGCTACCATAAACCTCGTTGATATGATCGACGTGGTTTGCGAGGAATTTTCACAAGAAGTTTTAGGGTTTGGTGATGAAGAAACTAGTGGCAATCCCACTATGTTAAATCCAATTCTTGATAATTTGACACCAACCTTCACTCCTTTTGAAGGTGGTGGTTTTACGTTGGAAGAATGTAATGTTCCACGTACTTGTTACGAAGACCTCGACAACGATGAGGACCTCTCGATTATCAAGGATTTTCTAAACGATTTCCCATTTCCTCCACCCGAAGAGGTTATGAGTATCGAGCCCAAATCTTCACTTGAGGAACCACCTATCCTCGAGTTGAAATATTTACCTCCTCACCTCGAATATGTCTATTTGGAGGAGGACGACAAGTTGCCGGTTATTATTGCGAAGGATCTTTCAAATGATGAAAAAACCGCACTTGTCGATGTTCTAAAGGACCACAAAGGGGCAATTGCGTGGAAGTTATCCAACATTAAGGGAATCAATCCCAAGTTTTGTACCCACAAAATCTTAATGGAGGAGGATTTCAAGCCCACAATCCAAAGTCAAAGGAGGGTGAACCCTAAAATTCACGATGTCATCAAAAAGGAGGTCCTTAAACTCCTTGACGCGGGAATGATTTACCCTATTTCCGATAGCCCTTGGGTGAGTCCTATTCATTGTGTCCCTAAAAAGGGAGGGATGACCGTTGTGCCAAACGATGCCAACGAGTTGATTCCCACTAGACTCGTAACCGGATGGAGAGTGTGCATTGACTATCGAAAGTTGAATGAAGCCACTCGAAAAGACCATTTTCCCTTGCCCTTCATGGACCAAATGTTGGAGCGTCTTGCGGGAAACGATTTCTATTGCTTTTTAGATGGTTTTTCCGGTTACTTCCAAATTCCCATCGATCCTCGTGATCAAGAAAAAACTACGTTTACGTGTCCATATGGAACGTTTGCCTATCGTAGTATGCCATTCGGACGTTGCAATGCACCGGGAACCTTTCAAAGGTGCATGATGGCTATTTTTCATGATATGATCGAGAAGACGATGGAAGTCTTCATGGATGACTTTTCCGTGTTTGGTGATTCTTTCACTTCGTGTTTGTCGAATCTAGAGAGAATGTTGAAACGTTGTGAGGAAACCAACCTTGTGCTCAATTGGGAAAAATGTCATTTTATGGTTAAGAGTGGAATCGTCTTAGGGCACAAGGTCTCGAAAGCGGGGATTGAGGTAGATCAAGCTAAGGTAGACGTCATCGCCAAATTACCTCATCCCAAAACCGTTAAGGGAGTTAGGAGTTTCCTAGGCCACGCGGGCTTTTATCGTCGATTCATCTAGGATTTTTCAAAGATTTCTCGACCCATTACACATCTTCTTGAAAAAGAGGCACGTTTTGTCTTTGACGAAGATTGTGTACGAGCCTTTGAAATCCTTAAACGGAAACTTACCGAAGCTCCCATTCTTGTTGTTCCCAATTGGAACCTCCCCTTTGAGCTTATGTGTGATGCAAGTGATTACGCTATTGGGGCCGTTTTGGGGCAACGTCATGATAAGCACTTCTTGCCTATTCACTATGCTAGCAAGACGATGACCGAGGCTCAACTTAAATACACTACAACGGAAAAGGAGTTCCTTGCCGTGGTGTATGCATTTGAGAAATTTCGACCTTATCTTGTAACACCCCCAAATTTATACAACTCAATACAGCGGAAGACTAGTTGGTGTTACGGGATAGCACATTACTCACATCATAGACAACGCATAAAAATCGCGTCGTTTAATAATAAAAGCATTTCCATTCATAAATATCAAGTTACATCGGTCCCAAGTCATATTAATTCATACAAAGTTTTACAAAGTGTTTGAATGGAAAATATTGTTTAAGTGCGGGCCATGAATTCTTGTTGTCTTCCCGAGAATTACCTTCAAGTACCTGAGATAAAACATGTTAAAAGAAAAGGTCAGCGATAACGCCGAGTGAATTCATAGAGTTTAATAAATTCCATCAATATAACTTTGGTATAAAATTAGTACCAAAAATCAATTCGTACAAATCATTGTAATAGGCCGTAATATAGCCAAAATCATTTTATACAAATCTTTGTAATAGGCCATAAAATAGCCAAAGTCATTTTATATAAATCCTTATCGAAAATCATAATATAGGCATTTGCCTTAAAAATTATTATACGAGCCAATGTCGTAAAAATATCATACAATACGTCTTATGACGTTGTATGAAAACAAAAACCGTTATATGAATATGGTTATGAAAACCAAAACACAAACATAATATCAATAGTATGACCCAGTATTGCTAGTCAGGCAATACATCGTAATTCGGAGCGTCTAGTAGTATTTCGTTAGTTTTTGGATTATTATAAGCCGCATGACATTGTTACCTTACTAAACCAACAACGGGTAGCTAACCCGATACAAATTTTGCCCATCTAAAGTAGCGTGTCGTCACAAAGGTCACGCTATGGAAATCTTATCATACATAAATTCGCTTACCAATCAATGTGGCACGACGGGGATCAACCGTCAAGGCGCGAACTGGGGTGATCGTCCCCAAATAGTACTATTAAATGCATAAGCGTCTACCAACTCCCGGTAGTTCACAATTCATGCTAATGGGACTTTTAGTGACATAACCTAACTTTAATAATCCATTTAATTTCATCTATCGGGTCCTTTAATCATTTATCGGGTCATACAATCGGGTCATTCAATCATTCGGGTCCAAAATCAATAAACAAATAATCGGGACAAATGGTGTCCTATTTTATAAAAACTAACATGTAATCTCCCTCGCGGGTTTATAAAACGTTTATAAAAACATTTAAAAGAGTGCGAGGCTATGAACTCACGTTGATGTGGGAAGACGGGTTATCGGCAATTCGGACGTACGGTACGTGCTTCAATCACGGAAACCTAGACAAATAATACTCGTCTTAGACTCATGTCCAATGACTTTATAAAAATAACAATTATGTATACATATGATGATTATATATATATGATGATCAAGTGGGTTTACATATTCTTGTTTACTCATTTTAGTGTTATATGTCGATAGCTTTTATACTAGTTTACTAGTTTTACCCATTTATGTGTCTTAAGTCCAATAAGCTTATTATAAGTTATTTAACTTATTTTAATCCATTTTGTACTTATATTATCAGTACATACACTTTCAAGTTGGGCCCAAATGGGTTAAGCCCAATAAGTTCTTTTTACAAGTTTTTATCTTATTATGTCCAATTATTAGTCCAATATGTTTATTTAGCTCGTAAATGTCCGTATTTCTTATAGTTCGGGTTTTATCGGTTTTTACTTGTATTAGTTACCTATACATCAGTATATGACTTTTATAAACTTTACATTAGACGGGTTTGGTCGTCTAAGTTTTATTTGGCGAAAAACGTTAATTTTTACGGCGATAGCCGAAAAAGTCGTAAAAATCAAGTTTATAGTTTTTATTACTTATAAATATTATTTTACCACCATTTATATAATTTTCCCATTTAATTAACCTTTTATACATTTATATAAATAAGTTTTATAAGTTAGTGGGTTTATACTTTTATATTTTATACATTATAATGTGAGTGCTTATATAATAATAATAAACATTATTTCCAAAAATCTGATTTTTAACTTCATGTTCACCATTTTTAACATATCTAGAGTTCTATAATGAATTAGAAGCTCATTTTTGGATGGCATGATCTTCATAATATTTGTTACATTTAACTTAGTTATAGCTACTGCCTATTTTGAGTTTAAGTTGCCCTAACAGTCCCTACAAAACTGCTTATTCAGATTAGACCACCTAACTTGTTTTGATCATATCTCACTCATTATTTTGATTCCATTGCATGGCCAACTCTCACATGTGTACAAGACCCATAGATTACTGTAAATCCATTCTACTTCATCATTTTATCAGTTTACCATATGGTTCTTTACTGTTTTTACACAGCCTATCATTTAAACAAGATTTACCCATTTTTACTTGTAGTTTTTCATCTTTTTATCCATGATTATCAACAACAAATCCCCACATAACATTTTTATCATCATATAATCATCATATACATATACAATAGGAAATAAAATACATGTTTACATAATCAAAATAACAAGAAGTTGAGGAGGACAATCTTTATACCACCAAGTTGATGTAGGTTGTGATTTTGACATGGATTTGGATGGAGAAATTTGTGCATAGCCAAGACCATCTTCAAGATCACCATTATTCATAAAAACCTTGTGGAAAATCAGCCCTACTACTCCATGAAAACTTCTCCTTGGATGTTATAAGCACCACCAATCAATAGGGTTTCAAAAGGGCTTCAACATATGTGTATATAACATGAGATTTCATGGTTGATTTTGATCAAAATTGATGTTTAAAGGGTAATATGGGACGGCATATTTGAGTAGGATGAGAGGATTTGTGTGTGGTATTGCATGTATGAATGAAGAGAATGGTAGTAGTTTGATGGTTTTGAGATGTAACTAGCTTAACTTGTAAGCTTTAGTTACAAGTGTTGTTAGTTTGTTAAGGTGTTGACACCTCATGGTGTAACTAGCATAATGTGGCCGGTTTTAATGGGGGTGGGGCAAGTGTCCCACTTGTCTCATCCCCATTTATTTACGGGTACTCCTCGATTCTAGTTTCCTCGATTTGCGTACCCTCGGGTCGTTTTACGAAAAACGTTTTTATAAATTATGAATCAACGTCCCAAAACGAATCCAATAAAAATTGTCTCATCAAAGACGGAGTTCGAAAACGTAAATACGTAATCCTAGGGTTTCCGGTTTAGTCGTAAAGGACGTTAAAATAAAATCGTAAGTCCTAATCTCTTCTCGTAAATTTGTGAGTTTATGAACCAACACAAATTTAAAACTCCAAAATAATATTCATGGACAAATTTATTTTCTGAAATGTCGGACTGTCACCAAAGACAGTGTATGTAAACGTAAGCACGTAACGTTGAATCCTCCGGTTTAAACGTAGTCGACGCTACTTCAAGACGTAAATCCAAATTTCTTCCCAAAAATAAGTGAGTTCATATTGTAAATTGTTTTTAAATAATATTCGAGAATAAAATATCAACCATAAATTGACGGATTGTCACAGCATTTACCCCTAAACGGGATCTTTGTCCTCAAAGATCATCTTACCTTACTACTCGCTTCTTATAGAGTTAAAGCCATGTGGGTATTTCCTCCACATTCGGTCTTTTCTCACAAGTGCAATCTATTACAGCACGCGAGTTTCATCAAACATAATTACGGGAATAAGATCAGGCTTAATGTTGACTTACTTTCTCTATCCATGATGTTCACGGGTTTCTGATGAATGCAACTTTTTACCGATCTAAGCTTTACTAAGAAGAATTCAGATTTTTACTTGATAGATATTCCATCAAGTTCGATTTTCGAAACATAATTCACGCAGTCTTTGAAGTCCTAGGGTAGATCAAGCTTATATGCCTTTCAAACCAATCTTTCACATCATCTCAATGGTCCCAAACAACGGGGACTTATATCCCATGATTTGTCAGATCATGAATTCATTTTTCCAAGGTTAAAAATTGTGGCATAACTTCGCTACCCATTTGGCACTTCAAGATCTACATTTCATATTCACATAACCTCTTGCCCACTATCGGCAGTCAATAATCAGATCCTAATTTCAACAATCATTTCAGATTTCGCGGGTCGGGTATTTTGCAAGGTTGGGTTCGCCATAATAGGAAACCTTGAACCTAAAAGACATGTCCAACTCACAGTGGGTGTATGTCGGGTGTCTTCATCTCAACTCTTGCTCACAGATGCTCTAATATTTAGATCCTAACAAGATTCGATCTCAATCCTAACACGATGATTCTCAATGATAATCTTTCCAAAGGAAAACGATTATATGATCTATTACCAAAGGTCAATCATTCAAACATAAAATAACACTTATATTACTTTGTATTGTTACTTTACCTCGTCCCTTCGATTTGGGGTGGTACATAGTACTCTCATCAAGGTTCGTTCTTAATGATTTCTGAGAAAATCTCAGAAATTCGATGCGAAGCGAGGATCTTGATATAGATGTTCGATACATGCACACTATGTTTTCATAATTCTTTTGCATTTACCATTAACGGAATGATATTAGCAGATTTGGTCAGTCTATCGACGATGACCCAAATCGAATCAAATTCAGATGATGACCTTTGAAATAGCTAGACGTTTACTAATGTATGAGGCGATGTCTGCCTTCATAATTGCCATTAGTACAACTTCTTCAGACAAAGATACTTTTAGTCATCAATGACATAAATAGAATACTTATACTTACAAATTCCAACATAACTATATCTCACAATCTCCATATTTAGACAACCACAAGTGGCCTTTAAAATATTCAGCTCTATCGGCTTCTCAATTTTTGATGGTTCATTCTAGCCGCGAACCCCTTTTTATTATTTATATTATCCCTTTTTTTTTTACGAACATCGTTTATTTTTATATCGTTCGGCAATTTATTTTGCACCTTCATTATTAAGGAATACATCCTAATTGGTTCTTTATCTTTTCTACATACTGCTTCAGTATCTATATTCCTCTCTCATGATGATATAATTATCATGTCCATAATTCACTTAGATATTCTTTCTATATTATGTGTCAGTAATTACGTTCACCTTCCTGATGAAATAAATATCACCACCGTATTTATTCAAAATTCTTTCTATATTATGCGTCAGTAATTACGTTCACTTTTCTTCATATTTTCTAAGTTTCAGTTTCGTCTCATCTATCATTTTTATCAGTTTTTCTTAATCCGTCGTCTAAAGCGTCGATATTTATTACAACTAATTAAATAATAAATTTTCAATTTTTATGAAATGTGAACATAAAGATTTTAAATTTCTTAGTCCGTCCAATTATATGAAAATGTTCAAAATAATTTTTAATTTAATTAACACGATTTTTGTTGATTTATCGAAAATATTTAATAAGATCCGTGATTGTTCGAAAAATCTTTGGTTTATACTTTGGTCAAAATTTTCTTAGTTGAAAAGCAAAAATTGTCGTTTCAAATTTTAAGTCATGGTTTAAATGGTTTTACTCAATCCTTTTTAAGTTATCTTGAGGTATACACAAACATTTACCCATAAACAGAAGTTTAGTTAAATGGTTTGTGTATAAGGGAATAATCCCTTAAAATCCATAGTTGAAACATTTGTCAAAATATATTTCCATTTCTTTTTGGAAAAATCCAAAGTCTTAAAAGGGCTCTTAATTTTTGAAGAGTCTATATGCATACATCTTACCATTATTAATCCAACGGTCATTTTATGTAAAGGATTAAGTTTTAAGTCTTATGTTAAATATTCAAGGTACCTGTTTTAATGTTCGGCCAATTCAAGGCAATCTATAAATAATTACTAACTCCTTCTTATACTTATAAACAAATAAATAGTCCTTAGTGATCACGAGCATGAATTTATCAAATTACAGCCTACACACGCGATTCATCATATTTATGAATGCTACATGTGTGTTAGTCAATCCAAACGACATCACGTGAAACTCATAATGTTTATTACAAGTACCGGATGTAGTGATTGGAATAGATAATCTTCTTCGCAGATGCGAAGTTGATGATAACCATGCTGAGGATCAAATTGCTAGAACCTTGTAAATGATCGAACAAATCTTCCATTTCGAGTTATGGATATCGTTTTCGATTGTCAATTTACTCAGTCCACAATAATCTATAAATATAAGGAATGATATCACCATAGCTCTTCATGATGACAGGCTAGGTATAATAAAATCTTTCTCCGACAACTCTCTCAGTTGTACGGTAATTCCTTAAAATCAGATGGTGCTGACGTACAGTGCACATGCCACAGGTGCAGCACCGGGAATGTAATCAATACCAATTTCAACTTGCCTTAATGGCGAAAGTCTAGGTAATTCATCAACAATTACTTACTAAAGTTTCAGATAATATAAACATCTTTTAATAAATTCATATTAGGTTCTTTCTAGATTACAATATCTATAACTAGTTCACAACCATTCACGGTATGATTTTAAGTCTAAATGCAGGATATGGTCATCCATCAAGAATTATTTATATCACTTTTGATAATCAACATCTTATCATTTAGGGGAATTCTACTCGAGTTCCCATCAATTGAGACAATGTCCTCATGTCATAATCGATCAATCCATTCTACTGGCATTACTAACTTTTTAGTTTTATTGTCGTTGATAAGATGTAAACTTCTCAAAAGTCTAATAACAACTCACGATCCTTCACAAATTCAAGGATATCAGGAGACATAACTACTATTAAAAGAGTAAGGTAAACGCATAATCTATGCGAGAGAATTTCAAATCAGATACAGACGAAAACACTTAATGAATATGAATATATCCCATGTTTCCATAATTTGAGTACGCATTCGAAAGCTCCTCGGATCGTTACCCAGGTCATTCAAAATGAAATCAAATCATAAGAAATGATAAGAATGTCAATACATCCAGTCGGGCATCAACACTCGGTAATCATATACTTTTCCTAAGAATCTCACTACGGGAGAATTGGACAAGAAAGATTCGTCAATTGTCAAATAAGACAATTTCCACAGATGAGTAAATTCGACTCAGAAGAATAGATGCTACAGGCACATATGTAGGTGTCCCTAACACTATGTCCCTATTTTTCACTTCTTGCAGATCTCATAAAATTTAATCTTTCACAATCTTCAAAGAAAATGTAGTGTTTATTCATTAGTTTTATGGTGACTACTAATCAGTCTTGCATAGTCCATTCCAAATTGTATGTAGGCGCGCAACTATATACAATTTCAAGATTAACGATGCAATACTCAGTTCGTCAAAATTTTATCATCATGTGTATAATAAAAACATTTTCATGCTTAATTCTTAGATAAGAATCAAAAATAAATTTACAAAGATTTTCTTTGTCATGAAAACAATTAAGTTTTCCAAAGGGTTTCATAAACAACTTTATTTCGATAACAATCACTTATAAATCTCACTTTGAATAATCCTTATAGTGATGAAAATTAAATTTTCTCAAAGGATACCGTTTAACTTTATAAAAACAATGTGTGATCTGCAGGAAAGTGATGAAAGCTTGTTCACCAAGAATTAACTACGATATGATAGGAAATGAGCTTAGTCAAATAATCATGAGGTTCATGATCTAGATGGCACTCAAGGAATAATCCACAACGTAACCCAAATCAAGATGAGTACTTGTTCAATGGTTGCATCACTAATGCAAGCATTAGGATATAGCAATAAAAGATAGACAACATCGATACATGTAGAATTTAGCAATCAAAGGTAGTCTTTTCATTAATCACAAACAAGTCAAAGTTGTACCGTAGCACATTACGTGTCACTATGTCATACAATTCTCAAAACTCATCCTACCAACTGATATCTCAGTTATGTTAAGGATTTTTTTTTAAAGATACCACAATGAATACTAATCTACAAGAGTCATTAGGTGTTCCACATGTCCCGGAAGATCCATCGGTCCCAATTTAGAAGAAGATCTCTTCAATTTATTTGTTGGACACTGGGCATCCTCGTCGGTGGACAATAGCCTAGGAACAACCCTTAATACGAACTAACAATCATTTAAAAGCTTATAATTCAATCACAAAACTTAACGACTTATATTAACAATCTCATATTCCATACAGGTTAAGTTTTACTTTATTCAAGTTTTTAACCAATTTTATACTCAATTCGACATCCTATCTTATTTTCCAATACTTACAACCTTATTCTTCGGCCTTGTAAAGGCAATACAAGCTCGATATGAACAACACTTAATTTCCAATCCTATATCTCTTACAACAACAATTATCAAATGAGTCACTTGTATGAAATGACTTGATCATTCAACTAGACTTCTCGGAAAGGTACTAGTGCATGAGGCTTTTGGGTAATGGTTCCAATGACAGCCTCAAGTGCAACATTCACCCTTTCGATTTTAATTTAAGAATTGGATGACAACGAATCAGATGACATCTTTCCAGGTGATAACGTTTTGTCAAACTCCACTCTATAAGGAAAGATCGTCATGACATCGATATCAGATTTAATCTCGCCAATTCTTTTTCAATATCACAATCAACTAATATCTACATTTCTACGAATATCAACCATTTGTTAGGATCATAAAGATCCACAACTTGGTTTAGATCTAGGATAGCTAAAATTCCTACGAGAATAGCTTCGATTAATTTACTAGGGGATTTAGGGTATATTGTGACAATCTACGTCGTATAAATACCTTGTATAAAAATCAAAATAATCATCAAACAATCATGTAATAAAATTACATCATATATATATAATCCAAGTTATATATATTAAAATAACACTTCTCAGTCTTGGCCTTGTCGGTAACTCGAGAATTCTTCGGCACCGTTATAGTCAAAAGATTTTTAGACATTTTTAGAAAAATGTTTTTAGTAAAAAGATTTTGAAATGTTTTATTCAAAACCTTGGTTTTAAAAATCTTTCGTTCTCTATAACGAGGGCTCTGGTACCAAACTGTAACACCCCCAAATTTATACAACTCAATACAGCGGAAGACTAGTTGGTGTTACAGGATAACACATTACTCACATCATAGACAACGCATAAAAATCGCGTCGTTTAATAATAAAAGCATTTCCATTCATAAATATCAAGTTACATCGGTCCCAAGTCATATTAATTCATACAAAGTTTTACAAAGTGTTTGAATGGAAAATATTGTTTAAGTGCGGGCCATGAATTCTTGTTGTCTTCCCGAGAATTACCTTCAAGTACCTGAGATAAAACATGTTAAAAGAAAAGGTCAGCGATAACGCCGAGTGAATTCATAGAGTTTAATAAATTCCATCAATATAACTTTGGTATAAAATTAGTACCAAAAATCAATTCGTACAAATCATTGTAATAGGCCGTAATATAGCCAAAATCATTTTATACAAATCTTTGTAATAGGCCATAAAATAGCCAAAGTCATTTTATATAAATCCTTATCGAAAATCATAATATAGGCATTTGCCTTAAAAATTATTATACAAGCCAATGTCGTAAAAAATCATACAATACGTCTTATGACGTTGTATGAAAAAAAAAACCGTTATATGAATATGGTTATGAAAACCAAAACATAAACATAATATCAATAGTATGACCCAGTATTGCTAGTCAGGCAATACATCGTAATTCGGAGCGTCTAGTAGTATTTCGTTAGTTTTTGGATTATTATAAGCCGCATGACATTGTTACCTTACTAAACCAACAACGGGTAGCTAACCCGATACCAATTTTGCCCATCTAAAGTAGCGTATCGTCACAAAGGTCACGCTATGGAAATCTTCTCATACATAAATTCGCTTACCAATCAATGTGGCACGACGGGGATCAACCGTCAAGGCGCGAACTGGGGTGATCGTCCCCAAATAGTACTATTAAATGCATAAGCGTCTACCAACTCCCGGTAGTTTACAATTCATGCTAATGGGACTTTTAGTGACATAACCTAACTTTAATAATCCATTTAATTTCATCTATCGGGTCCTTTAATCATTTATCGGGTCATACAATCGGGTCATTCAATCATTCGGGTCCAAAATCAATAAACAAACAATCGGGACAAATGGTGTCCTATTTTATAAAAACTAACATGTGATCTCCCTCGCGGGTTTATAAAAAATTTATAAAAACATTTAAAAGAGTGCGAGGCTATGAACTCACGTTGATGTGGGAAGACGGGTTATCGGCAATTCGGACGTATGGTACGTGCTTCAATCACGGAAACCTAGACAAATAATAATCGTCTTAGACTCATGTCCAATGACTTTATAAAAATAACAATTATGTATACATATGATGATTATATATATATGATGATCAAGTGGGTTTACATATTCTTGTTTACTCATTTTAGTGTTATATGTCGATAGCTTTTATACTAGTTTACTAGTTTTACCCATTTATGTGTCTTAAGTCCAATAAGCTTATTATAAGTTATTTAACTTAATTTAATCCATTTTGTACTTATATTATCAGTACATACACTTTCAAGTTGGCCCCAAATGGGTTAAGCCCAATAAGTTCTTTTTACAAGTTTTTATCTTATTAAGTCCAATTATTAGTCCAATATGTTTATTTAGCTCGTAAATGTCCGTATTTTTTATAGTTCGGGTTTTATCGGTTTTTACTTCTATTAGTTACCTATACATCAGTATATGACTTTTATAAACTTTACATTAGACGGGTTTGGTCGTCTAAGTTTTATTTGGCGAAAAACGTTAATTTTTACGGCGATAGCCGAAAAAGTCGTAAAAATCAAGTTTATAGTTTTTATTACTTATAAATATTATTTTACCACCATTTATATAATTTACCCATTTAATTAACCTTTTATACATTTATATAAATAAGTTTTATAAGTTAGTGGGTTTATACTTTTACATTTTATACATTATAATGTGAGTGCTTATATAATAATAATAAACATTATTTCCAAAAATCTGATTTTTAACTTCATGTTCACCATTTTTAACATATCTAGAGTTCTATAATGAATTAGAAGCTCATTTTTGGATGGCATGATCTTCATAATATGTGCTACATTTAACTTAGTTATAGCTACTGCCCATTTTGAGTTTAAGTTGCCTTAACAGTCCCTACAAAACTGCTTATTCAGATTAGACCACCTAACTTGTTTTGATCATATATGACTCATTATTTTGATTCCATTGCATGGCCAACTCTCACATGTGTACAAGACCCATAGCTTATTGTAAATCCATTCTACTTCATCATTTTATCAGTTTACCATATGGTTCTTTACTGTTTTTACACAGCCTATCATTTAAACAAGATTTACCCATTTTTACTTGTAGTTTTTCATCTTTTTATCCATGATTATCAACAACAAATCCCCACATAACATTTTTATCATCATATAATCATCATATACATATACAATAGGAAATAAAATACATGTTTACATAATCAAAATAACAAGAAGTTGAGGAGGACAATCTTTATACCACCAAGTTGATGTAGGTTGTGATTTTGACATGGATTTGGATGGAGAAATTTGTGCATAGCCAAGACCATCTTCAAGATCACCATTCTTCATAAAAACCTTGTGTAAAATCAGCCCTACTACTCCATGAAAACTTCTCCTTGGATGTTATAAGCACCACGAATCAATAGGGTTTCAAAAGGGCTTCAACATATGTGTATATAACATGAGATTTCATGGTTGATTTTGATCGAAATTGATGTTTAAAGGGTAATATGGGACGGCATATTTGAGTAGGATGAGAGGATTTGTGTGTGGTATTGCATGGATGAATGAAGAGAATGGTAGTAGTTTGATGGTTTTGAGATGTAACTAGCTTAACTTGTAAGCTTTAGTTACAAGTGTTGTTAGTTTGTTAAGGTGTTGACACCTCATGGTGTAACTAGGATAATGTGGCCGGTTTTGATGGGGGTGGGGCAAGTGTCCCACTTGTCTCATCCCCATTTATTTACGGGTACTCCTCGATTCTAGTTTCCTCGATTTGCGTACCCTCGGGTCATTTTACGAAAAACATTTTTATAAATTATGAATCAACGTCACAAAACGAATCCAATAAAAATTGTCTCATCAAAAACGGAGTTCGAAAACGTAAATACGTAATCCTAGGGTTTCCGGTTTAGTCGTAAAGGACGTTAAAATAAAATCGTAAGTCCTAATCTGTTCTCGTAAATTTGTGAGTTTATGAACCAACACAAATTTAAAACTCTAAAATAATATTCATGGACAAATTTATTTTCTGAAATGTCGGACTGTCACCAAAGACAGTGTATGTAAACGTAAGCACGTAACGTTGAATCCTCCGGTTTAAACGTAGTCGACGCTACTTCAAGACGTAAATCCAAATTTCTTCCCAAAAATAAGTGAGTTCATATTGTAAATTGTTTTTAAATAATATTCGAGAATAAAATATCAACCATAAATTGACGGACTGTCACATATCTCGTCTTGACGAAATGCATAGTGTATACGGACCATTCGGCTATCAAGTATCTCATGGCAAATCAAGATGCTAAGCCTAGATTACTTCGTTGGATTCTCCTCCTTCAAGAATTTGATCACAAAATCGTTGACAAAAAAGGAGCCGAGAATCTAGCGGCCGATCATCTTTCTCGTTTGGAAGATCCTCACCAAAGTGTTTACGAGCCCAAGGAAATCACCGAAACATTTCCGCTCGAGACACTTGGTGTAGTGAATTCTAAGCTTGATTCTTCTACCCCATGGTTTGCGGATTTTGCAAATTACCATGCGGGTAACTTCATCATTAAGGGTATGACGACTCAAGAAAAACGAAAATTCTTTCGTGACGTCAAGTTCTACTTTTGGAACGACCCTTACTTGTTTCGAACTTGTGCGGATCAAATCATCCGACGTTGTGTTTTTGTCACCGAAGCTTCTAACATCCTTAGAGCTTGCCATGAGGGACCCACGGGTGGTCACCATGGTGCTAATCTCACGGCTAAAAAGGTGTTTGATGCCGGCTTCCTTTGGCCTACTATTTACCGAGATGCACAAGATCTTGTGAAGTCGTGTGATGCATGCCAACGACAAGGAAAAGCCTCACAAAAAGATGAAATGCCACAAAATATCATTCAAGTATGTGAGATCTTTGACGTTTGGGTATAGACTTTATGGGGCCGTTCCCATCATCACTTGGTAACAAGTACATTCTCGTTGCGATTGACTACCTTTCTAAGTGGGTGGAGGCCAAGGCCTTGCCCACCAATGATGCTCGTGTGGTAGTCAAGTTTTTGAAGCAATTGTTTTCTCGGTTTGGAACCCCTCGTGCTATCATAAGCTGTGACAACCGTGGTTTTGAGGTTCGTCACTTGGTCTTACTTTTAGGTTATTTTATGTGTGACTACTTGATTTTTGTGCTTACGTGTTTATTTTGTGTGAACGAGGTTGGTGTGTGAGTCGTTTATGAGTATAGAGTACTCATAAGTAAATCGAGGAACGGTTAATTCATGTTCATGAGATCACAATTAGTGACTATGAAATGAAATGGTGATATTTTGGTGGTTACGTATACGTATAAGTATTATAGTAATAGTGTATTTTTTTAGGATTTACGGTTTAGCATTTAGAGGTCTCGGATAAGGTAATTAGTCAAATGAATATTTTTCGGGATGGTTTTAGGTCATTTAGGACTTAATTATAAAGTTTATTTCAAAATTTGAGATTTTTTATAAAAGTGTATATTTTACGTCTTTTACGATAAAACGCGTAAATTTGACTAGTTTTACGGTTTTGAGGTTTTGGGAGTTTTAGGAGCTGAAATAAATTAAGGTAAATTAAGGTAATATTAATAAGATATTAATTAACAATAAAAACAAATTAAAGAAAAAAACGAAATTAGGGGTGTTTGGGTCGGTTTAGAAGAGAAAAAAAAAGGAAAAAAAAAGGAAAGTGGGCTTTGGGTTGGACTAGGATTCACCCATACCCTATATAATGTATATACTAAACCAAATTCATTATTTTTCTCCTGGAGACGAAGGAAATTCGTGAGTCTTATAAAAAATTTAGGGTTCTTCATAAAATTTGGGGGTTTTCATAAATCCAAGGTAAATCTTCAAATCCCTTTTTAATTAAATTGTTTTTATGTTTTCTTTAATAATCTTATGATGGATTTAGGTTAGGGTTTAATATAAAAACAGTAAATTAATGTTGTATTAAATATAATATGATTATTACATAAATTAGGGCTTGTAATTAGAGGGGTTAGGGTTAATTAATGAGGTTGATTTTGTTAAACCCGTTTTTAAAAACTGGGCAGATTTTTTAGTCAATTGTTTTGATCATATCGGGAGTTATATAAACTCTTATTTTACAATCCAAGTACCCCTGGAAATATATTTGAAGTGGCTTTCCAATGCAAGAAACGAGAACTAAATTGGAGGTCGGGAAGTGGGTCAAAAACAGGTTACAACAGTCGGAGGTCAAAACAGTTTTGAATTTAGCCTGTTTTCTTTTTAAGTTTTGGGTTGTTTGGGGCACTTAGGGTTGCATTGGGATCTTCTCACGAACGTGAGAGATGGTTTATATATTGTATTTAATATCTGCACTTGGGCTAAGGTGGTTGTTTAGGGTAAGACCCCTTAATGATAACAAACTTTTAGTACGTTTAAAATCAGGAAATCTGGAATGACGAAAGTAGATATATATATATATATATCGGGGCCTTAACAGTAGCTGTAAGGTTAGGTCAAGTGGGAGGTGTTAGCCAACATATGTAAGGGTGTGAATATTCCTTTTACAAAAACCATGGGTAGGTTTAAGTTGGCGTTTGACCTAAAGTTTTGAGACCTAAAAACTGGGACTGTTTTAGGTAAAATACGAACGGGTTAGTTGTTAAACTTAACCAAGTTAAGGAGTTGTTAAGGAAGGGTAATGGGGTATTTAGAGCTTATTAATGAGGTAAATATGTGAGAATGGGTTAGATCTCCATCATAGGTTAATGAGCCATCTTAGTGATTGGTTCGTTTATTGATTTCGTGTTTTTGGTTTGTTAGCTTGTTGCTAGTGCAAGGACGTGTGAAGGAGCTATCAGGTGAGTGTTCATAGTCCCATATTTTTTTTTTTTTGAATTCCAGATGGGATGGAAGAGACACTGTGTTGAGTTGTTTCTAAATTGTTGATGTGAATGTTTTATGGTTGTGATGGACTTGTGTGTACACTTATGTGATTAACTGCTATGCGATTTTTGATATGTTATTGTGGTTTGACAAGGTAGTGGCCTTGTGGTTTGACAAGGTAGTGGCCTTGTGGTTTGACAAGGTAGTGGCCTTGTGGTTTTCCAAGGTAGTGGCCTTGGGATAGGTACATAGAGTGATCATCTAAGGTACCATGATGTTGTTTGGCAAGGTAGGAGCCTTGGATTGGTTTCGTATGATTGGTCTTGATTGATAGTTGTTAATACATAATTGTAACACATTGTCCATATGTTCTTTTGTTGATAATTTTTATTCACAGCTTCTAACTGATTTAGCGTTGGAGTCTAAACCTATGACTCTCACCAACTTTATGTTGACGTGTTTTAGTGTCTCTTTCAGGTGAGAATGTGGTTAAGCTTGAGGATAGAAGTGGCTAGACTTGGATGCCTTAAGATTGCATATAGAAGGAGATCCCCATTCCTTCTTAGTTTACCGATATGTTTGTTTGGTTTATGTTTATTGTTTGTCTTGGGTAAGTGGTAGGACTGTTACCTACTTACCTAGACTCCTGCATTGTTGAGATATTGTCATGACATTTGTGTCGCCATTTATGACATTATATTTGCATTTTAGTCTTCTCTATAGAGACACCATTTGTTGTGATGATATCCATACGTCGCGCCCCATATTCCGCCATTGGTGGGGTGTGACAGAATGGTATCAGAGACAATGGTTATAGAGAATTAGGTTGCCTAGTAGCGTAGCCTAGTCTATAGCTAAAGGGTCCCTGCATATAGGCGTCATAAGAGTATGTGTGCATTTTATTATAATTGATGTGTTTGAATGTTATTTATTGTGATGTTTTGACTGGTATGAATTGAACCATAGTAAGTTCATACTTAGCCACATGTTACTTTCTTTTCGAGTTGTGAGTAGTGCGGGTTTAACCATAATCGCCCACGCTAGTCATTGTCGTATTTTACTTATAATGTACATTATAGTACATAATTTGGTACATAGTAGTTTCTATCTTTTGTTGGGTTATTTTATGTACCTGAGGGGTATTATTTTCTTTTGATGTTTAAGTCATGTTCCCTAAGAATCATGTGGTGGTTCGAGTTATTAGGAGTAGGTGAATATGAAGGACCTTATGCTATTTCCACTCTTATGGGCGACATGACTTATAACTGATTATGTTTTCGTTTTGGATTTAGTCTAGGCTGTTTTAGCTAGACTATGGATTTCTGTATTCCAAGAGTTTTATTATGTTATTTTATAGATGGAGTTTTGGACCTTATTGGTTATGTGGTTATGAGCTTATGTGAGTAGATAGATTTATGTGTTATATGTTGTATTGATTCTTATAAGTGTCATCATAGGAGGGAGTGCATTGGGGAAAGGATAATTGTATAAGCATGGTGGCCAACATAGTTATACAAGTACCACAACTTCAATGGGTTCTCAAGTATGATTGCATGAAAGAGGATTAGTACATGCTTGTATATGGTGAGATGTAGATATTGGGTATACGTATAATATATGGGTTTATGTAACGGCTGCCTACGATATGGCTATTTTTATTAGTGTGTTATATGTTTTGGGTTATAGTTGTGTTGTGTGATTTTGGGGTCACACGATATGGTTTGGTTTTGGAGGTGGGTTTTATGCTTTGTTGTGGCATGGTGAGATGGTGATTACTCGTGTGGAAAAACGAGTGTATGACGTGATTGGTTGATCCGACATGTATGGTAACGAGTATGTTTTGGGTGATTTAATAGGTATATATATGCGGATGTATATATACTACTATGTGTTAAGTTATGGTATATGGTCGTTCACTAGTTATTATAACTTGAACGTACCTTGTGTTTGTTCGTGTTTTATGGTGCTGGAGTTGATGGAGTTTCAACAACGTTTCGAATTTTTTTTGAACTGTGTCTTGTAGCGTATTCTTTGAGTTCATATTTCACGTGTACGTTTTAAAATGTTGTTCTGGGTTTTAAGTCCGTTGGAATAAATGGAGATTTCTTTTTGGATAATGAAATCTTTTGGGTTGAGTCTTACATTTCTTTTGCTTGGTATATGGAAAAAGGGGGGACTTGGAAATCTACTATAGAGTTAGATAGTTGGTTGTATTCGGTAAAATAAGGGTAAGGTGTTGGAGTCATGTTTGAAACAAGATGTAACATAAGTTTTTTTTTATCAACACTTATTTATTTCAAATTCTAAAAGACTTTCTTTAAAATAAAGCGAAGTAAAATTTCATTCTACTTACATAGTTTATATAATTGGATTTAACCGATTCATGTCATTTATAGTTATTAATACAAGGTTAAAAGGAGTTTATGAATATTTCACATACAATTATATCTTTCATTGAAAAGGATTGCATTGATCACTAAGTCTATTCTTTAGTTTTTAAAACAACTAGCATAAAATTGTTTTGGTCATAACTTGTTCGTTTTTAAAGCTTTTTGGGTGATTCAAAAGCCTAAAATTATGTACTCGAAACGTACTTTTCAAATATTCAGAATGTATAGTCATGGGTGGTCAGTGGACTGGTCGGAATTGTTGTACAAGTGTCGGGTTCAAGGTTGAGTTTGAATAGTAGTTTTATTTTTATGATTTGGGATGCACGGGATACCTAGTCTTTGAGTTGAGTTTTGAGAACGTCTAGAAGGTTGTTTGTAGATGGTTTGAGTCACATAGATGTGGGGAGGTAAAAAAAATAAAAAATTTAAAATATATATATATATATATATATATATATATATATATATATATATATATATATATATATATATATATATATATATATATATATATATATATATATATATATATATATTCTTTTGGAAAGTCGATCTTTTGCACGGTTTAAATAATATGTCGCGGGACGTAATATGTTTTGGTTTCCATTGGGTGTTTCTTGGATTATTTTTCGTTGTCATGGGTCATTTGGAATTTATACATGTTTTGGGTTTGAGTTTTCTTTGGAGTCTCGTGGTTTTTGATTTGTTTTAATTGGTGCACGTGAAATGTCGTTAGTTATCCGTGGGTTTAATTCGTCGATCGTATCTGGTGTATTCAGGATGTAGTTTTGGTTTTGTATGGTTTAGGAGCGTTGAGGTAGAACCATGAATAGAGCAAGTAGGAGAAGTGAGAGGAGTTGTAGTTAGTGTCTTCCAAGGCAAATCGTTGATGGAGTGAATTAAGAACAAGAGCTGTTAGAAATTGCAAGGAATTTATTTGTATTGCCGCTAAGAGAGGGTGTGAGGAGGACATAATTGAAATTGCTACGGATGTTGTATGAACGCTTTGGGTTTACGGTTATGCATTTGGCTTCGCCAAAGCACTAGCGGTTTCATGGAGTCAATGAACCGAGTGTGCATGAACGTATATAAACGAGTTGTCATCGGGAGCATCGACGACATCTTGATCTACTCAAATCATAGAAGGAGGATGAGGCGAATTATGTGTTGGTTTTGGAGTTGTTAGTAATGGGAATGAAACGTGAGATTTTCAAGTGTGAGTTTTAGGATTTGGTTGGCCAGGACTAGTAGTCAGAGATGATGGCATATCGTGGAAACAGCAAGTGGCGAAGTGAAGAAGGACGAGGAAGCATTTTGGAGGTTGAAGAGGTGGATTGGATGATGAGCAGATCTTGGCATTATCGGAAGGACTGGATGAATTCGCGAAGCATGACGATACGTGGAGCAGGGATTTGGACGCGTACGAGGACGACAAAGAAAGGCGATCGCTTATACGTTGCAGGAACTGAAGTTTTGGAAGAACTGGATAGACTTAGTTAGTGGAGCTGGACTGTTATATCTGCCTAGAATGCTAGAGGCATTTGGTGTACGAGACGTGGAGAATGATCTATACGGATCATGAACGTATCCAACACATATTCAATCATCTTGATTGAACATTTGGCAAAGGTGATGGGTGGAGTTAATTGATGAAAGAAAATTGCAAGGCCAAGTACCATCTGGGAAAGGCAAGCATGGTTGATGAGACATGGAATAAGAAGGATGAGGTGAAGCTGAGACGAACTTGAACTATAGGGATGATGTATTAGAGTGGTTTAGATGAAGGATGTGGGTTGCACGAGTTGAGTTGTCTAAAGCAGTGAACGCGTCAACATTTATGTTGCGTGGCATAGAAAATCGTAAGGAGGAAAGGGACGTAGACTATACTTCCTACATAGATAGGAGTAGTTTAGAAAGGGCAATGTAAGGACGAAGTTGGTGGAAGGGATACATAATGCGGTGGGGGATTAAGTACGATGAGAGTTGGGTGATAGTCGATAGACTGACTAATTCATCACCTATTTCAAGAGGAATGAGAAGTCACATAGTTGGGAAGTTGGAAGAATTAATGGATATGTGAAAGACCGTCATAGGTCACTTTATAAGGAAATTGAAATTTAAAGTAGTTTGGGATACGGACTGAAGGGAGTTGATGAACGTAATTGGACATGGGTGATTGATTTAGAGGTAGTTCGGAAACTCGTTAGCGATGGCTGAGTTTTCATATAATGTTAGTTATCGTACTAGAAGTCGATAAATGCCATTTGAGGCACGATATGAAAGGATATGGTGAGTTTTCCTCATTGTGGACTAAAATTGGTAAAAGAGGCTACTAATGTGGTAATGGTGTTTGTGGACAGAATGAGAGCAACAAGGGATGCTATGTAGAAACGGAGGAAACCACTAGATTTAGTGACAAAGTTATGTATGGAGTTTCACCCATAGTAACGGGTGATATGTTTTGGTAAAATAGAAGAGTTGATGTAGAGTTTTGTAGGTCCATTTATGATCTTTGGGAAGATCAGACCATTAGCTTATGAGCATAGAATTACCTGGGGGAAATGAGTTGTATACATGATACATTTCATGTATTGGGATTGGTAAATGTTGTTTGAGGATGCATATTTGCATGTCCGGTTATTTGGGCTTTGTGCTAATAAGAGTCTTTGTTTTATCGAAGAGTCATTTGCGAGATTTATTGACTGTGAGGTCAAGAGTTTGGCAATGGGTTTAATTTTGGTTTGTACATGTGGTATCTTGAAACTTGAACTGAAGTTCACGTGGAAATGAGAGGAGTTCATTTAGAACAAGTATCCTCGTGTGATTTGTTGTCTGTGTGTTGATCCTAAGGAGTAAATCTCGGGACGAGATTTCTATTAGGAGGGAGTGATGTGACAACCGTGGTTTTGAGGTTCGTCACTTGGTCTTACTTTTAGGTTATTTTATGTGTGACTACTTGATTTTTGTGCTTACGTGTTTATTTTGTGTGAACGAGGTTGGTGTGATAATCGTTTATGAGTATAGAGTACTCATAAGTAAATCGAGGAACGGTTAATTCATGTTCATGAGATCAAAATTAGTGACTATGAAATGAAATGGTGATATTTTGGTGGTTACGTATACGTATAAGTATTATAGTAATAGTGTATTTTTTTAGGATTTACGGTTTAGCATTTAGAGGTCTCGGATAAGGTAATTAGTCAAATGAATATTTTTCGGGATGGTTTTAGGTCATTTAGGACTTAATTATAAAGTTTATTTCAAAATTTGAGATTTTTTATAAAAGTGTATATTTTACGTCTTTTACGGTAAAACGCGTAAATTTGACTAGTTTTACGGTTTTGAGGTTTTGGGAGTTTTAGGAGCTGAAATAAATTAAGGTAAATTAAGGTAATATTAATAAGATATTAATTAACAATAAAAAAAATTAAAGAAAAAAACGAAATTAGGGGTGTTTGGGTCGGTTTAGAAGAGAAAAAAAAAGGAAAAAAAAAGGAAAAAAAAGGAAAGTGGGCTTTGGGTTGGACTAGGATTCACCCATACCCTATATAATGTATATACTAAACCAAATTCATTATTTTTCTCCTGGAGATGAAGGAAATTCGTGGGTCTTATAAAAAACTTAGGGTTCTTCATAAAATTTGGGGGTTTTCATAAATCCAAGGTAAATCTTCAAATCCCTTTTTAATTAAATTGTTTTTATGTTTTCTTTAATAATCTTATGATGGATTTAGGTTAGGGTTTAATATAAAAACAGTAATTTAATGTTGTATTAATCATAATATGATGATTACATAAATTAGGGCTTGTAATTAGAGGGATTAGGGTTAATTAATGAGGTTGATTTTGTTAAAGCCGTTTTTAAAAACTGGGCAGATTTTTTAGTCAATTGTTTTGATCATATCGGGAGTTCTATAAACTCTTATTTTACGATCCAAGTACCCCTGGAAAGATATTTGAAGTGGCTTTCCAATGCAAGAAACGAGAACTAAATTGGAGTTCTGGAAGTGGGTCAAAAACAGGTTACAACAGTCGGAGGTCAAAACAGTTTTGAATTCAGCCTGTTTTCTTTTTAAGTTTTGGGTTGTTTGGGGCACTTAGGGTTGCATTGGGATCTTCTCACGAACGTGAGAGATGGTTTATATATTGTAGTTAATATCTGCACTTGGGCTAAGGTGGCTGTTTAGGGTAAGACCCCTTAATGGTAACAAACTTTTAGTACGTTTAAAATCAGGAAATCTGGAATGACGAAAGTAGATATATATATATCGGGGCCTTAACAGTAGCTTTAAGGTTAGGGAAAGTGGGAGGTGTTAGCCAACATATGTAAGGGTGTGACTATTCCTTTTACAGAAACCATGGGTAGGTTTAAGTGGGCGTTTGACCTAAAGTTTTGAGACCTAAAAACTGGGACTGTTTTGGGTAAAATACGAACGGGTTAGTTGTTAAACTTAACCAAGTTAAGGACTTGTTAAGGAAGGGAAATGGGGTAATTAGAGCTTATTAATGAGGTAAATATGTGAGAATGGGTTAGATGTCCATCATAGGTTAATGAGCCATCTTAGTGATTGGTTCGTTTATTGATTTCGTGTTTTTGGTTTGTTAGCTTGTTGCTAGTGCAAGGACGTGTGAAGGAGCTATCAGGTGAGTGTTCATAGTCCCATATTTATTTTTGTTTTTGAATTCCAGATGGGATGGAAGAGACACTGTGTTGAGTTGTTTCTAAATTGTTGCTGTGAATGTTTTATGGTTGTGATGGACTTGTGTGTACACTTATGTGATTAACTGCTATGCGATTTTTGATATGTTATTGTGGTTTGACAAGGTAGTGGCCTTGTGGTTTGACAAGGTAGTGGCCTTGTGGTTTGACAAGGTAGTGGCCTTGTGGTTTTCCAAGGTAGTGGCCTTGGGATAGGTACATAGGGTGATCATCTAAGGTACCATGATGTTGTTCGGCAAGGTAGGAGCCTTGGATTGGTTTGGTATGATTGGTCTTGATTGATAGTTGTTAATACATAATTGTAACACATTGTCCATATGTTCTTTTGTTGATGATTGTTATTCACAGCTTGTAACTGATTTAGCGTTGGAGTCTAAACCTATGACTCTCACCAACTTTATGTTGACGTGTTTTAGTGTCTCTTTCAGGTGAGAATGTGGTTAAGCTTGAGGATAGAAGTGGCTAGACTTGGATGCCTTAGGATTGCATATAGAAGGAGATCCCCGTTCCTTCTTAGTTTACCTATATGTTTGTTTGGTTTATGTTTATTGTTTGTCTTGGGTAAGTGGTAGGACTGTTACCTACTTACCTAGACTCCTGCATTGTTGAGATATTGTCATGACATTTGTGTCGCCATTTATGACATTATATTTGCATTTTAGTCTTCTCTATAGAGACACCATTTGTTTTGATGATATCCATACGTCGCGCCCCATATTCCGCCATTGGTGGGGTGTGACATAAGCGATCGTGGAACCCATTTTTGTAACGACCAATTTGAAAGGGTTCTAAGGAAATATGGGGTTACACATCGTCTTTCTACGGCTTATCACCCACAAACGAGTGGGCAAGTCGAGGTTTCAAACCGAGCTTTGAAGAGGATCTTGGAGAGATCCGTTGGGGAAAACCGACAATCATGGTCGGATAAGTTAGACGATGCTTTATGGGCCTTTAGGACCGCCTCATAAGACGCCCATTGGGTGCACTCCCTATAAGCTTGTGTATGGAAAGAATTGTCATTTGCCTATCGAATTAGAACACAAGGCTTATTGGGCCCTAAAGCATTGTAATGATGATATGGAGACCGCGGGAAAACACCGGAAAATGCAATTAAATGAACTGGATGAATTGAGGGATATTGCTTATGAAAATTCATTGATTTATAAAGAGAAAACAAAAAGGTTGCATGATTCTAAAATTAAAAACCGGGTTTTTAACATTGGGGATCAAGTTTTGCTTTTTAATTCAAGATTGAAAATTTTTTCCGGTAAATTGAAATCCCGTTGGTCCGGTCCATTCACCGTGACTCAAGTATTTCCGTATGGGACCATCGAGCTAGCTCAAGATGATGGTCCTAACTTCAAGGTGAATGGACATAGGTTGAAGCACTACTTTGGCGGGGAAGTTCCATCCTTGAACTACCTCGAACAAGTCACCTTCCCCAATGATAATTAGTATTGAGGGGATCGAGTCGAGCTCATGACTCGGTAATCAAAAACGAGGTGCCTCGTGGGGGAGTCCCATGCTTATCCTATGTACATATTATCGCTTTCTAATGTAGCTTACGTGTGGGGATTTGTGCCCTTCCAACCTTTGTTCCGTGGTTGTTTGTGAATTGTGGTTTTTAGATCATGATCTTCACGATTGGAGCCTCTCGTGTTCGTTTTATGGGAGCACTCGATCGTTTGCTTTGGAGACGTTTCTCAATATCCATGATATATCCTTTTGATGTTCTAACCTTAGGTTTTTAGCACACTTCATAAACGGCTATTAATTTAACGGTTACACCCTTTCCATGCTAGATTAAGCATTCGACTACGTCTCTAGTATGGGGGTGTTTGCACCCCTAGACTCGAAACATTGAGGACAATGTTTAACTTTAGTATGGGGGGTGAATAGATACTTGCCTTGCCAAACCTTCACGCTTTCCAAAGTTTATGTTTCGTTTGTCGTTTTGTTGCAAAATAAGGCTAAAAATGGCCAAATTTTAAATTTTTCTCATGTTTTAAAAGTGTTTGAAGACACGAATGTAGATTTTCCGATGGCGAGAATAAGAGTAATTTTTGACTCGACCGTGCGTGTTGAGCACTTAGCTTTGATTCCTTAACTACACATTAGGCTAAGTCTCTTAAATGAGGACGAGAAATGATAGAGTTAATTATAAGTTACTATGCTAAACGTAGAGTACTCGTATTCTTTCAAAAACTCATGTGTTCTCGTTGTTTGCTTATTCTCCCTTCGCATATAAATATTTTTTGCTTAATAAATATTGACTTAGCGGTTTAGTTAGGATTGTTGGGTTTCTAGTCTTTTCTAGTAGCTTCCGCGTAATTAAATTGGGAAGACATTAAGGTATCGCCAGCGTCACGGTTTTGAAGTATTGGCACCCGAATAATCGAAAGCTTCACCCAATAATAAGATTTCAAGTGCTCACCTAAATCTAGCAAACAATTTGAAGCCCCACAAGGCCGAAAAATCTATGCAAAAATTGAAAGTGAATTAAGCCTTAATCTTCGAAGCTTTAAAGATCCAAAATTCGCTTTAGCGTGAGGATATACGTCTTTGGCTAATAAAACCACCGATGAGGCGGATAATAAAAGGCAAGGCAAGACCGAAGTCATAATAAAAGCTTCATGGCGAAGTTGAATAAAAGATGGAGGTAAACCAAAGATAATAAGGCCCTTCCGTTAGGGGGCGTATAAAAGTCTTGGTAATAAGTCTCATGTTCAAAACCGTTATAAAACCGTGTTTATCGATTCTTCTTGGCAACTTAATTTTTTTAACATCGTTGTCTATTAGGAGGGGTTATTGATTTGATGGTTTTAGTTACACCGTTAGGACTCTATTTTTAGACCTAAATCTCTATTATCGCATAAGTCAAACAATGTATCCTCGTGAAACATTCAAGACAAAATAAAATATAAGAGATACAACTTAGGAATAATGGGAGGATAAGTACGTGATTAGGGCATATGAGTAGTGTTAGCATTACTAACTTATAATGACAATGATCTCGTTGCACGCTTGGCATGGAATTGGAGTGAAAATCGAGGACGATGAAATTATTTCTAACGAAGCATTCATGTGTTCTTATTCTATGAACCTAAACGTCCCATTTTGCGATGAAAATCATACATTATGTCTAAAACGCAAGTAGTAGTAATAGTAGTAGTATAGCTAGTTTATCATTTCAATAAAGTGAATAAAAATGAATTTTGGAGATGCTACGATACTTTATTCTAGCATTGCGTGAGGGCACGGCAATGGTTTAGTATGGGGGAGATTTTCAATAAAGTGAATAAAAATGAATTTTTGAGATGCTACGATACTTTATTCTAGCATTGCGTGAGGGCACGGCAATGGTTTAGTATGGGGAGTGATGAGACTGCTTTTATACATAGTCTCATCATCCAAATAGGGCTTAAAATGCATTAAATATCATCAAAATACCCAAATATATGCTTGTGTTTGTTGCTTGTGTATTTTAGGTACGGATATTGAGAAAATGACAAAAGATCACAAGAATCAGTAAAAAACGAACACGGGAAACGAAGCCGCACGATGAACCAAGCCCTAATGAAGAATTTTCCAAAGAAAACCCTTGAAGATTTGAAGAATTATGAAGATTGGTCCTCCAAGTTTGAAGAATTGACACTTTATACCCTTGTATCTTCATAATTACAAGTTTGGTCCCTAAAGTTTGTCAAAATTACAAAAGAACCCTTAACTTTGAAGAATTGGCAAATTTAGTCCCTCAACAAAACTAAATTGTCAATAATGGTCCTCCAAGAAGTCAACAAACAAGTCAACACCTTGAAGAATGAAGACATGTCATTGAAAGCCCTTGAAGATTGCCAACATTGCACTTTTAGTCCTTAAAACAAGTTTAAAAACTTGTTGTGCCAAAACTGCCAATTTCCCAAAGTTGTTATGTGTAAAAGTGGCGTTGATAGCCATTTAATACAACATGAACAAAATTAGAAAAGTGAGGGGTCAAACCTGCCAGACAACCAAACCCTCACTCTCCACTCATAGCACGCCACCTCACCCCACTTATTTCTCCCAGCCAATCACACACTCCCATTCCCCCACGTCAGAATCCACCCACCCATTTATTTATTAAACTAATCTAGGTTTAAATTTTGGTGGCAAACACGTTTTTTAAATACTTAAACCCCCAAACTGGATTAAAACCTTCTAATCACCCACTTAAACCCTAGCTAATTCTAGGATGAATTTAACACAAATCAAAGGGGTTTTTGCCCAAACCTTCCAGTTTGCTGATTAACCATCACTTAAACCTAAACCCACCCTTAAACCCCCATCACCATCACCCCACATGCTTGTGCCACCCTCCCCTGCCCCACTATTCACTCCCAAACAAAAAGATGACAGCAGGATCAACAACTCACAACATTTTCGTGCTTCCAAAGGGAAAATGGACGTCCAAGATCATCTTTTCCTCACTGGCAGCCCACATACATCCAAGATCATCACATGGGTTCTTGACTAAAATTAAAAAATGGCATCTTTCTGGAATCTCCAAGGGCAAAGTTGGGAGTTCAAGTCATTAGGGTTTTAGCTTCTTATCAGTTCTAGAATCATTTGTAAGCCTCTATATAAAGGCCTTATAGGACATAGTAGAAAGTTGTTCTTGTTTTCCTGTTTTCACAACCTTGTAAATCTTTTTATTCTGAATGAGAAACTAAGTTAAGAGTTGGTGATGAAAACAAGTTCCATCTTACATTTCAGTTGATTTAAGTTATAATTGTTTGAGTTTGGCTTTAATTTTCAGCAAAGGTTATCAAGTTTTCAAGTTTCTGTTTTCTTTTCAAGTTTTTCTCAAATCTTAAATTTCCATAAAAACCTGATAAAATGGTGATTAAGTGTGTTGGTGTGATGGTGTTTGAGCTTGTGTATGTCCAAGACACCATGGCTTGTTCTGGTGTAGTAGGTACCAAAGCTTAAATAAGCCAATTGTTTGGTCATATTTTTTTAGCTTATCTCAGTCTTACCTATAAGCTAAAGCTCACTTCTAGCTTATTCCATAAGCTAGGGGTCTGCCTTGAGCTCTTTACACAGTCCTCTTTGATTTCTCTCTTAGCATGTTCCAAACAAGAGCCAATTTTTATCCATTTTTCAAGCAAATCCTCATAGGCACATCAGCAAAGTTCTGCTCAGGCCCCAGCCTGATTGGAGGTGGCTTTTCAGTCACTGTTGGGCCTAGATGTAGGCCCACCAAAGGTAGCATCCTTGATTCATAGTTTAGCTTTAAAAAAATTTATGTTGTGTGATTTATATGAAACTTGGTGAAATTGTATGACATTTACTCAAGTGTTAGTTTAAGTGTTTGGTTTTGTTCAAATTAGGGTTGTATGCATGCTAGAAGTAATTTGATTCAGTTTGGTTAAGTATTGAGTTGATTTGCTTTGTTAAAATTTGTATTTCAGATTTAAAGGGGTGTTTGGATTAGGGTAATAGTAGGGTTTAATGCTTTGAATTTAGCCTAAAACCTGTTTAGACACTTCTCTTAGGTTGTTATTAGGTGTTAAGTGTGATTGGTTTTCAGTTTGAACAAGTTTGAACACTTTTGCTTGCTAAAAATTGAAAACATTGCCTTAAAACAGTCATGCCATTTTTCTGCTTGATTTTGGAGTTATTTGTGCATCAATCTTGATAAGCTGCTAGTTTATAAGTCATAGAAGGTTTGTGAATCATTTGTATGCTGTTTTGTGAGTTTGTGTGCAAGATATTAGCCATTGAAATCCATTTGAGTGCCAAGTGTATCAGCAAAATACACTCAGACACCTATATGCATGATCAGTAACTTTTAATGCTTATTTGAGTGATTTTTGGCTGAGTGATTTGTATGTTTTTTTGTGCTATATTGACTCCCTACACTCCAACTGAGTGTAGGGGTGCCATTTGTCCAATCAAACAACACCAAAAAGCCAAATCAAGCCCTCTTGATTTAATCTTCACAAGTGAATATAACACTTGTGTGTTCATCAGAAACTCAATACAAACCTGAGCACGTTTTTGGCTTTTGAAGGCTTAATCTTGTTTATTCTTTGATCATAAGTGTGTTTTTAATTAGGTTATAGTACTGGTTTGTGTTTTTAAAGTTTAAAAAGAAAAAAAAAATAAAAACCAAAAAGGACGTGGCCAGGACTCGAACCTGCGCCACTCCTCTCACACACAAACGACATAACCATCTCTGCCCTAGGGTCTTTGACTGCTAGGTTTCTTTTCAAAATCTATTTAAGGGTTGTTTGTTTTGTAGCTTATTTGATCAACAGCTTATTAATAAGCTTATTCTAGCTTATTTCCTTAAGGTTCTTACAAGTTAGCATTTTTCTTTTGTTTGTATTAGGTTTTAGGACTTTTCTGTTTAAAAAGTTTATTTTTCCCTTTATTAATTAATTTTCTAGGATTATTTTAAGTTTTAATTTTAAAAAGTCATTAAAAAATAGAAAAAGGTTATTTAAAAATCTGAAAAAATAGTTTTTAGGTTTTTAATCATATCTTTGAGGTTTTCAGCTATTTAAGTTTTCAATTTAGCTTATTTTTGATTTTATAGGATTTTAGGGTTTTTAGCTAACTTTAAAATTCAATATAAAATTATTAAATAGGTTTTAGAAAATTTTGATTGCATTTTTGTCTTAGTTATAATATTCTAGATTTTTGGTAATTTTTTAGAATTTTTTTATGAACTTTGAATTTTTTTGAATATTTTAATATTATTTTATTATTAAAAATTGAATTTTGATTTTTTTTAGTTTTTTCATTTTTCCTAGGTTAAGGACACTTAATTAGGAGTTTTGTCACTTTCCAAATATTTTTAGGACTTTTCAGTTATTTTCTAGAATTAATTTAAGATTTAATTGATTTTAATAGTTTTTAAGTGTTTAAAAATAGTTTTATTTGGTTTTAAAATTTTAAAAAATACTTTTTAGCTAAATTAGGATATTTTTGAGGTTTACAAACTATAAGATCTTGTTTAGGGCTTTTTAATAATTAATAGTGATTTTTAGGGCTTTAATTAGGATTAAAAAGTCATTATCTAATTAATTAAAAGGTTTTAACAAGTTTGGATTTTTTGTAAACTCTTAGAATATTATTGGGGATTTTTGGTAATTTTTAGAAATTTTTAGGTTAAAATTTTAATTTTGTAGTTTTTTACGGTTTTGCGTGATCGCCTTTTTTGTCTTAGTTTAATTCGTCTTCGTAAACGTCTTTCTCTTCTAATCCCATTTCTTTCTTTCTTTTTCAATCATATAATCACAAATCAATATCAATTCAATACACAACGCACTAGCCTCCTCGAGAACGAACTCACTTTTAGGGTCTTACACACACGGTTTTCCTAAATCGTCGTGCTCACTTGCCCTATTTATTGCTCTTTTCCTAAAGAGTGGTAAAAACTCCAACATCACATCCATAAAAGGGTTGGGTGCGGTGTTGATGCAAAGGACTAAGGTCATTGCTTATGCGTCAAGACAACTAAAAGTGCACGAGAAGAACTACACAACTCATGATCTAGAGTTAGGAGCAGTGGTGTTTGCCCTGAAGATTTGGAGACACTACCTTTATGGCACAAAGTTTGTTGTATTCACTGATCATAAAAGTCTACAACACATCTTGAATCAAAAAGAACTCAACATGAGACAACGACGTTGGCTAGAGTTGCTCAGTGATTACGATTGCGAGATCCGTTATCACCCGGGCAAGGCAAATGTTGTAGCCGACGCTTTGAGTCGAAAGGAGAGAATTCTTAGAGTGAAAGCCTTGGTGATGACCATTGACTTAGATCTTCCATCCTTAATTCTCAAGGCTCGGAAGGAGGCAGTCGAGGAGGAAATTCTCAAGACTGAAGATATTGAAGGCATGATAAAGAAGTTAGAAGCTCGCTCAGATGGGACATTATGCCTTGATAATAGGAGTTGGTTACCGTGCCATGGTGACCTACGACCTTTGATTATGCATGAGTCGCATAAGTCAAAATACTCCATACATCCGGGATCTGACAAGATGTATCATGACCTTAAGATGTTGTATTGGTGGCCGAACATGAAGGCGGACATTGCTACATATGTTGGCAAGTGCTTGACTTGTGCCAAGGTCAAGGCCGAACACATGAAACCATCAGGATTATTGGTCCAACCCGAACTGCCAGAATGGAAGTGGGAAAGGATCACTATGGATTTCATTACAAAGCTACCTAAAACCTCAGCTGGATTTGACACTATTTGGGTCATCGTCGACCGACTCACCAAATCGGCTCACTTCATACCAATCAAGGAGACAGATGGAATGGATAAGTTAGCAAGAACATACTTGGAGGAAGTAGTTACGAGGCATGGTGTGCCTGTGTCTATAATCTCTGACCGAGATAGCCGATTTACTTCACAGTTTTGGAAATCGCTGCAGAAAGCGTTGGGAACGCAGTTGGATATGAGCACTGCGTATCACCCCCAAACTGACGGTCAAAGTGAAAGGACCATTCAAACCCTAGAAGATATGCTTAGAGCTAGTGTGATCGACTTTGGAAATAGATGGGATAGGCACCTGCCTCTGGTGGAGTTCTTATACAACAATAGTTATCACACTAGCATAAAGGCAGCACCGTTCGAAGCATTGTATGGTAGAAAGTGTCGTTCACCCGTGTGTTGGGCAGAGGTTGGTGAGGCCCTACTCACTGGACCCGAGATCATACATGAGACTACTGAGAAGATCTTTAAGATCAAGAGCTGTATGCAAGCCGCAAGAGATCGACAAAAGAGTTATGCTGACATGAGACGCAAACCACTTGAGTTTAAGGTTGGCAATAGAGTCATGTTGAAGGTCTCACCTTGGAAGGGTGTGATTCGCTTTGGAAAGCGTGGAAAGTTGAATCCTCGTTACATTGGACCATTCAAGATTATAGAGAGGATTGGCCCCGTGGCCTATCGTTTGGAGTTACCTCAAGAACTTAGCCGAGTGCATAATGTGTTCCACATTTGCAATCTGAATAAATGCTTATCCGACGAGACACTCGTTATTCCTTTAGAAGAGATCCAACTCGACGACAAACTCAACTTCGTATAAGAACCGGTGGAGGTCATGGACCGTCAGGTCAAACAGCTCAAGCAAAGTCGTATAGGTATCGTGAAAATCCGTTGGAATGCACGTAGAGGTCCAGAATACACATGGGAACGTGAAGACCAATTCAAGAGCAAGTATCCTCATCTTTTCGCTAATCACCCTACTACAACGACGTCTTGATTTCGTGACGAAATCTCTAAAACATGGGGATACTGTGACATCCGTCAATTTTTCATCTTTATTTTTCCATGTATTTATTTAATGTGAGCTTTGAACCTTATGGATTTAACAAATTGAGAAGTTATCTCATATTTATGAAGTATCCTCAGTTGTTTACTAATGTGGTGTCGACGTAAATGTATCGTTTGTTTTGCTTTGCGGTCAAAGCCCTCTTTAGGGAGAGCGAATGTAACAACTCGAATTTTCGCGTCTTATTATTGTAATAGAGACGTGTTCGTTATTGAACGTTTTATGTATTAACGGTTTGCGCCGGTTATGAATGTTTACTAAACCTTCGAGAATACACGTATCCATCCTTGCTTAAGTGGTGTTATTGAGATTGTATTATGAGTTCTTGTTGTTAAGTGTACGCGTCTAAAACTCATGTCATTTTGATAAACCCCTAATGGGCCGAATACTACTAACTTAATGGGCCGAGAGTTACTAATGGGCTGAGCCTTAATGGGCCAGACTGGCCATAAAACCATTGCTGGGCCGAATTCAACTATGTTAGTTTATACAAAATTACCAAACTGAAAACTTGAATTAAAGTTATAACAAGTCAGTAAAACAAAAACTGAGATTTCAAACTAGTCAAACCAAGTCAACCTACAAATTTTATATACATCCCACTCACCACTCTAGGCCAACACACATGCCAAGATTACCCCATTTGGGTATATCACAAGACCTCCAAAATCGGATTAGGACTAACCCTATGACATGAATGCAAAGTTAAATACAGTCCATTTTCACAAAGTTTATAACACAAAAACAAAACACATTACAACATATTTCAAACAAGGATAATCTGAGCAAGATCAGTGAACACTAATCGAAGCACTAGTTCCAGCCGAGCCAAACACACTCCAAATCCTTGTCCGAATACACAAGCCGAAACAAAACCCTCATTGTGAGTCATTTACCCACCTTTCTTTCAGTTTCTGCATACATTTAGTTGTGCTTGTCATGTTAAAAACAACTTGCGAAAATAAATCAAACTAGTTAGTCTTTTGAAATTATTCAGTCTACACAATAAAACCTAATGTGATAATCAATTTGGACCTATGACCCATCACCCCATTCCCATCGTGACCACAGACCCCTTTTTCTTTTTCTTACCATTTCGTGCGTTTTTATTATTGACCATATTTATTTATTTATTTTTTTGACTAATACTGTTAATAACAGTATCAAACAAAAACCCCCACTCGAATGACTTAATTCTGCCGAAACCCTAACTTATTCTAAAATCAGTACTAACATAAAATTAACACAATTTATCTCATAAAAATGCTAATTAATCTTAATTAAACTCGCGGGTATAAAAACCCCCAATTATATAAAAACCCTAGTTTTCGAAACTTATTTTTGTTTAATAATTAACATCGAGTCATGTATAAAAACACTAGTTAATTATAATGAAACACAAGATTAAGAAAACCCCCAATTTGACCGAAATCCTAATTTTACAAATCGGATTATTTGATGAAATTGACAAGTTTTTATGATAGAAAACACTAATTAATTAAGGATAAACATCAGATTTATCAAAACCCCTAATTATTATGAAACCCTAATTTTTGACTTATCCAAATTCAAATCTGGATCATTTAATTAAGATGAAACCGAGTGTTTTAATCAAGATAAAACCCTTTATTTTCGATAGATTAATCAAGTAAATGTGAGAAAACACTTTCTATTAAAAAGAGAAACCAAAACTTATCTTTGTAAAGAATCATCATCGAATCCATCAAGAGCAACACACTAGGAACCATACGAATCGGATTTATGGAGCATGTGGGGATGAAACCCATGTCAAACGAATCATAGATGAGCAAGAAACACTTTATCTTGAGATATTTAGATTGGATTTATACAAAACGTGGCTTAGGATTTATAAATTATAGATGAATCTGGGTAGAAGTTTAACCAAAGAGAGAGATGAGAGGACTCGGTGAGAGAGAGAGAGAGATTATTTATGTGCGTGTTTTGTTTAGGCGTGAGATATGAGAACAAAATGACTGAGGGAGTAATATCTTGTCCCCCCCTCTTTGTTATTAACGCCAGCTGGGCCGGGTCAAACCAAATAGACATGGGCCGAGCCCATTATCTCTCTTGGGTGGTTTGGGCTGTTTGGACAGCCGGGTTATATAAGCCCACATAGATTTCTTTTGTGTATGAAATGTGTTATTGAAACCAAAGCCAGTTTAATAAATAACCAAGTTTTAATTGTCGTGTTTTCCGTTAACGAAATTTATCGTCAAGCACAACTAGGATGTCATGCCTTTTATTGGTATAATTTTTGATGTCGTAACACGGTCCTTATATGCAAATAGGTCGCGGATAGCGTGACCGTATTCTCGAGCTACATTTACATTTTCCATCACTTTGCTGATTTAACGAGGTGAGTTTATAGCCCCACTTTTTAACTGCTTTTACTGCTTTTTGGGGTGAGACATTGCTTGATTTAACGTATGAACACAAGTGCATTTACTGATTTATATACTAGTCTAAGTCCCACTAAAAACCCAGTTGCTTTGGCCCGTGAAATCGTGAACCGTTAATTACTTTGTGTAAGCGCGAATGTTATGGATAGATCTATCGGGGTTGACGCCCCTGTCCGTCTTGGTCCAACAAGGGACAAGCGGGCACAGTTTCATTTGAGTCTGAGATAGGATGTCGTGGGTTTAGGCATCCAGTTGGGCTACATTTATATGATTATACTGCCGGTGTTGTTAACGCTTCGGTGTCACGAGCTTAGACTGTAATAAATGCTTTTATGATGACTTTGTATTTGTTATATTGTCATCACGTTTGGGAAAATCTTGTGGTTCATTAAACACTTCAAATTAACTAAACCTATGAACTCACCAACTTTATGTTGACGCTTTAGCAATGTTTTTCTCAGGTATTAAGAAGGAAGATGCTATGCGAGGTCTCATGTACTGCCGTCATTTCTATTGAAAATAAAGATCATTTGTACTATTTGGAAACTATGTTTTTGTATCTGTGACCAGTTTTATGCTTCCGCACTATGTTAAAACTAGTTATTTTATCAAATGCAAGTGATCAATTTCCGAAAGTCTCATTTAGAGGTCGTTCTTTGTAACTGTGTGTATGATAATCATGACGTCACCACTCCCTTGTTGCCATTATACTCTGATATTTTGGGAGTGTGACAAGGACAAGGTCGTATGGCTAGGGAATGCACTCAACCGAAAAGGAGAAGGGATGATGCATGGTTTCGTGAGAAGATGTATTTGGTTGATGCTTAGTCTAAGGGGAAGATTTTGGATTCAGAGGAGTTAGCATTTCTTGCAGACCCAGGGGCAGCAGATACTGAAGGCATTGCAGTCGTTTCCACTTCTAATGCAACTTATCAAGTAGATGATCTTGACGCATATGATTCGGATTGTGATGACATTCACTCTGCCCAAGCTGCTCTCGTTGCTAATCTCTCTCACTATGGTTCTGATGTCGTCAGTGAGGTACCAACCACATCTAATAATATTGATGATAACCAACATCAAGTTGGGCATGAAAATGACAACCTCGAACAGCATTCGGGAACTAGTAACTCAAATGATGTGGTACCCAATCCTACACATTTGAGTGAACCTCAACCAAATGCTACGACGGGTATGGAATCTTATGCTCAACATGATTTGGTCATGGTACCTAAACATATTATTGATCAAATGCATATGGCCCTCAGACAATCCGTAGATACCAATTCCACCCTAACTGCTGAGCTTGCGTTGCATAAAGAAAAGGTCAAAGCTTTTGAAATGGTCCCTCAAGCAGAGAAAATAACATGTTCTGAATTTGACCAATTTCGTTTTGAAAAGATTGAACACTTGAAAGAAATAGAATCATTAAAAGTTAATCTTTCCAATGAATTAAAGCAAAAGAGTCGATTGTCAATGATTTTCAGAAACTTAAAATGGATTTCGAAACTCTCGAGTCTAAAAAGGTTGAATCAGAAATTAATGCTACCAAACTTCTTAAATTCAAGGAACAACAGCTTTTAAAACAATACGCTTCCACAGAAAAGGTTCATCTTTTAACTACATCATTTAAAGAACTCGAACTTAAACGTCTTCAAGATTTACCACCTAATCCCGGTTATGCAAAACAAGCTCAGGAACATATTCCCTGTCTTTATGATATGACCCTAATTGGCAAATCGAAAGAAGCACCCTTTGTTCGTAGTTCTGAGGAGACACAATCACTTGCAGATGAAACTCACTCTAAGTGCTTTCAAAATTCCATACAATTGATTATGATCAACATAAGAAAGATCAATTTTCTAAAAAGACCCGCACTCGCTTACAAAAGGAATTAGCTGTGACAGTTCTGGTGCCCCAAAGTTTGTCAAATGAAAACCCTCCTAGTACGTCTCCTACACTTGTCAAAACGGATTTAACGAAGTTAATTCCACCGGTAAGAAGGCGTCTGTTAACTTAAATGCGGTTCACCAACACTTAGCCGATTTTGACAAGGTCATTTTGGAACGTACGACGGTCACGGCCATAACGGAAGGTGAATGGAACTTTGAGCACACTAGAGCTGTGTTTCGAGATGAAACTGTTCCGTTTGTAAAGAATGTTAAGGCTTGTCTTAGTAATCTTGATCAAGATTTGCTTTTGGAAATAGAAGAAGTTAGACGTGTTTTCAATGAAATGGATGATGCTTATGAAAACATTTTACTTGAAATAGAACGGGTTTCACGCCAAAATGATCAGCTTCTGAAGCAAGTGATGTCTCATGATATAGTTTCCGTCTGTGTGAATAAAAGTGTTGATGATGATTCTATTGTGCATAATGTTGAATCTGTGGATAATGTGGTAGATAGTACTTGTCACGAATCTGACGCTGAATTTTTAAAGCTTCAAGATTCATATTCTTCGCTTTCAAAACGTTTTGATAAGATTCAAACACATTGTATTTCGCTTGAATGCAAGAACCAATTTATTCAAGAAATCTTTGAAACGTCATTCGAAGGTGTTACTATCGATGACGCAAACTTTGAAAAGAATTTTTGATTAAATTTACAATCAAAACAGCGTCAGCCAAGTGACAAAGTTTCTAAATCTTTGCCGATAGAAATAGAGAAATCTAAGGGGCTTAACTGTGTGAACGTACTTGAGGCCGCTGAGAATTTTAAACTTGATATAGATAATCGAGTTTCCAAGATTTTGTCCAAAGTTGATAACTTAAAACAGAAAGATACACGACTCTTCGATTCAGTAAAGTCCGCATGTGCTAATACCACTTCACAGAATCAATCCTTGATTGAAAAATTGAATCGAAAGTCGGTGGAAATATCTGATTTGAGGGAACAAATTTGTGATAAAAATCTGGTCTTGGCTTAGTTAAAGGAAACACTTCGTACTCTAAAAGGTAAGAATGTTGTGGATAATGCAGCCACTATCTCCGCATCGTCCTCTAGTGCAATCAAAAGGAACCTTATAACCGTCACACCACTTAACAAGGGCCCTAGGACTAAACCATCTCAAACTTTGGTCACTAAAGATAAGGCGGAATCAAAACCAGCTTCTAATATTCCCGTGTTGCCTTCTACAGGAGTAAGCACCACTACTAAGGCTCAAAGATCTAAGCTTAAAAGAAACAAGAAGAATGATAGGATCTTGCCCCCATCTAGTAGTGAAGTGAAGAAGAAAGTAGAAGCCTATCCTAGGAATGTTATTTCTATTTTGAATAAAAAGAATCATGTAGCTAAACCTAAAGGCTCTGCGGTTGTGCGACGTTCTAAGCCTAGTGTGAATTCTAATTTGAAATGTTGGAATTGCAATGAATGTATGTTTTCTATTCGTCATGATTCTTGCCTTATTGACCATGTGAATGAGATGTATGCCCGGAAAAATGGATTAGAATGGAAACCGACTGGGAAAGTGTTAACCCAAGTTGGTTGGATGTGGCGCCCCACTGGTAGAACTTTCACTATAGTAGGAAATACGTGCCCTTTAACTAGGATCACTCCCACTAAAGCGAAGAAAGCGTGCCCTTTAACTAGGAGTACCAAGGCTACCAAAACACAAGCGTGTCCTTTAACTAGGAACACCGACACTACTGTAGGAACCAAGTGCCCTTTAAATAGGTCTACTCCCACTGTAGTGCCCGCGAATAATCTAAAACCTAAGAAAGTTGGAACAGTAAAACCTGTTGGTGCTAAAACTCACATTAGAAAACGCAGGAAATCTAAGGGTCACAAACCTGTTAGCAATTATGATAATATTTTATATGTATCTGCTAACACTCCGGAACCAATAGTTTCCAATGCATTGTCTACTGTTGTTGTTGAAAACAGGTGGTCCAAATTGTTCTCTGGTATTTGGACTCTGGTTGCTCCAAGCATATGACCGGAGATCGCTCTCAGCTAAGAAATTTCGTCAGCAAGTTTCTTGGTACGGTTCGATTTGGTAATGATCATATTGCAAAGATAATGGGTTATGGTGAATATCATATTGGGAATGTTATAATTTCAAGAGTGTATTACGTGGAAGGTCTCGGTCACAACTTATTTTCTGTGGGACAATTTTGTGATGCAAACCTAGAAGTTGCTTTTCGAGAGCATACCTGCTTCATACGCAATTTGGAAGGGGTTGATTTATTGAAAGGTACTCGAGGAAATAATTTGTACACTTTGTCTCTACAAGACATGATGACCGCTTCTCCCGTATGTCTTCTCTCCAAAGCATCAAAGACTAAGTCATGGTTATGGCATCAACGGTTATCTCATCTTAACTTTGACGCTATTAATCATTTGGCGAAAAACGACCTTGTTTGTGGTCTTCCTAAACTTTCATTTCACAAGGATCATTTGTGTTCCGCGTGTACAATGGGGAAAAGCACTAAGAAATCTTACAAACCCAAGACAAAAGACACCAACCAAGAGAAACTTTATCTGTTGCATATGGATTTTTGTGGGCCAATGC
The DNA here is from genome assembly GCA_025667525.1 of Glebionis coronaria. Taxonomy (NCBI): domain Eukaryota; kingdom Viridiplantae; phylum Streptophyta; class Magnoliopsida; order Asterales; family Asteraceae; genus Glebionis; species Glebionis coronaria. The sequence goes on along the minus strand of CM046877.1, from coordinate 369,101,167 downwards.
GTGTTGAAAGTCTTAGTGGTAAAAGGTACATCCTCGTTATTGTGGATGATTACTCTCGGTTTACATGGGTGAAATTTCTTAAAACAAAAAATGAGGTACCTAAATTCATCATCGGATTTCTCAAGATGATTCAAGTGCGTCTCAACACTAATTTCCGACGCATTCGTACAGATAATGGAACCGAATTTGTGAATCAAATCTTGCGTGATTATTATGAAGAAGTTGGCATATCTCATGAAACATCCGTTGCACGCACTCCACAACAAAACGGTGTCGTTGAAAGGCGAAATCGCACACTTATGGAAGCTGCTCGAACGATGTTAATTTACACAAAGGCTCCATTGTTTTTATGGGCAGAAGCAGTATCTACAGCAGTGTACACCCAAAACCGGTCACTAATTCGTAAACGCCATGGTAAAACACCTTATGAGCTTCTCCATGGAAAAGTATCAGATTTATCATATCTTCATGTATTTGGTTCTCTTTGCTATCTAAATAATGATGGTGACAATTTGGGAAAACTTCAACCAAAGGCTGACATTGGTAGTTTCATTGGTTACGCCCCCGCAAAGAAGGCATACCGAATCTACAACCGTAACTCTCGCAAGATCCTCGAAACTATGAATGTTGATTTTGATGAGCTGACAGCAATGGCTTCTGAGCAAAGCAGCTCTGAACCCGCACTTCATGAAATGGGACCCAGTAACATTAGCTCTAGTCTTGTCCCAAACAACCCTACTTCATCATCATTTAAACCACCTTCTAGGACTGAATGGGATACGTTGTTTCAACCGTTCTTTGATGAATTCTTTACTCCTCCAAGTATTGTTGCTCCAGAACCTGAGGTAATAGCTTCGGTAACCGAAGTTGTCGCTCCAGCAACCGAAGCGTAATCAGATACGTCTGCACCTACAATTGGTCAAGATATACCATCAACAAGTAATTCTCAACCAACACATGTTTCAACTACCCATGTCATGCCTATTGATGATGAAGAGGATGATGATGATCACGATTTGGAATTCGCTCAAATGCATGAACTTCCATTCTTTGGTGTACCTATTCCCGACCCTAATCAAGCCGGGTCGTCCACCTCAGAGGAAGCTCCAACTACAGTTTACTCCAATCCACGGATTCGTGAACATGACAGCAGATGGACAAAGGATCATCCTATAGATTCTATTATTGGTGACCCTAATCGTCCGGTATCCACACGCAGTCAGCTATAAGAAAATGCAATGTTCTGTCATTTTGATGCTTTTCTCACTGAAGTTGAACCTAAGACATGGCAACAAGCTTTTACTCAATCTTGTTGGATAGAATCTATGCAAGAAGAACTTAACGAATTCATACGTCTTGAAGTTTGGGAACTTGCCCCATGCCCGGATCAAGTGCAGTTACTCACTTTGAAATGGGTTTACAAGGTGAAACTCGATGAGTTAGGCGGAATATTGAAGAACAAAGCTCGACTAGTAGCTCGTGGATACAAGCAATTATTAGGCATCGACTTTATGGAACCCTTTGCACCTGTTGCCCGTTTGGAAGCTATTAGACTATTCCTCGCTTATGTAGCCCACATGAATATGATCGTCTATCAAATGGATGTGAAGACGGCATTTCTGAATGGTGAAATCAAGGAGGAGGTCTATGTTCAACAACCGGATGGTTTTGTGAATCCTAAATATCCTAATCATGTGTAAGAGCTTAAGAAGGCTCTCTATGGGTTGAAGCAAGCTCCACGCGCATGGTATGATCTATTGTCACAATTCCTCATTACGCAAGGCTTCGCTAAAGGCAAGGTGGATCCCACGCTGTTCATTCAAAAACGAGGTATAGATATGATTATGGTACAAATATATGTTGATGATATTATATTTGCAGCCTCGACTCAAACTTTATCCGACGAGTTTAGGAAACTCATGTCTTCCAAGTTTAAGAAGTCAATGATGGGAAAGGTATCATTCTTCTTAGGTCTTCAGATATCTTAGAGTCCCAAAGGCATCTTTATCAATCAATCCAAGTATGCCCTTGAATCGCTAAAGAAGTATAAGATGGAATCTTGCGACCCCGTGGATACTCCAATGGTGGAACGAACTAAGCTTGATGCATATCCACATGGAGTTGTCGTTGATCCGACACTTTATCGTGGAATGATCGGTACTCTTCTGTATATTACAGCCAGTCGACCTGATCTTCAGTTTGCTATATGTATGTGTGCTCGGTATCAAACTCGACCTACTGAGTTACACTTGGCCACTTTAAAACGGATCTTTTGATATCTTAAAGGAACCATTAATCGGGGACTTTGGTATTCGAAGGACTCTTCGATTAAACTTATGGCATATGCAGATGCGGATCACGCGGGTTGTCAAGATACAAGGCGTAGCACGAGTGGAACTTTGCAACTACTAGGAGATCGACTAATCAGTTGGGTATCGAAAAGGCAGAAAAGCGCTGCAATTTCAAGTACGAAAGCAGAATACATAGCTATGTCCGGTTTTTGTGCTCAAATTCTTCGGATGAGATCGCAATTAACCGACTATGGTCTAGGTTTCAATAAGATTCCGATGTACTGTGACAACAAGAGTGCTATTGCCTTATGCTGCAACAACGTTCAATTCTCCCGGTCGAAGCATATTGACATTCGCTACCACTTCATCAAGGAGCAAGTGGAAAATGGAGTAATCGAGCTTTACTTTGTCCGATCTTAGTATCAATTGGCGGATATTTTCACGAAGGCTTTAGATCGCGCTTAAATTGAATTTTTGGCCGACAAGCTAGGAATGAGAACCTTCTTGCCTGAGACTCTTAAGGAATTGGCAGATGAAGCGAAAGAATAGTGATGGTAAACTATTCTCCGTATCCTTGGTAATCATCTGTATATATTATTTATATTTTTATCCACAAAAGCAAAATACAAAAATATAAAACCATATAAAAACCATAAAAATTGAAAAATTTCATAAAAATCCAAAAATATTTTTACTTTATTTTTCAAAGGCATGTCTTTTGGTACGATAATATTTACGGCCTTAGAAATGTTGATTAATATCGACACGGCACCATAAATAGAGTTCGTACAAAAGTTGTAAATATTTCATAAAACATGTCTATATGGCTTGTAGTTATTTCTGACTGCAACCCGATTTTCATATTAAAGTCAAGTATTTCTTATGAAAGCTTTGGCTCACAACGGGAATTAATTTTCTCGGGCAAGGTTTACTTTAAAACCTTGTAAGGGATCAAGTTTACTTTATAACTTGGTCTAACACAAATATATGTACGTTTCAGTGCATTTATTTGTTAAAACAAGAAAAGTCTTGTCTTCATGAAGCTATCATCTCTACAACCATAGAACTCTACAATTGGTATCTACATACTCGACGATGCGACTACTCAACCGACGACTACAACTCTTTCAATAGAACACGGGTCAACAATTGAGGGGTAGCAATTGTCAAGCATTCAGAATCTTCGATGCCGAACGTGCCAAGTTCACAAGTTGGTGTCAAGAATATAATACCAATCGTACCTGTGGTGTCAACAGATGACTTCAGACGTGACGAGGCGACCAACATATGCTGACAAGAACCATTTGATCTTATCATATGATGTTCTCATCTATCAGGTCCAACCTTGTCAATTCTTTTCTAATATGGTGAATATGTGATCATGTTACAAATCGGTATCATATCTCATACATTTGGTATCATGAAGATAAAATGGACTTACACTTTTCTTCCCAAAACCTTCGATAAAACTTCATTAAATCAATTGATATTAAAAACATCGATTGGGTTAAATTTTTAATATGGGGGATAAAATGTGATTTAAGATGGGATATTATCACAAATGGTTTGACTTAATGTGCTGGCTCTTCCCGACATGTGCGAAATGTTTTTGAATATCGTGGCATATGTTAAGGGGGAGCAAAATGGATTTGCATATCAAAATGGATTTTCATGGTGACATATACTTACCCAAAACCCATTTATTTCACGACGATGAAGATTGTGGTGACATAAGGATGGTAGGATAGGTTAAGTCCTATGATTCTTCCAGAACCGGTGGAATCTTCCCAAGGACATTCCATAGCTAGAAATAGTAGTCCTTATGAAAGATGGAGAAAGATTGTGAACGTAGCTGAATGCCGACCAAGTACTTAAGTTAGCACTGGAACAATCACAACAAGGTGCTAGTTTTGACGTATTGGTAAGCATTGAAGGGGTTGAAGAATGAAAAAGAATTGTAAAGATAAAGGGTGTAAAGAAAGTAGCCCTCCTTACAACTTTAGGCAGAAACCGGGTCAACACATATGCTATTGAGATCATTTTAATGATTCTCGATATTGAAGACAGACATCATGGACCCAGTGATGCAATGCATAACCCATCCCAGCTAACTCAGATATCTCTTAAAAGATATTTGTTTTAATCACACGGAGACAACACGTTATCTATTGATTTATTCACTCCGAATAAATTGGTATTGAAATAGTGGCACTCCTCTCCAGCCTTCGATCACTAAAATCCAAAATGCACGATCGAGTCTAGAGCCATTTGAGATCATCAAATATCTCATTAGGACACACTTTCATATTTCCTTGCTTCTTCACACACTGTGAAAAGTAAGAAAGATTTTAAGAGTCCTACGCAAAATCTTCATGATCTTGCCTGAACATCCGAGTAATACGAAAGTATTTAGAATGAAGATAGAAATCCTTCTTGAGCGAATATCAAAAAGCTCATGGTAGGTGACTTGTGCGATTCTTTATGGATCAAGCTTGTGATAACTGGAAAGCAACAGTGGTTTAATTCTTAACTGAACTTAAACACGTTCCAGGCCTCTACGTAAAATCTCAGTGATCTTGCCAGAACACTCAGAGTGATACCTTAGTGTTCACAGTGATGAGTGGAAATCCTTCTAGTGTTAACCTCAAAGAGCACTTGGTAGGCAACTTGCAAGATTTTATACGAATCTAGCTCGTGACAACTGGAAAGCAACGATGGTGCGATTCTTTAATGAATTAAACTTGTTCCAGGAATCAGAATTGACGGCTTCAATCATGCGGATATTATTATCCAAATGATTCACTTTTTATGTTCGCAGTCAGCTTTGGACGGTCGAATAAAGAGAACGGGTTTACCCGCGAAATCCTGTCAGGAAGTTACTTAGTTGAAACTATCTGTCACGGGTACGATATCTAATATCGTCCAACGGTCTTCACCGACCGGAGGTAAAATGCTACCGATTTAGAATGAAATGTTCAAAGCCATTTCGTTCGTGTCTACTTATGTTGCGGCATTTGAAGACGGTGGCGTTGCAGAATCCAAGAAGAAGTCGTCCCCGCATGCTTATACCTTATGCACTTAATACCTCATCTAATTCAAGAAAGCCTAAAAGTTAAGTCTTTCGCTGTATCGAACTTTGAAGCTTTCAAGAATTACGAAGGTATAAGTATGTGGGACATGGTGTCACGAGGAGGCGAAGATCACAAGTGATGGATGCACAAGATCAAGGCAAGAGATTAATGCTAAAGATTGATATCAAATATCACATCAGCATGTTCACCAGAAAAGAAAAAGAAAAGAAAGACGAAGACTACGAGCTCAAGACAAGCATAGTGTGCTAGGTTTATTTTATTATTGTAACTCGGGTGACGCCCTTGTTTGGAGTGACCTCCCTTAGGGGGAGATTGTTGGAAATACGTTTTTACGTATTTAGGAAGATTCAGTCACTCCGACAATATATTAAGTTGTAGTTCGTAGTCTAGATATCTTTTAATTAACTAAACAAGGAAAAGCCCGGTCCATGCTTGTATGGCCGGCCCAAATGTAAGCCCAAGCCCATCTTTTGGGCTTGGTATATAAACCCTCTCCATTGATGGAGAGGGTGGTGATTTCATTTGAATAACACATAGTTCTCTTAAAATTTCTCTCTCTAGAAGTGTGAAATCTACCATCTTTCTATCTCTTTCTCTCTCTAAAACATAAGCATAGATTTACATATCCTACAATTTTTATTCTTGCCAAGCTTCCTTAACATTTTCCCATGATTTGAATGCACATCTTGATTCAACACGATGATCGTGCAATTACTCTCGACTCTCAAGGTTAGAACGGTAAACTTGCTCAATATTAAGGTCACGAGGGAGCTCACTAGAGGAGAAAGGAGGAAGAGGTATTTGGTCTAATCCGTCCATGAAAGTTTTCAAATATGGGGAGGAGCCTCAGAGAACCAACATTAACACTAGTTCCTACATCATCACCATCACTTGATGAAGATGAATTTTGCTCATCGTCGGATGGTTCCTGTTGATGACCTCTACGCCTACCACGATCACTTATAACCTTTCGTGGATGATCCATTTGAATGGGATACATCACACGATTGGCGTGCAAGTACTCGGAGATACGAAGGTTGGGGTAGTCAAGATAAACCCTTTTTAAAAGGCGGGTGAGGAGCATAGCATAAGGAAGGTTTGACTTTGGCTTGGTGAGGACATAATAGATTCGTCGAGTGACAAAGTATGCGAGATTGTACTTGATGGAATGACACATATAAAACATTATATGTGTCATACATGCAGGAACATGATCCCGATTTCCATCATGAAAAAATGCATTCTCCCTAATTATGTCGACCCAAAAGACTATACATGGATTAAGGTCACTTACGAATATCTCAAAAAGAGACAACACACGTCTCTTAGAATGGATACTACATACAACGGGTCCATTACGGGTTGAGTGATAGTGCCAAGGATGAAGTATAGATCGACCATAGGAGTATTATATGGAGGAGCATCGACACACGTTTGTAAAGAGTCAATCATCGATGCATCCGTGAATCGGCATTGACTTTCATAAGGTACTAGAAGTGCTCGACCAAACTCCTCGAAAGAGTAGCTAATGGGTTGACCATGAATGGCGAAATTAACAAACATTCCATTATCATTTACATGAATAGAATATCTACTAAAGAACTCTAAGAGAAATTGAGGATAGATTACCTCATTGATGTTTAGAAGACAATCAAACCCATTATTCTTAAACATCATTTCAGTATAATTAAACCTGTCAATGTCCTCAAAGACAATCCGACCCTCTTGAAAGTAACGAGATTAGAGCAAACAAAGGGTGTTTGAAAGGTGTTTGGATTCACAAGACTCGACAAGGTTAGGCATATAAGGTTTGATCTTTTGGTGGTCGTTTTGATAATGCGAAGGCATTGTTTAGTACCTATATCAAACCAAAAATAATTCCACAATCACTCTTTGTTACATATAGATTAGTAAAAATCAAAATCACAAGAATGTGTTTAATCAATTTCTTGCCAAATCAAAGGATGATTCCTTATCATTCTATGCTCACAATGTAACAAATTCATTTTGACAAATGCATATGATTTATGCGAATCAACCATGAATTTGAATATTGGTTTTCAAAGTTTATTTTTAGGTAAGCATTAACAATGCAATTACCAATGTGTTCAAGGGCTCATATAAATTCCATCATTAAACAAAATTACTTTGATTAAAATTCGGATTTGTTCAATAAGTGGGTTTAGTGAAATCACAAGGAATATGAACCTAAAGGAATCATAGCACTAAAACTATGGATACCCGCATTCCTAATTTGGTTCTAATTCAATTTAATTTCGTAAATCCCCAATTATGAAATTAAGAACCCTAGAACAATTAGTTGAAATTGAATGAAGATACTGACAATTAATTGATGCTAGATAAAGGATGGAAGAAACCCCTGTCTCGAAACCGATTAATTTGAGTGATTTAAAAGGTTTTGAAATTTGTTAATGGAGGTTTTATTGTTCTCCTTGTCGCACCAGCAGAAAGAAGGAAGGAGAAGTGTTTCAAAAAGTGTAATATAAAAAAACCAGTATTATTTTAAGCTTAGTAGGCTGCGGCTCATTATCGATAATGAACCGCCATTACCACCACGCTTATTTAATGAACCGTGAACAGAACACTCTAAATCAAGATTTCCTCGAAAAAAACCAATATAAATTTCCTCATATAATCCATGAAAACCTCATTCATTAAAGCATGAAATGAGGTGTCTTCCAGTTGTCTTCTAGCGTTAGAAGAAGTCGTGTCCGTCCGGACATCTATAACGCTCTTCCCCGCCTTTCTTTTTATATAGGGTGAAGGAAAAGACTGACCCCTTCAGTAAATTTCACGATCACCCTCACTGAACCGACATGAACGGATTGGAAAGATATCAAGTCTATTAGTCGGAGAGGTCGTACCGTCGAGCGAGTTGGGGAGCTCGAATAAATCCGACCTGAGGGAGGCCTACAACCGTCGGTCTAGAAAGCTAGTAACTCGGATCTAGGACTAGGAGGGGAAGCTCTTCTTTTTCTACCGGTCAGGTTGTTAGCGGAGAATCCCTGGGAGAAAGATAGCTTATTAGAGCATTGGCGGTCGACGAATTCGTCTATCAAGCAATCTATCCTTAGCCTAAAGGCCCGTTAAATAAGGGTGGTGTTTTGTCAGTGAAAATGAAAAAAAAAATCAAACCAAGTTTTTATAAAATACTTAAAACGTATATTAAGCCTTTTGAAAATCATTGGAACACTTCAAGACTATGTTATAATGCCTTAATGAAGGATTACGAGTGGAATTGAGCCCGAATTACACCAAAACAGAGAAACGACTACTCGTAAACAAAAAAAAAAAGAAACAAAGAGGAGTGAATCAAAGCCAAGTATCAATGCTCACGAGATGAATGACAATCTTCAAGTTGTGGAAATGAAGAGCTTGCGTCATATATAGTGGTCCATGACGTGCCTTTCCGGCGCAAGACGAAACGGATTTGGTAATGAACCATTCCAAGCTATTTTCTTTTGTGATATAGAGTAAGAACACTGAATACTAACTGTCTTAAACTTTTACAAAATATGAGCAAGAATATACACTTTCTCTCCCACGTGATCAGACTAATTGTAAAACCCGCATAAAATACCATGAACAGTACAATATATGAAAACATGACTAAATTAAAACTTTACATTAATAATATACGACACGTGTCATGAGCATTTAATACAAGTAATACGTATGTTATTAATACACGATAAATATTTTAGTATAATATTTATTACATGACAAGAAATAAAACATGACTTTAAAACATGAGCATATACGCTAAATAAGTTAGACACGAAAAATAAACGAAATTGGTTTGGGCTTACGTCGAGCCGCGGCATAAAAAAGAAACACAAGATGGTCCAAGCCCGGCCCATTAAGCTTAAACTAGTAATCCAAATTCATTCCCAGGGAAAACACTTTTACAATTTTACAAAAAAAAATTTTGGTAAAGGGTTACCCCGATAAATATATTAACCAAAAAACGTTGAAGTACAAAGGAATGTGGAGAAGTACCACATTAACCTCAAGCTACAAGCAGCTTGTTAAACAAAGGAATACAAATCACCAAAACCTACTAGCCAAAAAATCTACTACTAGGCATGAAAACAATATTAGCGAACGCCAACAAGAAGAAATCTTGAAACCACGTGACCATCTCTCTATACCAGCAACAACACAATGGGATAAGAGGATCTAAATAAGGCCGCCTCCTTAAAAAACCTTTACGAGAAAAACCCAAAGGGAAAAACCTCGAAAAGGGAAAAAGAGTAAGACCCTTACCCGACATTACCATCATGAATACAACACACATTGGGGATCTTCCACAAATCTAGTAATGACCTAGAAGCTGAGGTTATCTTCTTAAACTTGAAAGTAAGTAACTTCAATCGAACAGTGTCACATATAGAGGCAACAAGCTCGTCTGCCGTCCTGGAATTCTGTTTGAAAATCCTTGAGTTACGTTCTCTCCATATGAAATAAGCCACTACAGCCAAGAAAATCCGATCAATAACACTAACAATAGTGCGGCCCTTGGATAAAGGAATAAGAAACGACTCAATAGCATTTAACCGAGCTGGAACACTATTCATACCGCATTTATTCCGAAGCAACGACCAAACCTAAGAGGAAAAAGAACATTCAAAAAATAAATGCTCATGAGAATCCTGAACCAACTTACAAAATGGGCACCTAAGAACGGAAATGTCTACAGTAGGTCCAACGTCCCATTGCTTAAGTCGATCTTGAGTATTCATTTTATGCTTTATTACAAGCCACATAGTGATAGAGTGTCTAGGAACACAATGCGAATACCAAACCATATGAAACCAATCAACTAAAGTGGCCCTACTTCGAATAGAATCACAAGCCGTTGCTACAGAAAATAGGTAAAACCTACCCATGGAATCCCGCCAAACAAGCTTATCAGGGCGAGCTACATGAATATCCGAAACAGGAATCGAGACAATATTTGGAAAACGATCATACCAATCCGTAGGCCATCTCCATGTATTATTAGAGATTAAATCACTTACCTTTTCCGATAACGTGAAACCGGACCTATTAATGCGACGAGCTTAAATTGTGTTCCTAATAGGGCAACCATCAGCCCACCTGTCCGACCACATAGAAGTAGATTGATCGTCATTAATTTGGTACCAAATAAATGGAAGAACCCGCGATCTAATCTGCAAAAGCTTACGCCAACCCTAACTAACATCACCAAGGCAAGGAATATCCCAAAAACTTCTACCATTTAATTTGTATCGTAAATCCATTTGACCCAAAGGGACTCCCTATCCGTTAAAATGCTCCAAATATGAGAAGTAATTAAAGCAACATTAAAATCATCAAGTCTACGAATACCAAGACCTCCTTCATTAAGAGGCATGCAAACAGCATCCCAAGCAACTTTAGCTTTACCCCTCGTCATCACCTTGACCCTTAAAAAACCTCGCATAAGTTGTTCAATATTATTAATAATTCTAACAGGGAGAATAAACACAAAATCCCAACAAATATGCATCGAAGCAAGAACCGATCTAACTAGTTGCATACGCCCCGCAAGAGAAAGAAATTTGTTGCGCCAATCATTAACTCGATTATCCAGCTTTTCAACCAAAATTTTGCAATCACGATAAAGGAGTCTAGACGAGATAAGAGGCACACCAAGATAACGAACCGATAAAGTACCTTCCGCAAATGGCATAAGGCTTAAAGTGCTAGCCTTGACACCACCAGGAACATTATAGAAAAAAATCGTACTCTTAAGGATGCTAGGAACAAGGCCAGACACATTTTTGAACTCTTCCAAGGAATCCATGATAATGGCAACAGAAGGCAAATGACCCCTCGAGAACAGAAATATGTCATCTTCAAAACAAAGGTTAATAATATGTTGCTTTTCACATAGATGATGGAATCGAAAGTCCTCAGAAGCAGACACCCTTTTATGTAGCATAAGAGTCAGGACCTCCATAACAAACGTAAATAAATACGGAGATAGAGGATCACCTTGTCTCAGGCCACACTTACCATTAAACCAACCATTCAAATGACCATTGATGCACACAGAATAAGAAGTAGTAGTAACACACGTCATAATCCAAGTAATCATAGTAGGATGGAAACCAAACCATGTCAAAATAGATATAAGAAAGCTCCAGTCCACCATATCATAGGCTTTTTGAATATCAATCTTAAACGAACATCTAGGAGGGCCATTATTACGATGATAATTCCTCATTAAATCCTGGGTAAGAAGGATATTATCAAAAATCCTTCGACCCGAAACGAAAGCAGATTGATTAATGGTAACCAAATCACCAAGACCCCCTTTAATACGATTTTCAATAATTTTGCAAATACATTTCAAAGTAGCATTGCAACATGAAATAGGCCGATAATCATTAATCTTACCTGGAGTTGAAACTTTAGGGATTAAGCAATAATAGTATGATTAACTTCCCTCAACAGCTTACCATTATTGAAAAAATCATGTATGGCCCGAGTAAAATTTCTCCAACCGTATTCCATGCCTTCTTAAAGAAAGCAGCAGTGTGACCGTCAGGCCCAGGAGCTTTATCATCACTCATAGAGAACAGAACACTTTTAATTTACTCATTAGTCACATTTCTAACCATTCATGCAGCCTTTTGAGCATCAAGAACACGAGAAAACAAATTAGTCGAATCAAGAGGAGCCGTATTACCTTCAATACCAAGAAAATTTTCATAATGATTGACAAAAGCAGTAGCAACCGCATCTCCTTCATGAACCACATTAGAAGCATCTTTAACCATCTCAATCCTTACGAGCATTTTTAGACTTAACGGAATTACGGAAGTAAGTTGTATTACAATCACCCGCATCCAACCATGCAATTTTAGATTTCTGTTTTAAGTAACGCTCCCCATCAAGAGAAACTTCCTTAAAAGCAATTAGCAAATGCGCATGATCATCTCTAAGGTCCGAATTGTGCGGATCATAATCAATCACTTTCTGGATCACATCAAGATCCTCATGAATCATAGTCACACGATTATGCAAGTTACCTTGATCATGTAAAAACTTACGAAGCGGGGTTTTAAGACCCTTAAGTCTTTTGACCAACTGGTACATAGCACATCCCTCAACATTCATGTTCCAACCATCAGCCACAATAACCTGAAATTTACCCTCGTGCATAAGAAAATTAGCAAATTTAAACGGCTTTGGCTTAGGCCTAGCAAATTTCAGAATTCAGAGCACACATGGAGAATGGTCCGAAATTCTATAAGGTTGGAAAATAGCAAAAGATCCTGGAAAATCATCAACAAACTTCATGTTAGACATAATGCGATCAATCTTTTTAAGAATGCTATCCTCACCATTCGGTTTTTCATTCCAAGTGAAATGAAACCCCATAGCATTAACATCATTAATCTCAAGATTCATCACACATTCCTTAAATTCACGCATAGCGATATTTGGGCGATACCCCTCAAACGAATGATCTTCAAGATTAAGAGCAACATTAAAATCCCCTAGAAGGACCCATGGTTTATCACGCATGAAGTGAGCATGAACACTAAGATTACTCCAAAGAACACGTCTATCTTGATATGAGTTATCCGCATAAATAAAAGAGCAAAAAACTGTTCTATTATCCAATCGGGTTTTAACTTGACAATGCATAACCTGACTTGTCTGAGACAAAACCATAATATCAACATTATCATCATTCCAACCAAGAATAATACGCGTACCTTTAGCACAAATACCACCATTAGAAGTCCATTGCCACCGTCTACACACTTTTCTACAAACATCAAAAACACATGTAGCATCAACATGCGACTCCAAAATAGCACAAACACTAAGATTATTCTCACGAGCCACCTGACGAACCTCTTTTTGTTTAGGGTATTGGTTCATACCCCTAATATTCCAAGAGGCTATACTAAACATTTAAAACGGTAGAGTCAGGAGTGCTTGCTCGTGTTTGTTGCTTAAAAATGTGAACCGACTCATCAAAAATGTTCTCAACAGCCTTGTCATCTTCATCATCCAGAACATCATTGTTGTCCAAATAATGCCCAGCAAGACCCAAAAAGAGTTGGACAAAGGAACAACAAGAGCAGATTTACCTTTATCATTCGCCCCTTGATTATGATTGCTAGTAGATGGACCAGATTTAGTACGTCTATCATTCGACCCATTTGCACCAGAATTACTTTGAGCTTTTGGTTTGTAGTTAAACTCCTTAGCCACATGAAACCCTTTTGCAACCGAAACTCCCTTTGGGATAACATTAGTGTTCTTTTTGTTATTTCGTTTCCTGCTCACCTGTTGGAAGCCATCTTTATCCACATTAGAAACAGTAGCACCCTCCTTAGTAGCAGTCGGCTTAGGGTCAACAACGACCCTCTTAGGACACGACACCAACGTATGACCAAAACTTTTGCAAGTTTCGCACCGTGGAGGCTTCCACTCATATTCAACCTGGATGGTTTCTATAGTATAATCTTCCCCTTCAAGCGAAGGAATACCCACCTTGACAGTATCCTTAAATTTAGAATTCGCATCAATCTCAATGAGGCACCTAGCAAAGCTACACCTACCCCACGAATCCTTAAACATAGTACTTGTGAAAGAATCCAACATAACTAGTTTTCCAACATAACTTGTTATAAAACTCAAACCCTCCTCATCAAAGATTTGTAATGGGACTTCATGAAACTTAACCTAAACCGGTACATGAGTTAGTTTCTCCTTCTTAGGGCTAGTATTTACCGTCCATTTTTTAAAAATAATTGGTGAATTTCTAATCATCCATGGACCTCCCTCCAGAACCGCCTCCAAACCAGAATTAGTATCAAACTTGAAAAAGAAAAAGCCCTTTTCATTCATCATAATCTTACGTACTTCATGTTTCGCCCAATTATTTTTAACAAAATATTCCACAACCAGAAAAGCAAGTCTCTTCCCGATAAAGTAACCATACAAGGTATTTTCATATCGATTATTCATTTTTGCCACTACCTTGTTGGGAATAACAAAATTCACACCATCATAACTTTTATCGGCCACACGATGTGTAAAAGCAGAACAACCTTTTGGAGTGAAATTGGGAGCGATCACCCCTGCATACGTATTAGAAGGAAGAGAAACACTCACCGACTGAGTCATAGGCGACTCACTGTTTGGCACAAAAACTGAACCTGTATTAGACATCCCAACTTGACCCCAAACCGGTTCTTCACCAACCCTAGATGGAGAATGAGAGTACGCATGTGCCTCCTCATCAAGAAATCTAGTAACCATAGGAGATGAGACGCTTAAGAACTCACCAAGTTGATCCTACGTATCAACATACATGGGCACAGGTCTTCGCATAGTGATATTAGGGTTAAAAGAAACCTTAGCTCTATCACCTTTAAGTCCATCAAAACCTTCCCTAGCCGAGTGAGCAACAGGAACATCGGTAACCTTAGGGTAGCTAGAAACACGCAAATCAGCCTCGAACTGACATAGCAGGTTGAGGATATCCTTGGAGCGATCACGTGAAATCAATGAGCATAGCTTATATTTATTAGTTTTCAGATCATGCATAAATTCACCAGCATCCTTAGTCGTAACTAAACCAACGCCAAAAGGGTTTAATAATTTCCATCAAGTTACATGGTTGCATTCCGTTGATAATCACAACTGTTGCTGCGATTTCAGACAGAGTGTGATCGCTGGATTCCATGGAAGCAATCGAAACCCTAAAAAAATCAAATGAAGAAACAAGCCCTAGAAACAAAAAGACAAAAACTGAAACCCTAACTTCTTAATAACCAACACCGATTTTACTACCAAACAAAAAACCACCAATGATCCCTTGGATTAGGATATATAGAAACGAGGACCTACAGTATGATAAGAAGAAAAACAAAGACGGCAAAAAAAAAAGAAAAAAAAACGACTGAGCAGATCTGAAAATACACAATCAACCCAATAAGGACTTTGTTAACTCAAGCCTAATCAAAGATTAAACGAGAAAACAACATCATTAAAAGGCATCCTGATTAAACAAGAAAAGAAAATCGGTTAGGCAGGGAAATTTTTGTTGCCGCGGTTGTCTTCTGATCGTATACTACCCATAACGTTCTCCCCTATTTTTAGGGTTTCGTTTAATTTTACAAATTTAACAAAAACTCCAGTCCTTGTTTCTTCCTTGGCCGCCGACTACACAAGAGAAAAGGGGAGGAGGAAAAGCTTGTTGATTTTGTTAATTTTGGGATTTGTGTTCAGTTCATTCACATGGATTTGTCACGCATTCGGTATCACAAAAATCCTAATCACCTCATTATTATTTTCCTTTTATCATGAATAAGTAAAATTAATACGAACACATGAGGGTTTAATGAATAGGACATGTATTAATTTAAAAACAAGTTGGGTTGTTTGGTTGTCACAAGAACCGAGACCACAAGGGGGTCTCGGTGTGTGTTTTATTTCGGCCAGCCTAACCCCACTATGGGTCAGTGGCCGTTTTGCTCTGCCAGTTGTAGCACCAAGCCCCAACTGAGGCGCTGTTGGTTTGAAAGTGGGTACCGACCATTTTCGGTGGGAAAACTGTGCACGGTAGGGGGCAACTTTGTGCTATCGGTGGTAAACCACATCCCTTGCGGCTGTGGTGATTATTGTGGGGTCGAGCTGAAGCCGAGACCTCATGGTCTCGGTGAGGCGTTGTTGTTGGGCTCGGGTAGAACCGAAACACCAAGAGGGGTTTTTGGTTAATTTTGCTAAATACTTTATGTTTATTTATTAATTAATTATATTAATTAATACATGGTTTTAATTAAGTTAAATAAAACAAGGACTTATGTTATAATTAATTTAGACATTTATCATGATATAAAACATGGTCAGTTTATTTAAATAGACTACAAGCTAAAATAATTATTAATATAATTATTTCATGGCATAAGTTCATGTTACGTTAATTAATTAAGAAACTTGGTGTAATTATTTAATTTCATGTTTAACTAAGGTATTACTTAAGTTAATAACATGCTTTAATTTATTTATACAATAATCCTTTTTTTGGGTAAAGTTTAATTAA
The DNA here is from genome assembly GCA_025667525.1 of Glebionis coronaria. NCBI lineage: Eukaryota > Viridiplantae > Streptophyta > Magnoliopsida > Asterales > Asteraceae > Glebionis > Glebionis coronaria. The sequence goes on along the minus strand of CM046877.1, from coordinate 369,084,686 downwards.
TATAATCATGTAATATTATTAATTAATAATTACTTACAATATCATGTATTACATTATTAATTAATAATTATATGTGTAGACTAAGTATTTAATATTAATAAACTTTACTATATATTTCTAACACCCCCACAAATGCTATGCGTAGCGGAACTACAACATTTGGGTGCTAGGCAGTTATCATCACACACAAGCTATTTCGAACGACTCAAAGAGACGTAGGAATTTAAACATTAATTAACCATTGTTAAAAACAACATTGTCTACCGCTTCCCAAACCCCAAAGTTAATACAACACAGAGTCGCGTTTTGGTCCCCACTGAATCTCAACCCAAAAGACTACGTAGACTGCCAAGCCACAACAACATCCATCCAAGCATGCTCCTTGCTACCATCTCATCGATTACCTGAAACACATGCTTAAAGGGGTCAACAAATAATGTTGAGTGGAATTCATAGGTTTTACAATCATATTTTGAACATAAGTATATAAAACCAATCACGATCATTCATAGAATTGTCGATCAAACAATCTATTATCAAGGTTATTACAATTGTGTTTAAGCTCATGACACTAATCCGTTAACTCAATCACCCGCGTATAATTACCGGCATGATTAAGATGAAACCAGTGCCCCTTCTAAAGGCATTAGTTACAATTATACCTTTTTTCTTATCACAAGTTATCCGTCCGCAGGGGGTACTCAACGTACTAGCCCTCGTCTCGGATAGGTTCGTCAACCCCATAGTACTATCAATTGTATAAGCGGCTGTTTTCAATCCACACAAGGATTAAACAATAGTTAATAGTTCATGAATATAGGGTCTTATGCAACTAGGTACTCAACACAATTTAGGCAACTTTCGGGTCCAACAACCATTCATGACATATGTTCGTTTCATTTGAAATAACATGTATCCCCCTCGCGGGGAAAAACCATTTAAAAACAATATAGAGCGAGGCTATAAATTCACACCTTATATATAGAAGTAGCCGAGGTTACGGATGACGATCACTGACGGTGAGGATGCCCGGGAAATTCAACACCTAACAAACAACGCGTATTGAGTCAACTCATTTATATAACTTTAAGTACTGTATAATACATACATATTAGTCAATTGTCATAATTACAAACTCACGCCAAAACCAAACAAGTAGTTGTTACTAGATTTATACGATTCATCTACGTTATTAAAGTTACTACCCATTTTACGATTTCGCCGATACTTACCAATTGTATGGGCTATTTTCTATGACTTAAACAGTTATATAAAATTCATTAAAATTTGTAAAAATACCTTATGACCTGTAGAAAACTCATTTTAAATCCCATAAAATTTTTTCACTTTTAAGACACATTATCCATTTCATTTCTAAACATACACTTTTAGGACTGATTTTACACTTTGACCATGTTGGACTTGTTTGACCCATTTAAAAGACACCAATAGCTACCTTGACTCCTAAGTCCAAAAATAGACTCACAAATGCAGGTTTAAAACCAAAAATCAGCTTTCAATCATTTACCAAACTCTATCTATGGTCCCCGGGATTTGACCTAAAACCAAACACAATTTCGGATTATGTTGATTTCTCATCTCCCGGTACACGAACTTTCAAAATATCATAACTTTTGACTCGTTAGGAGTCGTAAGCTCTTTCTTATACCAAATTAAAGCTAAAACAAAGCTCTACAACTACATCCAATGTTTATGACCTGTATTTAGACTTAAGCGTTTCAACAATACCCTTAAAAAATCTGCCTAAAAAATTACTACTTCAAAATCACCTTAACACTCGATTCCAAACCATTTTAATGACACCTACCCTAAATTAACCACTCATGACCACTCTTAAACACCTTAATCAGTCCCTAACACCTAGATTATCAAATCCACTCAAAAACCGATTTACCAATTCACACATGCAACGTGTTCTACCCATTCAAAAACACCTAAAACAAGATTCTAAACACAAACCCATAAACAAACACATCAAACACCATGATCCACCAAACACCCCCATTTGGCCATGGGGTGTTGGTGATCAAAACACCCAAACCAAACAAGTTTTGGTTAATTCAAATGATGATTTAGCTTAATCTAAACACCAATTAAACATGCATCAAGTTTAATTACACAAAATCAAACTTTTGAAAAATCATGTTCATGCATGTTGGATTTGATTGTTTAAAAGTACTTACAAAAGGTTTTTTTAAGGATTGGTCTTTGATTTGTTTTCTCAAAAACAAAAAAAAAATTGATGTGGTGGTGGTGGTGGTGTAGTATGGCCGGCGGCCTAGAGAGAAAAAGAAGAGGGTGGGGTTTTTTTTTGAAGTGTGGTTTTGTGTGTGTGTGTGTTCCTTCACCCCTTTTGTAAAGTTTGAGGGACCACATGTGCAATTTGGCTAATCTTTTGGCCTTGTATTTAAACGACATCAATAATTTGCGGGAAACGACATATTAGTCGACTTTGAAAATTTTGCGGGAGTCGGGGGTCGCCCCGAACACTCCAAAATATTTTTAGAACAATTTAAATGCACCCTGAAAGAAATAAAACGCACACGGCTCGACTTAATACGAACAAAACATAAAAATCTCGAAAAATTACCATAGCGATAAAGCGACAATAAAACATAAAAATTGGGCATCCGTCGGGATCGTAGTCGTCATCGTTTTTCTTAAATCGTCAATCATTAAGATTACGGCCTCAAACGTTGGTTTCAACTAAAACGATTAAATATATAATAAACGAAATTTCTTAAAAATTTCAAAAATATTCGTAATTTAGGGTAAAATAAGTGACCTCGGTTTCTGGGTATCACAATAGTAATCATGGCTTATAAGTTATGTTTATTGAGCTCTAGCTTATATTTTAGACTTGTTAATCCATCTTATTTCTATTTTTGGAAACTTTCTATTTTTGGAAACTTTATATTTTTGGAAACTTTCTATTTTTGAAAACCTACTATTTTTTTAGAAAGTTACTTATTATGACACAACAACTATACTAATACAAGAATACACGAAATACATAATCAGAATACATGTAAAACATGAATAAATACAAGATAACATTTAAAACAGTAAAACATGACAAGAACATATAAAATAAGCTAAGAACACACATAACCAGTAACACACGCAGTAATCAGACAATTCATACACGACCATTATTTATGTAGTATCTGCGAAGTCGGAGTAGATCGTTCAACTTTACTTCTAGCTTCACTACTAGACATATGGTACGGATATTCCGTCCTTCAGTATGGACATTCTCTTCCTTTATTAGGATTAACCGTTTGCAGCCATCTGTTTTCCCAAGTTATTTTATAGGTTTTGAATGCTTATTGTAGAAACAAGAAGGGGGGGGGGGGGGGGGGTTGAATAGTTTCTCTTCGGTTTATCTCCTAATTAAAATTCCTTTTAATTAGGTGAGACAAAACCATCTTTTACTTGAAAGCTAGTTGCATAATGATTAGGTTTAGTTCTAATGCATTAAAAATAAGTAGTAAGTGTAATGATAATGAAGGTAAGTAAGGAGTAAGGAAAGAAACAAACTAGTAGGAAGACACCAAGATTTATAGAGGTTCGACAACGAGGCTCTATCCTCGTTCCTACTCCACTCCTCGAGTACACCTACTCGAGATTTCCACTATATCCACAAGCTCCCTTCTTGGCGGAGAAAACCTTACAACGTCGCTTATATTATTTTCCGACACTAAGCTAAATGTCGAGACCTAATCTTAGGTAGGACCAATCTACACAACGTCGCCCACTTCACCATTTTATGACACAAGGCTAGATGTCGTGTTCTAATCAAAAGATAGAACCAATCTTTACAACATTTCCCACTTCACCATTTTCTGACACAAGGCTAGATGTCGAGTTCTAATCCAAAGCTAGAACCAATCTTCACGACTCTTCACTTTGAAGCTAAGTGAGAACTTAACACAACACAACTACAAATCACTTTATAGTTTGGTGAGAACTCACAAGACACAACCACATCACTTTATAGTTTAGTGAATACTAACACAACTTATTACAACTCATCTAAACATATCAAAGTACACACATGTAACTTGGATCTACACAATACAAATCCAAGCACACACATATGCAAAGGATTTACACAACTCTAATCCAAGTATTCAAAAATCGCTTGGATGAATACAACTAGTCCAAGTATTGACAAATACATTGGATCTACACAAGACACAAATAAACAAATGATGAACATGACTAGATCTTTAGGAGAGGATGATCTTCATCATGGCTTCATCTTTAATCACATCACAAGTGTGTGAGTGATCTTCTCTTTAGACAAGGTAAAAAAGGAGATCAAGAGGATAATCACAAGTAAACATACTTAACACATTAAGTGATCATTTACAAATGATTAGGATTAGACAGGAGAAAGAAGGCTAAAAGAGATGTCCAAAAGGGGTTATTGAAAATCCAGATTTGATCCACTATTTATAGAAGACAAAACCAAACGGCTTGCTGAGGGCGGTTCCTTACCTACCTAGGTGGTTCCTTATCGATAGAGAACCGCGTAGGCACTTAAGGAACCAGGGACGTAGACTCCGCTCCTTTTGTATTTTAGTGGATTTGAAATATCTGAGGCAGTTTAAACCTTCAAAGTATATTCTTATGGCATTTGGATTATGCCATATTCAAATTTACATTTTCATTTTAATAAAACATTTTCTTAAAAATAAAGTTTATTAAAAATCTTTTGTCTCATTTGACAAAAGTGAGTTTTAAGGCTAATCACTTTTATGATCACTAAGCATGATTAAGATATGTTTGTGTAATGATTATTACCTTGATGATAGTGTTTGTTAGATAATTCGTTTTATGATTGTGTTTGACAACAAATGTCTTCATAATTTGTCGTGATAAAAACTAAGAAAGATTAGTTAGCACTAACAATGTTTTTAGGCATTGCTTTGCATTAACAATCTCCCTCTTTTTTATTACGACAAAATATAAACTCATTTATGTAAAATACAAAATTATTCGAATTATCAACGAGTTTATCAATATCATTTCTCCCCCTTTGTCGAAGCAAAAAGGTTAACACAAGTCTTTGAAGTAGAAAAGAACTGGACTTTGCTAGTAGCTCTCCCTTGGTGCTTACTCCCCCTTGCTTGGGGCACCAAGTGAATGAGCTAAGGTGACATGCTTCACAAAGGTTAAAAGATAGAAAAGGAACACCAATGTATATATGTGCATGATATGAGCAAAAACTCATATCAATTAATCAACAAATCACCCAAAAACACAAGGAAAATACCTAAATTTTGTGCTATAAAGCGGAATTATGTGGTATGTTTTGTGTATAAATAGGTAAGAAGGATACATTTTCAAGCAAACAAGAAGAAAATCAAGCTTATTTGGATGAAAAAGACAAAGAAGGCTCAAAGATGACAAAACTTTGAAGATAAGGGACCTATCTTGACAACACTTCAAAGTTGAAGGACTAAAAGTGTAAATTTGCCAAAGTCAGGATGAAAGTCAAACATGGTCAACTCTTCAGTCAACCAAGTCAAAGGGTCAAATCAATCAAGAATGCAAGTGGAAGGACCATTTATGACAAAGAGATGAAGTTCCTGGCTTAAATTGTGAATCTGCCATACTTAAGGGGCTTGAATTGCCATTTTCCAAAGATTAAACAAGTTCAATCCATGTGACATAGTCCCAACCAATGATAAGGCAGAAAACTAAGCACACGGATTGCCACATACCATGCCACCTCACTTCTTGCATTAACTGCGCCGCAATGAATTTATTAATTCCCACTATCCAAAAGCAACCAATGAGAGAAGGACACTCAATAATACAATTATCCAATCCGGATAATGATCCGTGTGTTTATCCCTCACCCAACCAGGGCATGCCACGTGGCTTTCTTCTTCAACAAAGAACCCAGACGCGATTTTGAGCTACATTTGATTTCAGAAGATGTTTTCTACATGAAAGTTGATCGTTTTCAAGAGATGAACACATTGGACACAACTAATTAAGCTTAAACTTGATGAATCAAAAATCCCCAATTCTTGAAGAACATGAGGATGAACACTTAGCAGCTTAGTGACACGTGGCAACAATTCAATGGTGGGAACACGTCATCAACTCCAAAACTTCCTCACATTTTGTCTATAAATGGATTGTAATCTCTCCTTTGCACAAGTAATTAATGTGTGTAAATTTCACACACATCTCCATTTCCTCTCATTCCTAGTTCTAGTTAGTTAGCTTAACCAACTCAAGAATCTGACAAGCTCTTGAGTTAGTTAGCTTAGTTGTAACTACCTTACCTACTTTGTAACAAACTTCATTCCTAAATCAATAAAATTCACATTTCATCTTCTTCATCTACTGTTCATACCTGCAATTCTGTTATCCTGTATTGATGTCAGCTTTTTATGATCACAATTGATCATGATTAGCTAAGTGTTGAAGATATTGTAGCTGTTGGAGTGTTCTGATCATCCAGTTCTAGTCCTTGTTGATTTTGAAGCTTAAAGGTTCATTAATGGTGATTATGATGATAATAGCTGTTGATTGGTAGATTTAAATGCTAAGGTGGTGGTTTAGCATCGGTTAGAAAGCTCAGCGCTTCTCTACTCCCTCAACTGAGGCCTAAGCTAAAAGGTTTTGAGTTTTTGAGTTCTTGTTCTACTAAACAGCATTACCTGCTCAATTCTTAGTGTACCTTTGTTTGCTTGTATGATCAAATGTGCTTAGATTGAATTTGAACTGAATGTTGGTGTTTGAGTAGCTTAAGTGTAGTTTGATACTTGTTCATTAGCTTAATACTTGTTCTTATTATCAGTATATTAGTCATTTTAGTTTACTAGTTCAATTTGAGTTCTAGCTTTTTAAACTGTTTATTACTGGTTTCTTTACACCTCATTTTGCTTATCAAACTTAGTCTGATACCACATTTTAATCAGCTTAGCTAATTGCCTTGATTTCTTTCATAAAAGTTTGCTATAATTCAGTAAAGTGGTGTTTGGTACAATCTTTCACTTTGTGTTCAAGTGTTGGAATAAGCATTTGAATAAGCACCATAGCAATTGCAAGTTTCTGTGATTTTGAGCTAAACTGATTTCTCATATAAGCATTTCTACTTCATAAACTACTTGATTTTCTTTCATATTTGTGTTAAGAAAGTGTTCCTGAGTAGGTTTTGAAATTTTCAGCTTTTTGAAAAAGTTTGTCAACGCTGGTCAAATAAGCTTGATTTTAGCTTATTTCCATTTTCCAAGTTCATTACTGGACCATTTTCAATTTTAAAAGACATTCCCTGCTTCTTATGGCTTGATTAATCAGTTTTGACAAGAAAATCTGATTGTGCATGTTCAGCTTATCAGTTTGCTTAATTTTGGCTTATTAGAATTTGCTTATTTGAGTTTTAATAAGTTTCAGACTTATTCCTTTAACAAGCCTAGTTAATTCTTGATTTTAAGCTGTTTGCAAGTTATTAGAGCTTATTTGGTTCACTAGATTGCTTAAACGAGCTTATTACTTGTCTTAGACCGTTTTTGATAATAATTTGCATTTAATTGCATTTTAGTCCCTCAAGTGTGTAACTGTTTGCATTAGTAGCTAAACTTGCACTTAATTAGGGTTTGCACTAATTCAGTCCTTGTATTTTCAAAACTTCACAATTTCAGTTAGACAGTTTTCAAATTAGTTACATTTTAGTTAAATGTTAGTTACATTTGCATAATTAGTCCTTGTAGTTTCTAGAATTTACATTTCAAGCACATTAGTTTCTAGAATTTACATTTTCAGTCCTTTAATTTCATAGTTTTACATTTTTGTCCTTATTTGACAAAAAAATTTGGTATTTGACTATTTGTTTTACGGATACGTAGTTAATATTTTGCATTTTTCACTTGAGTGTTCAATTAGACATAGAAAAGCCAAATAACCTTACCAACCAAAAAAGATTATAAACCTGATTTTGTTAGGACTTTCAATTGGTTAAGAACTGAGAAAACGAACTTCAATTATACACAATTTCAAATGGCGCCGCTGCCGGTTCTTTGACTTTACGAGAGACTATCGATTGACGGTTTTCATTGGCTTTTGGGATCCGTTCACCTAGTGAACGTTATTTTTACGCATCATAAATCAAAAACAATAAAAAATCAAAAATATAAAAATATATAAAAACTAAAAAATAACAAAAACAATTCTTTTCCTAAAGAATTGACCAAACAAATTAAAAAAATCCAAAAAGCAATCTTTTTCCTAAGAGATTGCACCAAAATATATATATTATTGGATTCTCTCGGTTTTTATGTACACATAGTATTTTCTCTTAAAAACTCATACATACAAAAATATTTTCTATATATTATTATAAGTAAATACGTATACGTATAAGAACAACCAACACACATATTCTCCATAATTATTGCCAAGGCAATACACCGTATTGAGGGGCGTTCCGGTCCTTGACACGTGTATCGATCAAACAAAATAAAGCAAGAATAGATAAATACTTCCAATAAGCAACAATTCGAAGAATACAAACAATTAAGTGAATAGAAAGGCGATGAGCTATAAAATGCCATCTAAGGGTCAATAGGTGAAGGTCTACGTAAATCTTGGCTTACTCTACATGATGGATTGGATTGATTAGGTGGATTGGATTGATTAATAATAATAAAGATGAATGAAGGAGATGAGGGTGTAGAGAGAGAAAGGAGAGAAAAGGGAAGAGTAGAGAGAGAAAGTAATATTGAATTATGAGAAAAGTGAATGACCAACCCCTCCTAACGTGCTAGGAGGGGATATATATAGCCCACCCTACATGTGGGCTATATGGACTATACGTTTACTAAGTAGATCACGAGCCCATTACATAAATATCGTTGGAGCGACCAATCCTTCATAAATACGTAAAAACGTATTTCCAACAATCTCCCCCTAAGGGAGGTCGCTCCAAGAGACAAAGTTCTAAATATTCTATATCTCGTGATCTATGCTAACTAAGATGTGACCGAGACTTTATTGGGAAAAACGTATTTCCAACAATCTCCCCTAAGGGAGGTCACATCTTTTTACAAAATCTTAAACCTAGCATCTATGCTTGAGTCTTCGATCTTGTTCTTGTGAATAAGCTTGATGTGATCTTTGACTTAAGTCTTGAGCATGTTTCCTTGCCTTGACCTTGTGCATTCATCACTTGTGATATTCGCCTCTTCGTGACTTCATGTTCCACATACTTATACCTTTAAATTCTTGAAAGCTTCAGAGCTTGATACAGCGGAAGACTTGACCTTCAGACTTTCTTGAATTTTTTGAAGTACTAATTGTATGTAGTATAAGCATGTGGTGATGACTTCTTCTGGATTGTACACCGCAATGCCACCTTCTTGTTACGCTGCATAAGACAGTTAGCAACAAACCATAGACACGGATGAAATGGCCTTGAACATTTCATTCTAATTCGGTAGCATTTTACCTCCGGTCGGTGAAGACCGTTGGACGATATTAAATATCGTACTTGTGGCAGGTAGTTTCAGTAAAGAACCTCCTTGACAAGATTTCGTGGGTAAACCCGTTCTCTTTACTCGACCGTCCAAAGCTGACTGCGAACGTAAAGAGTGAATCATTTGGATAATATTATCCGCATGATTTGAAGCCGTCAATTCATGTTCCTGGAACAAGTGAAGTTCAATTAAGAACCGCACCATCGTTGCTTTCCAGTTGTCACGAGCTTGATTCATATAGAATCTTGCAAGTTACCTACCAAGTGCTGTTTGATGTTAACACTAGAAGGATTTCCATTCGTCACTGTAAATACTTAATAGTATTACTCTGAATGTTCTGGCAAGATCACTAAGATATTGCGTAGAGGCCTGGAACGTGTTTAAATTCAAATAAGAATTAAACAACTGTTGCTTTCCAGTTATCACAAGTTTGATTCATAAAGAATCGCACAAGTTACCTACCATGAGCTTTTTGATTTTCGCTCAAGAAGGATTTCCATCTTCGTTGTAAATACTTTCGTATAACTCGGATGTTCAGGCAAGATCATGAAGATTTTGCGTAGGACTCTTAATATCTTTCTTACTTTTCACAGTGTGTGAAGAAGCAAGGAATTATGAAATTGTGTCCTAATGAGATATATGATGATATCAAATGGCTCTAGACTCGATCGTGCATTTTGGATTTTGATGATCGGAGGCTGGAGAGGAGTGCCACCTTTTCAATACCAATTTATTCGGAGTGAATAAATCAATAGATAATGTGTTGTCTCCGTGTGATTAAAACAAATATCTTTTGAGAGATATCTGAGTTAGCTGGGATGGGTTGTGCCTTGCATCACTGGGTCCATGATGTCTATCTTCAATATCGAGAATCATAAATGATCTCAATAGCATATGAATTGACCCGGTTTCTGCCTAAGTTGTAAGGAGGGCTACTTTCTTTACACCCTTTATCTTTACAATTCTTTTTCATTCTTCAACCCCTTCAATGCTTACCAATACGTATAACTAGCACCTTGTTGTGGTTGTTCCAGTGCTAACTTAAGTACTTGGTCGGCATTCAGCTACGTTCACAATCTTTCTCCATCTTTCCTAAGGACTACTATTTATAGCTATGGAATGTCCTTGGGAAGATTCCTCCGGTTCTAGAGAAATCATTGGACTTTAACCTATCCTACCATCCTTATGTCACCACAATCGTCATCGTCGTGAATTAAGATGTTGTGGGTAAGTATACGTCACCATGAAATCCATTTTAATATCCAAATCCATTTTGCTCCCCCTTAACATATGCCACGATATTCTAAAACATTACACACATGTTGGGATGAGCCAGCACATTAAGTCAAACCATTGAATTAATTGATCTCATATTAAATCACATTTTCTCCCCCATATTAAAAATATTAACCCAATCGATGTTTTTAATATCAATTGATTTAATGAGATTTTAAGAATGTTTGGGAAGAAAAATGCAAATCCGATTAAATCCATTTATCTTCATGATTTTTACAAGCTCCCCCTCAAATTAATGAGGGTATACTTGAAACGTAAATTAAATACCTTTTAAACACAAGTGTAAGGTATTTATCACGTGCAAAGATCATATATGATAATGTATTCACAAGATTAGCAATTTTTGAGGTTGGACCTGAATGATGGAGAACATCATATGAAAGAAGCACATGGTTCTTGTTCACGAATGTTGGTCGCCTCATCATATCTGAAGTTATCTCTTGACTCCATTTGATTGATATCGATGTCTTGACACCAACATGTGAACTTGGCACTTTCGGCGTCAAAGATTCTGAATGCTGGACAATTGCTCCCCCTCAATTGTTGACCCGTGTTCTATTGAAAGAGCTGTAGTCGTCGTTTGAGTAGTCGCATCGTCTAGTATGTAGATATCAATTGCAACAAACTTTGGATTGTGGAGTTGATAACTTCGGATTTTAAAGTCAAAGCTTTCCGGTGAAATGCTTGACTTCATTTTGAAAAGCGGGTTACTATCGGAAATAATAGCAAACCATATGGAGCATGTTTTAAATCTTTTAAACTTCTGCTCGAACTTTATTTACAACCCCGTGTCATTATTGAATGACATTTCTAGGTTCGTAAATATTATCGATTCCAGAAGACATCCTCTTTTTATCAAAACGTTTTTGAACACACAATTTTGAAAGATTTAGAAAAACCTTTTGAGAAATTCTTGAAAAATTGTGTTCAAAGTTTTGAAAACCAATTACTTGAGCTTAAGATTTGGAATATCTTAGGAAAGCTCAAGTCCGAGAAGTTGTAAACTTCTCGTTGTAAGGATAAGTTACCATCGGCGATAAACTTTCCTTTTATCTGAAGGACGAGTCCTAAGCTGACATTTACATAGAAGTCGTTTTCATGAGCTTGAAAACTTTGACTGTTTTAACGGAAAGCTCATGACCGAGAAAGGTTAATTTCTCGTTGTGAGGAAAAGTTCTCTTATTTAAAAGATACACTTTCCTTTCTGAGCTTAAAACTTCGAATGTTTTAATACAAGCTCATGACCGAGAAAATTGAATTTCTCGTTATGAGGATAAGTTTATCATTAATGTTAAACTTTCCTTTATTTGAAGTTCGAGTTACAGTCTGACATTTAACTGTAAGTCATTGTGCTTGAGCTTAAAAAACTTCGAATGTTTTTATTATTAGCTCATGCCCGAGAATAATTACTTTCTCGTTGTAAGGATAAGTTTGTCATCGGCGATAAACTTTCCTTTTAATTGAAGACCGAGTTCTAAATTGACATTTACTTAGAAATCGTTTTCATGAGCTTGAAAAACTTTGAATGTTTTAACGTAAAGCTCATGACCGAGAAAGATGAATTTCTCGTTAAGAAGAAAAGTTCTCTTATTTAAAAGATACACTTTTCTTTATGAGCTTAAAACTTGGAATGTTTTAATACAAGCTCATGAACGAGAAAATTTAATTTCCCGTTACGAGGGTAAGTTATCATTTAAAGATAAACTTCCCTTTATTTGAAGTCCGGGTCATTGTCTGACATTTAACAATGAACCATTTACACAAGCTTAATACCATTGAATGGTTTTAACGTAAGCTTGTGTGCGAGAAAATTTAATTTCTCGTTTTTTAAGGATAAGTTTATCATCGGCGATAAACTTTCCTTTCCTTGAAGTCCGGGGCATAAACTGTGATGTGATTATACGCCATTATGCATGAGCTTAAAAACTTGGAATGTTTTTGATATAAGCTCATGCCCGAGAAAAATGAATTTCTCGTTTTTAGGATAAGTTTATCATGGGCGATAAACTTTCATTTCTTTGAAGAACGGGTCACATACTGTGATTTGAATGTGAGCCATTATATGCATGAGCTTAAAAACTTGGAATGTTTTATATATAAGCTCATGCCCGAGAAAAATGAATTTCTCGTTTTTAGGATAAGTTTATCATCGGTAATAAACTTTCCTTTCTTTGAAGAACGGGTTACAATCTGTGATCCGACTGTAAGCCTCATACACGAGCTTAAAACCGTTGAATGGTTTTAGTGTAAGCTCGTGTCCGAGAAAAATTAATTTCTCGTTGTGAGGGTAAATTATCGTTGACGAGATAAGCTTCCCTTTCTCTGAAGTTCGGGTCACAGACTGTGATTTGAATGTGAGCCATAAGGTAAGCTTAACCATGAATCCCCTGAGACACTTGTTTCTCCGATATCTGCTTCTTCAGCAACCAAACTCTAAGAGTGTCCTTAGTTGAACGGTACACAACGATTGGACCGCTTCGTTCTTTTGGAACATCAACTTTGGTACCTGCATTCTCATTAGGAATTTGCATGCTTTGACGTGGGTTAGCGATATCAATTATAGAAGCACATGGGGGTTCACAGTTGGCTTTACTTGTGTCAGAAGCGACCTGAGTAGATGATTCACTTATCTTAGCTGTCAAACGTTTCCTTTTATAGAAAACCCTAAGTTTAGGCTTAAGTGAAGTATCATCTTTATCAATTTCCTCCCTAGTAGTCTTAGTAGAATCGGATACTATCCTAGTTAAAGGGCACTCGTTTCCTACAAGAGTGAAAGTTCTACCAGTGGGGCGCCAAACTTTACCAAAGGGTTTGATTTTAGCTATCCACTAGGACTTAATTCTAGCACGGGAGTTCACCTCATCAAGTAATTTCTTGACACAGGAGTCATGATTTGCCGTAAAGACACATTTTCTACATGTTTTACAAGTAGCATATTTAATGTCCGAGTAATTCCTAGATGATTGATCGATGCTCCTAGGAGATGACATGCTACGGTTAGCAGTGTTGGGTAATCTAGAAGGCATCTGACTAGGTTTGACATTGCTATCTCTTACATGTGTCTTTTGCATAGCTTCCCTTAGACCAGATTTATGGAAAACGTCATTTGAACTAGTTCTAGACTTTGTCTTGGTATTTTTAGGGAAACTAGAGGCAATCATGTTATTAGGTCTTGCTAAAGTTGTTTTGGTCACATAGGGCCTAGTTGCTGGAGTGACTGGTCTAGAAAGATGAACCACATCAACTTGGGAGGCAAACCGCAGTCTCGAGGATTGTGGTCGCTCGGATCTAAATGCAGTAGGTTGTCTGACAGTCGATTGTCTGACGAACTGATTTATAGGCGGTTTCCCCAAGATTGATGGTTTTTCAAGCTTAGTGTCCACACTAGGTCCTCTAGTTTTCCTTAATTCATTTTTCACAGCTATAGCAAAAACCTTTTCCTGAACTTAAGCTTTTAACGTTTCATTTTCTTTGAGCAATCTATCTTGGGATGCCAATTTAGACTCTAGTAAGTGAATTTGTTTCAAAAGATTATCCTTTTCTGCTTTAGAATCTAAAACTTTTTGATCCAATTTTCTTTCAAGAACAACGTTAGACTTTTCAAGTTTTTCAAAGTATGCTTCAAATTTCTCCGTTTTCTTAGAAAATTCAAGTTTGGAATCCTCAGGATCTTTTGATTGTTGAGTTACAATCGTTTCGAGCTTTCTAATCTTGGAATCAGAAGCAGTCAATGAAGCGGTTATAAGACAATTATCATGATGTTTAGCATTTTGAACACTTTTTCCCCCATTATGACTCACATCGGATGAACCAGAAGTGGTATTTCTATTACTCTTTTCCATCCCATGTTTGTCATAATTAGGTTCAGAATGCTCAATATGCGGCATGTTATCAGCATATACATCATAAACAACATTACATTGTACCATGTTTGTAGGCTCTTCGTCATAAACGGGTAAGGTGTCATCAAGAGAGATCTCGTGAACATTCCCCGACGTGTCACTGGTATCATGTTGTCCTCCTGATTCCGTGGTCTTGCCATCGTTAGGCTCCAAGTTGTCAACCGTATGACCATTCTCCTCTTGCATTTGCATCATAGATTCTTGCACTCCATTATCATACATTTGCTGAAGTCGAGATCTTTCATAAATCGACGACGAGACTGATGTCATGAGTTTCAATATCGTACCACGGAAATCTCGAAGCTCGGTGTGTGTATCTCGAAGAAATGATTGGCAAATCACTGAACTTTCAGACTTGATGATATTGAATTGGAGGAAATGCGTGAGTTGTGTCAAAAGAGTCTGATATGCAAGTGCCGATGCAGAGTGATTAAAGTTTTCATTGTTGAGTTGCTCGGCGAGTTGTGTCAAAGTGGTGAATATTGAGTCGATGAATATATGACGATCTTGACCAAAGATTGTCACAAATTCGCTCCCGCCTTGAATCCATGAAAGAGTGACAAGATGGGACTGAAGCATTCGAAATGAAGTGATGCCACTTTCTTTGCCTTTGTCTTGCAAATTATGCGATTCTCCCTCGTTTGATGTCGAATTCAAAAAATCCATTGAAAGTCGAAGAAAGATAATCGTGTTAATTGTCGAAAGACCAATACGATACTTGACAAATCGTGGATAAACCAAGAAAATGAAATTCGCGGGATTTGACAGAGCCAACGAAAGATCCGTAAATAACTCTTAAATAATCGTCGTTTGGTGATATATCTCGTTTCTCGGCCCAATAATTTCTTAGTCGGCACACTTTGGCTCGTCACACTATTTTAAATCCCGACAATTTTATAAGCCAAAAAATCATGTCGTTTAAAATTACGACTACTCTATATTTTAAAATATACAAAATCGATTTTTGTTTCAAAAACAAAGATATACTTTTGAGCCGTCCCACTTTTTGTCAAAGATAACAAGTATCCGATTTAAAGATTGCCACGTGATTTAAAGATAACAAGTATCCCACTTTTAGAAATGAAACGTGGCAAGAAGCAAGTTGATCTGGCTACTTAGTTTTCTCCGTCCCACTCACTGCTACTTAGTTTTCTCCGTCCCACTCACCACAAATATATATACCCTCCCATTGACTATCACTCCAAAAACCAAAAGTCTCTCTCTCAATAACTCTTTCTCAAAACTCAATCTGAAAAACTCACTCCCAAAAAAATATATACTCACTCAATCTCTCTTTAATCCTATCCCAAAACCAATCTGCTCTCCTTCTTTGCAGCCATCAAACCCATCTTCCTCCGTCTCTTCTCTAAATCTTCCTTGTTTAAGCAAATCACCACAAGAACGAAGCTGCAATAGCAAGGTCTCCGTATTGGGGGTCTCAGGTAGGTCCGATTCTTGATGCTTGTGTGACACAAACCGAAACACATGAATGGATTCTAACAGATTTGTTATGAATCCACTCTTTTCATTCGAATATTAAAAGAGGGATTACCTTCGATATATAAATCGATGATGATTATTGATTCATTGAGTTTGAGTTCAGGTTCAGTTGTTGGTTATTAGGTCGAGTCTTGATTTGTTTGGATCAATGAGAGTTGAGGGTGTGTCTGTCGATGTTGGGTTCGAAAGATGGTGTCCGAGAGGGTGTGTTTGTGTGATGTGAGTGTGTCTGTGTGATGTCGAGGGTGTGTGAAAAATGAGTCGAGTCTTCGAGTGTGAAAATGGGTGAGTGTGAGTCTAATTTGTCGAGAGGTCGAGTTTGAGAATGTTGTGTGCGTGAGGTGAGTGAGGTGAGTGTGAGTGTTAATGTCGAGAGTGGGTTTGATGTTCGAGTCTTATGAGAGTGCAGTCGTTGGTGTGAAGAGACTGGACTTGGTTCGAGGGTATTTTGTAATACGAGAAGGGGGTGTTTGTGGTTCGAGGGAGGGTGTTGGGTGTGGGAGTCTAAGGTGGATGTTCGAGTGTTGGTTTGAGTTCGAGAGGTGAGTGAGTTGAGTTCGTTTAGAGTCTTGGGTCAGTTTGGTTAAGATGGAGTCTGGTTTCGTTGGTATGTTTTTGTGTCGAGTCTAATAGTTCCGTTATATTTGAATCTTCTTCATTCCGAATACATGTTCATGCGGAATAACGTTCATGCGGAATAACGTTCATGCGGAATAACGTTCATGCGGAATAACACCGTTCATGCGGAATAACGTTCATGCGGAATAAAACCGTTCATGCGGAATAAAACCGTTCATGCGGAATAAAACCGTTCATGCGGAATGTCTTCATTCGGAATGTCTTCATCCGGAATAAACCTTCATCCGGAATAAACCTTCATCCGGAATAAACCTTCATCCGGAATAAACCTTCATCCGGAATAAACTGTTCGTTCGGAAAACCTTTCGCTCGGAAAAACAATTGTGAGTCTAGGTATCGTTGAGGTGTGGGTGGATTTGAGATAGAGAAAAACAATATTAAAAAAATGATGGACAGTTGAAAGAAACCCAGATTAAAAAAATGATGGACAGTTGGACAGATTTGATGGGGGAACCCAGAAAAAAGAAAACTGATAAAAATAAAATAAAAAATATAAAAAAATATAAAAAACTGATAACACAATAGATGAAAACTTGGAACACAAACTGATTTAATCGATTGATTTAATAGATTGATTAAGACAAACTAATAAAAAAAATTTCAATCAAAAATTCATTAAAAAATAAAACGTGTTTGTTTTTTCAATCAAAAGTATCAAATTAAAAAGATAAAACACAAACTCTTTATAAAAACAAACTTTTTTTAAGATTTGATGATAAAAGTTTTTGATTTTTGCATAAAAATTTGTGAATTTTATTTAAAATAAGTAAATCAAAGATTTGACTATGATTTAAAGCATAAAGACACAAACTTTTTAAGATTTAAGCTTGAAAAAATCAAAACCCACCAAAATCAATTAAAATAAAGGCAAGAATAAACCAATCTAACCTTGGCTCTTGATACCAGTTGAAGGTCTACGTAAATCTTGGCTTACTCTACATGATGGGTTAGATTGATTAGGTGGATTGGATTGATTAATAATAATAAAGATGAATGAAGGAGATGAGGGTGTAGAGAGAGAAAGGAGAGAAAGGAGAAGAGTAGAGAGAGAAAGTAATATTGAATTATGGGAAAAGTGAATGACCAACCCCTCCTAACATGCTAGGAGGGGATATATATAGCCCATCCTACATGTGGGCTATATGGACTATACGTTTACTAAGTAGATCACGAGCCCATTACATTAATATATCGTTGGAGCGACCGATCCTTCATAAATACGTAAAAACGCATTTCCAACAATCTCCCCCTAAGGGAGGTCGCTCCAAGAAACAAAGTTCTAAATATTCTATATCTCGTGATCTATGCTAACTAAGATGTGACCGAGACTTTATTAGGAAAAACTTCTTTCCAACAATAGGTACTTAAGTGCTTCGCGCCACCTAACCCCCCGTTCACTTGTGAGTATTCTAAGAAGGAAGGCTTCCTTGGGGGTCTTGCACCCAAGTAGTACATACGTATATTATTATTTTCTTATGGATATTTCATATTGAAACTCGAAGAGGATAATCCTTTTCTCTTCAAAGTCAAACGAGAGCTTCTCTCTCATTCCTCGTATTGAGTTGCATATTGGTGTACAACCCCTTCCTCCGAAAAGGAAGAAAAAGAGAAAGAGTAGGAACACCACCGTCCATCAAGCCGATCCCGAGAATCGTGCTTTGATTCACCCACAACAAGAAGCCATGGCCGGAGTTGATACTCGATCTTTGATGGAGCAATTGCAATCCAATGTGCACGGATATGTCGATGCTATCAAGATACCTGATATTCCCGCAAACACATTTGAGCTAAAAACATCCATGATTAACTTGGTTTCAAACACACCTTTTTATGGGTGATAGGTGTGAAAACACCCATCCTTTTACCACTTAATTCTGGCTAAAACGAGACCAAAACACGTATTTAATATTATTTGTTTGGAATTATGCGTGGTTTTTGTGTTTATTGTGTTTTCAGAGTCAACCGGATGAATATTGAAGAAAACATGGGATTGCACGGGTTTTATCGAAGAAAAAGACTCAAGATGAAGTCTATTGTCCAAGAGATGCAAAAGATTTGAAGTCATTGTGCCTATTTGAAGATTTATCGAAGAATAGAGCCAAAGATGGAAGATTCATATATGTCGAAGAACTCGAGTCTATTAAACAAACGATTATAAGACGAGTTGGAATTATTCACCGACACTTCTCAAAATCCAAAGTCGGAAACGTTTATTTAAAGAAACGTGAAGACTAAAGAAGAAAGAAGAAAAGAAGCCTAAACCAAAGACCATTCACAATCCCAACATCACACGCCTATAAATAGGACTTTACTTCACAAAATTTGCACTTAGTTAGTTTTAGTTAGTTTTTAGATTTTCATTCTCTCTAGTTTTAGAGAGAGAAAGTTCTCAACTTTCTCTCACTAGTTTTCATCTTTCTTTCTTTCAAGATCAAACCTTTGTATTGTTTTTCATTAATCAAGTTTAATTTCAAGCTTTTAATCCTTAATCTCATTCCTCCTTTCTTGATTTTAATTAACTTTTGGTACGAATTACTTATGATCCGTGTTGTTCATCTATGTTTTCGTGCTTAAAAAGTTGATCTTTTTATGTTTCCTTAAGTTTCTATACTAATAAGCTTTAAGATCTTTGTGCTTACTGGCTTATTTGTATATTTAGCTTATTTACTTTTTAATATTTTTATAAAAAGTTCATCTTTTTATTGATTCGATTTAAAAGTTGTTTATATGAAGTTTAGTTAAGTTGTAATTTGAGCTTATTTAATCCGTTTCAGTATAGATTCGAGCTAGTTTGGGTAGTAGCTTATTGTGATAGCTTATTCACCTTGCATATATTTCGGATCAAAGGGATATCGGAAAGGGTAAAACCCCTTTCCGATTGGGTCATTCCGACCAGAGCACCAGCACCCTATTCCGATCGCATTGATCGGAAAAGGGTTTCTTATTCCGATTGTAGCTTATTTTGGTGGATTCCGATTGATTTTGATTTTAGATATTCCGATTGTGCTTCTTTAGCGATATTCCGATCAGCTTCATTTTCAAGTATTCCGATTGCACCATTTTAGTCCCTCATTCCGATCAGTGCACTCCTATACATTCCGATCATAAGATCGGAATATATTCCGATCTAGGACTTTTAGTGATATTCCGATTTGGGTTAAATTGTTTGTTTAATATTTTGTTTTTGCAAAGCTTTCAAGTGTTAGTTTTATTCATTGTCCAAGTATTTTTCTAATCTTCCCTTTAAGTTTTCAAGCATTTATCTTTAAACTCGTCTTTTTAGTTTAATCTTTTAAAGCTTTAAGTTTACTCTTCGACACTTAATTACATGTTATTAGTTTAAATTAGATAAACAAACCATCACCTATTTATTAACCAAGAACAAATCATTCCACTTAGAGCCGTGATCAATTCGAGGAGATACCGAGAGACAAATCTAGAACCCATAGTAAAATCCGAGTATTAAATGGCGCCGCTGCCGGCTCTTCTCGTTAAGATCAATAGTTTTTTGTGAGAACTTGGATTTTGGCATCCGTTCCCCGTGAACGTTACTTTTTCATACAAATTTTCAAAAACACAAAAAAAATATAAAATTTTCAGAAAAATCCTAAAAAAATTAAAAACCATAAAAACCAAAAATATTTCTTGTTTGCTTTGTTAGTTCTTTTGCAGGTGCATGCGTACACGATCAACGTCTTATCAAGAGCCCGAGCCTCTCGAAGACTTAGACATGGCCGGTGTACAAAACAACAACCATAACCCAACTCAAAACAATAATAACAATAACAATCCACCACTCAACAACAATTATAACAACAACCATGAGCCTCTACCAGACAATCGCCCGATGATTGAACTTCTGCAAGCACATGTAGATGGCAACAATGATCTAATTGTCATACCCGCGTTTGCAGCCAACAACTTTGAGCTCAAATCCGGTTTTATCCAGATGATCTCTGCTCAACCATTCTTGGGGCGTACCATTGATGATCCACATGACCACATCAAGAGATTTCTACAACTCACGAATACGGTCAAATTCAATGGTGTTCCACAAGAGGTAATCCGTTTACAACTTTTTCCCTTTTCTTTAGAGGGACAAGCCCGGCATTGGCTTGCTAAGGAACCGCCACAAAGTATTCTTACGTGGACGGATTTGGAGACCAAGTTTATCAACTACTTTTTCCCACCCTCTCGTACTACCTCTTTGCGGAATGAAATCATTAATTTTGAACAAAAGTACGATGAGTATTTTAGTGAATCTTGGGACCGTTTCAAAGATCTTTTAAGAAAATGCCCACAACATGGTTTTACCAAAGTGCACCAAATTAACACTTTTTATAATGGTTTAAGCATGAATGACCAAGATTCACTAAACAGTGCCTCGGGGGGTAATCTTTTGGCTAAGACTTCCAATGCTGCTTGGGATGTCATTGAGAATAAGTCTCGTGTGCAAACCAAGAGTATTCGGACCAATGTCGCTAGTGCTAGTACTAGTGACAGCGATAAGCGACTTGACAAAATCACTGCGCTTCTTGAATCGCTTGCTACCCAAACCGCCAGCAACACTAACAGCATCAACGCTAAAAACGCTCACGACGCTCAAGTCAATGCTGTTAGCCAACCATGTGAGATATGCGGGGGTCCTCACTCTTACACCACTTGTACCGCCACCCAAGACTACCCTTCTGAGAATGTGAATGCAGCATACGGTACCTATCCTCAACCCGCTTATCAAGCTCGTCCTCAAGGTGACCGCAACCTGCTTAGCTACCGCTCAAACAACTATCTCTCACCACCCGGTTTTACTCCTAACAGCCCAAACCAACAACAAAACCTCAACCGCCCTCAACAACAACAACAATCTCGTGGACCATACATACCACCTCACAAACAACAACATCCACCTCAACGAAACAACCAAGTTTACCAACAACCTGCTTATCAACCACCCGCATACAATGCTCCTCCCAACCAACCCACCGCATTACACCAAGACATTGGAAACTACATGAGGACTAATGATGTGATCGTGGACAATCTCTAACAGGAAGTGCGCAACTTGAAAGCAGACCTGGTGAAACAAGGGAACGATCTGAGAGCTGACATGAGAAACACTTTGGATAGTCAAACGAATGACTTAAAAAACATGATGGCTAGTTTCTTCCAAGGTAATCAACCCTCTTCTTTGGGTACTCTTCCGAGTAACACCGTTGCGAATCCAAGAGGGGAGATGAAAGCAATCACCACTCGCAGTGGCAAAGGTACCAAGGAACCCGAGCTTCCTCTACCTCCACCGGTGATTGTGACTAAGGAAAACGAGTCACCTGCTCCTATTCCTCATCCTTCTACTTCCCCAATTTCTCCGCCTCTTACTTCTACCCCTCCTCCACCCAAGGATGTGAGTGATCCTTCGATCCCAAACCCTTCCTCTTCTTCCGATATACCTTATCCCTCAAGGTTGAGGAAAGAGAAGCTCAAAAGCAAGGATGATATTCAGGTTTCGAACTTTCTTAAAATGTTCAAACAATTGAATTTCAACATCTCCTTTGCTGAGGCTCTCGCTCACATGCCTAAGTACGCGAAAATGTTCAAAGATCTTCTTAGCGACAAGGAGAAGCTTCTGGATATTTCTAACACCCAACTTTATGAGAATTGCTCTGCAGTGCTCTTAAGGAAATTGCCAACCAAGATTGGTGATCCAGGTCGTTTCTTAATCCCTTGTAACTTCCCGGGAGTAGAGAATTGCATGGCCCTAGCCGATCTAGGTGCTAGTATTAACTTAATGCCTTTAAGCGTTTGGAAGCAATTATCTCTCCCTGAGCTAGTCCCCACCAAAATGACTCTAGAAATAGCTAACCGTACGGTTGCTTATCTAGTGGGGATAGCCGAAGACGTCTTTGTAGGAGTCGACAAATTCACTTTTCCTGCCGATTTCATCGTCGTCGACTACGAGATGGACCCTCGTGCGCCATTAATTGTTGGTCGTCCATTCCTGAGAACCGGTCGCACTCTCATCGATGTTGAAGCCGGTGAGCTTATCATGAGAGTGGGTGACGATAAAATCGTTTTCAACATGGGAAAGTTGTCTAAACAGCCTTATTCTAACGAGAGTGTTAATTGTATTGACGTTCTTGATGAGGCTTGTGAAGAACACTTCAAAGATGCTTGTAAAAGTATTCCTACCTCTCTTCCCAATGTTGAGACCGTTTCCTCTATCGATTCATCACTATCTCTATTTGGAGAAAGTGATTTCCTTTGGAAAGATTTGGAAGCCACCATGGGAGATGTGAACTTAGCTAATGACTATTCTACCACCAATTGGGATGAAGATCTTCGCCTCATTGAAAACATTCTTAAAGAAGACAATCTTTCTCCACCATCTCCCACGGTTATTGATATCGATGCTCCGACTTTGAAAACGCCTCCCATCGAAAATCCTCCGGATTTAGAACTTAAGGAGTTGCCGCCCCATCTCGAGTACGTGTTCCTTGAAGAAAACAAGAAGTCGCCTGTCATCATCGCGAAGGACTTGAAAGAAGAAGAAAAATCTCGCCTCATCGACGTGCTTAAAGATCATAAGAAGGCAATTGCTTGGAAAATTTCCGATATCCGCGGAATTGATCCGAACTTTTGTACTCACAAGATTCTCATGGAAGATGACTTTAAACCCGCAATCCAGAGCCAAAGAAGGGTTAATCCTAAAATTCATGACGTCATCAAACAAGAGGTTATCAAACTTCTAGATGCCGGCTTGATTTACCCTATTTCGGATTCGCCGTGGGTAAGTCCCGTCCATTGTGTGCCCAAGAAGGGCGGAATAACCGTTGTTTCTAATGAACACAACGAGTTGATTCCCACTCGTCTCATTACTGGGTGGAGAGTTTGTATTGATTATCGCAAGCTCAATGATGCCACGAGAAAAGACCACTTTCCTCTTCCCTTCATGGATCAAATGCTCGAGCGTCTAGCTGGTAATGACTATTACTGCTTCTTAGAAGGTTTCTCCGGGTGTTTTCAAATTCCCATCGATCCCAAGGACCAAGAAAAGACCACATTCACTTGTCCCTATGGAACATTTGCTTACAAACGCATGCCTTTTGGTTTATGTAATGCTCCTGGGACGTTCCAAAGGTGTATGATGGCTATCTTCCATGACATGGTGGAAGACACTATGGAAGTATTCATGGATGATTTCTCGGTTTATGGCGATTCTTTCTCTGCTTGCCTTGCCAATTTAGAACGAATGCTTAAGCGGTGTGAAGACACTCGCCTTGTTCTTAATTAGGAAAAATGTCATTTCATGGTAAAAGAGGGCATCGTGCTAGGACACAAGATCTCCAAAGCCGGTCTCGAAATAGACCGTGCTAAAGTCGATGTTATCGCTAAGTTGCCTCCACCTTCAACCGTGAAGGGTGTGAGAAGTTTCCTTGGTCATGCGGGCTTCTACCGTCGATTCATCAAAGATTTTTCTCAAATCGCTCGCCCGATGACCCACCTCTTGGAAAAAGATACTCCTTTTATCTTTTCCAAAGAGTGTATCGAAGCCTTCAACTCGCTTAAGGATAAGCTAACTAAGGCACCCGTCTTGGTTACCCCTAATTGGGAGCTTCCCTTTGAGTTAATGTGCGATGCTAGCGACTTTGCTATTGGTGCGGTTTTGGGCCAAAGAGTGAACAAACACTTCCAACCGATCCATTACGCTAGCAAGACAATGACGGGGGCCCAATTGCATTATACGACAACCGAAAAAGAGCTTTTAGCTGTTGTCTATGCTTTTGAAAAGTTCCGCCCCTATCTTGTCCTTTCCACCACAATCGTTTACACCGATCATTCCGCGTTGAAGTACTTGTTGGCTAAGCAAGATTCCAAACCAAGACTTCTTCGCTGGGTTTTGCTACTCCAAGAATTTAAAATCGAAATTCGCGATAAAAAAGGAGCTGAAAACCTAGCCGCGGATCATCTCAGTATACTTGAGGATCCTTACCAAGGGGATCATCCGAACAAAGAAATCAATGATTCTTTCCCCTTGGAGACCTTAATGTCTATCAATTCGAATTCTAATGAAACCCCGTGGTTTGCGGATATTGCAAACTACTTGGCGGGTGGAATTCTCAAGGAAGGGTTAACATCCTAACAAAAGAAAAAGTTCTTTAAAGATGTTGAACATTATTTCTGGGACGACCCTTACCTATTCCAACAATGTGCCGACTTGATTATTCGCCGATGTGTTGATCGACCGGCAGCTTTAGAAATCCTTGACGCTTGCCACAAAAGACCCACCGGTGGTCACTTTGGTCCCAACTACACCGCCAAAAAAGTGTTTGACTCGGGATTTTATTGGCCCACCATTTACCGTGATGCTCACGAGATGGTTAAACATTGTGATGCTTGCCTAAAACAAGGCAAGATCACACATAAAGACGAGATGCCTCCGAATTTCATTCAGGAATGTGAAATCTTTGATGTTTGGGGTATCGACTTTATGGGGCCATTCCCTTCTTCCAAAGGAAACAAATACATCCTTGTAGCCGTTGACTACGTCTCCAAATGGGTTGAAGCCAAAGCTTTACCCACTAATGACGCAAGGGTGGTTTGTAACTTTTTGAAATCGCTATTCGCTAGATTCGGTGTGCCTCATGCCATTATTAGTGATCGCGGGACTCATTTTTGCAATGACCAATTTGCTAGAGTCATGGCTAAGTACGGTGTAAATCATCGTCTCTCCACCGCCTACCACCCACAAACTAATGGCCAGGCTGAAATCTCCAACCGAGGACTAAAGCGAATTCTTAAAAGAACCGTGGGAGAGCATCGTGCCTCATGGGCTGATAAACTTGATGATGCTTTGTGGGCTTTTCGTACCGCATACAAGACTCCGATTGGTTGTACACCATATCGTCTTGTGTACGGAAAAGCGTGCCACCTCCCCATTGAGTTGGAACACAAGGCTTATTGGGCATTGAAGTGGGCTATTTTTTATATCAACAAAGCCGGTGACCTACGCAAGATCCAACTCAATGAGCTCAATGAACTCCGTAATGAGGCTTATGAAAATTCTTTGATCTATAAGGAAAAGACTAAGCTTATTCACGACTCTAAGATTAAAAACCGAGAGTTCCAAGTTGGAGATAAAGTTTTACTCTTTAACTCTCGGTTGAAAATCTTCTCGGGCAAGCTAAAATCTCGTTGGTCCGGCCCATTAACCATTGCCCAAATTTTTCCATATGGTACTCTCGAGCTCGCTCAACCTAATGGACCTAATTTTAAGGTGAATGGCCAACGAGTGAAGTTGTACTTTGGTGAGGACATCTCTCAGGAGATGATTCCATCCCTCACCACGTTCCCCATGAACTAATTGTGGGTCGAGTCAGGCTCGTGACTCGTTTATCAAAAACAAGCGCTCCTCGGGAGGCAGCCCGAGTATCTATCCTTTTCTGTTTTAACCTCCTAAGTGTAGGGGGACCTATATAGGTGTTTGTATTTGTGTGGTGATGTGATTACAGGGATGAATGCACTTTTGGAACCTTTGAAGAACCGTGCTTCCGTGTTATCCGAAATCCGGTTCTATCTCTCAACTATCGTGATTCAATTTTCTTCATACTCACATTTTGAAATTGATCACTTTAGTCGTCTCTTCCTTAGCTTGATTTAACCAACGTGCACAATGTCATAAGTGTAGGGGAGACTTTTCCCACATGCTTAAACATTGAGGACAATATTTATCTTAAGTGTAGGGGGACTTCTATCGAAGTTTTAAGTGGACTTTTCCATGAAAATGCCTTCATTTAACCAGAAAATCATCTTTTTCAACATTTTTCAAATCTTTAATTAACTTTGGCCATATAGTCATAATTTTTAAATTTTTTATCGTTGCTTTCATATGTATATATTCCACAATAAAGTCAAAAATATTAATAAAGTGGTGTAGCTAGTTTTGAAATCTTTGACATATTAGGCCCGTTGCGATTATTTTGACTCAACCCGAATAGACTCATCCAAGTTTATTCTAGCTAGTATCCTTAACCATGTAGACCTTAATCGGTTTATTAGGCTAAGCATCCACGAGTCTCATTACTTGAGATTTTAAATTGTGGAGAACGAGAAATGATAGAGCCAATTATAAGTCGGTATTCTTGCGCAAGCTCACTTGGTGTAATGATTTGCCTATTCTCCCATCACTTGCTAATAATTTATCTGCAATAAGTAAGGTCGTATGATTTGAAAAGTTACTTAGCTTCTAGCCCAAGATCGTTTAAAAGTTGCTCGGTAATGATAAGAGTTCATAGCCAAGGCATAACTTATGAAGTGGGGCGCGAAGATTGGCGAGTCCGAAAAGGCCCTAACAAGGCATGAGGATTCCATTTTATTGCTGAAGATCCAAAGTGATGTGAAAAGCATTATTCCCAAAATCAATATGAAGGATCAAGACTCACGACGAAAAGCAATCAACTCCCATAAAGATCATGGAGAAGTCTATCCGAAAAGACCCTAAGAAGGTATGAGGATAAATAGATCCAAGTCCGAAAAGGAGGCGGATCGTTGTATCTCAAAATCCCAATTAGAGATTGAAGAAATAATCATGAAGTCGTGGTCAACAAAGTTGGAGTACCCCTCAAAAGTCTCCAAGTGAAGAAACTCTATTAACGATGAGAAGACCATTATCTCAAGCACGTCTCTCAAGATATGAAGTATGAAGTACATGCCAAATATCAGCCCGAGAAAGCTCTCAAATCGTGAACCAAGTTATGCCAAGATATGAACTTTTTGATATCCCGAGAAGCAGTTTTAAGAGATTTTGTCCTTTAGCTAACTATTGATCAAATCGTCCTACTTTGCTTTCAGCCTAAGTAAACTATCGACATATGTCCAAAAATGCATCTTCATGATCATTCTAAGACAAAAATAAAATATAAGAGATACACCTAGGAATAAGGGAGTTTAAGCATCTAATTAAGCCATGTGTGTAAGTGTCTGATATGCTAACTTATAATAACAATGATCTCGTTTTTAAGCTTAGTTTGGGGAACGTGAAACTTGAGGGTGATAAATCTTCGCAGCACCAAAGCCCTAATGTAAGTCCTCGATCTCTTTGCAAGTTATTTCCATATAAGATATTTTCAAAGTGAAAATGGTTTTCTATCCTTTGTTTATTTTAAAGCTTTAATTTCTCTTTGTACTTTAATTTTTGTTTAGTAAGTATTTTAATAAGGCCAAGGTTGATTGATTATGAGAAAAGTGTAAATTTGCTTTATCACTAAGCATTGCATGAGGGCATGGCAATGGTTAAGTGTAGGGGATTTGATAGGTGTGAAAACACCCATCCTTTTACCACTTAATTCTGGCTAAAACGAGATCAAAACACGTATTTAATGTCATTTGTTTGGAATTATGCGTGGTTTTTGTGTTTATTGCGTTTTCAGAGTCAACCGGATGAATATTGAAGAAAACATGGGATTGCACGGATTTTATCGAAGAAAAAGACTCAAGACGAAGTCTATTGTCCAAGAGATGCAAAAGATTTGAAGTCATTGTGCCTATTTGAAGATTTATCGAAGAATAGAGCCAAAGATGGAAGATTCATATATGTCGAAGAACTCGAGTCTATTAAACAAAAGATTATAAGACGAGTTAGAATTATTCACCGACACTTCTCAAAATCCAAAGTCGGAAACGTTTATTTAAAGAAACGTGAAGACTAAAGAAGAAAGAAGAAAAGAAGCCCAAACCAAAGCCCATTCACAAGCCCAACATCACACGCCTATAAATAGGACTTTACTTCACAAAATTTGCACTTAGTTAGTTTTAGTTAGTCTTTAGATTTTCATTCTCTCTAGTTTTAGAGAGAGAAAGTTCTCAACTTTCTCTCACTAGTTTTCATCTTTCTTTCTTTCAAGATCAAACCTTTGTATTGTTTTTCATTAATCAAGTTTAATTTCAAGCTTTTAATCCTTAATCTCATTCCTCCTTTCTTGATTTTAATTAACTTTTGGTACGAATTACTTATGATCCGTGTTGTTCATCTATGTTTTCGTGCTTAAAAAGTTGATCTTTTTATGTTTCCTTAAGTTTCTATACTAATAAGCTTTAAGATCTTTGTGCTTATTGGCTTATTTGTATATTTAGCTTATTTACTTTTTAATATTTTTATAAAAAGTTCATCTTTTTATTGATTCGATTTAAAAGTTGTTTATTTGAAGTTTAGTTAAGTTGTAATTTGAGCTTATTTAATCCGTTTCAGTATAGATTCGAGCTAGTTTGGGTAGTAGCTTATTGTGATAGCTTATTCACCTTGCTTATATTTCGGATCAAAGGGATATCGGAAAGGGTAAAACCCCTTTCCGATTGGGTCATTCCGACCAGAGCACCAGCACCCTATTCTGATCGCATTGATCGGAAAAGGGTTTTCTTATTCCGATTGTAGCTTATTTTGGTGGATTCCGATTGATGTTGCTTTTAGATATTCCGATTGTGCTTCTTTAGCGATATTCCGATCAGCTTCATTTTCAAGTATTCCGATTGCACCATTTTAGTCCCTCATTCCGATCAGTGCACTCCTATACATTCCGATCATAAGATCGGAATATATTCCGATCTAGGACTTTTAGTGATATTCCGATTTGGGTTAAATTGTTTGTTTAATTTCTTTTTTTTTTGCAAATCTTTCAAGTGTTAGTTTTATTCATTGTCCAAGTATTTTTCTAATCTTCCCTTTAAGTTTTCAAGCATTTATCTTTAAACTCGTATTTTTAGTTTAATCTTTTAAAGCTTTAAGTTTACTCTTCGACACTTAATTACTTGTTATTAGTTTAAATTAGATAAACAAACCATCACCTTTTTATTAACCAAGAACAAATCATTCCACTTAGAGCCGTGATCAATTCGAGGAGATACCGAGAGCCAAATCTAGAACCCATAGTAAAATCCGAGTATAATGGGAACAAGAATGATAATCCTCATGATCACCTTAAGAGATTTCTTGCTCTTTGCAACACCATTAAGTACAATGGAGTTCCCCATGATGCCATTAAGTTGATATTGGTACAATTTTCACTAGAGGGTCCGACTAAGCATTGGTTAGATACACAACCACCCGAGAGTATTACCACATGGGGAGGTTTCACTACGAAGTTTTTGAAGAAATTCTTTCCCCCATCTAAGACCACGGCCTTGAGGAACTTAATTATAGGCTTCCAACAAAAACCTAGTCAAACATTTAGTGATGCTTGGGAGGAGTATAGAGAGTTATTGAGGAGATGCCCTAACCATGGATTGGATGAAGTTTACCAAATCAATTCTTTCTACAATGGCCTTAAACCTCATCACCAAGACTCACTCAATGCTTCCGCGGGAGGAAATATTTTTCTTAAATCCATTCAAGAGGCTTGGGATATTATTGAGACCAAAGCAATGGTGCAAATCAACACACAATTTGATGAAAGAGTACATGTCATTCAAGAAGGAGGTTTTAAACCATTGGAGACTCAACTTATTTCATGCATTCAAGCATTGACTCAAGCTCAAAAGGAAAATCAAACAATCATGCAAAACACTCAAAAGATGCAAGAAATAATGATGAATGACTTTATGAAGCTTTCTATGGGCAATCATTCCACAAATGATGTGCATGCCATTACTCTTTCATGTGAGACTTGTGGAGGTCCTCATTCCTATCAACAATGTGATAAGGTGAAAGGTTATCAAGGGGAATGTTATGCTTACCAAGAGGAACATCATGAACATTTCAAGCCAAACATCAATCAAAATAACCTTTCTTACAAATCTCAAAACTATCTTGCACCACCGGGATTTCCACCCCAACTACCCACCCAACCTCAACCAAATCCTCCTCAATTGTTACAAAGGAATAAATGTCCAAGACCACATTACCAAGGGAATAACTACAAGGAACCTAACAACTTTCACAATCAAGGAAATAACTTTTATCCACCAAATCAAGGATTTAATGCACCACATCCACCTTATCCAAACCAAGGTTTTTATCAAGGGAATGTGCAACCTAACCCCATGGATTTGATTCTTCAAAAGCTTACTTCCTATGAGAAACAAATGAAAGATGCTCAAGAGGAAAATAACAAGAAATTTGCTCTTCTTCACAACCAAATTATGTATAATCAAAGACCACAAGGAGCTTTACCATCTAACACACAAGCAAACCCAAGGGAAAATGTCAATGCTATTACAACTAGAAGTGGAAAGTCAACAGAGGATCCTTCACCTCCTACACCTCCTATTGTTAAACCCACTTTTGTTCCTACATGTGACAAGCCTTCTACATCTACTTCACCACCTCCAAATGTTCCTATTCAATCAAACACACCTTCTCAACCTATTCCCACTTCTCCTTTACCTTCCGCAACTCCCAATGAAGAAGCTAACAAAGATAAATATTCCACTACAACACCTACACCTAAACCAAATCTTCCTTATCCTTCAAGATTGAAAAAGGACAAGTTAAAGAACAAGGATGATATCCAAGTTTCAAACTTCTTAAGAATGTTCAAGCAACTCAACATCAATATCTCCTTTGCGGAAGCTCTTGCTTACATGCCAAAATTTGCTAAGATGTTCAAGGATTATTCTCCAACAAGGAAAAATTGGTTGATTTCCCAACACATCCCTTAATGAAAATTGTTCTGCCGTCCTACTTAAAACCTTACCAACAAAACTTGGAGATCCGGGGCGCTTCTTGATACCTTGTAATTTTCCCGGTGTGGAAAATTGCATGGCTTTGGCGGATCTAAGGGCAAGCATTAACCTCATGCCTTTATCGGTTTGGAAAAAACTCTCTCTTCCCGAGGTCACTCCCACTAGGATGACACTTGAGTTAGCCAACCATACCATAGCTTACCCCGTAGGTATCGCGGAGAATGTGTTTGTAGGTGTGGATAAGTTTACATTTCCGGCCGACTTTGTAGTGGTTGATTATGACATGGACCCTAGAGTTCCTTTGATTGTTGGTAGACCGTTTTTGAGAACGGGTCGTACTTTGATAGATGTGGCGGAGGGAGAACTAATTATGAGAGTAGAGGATGAGAAAGTGGTGTTTAAGTTAAGGAAAGTTTGTGATAAGAAAGAGGTTAAGGAGTCTAAACCTTGTGAGACTATTAACATAGTTGATGTGCTAGATGAGGTGTGTGATGAGCATTTTCATGACGCTTTCAAGAGTCATAGTGAGGATATGCCCTATGCTGAAACCGTGGCCTCAATTGCTCCCTCTTTAACACCTTTTGGAGAGAGTGATTTCCTCTTGGAGGAATTTGAGTCCAACTTTCTTGGAAGTGATGATTCTCCCATCAATTGGGAAGAAGATATTCTCACCATCCAAAAGTTGCTCAATGAGGACCCTATTCCTTCCTCCATTCCACAAGAAGTAACCCATGATGATCCTTCCATAGTAAAACCTTCCATAGAGAGTCCACCTCAAATTGAACTTAAGGACCTTCCATCCCACTTAGAGTATGCTTTCTTAGAGGGCAAAGACCAATTACCCGTGATCATTGCTAAAGAGTTGAAAGAGGATGAGAAAGAGAAACTCATTGAAGTCCTTAAGAAACATAAGAAAGCCTTAGCATGGAAAATATCCGACATAAGGGGAATTGATCCACATTTTTGTACACACAAAATCCTTATGGAGGATGATTATAAACCCGCCATTCAAAGTCAACGAAGGGTTAACCCAAAAATCTATGAGGTCATTAAAAAGGAAGTTATTAAACTCCTTGATGCGGGCATGGTTTACCCCATTTCCGACTCTCCATGGGTTAGCCCGGTACATTGTGTTCCAAAAAAGGGTGGAATCACCGTAGTACCTAATGAGAACAATGAGCTTATTCCTACGAGACTTGTTACCGGTTGGAGAGTTTTTATTGACTATAGGAAGCTCAATGAGGCTACTAGGAAAGATCACTTCCCATTACCTTTTATGGACCAAATGCTTGAACGCTTAACGGGAAATGAATACTATTGCTTTCTTGATGGCTTTTCGGGTTATTTCCAAATACATATTGATCCTAAGGATCAAGAAAAGACCACATTCACTTGTCCCTGCGATACATTTTCTTACAAGAGAATGCCTTTTGGCTTATGTAATGCACTAGGGACATTTCAAAGGTGTATGATGGCAATTTTCCATGATATGATAGAACAAACTATGGAGGTTTTCATGGATGACTTTTCCGTCTTTGGAGATTCATTTACCTCATGTCTCACCAATTTAGAACGAATGCTTAAGCGTTGTGAGGAAACACGTTTAGTTCTTAATTGGGAGAAATGTCACTTTATGGTGAAAGAGGGAATTGTTTTGGGACACAAGATATCCAATAAGGGATTAGAAGTGGATCGAGCTAAAATTGATGTGATTGCTAAGCTTCCCTCACCCACTACGGTTAAAGGTGTAAGGAGTTTCTTAGGTCATGCGGGATTTTATAGGCGCTTCATACAAGATTTTTCTAAAATAGCAAGACCGATGACTCACCTCTTGGAAAAAGAGGCTCCTTTCATTTTCAACCAAGAGTGTTTGGATTCATTTGAGACTCTTAAGGAGAAATTGACTAAGGCTCCCGTTTTGGTTTCTCTAAATTGGGAATTGCCTTTTGAGCTTATGTGTGACGCTAGTGATTATGCGGTGGCGGATGTCTTAGGACAAAGAGTGAATAAGCATTTTCAACCCATACACTATGCTAGTAAAACCATGACCGGTGCACAACTTCATTATACTACCACGGAAAAAGAGTTGCTTGTTATAGTTTATGCCTTTGAGAAATTTAGACCATACCTTGTGCTATCCAAAACCATAGTGTATACGGATCATTCCGCTCTCAAGTATCTCATGACAAAGCAAGATGCTAAGCCTAGGCTTTTGAGATGGGTTTTATTGCTTCAAGAGTTTAAGATAGAAATTCGAGATAAGAAAGGAGCCGAGAATTTAGCGGCGGATCACTTGAGTAGACTTGAGCATCCTTTTCAAGGAGATTTTCCTAATAAAGAAATCAATGAATCCTTTCCATTAGAGGAGCTCATGTCTATCTCTTCTCAAGAGGATGCCACCCCTTGGTTTGCGGATATAGCAAACTATCTTGTGGGGAATGTGCTTATAGAGGGTCTTACTTCCCAACAAAAGAAGAAGTTTCTTAAGGAAGTTAAGTACTACTTTTGGGATGATCCTTACCTTTTTAGGAAATGTGCGGACCAAATCATTAGAAGGTGTGTAGATGGGCCCGAGGCATTTAATATTTTAGAAGCTTGTCATAAAGGACCTACGGGCGGACATTTTGGGCCCAACTATACCGCCAAGAAAGTCTTTGATTCGGGTTACTATTGGCCTTCCATTTCCAAAGATGCCCAATACATGGTGAAATTTTGTGATGTATGTCAAATACAAGGAAAAATTACGCAACGTGATAAGATGCCACAAAATTTTATTCAAGAGTGTGAGATTTTTGATGTATGGGGCATAGATTTTATGGGACCTTTTCCATCTTCCGAGGGAAACAAGTATATACTTGTAGCGGTGGATTATGTGTCCAAATGGGTTGAGGCCAAAGCCTTACCTACTAATGATGCTAGAGTTGCTGTGAAGTTCTTGAAGCAATTGTTTGCAAGATTTGGTGTACCTCGGGCCATCATAAGTGATCGTGGTACAAACTTTTGTAATGATCAATTCACGAGAGTTATAAAAAAATATGGAGTTAATCATAGACTTTCTACCGCGTATCACCCTCAAACCAATGGTCAAACCAAGGTCACAAATCGTGGTTTAAAGAGAATTTTATAGAGAACGGTGGGAGAGCATCGAGCTTCTTGGTCGGATAAACTTGATGATGCTTTGTGGGCTTTTAGGACGGCTTTTAAGACACCAATTGGTTGTACTCCTTATAGGCTTGTCTATGGAAAAGCATGCCACCTCCCATTCGAGTTAGAACACAAGGCTTCTTGGCTTCTCAAGTGGGCTAACTTTTATTTGAACCAAGTCGGTTCACATAGAAAGGATCAACTTAATGAAATGGATGAATTGAGAGCCAATGCCTATGAGAATTCTTTGCTTTATAAGGAGAAGACTAAGAAATTGCATGATGCTAAGATCAAGAACCGTGAGTTTAAAGTTGCTCAAGTATTTCGATATGGAACTATTGAGTTGTCACAACCCGATGGTCCAAATTTTAAAGTGAATGGTCACCGTGTGAAGCACTATTTTGGGGAGGACATTTCCGTTGAAATGGTCCAAGAGATCCCCATTTTTTCCATGAATTAATTCATTGTGGGAAGATTCGAGCTAGAGACTCCTTAAATCAAGCTTGAATAACTAGGTTTAGAAGTTGTTAGAACTAGAGTGTTGTAGGTTAGAAATAAGGATAGCAATTTGTTCAGAAGTGTTGGGGTAGACCTTCTTTTGTCTTCATGATGTTTGTAGGGTTGCTCACTCATTTCATGCTTTGGAGCTTATGGAGGAGGCCCTTGTATCTGGTTCACTTCGTTACTATTGTGATCTTTCATAGACACCTTGTGCTTTAAAAATGAATTCACTATAGTTGATCTTTCCTTAACTTAGGTTAAGCAAAGTCTATTCATTGTCATAAGTGTAGGGGAAGTTTTATACTTCCATGCTCTTAAACATTGAGGACAATGTTTATCTTAAGTGTAGGGGTGACTTCTATCGAAGTGACCTTACCTAGAACTTGTCATTGACCTTCATGATAACACGGAAATTAATTTTTCAAACATTTTTCAAGTTTTTAATCTACTTTGGCCACCAAAAATATGCATTTATAATTTTTGCATCAATCATTTTTCATTTGCATAACACATTTGCATTGTATATATTTCTTCTATTGTTTTTCATCAAAAATATATAAAGAGAAAAAATATAATAAGGACATGGTTTAACAAATTTAGACTTCTTTGACATATTAGGCCCGCCATGGATACTTTGACTCAACCCGAGTTTTCTTATCTAAGCATTCTATAGCTAGTATCCTTAACCATGTAGTCCTTCATTGGTCTATTAGTCTAAGCATCCACCAATCTCATTCTTTGAGATTTTAAATTTGTGGAGAATGGGAAATGATAGAGTTGAAGCAAGTATAAAAGGGCTAGATAAACTTCATGATAACTACTTGTGGCTAAACCCTTCTCTTCTTTACCTCTATTTTCTTCGCATGTATATATGTTAATAAATAATCAAGAACGGTTTTAATCGGTTTGTAATCTCTTATGCATTTTTGTCTAACATTCATGGTTGATATAAGTACGTCTTAAGATTCTAAGTTAGAACGTTTTATGTGTACTAGACTTAGGTCATGCTTAATACCTAGCGGGTGTTTTTCATTTTATTCTTTTCAATTTTCTTTGTGAGGAATAAAGAAAAATAAGAGTGGCTTACAAAAAAATGAGTGGCTAGAAAAAAAAAATAAAAAAAATAAAAAAAATAAAAAAAAAAATAATACAAGACTCCCAAGAGGGGCAGTGAAGTGTTAATTATAGTAACTATTAGATTCAAATATTACCTTGACGGGTTGCGGGGATTTAATAGTTGCTCCAATCCAATATTACCTTGACGGGTGCGGGGTTAAAGATCCAAAGTCTCAAAAAGATGGCAGATGTAAATTATTGCGTGAGTTTTATTTTTCTTTCCTTAGCGAGTGTGTAGCTACTTATTAATGCATGACATGAGGATGTTACACATAAGGCGAATGACTTAGTACTCTTGAAACGGACTTATATTAATTGTGAGCGGTTTTTCAAGTAATGGATGAAAGGATTACTTAAGATTAAAACCGTGCTTCTTTATTTTTGGATTTTGCATTTCTTATACTTCACGCTTTAAATAATGACAAATTTGCCCAAAAGTAATTTGCTCAAATAATAACCGATTCCACATTTATTATCATGAATAAGTTGATACACTTTTTACTTGTGAATGCAATGATCCCTTTTTTAAGCTTGGTATGGGGAAAGTGAAACTTGAGGGTGATAAGTGTCAATAGTACCAAAGCCCTAATCTGTAACACCCCAAAATGTGATATGCGGAAGCGGTGAAGCTCGGGGATTGTTACGTCATTGTATCATAGTTCAAGGTACAAGAGAACGACTCTAAATGAGACGTTTTATAAAAATACCTCGTTGAATTTAAATTAAAAGCATCACATTACAAAAGGTCTCAGTTTCAAAAGATAGTGCAGCGGAATGTAAAAGTTTTAAACATCCACGAGATAATAGTTCAAAAGCATAAGTAACAAATGTCCGAAGATAGCCAAGAAATGCATGCGGACTCCAAGTACTTCACACAGCAGATACAACTCATCATCAATTACCAGAGATAAATGCTAAATTGGGTCAACATAAAGTTGGTGAGAATATAGGTTTCAAGTAAAAATTCATAGCAGCTCAATTCCAGATTTCATTTCATGTACACATGCAACTATAGGAGATATAGTGCCAAGTGTAGGATAAATTGTGTGTTCACAATATTTATGATAGCTAAGCTCGTGACATCGAAACTAGTGATCCAGTGCATACAATAGATTGCATACATAAATTTCCCCAATGGAGTACCTAGCCAAGATGATTCCGTTCATACAAATGGTACACACTCGTCCGGCGTCAGAATGCCCGAGTGGAGGTTGTCAACCCTCAATAGATCTATCCGTAACATAAGAGCTTACTCCAGCAGAGTAACTAACGATTCACGATTGTGGGGACTATGGCTAAAGCAACTTAAGCTATCTCATAAATAGTGTTCACAAAGCGTTCTCCGAAATCAAGTTTTACTTGCGTCCAGAAGCAAGTCATCAAAGCATTTATCACATCCCAAAACATTAAACATATAAAACAGTTTAATAGGGATCTATAAACTCACCTTAAGAAACGATTCAAACCGCACAAGTAAGATCAAATAGTAGCGAGCAACTCTAGCAACAACCTAAATATAACACTATAGTTTAGGCGCTAGCAAATAAGTCACAATAGTTCATCACGTACGTTACTCATCGATCAAGTATATATTTTGTTGTTAAAATCGTGACTTGTAAATGTTACATCGTTATAAACATTATAGTATATATATACTTAGGCAAACATATTTATTTTTGACTCGACGAAATTTCGACAGCCTTTCGGCGTAAATTTTAATTTACCAAAATTTATCTTAACAAATTTTCCTATACGATTTCTAACGAAAATTCGGCAGCCTTTCGGCGTCACATAAAAATTTGCCATTTTTAGTAAATACTCAAATCTCGTCCTAAAACCCCTATTTTCAACAATTTCTCAATCGCCAACAATTCAACAATTCATTTTTCACAATCGTAACAATTTCCACTTCCAACGTTCAAACTTTCAATAGTACAACAAGTATTCACATTTCGAGCTAATACGCTTTTACAAAACAAGTCCAACATTCATACATACCATTTAGTAACCATTTCGACACTTAAAACAACTCCGTTTAACTCGAAAATGTCGTTTCGACCACTTTAAAAATCTGGACAGCAACCACTTATAGTGTTGTTCTCCAAAAATTAAGTTTTCCGACAACGAAATTTAAACGACCACAACTTACTCATTTTAGCTCCGTTTTTAGCCCATAATATATCGAAGCGAAGGTATTAACTTATACTTTCATAATCTCGTAGTAAACTAGTGTCCAAACAATTTTTACGACTCTCTACGCCTCTTACAAAAGTCGGACAGATTGTATATTTTCCGTAAAAACTCGTTTTCGACCATTTTCAAGCGTAACCACTAGTAGTAACACTACTAGTTTCTTCTAATTTTTCATATACATCAACAAAATCAAAGATTTTTCTTCAAGTTTACAAATCCAAAATATACATACTTATCTTTTTCACAAATCTTTCAATTAACCCATTTTCATGTATGGATCTAATAGATCCACACTTAATTTCCACAGATCTTAAAATATTTCATGACCAAAAATAGTTTTCATCATTTTATTTCATAAAAATACTTGATGAGTAACATGCATGCATGGATCTACAAAGATCATGCATGGAAAATGAAAAAGATGAAAAAGGTTTAAGAAATGACCTTGTGTAACGATTCTACGTAACCACAACGACCCGATCTACAATATAACCCACTAATAATCAACAAGAACTCTACCCTAAATCTTCAACCCAAAAACTACTCAAATCGTCAAACCAAGAAAGTCCATTCTTCTTTATGCTTATACAAGCTCTAGGGTGTATTTGTTTTGTGTTAAATCTTGGTAAAATGAAGCTTTTTAGAAATCAACAATGGTGGAATGGGGTTTGTGTTTGTGCCGTGTGTTTAGAGAGAGAGAGAGAGAGAGAGAGAGGTTTGTGTGTTTTTTTGTTTGAGGTGAAATGAGTAAGTGTAAGTAATGTGATGTTTATTTGTGGTATAAGATTAAAAAAATGTAGGATGTGTAAGTTAAGCTCAATATGGCAAAGAGTGAAGTGTTGGTGCATTATGCACATGGTGAGGGTTTTTGGCCGGTTATGGGGGTCCCAATGGGGGGTAAACTTTTCAAAAATTTTACTATGGTAATTAGTTAAAAGGTTTAAGGTAAAAAGGTTAGTTAGTTTTAGGTAAATATCAAAAAGTATATAGTTAAGTTAAAAATTACGTAAAACTTAAAAATTTGACGAAATATATTAAATTTACGATTTTTCGACGAAAACTGACATTTTATGATTGGTAAAGTATTTTATGCATGTTAACGACGGTTAAACGTAAAAACGGCGTAAAATACGAAAACGCGATACGTTAATTAAACATTCACAGTAAATACGATTTATTACTATAAATATCAAAAATACTAAAATACAGGCATATATAAACATATACAGAAATATTTAAATACGCTGCTCACGAAAATACGATTACGCTGTTAAAAACTAAACAGTTAAGCACATAATTCACAGATAACGAATAATCTCATGGATTATCGTCAATTCATTGACCGTCTCAGCACTTTGGTCAGGTTCATAGAAAATGTTCAGATTAATGACTGAGCTCAGAGTCAGGCCATTACTCGTCAGCAAACAGTTTTTCAGAAAACGCGGGATAACCTCCCGGTTCCAACACAGTTAGATCACATAGTTGACTAAATAAAAAGTCAAAGGGTAAAATAGTCATTTTACAAAGTAGGGAAAATTACCAGGTGTTACATCATCCCCTTGATAGAGAAGCTTTGTCCTCAAAGCTTAGGAGTGTCACGGTTTTTAGAGTTGTCAAAGAGTTGTGGATATTTCTTGCGAAATTGATCCTCACGCTCCCAAGTGAATTCAGGTCCACGTTTAGAATTCCACCTCACCTTGATGATAGGAATACGACTCTGTTTCAACCGTTTGACCTCACGGTACATGATTTCAACATGTTCCTCGACAAATTGCATCTTGTCGTCGATTCGGAGTTCCTCCAGTGGTATAACGAGTGTTTCATCAGACAGGCACTTCTTCAAGTTCGACACATGAAAAGTGTTGTGCACGCGGCTCAACGCTTGCGGTAATTCGAGACGATAGGCTACGGTTCCAACCTTTGCTAGAATTATGAAAGGTCCAATATAACGGGGGTTCAGCTTTCCTCGCTTGCCAAAACGTACCACACCTTTCCAAGGCGATACTTTTAGCATTACTTTGTCTCCCACTTGAAATTCGAGAGGCTTACGTCGAACGTCGGCGTAACTCTTCTGACGATCACGGGCTGCTTGAATTAGGCTCTTGATTTGAACAATCTTCTCAGTCGTTTCACGGATGAGTTCAGGGCTAGTGAGTTGACTATCCCCAACCTCACTCCAACACACACGCGAGCGACATTTACGACCATACAACGCTTCAAACGGTGCAGCCTTAATACTGGTAAGATAACTATTGTTGTAAGAGAATTCCACTAGAGGCAAATGTCTGTCCCATTGCTTTCCAAAGTCAAGCACACAAGCACGCAACATGTCCTCCAGGGTTTGAATAGTTCTCTCACTCTGTCCGTCAGTCTGCGGGTGATAAGCAGTACTCATGTCCAATTGCGTACCCAACGCTTTCTGAAGTGATTTCCAGAATTCCGAAGTAAATCTACCATCTCTATCAGAAATTATCGAGATCGGTATCCCATTTTTTGCGACTATTTCCTTCAGATAAAGTCTCGTAAGTTTATCCATCGAATCATCTTCATTCATAGCCAAGAAGTGTGCAGATTTCGTAAGTCGATCCACAATTACCCAAATTGTGTCGTATCCATTTGTCGTTTTAGGCAGCTTAGTTATGAAGTCCATGGTTATATTTTCCCATTTCCACATAGGAATTATAGGATGAACCAACAATCCAGATGGTTTTTGGTGTTCTGTTTTCACTCTATCACAAGTCAGACACTTCCTTACATAAGTAGCGATTTCAGCTTTCATATTTGGCCACCAATATAGCTTCTTCATATCCTGATACATTTTGTCAGATCCTGGGTGAATCGAATACTTAGATTTATGCGACTCGTGCATAATCACGTCCCTTAGTCCTCCAAACCGTGGTAACCAACTTCTACCATTCAGACATAGCGTTCCATTATTGCTAGTCTCCAATTTCTTTGTAACCATTCCTCCTAATTTCTCAGCTTCAACATGTTCAGGCTTAAGAGCTTCGGTTTGTGCTTCACGAATTTGCACAGGTAAGTTCAGATTGATAACCATAGCTAACGATCTAACTCTACGTGTCATCAATTGTTCCTTTCTACTTAGCACATCCGCCACTACATTGGCCTTCCCAGGGTGGTAACGGATTTCACAGTCATAATCGCTGAGCAACTCGATCCATCGACGTTGTCTCATGTTCAGTTCCTTCTGATCAAGAATATGTTGTAAACTCTTGTGATCGGTATAGACGACACACTTGGTTCCATACAAGTAGTGTCTCCACAATTTCAAGGCAAATACTACCGCTCCTAGCTCCAAGTCGTGCGTAGTGTAGTTTTTCTCATGCGTTTTCAATTGTCGTGACGCGTAGGCGATAACTTTCTTCCTTTGCATCAACACAGCTCTCAATCCTTTTGCTGATGCATCACAGTAAACCACAAAGTCTTCCGATCCTTCTGGTAACGATAGAATAGGCGCACTACACAACATTTGTTTCAACTTCTGGAATGCTAATTCCTCCTTATCTCCCCATTCGTATTTCACCTTCTTTTGAGTCAACTTCGTCAATGGTTTCGCGATCTTCGAGAATCCCTCGATGAATCTTCCGTAGTATCCGACGAGTCCTAAGAATTGGCGAATTTCAGTCGGTGTCGTAGGAGCAGTCCACTCCCTAATTGATTCAATCTTGGCAGGATCAACATGAATCCCCTTGCTATCTATAACGTGACCTAGAATTTGTACTCTTGGCAACCAAAAATCACACTTCGAGAACTTAGCGTAAAATTCCTCCTTCTTAAGTAATTCCAATATTATCTTAAGATGTTCCTTATGTTCTTTCTCATTCCTTGAGTAAATCAGTATGTCATCGATGAACACAATGACAAACTTGTCCAAATACGGTTTACACACCCGGTTCATGAGGTCCATAAACACAGCAGGTGCGTTTGTCAAACCGAACGGCATCACTTGGAACTCATAGTGTCCATA
This sequence comes from Glebionis coronaria, assembly GCA_025667525.1. NCBI lineage: Eukaryota > Viridiplantae > Streptophyta > Magnoliopsida > Asterales > Asteraceae > Glebionis > Glebionis coronaria. The sequence goes on along the minus strand of CM046877.1, from coordinate 369,042,219 downwards.
CCTAGTCCTAAAAGCAGTCTTTGCAACATCTTCCTCACGGACTCTCAATTGGTGATAACCAGACCTAAGGTCAATCTTCGAGTAAACGCTCGATCCTTGCAACTGATCAAACAGATCATCGATCCTAGGTAACGGGTAACGGTTCTTGATGGTAAGTTAGTTCAACTCACGATAGTCGATACACATCCGAAAACTTCCATCCTTCTTCTTTACAAATAAGACTGGAGCTCCCCAAGGTGAAGAACTCGGTCTTATGAATCCTTTATCAGTCAACTCTTGTAGTTGCGTCGCTAGTTCTTGAAATTCCGACGGTGCTAAACGGTAAGGCGCTCGAGCAACAGGTGCAGCTCCCGGTATTAAATCGATCTGGAATTCAACTTGTCTAGCCGGCGGTAATCCAGGCAAATCTTCAGGAAAGACTTCCGGAAAATCCCGTACGATAGGTACATCTTCCAACCGTTTTTCTTCCGTCTGCTTTTCAGTAACACAGGCTAAAAATACGTGGCAACCTTCCGACAACAACTTCTGAGCCTTGACACGCGAGATAATGTTCAGTCGTGACTTCCCTTTTCCGTCACTTGTATCCCCTTGTACCTCCAATACTTCATCACCAAATGGTAAACGAACGATCTTCTCGTCACATACAATCGTGGCACGATATCTCGACAACCAATCCATTCTGACAATCACATCAAAACTCCCTAACTCAACAGGCATAAGGTCTATTACGAAAGGATGACCTAGAAGATTTAAAGTGCATCCACGAAGTATAGTGTCAGCTTCTATCAACTTCCCATTAGCTAACTCAATAGTGTACTTAGTGTCTAAGGGCGAAGGGGTCACATCAAGTAAAACTCTAAAAGCAGTCGACACAAAACTCCTATCAGCTCTAGTATCAAATAAAATAGAAGCATAACGACCATTGAGAAGAAACGTACTCGTCACGACGTCGGGGTTTTGTTGCGCTTCTCCTCCTCCTATCACATAGACCCTAACACGAGCTTCCCCAGCTTTAGCAATCTTTCCTTGGTCCTTGTCCTTGTTCTTTTTCTTTGGGCACTCATTGCTGTAGTGTCCCTTTTGCTGACATTCAAAGCAAGTGACGTTGGCTTTCGTGTTGGGTGGTGACTTACAATCTCTAGCAATGTGTCCAGTTTTCTTGCAGTTGTGACACTGTACATTGCATTGTCCATTGTGGTGACGTTTGCATCGATTGCACAGAGGTAACGTCCCATTGTACACTCCCTTTCCCCAGTACCGGTAGTGTACGCTTTCACAGTGTCTTGCCTCTTATTCGGATAGTTCCCATGGTTGTTCCTTTGGTTATTACCCCACTTTCTCTTGTTGTCCGTGTCATTCCCAGCATTTGCTCGAACAACTTGGTCCATCAGACTGTGAGCCATCCTTATAGCATCACTAACTTTTGTCGGTCCATACGATGTCACATTCCCTTGAACTCTACCAGGTAAACCCCAAATATAGCGCTCAACCTTCTTTTCTTCATCCGGAACCATTCCAGGACATAGCAAACACAATTCTTGAAACCTCCTAGTGTACGTCCCAATATCATTGTTCTTCACAGTCAAGTTCCACAGTTCGATTTCCATTTTCTGAATCTCATTACGAGGACAGTACTCCTTAGTCAACAACTTCTTAAGTTCCTCCCAACTCATTCCATACGCCTCCTCGGCTCCAGCCATCTGCACATGTGTGTTCCACCAGGTCAATGCTCCAGCAGCTAAAGTACAAGTAGAATAAGTCACTTGGTTCTCAACATCACATCCACTAACACAGAACACGGCTTCCATCTTTTCAACCCAACGAGCTAATCCGACAGCTCCTTCAGTACCATTAAAAGTCAAAGGGTCACAGCTCCTAAAGTCCTTGTAAGTACACGGCTTAGGCGGTCGATTGTCAACATTGTTCGGTGGTGCTTCGTTCACGTTGTTGTTAGCTTGAACGTTTGCCAGTGCAGCAGTCACTCGTTGCGTAATCAGTGCTTCCAATTGAGCGTCAGTCATTCCGTTACGTGTGTTCACCATTGTTTCTCTGCGTTAAGACAACAATGCAAATAAGGTTCAAGCACGAATATACACGTTATATATTTCATATGCTAAAATAGAATGCAGAATTTAACAGTACAACAAACATAAAAAGGATAGTCACTGGTCAAGGTCATAAAGTTAAATTCCCATTCATAATCAAAATATCAAGTACATAGTCATAAAATAAGAGTATGATTACATCTAGTCTACTGCAACTAACCGATTACTACTCTAGTTTAGTGTACTCAAAACATAAAGATGTCAATCTACTCTAGAATTAAGCACAATAACGATGAATCTCTAAGTGCGACGACGACGATCATACTCAGCACATCTCGGTGAATCACTCCTCGGGTCTCCATCTGCAGCTCGGTCTCCTCCACGAACTGACTCTAACTCACGCCTCAACCTAGCAACCTCCTCAAGTGTGGTATCCAACAAGTCACGGGTATCATCGTTATCCTCTAACAATCCAAAAACCGCATCCTCAAGTAGACGAAAACGAACAACATCTGAATCCCTAGCAGATCCTATCATAACAACACATGACCTAGGTCTAGAGGGCTCTCCAACATGATGAGTAGGTGGTGTAGAAACAGCAGTAGCAGCTCGAATCTCTTGAGTAGGCGATGCCTCAGGTGTAGTGTGTGAATCAGACAAACAAATCTTCTTCCGTGGGCATGACGAATCTGAATCAGACAAAGCTCGAGATCTAACACCGGATGGTCCAGCTCCATCAGCAGGTGGTACAGTATCATCGGAATCAGTATAAACCTCAGCTGGCGGCGTACCCCATAAAGCTTCCCTCTCCTCTCTAAACCGCTGACAGGGAACAGTAGGCTTCTTCCTCAGGTTGGACGTCTTCCTAATCTCACTCCTCCTACTAGGCTCAACTCTCTCAGGTACAACAGTCAAAGCATCAACCCTAATATCATCATCAGCCTCAGCACCCTCGCTATCACTACTAACCACAACCATCCTAACGTCAGTATCACTCTCAATCTCATCATCCATGTCCTCATCATCCTCACGATCTACCTCATATCCATCCATAGCATCATCACCCTCACGATCTACCTTAACACCATCCATATCATCCTCATGACCTACCTCATGTCCATCTATGTCCTCATCACCCTCGTGATCTACCTCAATACCATCCACGTCATCCTCATCATCCTCATCATCCTCACTACCACTAACCTACTCGATCAAAGTATGATGCACAACAGGTGGCATCCCATCAACAACATCGGAAGTATCAGACAACACATCAGGCTCACCCTCATCATCCTCCTCCGGATCCTCGTCAGGGTCATACTCCGCACCTTCCTCCTCAGGATCAGCCTCCTCTGGGTCATTCTCCGGCTCAACATGATCTGGTACCATCTCAACCTCGTCTTCCCACTCTTCGTCGGCAGAGTCGGGCTGGTAAGAAACAGTAGATGACGACATAACCTGCAACAACCAAGATGCGTATTAAAGCAGTTGTAGGGTATGCATGAAATAATCATGTATAGAAATTAAAGTATGCAAATCAACGAGATGCATATGTATATAATACATATTACGTATTACATAATATATATTACATATTACTTATAGTGTTATCCTACGTAATACATTACGTAGTACACATACGTATACAGAGTAACAAGTAGCCACATCGGTTATAGTCTAGGCCTAAGATGCAAACCTAGTTCTCTATAACCATGGCTCTGATTACCAATTCTGTAACACCCCAAAATGTGATATGCGGAAGCGGTGAAGCTCGGGGGCTGTTACGTCATTGTATCATAGTTCAAGGTACACGAGAACGACTCTAAATGAGACGTTTTATAAAAATACCACGTTGAATTTAAATTAAAAGCATCACATTACAAAAGGTCTCAGTTTCAAAAGATAGTGCAGCGGAATGTAAAAGTTTTAAACATCAACGAGATAATAGTTCAAAAGCATAAGTAACAAATGTCTGAAGATAGCCAAGAAATGCATGCGGACTCCAAGTACTTCACACAACAGATACAACTCATCATCAATTACCTGAGATAAATGATAACTTGGGTCAACATAAAGTTGGTGAGAATATAGGTTTCAAGTAAAAATTCATAGCAGTTCAATTCCAGATTTCATTTCATGTACACATGCAACTATAGGAGATATAGTGCCAAGTGTAGGATAAATTGGGTGTTCACAATATTTATGATAGCTAAGCTCGTGACATCGAAACTAGTGATCCAGTGCATACAATAGATTGCATACATAAATTGCCCCAATGGAGTACCTAGCCAAGATGACTCCGTTCATACAAATGGTACACACTCATCCGGCGTCAGAATGCCCGAGTGGAGGTTGTCAACCCTAAATAGATCTATCCGTAATATAAGAGCTTACTCCAGCAGAGTAACTAACGATTCACGATAGTGGGGACTATGGCTAAAGCAACTTAAGCTATCTCATAAATAGTGTTCACAAAGCGTTCACCGAAATCAAGTTTTACTTGCGTCCAGAAGCAAGTCATCAAAGCATTTATCACATCCCAAAACATTAAACATATAAAACAGTTTAATAGGGATCTATAAACTCACCTTAAGCAACGATTCAAACCGCACAAGTAAGATCAAATAGTAGCGAGCAACTCTAGCAACAACCTAATACTATAGTTTAGGCTCTAGCAAATAAGTCACAATAGTTCATCACGTACGTTACTCATCGATCAAGTATATATTTTGTTGTTAAAATCGTGACTTGTAAATGTTATATCGTTATAAACATTATAGTATATATATACTTAGGCAAAAATATTTATTTTTGACTCGACGAAATTTCGACAGCCTTTCGGCGTAAATTTTAATTTACCAAAATTTATCTTAACAAATTTTCCTATACGATTTCTAACGAAAATTCGGCAGCCTTTCGGCGTCAAATAAAAATTTGCCATTTTTAGTAAATACTCAAATCTCGTCCTAAAACCCCTATTTTCAACAATTTCTCAATCGCCAACAATTCAACAATTCATTTTTCACAATCGTAACAATTTCCACTTCCAACGTTCAAACTTTCAATAGTACAACAAGTATTCACATTTCGAGCTAATACGCTTTTACAAAACAAGTCCAACATTCATACATACCATTTAGTAACCATTTCGACACTTAAAACAACTCCGTTTAACTCGAAAATGTCGTTTCGACCACTTTAAAAATCTGGACAGCAACCACTTATAGTGTTGTTCTCCAAAAATTAAGTTTTCCGACAACGAAATTTAAACGACCACAACTTACTCATTTTAGCTCCGTTTTTAGCCCATAATATATCGAAACGAAGGTATTAACTTATACTTTCATAATCTCGTAGTAAACTAGTGTCAAAACAATTTTTACGACTCTCTACGCCTCTTACAAAAGTCGGACAGATTGTATGTTTTCCGTAAAAACTCGTTTTCGACCATTTTCAAGCGCAACCACTAGTAGTAACACTACTAGTTTCTTCTAATTTTTCATATACATCAACAAAATCAAAGATTTTTCTTTAAGTTTACAAATCCAAAATATACATACTTATATTTTTCACAAATCTTTCAATTAACCCATTTTCATGTATGGATCTAATAGATCCACACTTAATTTCCACAAATCTTAAAATATTTCATGACCAAAAATAGTTTTCATCATTTTATTTCATAAAAATACTTGATGAGTAACATGCATGCATGGATCTACAAAGAACATGCATGGAAAATGAAAAAGATGAAAAAGGTTTAAGAAATGACCTTGTGTAACGATTCTACGTAACCACCACGACCCGATCTACAATATAACCCACTAATAATCAACAAGAACTCTACCCTGAATCTTCAACCCAAAAACTACTCAAATCGTCAAACCAAGAAAGTCCATTCTTCTTTATGATTATACAAGCTCTAGGGTGTATTTGTTTTGTGTTAAATCTTGGTAAAATGAAGCTTTTTAGAAATCAACAATGGTGGAATGGGGTTTGTGTTTGTGCCGTGTGTTTAGAGAGAGAGAGAGAGGTTTGTGTGTTTTTTTGTTTGAGGTGAAATGAGTAAGTGTAAGTAATGTGAAGTTTATTTGTGGTATAAGGTTAAAAAAATGTAGGATGTGTAAGTTAAGCTCAATATGGCAAAGAGTGAAGTGTTGGTGCATTATGCACATGGTGAAGGTTTTTGGCCGGTTATGGGGGTCCCAATGGGGGATAAACTTTTCAAAAATTTTACTATGGTAATTAGTTAAAAGGTTTAAGGTAAAAAGGTTAGTTAGTTTTAGGTAAATATCAAAAAGTATATAGTTAAGTTAAAAATTACATAAAACTTAAAAATTTGACGAAATATATTAAATTTACAATTTTTCGACGAAAACTGACATTTTATGATTGGTAAAGTATTTTATGCATGTTAACGACGGTTAAACGTAAAAACGACGTAAAATACGAAAACGCGATACGTTAATTAAACATTCACAGTAAATACGATTTATTACTATAAATAGCAAAAATACTAAAATACAGGCATATATAAACATATACAGAAATATTTAAATACGCTGCTCACGAAAATACGATCACGCTGTTAAAAACTAACCAGTTAAGCACATAATTCACAGATAACGAATAATCTCATGGATTATCGTCAATTCATTGACCGTCTCAGCACTGTGGTCAGGTTCACAGAAAATGTTCAGATTAATGACTAAGCTCAGAGTCAGGCCATTACTCGTCAGCAAATAGTTTTTCAGAAAACGCGGGATAGCCTCCCGGTTCCAACATAGTTAGATCACATAGTTGACTAAATAAAAAGTCAAAGGGTAAAATAGTCATTTTACAAAGTAGGAAAAATTACCAGGTGTTACATAATCTAAGTCATTGATTTATTTATGAGTTATTTCCATCGAAACCATTTCAAGAAAATACAAAAAGATATAAATAGAATTGTTTCTTTTGCATTGCATTGTTCAAAATCAAAATCATGCATCATATAGTGTAGAGTAGTGTAGATGCATTCCATATTGGCCAAGGTGGATTAATTATGAGGAGAATATAAGTTTGTGATTTAAAATATAGCATTGCATGAGGTCATGGCAATGTTCAAGTTTAGGGGATTTGATATGAGTAAAAACTCATATCAATTAATCAACAAATCACCCTAAAACACAAGGAAAATACCTAACTTTTGTGCTATAAAACGGAATTATGTGGTATGTTTTGTGTTTGTGTATAAATAGGTAAGAAGGATACATTTTCAAGCAAACAAGAAGAAAATCAAGCTTATTTGGATGAAAAAGACAAAGAAGGATCAAAGATGACAAGACTTTGAAGATAAGGGACATATCTTGACAACACTTCAAAGTTGAAGGACTAAAAGTGTAAATTTGCCAAAGTCAAGATGAAAGTCAAACATGGTCAACTCTTTAGTCAACTAAGTCAAAGGGTCAAATCAATCAAGAATGCAAGTGGAAGGACCATTTATGACAAAGAGATGAAGTTCCTAGCTTAAATTGTGTGACATAGTCCCAACCAATGAGAAGGCAGAAAACTAAGCACACGGATTGCCACATACCATGCCACCTCACTTCTTGCATTAACTGCGCCGCAATGAATTTATTAATTCCCACTATCCAAAAGCAACCAATGAGAGAAGGACACTCAATAATACAATTATCCAATCCGAATAATGATCTGTGTGTTTATCCCTCACCCAACCAAGGCATGCCACGTGGCATTCTTCTTCAACAAAGAACCCATACGCGATTTTGAGCTACATTTGATTTCTGAAGAGGTTTTCTACATGAAAGTTGATCGTTTTCAAGAGAGGAACACATTGGACACAACTAATTAAGCTTAAACTTGATGAATCAAAAATCCCCAATTCTTGAAGAACATGAGGATGAACACTTAGCAGCTTAGTGACACGTGGTAACAATTCAATGGTGGGAACACGTCATCAACTCCAAAACTTCCTCACATTTTGTCTATAAATAGGATTGTAATCTCTCCTTTGCACAAGTAGTTAATGTGTGTAAATTTCACACACATCTCCATTTCCTCTCATTCCTAGTTCTAGTTAGTTAGCTCAACCAACTCAAGAGTCTGACAAGCTCTTGAGTTAGTTAGCTTAGTTGTAACTACCTTACCTGCTTTGTAACAAACTTCATTCCTAAATCAATAAAATTCACATTTCATCTTCTTCATCTACTGTTCATACCTGCAATTTTGTTATCATGTGTTGATGTTAGCTTTTTATGATCACAATTGATCATGATTAGCTAAGTGTTGAAGATATTGTAGCTGTTAGAGTGTTCTAATCATCCAGTTCTAGTCCTTGTTGATTTTGAAGCTTAAAGGTTCATTAATGGTGATTATGGTGATAATAGCTGTTGATTGGTAGATTTAAATGCTAAGGTGGTGGTTTAGCATTGGTTAGAAAGATCACCGCTTCTCTACTCCCTCAACGGAGGCCTAAGCTAAAAGGTTTTGAGTTTCTGAGTTCTTGTTCCACTAAACAGCATTGCCTGCTCAATTCTTAGTGTAACTTTGTTTGCTTGTATGATCAAATGTGCTTAGATTGAATTTAAACTGAATGTTGGTGTTTGAGTAGCTTAAGTGTAGTTTGATACTTGTTCATTAGCTTAATACTTGTTCTTATTATCAGTATATCAGTCATTTTAGTTTACTAGTTTAATTTGAGTTCTAGCTTGTTAAACTGTTTGTTACTGGTTTCTTTACACCTCATTTTGCTTATCAAACTTACTCTGATACCAAATTTTAATCAGCTTAGCTAATTGCCTTGATTTCTTTCATAAAAGTTTTCTATAATTCAGTAAAGTGGTGTTTGGTACAAGCTTTCACTTTGTGTTCAAGTGTTGGAAATTGGTTAATTCTAGCTCACTTTCAGTCATTAAGTCATAACAAACAAAGTTTGGTAGTTTTTAAGTCAACACATAAGTCTAAAAGGCAATTGGCAACAAAAGAAGTTTGGGTCAGTCTTTGTTTAAAAAGTGTTCAGAGAAGTTCGTGAATTCAATTTATTGGCATTTCTTCATTAGTTGATGAAATTCCTTCAAACCAGCTTCTAAACATCATCCAACATCTGAAGTTTAAGTGTGTAATAGGAATTTCTACAGTATCTCGATTTGAGTTAGGAATAAGCATTTGAATAAGCACCATAGCAATTGCAAGTTTCTGTGATTTTGAGCTAAATTGATTTCTCATACAAGCATTTCTACTTCATAAACTACTTGATTTTCTTTCACATTTGTGTTAAGAAAGTGTTCCTGAGTAGGTTTGAAATTTTCAGCTTTTTGAAAAAGTTGGTCAACGCTGGTCAAATAAGCCTGATTTTAGCTTATTTCCATTTTCCAAGTTCATTACTGGACCATTTTCAATTTTAAAAGACATTCCCTGCTTCTTATGGCTTGATTAATCAGTTTTGACAAGAAAATCTTATTGTGCATGTTCAGCTTATCAGTTTGCTTAATTTTGGCTTATTAGAATTTGCTTATTTGAGTTTTAATAAGTTTCAGACTTATTCCTTTTACAAGCCTATTTAATTCTTGACTTTAAGCTGTTTGCAAGTTATTAGAGCTTATTTGGTTCACTAGATTGCTTAAACGAGCTTATTACTTGTCTTAGCCCGTTTTTGATAATACTTTGCATTTAATTGCATTTTAGTCCCTCAATTGTGTAACTGTTTGCATTAGTAGCTAAACTTGCACTTAATTAGGGTTTGCACTAATTCAGTCCTTGTATTTTCAAAACTTCACAATTTCAGTTAGGCAGTTTTCAAATTAGTTACATTTTAGTTAAATGTTAGTTACATTTGTATAATTAGTCCTTGTAGTTTCTAGAATTTACATTTCAAGCACATTAGTTTCTAGAATTTACATTTTCAGTCCTTTAATTTCATAGTTTTACATTTTTGTCCTTATTTGACTAAAAAATTTGGTATTTGACTATTTGTTTTACGGATACGTAGTTAATATTTTGCATTTTTCACTTGATTGTTCAATTAGACATAGAAAAGCCAAATAACCTTACCAACCAAAAACGATTATAAACGCGATTTTGTTAGGACTTTCAATTGGTTAAGAACTGAGAAAATGAACTTCAATTATACACAATTTCAGTGCACTACCTACTAACTAACTTGAGAGGGAGGAGGAAAAGAAATCTCAAATTAGAAGTAAGTATTTGCTAAGTATGTCCAAAGAGTGTGTGTTGACAATATCAAAGTTCAATTGGTGGAATAAAGGAAGAAAAGAAACATCCAAACCAATAAAAAATGATTAAAATGTTAAGGGGTTAAAATTTATAATTTATGGAATCATCCATAATTAATTGTAAGTTTTAACCATGATCAACTCTTTAACAAATGTGTGAAAAAGAATTAGCGGGAAAGATAACACACATAACATTCATATTACACAAATATGAAAGAACATACAAGAGAAATATTCATACACACAATATGAATATTTAAAGAAAAAAATATTGAAAATAAACCACAAAGCATAAACTACTTAATAGTGATAATTTTCCAAGATTGCTTAAGTTTTATTGACTCAAACAACTAAAGTACAACATGTGACTTAGTTGGAAAAGAAAGACGACGAAGCATCATTCAAAGTTTTGTTCACGGGAACGAAAACTTTGAGAGGAGGTGGAGTGAGGAGGAATTCAAGGAAATTTAGCTTGTCATAAATATGAGCAAGTTCAATTTGTTGAAACCGACAACAAGCACACGAGGAACCATGATGCAAAACAAAGTCGTTAGATGGGGGAGGTACATCAAAATGAGAGTTTGGTGGAGAGGGAGATGATGGATAAGAGATGTTTTCACAATGCCTAGTAAGATTTGGGAAAGAAGATAGGTCATTGAGTTGTGGAGAGTTGAAAGGTTTAGGTGGTGGTTGAAGAATTTCATTTTCTCTGGTAATTGGATTTATAGAGTAAGTCTCATTTCAATATTTAATCGGAGAGAAAGAAGAATTCTTGGAGGATTTGGGAGAAGAGGAATCATGAGGATTATTTTTATTCTTGATCCAAACTGGTCGAACCGAGATTTTCGGTTTCTTTGAAAGCTTTGAAGAAGAAGCTTTAGGTTGAGAAGATTGTGACAAAGATATGTCAAGGTTAGGAAAGGAAGAGTTAGGCATTATGAGGGAAGATGAGAAGAACTCCCAAAAGAGAAGAATTTAAAGAAAGTAGACAAGGCAAAGATTTGAAATGAAAACAAAAGGTTTTAGGGAATGTTTAGCCAAATTGAGTAAACAAATAATCTTAATCAAGAGAGTGGTCAAAGAAGAAAGACCAAAAGTAAGCCAAAAGTGGCTTTGCTGCCCGCGGTTCCTTAAAGGAACCCGCGGTTCCATATCGATATGGAGCCACCGACTAGCTAAAGAGCCGCGTACAGTGAGCGTTAAACCATGATTTTCAAAAGTTTTGAAGAAAAATAAGACTTTTTCAAAAATTTGCAAATCTTGGATTTTTACCTATTTTAGCACTAGAGTATGCTAGGGTTGCACAAAAGCAACACATTCAAAAAGAATGTCTTGACAAAGGGTGACAAAATATATAGATAACATTTTGATCCAACTTTAAGTCAAGTTTTTAGAGGTTGTGATAGATTTAGGTTCAATTTTAAATAAATTAAAGTTGATTAATGTGACCACATAGGTTAAAACACATAAAACTAAATCCATAGAACATCTTCGTGAAAAACTCATGAAGGAAAGGAAATACAAGAAAAGAAATAACAACCACCTAATACAAAGTTAGCTTAAACTAGGTCTTGAAAGCATATTCTTCTTTGGCTTGACCTTCTTTAAAGATTTTGATTTTGAATATCATCATTTATCTCCTAGGAGGAGGAGGCTTGGAGAACAAGGTAAGCAAGAAATCATGCAACCTCCTATGAAGACCAAGCATCTCCAACCTTAGGTTTTGAATGATGTAGTTGTTATAGAGACAACATGGGCAATTAGCACCATGAGATTCTAGAAAACCAAAGAAGTAAGGATCACCCATGAAGTGAGGAATAGGAATGCCCAAAATGGGAGCATTAGTGTTTGAGGGATGAGGAGGTGATGGAGGCATAGTGTCCAAGGGTGATATGGGTGAATTTGATGGAGTGAAAAGAGAGGTAACCAAAGGCTCAAGGACAAAGGGAATGCTTTGTAGAGGTTGAGGTTGAGTATTCCCATCCAAGAGAGGACTAGGAGTGAAGGGTGGGGACAACTCATTCATTCTTGATTGGAATGAGGAAGAGGTAGAACCATGTGAATGGTTAGTACCATGAGTTGAGTTGGTATTGCATGGAGCAAGGGGTGGTGAAGGTGATGATGAGATGAGAATAAGAGAAATCTCATTTTTTGGAGTGTGAAAAGATGAAGGACCAAGCTTAGGTAACTTAATCTTGATCTTAAGGCTTCTTTTGGAAGAGGAAGTTTTGGAAGAGTTGAATGTTCTAATTTTTTTTGGTAAAGGGTTGCCCTGGTAAATATATTAACCAAAAAAGCGTGGAAGTACAAAGGAATGTGGCTGACATACCACATTAACCGCAAGCTACATGCAATGTGACAATCCGTCAATTTATGGTTGATATTTTTATTCTCAAGTATTATTTAAAAACATTATTTTAATGTTATATTATGAACTCACTTATTTTTGGGAAGAAATTTGGATTTACGTCTTGAAGTAGCATCGATTACGTCTAAACCGGAGGATTCTACGTTACGTGCTTACGTTTACATACACCGTTTTGGTGACAGTCCGACATTTCAGAAAATAAATTTGTCCGTGAATATTATTTTGAGATTTTAAATTTGTGTTGGTTCATAAACTCACAAATTTACGAGAAGAGATTAGGACTTACGACTATAAATTAACGTCCTTTACGACTAAACCGGAAATCTTAGGATTACGTATTTACGTTTTTGAACTCCGTTTTTGATGAGACAATTTTTATTAGATTCGTTTCGTGCCGTTGATTCAAAATTTATAAAAACATTTTTCGTAAAACGACCCGAGGGCACGTAAATCGAGAAAACTAGAATCGAGGAGTACCCGTAAAATAGTGGAGATGAGACAAGTGGGACACTTGTCCCACCCCCACTTATAACCGGCCATAATAAGCCACAAAAACAAGTGAGTTGTCAAACTTGTAGTAAACAAGCTAACACATGTTAGCTAAGCTTAACATGTAAGCTACCAACACCAAAACCACTCCACCACAAACCATTTGTTCACTTTCATACTTGCAATACCACCAAAAACTCACAACTCTCTCTAAAATTCGTCCACCACCACCACTAAACACCCTATTTGATCTATTTTAGCCACAAAATCATGTGTTATTCATACACATGATGATGCTCCTTTGAAGCCTTGAAGATTGGAGGTGATTCTAAAATCCAAAATGGTGATTTGGTGATGTTCAAGGGCTGATTTCTACAAGAAGTTTATAAGTATTGGTGGTCTTAAAAGTTGGTGTTGATCTATCACAAGTTTTTCCATCAAAATCCAAGCCTTGATCATAAACTACTTAATCTTGGTGGTATAAAGATTGTTCTTCCTATCCTCTTGTTATTTTGATTATGTAATCTTGTAATTTCTTTATTTATGTATATGTATATGATGATGAATGATGATTAAAAATATTATGTGGGGATTTGGTGTTGATAGATTTGATAAACATGGTTAAAAAGATAGAAAACCATAGGTAAAAAGGTTAAATTCTTGCTTATAAAGTTGGCTGTATAAAAACAATAAATAAACAAATGATAAACTGATAAAATGGCATGGTGGAATCAATTTACAGTAAGTATTAGATGTCATACACATGTGAGAGTTGGCCATGCAATGGAATCATCAAAATGAGTGAGATATGATGAAAATAAAATTAGTATACCAATCTGAATAGTCTGTTTTATAGGGACTGTTAAGGATACTTAGACATGGATTGAGCAGTAGCTATAACTAACTTATTTGTAGCACATAATATTAAGTTTATTTCATCCAAAAATGAGCTTCTATCTCTATATAGAACTCAAGATATGATAAAAATGGTGAAAGTGAAACTAAAATTCAGATTTTGTGAAATTAAAGTTTAATAGTATTATATAAGCACTCAAATAATATAGTATAAAATGTGAAATTTGAAACCCACTAACTTATATATTTCATTTATATAAATATGTATAAGGATAAATAAATGGACATTATATAAAAATGCTAGTTTGGTAAGTTTTATAAGCTATAAAAACTATAAACATGATTCTTACGTCTTTTCGGCTAGTACCATAAAATTAACGTTTTTCGTCAATTAAAACTTAGACGATCGGACCCGTCTAATGTAAACTTTTTAAAAGTCATATAATGATATATAAATACTTAATACAAGTAAAAACCGATAAAAATCGAACTAAATAACATATGGACATTAACGGGCTAAGTTAGCATTATTAGACTAATAATCCAACTAAATGGGCTAAACACTTATAAATTTACTTATTGGGCTTAACCCACTTGGGCCCAACATGTAAAGTATAATATTGATAATAAAAGTATAAAATGGATTAATACAAGTTAATGGACTTATAATAGGCTTATTGGACCTAAAACATGTAAATAGATAAAACTAGTAAACTAGTATAAAAGTTATCAACACATAACACTAAAATGAGTAAATGAGAATGTATAAACCCACTTGATCATCATCATATATATAAAATCATCATATGTATACATAATTGTTATTTTATAAAGTCATTGGACAAGAGTCTAAGACAAGTATTATTTGTCTAGGTTTCCGTGATTGAAGCACGTACCGTACATCCGAATTGCCGATAACCCGCTTTCCCACATCAACGTGAGTTCATAGCCTCGCACTCTTTTTAAATGTTTTTATGAAATGTTTTATAAACCCGCGAGGGAGATAACATGTTAGTTTTGATAAAATAGGACACCATTTGTCTCGATTGTTTGTTTATTGATTTGGACCGAATGATGGTATGACCTGATGTATGATTATATGACCCGATAGATGAAATGAAATGAATTATTAAAGTTAGGTTATGTCACTAAAAGTCCCATTAGCATGAATTGTGAACTACCGAGATTTGGTAGACGCTTATGCATATAATAGTACTATTTGGGGACGATCACCCCAGTTCGCGCCTTGACGGTTGATCCCGTCGTGCCACATTGATTGGTAAGCGAATTTATGTATGAGAATATTTACACAAGCGTTATTATTGTGACGACACGCTAATTTAGATGGGCAAATGATTGTCGGGTTAGCTACCCGTTGTTTGTTGTAGTAAGGTAACAATGTCATGCGGCTTATAATAATCCAATTAACAAAATACTGTTATATGCACTGAATTACAATGAATTGCCTGACTAGCAATACGGGGTCTTATTATTGATTTTATGTTCGTGTTTTGGTTTTTCGTAACCATATTCATATAACGGTTTTTATTTAACTCTATACAACGTTATAAAACGTATTGTATGATGTTTTTAACGACAATGGTTCGTATAATGATTTTGAAGGCAAAAGCCTATATTATAATTTTTGATAAGGATTTGTATAAAATGACTGTGGCTATTTTATGGCCTATAACAAAGATTGGTACAAAATGATTTTCGGTAATAGTTTTATACCGATGTTATATTGATGGATTTCATTAAACTCTATGAATTCACTCGGCGTTATCGCTGACCTTTTCTTTTAACATGTTTTATCTCAGGTACTTGAAGGTAATTCTCGGGAAGACAACAAGAATTCATGGCCCGCACTTAAATAATAATTTCCATTCAAATACTTTGTAAAACTTGTATGAAATACTATGACTTGGGACCTATGTAAATTTGATATTTATGAATGGAAATGCTTTATTATTAAACGACGCGATTCTTAAGCGTTGTCTATGATGTGAGTAATGTGCTATCCCGTAACACCAACGAGTCTTCCGCTGTATTGAATTGTGTAAATTTGGGGGTGTTACATGCAACTTTTTAACAAATGGTTATGAAACACCAAGATCTAATACTAATACATACATCTACTATTAGACATAAATGAAACATTAGCACAAACCAACAAGAAAAAATCTTGAAACCACGCGACCAATTCTTCATTCCAACAACAACATAATGGAAGCAATGGATCCAAGTATGGCCGCCTCCTTAAAAAACCTTTACGAGAAAAACCCATGGGAAAAACCCCGCAAAAGGAAAAAGAGTACGACCCTTGCCCGGCACTTCCATCATGATCAATACTCACCTTAGGGATCTTCCAGTCTTCGAGAATCACTAGAGACGCCGAAGAAATCTTCTTGAATTTAAAAGTAAGTAGCTTAAGATGAACCGTGTCACAGATAGAGCTCACGAGCTTAGCTACCGTAAAAAACTTCTTGTTAAAAAGCCTATTATTTCGCTCTCTCCAAAGAAAGTAAACCGAAGCCGCTAGAACAACCCGAGCAATGATACTAAAAACCGTGCATACCTTAGCTAAGGGTCTAATAAACACCAAAATATCAGTCATACGAGGATAAATATTTTGCATACCACACCTATCTCGCAATTGTAACCAAACCTGCGTAGAATAAGGACATTCAAAGAAGAGATGATTATGCGAGTCAGGAACCTGATTACACAAAGGGCACTTAAGCGAAGATAGATCAACATTAGGGCCAACATCCCATTGCTTAAGGCGATCTTGCGTCTTCAATTTCTGCTTCATAACTAACCACATATGAAGCGCATGTCTAGGAACACAATGCGGAAATCAAACAACATGAAACCAATCAACATTATTATCCCTCATTCGTATAGACTCCCACGCAACAGCCACAGAAAATGGCCGATTAATACCATTATTGTCCCGTCAAACCATACTACCACTACGGTTATCACAAAGCATTGGGACTGGAATAGAAACAATATTCGGGAATCGATCATACCAATCCAACGACCATCTCCAAGCTCCATTCAGAATTAAATCCCTTACCTTGTCCGAAATAGTATCCTGAATCGGGCATTCAGTAGCCCATTTATTAAACCACATAGAAGTATCTCTACCATCATGAATTTGGCGCAAAAAAATCGGACGAATCATGATCCTTAATTGAAGAAGCTTATGCCAACACCAACTCACATCACCAATACATGGAACGTCCCAGAAACTTCTATCTTTCAATTTATAATCATAAATCCAACGCACCCATAGAGAATCTCTTTTAGACAGAATACTCCATACATGCGACGTCATTAAAGCAGCATTAAAATCATCAAGTCTACGTATACCAAGTCCACCTTCATTAAGGGCCTTACAGATAGTGTTTCAGACGACTTTGGCTTTACCCCGCTTCATCTCTCCTTGACACCATAGAAAACCATACATAATCTGTTCAAGATCATTAATAATTCTAACAGGAAGTATAAAGACAGACGCCCAATAAATATGCATAGGCGAAAGAACATAACGAATAAGTTGCACTCTCCCTGCAAGAGAAAGAAACTTACTATGCCAGTCATTAACCCTATTTTCAAGCTTTTCAACCAAAATTTTGCAGTCACAATACCAAAGCCTAGAAGAAATAAAGGGGAACACCAAGGTACCTTACCGATAATGTTCCTTCAGTAAATGGCATGATATTAAGAATACGAGATTTAATCCCACTAGGAACATTACAAAAATAAGTTGTACTCTTAGGAATACTAGGCACCATCCCGGAAACATTCTTGAACTCAAGAGTTAAATGTTCTAGTAGACACCATGGTTGTGTGTTTAGGTTTAGAGAAAAGTTGAAGGGATGAAGAACACAATCAACAAGAGAGGGTTTAAGAAGATAAGGGAATGATCCAAACTAGTAATGGGTTAAAATCATTTTAGGTGAATAATGAAATTAGGTAGCCTAGTTTAGGAAAGTGTAGGTTTTTGCAAAAAAATTATCAAAGTTTACACAGATTAAGGAAAACAGTGTAAAGCAAAGATTCTGTCAAAATAGTGGCTTGCGGTTCCTTATGTAGGGCTGTGGTTCGATATGGATAAAGAACCGCGGGGAAGATAAAGAACCGCCACCAGGGGGTTCAGAAAAGGGCACTTCTTGAAACATTTGCTAGCCCAGATTTTATACCAAGCTTTATCAAGCCAAAGTGAACTATAAATCAAAATCTATGAAGCTAACAAACACATAATATGCACAAAGTTATGTAAATCTAAAGATCGATTACATATGCAATTAGGATAAAAATACTAAGTAATCCAAACATAAAGTATTAGTTAACAAACATAACATCCTAGAAATAAAAAGAGAGTAAGGAAATATTGTTCAACAATTCAAACATGTTCACAAACATGTTAACGTTGATAAACCACAACTTCATTTCTTCTTTTTGCCAAATCCCTTGATCAATTTGGTTATGCTCTTGAACGATCCTCTTGACTCCACTTGATGATCATACAACTCACCTTGGGTTTTAAGATTATCTCGGTAGACATCCTCAAGTCCAAAGTTCTCCGGAAGTCCACTAGTAGCATAGTGAGGAGGAGGGATGATTCCATCTAACCCGTCCATGAAAGTGTCCATGGATGGGTGGGATTCACTCGAAGAGCCAACATGAGCACTAGTGCCTACGCTACCACCATCACATGGTGACATATCAAAGTCCTCATCATCAGACTCTTCTGGACCGGTTTCTCGAACCTTGATCACTTCTAGGCTTTCGTAGTTGTACCCTTTGAATGGGTAGCATAACACGTTCGACCGAACGAAAGCGAGAAATGTTGATGTTGGGATAGTCTTCACCAACCTTCTTAAGAAGGCGAGTAAGGAGCATGGCATAGGGAAGATTTGTTTTAGGTTTGAAAAGAGCATAAGTGATTCGTCGAGCGATAAAATATGCGAGATTGTACTTAACTTTGGTAGTGATGCAACATAACATGTGCGCCATACACGTCGAAATATGATCCTAGTTTCCACCAAGACAAAACACATTTTCCCTAAGTATGTCGGCCCAACGGACCCTACAATCATTAAGGCCGCTTAAGAGAACCTCATAGCGTTTTACCTGATGCTTGGTAGAGTGGAGGCTTCTTACAACGTTTCCTCTACGCTCTTTTCAAATGATATCAAGAATGAAGTCAAGGTCAATCTCTTCATTTTCATCTGGAGCACAGCCGAATGGTTCAAGAAGATAATCAGGTTTCCATTTATTAGTAAATCGACAAGTGCCCCTAAATGGAACACGAAGAGCTTGACCAAAGTCTTCAAGAGAGAGTTTAATGAGTCGACCTTAAAGAATGAAGAACTCCATCTTCATCATAAACAAGAGAATATGTGCTAAAGAACTCGAAGAAAAATTCGGGATATATATCCTCCTTGATGTCCAACAAAAAGTCAAACCCGATTTGTCGGAACATCGATCGAGTATATATATAGCCGTCAATTTCCTCTTATACAACTCTACCCTCGTGAAAGCAACGGTTTTGGAGTGAGGAGTAGGTGTTTGCAAGTTGAGGGGAAGGACACATTTCATATAGATATGGCATATATTGTTTAGTGTGTTGGTGATCTTGTTGATATTTCGAAGGCATGATTAGTACCTAAATAAGAACATAAATATTTCCCCAATCACTCATTTGTTACATATAAACCATAAAATCAAAAAGATGAGAATGTGTTTCATCAATCTCTTGACAAACAAAGGATTAATCCTTATCATTCTCATGTTCACAATGTTCCTAGTTCATCATTGACAATGACACATTAACCATGTAAGATCAACAATGAACTTGAACATTGGTTTTTCAAAACAAGGTTTTTAGGTAAGCATTTAACAATGCCATTACCAACTTGTTCATGGGTTCATATCAATTCCATCAATTAACCAAAATTATTTAGTCAAAATTCGGATTGTTCTACAAGTGGGTTTTAGTGAAATCTCAATGAATATGAACCTAAGGAATCATAGCAAGAATACTATGTCAACTCTTTTCTTAGTAAGGTTCTAATTCAATGTCAATTTAAAAAATCCCCAATTATGAATGTATGAAGCCTAGAACAAATTAGATGAAATTGAAAGAAATAACTTACAATTAATTGATCTTGAATGAAGGATGAGTGAAACCCACAAATTGAAATCAATTAATCTTGAGTAATTGAAGGTTTTGGAAAATCAACAATGGTGGAAAAGGGAAGAAACCCGTCGCTATGTTAGAGAAGAGAGAGAGAAGGAATGTTTGAAAAAATGATTTTTAATAAAACTGGCACTTTTGTCGCAAACACTGGCCGCGGTTCCTTATCGATATGGAACCGCCTACAGTGGCGAGTTTTAATCAAGGAAAACCAAAGGAATTTTTCAAAACCAAATTTTTCTAAAATCCTAAAAATATGTCTTAAGCCTTTAGGAAATCATTAGTCCACCACAACACTAGGTAATAATGCCTTAATGAAGGATTACAAGTTGAATCGAGATAGGAAAAGACCGAAACGGACAAACGACTACTCGTTGCAAGGAAGAAAAGTGGAGAGAAGTCAAGAGTAAATCAAGACCAAGAACATTGCTCAAGAGACAAATGACATTCTTAAAATCAAGGAGACGAAGAGCTTGTGTCATATATAGTGGTTTAAGACGTACCTTTCTGGCGAAAGTTTAAACAGCTTTGGTAATGAACTATACCAAGCAATTTTGATGCATAGAATAAAATCAATTTCAAGAGTAGTTTTACTCTATTTTAAAATGTGAGCAAAGTATATATTCACTTTCTCTCCCACATGATCGGATAATTATTACTAGGATTTACAATAACAATATCCTTGGAATATTTCAATTCCAAATGTGTAAAATCCAACTACAACTTAGTGAAGTAGTTTGGTATCTCAAGGGATTCATCAATCATCCTAGAGATGAGCTTAATTGCACAAGTTACACATGATATTGGGCTTACTAACCGTAAGAGTACAAACCATGGAAATCATGCTTGATACTTTAAGCTTCTACTAACTCATTTACATCTCCATAGTGAGTCAAGTATCCAAGCAATGAAGGTTTGAGAGGAAAAAGGAAATAATCACAAACCACAAACAAATGTCAAGGCAAGGAATCCAAGAACAAGCATACAGTCAATTAATGATCAAAAGAATGATCAATAGGGCGTATGGAAGAACGAAAAAGTACCTTTGCCACAAATTGCATTCCAAGTTTTCAAGGAACCAATGAAAAGCCCAACCATGACAAAAGTGACTACTAAGTCTTCAAGGACTAGAATCACTCCCATCCATCTTGATATCATCATTCAGTGATGTTGGAAATCAAAGAAGTTGAGTCTTCTACAAGTGTAAGTAACTCAATCAACAATCAATTAAACGATTGATCTTCATGAGTACCTACACATAACAAGATGCAAACTAGTTGATACATTTCAAGAGTAAATCTAAAATGCATAAATACTACTAATCTAAATGAGATGCAATATTACCAATTAAAAGGCCTATTTTCAATAAAAGATAGTTTTGACCAAAGAAAAACCTTAGTACAACTTAACCTTCTAATTTGAGGAGACCATGGATCGATCCAAGTTTTAAAGTACAATATACTTCAAAGATCTTGTGTCACCATCGCTCTGATACCAATTGTAGAAACTAGAAGAGGGGGATTGAATAGTTTCCTTCGGTTTATCTCCTAATTATTATTCCTTTCAATTTTTTGGTAAAAAGGAAACAACCTCGGTAAAATATATTAACCAAAAAAATCAGTTAAGTACAAATGGAATGTGGCTGAAGTACCACATTAACCTCAAGCCAAAAGCTTGAACATCAAAGTCACATGACATACCATGCAACTAAAAACTAAATAATATAAATCCAATCACCCATATTGGATAAAACCACCTACAAATACACGGATGAAAAATAAACATTATCATTTGAGCATAATATCATCCGAAATGTTCCACCTCTTATATAACCGGGATCCAACGTTCGTGTTCTTGAAGCGACATGACATAAGTCTAGCACGAACACACGCCACAATGCAATTAACAAGCTGATTAACCGACCTCTTTGACACCTTAAATAACCGGCAATTCAGCTCCTGCCACATAAAATAAACACAATCCGCGAGGACAAGTTTGGAGAGCATACACTTAGAAGTCTTCCTATTGGCCACCGGTTCCAGGTTGGAAACAAACACATATAGTGATGTATTAAAGGCCACCTCCGCCAAAGCAAATATAGCCCTCCAAACCTGAGAAGAAAACTTACATTCAAAAAAGAGATGATCATGGGAGTCGGACTGAATATCCCACAACGGACACATCCCACTTAACGTTAGAGAAACAGTCCATGCACGCAACATGTCCTGGGTTTTAAGACACCTGAGCATAACAAGCCACAAAATAACCGCATGCCGTGGAATACAAGGAGGAAACCACACCACCGGCGCCCACAAAACACTATCAGCTCTCGGCCTAAGATCTTGCCAAGCGTTCCAAACACTAAACGTGGTTTCAATACCCGACCTAGAACGCCAAACCAGCTTATCCTCCGCCAACAAAGTAGGGACGGTAATATTCATAACAAAGGGATATTTGCGCTGAAGATGGTCCGGCCAATGTAAGGTCCCATTTACTAAAACTCGGCTAACCTTAGAATCTGAATGCAGACCCGATGTGTACATATCGCGATGTGTAATAGAATTAGCTAACGGACTATCATCACACCATTTATCAAACCAAACCGAAGTCTTCGATCCGTCTCCTATTTTATGCCAAATAAAGTCACGAACAATAGGACGAAGCTGAAGAAGTTTCCGCCAACTCCAAGTCATATTCCCACGAACATGCATACTCCAAAAACTCCGATCCTTGAGCTTATAGCAATAAATCCATTTAACCCATAATGATTCCTTCAAGATTAAGAGTTTCCAAATGTGGGAAACCATAAGAGCTTTGTTAAAATCACCCAAACGACGAATACCAAGACCGCCCTCGGATTTAGGAAGACACACATTATCCCAAGCGACTTTAGCCTTACCCCTACCAAGAACACCATGACACCACAAAAAACCCCTCATACGCTGCTCAATCGCCAATACAATACGACTGGGAATAATAAACATCAAAGCCCAATACACATTCAACGAAGCAAGGACCGATTGAATCAATTGTTCTCGGCAATGGACAACGACTTATTCTTCCAATCATTGATGGGAGCATCAACCTTTTCAAGTGATTCCTTACAGTCACTATAAATAAGACGAGTAGAAATCAGAGGGACTCCAAGATATTTAACCGGTAACATTCCTTCATCAAAGGGTAAAATCTGAAGAATAGCAAGCTTAACATGATTCAAAACATTACAAAAATAAGCAGTACTCTTTGGAAGACTAGGAGCTAAACCAGAAATACCCTTAAATTCCTCCAAAGCCTCCTTAACAATAAGAGTAGAACCCGCATCACCATGAGCAAAAATGAAAAGGTCATCAGCAAAACACAAATTGATTAATTTCAAATGCGAACAATACCGATGATACGTAAAACGATCCTCCTCCTCCACTTTCCTATGAAGAATGAGAGTCAAGATTTCCATGATCAAAGTAAATAGATACGGAGATAAAGGATCCCCTTGACGAAGACCACGTTTACCCTTAAAGAAGCCATGAATAGAACCATTAAGGCAAATAGAATAAGAATTCGACGTAACACATTCCATAATCCACATGATCATCTTCTCATGAAACCCAAAACCACGAAGAACATTACGAAGAAATTCCCAATCCACCGTATCATAAGCTTTTTGGATATCCACCTTAAAGGCACATCTAGGGGTACCCCGATCCAAGTTAAAATTATGCATAAGCTCCTGGGTCAACAAAATATTATCAGAGATACTTCTACCTGGAACAAAGGCAGATTGATTAGGGATAACCAATAACACCAAACTATCCTTAATACGATTAGCAATAATTTTACTAATACATTTAAAGAGAACGTTGCAGCAAGAGATTGGACGAAAATCCGTCACACGCACAGGATTTTTAACCTTAGGAATGAGGGCAATAAGAGTATGATTAAGCTCCCGAAGGAGTTTACCATTAGAAACAAATTCCTTCACAGCCCTAATAACATCGTCACAATAATATCCCATGCATTTTTAAAAAAAGCAGAAGTATATCCATCCGGCCCCGGTGATTTGTCATCATCCATAGAGAACGTAGCAGATTTAACCTCCTGATCAGTAATCGGACACACCATATTTAAGGCCTGATTGTCATCCAATTTAACGCGAAACAAAGGATCAAGATTCATAGCAGTAGTAGTACCAGCCTGCCCAATGAATACTTCATAATGTATAAAAAAGATATTGGGAACCTGTTCATTGGCATACACAATCCCATCAGCAGCCGTCACCACATTGATACGATTACGAGACATCCTCCCTTTAACTGCTTTATGAAAAAAAGACGTGTTAGAATCACCCTCACGCAACCATGTAACCTTAGCTTTCTGCCTTAAAAAATCGCTCCTCCATAATGAAAGCCTCCTTAAAAGCCAACACATATCGTGCTTCCTCAACCCTAAGAACAACATTGAAAGGATCAAGATACGACGCCTCCTGCACCATATCCAACTCTGTCCGAAGAAAGATCACGTTCTTATGAAGGTTACCCCGATCATACAGCAACTTGTGAATAGGATTCTTAAGCGCCTTAAGCTTGTGGACCACCTGATACATGAAAAAACCACTGATTTGGTTCTCCCAAACCTTTTGAACAGTCCCATGAAAGTTGGCATGCTGCGTCAGAAAGTTGGGAAATTTGAAAGGAGAATGTTTGGCCCTAATCGCAGCAGGTATATTAAGGACCACAGGTGTATGATCCGACAGCCTATACGGTTTAATGCAGGAAAAAGCCCCACAGAAAACATCACAGAACTAAATATTACCAATGATACGGTCAATCTTCTTCAATAAACCATCTTGACCCGTGGGCTTTTGGTTCCAAGTATAATGTAAACCTGAATATTGAATGTCTTCCACCTCAATATCATTTAAGCATTCTTTGAACTCTCTCATAGAAATATCCAGCCTAGAGGTACTGACACTACTATCAGCAAGGTCTAACGCCGCATTGAAATCACCCAATAAACACCACGGCCTGCTACGTATAAAGAGAGCATGAAGACCGAGATCAGGCCAAAGCACCCGCCTATGAGTGTAATTATTGTGTGTATAAACGAAAGAACAAAATAGCTCTTTGTTTTCCATATTAAGCCAAATACGAGTATGCATGACTTGATCCGTTTGCGCAATCACAGTCACATCTACATCATTATGATTCCAACCTATGATAATACGAGTTCCCTTACTACAAAGATGACCATTGGACGTCCAATCCCAATGTTTAAAAACATACGAGCATAACTTAACAAGTTTAGAATCTACCACATGCGATTCAAGAATCGCACAAATAGAAAGGTTGTTTTCAGCAATCACTTGTCGAATTTCATCTTGCTTAGGGTCGAAATTCATACCCCTTATATTCCAGGCTGCCACACTAATCATGGGAACTCGATGCAGTGGGAGTGCTTGCCCACATATTATTATCAACACGTGTTGGCCCCTCAACAACCAATTACTCAATATCATCATCATCACTCAAGTTACAGGCCTCGTTTTTATCATTCCAAGCATCATCAGGGACCTCATCCAGCTTACTAAACGAATTCAGCAGCGACACAGCCCCTTACCATTCACAGTCTTGATTGGTGACTTCTTCTTCTAATCAGCTTTCAGACTTGGCTCCAAATGCACCGTCTCCTGCGAAGAGGTCTTAGAAGGACCCCCTTTCTCATGCCGATGATAAAAAAAAATAGGTGAAGATTTGTGAAAACGGATGCCACCAATCCGAGTAGGCGGAACATAAACCTTCTCTTTACCACGCTTGTGGTTAACTCCCTTGAAACCATCATCAACCACAATTGTAACAGACTAAACCTTAGGCTTCAAAGGACATTGCTCATTCGTATGATCGAAAATCAAGCATTGCTTACAACATGGCGGCTTCCATTCATATTCTACTTCAACTGTTTCAAGAGAATGCCCCAAACCATCCAGATTCGGAATAGCAACAACAACGGACTCCACTAACTCCTTATCAGCTGAAACCTCCACGAGAATTCTAGCATACGAACTCTTACCCCATGGGTCCAAGCACAAGCTACTAGTGTAGGAGTCAAACATAATTGGCCTACCTAACTGAGTAGCAATAAGATTGAGCCCTATTTCCGAATATGCCACAATTAGAATATCATGCAACTTCAACCAAACAGGAGCAACCTTAATATCATTTTTAAGAACCTTAACAGTTGGAGTCCAAATATTAAGCATAAGAGGAATGGATCGAATCAACCAAGGTCCATCACCCATAACACGTTCCATCCCCTCATGAGATACAAACTGAAAAAAGAAGAACCCATTCTTAAGCATAACACGTTCCAAACCATACTTTGCCCAGGTATTCTTCAAATAGTTCTCCACTAAAGGAAAAGGTAAACGCTTCCCAATAAAATACCCAAATAACGTGTTATCAAAATGGTTAGATACTTCCTTAACAGCCTCTAAAGGAAGTGCAACAGCAGCCCCAGACACTTGCTCCTCATTACGTACTTCTTTAGCCTGCACAAGCTTATTATTTTCAGACATACGCAAAATAGAAGCGAAGGAATGAACAAACTCATAAGTCTTCAACGTCTTGCCAGAATTCCCAATAGTCTCTGCCTTATCAAAAGCATTAATATCCTCTACTGGCTGAGATAAAGTACCACGAATGGGTTTATAGGCACCCAACAACGATTGCAATAACCTAGATCCACCACCAGTACCGTCAGTATTCGATACCTTGTGATTAAACGATTCCTCCAGTTCTCTCAAAACCCAAAAACCAAAAACAAACCAGCAATGGGACAGGAATTAGGGTTCACAACGAAACTCTAAAAAACAAACCCTAATCCCACTCACAGTATTAAAAGAATAAACAATACACATCACAATAAAATAATCGAAACCCTAAAAAACTCTACAGCGACACTAAACCCTAAAAACGCCAACTAAATCAAATCAATAAAACACGTCGAACAACTTAATGAGAATTCAGAGGCACAAGAGATTCATAAAGACCACCGGGACTAGCTGCTCATAGTGGAAATAAGGAGTGAAAAACACAAAGCCTATCATGCTCACTACACTAGCTGCGAATGATCTCCACAAATAACGTATATACACTAAATCAACGTTAAACGGTGAATGGTGATTATCAAAAAAGATTTAGACGGCATAAGGGGAAGAGTAAAGAAAATCGCCCATAGAGAGAGAGAGAAACTAGGGTTTTTTTTAAACTGTCGCATGCAAGAATTCTTTTCAATTAGGTGAGTAACAAAACTATCTTTTACTTGAAAGCTAGTTGCATAATGATTAGGTTCAATTCTAATGCATTAACAATAAGTAGTAAGTATAATGATAATGAAGGTAAGTAAGGAGTAAGGAAAGAACAACCTAGTAGGAAGACACCAAGATTTATAGTGGTTCAGCAACGAGGCTCTATCCTCATTCCTACTCCACTCATCGAGTACACCTACTCGAGATTTCCACTATATCCAAAAGCTCCCTTCTTGGCGGAGAAAACCTTACAACGTCGCTTACATTATTTTCCGACACTAAGCTAAATGTCGAGACCTAATCTTAGGTAGGACCAATCTACACAACGTCGCCCACTTCACCATTTTACGACACAAGGCTAGATGTCGAGTTCTTATATAAAGATAGAACCAATATTCACAACATTGCCCACTTCACCATTTTCTGACACAAGGCTAGATGTCGAGTTCTAATCCAAAGCTAGAACCAATCTTCACGACTCTTCACTTTGAAGCTAAGTGAGAACTTCACACAACACAACTACACATCACTTTATAGTTTAGTGAGAACTCACAAGACACAACCACATCACTTTATAGTTTAGTGAGAACTAACACAACTTATTACAACTCAAATAAACATATCCAAGTACACACATGTAACTTGGATCTACACAACACAAATCCAAGCACACACATATGCAAAGGATTTACACAACTCTAATCCAAGTATTCACAAATAGCTTGGATGAACACAACTAGTCCAAGTATTCACAAATACATTGGATATACAGAAGACATAAATAAACAAATGATGAACATGACTAGATCTTTAGGAGAGGATGATCTTTTATCAAGGCTTCATCTTTAATCACATCACAAGTGTGTGAGTGATCTTCTCTTTAAACAAGGTAAAGAAGGACATCAAGAGGATAATCATGAGTAAACATACTTAACACATTAAGTGATCATTTACAAATGATTAGGATTAGAAAGGAGAAAGAAGGCTGAAAGAGATGTCCAAAAAGGGTTATTGAAGATGTAGATTTGATCCTCTATTTATAGAAGACAAAACCCAACGGCTAGCTGAGGGCGGTTCCTTATCTACCTAGGTGGTTCCTTATCGTTAGAGAACCGCGTAGGCACTTAAGGAAGCGCGGACGTGGACTCCGCTCCTTTTTGTCTTTTAGTGGATTTGAAATATCTGAGGTGGTTTAAACCTTCGAATGATATTCTTATGACATTTGGAATATGCCATATTAAAATTTAAATTTTCATTTTAATAAAACATTTTCTTAAAAATAAAGTTTATTAAAAATCTTATGTCTCATTTGACAAAAGTGAGTTTTAAGGCTAATCACTTTATGATCACTAAGCATGATTAAGATATGTTAGTGTAATGATTATTACCTTGATGATAGTGTTTGTTAGATAATTCGTTTTATGATTGTGTTTGACAGTAAATGTCTTTGTAATTTGTCGTGATGAAAACTAAGAAAGATTAGTTAGCACTAACAATGTTTTTAGGCATTGCTTTGCATTAACACTTATGTTTTACTTTAAATGCTTGAGCTATATATACATGCATGCCACGTCATCTAGTTATGGAGGTACCATAACCATAACATTGGAGGCACCAGTGTTATAACTTCCCCACGACGGAGTGATTGTGTAACACCCCCAAATTTATACAACTCAATACAGCGGAAGACTCGTTGGTGTTACAGGATAGCACATTACTCACATCATAGACAACGCATAAAAATCGCGTCGTTTATTAATAAAGCATTTCCATTCATAAATATTAAAGTTACATCGGTCCCAACTCATTACATTTCATACAAAGTTTTACAAAGTATTTGAACGGAAAATATTGTTTAAGTGCGGGCCATGAATTCTTGTTGTCTTCCCGAGAATTACCTTCAAGTACCTGAGATAAAACATGTTAAAAGAAAAGGTCAGCGATAACGCCGAGTGAATTCATAGAGTTTAATAAATTCCATCAATATAACTTTGGTATAAAATTAGTACCAAAAATCAATTCGTACAAATCATTGTAATAGGCCGTAAAATAGCCAAAATCATTTTATACAAATCTTTGTAATAGGCCATAAAATAGCCAAAGTCATTTTATACAATTCCTTATCGAAAATCATAATATAGGCATTTGCCTTAAAAATCATTATACGAGCCAATGTCGTAAAAACATCATACAATACGTCTTATGACGTTGTATGAAAATAAAAACCGTTATATGAGTATGGTTATGAAAACCAAAATACAAACATAATATCAATAGTATGACCCTGTATTGCTAGTCAGGCAATACATCGTAATTCGGAGCGTCTAGTATTATTTTGTTAATTTTTGGATTATTATAAGCCGCATGACATTGTTACCTTACTAAACCAACAACGGGTAGCTAACCCGATCCACAATTTTCCCATCTAAAGTAGCTTGTCGTCACAAAGGTCACGCTATGGAAATCTTCTCATACATAAATTCGCTTACCAATCAATGTGGCACGACGGGGATCAACCGTCAAGGCGCGAACTGGGGTGATCGTCCCCAAATAGTACTATTAAATGCATAAGCGTCTACCAACTCCCGGTAGTTCACAATTCATGCTAATGGGACTTTTAGTGACATAACCTAACTTTAATAATCCATTTTATTTCATCTATCGGGTCCATTAATCATTTATCGGGTCATACAATCGGGTCATTCAATCATTCGGGTCCAAAATCAATAAACAAACAATCAGGACAAGTGGTGTCCTATTTTATAAAACTAACATGTTATCTCCCTCGCGGGTTTATAGAACATTTATAAAAACATTTAAAAGAGTGCGAGGCTATGAACTCACCTTGATGTGGGAAGGCGGTTATCGGCGATTTGGATGTACGGTACGTGCTTCAATCACGGAAACCTAGACAAACAATACTCGTCTTAGACTCATGTCCAATGACTTTATAAAAATACCAATTATGTATACATATGATGATTATATATATATGATGATCAAGTGGGTTTACATATCCTCATTTACTCATTTTTGTGTTATGTGTCGATAACTTTTATACTAGTTTTCTCGTTTTACCTATTTACGTGTTTTAGGTCCAATAAGCCTATTATAAGTTCTTAACTTGTATTAATCCGTGTTATACTTACATTATCAGTATCTACACTTTACAAGTTGGGACTAAATGGGTTAAGCCCAATAAGTTCTTTTTACGAGTGTTCATCTTGTTTAGTCCAATTATTAGCCCAAGTATTAGTCCAATATGTTTACTTAGCTCGTTAATGCCCGTATGCCCTATAGTTTGGGTTTTATCGGTTTTTATTTGTTATACATGTCTATATATCAGTATATAAGTTTTATAATGTTTTCATTAGACGGGTCCAACCATCTAAGTTTTATTTAACAAAAACGTTAATTTTTACGGTATTAGCCGAAAAAGTCGTAAAAACAATGTTTATAGTTTTATAACTTATAAGTATTATTTCACTACCATTTATAAAAGTTATTCATTCATTTACCCTTTTACATATTTATATAAATAAGTTTTATAAGTTAGTGGGTTTTAATTTATAT
Organism: Glebionis coronaria; assembly: GCA_025667525.1. Lineage (NCBI taxonomy): Eukaryota > Viridiplantae > Streptophyta > Magnoliopsida > Asterales > Asteraceae > Glebionis > Glebionis coronaria. The sequence continues at coordinate 369,011,144 of CM046877.1, read as the reverse complement.
TTTATACTATTAAATTTTGAGTGCTTATATAATAGTATTATTCTTTAATTTCCAAAAATCTGATTTTTATCTTCACTTTCACCAAAACTGCCATATCTTGAGTTCTTTATGGAGATAGAAGCTCAAATTTTTATCACATAAACTAAATGATATGTGCTACATTTAACTCTTCTATAGCTACTGTTTAATCATCTTCTAAATATTTTCTAAAAATCGTCCAAAATAGTGATCTCAGATTTATACCTTAAACTTGTTTTGATCATATCTCACTCATTACTTTGATTCCATTGCATGGCCAACTCTCACATGTGTACAAGACCCATAGCTTACTGTAAATACATTCTACTTCATCATTTTATCAGTCCATAACATGTTTCTTTACTGTTTTATACATCCATGTAAATTAATCAAGATTTTAACCTTGTTTCTTATAGTTTTTCACCTTTTTAATCATATTTATCAACACCAAATCCCCACATAACATTTTTATCATCATATAATCATCATATACATATACAATAGGAAATAAAATACATGTTTACATAATCAAAATAATAAGAAGATGAGGAGGACAATCTTTATACCACCATGATGATGTAGGTTGATCAAAACATGGATTTTTGATGGAGATACTTGTGATGCACCAAGACCTTCTTCATGACCACCAATATTCATAATCACCTTGTGGAAAATCAGCCCTACTACTCCATGAAAACTCCTCCTTGGATGTTATAAGTACCACCAATCAATAGGGTTTCAAAGGGGCTTCAACATATGTGTAAATAACACATGATTTCATGGTTGATTTTGATCAAATTTGATGTTTAAGGGAGAAAATGGGACGACACATTGGGGAGGATGAGAGAATATGTGAGTTGTTTGCATGGTGAATAATGAGGAAATGGTTTGAGTTAGATGGTTTTGACTAGTGGAAGGCTTACTTAGTAAGCTAAGACAAGTGTAAGACTTGTGAGATAAACTTGACACCTCATGGGTGTTAAGTTGCTAGTGTTGGCCGGTTTTGGGGGTGGGACAAGTGTCCCACTTGTCTCATCCCCATTTATTTACGGGTACTCCTCGATTCTAGTTTCCTCGATTAGCGTGCCCTCGGGTCGTTTTACGAAAAACGTTTTTATAAATTATGAATCAACGTCACAAAACGAATCCAATAAAAATTGTCTCATCAAAAACGGAGTTCGAAAACGTAAATACGTAATCCTAAGGTTTCCGGTTTAGTCGTAAAGGACGTTAAAATAAAATCGTAAGTCCTAATCTCTTCTCGTAAATTTGTGAGTTTATGAACTAACACAAATTTAAAACTCCAAAATAATATTCACGGATAAATTTATTTTCTGAAATGTCGGACTGTCACCAAAGACGGTGTATGTAAACGTAAGTACGTAACGTTGAATCCTCCGGTTTAGACATAGTCGATGCTACTCCAAGACGTAAGTCCAAATTTCTTCCCAAATATATATGTGAGTTCATATTGTAACATTAAAATAATATTTTCAAATAAATATTGAGAATAAAATATCAATCATAAATTGACGGATTGTCACAGCATTTACCCCTAAACAGGATCTTTGTCCTCAAAGATCATCTTACCTTACTACTCGCTTCATATAGAGTTAAAGCCATGTGGGTATTTCCTCCACATTCGGTCTTTTCTCACAAGTGCAATTTTATTACAATACCCGAGTTCTATCAAACATTTCTACGGGAATAAGATCAGGCTTAATGTTGACTTACTTTCTCTATCCATGATGTTCACGGGTTTTTGATGAATGCAACTTTTCGCCGATCTAAGCTCTATTAAGAATAATCAGAATTTCACTTGATAGATATTCCATCAAGTGCGATTTACGAAACATAATTCACGCGGTTCTTGAAGTCCTAGAGTAGATCCAGCTTATATGCCTTTCAATCCCAACTTTTACATCATTTCAATGGTCCCATACAACGGGGACTTATATCCCATGATTTGTCAGATCATGAATTCATCTTTCCAAGGTTAAAAATTGTGGCATAACTTCACTACCCATTTGGCACTTCAAGATCTACATTTCACTCACATAACCTCTTGCCCACTACCGGCTGTCAATAATCAAATCCTAATTTCAATATTCATTTCAGATCTCGCGGGTCGGGTATTTTTGCAAGGATAGGTTCGCCATCATAGGAAACCTTAACCTAAGAGACATGTCCAACTCACAATGGGTGTATGTCGGGTGTCTTCATCTCAACTCTTGCTTACAGATGCTCTAAGATTTAGATCCTAACAAGATTAGATCTCGATCCTAATACGATAATTATCAATGATAATCTCTTCAAAGGAAAACGATTATACGGTTCATTACCAAAGGTCAATCATTCAAACACAAAACAGCACTTATATTACCTTGTATCGTTACTTTACCTCGTCCCTTCGATTTGGGGTGGTACATAGTACTCTCATCAAGGTTCGTTCTCAATGATTTCTGAGCAAATCTCTAGAAATTCGATGCGAAGCGAGGATCTTGATATAGATGATCGATACAGGCATGCTATGTTTACATAACTCTTTTGCATTTATCATTAACGAGAATGATATTAGCAGATTTGGTCAGTCTGTCGACGATGACCCAAATTGAATCAAATTCAGATGATGATCTTTGCAATAGCTAGACGTTTACTAATGTATGAGGCGATGTCTGCCTTCATAACTGTCATTAGTACAACTTATTCAAACAAGGATACTTTTAGTCAAAAATTACATACATATAATACTTATACTTACAAATTCCAACATAACTATATCTCATAATCCTCCATATTTAGGCAACCACAAGTGGCCTTTAAAACATTTAACGCTATCAATTTTAATGGTTCACATTAGCCGCGAACCGCTTTTTATTATCTATATTATCCTTTTTACGAACATCGTTTATTTTTACATTGTTCGGCACTTTATTTTGCACGTTCATTATTAAGAAATATATCCTAATTGGTTCTTTATTCTTTTTTTTTATATAATATGTCAGTATCTATATTCACTTCTCATGATGATGTAATTATCATGTCCACAATTCACTCAGATATTCTTTCTATATTATGCGTCAGTAATTACGTTCACCTTCCTGATGAAATAAATATCACAACCGTGTTTATTCAAAATTCTTTCTTCATATATTTTATGTTTCAGTTTCGTCTCAACTATCATTTTTATCAGTTTTTCTCAATCCGGCGTCTAAAACGTCGATGATTATTATATGTAAATTAACAATAATTATTTAATTTTCATGAAACGTAAACGTAAAGATTTTAAATTTCTTAGTCCATCCAATTATATAAAAATGTTCAAAATAATTTTTAATTAACAAGATTTTTGTTGATTTATTGAAAATATTTAATAAGATTCGCAGATATTCGAAAATCTTTGGTTATACTTTGGTCAAAATTTTCTTAGTTGAAAAGCAAAAATTGTAGTTTCAAATTCCAAGTTATGGTTTAAATGGTTTTCCTCAATCCTTCTTAGGTTGTCTTAAGGTATATACAAACATTTACCCCTAAACAGAAGTTTAGTTAAATGTTTTAGTTATAAGGGAATAATCCCTCAAAATCCTTTGTTAAAACATTTGTCAAAACTTATTTCCATTTTCTTTTTAGTATAACTCAAAGTTCTAAATTACTTCTAATTTTTGAAGAGTCAATTTATATTCCATTATCTATTAATCACACGGTTAAATCATGTAAAGGATTAAGTCTTTAATCACATGTTAAATATTTAAGACACATGTTTTCATTGTTTGGTTAATTCAGGGCAATCTATAAATAATTATTAACTTCATTCTTATTCTTATAAACAAACAAATGATCCCTAATGATCACAAGCATGAATTTATCAAATTACAACCTACACACGTGATTCACCAATTTTATGAATGCTACATGTGTATTAATCAATCCAAACGACATCACGTGAAACTCATAATGTTCATTACAAGTACCGGATGTAGTGATTGGAATAGATAATCTTTTTCGCAGATGTGAAGTTGATGATAAACATGCCGTGGATCAAATCTTTAAAACATACGCTAGAAACCTTGTAAATGATCGAACAAATATTCTATTTCGAGTTATGGATATCGTTTTCGATTGTTAATTTACTCAGTCACAGTAATCTATAAATATAAGGAATGATAACACCATAGCTCTTCATGATGACAGGCTTGGTAGAATAAAATCTTTCTCCGACAACTCTCTCAGTTGTACGGTATTTCCTTAAATTCAGATGGTGCTGACGTACAGTGCACAAGTCACAGGTGTAGCACCGGTAATATAATCAATACCAATTTCAACTTGCCTTAATGGCAAAAGTATAGGTAATTCATCAATAAATACTTACTAAGGTTTCAGATAACAGAAATATCTTTTAATAAATTCATATTAGGTTCCTTCTAGATAACAATGTCTATAACTAGTTCACAACCATTCACGATATAATTTCAAGTCTAAATGCAGGATAAAATCATCCATCAAGAATTATTTAGATCACTTTTGATAATCATCTTATCATTTAGGGGAATTCTACTCGAGTTCCCATCAATTAAGACAATGTCGTCATGTCCTAATCAATCAATCCATTCTACTGGCACTATTAACTTTCCAGTTTCGTCACCGTTGATAAAATGTGAACTTCTCAAAAGACTAATAATAATTCATAATCCTTCACAAATTCAAGGATATATGGAGACACAACTACTATTAAAAGATTAAGGTCAACACATAATCTACGCGACAGAATTTCAAATCAGATACAGACGAAAACACTTAACGAATATGAATATATTCCATGTTTTCATAATTTGACTACGCATTCGAAAGCACCTCGGATCGTTACCCAGGTCATTCAAATGAAACCAAATCAAAAGAAATGATAGGAACGTTGATACATCCAGTCGGGTATCAACACTTGGTAATCAGATACTTTTCCTAAGAATCTCACTACGGGAGAATTGGACAAGAAAGAATTGTCAATTGTCAGATAAGACCATTTCCACAGATGAGTAAATTCGACTCAGAAGAATAGACGCTACAGGCACATATGTAGGTGTCCCTAACATTATGTCCATATTTTTCACTTTTTGTAGATCTCATAAATGTAATCTTTCACAATCTTCAAAGAAAATGTAGTGTTTATTCATTAGTTTTATGGTGACTACTAATCAGCCTTGCATGGTCCATTCCAAATTGTATGTAGGCGCGCAACTATATACAATTTCAAGATTAACGATGCAATACTCAGTTCGTCAAAATTTTATCATCATGTTTATAATAAAAACATTTTCATGCTTAATTCTTAAATAAGAATCAAAAATAAATTTACAAATATTTTCTTTGTTATGAAAACAATTAAGTTTCCAAAGCGTCTTATAAATCTCACTTTGAGTAATCCTTATTGTGATGAAAATTAAATTTTCTCAAAGGATACCGTTTTAACTTTATAAAAATAATGTGTGATCTGCAAAAGAGTGATGAAGAGTTGTTCACCGAGAACTTAACTACAATATGATAGGAAATGAGCTTTAGCCAAATAATCATGAGGTTCATGACCTCGATGGCACTCGCGAAGAATGATTCACAACGTAACTCAATTCAAGATGAGTACTTGTTCAATGGTTGCATCACTAATGCGAGCATTAGGATGAAGCAATAAGAGATAGATAAAATCGATACATGTAGGATTTAGCAATCAAAGGTAGTCTTTTCATTAATCACAAACAAGTCAAAATTGTACCGTAACACATTACGCGTCACTATGTCATACAATTCTTAGAACTCATCCTACCAACTGATATCTCAGTTAAGTTAGGGATTTTTAAAAGATACCACAATGAATACTAATCTACAAGAGTCATTAGGTGTTCCACATGTCCCAGAAGATCCATCGGTCTCAATTCAGAAGAAGATTTCTTCAATTTATTTTTTGGACACTGGGCATCCTCGTTAGTGGACAATGGCCTAGGAACAACCCTTAACACGAATCAACAATCAATTAAAACCCTATAATTCAATCAAAAAACTTAACGACTTCTATTAATAATCTCATATTCCATATGGGTTAAATTTTACTTTATTCAAGTTTCAACCACTTTTATACTCAATTCGATATCCTACCTCATTTTCCAATACTTTCAATCTTATTCTTCGGCCTTGTAAAGGCAATGAAAGCTCAATATGATCAACACTTAATTTCCAATCCTATATCTCTTACAAAAACACTTATCAAATGAGTCTCTAGTATGAGATGGCTCATACATTCAACTAGACTTCTCGGAAAGGTATTAGTGGCATGAGGCTTTTGGGTACTGGTTCCAATAACAGCCTCAAGTGCAACATTCACCCTTTCGATTTTAATTTAAGAATTGGATGACAACGAATCAGATGACATCTTTCTAGGTGGTAACGTTTTTGTCAAACTTCACTCTATAAGGAAAGATTGTCATGACATCGATATCGGATTTAATCTCGCCAATTCTTTTTCAATATCACCATCAACTAATATCTATATTTCTACGAATATCAACCATTTGTTGGGATCATAAATATCCGCAACTTGGTTTAGATCTGGGATAGCTAGAATTCCTACGAGAATAGCTTCGATTAATTTACTAGGGGAGTTAGGGTTACTTGTGACAATCTACGTCGTATAAATACCTCGTATAAAAATCAAAATAATCATCAAACAATCATGTAATAAAATTACATCATATATATATAATCCAAGTTATATATTTATATATTAAAATAACACTTCTCAGTCTGGCCTTGTCGGTAACTCGGGAATTCTTCGGCACTGTTATAGTCAAAAGATTTTTAGACATTTTTAGAAAAATGTTTATAGTTAAAAGATTTTGAAATGTTTTATTCAAAACCTTGGTTTTAAAAATCTTTCGTTCTCTATAACGAGAGCTCTGGTACCAAACTGTAACACCCCCAAATTTATACAACTCAATACAGCGGAAGACTCGTTGGTGTTACGGGATAGCACATTACTCACATCATAGACAACGCATAAAAATCGCGTCGTTTATTAATAAAGCATTTCCATTCATAAATATCAAAGTTACATCGGTCCCAAGTCATTACATTTCATACAAAGTTTTACAAAGTATTTGAACGGAAAATATTGTTTAAGTGCGGGCCATGAATTCATGTTGTCTTCCCGAGAATTACCTTCAAGTACCTGAGATAAAACATGTTAAAAGAAAAGGTCAGCGATAACGCCGAGTGAATTCATAGAGTTTAATAAATTCCATCAATATAACTTTGGTATAAAAGTAGTACCAAAAATCAATTCGTACAAATCATTGTAATAGGCCGTAAAATAGCCAAAATCATTTTATACAAATCTTTGTATAGGCCATAAAATAGCCAAAGTCATTTTATACAATTCCTTATCGAAAATCATAATATAGGCATTTGCCTTAAAAATCATTATACGAGCCAATGTCGTAAAAACATCATACAATACGTCTTATGACGTTGTATGAAAATAAAAACCGTTATATGAGTATGGTTATGACAACCAAAATACAAACATAATATCAATAGTATGACCCTGTATTGCTAGTCAGGCAATACATCGTAATTCGGAGCGTCTAGTATTATTTTGTTAATTTTTGGATTATTATAAGCCGCATGACATTGTTACCTTACTAAACCAACAACGGGTAGCTAACCCGATCCACAATTTTCCCATCTAAAGTAGCGTGTCGTCACAAAGGTCACGCTATGGAAATCTTCTCATACATAAATTCGCTTACCAACCAATGTGGCACGACGGGGATCAACCGTCAAGGCGCGAACTGGGGTGATCGTCCCCAAATAGTACTATTAAATGCATAAGCGTCTACCAACTCCCGGTAGTTCACAGTTCATGCTAATGGGACTTTTAGTGACATAACTTAACTTTAATAATCCATTTTATTTCATCTATCGGGTCCATTAATCATTTATCGGGTCATACAATCGGGTCATTCAATCATTCGGGTCCAAAATCAATAAACAAACAATCGGGACAAGTGGTGTCCTATTTTATAAAACTAACATGTTATCTCCCTCGCGGGTTTATAAAACATTTATAAAAACATTTAAAAGAGTGCGAGGCTATGAGCTCACGCTGATGTGGGAAGGCGGTTATCGGCGATTTGGATGTACGGTACGTGCTTCAATCACGGAAACCTAGACAAACAATACTCGTCTTAGACTCATGTCCAATGACTTTATAAAAATACCAATTATGTATACATATGATAATTATATATATATGATGATCAAGTGGGTTTACATATCCTCATTTACTCATTTTTGTGTTATGTGTCGATAACTTTTATACTAGTTTTCTCGTTTTACCTATTTACGTGTTTTAGGTCCAATAAGCCTATTATAAGTTCTTAACTTGTATTAATCCGTGTTATACTTACATTATCAGTATCTACACTTTACAAGTTGGGCCTAAATGGGTTAAGCCCAATAAGTTCTTTTTACGAGTGTTCCTCTTGTTTAGTCCAATTATTAGCCCAAGTATTAGTCCAATATATTTACTTAGCTCGTTAATGCCCGTATGCCCTATAGTTTGGGTTTTATCGGTTTTTATTTGTTATACATGTCTATATATCAGTATGTAAGTTTTATAAAGTTTTCATTAGACGGGTCCAACCATCTAAGTTTTATTTAACAAAAACGTTAATTTTTACGGTATTAGCCGAAAAAGTCGTAAAAACAATGTTTATAGTTTTATAACTTATAAGTATTATTTCACTACCATTTATATAAGTTATTCATTCATTTACCCTTTTACTTATTTATATAAATAAGTTTTATAAGTTAGTGGGTTTTAATTTATATTTTATACTATTAAATTTTGAGTGCTTATATAAAAGTATTATTCTTTAATTTCCAAAAATCTGATTTTTATCTTCACTTTCACCAAAACTGCCATATCTTGAGTTCTATATGGAGATAGAAGCTCAAATTTTTATCACATAAACTACATGATATGTGCTACATTTAACTCTCCTATAGTTACTGTTGAATCATCTTCTAAATATTTTCTAAAAATCGTCCAAAACAGCGATCTCAGATTTATACCTTAAACTTGTTTTGATCATATCTCACTCATTACTTTGATTCCATTGCATGGCCAACTCTCACATGTGTACAAGACCCATAGCTTACTGTAAATACATTCTACTTCATCATTTTATCAGTACATAACATGTTTCTTTACTGTTTTATACAGCCATGTAAATTAATCAAGATTTTAACCTTGTTTCTTATAGTTTTTCACCTTTTTAATCATATTTATCAACATCAAATCCCCACATAACATTTTTATCATCATATAATCATCATATACATATACAATAGGAAATAAAATACATGTTTACATAATCAAAATAATAAGAAGATGAGGAGGACAATCTTTATACCACCATGATGATGTAGGTTGATCAAAACATGGATTTTTGATGGAGATACTTGTGATGCACCAAGACCTTCTTCATGACCACCAATCTTCATAATCACCTTGTGGAAAATCAGCCCTACTACCCCATGAAAACTCCTCCTTGGATGTTATAAGTACCACCAATCAATAGGGTTTCAAAGGGGCTTCAACATATGTGTAAATAACACATGATTTCATGGTTGATTTTGATCAAATTTGATGTTTAAGGGAGAAAATGGGACGGCACATTGGGGAGGATGAGAGAATATGTGAGTTGTTTGCATGGTGAATAATGAGGAAATGGTTTGAGTTATATGGTTTTGACTAGTGGAAGGCTTACTTAGTAAGCTAAGACAAGTGTAAGACTTATGAGATAAACTTGACACCTCATGGGTGTTAAGTTGCTAGTGTTGGCCGGTTTTGGGGGTGGGTCAAGTGTCCCACTTGTCTCATCCCCATTTATTTACGGGTACTCCTCGATTCTAGTTTCCTCGATCTGCGTGCCCTCGGGTCGTTTTACGAAAAACGTTTTTATAAATTATGAATCAACGTCACAAAACGAATCCAATAAAAATTGTCTCATCAAAAACGGAGTTCGAAAACGTAAATACGTAATCCTAAGGTTTCCGGTTTAGTCGTAAAGGACGTTAAAATAAAATCGTAAGTCCTAATCTCTTCTCGTAAATTTGTGAGTTTATGAACTAACACAAATTTAAAACTCCAAAATAATATTCACGGATAAATTTATTTTCTGAAATGTCGGACTGTCACCAAAGACGGTGTATGTAAACGTAAGTACGTAACGTTGAATCCTCCGGTTTAGACGTAGTCGATGCTACTCCAAGACGTAAGTCCAAATTTCTTCCCAAAAATATGTGAGTTCATATTGTAACATTAAAATAATATTTTCAAATAAATATTGAGAATAAAATATCAATCATAAATTGACTGATTGTCACAGATTGTTCGTGGTGTCCCTTTCAGTTTTGGCCATTTATTTATATTATCGTGTGGGGCGCATGGGTGCATCCTAGTTACATGTTTTACAGGATTTTCATGGTGAATGTGGTGTGTGCCTCGCATCCTTCACAAGGAGTTGATCCCTCCTACCCAGACCAGTATAATTAGAGGCGACCCCTCTAATTACATGATGAGGTCACCCCTATAAGTATTCATACACGTTGATACCTCATGAACTATATGGGCTCTTGGCTAAATTTAAAATACAGTTTTCGTAAGTTATTCATAAGATTTTCATACTATAAAACCAGTTTTATAAACATGTTCCATGTTTCCAAGGACTTATACATTTCCGCTGTTTTTTAGTTTTATTTATGTTCAGTCATTCATACTATGTCATATATTTGTTGACTAAGCGTATTGCTCAGCCGTTACTTTTCTTCCATGTCCGAAAACGGTAGGTACCCATGGATAGACTTGGGTATTTGGAGGACATGCATAGGATGGAAGCAGCCTTATACTTATTCTCCTTTTGCCTTCTTATACTTATGCTTGTTTGGACACTTGTTTTGTCCTTCTCATTTCATTTACTTTATTTATGTTTTGGGAACCGATGTTTGTTTTCGGTTTTCCCTTTTGGTCATGTATGTTTTAGTACATATTACCTTGCATGCTTTGATGACACACCATAAATACACGTAATGGTCCACTTATCAAAGTGAAGTGTTACAATTATGGTATCAGAGCCAAGGTTTCGATCTATAGAATCTAAAACTTGACCTGTGAATAGTGGGTAGTTACCAGGATCTTCCTAAGCCGACGCTTGTCATTCCACGTATTGACAATTTCAGAACCTTATTGTCTTTAACCATGATGTTTTCACTCGGATTTGTTTTACTAATATGGATTGATCAATACTCATCCATACTTAGTTACATGTCATTGTTTTATGCATAATGTTTCCTTGTGAACTGTGACTAATATAGGCTAAACCTAGTAGTTCATACTTAGTCACACGTTTTCTGTTAAGTTTTTTATAGTTGATTTTCATTTATTTATTTTCGCGCACTATTGTTGCATGTATTTTGACTAATTAATGGTTTGTACAAGACTGACCATATTTAGTCGCATGTGCTTTTTATTCGAATTTTATTTTGGTGAACCGACCCATAGGCGTTCACCTTTGCTCATGTCATTTTGTTTTGGTGAACCGACCCATAGGCGTTCACCCTTACTCATGTCAATTTTGTGTTGTGAACCGACCCATAGGCGTTCACCCTTGTCATGTCAATTTTGTTTTGGTGAACCGACCCATAGCCGTTCACCCTTGCCCATGTCGATTTTGTTTTGTGAACCGACCCATGGTCGTCCACACCAGCGAATTTCAGATTTCATTTCATTATAGTCATATTTCTTTCATGTCTCCTCATTGATTGTTATGTTTCTTTATGTCAATTTTGTTTTCATACTCTCATGGCTAACTTCGTTTTCATGCTGATTGTATCTTCATGCCCCTTTATGTTAACTTTGTTTCATGTTTCTTCGTGTTGATTTTGCTATCAGGCTAGACATTGATGGATTGTATTTAATCATGCTTTCATGATAGTCATGGTTCGTTTTCATTAATCATGTTTTCATGTTGGCCATCATTCGATTCCGTTTAATCATGTTTTTGTGCTTCTTACGCAATTGGAACTATGTCTACGCTAAATTAGTTGGGCTATTACGTTGTACTGCTCAGTTAGGTTTTAACCATTTGATCTTTATATTCCTCTGATCATGTCAAATGGTTGACATTGTATTGATCATCTCATGTGAATTCCATGTGTACTTCATGTACCATATCCCAGATGCGTTCCAGTTACCGCACTTCATGTGTATTACAACTCGAATTGTTATTATCTCAGATGTTTTCTAGATACCAATGTTGCTCAAGAGATGATGCAGCTCACAACCTGGAGATCCTACAAGATGAAGACAAATGTAACACCCCCAAATTTATACAACTCAATACAGCGGAAGACTCGTTGGTGTTACGGGATAGCACATTACTCACATCATAGACAACGCATAAAAATCGCGGCGTTTAATAATAAAGCATTTCCATTCGTAAATATCAAATTTACATAGGTCCCAAGTCATAATATATCATACAAGGTTTACAATGAATTTGAATAGAAATTATTATTTAGGTGCGGGCCATGAATTCTTGTTGTCTTCCCGAGAATTACCTTCAAGTACCTGAGACAAAACATGTTAAAAGAAAAGCTCAGCGATAACGCCGAGTGAATTCATAGAGTTTAATAAACTCCATCAATAAAACATCGGTATAAAATTATTACCGAAAATCATTTTGTACAAATCCATGTAGTAGGCCATAAAATAGCCAAAATCATTTTATACAAATCCTGTCAAAATCAAAATATAGGCTTTCGCCTTCAAAACCATTATACGAACCAATGTCGTAAAAATATCATACAATACGTTTTATAACGTTGTATGGAGTTAAATAAAAACCGTTATATGATTATGGTTATGAAAACCAAAACACGAACATAATATCAATAATAAGACCCCGTATTGCTAGTCAGGCGATATATCGTAATTCAGTGCGTATAGCAGTATTTCGTTAATTGGATTATTATAAGCCGCATGACATTGTTACCTTACTATACCAAACAACGGGTGGCTAGCCCGAAACTCAATTTTCCCATCTAAATTAGTGTGTCGTTACAAAGGTCACGCTATGGAAATCTTCTCATACATAAATTCGCTTACCAATAAATGTGGCACGACGGGGATCAACCGTCAAGGCGCGAACTGGGGTGATCGTCCCCAAATAGTACTATTATATGCATAAGCGTCTACCAAATCCCGGTAGTTCACAATTCATGCTAGTGGGACTTTTAGTGACATAACCTAACTTTAATAATCCGTTTTATTTCATCTATTGGGTCATTTAATCTTTCATCGGGTCATACAATCATTCGGGTCCAAATCAATAAACAAGCAATCGGGACAAATGGTGTCCTATTTTATAAAAACTAACATGTTATCTCCCTCGCGGGTTTATAAAACATTTATAAAAACATTTAAAAGAGTGCGAGGCTATGAACTCACGTGGATGTGGGAAAGCGGGTTATCGGCAATTCGGATGTACGGTACGTGCTTCAATCACGGAAACCTAGAAAAATAATACTCGTCTTAGACTCTTGTCCAATGACTTTATAAAAATAACAATTATGTATACATATTATGGTTTTATATATATGATGATCAAGTGGGTTTACATATTCTCTTTTACTCATTTTAGTGTTTACGTATTGGTAACTCCTTACTAGTTTACTAGTTTTACCTATTTACGTGTTTTAGGTCCAATAAGCCTATTATAAGTTCATTAACTTGTATTAATCCATCTCATACTTGTATTATCAGTGTTTATACTTTACATGTTGGGCCCAAATGGGTTAAGCCCAATAAATAAGTTTATAAGTGTTTTAGTCCATTTTGTTGTATTATTAGTCCAATAACGTTAACTTAGCCCGTTAATGTCCGTATGTTTTATAGTTCGGGTTTTATCGGTTTTTACTTGTTATATATGTTTATATATCAGTATATGAGTTTATAAAAGTTTATATTAGACGGGTTTGATCGTCTAAGTTTTAATTGGCGAAAAAACGTTAATTTTACAGTAATAGCCGAAAAAGTCGTAAAAATCATGTTTATAGTTTTATAACTTATAAAACTTATCAAACTACCATTTTTATAAAATGTCCATTTTATTTATCCTTATACATATTTATATAAATGTATTATATAAGTTAGTGGGTTTTAATTCATATTTTATACTATTTTTATTTGAGTGCTTATATAATACTATTATACTTTAATTTCCCAAAATCTGATTTTTACTTTCATGTTCACCAAAACAGCCATATCTTGAGTTCTATATGGAGATAGAAGCTCACATTTTTATGGCATAAACTACATGATATGTGCTCCATTTAACTCTACTCTGTCTACTGTTGAATCAGCTTCTAAGTATTTTCTAAAAATCGTCCAAAATAGTGTACTCAGATTTGCACTCTAAACTTGTTTTGAACATATCTCACTCATCCTAATGATTCCATTGAATGGCCAACTCTCACATGTGTACAAGACATATTACTTACTGTATATTAATTTATTCATGCCATTTTATCAGTTCATCATATGATTCTTTACTGTTTTATACAGCCTACTAAATTAAGCAAGATTAACCATTTTTACATATAGTTTTTCATCTTTTTACCCATGATTATCAACACCAAATCCCCACATAATATTTTTATCATCATATATCATCATACATATATACATTTAAGAAGAAAATAAATGATTACATAATCAAAATTAACAAAAGTATGGGGAGGACAATCTTTATACCACCATGATGATGTAGGTTATGATCAAGACATGGATTTTGATGGAGAAACTTGTGATAAACCAAGACCATCTTCAAGACCATCATTCTTCAAGAACTCCTTGTGGAAAATCAGCCCCAAGAATCCATAGAAACTCCTCCTTGGATGTTATAATCACCTCCAATCTTCAAGTCTTCTATAGGTTTCCATCTTATGCAAGTTAAACATAAGATTTATGGTGGAAAATTTGATGAACATGTTGGTGGTGGTGGCAATAGGGACGGCACAAAGAAGAGCCAAGGGAGAGAGAGGAGTGGTTTGCATGTGAGGGAAATGTGTGAATGTTTAGCTAGTGGTTTTGACAAGTTAGTGGGATGAGATATCTTCATATTGAAGCTTAAGTTACTTGTGTAACTTAATAAGTGTAAGGGTGCCACATCTTTGATGTGGTGTCCCTAGTCTTGGCCGTGGGTTTGTGGGGGTGGGGCAAGTGTCCCACTTGTCTCATCCCCATTTAATTACGGGTACTCCTCGATTCTAGTTTCCTCGATTTGCGTGCCCTCGGGTCGTTATACGAAAAACGTTTTTATAAATTATGAATCAACGGCACAAAACGAATCTAATAAAAACTGTCTCATCAAAAACGGAGTTCGAAAATGTAAATACGTAATCCTAAGGTTTCCGGTTTAGTCGTAAAGGACGTTAAATTAAAATCGTAAGTCGTAATCTCTTCTCGTAAATTTGTGAGTTTATGAACCAACTCAAAATTAAAATCCCAAAATAATATTCACGGATAAATTTATTTTCTGAAATGTCGGACTGTCACCAAAGACGGTGTATGTAAACATAAGCACGTAACGTAGAATCCTCCGGTTTAGACATAGTCGATGCTACTTCAAGACGTAAATCCAAATTTCTTCCCAAAAATAAGTGAGTTCATATTATAACATTAAAATAATGTTTTCAAATAAATATTGAGAATAAAATATCAACCATAAATTGACGGATTGTCACAACATTTACCCCTAAACAGGATCTTTGTCCTCAAAGATCATCTTACTACTCGCTTCTTATAGAGTAAAAGCCATGTGGGTATTTCCTCCACATCCGATCTTTTCTCATAAGTGTAATCCATTACGATATGCGAGTTTCATCAAACATAACTACGGGAATAAGATCAGGCTTAATGTTGACTTACTTTCTCTATCCATGATGTTCACGAGTTTTTGATGAATGCAACTTTTCGCCGATCTAAACTTCATTAAGGAATAGTCGGATTTTCACTTGATAGGCATTTTATCAAGTTCGATATACGAAACATAATTCACGCAACTCTTGAAGTTATAGGGTAGATCCAGCTTATATGATTTTCAAATCAATCTTTTACATCATCTCAATGGTCCCATACAACGAGGACTTATATCCCATGATCTTTCAGATCCTTAATTCATTTTTCCAAGGTTAAAATTTTTGGCATAACTTCGTTACCCATCTGGCACTTCAAGATCTACATTTCATATTCACATAACCTCCTACCCACTACCGGCAGTCAATAATCAGATCCTAATTTAAACAATCATTTCAGGTCTCGTGGGTCGAGTATTTTGTAAGGTTAGGTTCGCCATCTTAGGAAACCTTAAACCTAAAAGACATGTCCAACTCACAGTGGGTGTATGTTGGGTGTCTTCATCCCAACTCCTGCTTACAGATGCTCCAATATATATATCTTAACAAGATTCGATCTCGATCCTAATACGATAATTATCAATGATAATCTTTCCTAAGGAAAGCGATTATACGGTTTATTACCAAAGGTGAATCATTCAAACATAGAATAGCGCTTATAGTATTTTGTATCGTTACTTTACCTCGTCCCTTCGATTGGGGTGGTACAGTACTCTCATCAAGATTCGTTCTCAATGACTTCTGAGCAAATCTCTAGAAATTCGATGCGAAGCGAGGATCTTGATAGAGATGATCGATACAGGCACACCATGTTTACACAACTCCTTTAAATATAAAAGAGTCAATTTCTTCATCGAGAATCTATCATTAACAGGAATGATATTACCAGATTTGGTCAGTCTGTCGATGATGACCCAAATCGAATCAAATTCAGATGATGACCTTTGCAATAGTTAGACGTTTACTAATGTATGAGGCGATATATGCCTTCATATTTTGCCATCAGTACAACTTCTTCTGATAATGATACATTAAATCAGAAATGACAGGAATAGAATACTTATACTTACAAGATTTCAACATAACTATATCTCAAAATCTCCATTTTTAGGCAACCTCAAGTGGCATGTTATACATTCAATGCCATCGGCTTCTCAATTTTGATCGTTCACATTAGCCGCGAACCCCTTTTTTATTATCTATATTATCCTTTTTACAATCATTGTTTATTTTTATATTGTTCGGCAATTTATTTTGCACCTTCATTTTTAAGGAATATGTCCTAATTGGTTCTTTATCTTTTCTACATAATGTGTCACTAATTATATTCACCTTCCTTGATGAAATAAATATCATGACCGTATTTATTCAAAAATTATTCCTTCATATTTTCTAAGTCTTAGTTTTATCTCAACTATTGTTTTTATCAGTTTTGCTTTATCCGACGTTTTAAAGCGTCGATAATTATTACAAGTAGATTAACAATAAATATTATGTTTTTATGGAACGTAAACGTTAAAAGTTTAAATTTCTTAGTTCGACCAATTATAATAAAATATTCAAAACAAATTTGAATTTAATTAACACGATTTTTGCTGGTTTATCGAAAATAATTAATAAGATTCGTAAATGTTTGAAAAATCTTTGGTTATACTTTGGTCAAAAAGTGTCGTTTCAAATTTCAAGTCATGGTTTAAATGGTTTCCTCAATCCCTCTTAGGTTGTCTTGAGGTATACACGAACATTTACCCCTAAACAGGAGTTTAGTTAAATGTTCTGGGTATAGGGGAATAATCCCTCAAAAGTTCTTTTTGATAAAACATTTGTCAAAACACATTTGCACTTTCTTTTTGGTAAAACCCAAAGTCTTAAAAGGGCTCTAAATTTTTGAAGAATCAATATAGATTCTATTATCTTATTAATCACACAGTTAAATAATATAGAGGATTAAGTCTTAAATCACATGTTAAATATTTAAGTTACAAGTTTTTATTGTTCGGTCAATTCAGGGCAATCTATAAATAATTATTAACTCCTTCTTATTCTTAGAAACAAACAAATGGTCCTTAATGATCACAAGAATGAATTTATCAAATTACAGCCTACACACATGATTCACCAATTTATGAATGCTACATGTGCATCAGTCAATCCAAACGACATAACATGAAACTCATAATGTTCATTACAAGTTCTGGATGTAGTGATTGGAATAGATAATCTTTTTCGCAGATGCGAAGTTGATAATAACCATGCCATGGATCAAATCTTTAAAACAAACGCTAGAACCTTGTAAAAGATCGAAAAAATCTTCCATTTCGAGTTATGGATATCGTTTTCGATTATCAATTTACTCAGTTCACAGTAATCTATAAATATAAGGAATGATAACACCATAGCACTTCATAATGACGAGCTCGGTAGAATAAAATCTTTCTCCGACAACTCTCTCAGTTGTACGGTAATTCTTTTAATTCAGATGTGTTGACGTACAGTGCACACGCCACAGGTGCAGCACCGAGAATATAATCAATACCAAATTCAACTTGCCTTAATGGCGAAGGTCTAGGTAATTCATCAATAAATACCTCCTAAAAATTTCAAATAACAGAAACATCTTTAAATAATTTCATAATAGGTTCTTTCTAAATTATAGTATCTATGACTAATTCACAACCATTCACGGTATAATCTCAAGTCTAAATGCAGGATATGGACATCCATCAAGAATTATTTAGATCACTTTTGATAATCAACATCTTATCTTTTAGGGGATTTATACTCGAGTTCCCATCAATTAAGACAATGTCGTCATGTCATAATCAATCAATCCATTCTACTGGCATTACCAACTTTTCAGTTTCATTGCCGTCGATAAGATGTGAAATTCTCAAAAGACTAATAATAACTCATAATCCTTCACAAATTCAGGGATATATGGAGACACAACTACTATTAAAGAGTAAGGTCTATGCATAATCTATGCGAGAGAATTTCAAATCAGATATAAACGAAAACATTTAACGAATATGAATGTATCCCATGTTTTCATAATTTGAGTACGCATTCGAAAGCTCCTCGGATCGTTACCCAGGTCATTCAAATGAAATCAAATCAAAAGAAATGATAGGAACTTCGATACATCCAATCGGGTATCAACACTCGGTAATCAGATACTTTTCCTAAGAATCTCACTACGGGATAATTGGACAAGAAAGAATTGTCAATTGTCAAATAAGACAATTTCCATAGATGAGTAAATTCGACTCAGAAGAATAGATGCTACAGGCACATATGTAGGTGTCCCTAACACTATGTCCCTATTTTTCACTTCTTGCAGATCTCACAAAATTTAATCTTTCACATTCTTCAAAGAAAATGTAGTGTTTATTCATTAGTTTTATGGTGACTACTAATCAGCCTTGCATGGTCCATTCCAAATTGTATGTAGGCGCGCAACTATATACAATTTCAAGATTAACGATGCAATACTCAGTTTGTCAAAATCTTATCATCATGTTTATAATAAAAACATTTTCGTACTTAATTCTTAAATAAGAATTCAAGAACAAATTTACAAAGATTTTCTTTGTTATGAAAACAATTAAGTTTCCAAAGCGTTTCACAAACAACCTTACTTCGATAATGATCACTTATGAATTTCACTTTGAATAATCCTTATAGTGATGAAAATCCAATTATTCTCAAGGAATACCGTTTTAACTTATAAAACAATGAGTGATCTACAAAAGAGTGATCAAGAGTTGTTCACCAAGAACTAACTACTATATATCAAGAAATGAGCTTAGCCACTTAATCATGAGGTTCATGACATCGATGACACTCAGAAAGAATAATTCACAACATAACTCAAATCGAGATGAGTACTTGTTCAATGGTTGCATCACTAATGCGAACATTAGGATGAAGCAATAAAAGATAGATAACATGGATACATGTAGGATTTAGGAGTCAAAGGTAGTCTTTTCATTAATCACAAACAAGTCAAAATTGTACCATAACATATTACATGTCAGTATGTCATACAATTCCAATAACTCATCCTACCAACTGATGTCTCAGTTAAGTTATGGATTTTTAAAAGATACCACAATGAATACTAATCTACAAGAGTCATAAGGTGTCCGACCTGTCCCGGAAGATCCATCGGTCCCAATTCAGAAGAAGATTTCTTTAATTTATTTATTGGACACTGGGCATCCTCGTCATTGGACAATGGCCTAGGAACAACCCTTAACACGAATCAACAATCAATTAAAACCTTATAATTCAATCAAAGAACTTAACGACTTCCTCTTAACGATCTCATATTCCATACAGGTTAAGTTTCACTTTATTCAAGTTTTAACCAATTTTATACTCAATTCGATATCCTACCTTATTCTCCCATACTTTCAAACTTATTTATAAACCTTAATAGGCAATAAAAGCTCAATATGAACAATACTTAATTTCAAATCCTATATCTCCTTCATTAATAGTTATCAAATGAGTCACTAGTATGAAATGACTTGATCATTCAACCAGACTTCTCGGAAAGGTACTAGTGGCATGAGGCTTTTGGGTAATGGTTCCAATGACAGCCTCAAGTGCAACATTCAACCTTTCGATTCTCAAATTTAAGAATTGGGTGACAACGAATCAGATGACATCTTTCTCGGTGGTAAAATTTTGTCAAACTCCACTCTATTAAGGAAAGATCGTCATGACATCGATATCAGATTTAATCTCACCAATTCTTCTTTAATATCACAATCAACTAATATCAACGTTTCTACGAATATCAACCATTTGTTGGGATCATAAATATCCACAACTTGGTTTAGATCTAGGATAGCTAGAATTCCTATGAGAATAGCTTCGATTGATTTACTAGGGGATTTAGGGTTCCTTGTGACAATCTACGTCGTATAAATACCTCGTATAAATACCTCGTATAAATATCAAAATAATCATCAAACAATCATGTAATAAAATTACATCATATATATATATATATATATATATATATATATATATATATATATATATATATATATATATATATATATATATATATATATATATATATATATATATATATATATATATATATATATATATATATATATATATATATATATATATATATATATATATATATATATATATATATATATATATATATATATATATATATATATATATATATATATATATATATATATATATATATATATATATATATATATATATATATATATATATATATATATATATATATATATATATATATATATATATATATATATATAATCCAAGTTATATATATATTAAAATAACACTTCTCAGTCTGGCCTTGTCGGTAACTCGGGAATTCTTTGGCACCGTTATAGTCAAAAGATTTTTAGACATTTTTAGAAAAATGTTTATAGTTAAAAGATTTTGAAATGTTTTATTCAAAACCTTGGTTTTAAAAATCTTTCGTTCTCTATAACGAGAGCTCTGGTACCAAACTGTAACACCCCCAAATTTATACAACTCAATACAGCGGAATACTCGTTGGTGTTACGGGATAGCACATTACTCACATCATAGACAACGCATAAAAATCGCGTCGTTTAATAATAAAGCATTTCCATTCATAAATATCAAATTTACATAGGTCCCAAGTCATAATATATCATACAAGTTTTACAAAGAATTTGAATGGAAATTATTATTTAGGTGCGGGCTATGAATTCTTGTTGTCTTCCCGAGAATTACCTTCAAGTACCTGAGACAAAACATGTTAAAAGAAAAGGTCAGCGATAACGCCGAGTGAATTCATAGAGTTTAATAAAATCCATCAATATAACATCGGTATAAAATTATTACCGAAAATCATTTTGTACAAATCCATGTAGTAGGCCATAAAATAGCCAAAATCATTTTATACAAATCCTTGTCAAAATCATAATATAGGCTTTCGCCTTCAAAATCATTATACGAACCAATGTCGTAAAAATATCATACAATACGTTTTATAACGTTGTATGGAGTTAAATAAAAACCGTTATATGATTATGGTTATGAAAACCAAAACACGAACATAATATCAGTAATAAGACCCCGTATTGCTAGTCAGGCAATATATCGTAATTCGGTGCGTATAGCAGTATTTCGTTAATTGGATTATTATAAGCCGCATGACATTGTTACCTTACTATACCAAACAACGGGTAGATAGCCCGAAACTCAATTTGCCCATCTAAATTAGCGTGTCGTCACAAAGGTCACGCTATGGAAATCTTCTCATACATAAATTCGCTTACCAATCAATGTGGCACGACGGGTATCAACCGTCAAGGCGCGAACTGGGGTGATCGTCCCCAAATAGTACTATTATATGCATAAGCGTCTACCAAATCCCGGTAGTTCACAATTCATGCTAATGGGACTTTTAGTGACATAACCTAACTTTAGTAATCTATTTTATTTCATCTATCGGGTCATTTAATCTTTCATCGGGTCATACAATCATTCGGGTCCAAATCAATAAACAAGAAATCGGGACAAATGGTGTCATATTTTATAAAAACTAACATGTTTTCTCCCTCGCGGATTTATAAAACATTTATAAAAACATTTAAAAGAGTGCGAGGCTATGAACTCACGTGGATGTGGGAAAGCGGTTTATTGGCAATTCGGATGTACGGTACGTGCTTCAATCACGGAAACCTAGACAAATAATACTCGTCTTAGACTCTTGTCCAATGACTTTATAAAAATAACAATTATGTATACATATGATGATTTTATATATATGATTATCAAGTGGGTTTACATATTCTCTTTTACTCATTTTAGTGTTTACGTATTGGTAACTCCTTACTAGTTTACTAGTTTTACCTATTTACGTGTTTTAGGTCCAATAAGCCTATTATAAGTTCATTAACTTGTATTAATCCATCTCATACTTGTATTATCAGTGTTTATACTTTACATGTTGGGCCCAAATGGGTTAAGCCCAATAAATAAGTTTATAAGTGTTTTAGTCCATTTTGTTGTATTATTAGTCCAATAACGTTAACTTAGCCCGTTAATGTCCGTATGTTTTATAGTTCGGGTTTTATCGGTTTTTACTTGTTATATATGTTTATATATCAGTATATGAGTTTATAAAAGTTTACATTAGACGGGTTTGATCGTCTAAGTTTTAATTGGCGAAAAACGTTAATTTTACGGTAATAGCCGAAAAAGTCGTAAAAATCATGTTTATTGTTTTATAGCTTATAAAACTTATCAAACTACCATTTTTATAAAATGTACATTTTATTTATCCTTATACATATTTATATAAATGTATTATATAAGTTAGTGGGTTTTAACTCACATTTTATACTATTTTTATTTGAGTGCTTATATAATACTATTATACTTTAATTTCCCAAAATCTGATTTTTACTTTCATGTTCACTAAAACAGCCATATCTTGAGTTCTATATGGAGATAGAAGCTCACATTTTTATGGAATAAACTAAATGATATGTGCTCCATTTAACTCTACTATGACTACTGTTGAATTAGCTTCTAAGTATTTTCTAAAAATCGTCCAAAACAGTGTACTCAGATTTGCACTCTAAACTTGTTTTGATCATATCTCACTCATCCTAATGATTCCATTGCATGGCCAACTCTCACATGTGTACAAGACATATTACTTACTGTATATTAATTTATTCATGCCATTTTATCAGTTCATCATATGATTCTTTACTGTTTTATACAGCCTACTAAATTAAGCAAGATTAACCATTTTTACATATAGTTTTTCATCTTTTTACCCATGATTATCAACACCAAATCCCCACATAAAATTTTTATCATAATATATCATCATACATATATACATTTAAGAAGAAAATAAATGATTACATAATCAAAATTAACAAAAGGATGGGGAGGACAATCTTTATACCACCATGATGATGTAGGTTATGATCAAGACATGGATTTTGATGGAGAAACTTGTGATAAACCAAGACCATCTTCAAGACCATCATTCTTCAAGAACTCCTTGTGGAAAATCAGCCCCAAGAATCCATAGAAACTCCTCCTTGGATGTTATATTCACCTCCAATCTTCAAGTCTTCTATAGGTTTCCATCTTATGCAAGTTAAACATAAGATTTATGGTGGAAAATTTGATGAACATGGTGGTGGTGGTGGCAATAGGGACGACACAAAGAAGAGCCAAGGGACAGAGAGGAGTGGTTTGCATGTGAGGGAAATGTGTGAATGTTTAGCTAGTGGTTTTGACAAGTTAGTGGGATGAGGTAGCTTCATATTGAAGCTTAAGTTACATGTGTAACTTAATAAGTGTAAGGGTGCCACATCTTTGATGTGGTGTCCCTAGTCTTGGCCGTGGGTTTGTGGGGGTGGGGAAAGTATCCCACTTGTCTCAACCCCATTTAATTACAGGTACTCCTCGATTCTAGTTTCCTCGATTTGCGTGCCCTCGGGTCGTTTTACGAGAAACGTTTTTATAAATTATGAATCAACGGCACAAAACGAATCTAATAAAAATTGTCTCATCAAAAACGGAGTTCGAAAACGTAAATACGTAATCCTAAGGTTTCCGGTTTAGTCGTAAAGGACGTTAAATTAAAATCATAAGTCCTAATCTCTTCTCGTAAATTTGTGAGTTTATGAACCAACTCAAAATTAAAATCCCAAAATAATATTCACGGATAAATTTATTTTCTGAAATGTCGGTGTTGGGAATCTAAACTTGTTAGATTCCCTGTTCATTGATTTAAACATAATTAGGCTGATAGATAGTCCCTTGCCTGTGCCTAGGAGGCAGGCAAGTTTCGCAAGACTCACAGAGATCCGAGTCTCTGTGAGCAACCTCAGAGGAGTCCATGTCAGAGACATTGTCAGGGAAGTCGAAGATTACCTGAAGACATACTCCTTGGCTGTGATGGATAACAGTCAAGATGTATTAGGGACTCTGAGGGGTTGAGAGTTAACAGGGGTGGCAATACCCTGATAACTCTCAGCACACTTTGGACATGCCATTTGTGTGTTCGAGAATATGAAGAATAAGGAAACTGTTTTTGACAACTGTTCCTTAAAGCATAATGGAAGACTACCAAAAATAGAAGGACATCATGTGACTGATATGGGAACTTGTAAAAGCTTGTGTAGTCGACATCAAGTACTGTTCAAGTCAAACTCGTAACACTATAAATAGGATGTGTATCCTTGCATTAATGTTTAACACTTTGAGATATAAAGAACATTAGTGCGTATAACTTAGTGAATCAAACAGCTACGACTGTATTCATAAGTTAAGGTTTATTGTTGTTCAAAGTGTGCACAACACATTGTCATCAAACGGTGTTATCCATAACACTTGTAATTCTTTATTATACAATAATAAGATTACGTTTGAAAAGTAATACCTTGTGTTGATTAAGTTAAGATTAGGGTTTCTTGCATTGATTAGGGACTTTCAATTGGTATCAGAACGGTGTTTGATATTAAAACCTTCAAGAAACATCGTTCTCCGTTTTATAATCAAGATCCACCATGCCGGAAACCTCTAGCCCACACTCACCTTCCACAAACCCATCTTCACCAAGACTTAACCCCCCAGCAAATGACGATGATCTACCCCAACTTCTTGACTCAAGAGGTGGATCACACGTAACCAGTGTACCAGTCTTTGATGAAGAAGACTTTGCCAGTTGGAAGAGTCAATTTCTTGTATACCTTGATGGACTTGAACCTTTTCTCTTAGAAACTTTAGAAAATGGTCCATATATCCCCATGGCGCTTACCTCTACTGAAGAAAACCCTCTTCCCAAGCCTGTCAAACAATGGACCGCAGCTGATAGGAAATTAGCAAACCAAGATAAACATCTCAAAAGCATCATAATTTCCTGTCTTCCAAAGCATATCATGAAGTCTGTCATTCAGTGTCCCATAGCAAAACAAATGTGGACAGACCTCATTCTTGGCCATGAAGGACCCTCTGAAACAAGAGAGACAAAGATTCAGGCACTCAGACTTCAGTTTAATGCCTTTAAGTCTCTTGAAGGTGAAAAGGTTCAGCAAACCTATACTAGGCTGAAGATTCTTCTTAATGACCTCGCTATGAATGATGTCACTATTGGTCAAGCTGAGATCAATGCCACTTTTGTCAACAGCCTTCCAAGAAAGTGGCTGAGCATGAATCAGACTCAGAGAGCTAACAACTCAATCAAAAATGATACCCTTGCTCAGCTCTATGGTAAGTACAATTATGAAGAAGGGCTGATCGATACTATCTACAAATCAGAGACTAAAAGATTTGTAGTCCAAGGAGCATCTTCCAAAGCTTTGATATCTGCAACACATCCTCTTGACAGCGATTCTGATATTGAAGAAGATACCCGTAGCAGCCAAGAGTTCTTGTCAAACCTTAATACAGAATTTCATGAAAGAGCACTGCTAGCCAACCAAAGAAGATACTACAAAAGATCTGGAAGAGTAGGATCAGCTAGCAAACCAACTGACAGGTCAAAAGAAACATGTTTTGCCTGCGGAAAGCTTGGACATTTTCAAAAAGAATGTCCTTCCACCAAAACATCCTCACCCTCTTATCCATCATCTTCATCCAAACCCTACAAGTTCAAACAACATAACAACTCATCTCAATCCAATTCTTCAGACACTGAGAAGAAAGATTACAAAAATAAGTACAAGGCACTTAAAGCTGAGTTAGAACAGATGAACTTGAAGATTGAGGCTATGTCCAAAAAGAAAGGTGGTGAGAAAAAGGCTGAGAAAGGGTTGGTTGCTGAAACCTATGATTGGAATGATGAACCATTAACTTCAGATGAAGAAGACACCATAAGAGTCAGGGCTTTTATGGCAATAGCTGAGGATGAACCAGCTGTTGGAAAAGGTGATGCAAGATCAGGACAATGGGTTGACATCACAATGAAAAAGGTACACAGGCTTCTATCTATGTCTGATAGTGATGAACGTAAGCATGTCCTTGATTACACCATTGTTGATTTGCACTTTGTTGAGGAACAAAGGAAGAACCTACTTGATAAGTTTCACTCTGTTAAAACTGAAATGATAAACACTAAGGCTGAATGTGAAACTCTCAGGCGGGTTAACTTAGAGAAAATATCCCTGCAAAATGAAGTAGCTAGATTAACCTTGAAAAACATAGCTTTAAATGACCAAGTCACTGAATTAAACAAGGTTATTGAAAAATGGTTGTGTGCTAGGTTTACTATTGATGAATTGCTTAGGGATGAAGTGCCTGCTGACTTAAACAGGGATATAACTGCTAAGAATAAAAAGCTGAGGATTATCACCAAACCCAAAGACATTGTCTTTAAATCTACAGAGACTATTCATATGTCAGATACCTCTTTGACTAATGACCCTGTCTCTGAAGATGTAGTTGAGCTACCACCTTTGCCCAAACTCTCTGGAGTTGAACCTAGCAGTTCTTCTAGATCTTCTAAGGATGAACTTAAGACATATATTGAGAATCCTCCAGCCAAAGTTTTTCGTGTGCCTGCTAAACCAACTGGTAAACAAGTAGCTTTTAAGCCTGTTTCTACTAAAGCTGTGAATAAGGTTGACCCCACCACTGAAGATCGCCTGTTGTCTCTTATGAAAGAAGTAGAACTCTTGAAACAACACATTAAGCCTTCCGCTGAATGCTCTACTTCTCATGAACCTAAGTCTGTCCTAGGTGAACCCAAAGGGGAAAGGTTAATCAAACCTTATTGCAATATTTGTAAGAATTCTCACCACTCGACCTTAGATCATGACAGACACATGGCAGCTAAAAGAGCTCAGACACCCTCTAGGGACAGACCACAGAGTTCCAAAAGACAACAGGGAAATTACAATTCTTATCCTCCCTGTAAATTCTGTGGGTTCACAGACCATCACTCAGACGAGTGTGGTGACTTCCCTGGGTGTGATATTTGTGGGAGTTATAACCATGAAACTATGAACTGTCCATCCCAACGCCAAAAGTTTTTCAGGAACACAAGAGTTGCTAACAAGCAATTCAGGGAACCCACTGGAAAGTGGGTTCACCATAGGAACTAATCTGTTTCTATGTATCTGTGCAGAAATATCTCAAGGAATCGGTATGGTATCTAGATAGTGGCTGTTCTAGACACATGACAGGGATTCAACAATACATGCACAGATACTCAAAGGAGCCAGGTCCCAAAGTGGTGTTTGGAGATAACTCTTCAGGTGACACAGAAGGATATGGCTCAGTGAATTGCAATGGGATCACATTTACCAGGGTTGCATATGTGAATGGTCTTAAGCACAATCTTATTAGCATCAGCCAATTATGTGATGCTGATTATAAGGTTTTGTTTACTAAGACTCAGGGAACCATATTCAACAAAAATAATGATGTTGTGCTGGTTGCACCTAGAAGGAGAGATGTTTATGTCATCAACATGGCTGTGTGCTCTGAAGACAGCTCAAATTGTTTTCTTGCCAAAGCCTCTGAAAGTGTCAACTGGCTGTGGCACAAGAGACTGTCTCATCTCAACTTCAAGAACATCAATAAGATAGCCACTCAAAACTTGGTTGCTGGTCTACCTTCAGTGATGTTTTCCAAAGACAAAACTTGTTCTGCCTGTGTCAAAGGAAAACATCACAGGTCTTCATTCAAGACTAGGCAATCATTCTCTATTGACAAGTGCTTACATCTCCTTCACATGGACTTGTTTGGGCCTGTCAAACCTCAAACCATTAATCACAACAAATACACCTTGGTCATAGTTGATGAATTTTCAAGATATACATGGGTGTTTTTCCTCAGAAGGAAAAGTGATGCAGCTGATACCATCATGTCCTTCACCAGACAGGTAGAAAATATGAATGATGTTAGAGTAAAAGCTCTAAGAAGTGATAATGGTACAGAATTCAAGAATCATCAACTTGAATCATTTTGTGATGAAAAAGGGATTTCACAGAACTTCTCTTCAGCTGGCACTCCTGAACAAAATGGTGTGGCTGAGAGAAGAAACAGGACTCTGATTGAAGCAGCAAGAACTATGTTAAATGGTGCAGCCTTACCAAAGCAATTTTGGGGAGAAGCTGTACACACTGCCTGCTATACTCAAAACAGATCAATCATTGTCAAAAGACATGGCAAAACCTCCTATGAAGTTTTCAGAAAAAGATCTCCAGACGTCAGCTATTTTCATGTGTTTGGATGCCCTGTGTTTATTTATAACTACAGGGATAAACTTGGAAAGTTTGATGAAAAGGCTGATGATGGATTCTTTTTGGGATACTCTCCAACAGCCAAAGCCTTCAGAGTATTCAACAACAGAAGACAAGAAGTAGAAGAAACTTTCCATGTCAGATTTAATGAAGATGATGAAGTCATACAGAGGACAGGAACAGTGGGTGATGAAGTAGATTTTAATGAAAATATTTCTTTCCCAAGTGATGAGTTCACAGAACCCAGACCTACCAGTCATCACCACTCCAACACTCTCACTCCTTATGTTCTTGCTTTTGATCCTCTGTCTACTCACAACATAGAAGTTCCTACCTCTCAGGAACTTGATGAAGAAGAACCTCAAATCTCTGATGGTCCTTCTCATGATATTAATGACTCACCAATTCTTCAAACCTCTGAAGTTGCTCATGCTGATAATGAAATTGCTTCCCTTGATGTGGCTGAAGAAGACTCAGACACTGAAGTAGTCTTTGAAGAAAGCCCTCCTAGTCAGCAGGATGAGACTCAAATTGTACCAGCTGTGCCCTCAAGTACCCCTGTTCTTGAAACTCCAGCTCCTGAAAATAAGTGGTCAAGAGATCAACACATTCTTCTTGTCAACATTATTGGGGAACCAAATGCAGGGGTCACAACTAGACAGCGAATCCAAGACTCAGAGTCTGCCTCAGCCAATGAATGTCTATTTGCTGAATTTCTTTCTCAAATTGAACCTAAAAGAGTTGCTGAGGCTCTGGTAGAAGATGGATGGGTAGCTGCTATGCAAGAAGAAATCAGTCAGTTCAAAAGGAACAAAGTATGGACACTAGTGCCAGCTCCACCTGGAAAGAATATCACAGGCACTAGATGGATCTATAGAAACAAGATGGATGAAATTGGGAACATCATCAGGAACAAGGCAAGATTGGTAGCACAGGGATACTCTCAGACTGAAGGAACTGATTATGATGAAACTTTTGCACCTGTTGCTAGACTTGAAGCCATCAGAATCTTTCTTGCTTATGCTGCCTATATGAACATCACTGTCTATCAGATGGATGTAAAGAGTGCCTTCCTCAATGGTGATTTGGCTGAGGAAGTCTATGTTGCTCAACCTGAAGGATTTGAGAACAGCGAGTTTCCCAACCATGTGTACAGACTTCACAAGGCAATGTATGGTCTGAAACAAGCTCCAAGAGCATGGTATGAAACTCTTTCAAATTGCCTATCTGAAAACAAATTTATCAGGGGTTCTATTGATAAAACACTCTTTACCTTCAAGGACAAGAGTGATTTCATCATTGTGCAGATATATGTGGATGATATCATCTTTTGGTCAACAAATGTCAATCTTAGTAAACGTTTTGCTAAATTAATGACCAAGAAATATGAGATGAGTATGATGGGTGAATTAACTTACTTTTTGGGTTTTCAAATTAAACAATGTCCTAAGGGAATTTCTATTTGTCAAGAAAAGTATGTTAAGGATTTACTTAAAAAATATGACTTAGCTGATTGTGCATCAGTGAAATGCCCCATGCTTCCACCCAACGACTTGGGCCCTGATGAGTCAGGGGTCTCTGTCAATGAGACTTTATATAGAGGCATGATTAGGTCACTGATGTATCTAACAGCCAGTCGTCCAGATATCCAATTCTCCACATGTCTCTGTGCAAGGTACCAAGCTAACCCAAAAGAATCCCATCTAGTGGCTGTTAAGAGAATTTTCAGGTATCTCAAAGGAACACCATCCCTAGGACTATGGTATCCAAAGGAATCAGGCTTTGATCTCAAGGCCTATTCAGATTCAGATTATGCTGGATGCTGTATTGACAGGAAAAGTACTTCAGGCAGCTGTCAAATCCTAGGAGGAAAATTGGTTGGATGGAGTGCTAAGAAGCAAAACTCTGTGGCTATGTCTTCAGCTGAAGCTAAATATGTCGCTGCAGCCAGCTGTTGTGCTCAGGTGCTCTGGATGAAAAGTCAATTGGCTGACTATGAAATCTTGTATGACAAAGTTCCAATCTTTTGTGACAACACCAGCGCCATTGCCATATCCAACAACCCTGTGCTTCACTCTCGTACCAAACACATTGATATCAGGTATCATTTTATCAGGGATCATATTATGAAGGGAGATATTGAGCTGCATTTTGTTCCCACAGAGCTGCAACTAGCTGATATCTTTACAAAGCCTTTGGCTGAACCTACGTTCAACAGGCTAGTTGCTGAGCTAGGGATGCTCAATATCTCAAAGCCTGTGGCTTGATATTAAATGTGTTCATTAAATGATTGATTCTATATTAATTGTTTTATTAAATGTTTTTCACATGAAACTAGGTAGTTACTTTCCAAGTAAATGCGAAAAACATTCTCACATTTTTTAATCATTTAAGTTTCGGATAACGAGGAGACAAACTTTTTGAAAGGTCAAGGGGACCCACTTGAGCAGTCATTTTCGCTCTTGCATTTAATACGGTTGAATAACTGTTCACTCAAGTTTGAATATAAATATTGTCTTCTTTCTCTTCACACCCACCACCATTCTAAAAATCATCTTCTCTCTCTAAACTCTTATCTCTCTCAACCATCCGCCATTTTTATTCTCCCTCAACCTTAAATCAATGGCGTTTCCCGTACCAAAAGCCTCCAATGTGAACTTCGAGATCAACGAGAGCATCATCGCCTCCAATAACGCCATTGGATGGATCAAGGCACCAAACAACACCTACTTAGATCTGGTAAATTTCATGCAGAATTGTGACCTAAACGAAGCCTTCACCAAATCTCCATCCACCTTTTACCAAGAATACCTTAGGGAATTCTGGTATTCTGCTGAAGTTGTTGAAGACACCATTACCTTTAGCCTCTCTTGCAATGAACATCCTTTTGCCTTTTCCCTCAATGATTTTTCTAGTGTGGCCGGACTCAAACATGGAGATGAATGCTTGAAGACGGTTGACAAAAAGGCTGTCAAGGAAGCCTTAGCCACACTAAAACCCTGCCATGATGTTAACCCTGCACTTTCGCCAGCTGAGGTCCTCGCCAAAGCCCCTCTAAAGATAAAGTACTTTACTCCTATGTGGCGTGTCCTCTTCACCCATATTGTGAAGTCCCTGGGAGGAATGCAGGGATCACAGGATCAGATGTCGTCCAATCATCAGGCTATTGCATATAGACTTATCTGGGGAGCTGATGTTGATTTTGGAAGCATCCTTTTCTCAAACCTGGTAGAACAACTGAAAGGACGGAATCAGGTCAGGGAAAAGAACATCTGTTATGTGCGTTATCTGTCCCTGATCTTTGAGAGTTTGCTGGGAGAGAACTACCATAACAAGGCCTTGACAGCTCTGAAGCCCTATCGCATCACTGGCGCCATCTACAAGGAGATAGGAGCTGAGGATATCCCTGTGACTGCACACATGCTGAACGTGGCTAACCAGGTACCCAACGCTGAGAAGCCCTTGCTCCCTTCCTCTGAGAAGGTGATTACTTCTAGTGTCGCTGGCAAGTCTACGTCTTTGACCTCTGGGCAGCACACTACTAAGTCCAAGGCTTCATCTGGCCAACAGCCAAAGAAGAAGAAAATCCCCTCTTCTTCCCAACCTAAAGCTGTTAGTAAGGCCAAGGAAAAGAAGATTGACACCGCCTCTGGTCCAGATACTCTTGTGGATACAGAATCTTTGGCTGACAAACAACAGGCGTCTAGTGTCTCTAGGTCAGCAGAGACTACAGGAAACCAGCCAAACCTTGCTGATATCTCACAGGTAATCAGTGTACATTTTTAGAGGTTCACAATCAACCACTCTCATTTGTCTGTAGGAGAGAGTGGTGAAGATAGGGTAATCCTCGACCCATAGAAGTCTGTCATTTCACTTAGAATACTTTAAGACTTCTGTACACTCTGTCTTTGCACCAGGGAGTGATTCATTTGTGTTTATAAAGCACCCCGATGACCCTGAACCCTCTAGACAGTATTCAGGCTAACAACAACCTGAATACATTAATGTCTCAACCTTGATGGCTGTACTTCACATAGCCTCTTGGTTCCCTCATAAAAAGAGCCCCAAAGGATTTATCCTTTCAGGGGGAGCTGAATCATCACCCTCAGCTTTCCTAGGGGCAGCGTAACAGGCGACCTACAACAACATATGTTTCACTCTTAAAAGAGTCCCAAAGGTTTTACCTTTTGGGGGGGCTGAATAATCACACTCAGCTTTCCTAGGGGCAGCGAATGGCGATCATTAAACAACATATGTTTCACAATCAAAAGAGTCCCAAAGGTTTTTACCTTTTGGGGGGGCTGAATAATCACACTCAACTTTCCTAGGGGCAGCGAATGGCGACCATTAACCACACTTCATTCACACTTAAAAGAATCCCAAGGATTTATCCTTTGGTGTGGATGAGTAATCACCCTCAGCCTCTCTGGGACAGCGAAATGGCGACCATTCACTTTATATTTTCCCCTGTTACTAATTACAACAAACTTGCAGGCTGAAATTGTACAGCCAGTCCAAGAACCTCAGGTACATGAAAAGGAGGCTGAAACAATAACTCATGACATTCCGAATGAAGAAGAACTTATGCTCAATGCTGATGAAGAAATGCTTTCTGTAGAAGATTATGTCGCTGAGTTTGAACCAATGCCTGAGGATGAATTCCCTGAGGGAATGTTTGATGAAGAAGAGGAAGAAGATGAGGATGACCAGCTATCAGCCTCTCCTCCTAAAGAAGATGACAAGACTTCTCCTCTCAAGGAAGCTGTTGACACACAAAACTCTGCTACATCTGCAACAACAGTCTTCCAAAGACCAATATATGATCCAACAGCTGAATTCCTCTTGTTTGATCATCCTACCCAGACTAACTTCGACTTGATTCCAAGGGAGGATGATTTTGCTCAACAAAGCCTCAATATCAAGAATCTTCAGCCTGTACACCATCAGTCTGATATTGAGCGCTTATCAAGAAAGCTGGACGTGATCAAGTCAAAGATGCACAATTTTACTGTCACTTTTCCAGGTATTATAAAGAAGGCTGTGACTGAGGCTGTCACTGAGCCTATTCAGGAGGGTGCAAGAAAAGGTGTGGCCCAGGGACTAAGTCATCTCTCGACACGAATCAAGAATGCAATTGACTCAGTTGTCCCTGCATTGTTCCAAGAACAAGAAAACAACATGAACAGGCACTTCAATGCAGTGCGCAACAGGCAATACAACCATGCTGGTTTTATTGTCAGGCGTGTTCAGGCAAATACCAATGCCAATGCCAACCTATTGCTAAAGATTGCCAGGGCATCAAGAAAAAGACAGCGTGCCATGGCTGCCTCTGTGGAGCAGATTGCAAGAAGATTTCAGGCACGTTCATCCAAGCATAAGAGAAGTAAGGATGAACG
This sequence comes from Glebionis coronaria, assembly GCA_025667525.1. Classification (NCBI taxonomy): domain Eukaryota; kingdom Viridiplantae; phylum Streptophyta; class Magnoliopsida; order Asterales; family Asteraceae; genus Glebionis; species Glebionis coronaria. The sequence continues at coordinate 368,976,454 of CM046877.1, read as the reverse complement.
TGAGGGGGAGAAGAATACTACACTCAGCCTTGCATCTGCTGAACAAGGCTCATCTTCAGCCAATCCTTCAACAACACTTGTTCCTCTTCAAGTCATCACACCAGTTATAGTACCTGATGATGAGGATCAGACTCAGGGGGAGCAACAAACACAAGATGGAGCTGACTCATCTAAATCCATGATCTTAGTTAACATCAGCAAGCCTGAGGATGATGATGAACCAGCAGCCAAGAAACTTAAATTCACTGTGAGCTCCCTACCAAAATCTATTCAAAATCAGGCTCAGACAGCGTTCCTCAAAAGAGCTGATGATTTGAAAAACATAAGTGTGGAGTCCTCTGTCTCAAAGAAAGGTAAAGAGATAGTTTTGGTTGATACTGACACCAAACTTAAGAAGATAGCTGCGATGCTAGAGACAGGAGGATCCACAACAGACCTTTCCCACTTTTCAACCTTTACACCTTCCGATGAGAGTCCTTTAATGCCTGAAGAAATAGAGCAACCGGCTGAAGAATTCAAAAGACTAAATGAGCTCAAGGCAGCCAAAGAATTAAATGAAGCTACTCTGAGGAAGATGACACCACCTGAAAGGGAAAAACAAAAACAAAGGTTGAGGGAAATGGAACTCAAACGCGCTGAGGCCCTAAAGAAAGTCAAAGCTGACTATGATGCCTGCGTGAACAACAGGTATGCTGCTGGCAAGATAACCAAGTTTAGATACACCATTCACAAATCCACAAACACCCCACAGATGATCTTATGGAGGGAAAATCAACAGAGGAATATGGATGTGTTTGACAACTTCAGGTTAAAAACACTTGGGTTATCAGAATGGTTTGAACTCGAAGCCTTAGCTGCCAAAAAGTCTGGACAGGCAAATTTCCTTCTGCTTAAAACTCTTAAGGCTAAGTTTAACTGGATCAAGGAAATAGCTGCCAAACTCAAGATTGATCCTCCACCACAGCTTTTCGAACAAGGACCCCCAAAGACAGGCAACAAAAGAAGAAGAATTTCCCAAATCATTGATGAAACTTTTGTTACTAAAGATGTTCGTGTGGATGGCATGCACAGGGATCTGATCCTTCCTAATGGTATAGTTGGCCCTGTTGATGGTCAGACATACTCAGTGCCTGAAAGAGGAATGGCGTTTATGAACAAAGCCTGCCAATATGCTTTTCAGAGGGAAGATGAGCTTTGCCTGGCTTCAACTATTCAGCTACTCTGTCACAAGAAGTGTCTCAAGATCAACTCAGAGTATTCCAAGAAGTTTGCAAAGACTTTGCAGGATGAAATTGATAACAGATTAGATGTGGCCGAAGCTGAAGAAAGAATAAAAAATGATGACTATTGAAGATAGTGTCAGCCATTTTACCTTCATCTTTTATTTAACTTATGTAATGAACTTGTAATTTTTCTTTAAGTCTTAATAAAATCATGAGGTATGTTTGTTTAGATCTGTTATGTGTAAGAAGAAGCTGTTAAACTCACTTACCTTAACTTAGTTAGATCTAGCACTATTTATGTTTAAATAGGGGGAGATTGTTGGGAATCTAAACTTGTTAGATTCCCTGTTCATTGATTTAAACATAATTAGGCTGATAGATAGTCCCTTGCCTGTGCCTAGGAGGCAGGCAAGTTTCGCAAGACTCACAGAGATCCGAGTCTCTGTGAGCAACCTCAGAGGATTCCATGTCAGATACATTGTCAGGGAAGTCGAAGATTACCTGAAGACATACTCCTTGGCTGTGATGGATAACAGTCAAGATGTATTAGGGACTCTGAGGGGTTGAGAGTTAACAGGGGTGGCAATACCCTAATAACTCTCAGCACACTTTGGACATTCCATTTGTGTGTTCGAGAATATGAAGAATAAGGAAACTGTTTTTGACAACTGTTCCTTAAAGCATAATGGAAGACTACCAAAAATAGAAGGACATCATGTGACTGATATGGGAACTTGTAAAAGCTCGTGTAGTCGACATCAAGTACTGTTCAAGTCAAACTCGTAACACTATAAATAGGATGTGTATCCTTGCATTAATGTTTAACACTTTGAGATATAAAGAACATTAGTGCGTATAACTTAGTGAATCAAACAGCTACGACTGTATTCATAAGTTAAGGTTTATTGTTGTTCAAAGTGTGCACAACACATTGTCATCAAACGGTGTTATCCATAACACTTGTAATTCTTTATTATACAATAATAAGATTACGTTTGAAAAGTAATACCTTGTGTTGATTAAGTTAAGATTAGGGTTTCTTGCATTGATTAGGGACTTTCAGTCGGACTGTCACCAAAGACGGTGTATGTAAACGTAAGCACGTAAGTAGAATCCTTCGGTTTAGACGTAGTCGATGCTACTTCAAGACGTAAATCCAAATTTCTTCCCAAAAATAAGTGAGTTCATATTATAACATTAAAATAATGTTTTCAAATAAATATTGAGAATAAAATATCAACCATAAATTGACGGATTGTCACAACAAAGGCATTAGATCGAAGCAATCGGACGAGAAGATGCTTCACCACCAGACGATTGCCATCACAATCCATGTCCTTACCTTTTAGTTATATGTCACATGTCATTCAGTTTTCTTTTCAGTCATATGAGTGGGAACCGGTACCAGTCGGCCACTCAGCTGAATAGTTACATGAATCACCGTCATGAGAATGACCGTCATGGAACTGACAGACAAGACTATAGTAACCGCTACTGTGACAACAACTGTTCTAGCAATCACAAAAGAACACCGGTCACGGACATGATCATAAATTCAAAGGGTCAGCAGTCCAACCGATCCACCAATTCTTGCATGATAACCTAAGATTTTCAATTTTATTCGTTTCACACCTCGGGACACATGTCAAGACATCAGTCAAGACACATGTCTCACGTATACTTCTGAAGACACATGTCAAGACATTAGTCAAGACACATGTTGTAAGCATATCTTCTCAAGACACGAGTCAAGACACATGACTCACGCCTTTTTTTTTTTGGTAAAAGGGACTTCACCCCGGTAAAATATATTAACTCCCAAAAAACCAATAAGTACACTGGAATGTGACTAAGTGTCAAATTAACCTCAAGCTCAAGCTTTAACAACCTCTAAATCATATGACAGGCCATATGATAGCTAAAAACCAATCGACATAATCTATTACAATAAAATAGGAACAAACAAATCAAGTAAATAAAGACTCCGGTAAGCGTAAAAGCTACAGAAGACGAACCCCATCCCTCGACTCCTTAAAACGACATGTCATAATCTTTAACCGGACCGTAGAAATAATGCACTCACTAAGTTGAGCAATCGTCCTCTTCACCAACTTGAAAAGCCTCCAGTTGCGTTCTTGCCAAACAAAGTACACTGCGGCAACTACAATCAACTTAGAAAAAAAAAATACTCTTTGTAGTTCTACGACCAGCCCACGGTTGCATGAAAGTCAGGATCTGCGCAAAAATTGGACTAGAACAATTTAAATCAGCCACCACCACAACTTTCTCCCAAACCTGTTTAGAAAACGAGCACTCAAAAAATAAGTGCTCCTAAGAGTCCGACTGACTCTCACAAAGCGGACATACACTAAGAACTAAGCTCGACACATCCCACGGATAGATTTTGTTCTGAGTCTTCAGTTTCTGCTTAACAACCAACCATAGATTAAATGCATGCCTCGGGATACAACCAGAAAACCAAACAAGGTCATGCCATGTAACCTTAATATCCCAAGGACGCAAAGACGTCCAAGCAGTAGCCACTGAAAATGGTTTCAAGATATTCCCGTCCATCTTCCATAACAATTGATCTTGAACTCCATCCTGAACAGTCGTAATGCTAATATTATCTAGAAATGGATACTTACTTTGAAGCTCATGAGGCAATACCCACTGTCCATCTCGAATCAAATCCCTAATCTTGGTATTAAACGAAAGTCCAGCCATGTGGATGTCTCTAGACGTTATCAACCCCGAAAGCGGACCAAGGGAGCACCAAACATCCGACCAAACCGAGACCTGAGCACCATCCCCGATCCTGTACCATACAAAATCCCTGATGAAAGGTCGTAACTGAAGAATTTTCCTCCAACCCCAAGTCATGCTACCACGGGCTGGGATCTCCCAAAAGTTTCTACCCTTCAGCTTATACTCATGTATCCACTTAACCCACAAGGATTCCTTAAAAGTTAACAACTTCCAAATATGGGATATCATAAGTGCCTTATTGAAAACATCAAGATGACGGATACCGAGACCACCCTCATCTTTGGGAAGACAAACAACCTCCCACGCCACCTTTGCTTTGCCCTTCTTCATACTGCCCTTACACCATAAGGCGTACGGATTTGTAGTACCATCACTGGCATATTGTTCACTTTTAGACACGCGGTGTTCATTTTGTGTGATACAGGCAGAACACATTCAGTAAAATCTGCCATGTTTACTTCATGTACTGACATGGCATTTTCGTTTCTCGATCTTATATTTCATGTATCCATTTCCATAAAGGACGTCGTTCGTATCACCCATGTGTACGAAGGTTTTCCTTTCAGTCTAATGATAAGATCCAATCTACTAACGCACTCCGCTCGCAAAAATGCGAGTTAAATATGATTTTGAGTATGGACTATGAACAGCACACCATACTACGACTGGTTGCCATTTATATTCAATTATGTACAGTAACGTTCAGGCTCCTTTATACATTCAACATGGTTTTCCATCAGGAAAATTTGTAAAAATTATTTATGCTTTACAAGCACGTGTTTGTTATCCCATGGCTGCGAATAAATTCGAGCTATCATTTATGACACCACTTCTAAAGTTCGTTTATTCATAATTAGCCGATCATTTCAAATTTCCCAACTGTATTTCTAGAAAGACCTCCGAGTATACTTTATCCACAAGATGGAACTTAACTTCGAGCATGTTGAAGTAACAGCTGCACGAGATGTTGGAAGAAGCTCATTCACCAGGTGTATCACCATGGTGTGCACCGGTCCTGTTTATTTGGGAGAAGGACGGTAACATGAGAATATGTGTTGACTACCGTCGATTTAAACAAATCACCATCCATAACCGTCATCCTCCTCCACGTATTGACGACGTGTCTGGTCAACCATAGGGTGCTAAGCACTTTTCCAAGATCGGTTTACGATCATGCTGCCAACTGTGGCGAGTGAAAGAGCAGGATATTTCCATGACTGATCTTCGCAAACGGTTTGGTCATAATAGGGTTGCGACTTTTGATTTTCTCCAAGAATGGAGAAGAGCACGAAGATTATATTCGCACCGTGTTACGATTCTACGACAAGAGAAATAGTACACTGACCTTTTTAGGTACGAATTTTGGTTGATTACAGTGACACGCTGAATCACATTGTCTATCACGGCTAGTTTTACCATGACTAAGCTTACGCATAAAGGGGAGAACCTTACACTATATTAGGTGTACTAGAGAATCCTACGCTATGAGAAGTCTAATTTCGGAGACTTGTAGTTTTCCAAACTTCTAGGTATCCAGTTTCTATGAAGCAAGATGCAATTACGTTCATATCTAAGAACTTGTCATATCAGCAGGTTAAGATAGAACACCAACATGGTAGGAGTTATTTCCACCATTGGAAATTGTGAACGGAGAAGGGACAAATCTCCATGGATTTTGTTACCTGACTACGGCATGCTCAGAGGAAACATTATGCTGCCTAGGTGTTGGTAATAGTTTGACCAAGTCTGTATATCCATTCCATCTACAAGAATTTCATCATTTCAGATTATCAGACATCTTCCGGCCAAAGATCGTACGATCACTTGTCATTTCTTCAGCTATCAGATAAAAAAAAAGCTTCACGTTCGTGGTCATTATTACGTTCACGTCCTTGCTCAGTTTTACAAATTGCTTTCGTACTCACGTTCATGACACTTTTCATGTTACATGGTTGTATTCTAGCTTACGATTTACTTTTCACATTTTCGTTCTGGAAATTTTTGTAGGAAGCTTGGGAGACCAGACTCAAGTTCAATAAAGTTTATCCTCAGACAGACGTTTCGCGTCACATTCCGCGTCTCACTTCATATCGTTTGGCGTTACCTCCTCAGTTATCTCACGTTCATGATATGTTTCACACATCATGTTCATCCCAAGTCTTTCATATAACGTTCACGATATGTTGCACGTATCGTCGTTTCCCATATGTTTCTCATAATACATTCAACATATCTCCACGTGTCACGTTCACAATTGTTCACGTATCACGTTAACAATTGTTCACATATCACGTTCACAATTGTTCACGTACTACGTTCCGTATGTATCGTGTATCATTGCTCAGACGTTCTTATGCCATTTATTCCAGATTATTTCGCATCGTAACGTTTCGTTATCATTGCATGCTATTTCCTATCCACTCGGTCAAACTCATGAAGATCTATCTTACGTTGAGGAACCAGAAATTGTTAGGTACCGTCAAGTTAGGGTCATAGAGACCAAGATTATATTTTTTTCGTCAAGATCTTTTAGAGGACCGTTCCGAGCGGGAAGCCACTTGGAAACGGAGGATTCCATCCAGATTTCTCATCCTTTTCCTTTCATAAGTCAGATATGTTCTTTCAGTCACGTCATGTTCCATGTCCTTTACAGTCATGTTACGTCCATGTCTTTCCAAGATTATCGTATCTCTAATTCGAGGACGAATTATTCTTTTTAGAGTGGAAGAGTTGTAAAACCCGCATAAAATACCATGAACAGTACAATACATGAAAACACGACTAAATTAAAACTTTACATTAATAATATATGACACGTGTCATGAGCATTTAATACAAGTAATACGTACTACGTATGTTATTAACACACGATAAATATTTTAGTATAATATTTATTACATGAAACGAAATAAAACATGTCTTTAAAACACGAGCATATACGCTAAATAAGTTAGACACGAAAAATAAATAAAATTGGTTTGGGCTTACGTCGAGCCGTAGCATCAAAAAGAAACACAAGATGGTCCAAGCCCGACCCATTAAGCTTAAACTAGTAATCCAAATTCATTCCCAGGGAAAACACTTTTACAATTTTATAAATTTAAAAAATCCAGTCTTTGTTTCTTCCTTGGCCACCGGCTACACAAGAGAAAAGGAGAGGAGGAAAAGCTTGTTGATTTTGTTAATTTTGGGATTTGTGTTCGGTTCATTCACATGGATTTGTCACGCATTCGGTATCACAAAAATCCTTAATCTCCTCATTATTATTTTCCTTTTATCATGAATAAGTAAAATTAATACGAACACATGAGGGTTTAATAAATAGAACATGTATTAATTTAAAAACAAGTCGGGTTGTTTGGTTGTCACGGTAACCAAGACCACAAGGGGGTCTCGGTGTGTGTTTTATTTCAGCCAGCGAACCCCACTGTGGGTCGGTGGCTGTTTTGCTCTATCGGCTGCAGCACCAAGTCCCAACTGGGGCGCTGTTGGTTTAACAGTGGGTACCGACCACTGTTGGTGGGAAAACTGTGCACGGCAAGGGGAAACTTTGGGCTAACGTTGGTAAACCACAACCCTTGCGGCTGCGGTGATTGTTGCGGGGTCGAGCCGAAGCCGAGACCTCATGGTCTCGGTGAGGCGTTGTTGTTGGGCTCGGGTTGAATCAAAACACCAAGAGGGGTATTTGGTTAATTTTGCTAAATACTTTATGTTTATTTATTAATTAACTATTATTAACTTATACATGGTTTTAATTAAGTTAAATAAAAACAAGGACTTATGATATAATTAATTTAGACATTTATCATGATATAAAACATGGTCATTTTATTTAAATAGACTATAGGCTAAAATAATTATTAATATAATTATTTCATGGCATAAGTTCATGTTACGTTAATTAATTAAGAAACTTGGTTTAATTAATTAATTTCATGTTTAACTAAGGAATTAATTAAGTTAATAACATGTTTTAATTTATTTATACAATAATCCTTTTTTGGGTAAAGTTTAATTTATATAATCATGTAATATTATTAATTAATAATTACTTATAATATCATGTATTACATTATTAATTAATAATCATATGTGTAGACTAAGTATTTAATATTAATAAACTTTACTAAATATTAATCATGGCTTATAAAATATGATTATTAAGCTCTAGCTTATATTTTAGACTTATTAATCCAGCTTATTTCTATTTTTTTGAAACTTTCTATTTTTGGAAACTTTCTATTTTTTGAAAACCTGCTATTTTTTTAGAAAGTTACTTATTATGACTGATAGGTGTGAAAAAACCATCCTTTTACCACTTAATTATATTAAAAACCGAGCCAAAACGTATATTTAATGTCGTAAAAGTCGGGATTATGCGTGGTTTGTGTTTTTGTTGTGTTTTAGGACCAAAATATGAAAAAGGAAGAAAACACGGGCTTTCACGGGCTTTTATCGAATAAAAAGACAAAAGACGGAGTCAAAAGATCAAGAGTGCAAAAAGAACGGAAGTCAAAAGCTTATTCTGAAGATTTATCGAAGAAAAAGACTAAAGACGGAAGTTTAACGAAGTCGAAGAACCAAGTCTAATAATAGAAGAAAGTTAGAAGACGAGTTCATTCTATATCGACAAATCCCGAGACAACGTCGACAAAGACGAAGAAATTAAAAAACGAAAAGACAAAGAAAGAAAGGGAGGAAACAACAACAACTCCCCCTCCTCCTATAAATAGTCATTTACTCCTTCATTTTGGGGAGTTAGTCATTTTAGAGTAGATAGATTAGTTTTAGGAGTAGGAGTAGTGTAATTTACTTTCTCTCTCTAGCTTTTCTTAAATGTTTTAAGCTTTTTCATTAATCTTGTAATTTGAATCTTTAATCATCTTAATTTCAAGCTTTTTCAATTAATCATTCTCATTCTACCTTTCTTGTTTTGCTTAATCTTTATGCTTATTTGCTTATTGTCATGCTTATTTGATTGTTCTTTATGTTTTTATGTTTGAATGTCTTAGCTAATTGTTTTTATAGTTTTTTATTGCTTTTCTTAATTTTAATCAAGTGTTTTTAAAAGTTATTTTATAAAAAGTTGATTTTAAATATTTTTATTATTTAATGTTTTAAAAGTTTTAAAATTTTGGCTTATTTGCTTTTTCTTAAAGTTGATTTGGTTAAGTTTTTAGATAAATAAGTTGATTCGGTAGATTAATATTTTTATAAAAAGTTGATTTTTAATATTTAGTTTATTTTGTGTTTTTAAAGTTTTTAAATTGTGGCTTATTTAGTTTTTCTTAAAATCTTTTTGGTTAAAGTTTTGATAAAGTGCTTATTTGATCTTTGCTTATTTGCATTTCATCGGATTAGGGTTTTACTTTCCGACCATTATTCCGATTGCCATCATCGGAAAGGGGTTTGTGCATTCCGATAGATTTTCCAACACTTATTCCGACAGGACTTTTGTATAGCATTCCGATAGTTATTTTGATTTAACATTCTGACAATTTTCCTTTTGTTATAACATTCCGATAGAATGATCAGTATGCATGCCTGCATGCTTAAGTATTTTCCCTCCAATTTGAGGTGCTAGCCTGGGTGCTTCACCTAATAGCTTGCCTCCTTGTTTATTAATTAATATTGTTCCGTGATCGTTTAGTTTTATCTGAAAGTTGTTCCGTTTTTTATTCTGAAAGTCACGTATTTTTAGTTGTACTTTTCGTCAATTTTTAGTATTAGTATTTTTTCGAAAATTTTAAGTTTTATGTTTTATTTAGTACCCGCTTTAGCTTTTGCCTCATTCAGTTTTAAAGTACCCTCATGGTTTTATTTTCTCCTTTTTCATTTAGTAAATTTTATTTTCAAGTCGAAAGTTAATTTCCTCTTCTAGTTTTATTTTTATTAATTGTTTTGTTTTTAATTTCGTTTTATTATTTGTATTGTTTCGTTATTATTAATTATTTTCTTTTAGCTTATTTTTATTACTATTCACATTTACCTTTTAAGTAGAAATAGAAACCCAAATTTATTTTACCCACCAAAAACGACTGAGTCACACTTTGAACCTTAATCAATTCGAATTGAATCGAGAAACGAAATTTTTACCTAGCAAAATCATACTATCAAATGGCGCCGCTGCCGGCTCTTTTCGTGAAGATTAATGGTTTATTGTGAGAGACGCGTTAGATTTTGGGATCCGTTCACTTTTGAACGTTATTTTTCTTGCCAAAAATTTTAAAAATCCAAAAAAATAAAAATTTCAAAAATCCCAAAAAAAATTAAAAAATAATAAAAAGGATTTCTTTTCAAAAAGTTTTGCACCAAAAATATTTTTCTTGCTTATCTATTTTTCTTAATGAATTCGTATGTTGCTTGTGTTGCAGGGTGTGGAAGACCAATGTATGGCTTTCAAACATGTCAATGGTGTACATGTGAGCGGTGTGGAAATGATATCGACAATACACAATTTGGATTTTGTCCCTCGTGCAATTCGATTAACTCATCCTTTGCTTGTAATGCACTTACTCCACCCTCTTGCATATATTGTGGAAGCGATTCTCATTGGCATGTTTCGTGTCCTATTCGATACCCGTCTCATGATGAGCAAGAACCGGGTTACAATTATGACAATGGTAATAGCTATCTACAAGAAGCACTGGGTTTTCCTCAATACCCGTATTGCAACAATTGTGGGGGCCATCACGATACCTTTTCTTATCAGCCGACGAATTATTATGAGCCAAATCCGTGTTCTAATTCTTTTCAACCGATGATTTATGATGGACCACATCCGTGCTATAATTCTGGTTTTCATAATTTTGAGCCCCCACAATACACCCTCGATCATCAACCTTCTTTGAATCCGAATAACGAAACACACACCCTTATTTTGCAACTTCAAGAAGCCGTAGTTCAACTAAAAGAAGCAAGGGAGAAGGAAAAGCGACAGCAACAACAGCAAGTATCTAATCTTAGTGATTATACTCCTCCTCTTGTGCGTCCATACTACTACTATGATGATGACGAGGATGATATCTATGATCTCAACCCATCTTCTGAGATTACTACTCCTACTCTTGATATCCCTAATGCGTCTAAGGATAGTGATACATCGAGTGAGATTAATGATTTTGGTCTTGATAAATTCTTTGATGAGGTTTGTGATACACCGAATTTTGTGGAGCCTACGGACGAGGTCGCTCTTAATGATGATTTTCTCCATGCTATGAGAATTTCACTTTTGAAATTTCTCCTTCTCCTCCGGGTGATGACGGCGATGTTGATTTATTCTCTCCGACTTACGAGAAGTTCACCACTGAACTTGGTCTTGTAGATGAGGTGGAAGACGTTATTCTTCGCGACAAATTACTAAAAGCTCATCTTCTTATTGCTAAAATTTAAGCGTTGAAATCTGATCCTATTTTCGAGTCTTTACCTCCGTCTATTACTTCAGTTGAGAATAATGATACAACTATAGAGGAAATCGACATTCTCTCAATACCTCCGGGTATTGATGATGATGACACGGAGGGGGATATTATTTTTGATAATTTGCTGCATGAAGATATTGTCCCAAGTCCCCCTCCCGAGCACCTTTCATCCACTCCTTTTGACACTATTACGGAGGATGAGTGCTTTGACCCGGTAGGTGACATTGACTATTTTATGAGTGATAACTTTACTGCTTTGTCGCTTGGTCAACATCCATTGTCTTTGGGGGATGACAATGTGCTTCCTTTACCCACCCCACCTCCCGAGGATCACAACCTCACATACTTTTCATATGTTGAGAGGATTTTTCTACCCTTTAAGACTTATCCTCCGGCCTCTCCCTTATTAATGTCCTCCGGGAACGAGGACAAGGTCTTTGATCCCGGTATTACATTCGAGGCTTCCCCATGGACCATTTAATTGGGGACGAGTCAGGCTTGTGACTCGGTTACCAAAAACAAGCGCTTCTCGAGAGGCAACCCGATTATCTATCTATCTTTATCTGTTTTTATAATAAGTGTAGGGGGAGACCCTAGTATGTGTTCGTTGTTTTCTTTCTTATGATGTGCAGGGATTCGAGCTTTCAAAGATCCATTCTTGATGACTTTTGATGACCCGTGATTCCGTGTACCCGTCTTCCCGGTTATATCCTAAACTCTCATGATTCAATATTTCATATCTTATACGTTCACATTGAAATCACTATAGTTGTCCTTTCCTTAGCAAGATTTAAACAAAGTGCACAATGTCCTAAGTGTAGGGGAGTTTACTCCCACATAATTAAACATTGAGGACAATGTTTATATCAAGTGGAGGGGGACTTCTATCGAAGTTAAGTGGGCTTTTCCATGAATTTGTCCTCATTTTAACCGGAAAATTTGATTTTTTTGTCATTTTTCAAAATTTTTAATCTATTTTGGCCTAGTAGTTTTTCCTTTGTTATCGTTATTTACTTTCTTTGCTAGAATAAATTTTAATAAAGTGGTTTTAATTTTTCAAAGTCATAAATCTTTTGACTCAGCCCGAGTTTACTTATCTAAGTTTACTCTAGCTAGTATCCTTAACGTGTTTAAGTCAAGTTTTTCTAGGCTTTTATATAGGGAACTTTAAAACGCGAAAGTCTTAACTCTTACGGGTTAAGAACAAGAACTTTTCGCAAGTTCCTATAAATGATCCTAGAAAGTCGTTTATCAAGGGAACTTTAAAATGCGAATTCTAAACTTGAAAAAGTCTTAGAAGACGCAAGATCCTATAGATGACCTTAAAACCCAAAACTTTGATTTAATTGGCTAAGCATCCACGAGTCTCATTCCTTGAGATTTTAAATTGTAGAGAACGAGAGATGATTGAGTCGATTATAAGTTTGGTATTCTTTCATGAATTTATGTGAGTTAATTATGATCTTTTTCTCCCATCGCTTGTTAATAAATATAATTGTAATAAATAAGGTCGTATGATTTGAAAAGTTACTTAGCTTCTAGCACAAGATCGTTTAAAAGTTGCTCGGTATTAATTAGAGTTCATAGCCAAGGCATAACTTATTGAAGCGAGATGCGAAGATTGGCGAGTCCGAAAAGGCCCTAACAAGGCATGAGGGCAACATTTTGTTGCTAAAGATCCAAAGTGATGTGAAGAATCATTTATCAAAAATCAATATGAAGGATCGAGACACACGGCGAAAAGCAAATACTCCCCAAAAGATCATGGAGAAGTCTATCCGAAAAGACCCTAGCAAGGTATGAGGATAAATAGATCCAAGTCCTAAAAGGAGGCGGATCGTTGTATATCAAAATCCAAAATAAAGATTGGAGAAAAATGAAGAAGTCGTGGTCCAAGTATGAAGAATCTCTTAAAAACTTCAAGTGAAGAAAATTCCTATAATGAAGAGAAGATCATTATTTCAAGAACGTCTCTCAGAATTCGAAGTATGAAGTCACTGCCAAATATCGGTCCGAGAAAGGTCTCAAATCCTGAAACGAGTTATGCCAAGATATGAACTTTATGAGGTCCCGAGAAGCAGTTTTAAAAGATTTTGTCCTTTAGCTAACTATTGATTAGATCGTCCTACTTTATTTTCGTCCTAAATAAACTATCGAAAGTAAAAAATGCATCCTCGTGATCATTCAAGAGAAAAATAAAATATAAAAGATACACCTAGGAATAAGGGAGTCTAGGTAAATAATTGAGCCACATGAGTGCGTGTTAGCTTACTAACTTATAATAACAATGATCTCGTTTTTAAGCTTGGTTTGGGAAACCTGAAAATTGAGGGTGATAAACATTCATGACAACCAAGACCCCAATGTAAGTCTTATATTTATTTAAAATATTTTGCAAATTTCTATCTTTTTAAGTTTCCTTAATGTCTTGGGTTTTAATAAAGTCCAAGGTGGGTTAATTATGACGGGAAATGTAAACTGTGCTTTGAAACTAATGGATTGCATGAGGGAATTGCAATGGTCAAGTGTAGGGGATTTGATAGGTGTGAAAACACCCATCCTTTTACCACTTAATTATAATAAAAACCGAGCCAAAACGTATATTTAATGTCGTAAAAGTCTGAATTATGCGTGGTTTGTGTTTTTGTTGTGTTTTAGGACCAAAATATGAAAAAGGAAGAAAACACGGGCTTTTACGGGCTTTTATCGAATAAAAAGACAAAAGACGGAGTCAAAAGATCAAGAGTGCAAAAAGAACAGAAGTCAAAAGCTTATTCTGAAGATTTATCGAAGAAAAAGACTAAAGACGGAAGTTAAACGAAGTCGAAGAACCAAGTCTAATAATATAAGAAACTTAGAAGACGAGTTCATTTTATATCGACAAATCCCGAGACAACGTCGACAAAGACGAAGAAATTAAAAGACGAAAAGACAAAGAAAGAAAGGGAGGAAAAAACAACAACTCCCCCTCCTCCTATAAATAGTAATTTACTCCTTCATTTTGGGGAGTTAGTCATTTTAGAGTAGATAGATTAGTTTTAGGAGTAGGAGTAGTGTAATTTACTTTCTCTCTCTAGCTTTTCTTAAATGTTTTAAGCTTTTTCATTAATCTTGTAATTTGAATCTTTAATCATCTTAATTTTAAGCTTTTTCAATTAATCATTCTCATTCTATCTTTCTTGTTTAGCTTAATCTTTATGCTTATTTGCTTATTGTCATGCTTATTTGATTGTTCTTTATGTTTTATGTGTTTGATTGTCTTAGCTTATTGTTCTTATAGTTTTTTTATTGCTTTTCTTAATTTTAATTAAGTGTTTTTAAAAGTTATTTTATAAAAAGCTGATTTTAAATATATTTATTATTTAATGTTTTTAAAAGTTTTTAAATTTTGGCTTATTTGCTTTTTCTTAAAGTTGATTTGGTTAAGTTTTTAGATAAATAAGTTGATTTGGTAGATTAATATTTTTATAAAAAGTTGATTTTTAATATTTAGTTTATTTTGTGTTTTTTAAGTTTTTAAATTGTGGCTTATTTAGTTTTTATTAAAATCCTTTTGGTTAAAGTTTTGATAAAGTGCTTATTTGATCTTTTCTTATTTGCATTTCATCGGGTTAGGGTTTTACTTTCCGACCATTATTCCGATTGCCATCATCGGAAAGGGTTTTGTGCATTCCGATAGATTTTCCAACACTTATTCCGACAGGACTTTTGTATTGCATTCCGATAGTTATTTTGATTTAACATTCCGACAGTTTTCCTTTTGCTATAACATTCTGATAGAATGACCTATATGCATGCCTGCATGCTTAACTATTTTCCAGCCAATTTGAGGTGCTAGCCTGGGTGCTTCACCTACTAGCTTGCCTGCTTGTTTATTAATTAATATTGTTCCGTAATCGTTTAGTTTTATCTGAAAGTTGTTCCGTTTTTTATTCTGAAAGTCACGTATTTTTAGTTGTATTTTTCGTCAATTCTTAGTATTAATACTTTTTCGAAAATTTTAAGTTTTATCTTTTATTTAGTACCCGCTTTAGCTTTTGCCTCGTTCAGTTTTAAAGTACCCTCATAGTTTATTTTCTCCTTTTTCATTTAGTAAATTTTATTTTCAAGTCGAAAGTTAATTTCCTCTTCTAGTTTTATTTTTATTAATTGTTTTGTTTTTAATTTTCGTTTTATTATTTGTATTGTTTCGTTGTTATTAATTATTTGCTTTTAGCTTATTTTTATTACTATTCACATTTACCTTTTAAGCAGAAATAGAAACCCAAATTTATTTTACCCACCAAAAACGATTGAGTCACACTTTGAACCTTAATCAATTCGAATTAAATCGAGAAACGAACTTTTTAACTAGTAAAATCATACTATCAATGACACAACAAGTATAGTAATACAAGAATACACGAAATACATAATCAGAATACATGTAAAACATGAATAAATACAAGATAACATTTAAAACAGTAAAACATGACAAGAACATATAAAATAAGCTAAGAACACACAGAACCAGTAACACACGCAGTAATAAGACAACTCATACACGACTATTTATGTATAAGGTACAGATATCCTTCTAGCTTCACTACTAGACATAAGGTACAGATATTCCGTCCTTCAATATGGACATTCTCTTCGTTTATTAGGGTTCCCCGTTTTCAGCCATTTGTTTTCCCCAAGTTATTGTATATGTTTTGAATGCTTATGTTTTATTTTAAATGCCTAAGCTATATATACATGCATGCCACGTCATCTAGTTATGGAGGTACCATAACCATAACACTAGAGGTACTAGTGTTATGACTTCTCTACGACGGAGTGATTGCTCGTGGCGTCCCTTTCAGTTTTGGCCATTTATTTATATTATCATGTGGGGCGTATGGGTGCATCCTAGTTACACGTTTTACAGGATTTTCATGGTGAATGTGGTGTGTTCCTTGCATCCTTCACAAGGAGTTAACCCCACCCAGACCAGTATAATTAGAGGCAACCCCTCTAATTGCATGATAAGGTCACTCTTCTGAGTATTCATGCACGTTGATACCTCATGACCTATATGGGATCTTGGATAAATTTAAAGTACAATTTTCATAAGTTAATCATATGCTTTTCACACTATAAAACCAGTTTTATAAATATGTACCAGGTTTTCCAGGAATTATACATTTCTGCTGCTTTTTGATTTTATTTATGTTCAGTCATTTATACTATGTCATATATCTGTTCATTGAGCGTATTGCTCAGCCGTTACTTTTCTTCTATGTCCCAAAACGACAGGTACCCATGGACAGACTTGGGCATTTAGAGGACATGCATAGAATGGAAGCAGCCTTAGACTTCTTCTCCTTTTTCCTTCTTATACTTATGCTTGTTTGGACACTTGTTTTGTTCTTCTCATTTCATTTATTTTATTAATGTTTTGGGCTCATGTTTTGGTAACCGATGTTTGTTTCCGGTTTTTCCTTTTGGTCATGTATGTTTTGTTGGGAATAAAATTAGCTAAGTCACTGGAACGCTGACAAGAGGAAATTGGACACTGACAAGAGTAAACGAGGCGCTGACAGATGAGACGCTGATAAGAATTATCAAGGCGTTGACAAGAAGAATCTTAAGACAAAGACAAGGACTAAATCTGCCAATGATGAATTCTTCAAGCTGGTGGACAAAATATGAAGATAAGAATTCAGAATATATTCTTAATGTTTAAAAAGATTTAGTCAATACGTTATGTTTATCTTATGTCTCTTCCTAAAATAGTTTATCTTAGCTTTTTGTACAAGGCTCCTTAAACCTATAAAAGGAGGCCTTAGGGTTATACATAATACACATCTCACATATACCTCTTCCACATATCTTATAACACTTTCATTGTAATCTTTCATTGTTATTATTAATCAAAGTGAAAGTTTGGTATTCATATATTTTGTTTGTTCTTCGTTCTGAGTATTAGTTTCCGCATAATACTTAGATTGTCGAATACACAAAGTTTCTCTACGTGTTATACTTGATCTAATCTCGATAACACAAAGCTAAATCGATCTAAGTTTGGGATCAACAAGTGGTATCAGAGCTTGTTGAGAAACTTTGATTTGAAGAACGAGATCCAATATCGTGAGGTGAACCAAGCTAAGGAAGAAGGTGAAGAAGAATCTGATGATGTTTTCAGTTAAGGCCACATCTACTTCAAGTTCCAATTCTTATTCATGTTCTGATAATGAGGTATGTAATGACTCTTCTTGTAGGTTAAATACTGAAAGACTTAATAAAGAAGTTTTAAGATTGTTATCAGCTATGAGTACTGAGAGATGCAAATTGTCTAACTATCAAATTGCTCTCACTCAAACTGAAAAGACAGTTTCTGAGTATAAGAAAATGGAGTTTGATCTAAAAGATCAAATCAATACTTTAAAACATGATTTAAAGTCTAGTATGGATATTAGAAACATCATGGAAAGAGTCAATGCTGAATTACAGGCTAAGTTAGATGAGGCTATAAAAAATAAGGATAATGTAGACCTTACAATTCAGAGATTTGATAAAGCCTCACAAACCCTAGAAAAATGTGTTAGTGAACAAAGGGATTCTAGGGATATGTCTGGGATTGGGTTGAAAGAATATGTGGCTGTTCCACCACCTGCTGGGAACTTCTATGGTGTCTATAGAAAGGATCTCTCTTGGACTGGTATTCCAGAACTCCAAGAAGAGGAATTTATTCCTCCACCTAGAGTTCTCTCTCTAGTTGAGGAATATCAACAAAAGGTTATTGACCTACAAGAGTGGAAGAAGGCCAACCCCACTTTGTTTGTTAAGGGTGGGATGCTTAGTGAGAGTCCATATGTGCCTACACCCATTGAGAGTCCAGTAGTATCTACACCTATCACTGTGACCAATCCCATCACTGGAAAAGCATTTACTCTTGGCTCCCCAATTAAGAAACAACCTAGTGTTAAATACGCTGAAATGTATAGGAAACCTAGGTCATTCAGAAGCCAAGCAATTGTTAATGGAACAGGGTTTTATCAGTCTAAGCCTAAGTTTGTGTCCAAAAAGGCTTGTTACTCATGTGGGAGCTTCTCACATTTGGCCTATAATTGTGTGAGTGGATACAATTCATTCACTGACAATAGGTCATTCAATGTCAACCATAGACCTTTTGTTCACACTAGACCACAGGCTACTAGACCTGCTCCTTTCTTCTCTAAGGCAGCTAATACCCATGGACAAAGGCCCTTTCAAAAGACCAACACTTGGTCAAACAGACAATATGTTCCTGTAGCAAACCCTAATTTGGGCGCTGACAAGAACAAATTCAGCGTTGACAGGAACAAATTCAATGCTGACAGGCACAAATGCAGCGCTGACAGCTCAAAGTTTGGTATGAGACCTTATTTTGGACCATATAAACAAAGATACTTGGTTAATAAGGGTCAAGGGTCTAAAGCATCATCCCACTTAACATGGAAACCTAAACAAGAGCAAAACTCTAATTTTAATGGTATTTCAATGACTTGCAATAGATTTAAATATCTTGAGAAGGTCATTATTAGTCTCATTGGAACAAATTGGGTGCTTATGGAAAAAAAGGGATGAACATGGATTTGTGGTAAAGAATAAGACCACTCTAGTTGAACAACTAGATAGATCCAAGTCTTATAAGGCTTGGATCTCCAAAGAAAACTAATTTGTTTTATTTTTGAGCAGCCTATCCAAAAGTAGGTTAATGGTCAAGGATATTGGGATAATGGATGCTCAAGGAACATGCATTGTTGGTCTTTCCACTGATGTTATTTTTATCCACTGACATGTTATCTCTACCCATTATCATGGGATAGGGTAGCCTCTGTTGGTGTGTGTTTTTGTGGTTTTTGTCTAACTATGTAGGAAAGTGGAGCTACATTAGGATGGATACAAAGTTGCAAAATTTTATTTATGATGGTTGGAATGTTTACATTCCTATCTTGAAATGAAATTTTGCTTCTTCACAGATAATGATTTGTATGCTTCTGTTAAGGGGAGATAAACCTCTAGGTTTTTGGGTACTCTTAGAGCACTCTTGCACAATTCTAGATTGTTTCCACTGGTGAGTACGATTTAGTTTTCTAATTCGTGAGGCACTGTAGCATGCAAAGTTGATATACTGTGCATGCTGCCAAGACTTTTGACCTAGAATTGGGTATGGTCGTATGGGTGACTTGGGGTAGATATATATTTTTGGGCTTACTTGGGGAGTTGCAAAGGTTTTATATGAGTTAACTTTCTCTTTGGGGCATTTGTGAACAAAGGACTCTAGAGTTCATGTGTGTCTATCATGCTTTTTGCATGTGTGTATGCATGAACAGTGTTTGTCACTCTTGCTTATTAGAGTCTAGTTAATTTCCTTAGGATTATTACCTTTGTTTATGTTCTAACTAAAGTTTTCTATATTCTCAAGTCCATTTTATGTTATGACATCTTAGCTGGTGTCATTTATAAACTTCTTTGTAGACCCAAAATGTTTCATCACCCTTTCATTTTTCAAATTTTTGGATATCTGGAAGCCTAATGATCATCGAGATGTTTTTCCTAGTGATTGATATCTAGTAGCAGCAGAGATCACTTTCACAAGGGTGTATAGTGTTATGGAGATGGCTGAGACTATTGGCACTAGCTTTAATGTAGGTCAAGTCAGTCTTATCATTAGTAAGTCCATCCCCATGTCCTATGAATCAACATTGAGGATTCATTTCCCGAATGTGGATGAGGACAATATGAAACCTTTGACATTAATGGAATTGACGAAAATCTGTATTAGCTTGTAAAAGCATAATAAGAAATGGTACAAATTGTCAAGGATCACAGTTTTGAACTGATAGACTTGTTGTTTTGGAGCTGATGCAAGGAGGACGTTCTTGGTTCCGTCCTTGTATATTGATTTTGGAGAGGAGTCTTAAAAAGGGGAGGAGCAATAGAATTTGAGTGACAAAAGTAATAAAGAAAGCTCCAAAGACTCTACAGGTGCTGAAGATGATTAAGACCAAGTGAAGGCTGACTATACAAGTGATTTGAGTGATTGACTTTTCGAGATTTATTATTACTCAAATTCAAGGATAAGTATGTTTATAAGAATCCTCTCTGTATGTTCTATTTTATTCAAAAACTTGATTTCTAGAGTAGATATCAAGTTTAGGGGAGGATTGTTGGGAATAAAATTAGCTAAGTCACTGGAACGCTGACAAGAGGAAATTGGACGTTGACAAGAGTAAACGAGGCGCTGACAGATAAGACGCTGATAAGAATTATCAAGGCGTTGACAAGAAGAATCTTAAGACAAAGACAAGGACTAAATCTGCCAATGATGAATTCTTCAAGCTGGTGGACAAAATATGAAGATAAGAATTCAGAATATATTCTTAATGTTTAAAAAGATTTAGTCAATAAGTTATGTTTATCTTATGTCTCTTCCTAAAATAGTTTATCTTAGCTTTTTGTACAAGGCTCCTTAAACCTATAAAAGGAGGCCTTAGGGTTAGACATAATACACATCTCACATACACCTCTTCCACATATCTCATAACACTTTCATTGTAATCTTTCATTGTTATTATTAATCAAAGTGAAAGTTTGGTATTCATATATTCTGTTTGTTCTTCGTTCTGAGTATTAGTTTCCGCATAATACTTAGATTGTCGAATACACAAAGTTTCTCTACGTGTTATACTTGATCTAATCTCGATAACACAAAGCTAAATCGATCTAAGTTTAGGATGAACATGTTTTAGTACATATTACCTTGCAAGCTTTGATGACACGGCATAAATACACGTAACGGTCCACTTATCAAAGTGAGGTGTTACACTAATATCATTGTTAAGGGTCACAATGACAACATCCTTAAAATATTTCAATTCCACATGTGTAGTATCCTAACTATAACATATGATGTAGTTTGTTATCTCAAAGGATTAATCAATCAACTTAGAGATGAGCTCAATTGCACATACTACGCATTATATACGGCCTACTAACCATATTAAGTTGCAAACCATATAAATAATGCTTGATACTTTAAGCTACTACTAACTCACTCTACACCACTTATGTGAGTCAAGTATCTAAGACTATGAATGTTTGAGAGGGTGAAATAATAGAATCATATACCACAAATAAGTGTTAAGGTAAGGATGCCAAGAGAAATCATTTAGTTAAGTAATGATCAAAATAATGATCAAAGGGTGTGTGGAAGGACGAGAACTTACCTTAGCTGTAAATTGCATCCCTAGTCTTCTATGGACTAATGCAACAACCAAACTTGACCAAACTGCATACTAAGTCTTCAAGGACTAGTATCACGTCCACCATTCTTGATATCACCAACCCTTGATGTTGGAGATTAAAAGGAGATGAGTCTTCAACAAGTGTAAGCAACATAATCCATAATCAAATCAATGATTAGCCTTTATGAGTACATACACAAAGAAGGATACAAACTAATAGACACATTTAAAGAGAAAATCTAAAATGCATAAAAGCTACTAATAAGGTCATAATCAAGATGACTTGATATAGCAATAACTTTAAGGTCTATTTTTAGAGAAAAATAGTTTTGACCATAAAGAAACTTTAGAGCAACCGACCATTCCAATTTGTAGAGACAATAGATCGATCCAAGCTTTAAAGCATAATATATGTTGATACAAAAGTTGGATGGACCGAGCTTGACCCGAATTAGGTTTAATTCGGGGTCTTGTGGACTCTGGCTCTTGCACCAAGAGAAACTTTCTTTGAGGACCCTGCGCACTAAACAGACACCGTTAGGCTTACCGTAGGTTTGTGACCTACGATTAGACTCCGGTGTGAGAGTAAGTAATAATGTGTAAACACTTATCCTTTTGCCACTAAAATCAAGAAAAAACAAGACCTAATCATGTGTTTAATATCGTAAAAGTTGGAATTACGCGTGGTATTGTGTTTTGTGTATAAAATAGGTACAAAATATCAAAAGGAAAGAAAACAGGGATTTCACGGTCAAATGTTGAAGAAAAGTCCAAGAAAGAGACAAAGACAAAGTGAAAGAACCAAAAGTGTGCCAAAGTTCACGAAAACCGGCAAATTCAACACGGGTTTTGAATAAAGATCAAGGCCCAAAACATGGCCCATTTTAACTTGAATATGGGACGGATGGATAACATATTGGGCCAAAAGCCCATTCATGAAATAAAAAAGAATGGAGAGAAAGCCACGTTTTTGGGCCCAAGGCTTTGTTGATTAATAGTTTTGGACGGAGGAAATTGGGTCAAAATGACTGGTCAACTCACAAAACAATTATTTACTCACCCCCACACACACTTAATAAACATTTTATTTACCCACCCCATTCACAATTGTTTTCGATACAAACAAAGAATCCTCACCTTCCTTCTCTCCCAACAAAATAACCAGCCACCATTTTTTACTATTTACCCAAACCCTAAAACACAAATCACTGAATAATTTTTGGGGCTTTTATGTGATTCGTGTGATTCACACGCTTGGGGATTAAATCCCCAGGTTAATCGAAAGCACCATGTTGTGGTCCTCTATTAACGTGGCCAATATCTCTCTTTTGATTGGATGAAAGAACACCACAACACCAATCCACCAATCCTTATTTTCCACTTCAGCAACAAACTAACACAAGAAACACAAATCCTACTAAGCTGGCAATCCGTGTGACCCCTAATGTTATCTCCACCGTTGGATCCAAAGATTGAAGAAAGAGAAGAGAAGTGAAGAAAAAGAGCGGCCAGGATTGATTTCCTTACTCACCAAGCTTCACCAAGAATTTTTTAGGGTTTTCCTATAAAAACCCCTCATTTGTGTAATTTTAGGGGGTGCTTTTATTTTTATTTAATTTTATTTATGCAAAAAAATAGATTAGATTTAAAATTGTAAGTTTCTTTTCCAGTAATGTAATCAAATTTCAAGTTATTAATAAAATTTCCTTTTGGTTTAATTAATCTCGTCTTTTATTTCTTATAAATTTCCTGCTATTTATCTTTTTATCTGTTTTCGATTAAATATTATTAAATAAAAAGGGGTTCATAAAATTTCCCCTACTGGGAAGTTTCTTTAAATTGGTTCGAGATGTTTCTGGTTCGAGAGTGTTTCGAGATGATGATAAAGATGATATTCGGTGGTGTTTGATTCGGTTTCGATTATAAGGGGGCTCAGCGTTTATCCCTTCTTCCCAACGCTTATCATCACAAGGTTCATCTTTCTTTTAAGTTTTTGTTAGTTTTAATTTCTGCTTATTAATTTAGCTGGTGTACTTAGATTTGTTTGGATCTGCTTGTCTTGTTATCGGATTTAGTTTATTTATCTGCTTAATGTTTAAGTTTTATTACTGTTTGAATTGAGCTTGTTTAGATCTGCTAGTGTTAGCTTTGTCTGAGATTGAGTTTTAGTAGCTGATAAGATTTGTGTTTTAGTAGCTGGTTTAAATATATGTTAGTTTTAAAGTAGTAAATCTGATTTTGGTTTGTTTAGTTTGTTTAATTTTTGGTTATATATGCTTATTTGGATCGCATCTTGTTTGGGTTTACTGAGTGTTAAGATGGTTTAGTTAGTTTTGCTTGTGGAATTTGCTTATTTTCAGTTTTTGTTGGCTTATTCGAATTTTGTTTAGGATTATTTGCCTATTTAGATTTGACAAATTCTGATTTGCTTATCTTAAGTTCAAAGTCTGTTGGTTTATATTTCAGTTTACTTTATCTGCCTATATTTCAGTTTTAGTGCTTATTTAGTTCTATACGGCTTATTGGATTTAGTAGTTAATCTGGATTAGCTTATTTGTCTCTGTTCTTTGTGCTTATTTGGTTTTGAAGTTTACTGATCTTTTGCTGCATAAACAACAGACTCAATTAGTCTGTTTGTTTCAAAATTCCAAAAATAATAATTATTAACAAAATTCGTCTCCTTCGAGACTCGAACACCAGACCTCCTGTTTAAATGCCAAACGCCTTTACCAACTGAGCTAGTACTTCTTTTGGGTTTAATTACTAGACATTTAATTAATATAGATTTGTTAAATCTTAGCTGTAGTTTATTAATAGGTTTCATTACAAGTTTTAGTTTTAATAAATTTAATTAAAAGTTTTATTTAAATTTTCTTTTATAAAGTGTTTTAAAAAAAAGATAAAAAATATTTTAATTACTTTTCGAGATTTAAATTATTTTTTTTAAAAGAGTCTTTTTTTTAAAATTAGTTCAAATTTAATTTAGTTTACCTAAAAATAGTTTTTACATAGATTTCATTAAAAGTTTTTTTAGTTTAAAAATAATTAGAGTAAAATTTAGTTTTAAATTTTAAATTTAAATTAGTTTTCAAATTTTATATAATTATAAATTTTAATTGTTTTTAAAAGTAGTTATAATTAAATATTTTCTTATCAATTAGATTAAGTAGTTTTTATTAATTTTAAATAGTTTTTAGTTTTTAAATACCAATCAAGTTTTAGTCACCAAAAACAATTAATCCACGTTAAGTCCGATATCAATTCGAGTCGATTTGAGGAACGATAAATAGATTAAAAAGAATTGAAAAATCCTTATATTAAATTGGCGCCGCTGCCGCTTCGCTCGTTACGATTGAAGATTTCGTGAGACGTTTGGATTTTGGGATCCGTTCATTTTGGACGTTACTTTTCTTGCAAAAAAATAAAAAACACAAAAAAAATCAAAAACTTGAAAATACAAAAAAAAATTTATTATAAATCATCAAAAGCAAACTCTTTCCTAAGATTTGCACAAAAAAAAAATTAAAAATTCAAAAGTAATACTTTTCCTAAAGTATTACACCAAGAATATTACGTATTATTGTTATTTTTCTTATTTCGATTTCTTTCGTTTTTATTGTGAATATATATTTTTCTTAAAAAATACAAAAAGATTTTTCATTTACTATATTACGTAGCACAATTAATTTACCTACTTTTCAAATAAGACCTTAGTTGGGATTTCATCACCTAACTATTGTATTCGAATCCTAAACGAATAAATCAAGGCAAAATAGATAAATACTAGTAATAAGTTTGAACTCGATATATACAAACCATAAGGTGGGTATAAGGCGACACGCTATAAAAGGCCGTCTATGGAAAAAGGTTTTTAACTGTTTTGTGCCACCTCGTTTCCCCGCTTGCTTGTGCGTATATTGAGAGGGACGACCGATTATTGGTTTGCCAACTCAAGTAGTATTAAGTATATATTTTTGTATCTTTTTAATATTGCACCTCGAGAGGGATAATCCCTTTCCTCTCAAAGTCGACCGAGGTTTCTTACCTCATTCCTAAAGTTTTAATTGTATGCGCACTCGCGCGCGTACATACATACCGATTGGTGTACCAAATACTTCTAATTCTTCCAAAAAGAAGAAGAAGAAAAACAAAAAGACCGTCATTAAAGCCGATCCCGAGAATCGAGCTTTGAACAACACGATGGCAACGGATAATCGACCACTGATTGAGATTCTACAATCTCACGTTGAAGGAAACGATGACGCAATTGTGGTGCCGGATATTGGAGCTAATAATTTTGAACTTAAAACGGGTTTTATTCAAATGGTTTCCGCTACACCATTTTTAGGCCGTACTAATGATGACCCACACGCTCATATCAAACGTTTCATAAAATTGGCAAATACCGTCAAATACAATGGGGTGCCACAAGAGGCCATTCGTTTACAACTCTTTCCTTTTTCCCTCGAGGGACAAGCCCGGATTTGGCTTGATAAGGAACCACCCCAAAGTATTACCACATGGATTGATTTAGAGACCAATTTCATTAACTACTTTTTCCCACCATCACGGACCACCTCTTTAAGGAATGACATCATTATTTGAACAAAAATATGGGGAAACGTTTAGTGAGTCTTGGGATCGATTTAAAGAGCTTTTAAGAAAATGTCCACAACACGGTTTCACTAAAGTGCATCAAGTTAATACGTTTTAGAATGGTTTAACTCTTAATGACCAAGACTCACTTAATAGTGCCGTGGGGGGCAATATTCTTGTGAAATCAATGAACGAGACTTAGGCTATAATTGAAAATAAGGCTAAAGTACAAACCAAGAGTGTTAGGGCTAATATGGCAAGTGCTAGTTCTAGTGAGAGCGACAAGAGAATCGATAAACTTACTTCGCTTGTTGAATCAATTGCTCTACAAACCAAAGCCATAAATGGTCAAGTAAATGCCTTAAAACTGACTTGTGAAACGTGTGAGACTTGTGGAGGACCACATTCTTATTTTAATTGTGACAAGGTTTACAATCAACAACAACAAGTTTATGCTTATAACATCAACGCCAATGAGAGGGTTCAATTTAAACCAAATGTTGATGTTAACCATTTGTGTTATAAGTCTAATAACTATTTGGCTCCCCCGGGTTTTGTAGCTCCACAAAGACCACCCCCACCCGCCCAAAATACCCAATACCAAAATAGGAACCAAGGTCCTCAAATGGGTAATTTTCAAGGGAATTCATATACAAGGGATTTTAACCAAAATCAAGGTAATTTTCAAGGGCAAAATCAAGGGTTAATACTCAAAATCAAAGTTTTAATAATCAAGGTTTTCAAAATCAATGCTTTCAAAATCCTAATCAATTTCAAAATAAAGGGTTTAACAATCAAGGGTATAATCAAATGAACATGCATAATCCTTAAATGGACTTGGTTCTACAAAAATTAACCGACCATGAGCGAATTATGATAGAGATGCAAGAATCGACCGATAAGAAATTTTTAACAATGATTCAAGCCCTTAGACCCCAAGGAGCCTTACCTTCTAATATCGAGATTAACCCTCGTGCTAATGTGAGTGTTATCACTACTCGAAGTGGAGCCACTTTAGTGGGACCTTCCATCTCTTCGCCCATAAATGAGAGACAAGGCCCGGAGGTCATAATGAGTAATCCTACTCCCCCTTCGGTGATCCCTCCCACTACCACTACTAGTACTAGTTCTCCATTGCCCAAAGAGCCCAACCCTAAGGTTGTTCAAGAAGCGAGTCCTTCTCCTTCTCAACCTTCACCATCTAAACCCAATATCCCTTATCCCTCTAGATTAAACAAGGCTAAAGTGCTCACCAAAGATGACGTTCATGTTTCCAACTTTTTGAAAATGATTTCCAACGTGAATGTTAACATTAGCCTTATTGAAGCACTTGCTCAAATCCTAAAATTTGTGAAAATGTTCAAAGATTTGCTTAATAAGAAAGAAAAAATGGATGAGCTCATGAACACTCGTTTAAATGAGAATTGTTCCGCGATTCTTCTCAAAGAGCTTCTCGAAAAGCTAGGAGATCCCGGACGATTCGTGTTACCTTGCTCGTTTCCTCAAATTGATGACTGTATGGCTTTAGCGGATCTCGGTGCTAGCATTAATCTTATGCTACTCTCGGTATGGAAACAATTATCATTACCCGACCTTGTACCGACTCGCATGACTCTCGAATTAGCCAATAGAACTCTCGCATACCCCGTTGGTATTGCCGAGGACATTTTTGTTCGAATTGGTACATTCACTTTTCCCGTGGGCTTTGTCGTCGTCGACTATGAGATGGATCCTCGTATTCCGTTAATACTTGGTAGACCATTCTTACGATCCGGAAGAGCCTTAGTTGATGTAGCCGAAGGGGAGTTAGTTCTTAGGTTTAAGGATGAACAACAAGTTTTTTAAATGGGAAAAATCACAACAAAATCAAGTGGAAAAGAGTCGGTCAATATGATTGATGTTCTTAATTATGATCATGAAGAGATTTTTGTTAATCCTTTTGGAATTAAAAAGTCTAATCAAAATGATTTTGTGATAACTTCATCCCTTCCCTTAGAGCCTCAAATTTTTGAAACTCCTATTTACGATACCTATAGTGATGACACTTCTTCAAATGATCACACTATCTTCGGTTTAGACAACCCATCTTTTGACCCACCAACTTTTGACCCACCCATTTTTTATCAACCAATCTTTGATACTTACGATGATGACACTTCTTTAAGTGATCTCATTAACTTTGATGACCCACCCCATGATCTTAATGCAGCTCATATCTCTATGAGTTATTCTTCCATGGAGACTCCTTTTGACTTTTATACCCCAATTTTAGAAGTCATGACTTTTGAGGAGGATCCTCCACTCTTAGAGATCATTCCTACTTTAGAGGTTATTGCATTTGAGGAGGATTTAGATATCTTTCTAAATACCTATTTTCCTCACGAGGATGAGTTTTCCTATGACTCCGATGATACTTATGTTTTCACATCGAGTTTGGAAGAGGACGGCTCTCCCACTTTAGATTATGATGATATTTTGCGCTTAAATGTCAACACCTCTTGCTATTTTCCCGTTAAGGAACCGGTGTTTGATCCCGGAATAGAGACTTTCATGCTATCATTGCCTTAACACCATAACACCTTTCCTCGTAAGAAATTTTTCACTAAGGGTACCCCTCGTTACTTTGCCTTGTGTGATTTTACCACCTCGGGGTTTATTTCCTTTTGTGATGGAAATTATGTGTTTGACCCGGGTGGATTTTCATGGGGTATTCCTTATATGACTTTGTTTCACCCCTTTATCATGGAGAGATTTTTCTCCCTTGGAAATCTCGGTTTTTCCCATGATTTTCCCATTTGAATAATGACATTCGGGAAATCGAGTCAATCTAGAGACTCGTGATAAATTAATCAAGCATCGTTTAACTAGGTTAGATTTTTTACCTTTTCCATCCTTTCCACCCTTTTTCACCTTCACCCATTTCCACCAATAAGTGTAGGGGGAAGCCAAGTAGGTTGTTTGTGTGTTGTGATGTTGTGCAGGGACATGTGCTTTAATGATCCACTTTTGGTGTTTTTGACGCGACCCGTGTTCCCGTGTACCCGGTTCCTTCGATAAGTTTTTGCTATTGTGATTCATACTTGTATATAAATAAAACGAATAAATGTAATCACTTTAGTTGTCCATTCCTTAGCTTGATTTAAACAACGTACTCAATGTCCTAAGTGTAGGGGAGTTTATTCTCCCACATGCTTAAACATTGAGGACAATGTTTATATTAAGTGTAGGGGGATTTCTATCGAATTTTAGTGGGCTTTTCCATGAATTTGACCTCATTTAACCGGAAATCAACATTTTTCAACATTTTTCAATTTTTTTTATCTATTTTGTCCTAGTAGTATTTTCATTTATTTTCTTTTGTCATCACATCGTATTTATACTTTCCATTTCAAGAATAAAGTCAAAAAATAAATAAATGAATAAAATGGTTTTAACAAGTTTAGATATCTTTGATATATTAGGCCCGTCGTGAATATTTTGACTCAACCCGATTTTACTTATCCAAGTTTACTCTAGCTAGTATCCTTAACCATATGGACCTTAATTGGTTTATTAGGCTAAGCATCCACGAGTCTCATTCTTTGAGATTTTAAATTATGGAGAACGAGAGATGATAGAGTTGATAATAAGTTTAAGGGTTAATTGTTGCTTATATGAGTTTTTGTGGCTCTTTCTTCCCGCTTTTATATTTAATTGCTTAATAAATGAGGATTTTCGCGGTGTAGATTAGATATCTTAACTCTTAGCCAAATCTTTTATCTCCTTGTCATTAAAGCATGAACACATTGAGGGTGCCAGCGTTGTGGACTTCCGACTAAGGTGGCTCATAACCACTAAGTATGAGGTATTCAGACCATGGGACCGCGGAATTTGGCCTACTATATATATCATAAATAAAGAAAGAATAAGATTAAAACATGACCTCAAGGAGCCTTAGGGTGTGGGCATGTAGCACGAACCTTGTCATTAGAGCCTTAGGGTGTATGGCATGGTAAGTGTTGAATAAAAATTGATCAAAAATCAATTCCCTCGTTTATCGTTCAAGGAGCCTTAGGGTGTGGACAATAGTTGAGGAGAATTTTTACATCTTAAAGAGCCTAAGGGTGTATGATGTGAACTTGCTAAACTCCACATAAAGTCTACATGACTTTGGAGGAATAATTAATAAGTAGAACTATTGGCCAAGTTTCGGATCCGGGAATTTATTCCCCAAATCGTGTTAAATCATCCTTGATGTGGGCTTACTTTAGTGACAACATTTTTTAGGACGAGGTTAGGTTTTGAGTGTCGGGTTTCCATCGTTTTGCCTTATTTTTTAGACTAATAATTATCAAATAAGTCAAATGAGCCTACGGGTGAATGACAATCCATAAAATCTAGAGATACAACGTAGGAATTGGAGAAAGAGTATTACACAATTGTCTTATATAAGTGGTTTTAACTTGAGGACTTATGGTAAACAATGATCTCGTTTTTAAGCTTGGTATGGGGAACGTGAAACTTGAGGGTGATTAATATTCATGACACCAAAGCCCTAATCTAAGTCATAGATTTCTTTACGAGTTTCTTCCATCTAATAATTTCCATGTTAAGAAATTGTTATAACTTTTGTTTCCTTTAAGTTTTTATCTTTTCACCGTAGTAGTGATAGTATATCTTAATAAAGGCCGAGATGGATTAATTATGAGAAAAATATAACTTTATGCTTTAAAATAATGCATTGCATGGGGTCATTGCAATGGTCAAGTGTAGGGGATTTAATAAGTGTGTAAACACTTATCCTTTTGCCACTAAAATCAACGAAAAACAAGACCTAATCATGTGTTTAATATCGTAAAAGTCGGAATTACGCGTGGTTTTGTGTTTTGTGTGTTAAATAGGTACAAAATATCAAAAGGAAAGAAAACACGGGATTTCACGGTAAATGTTGAAGAAAAGTCCAAAAAAGAGACAAAGACAAAGTGAAAGAACCAAAAGTGTGCAAAAGTTCACGAAAACCGGCAAATTCAACACGGGTTTTGAAGAAAGATCAAGGAAGCCGAAATCAAGTTCGTTTATAGTGGATTTCAACTTAATGTAGATAATTGGGCTTAGTGGGTCCCACATTTACTTATTGGGACCAAAAGCATAATAGTGGATATATTATTATTCATTTTTGGCAAAAGGCCAAAAACATGGCCCATTTTAACTTGAATATGGGACGGATGGATAATATATTGGGCCAAAAGCCCATTCATGAAATAAAAAAAATGGAGAGAAAGCCACGTTTTTGGGCCCAAGGCTTTGTTGATTAATAGTTTTGGACGGAGGAAATTGGGTCAAAATGACTGGTCAACTCACACAACAATTATTTACTCACCCCCACACACACGTAATAAACATTTTATTTACCCACCTCACTCACAATCATTTTCGATATTAACAAAGAATCCTCACCTTCCTTCTCTCCCAACAAAATAACCAGCCACCATTTTTTACTATTTACCCAAACCCTAAAACACAAATCACTCAATAATTTTGGGGCTTTTATGTGATTCGTGTGATTCACACGCTTAGGGATTAAATCCCTAATAAGTGTGAAAACACTTATCCGTTTACCACTTATTTCCAATAATAACAAGACCAAAACGTGTATTTTATGTCGTAAAAGTCGGAATTATGCGTGGTTTGTGTTTTTATTGTGTTTTAGGACCAAAAGATGAAAAAGGAAGAAAACACGGGCTTTCACGGGCTTTTATCGAAGAAAACCTGAAAAGACGAAGTCAAAAGATCAAGAGTGAAAAAAGAACGGAAGTCCAAGGCCTATTTTGAAGATTTATTGAAGAAAAAGTCTAAAGACGGAAGTTTAATGAAGTCGAAGAACTCAAGTCTAATTATAGAAGAAAATTATAAGACGAGTTCAAATCCCGAGACGACGTCGAGAAACACAAAGGATTTAAATCGAGTCGACCCAAGAAGGAAGAAAGAGGAGGCAACACATGCTCTCCCCCATTGCCTATAAATACCCTCCTAAACACATTAGGAGGGTAGTTAGCTAGTTTCATTTTTTCAATTTTTCCTTTCTAGTTTTTAGAGAGAGAAAGTTTTAAACTTTCTCTCACTAAGTTTCATCTCTTCTTTATTTTTATCTTTCAAGTTTAAGCTTTTAATCATCCTTGTATTTGGATTTCATTAATCACAAGTTCAAGTTAAGCTTTTTGTTCAATAATCTCTTTCTACCTTTCTTGATTTTGGTTTACCTTTGATCCGAAATATTAATGATCCGTGATTGATTTTGATGTTTAAGTGATTAAAAAGCTCATCTTTTTATTCCTACATAAGTTCTTATACGTTTGAGCTATAAGCTGTTTGTGCTTATTGGCTTATTCGTATGTTTAGCTTATTTACTTTTAAGCTTTCTTAAAAGTTTTTTCGTTTTAAAGTTCGTGTTATAAAGTTCACGTGTTTAGATTCAAAAAGTTGTCAAATTTGTGCTTAATTACTCTTGTCTAAAAGTTGGTAAGTGCTTATTGGTTTAACTGCTTATTCGTTGCAGCTTAAGTTACTCTTTGTTTTCAATTGCGATCTTATGAGGGTTTTCCTTGGTTACGATCTCTGGATACGATCGCATTGACTGCGATCATTGTTCTTTCTTTGGCTACGATCCACACCACGATCACTCATTGCGATTTGTGGGTGCGAGCGTGTTACGATCTCTGGTTACGATCGCATTGATTGCGATCATTGTTGTCATGATCACAGGCCACGATCAAAGACCACGATCCACTTGTTGTGATCGTGGTTGCGATTAGTGAGTGCGATCACTATACTACGATCTAGGCTGCGATCGAGTGCTACGATCGTAGGCTATGATCTGAGTACGATCCACCACTGCGATCCATCTTGCAATTTGAGTACGATCGCATTGCGATCTACTTTGGCTTTTGTTTTTATTTTTCTTAGTTTTTAAATTATACTTTTCCCACCTTTTTACTTAGTTTATTTTAAACAAGTTTTCAAGTTTTTAATCATTTACGTTTTAATTTCCAAAGCTTTACTTTAGTTTTTGTAGATTTGATTTTAGCTTATTTTAATTACGTTTTGCACTTACCTTTTCTAATAGAATAGAAAATCAACTCCCCCTTTTAGTGACCATTACCGACTATTCCACCATTAACCGTGATCAATTCGATTAGATACCGAGAACGATATCGAGTACACAAATGCTAAAGCAAGCTAAACAAAAGTCATGTATTAAATGGCGCCGCTGCCGGCTCTTTTCGTAAAGATTAACGGTTTTCAGTGAGAAATGGGATTTTGGGATCTGTTCTTTTAGGAACGTTATTTTCAAGCACAAAAATTTTCAAAAATCCTACAAAAAATACAAAATTTTCAAAAATCCAAAAACAATAAAAAAGATAAAAAATCAAAAATATTTTATTTCCGTTTAGTGTATGCGTACCCGATCTACGTCTTATCCTAAGCCCGAGACTCTTAGAGACATAGATATGGCCGGTGTGCATAACAATAATAACAACCCACCCCACCCCAATTTGAATAACAATAACAACAACAACAATGTTCCCCCACCCGACCTACGAACAATGAAGGAGCTTTGTCAACCAACCATGAACGGACGCGGAGGACCGATTGCGCCAATGCAAATCACGGCTCTTGAATTTTCGTCGAAGCATCACATGATCCAGCAAGTTCAAAACGCTTGTCCTTTTTACGGATTACCGGATGATGATGCCAACAAACATCTCGACAAATTCATTACCGTCACCCAAAGCATGAAACTTCCCGGTGCTTCCATGGATTTTCTTCGCCTTCACCTCTTTCCACACACTTTATCCCACCATGCCGAAAAATGGTTTGATCGTCTTCCCAAAATTTCAATTCAAACATGGAATGACATGACTCAAAAATTTTTGTCGCGCTACTTTCCACCATCCATGGTCACTAGTCTTCGCAACCAAATCAGTGGATTCACACAATAACCTGATGAGTCGCTTTTTGATGCTCGGGAACGCTATAATGTCTTGATCGGCCGTTGTCCAAACCAAAACATGCTCCATGTTACATTGATTGATACTTTCTATAATGGTCTAACTTTTCGTGATCGTGATACGATTAATGCTGCCGCCGGTGGTACATTCATGAAGAGAAGACCTAAGGAGTATAGAGAGCTGATAGAGAACATGACCACTCACCACAAAAATTGGGATTCATCTGCATCTTCAAGGAATAACCAGAGGGCCAATGTTTCTTCTACATCATCCAACTCAGAGATAACCAAACTTACTCGCCAAATAGCTGAGATGAACAAAAACTTCTTAACCATGGCTACAAACCAATTTCAACAAGCTAAAGCTATAGCAACTTCTTGTGAGATTTGTGGGGGTTCTCATTCATACACCGATTGTCCTTCTACTCTTGACAATCCAGAAACTGTGTATGCCACTAACGGTAACTTTTCTACAGGAGGCTACCAAGCACGTCCTCAAGGAGACCGTAACTTGCTAAGTTATCGTTCCAACAACTATCTATCTCCACCCGTTTTTTCTCCTCAAAACCAAAACCAAAACAATTTAAACCGCAACAATCAAAGCCAACCTCGAGCTACCAATCAATATCAATCCTAAAGAAACCCATATCCACCTCAAGGAAATAATTCAGCTTACCAAGCCCCACCTCTCAATCAACCCACAACATTGAACCAAGACCTCGAAGCTTACATGAGGACCAATAGAGAGATGGTGACGAATCTTCAAAGCCAATTCATTAACTTGAAGGCTGACATGGCAAAACAAGGGAACGATATTCGAACCGAGCTAAGGAATGACATGGTGAAACAAGGGAATGCTCTTCAAGCCGATATGAGAAACTCTATGAGTAATCAAACGAATAACATAAGGGATATGATGGCTAGTTTTTTCCCAAGTAATCAAGCCTCTAGTTCGGGTTCTCTTACGAGTAACTCCGTTGCTAATCCAAGAGGGAAGATAAAAGCAATCACCACCCGAACTGGCAAAGGTTTAAAGGAACCTGAGATTCCTACACCTACACCCGTTATTGTGACAAAGGAAAACGAGTCCCCTTCTCCGATTCCTCCACCTTCTACTTCTACCCTCCACCACCCAAGGATGCGAGTGAGAATTCCATTCCAAAGCCTTCATCTCAAGCCAATGTACCTTATCCCTCAAGGTTGAGGAAAGAGAAGTCGAAGAACAAGTATCATATTCAGGTTTCTAACTTTCTCAAAATGTTTAAACAACTGAATTCAATATCTCCTTTGCTGAGGCTCTCGCTCACATGCCGAAGTATGCGAAAATGTTAAAAGATCTTCTTAGTGATAAGGAGAAACTCCTTGATATCGCTCAGACCCAACTTAAGGAGAATTGCTCTACAGTCCTCTTAAGGAAATTACCATCCAAACTTGGTGATCCAGGTCATTTCTTAATTCCTTGCAACTTCCCCGGGGTAGAGAATTGTATGGCCTTAGCCGATCTAGGTGCTAGTATCAACTTAATGCCTTTAAGCATTTGGAAACAATTATCTCTAACCGATCTAGTCCCCACACAAATGACTTTGGAATTAGCTAACCGTACGGTTGCTTATCGAGTGGGGATAGCCGAAGACGTCTTCGTTGGTGTCGACAAATTCACCTTTCCGATGGATTTTGTTGTCGTTGACTACAAGATGGACCCCCGTGTTCCATTAATCGTTGGACGTCCATTCCTGAGGACCGGTCACACTCTCATTGATGTAGCCGCGGGCGAATTAATCATGAGAGTTGGTGACGATAAAATCATCTTTAACATGGGTAAACTTTCAAAGCAGCCTTTTGAAAACGAGAGTGTTAATTTCATTGACGTTCTTGATGAGGCTTGTGAAGAACATTTCAAAGACGCTTGTAAAAGTGGTTCTTCTTCTCTACCCATTGTTGAGACCGTTTCCTCTATTGCTCCATCATTAACCCCATTTGGAGAAAGTGATTTCATTTTCAAAGAATTTGAAGCTACTTTGGGAGATGTGGACTTACAATATGACGATTCTTCCTCCAATTGGGATGAAGACATTCGTACCATTGAGAAACTTCTCAATGAGGACCATATTTCTCCACCATCTCCTAAGGATATCTCTATCGATGATCCGAATTTGAAAACTCCGTCCATCTAAAATTCCTCCGGATTTAGAGCTTAAGGACCTACCGTCTCATCTCGAGTACGTTTTCCTTGAAGACAACAAGAAGTCATCCGTCATCATCGCAAAGGACTTGAGAGAAGAAGAAAAATCCCGACTTATCGCCGTGCTAAAAAATCATAAGAAAGCGATTGCGTGGAAAACCTTCGATATTCGTGGAATTGCTCCTCACATTTGCACACATAAAATTCTCATGGAGGATGACTTTAAACCCACTATTCAAAACCAAAAAAGGGTGAATCCCAAGATCCATGACGTTATCAAAAAAGAGGTTATCAAACTTCTTGATGCGGGAATGATCTACCCTATCTTGGATTCTCATGGGTTAGTCCGGTCCATTGTGTGCCTAAGAAAGGCGAAATCACCGTTGTGCCCAATGTAAACAACGAGTTGATTCCTACTCGTCTCGTTACAGGGTGGAGAGTTTGTATAGACTATCTCAAACTCAATGATGCTACGAGAAAGGATCATTTTCCCCTTCCTTTCATGGACCAAATGCTTGAACGTCTAGCGGGTTATGACTATTATTGCTTCTTAGACGGTTTCTCTGGGTATTTTCAAATTCCCATCGATCCCAACGACCAAGAGAAAACCACATTCACTTGTCCTTATGGAACATTTGCTTATAAAAGAATGCCTTTCGGCTTATGCAATGCTCCTGGGACATTCCAAAGGTGTATGATGGCTATCTACCATGACATGGTTGAAGAAACTATGGAAGTCTTCATGGATGATTTCTCGGTATATGGTGATTCTTTCTCTCATTGCCTTACTAATTTGGAACGCATGCTTAAGCGGTGTGAAGACACTCGCCTTGTTCTAAATTGGGAAAAATGTCATTTCATGGTAAAAGATGGCATTGTGCTTGGACATAAAATCTCAAAAGCCGGTCTTGAAGTGGACCGTGCTAAAGTTGATGTCATTGCTAAATTACCTCCACCTTCAACCGTGAAGGCTGTGAGAAGTTTTCTTGGTCATGCGGGCTTCTATCGTCGATTCATTCAAGATTTTTCTAAAATAGCTCGCCCGATGACCCACCTCTTGGAAAAAGATACTTCTTTTATCTTTTCTAAAGAGTGTATTGAATCATTCAATCTTCTTAAGGACAGGCTAACTAAGGCACCGGTCTTGGTTACCCCTAATTTGGAGCTACCTTTTGAATTGATGTGTGATGCTATCGACTTTGCTATTGGAGCGGTTTTGGGCCAAAGAGTGAACAAACACTTCCAACCAATCCATTACGCTAGCAAGACAATGACGGGGGCTCAATTGCATTATACCACTACCGAAAAAGGGCTTTTAGCTGTAGTGTAAGCTTTTGAGAATTTCCGCCCCTATCTTGTTCTTTCCACCACCATCGTGTACACCGATCATTCCGCGTTGAAGTACTTGTTGACTAAGCAAGATTCTAAGCCAAGACTTCTTCGTTGGTTTTTGCTCCTTCAAGAATTTGACATTGAAATTCGTGACAAAAAAAGGAGCGGAAAACCTAGCCGCGGATCATCTAAGTAGACTTAAGGATCCTTATCAAGGGGATCATCCGAAGCAAGAGATCAACGACTCTTTTCCCCTTGAGGCCTTAATGTCTATCAATTCCAATCTTGATGACACCCCGTGGTTTGCGGACATTGCAAACTACTTAGCGGGTGGTATTCTCATCGAAGGGTTAACATCCCAACAAAAGAAGAAGTTCTTTAAAGATGTTAAGACTTACTTTTGGGATGAACCTTATCTCTTCAAACAATGTGCTGATCTGATTATTCGTTGGTGTGTTGATGGACCCGCAGCTTTAGACATTCTCGAAGCTTGCCATAAAGGACCCACCGGTGGTCACTTTTGTCCCAACTACACCGCGAAGAAAGTGTTTGATTCGGGATTCTATTGGCCCACCATTTATCGTGACGCTCACGAGATGGTTAAAAATTATGATGCTTGCCAACGCCAAGGCAAGATCACACATAAAGATGAGATGCCTCAAAATTTCATACAAGAATGTGAAATCTTTGATGTATGGGGTATTGACTTTATGGGGCCATTTCCATCATCTAAAGGGAACAAGTACATCCTCGTAGCCGTTGACTACGTATCCAAATGGGTTGAAGCTAAGGCTCTCCCTACGAATGATGCGAGGGTGTTTATGAACTTTTTGAAACAACTTTTTGCTCGATTCGGTGTTCCTCGTGCTATAATCAGTGACCGCGTGACTCATTTTTGCAATGATCAATTTGCTAGAGTCATGGCTAAGTACGATGTCAATCACCATCTTTCCACCGCTTATCATCCCTAAACAAATGGGCAAGCCGAGATATCTAACCGTGGATTGAAGCGAATTCTTAAGCTTATTATGGGAGAGCATCGTGCCTCGTGGGCCGATAAGTTAGATGATGCTTTGTGGGCTTTCCGTACCGCATATAAGTCCCCGATTGGTTGTACACCTTATCGTCTTGTGTACGGGAAGACATGCCACCTCCCTATTGAGCTGGAACATAAGGCTTATTGGGCCTTGAAGTGGGCTAACTTCGACATCAACAAATCCGGCGATCTTCGGAAGATTTAACTCAACGAGCTCAACGAACTAAGGAATGAAGCTTATGAGAACTCATTGATCTACAAGGAGAAGACCAAGATCATTCATGATGCTAGAATTAGGAACCGAGAGTTCCACCTAGGTGATCAAGTTTTACTCTTTAACTCTCGGTTGAAGATCTTCTCCGGCAAGCTGAAGAGCCGTTGGTCTGGTCCATTCTCCGTCGCCAAAGTCTTCCCCTATGGCACCATTGAGCTTTCCCAGCCAAATGGGCCCAATTTTAAGGTGAATGGCCAGCGAGTGAAGTTGTACTTTGGTGAGGACATCTCTCATGAGATGATTCCATCCCTCACCACGTTTCCCTTAAATTAGTTCTGGGTCGAGTCAGGCTCGTGACTCGGTTAACAAAAACAAGCGCTTCTCGGGAGGCAACCCGTTGATCTATCCTTTACCGTTTTCATAATAAGTGTAGGGGGAGCCCCGTATGTGTTTGTTGTCTTGTTTCTTATTCTGTGCAGGGATTAAAGCTTCATAGAGCACTTTTGATGACTTTTAACGAACCGTGATCCCGTGTACCCATCTTCCCGGTTCTATCCTAAACTCTTTTGCTTCACTATTTTATATTCTTCAATAGTAAAATAGGGATCCCTATAGTTGTCCTTTCCTTAGCAAGATTTAAACAAAGTGCACAATGTCCTAAGTGTAGGGGAGCTTACTCCCACATGCTTAAACATTGAGGACAATGGTTATATCAAGTGTAGGGGGACTTCTATCGAAGTAAGTGGGATTTTCCATGAATTTGTCCTCATTTTGACCGGAAAATTTGATTTTTCGACATTTTTCAAAATATTTAATCTATTTTGGTCTAGTTGTATAGTAGTATTTTCCTTTGTTAGCGTTATTTACTTTCTTTGCTAAAATAAATTTTCAATAAAGTGGATTTAAAGTTTTCAACATTGTGAACTTTTGACTCAACCCGAGTTACTTATCTAAGTTTACTCTAGCTAGTATTCTTAACGTGTTTAAGTCAAGTTTTGCTAGGATTTTATATAGGGAACTTTAAAACGCGAAAGTCTTAACTCTCACGGGTTAAGAACTAGAACTTTTCGCAAGTTCCTATAATTGATCCTAGAGAGTCGTTTATCAAGGGAACTTTAAAATGCGAATTCTAAACTTGAAAAAGTCTAAGAGTTTGCAAGATCCTATATATGACTCGAAAACCCAAAACTTTGATTTAATTGGCTAAGCATCCACGAGTCTCATTCCTTGAGATTTTAAATTGTGGAGAACGAGAGATGATAGAGTCAATTATAAGTTTGGTATTATTTCGTGAATTTATGTGAGTTAATTATGAGCTTCTTCTCCCATCGCTTGCTAATAAATTTTTCTACAATAAATAAGGTTGTACGATTTGAAAAGTTACTTAGCTTCTAGCCCAAGATCGTTTAAAAGTTGCTCGGTATTAATTAGAGTTCATAGCCAAGGCATAACTTATTGAAGCGGGATGCGAAGATTGGCGAGTCCGAAAAGGCCCTAACAAGGCATGAGGGCTACATTTTGTTGCTAAAGATCCAAAAGTGATGTAAAGAATCATTAATCGAAAATCAATATGAAGGATCGAGACACACGACGAAAAGAAAAAACTCCCCAAAAGATCATGTAGAAGTCTATTTAAAAAGGCCCTAACAAGGTATGAACATAAATAGATCCAAGTCCTAAAAGGAGGCGAATCGTTGTATATCAAAGTCCAAAATAAGGATTGGAGAAAAATGAAGAAGTCGTGGTCCAAATATGAAGAATCTCTCAAAAAGCCAAAGTGAAGAAATTCCTAATATGAAGAGAAGACCATAATTTCAAGAACGTCTCTCAAAGATTTGAAGTATGAAGTCGCTGCCAAATATCGGTCCGAGAAAGGTCTCAAATCGTGAAACGAGTTATGCCAAGATATGAACTTTAAGAGGTCCCGAGAAGCAGTTTTAAAAGATTTTGTCCTTTAGCTAACTATTGATTAAATCGTCCCACTTCATTTTCTGCCTAAATAACTATCGAAATAAGTCAAACAATGCATCCTCGTGATCATTCAAGACAAAATTAAAATATAAGAGATATACCTAGGAATAAGGGAGTCTAAGTAAATAATTGGCCCACATGAATTCGTGTTAGTTTGCTAACTTATAATAACAATGATCTCGTTTTTAAGCTTGGTATGGGGAACGTGAAACTTGAGGATGATAAACATTCATGGCAGCCAAAACCCAATGTAAGTCTTCGATTTTTTGTTTCTATCTTTTTATTTTTCCTTAAATATTTAGTATTTAATAAAGGCCAAGGTGGGTTATTTATGATGCAAAATGTAAACCGTGCTTTAAAATTAATGCATTGCATGAGGGCATTGCAATGGTCAAGTGTAGGGGATTTAATAAGTGTGAAAACACTTATCCTTTTACCACTTATTTCCAATAATAACAAGACCAAAACGTG
Source organism: Glebionis coronaria (assembly GCA_025667525.1). NCBI lineage: Eukaryota > Viridiplantae > Streptophyta > Magnoliopsida > Asterales > Asteraceae > Glebionis > Glebionis coronaria. The sequence goes on along the minus strand of CM046877.1, from coordinate 368,934,999 downwards.
TATTTTATGTCGTAAAATTCGGAATTATGCGTGGTTTGTGTTTTTAATGTGTTTTAGGACCAAAAGATGACAAAGGAAGAAAACACGGGCTTTCACGGGCTTTTATCGAAGAAAACAAGAAAAGACGAAGTCAAAAGATCAAGAGTGCAAAAAGAACGGAAGTCCAAGGCCTATTATGAAGATTTATCGAAGAAAAAGTCTAAAGACGGAAGTTTAATGAAGTCGAAGAACTCAAGTCTAATTATAGAAGAAAATTATAAGACGAGTTCAAATCCCGAGACGACGTCGAGAAAGACAAAGGATTTAAACCCCTTCGAACAAAGAAGGAAGAAAAAGGAGGCAACACATGCTCTCCCCCATTGCCTATAAATACCCTCCTAAACACATTAGGAGGGTGGTTAGCTAGTTTCATTTTTTCAATTTTTCCTTTCTAGTTTTTAGAGAGAGAAAGTTTTAAACTTTCTCTCACTAAGTTTCATCTCTTCTTTATTTTTATCTTTCAAGTTTAAGCTTTTAATCATCCTTGTATTTGGATTTATTAATCACAAGTTCAAGTTAAGCTTTTTGTTCATTAATCTCTTTCTACCTTTCTTGATTTTGGTTTACCTTTGATCCGAAATATTAATGATCCGTGATTGATTTTGATGTTTAAGTGATTAAAAAGCTCATCTTTTTATTCCTACATAAGTTCTTATACGTTTGAGCTTTAAGCTGTTTGTGCTTATTGGCTTATTCGTATGTTTAGCTTTAATTTAGTTTTTCTAGATTTGCTTTTAGCTTATTTTAATTACGTTTTGCACTAACATTTTCTAATAGAATAGAAAATCAACTCCCCCTTTTAGTGACCATTACCGACTATTCCACCATTAACCGTGATCAATTCGATTAGATACCGAGAACGATATCGAGTACACAAATTCAAAAGCAAGCTAAACAAAAGTCATGTACTAAATGGCGCCGCTGCCGGCTCTTTTCGTAAAGATTAATGGTTTTCAGTGAAAATTGGATTTTGGGATCCGTTCTTTTAGGAACGTAATTTTCAAGCACAAAAATTTTCAAAAATCCTACAAAAAATACAAAATTTTCAAAAATCCAAAAACAATAAAAAAGATAAAAAAACCAAAAATATTTTATTTCCTTTTAGTGTATGCGTACTCGATCTACGTCTTAGCCTGAGCCCGAGACTCTTAGAGACATAGATATGGCCGGTGTGCATAACAATAATAACAACCCACCCCACCCCAATTTGAATAACAATAACAACAACAACAACAATGTTCCCCCACCCGACCTACGAACAATGGAGGAGCTTTGTCAACCAACCATGAACGGACGCGGAGGACCGATTGCGCCAATGCAAATCACGGCTCCTGAATTTTCGTTGAAGCATCACATGATCCAGCAAGTTCAAAACGCTTGTCCTTTTCGTGGATTACCAGATGATGATGCCAACAAACATCTCGACAACTTCATTACCGTCACCCAAAGCATGAAACTTCCCGGTGCTTCCATGGATTTTCTTCGCCTTCACCTCTTTCCACACACTTTATCCCACCATGCCGAAAAATGGTTTGATCGTCTTCCCAAAAATTCAATTCAAACATGGAATGACATGACTCAAAAAATTTTGTCACGCTACTTTCCACCATACATGGTTACTAGTCTTCACAACCAATTCAGTGGTTTCACACAAGAACCTGATGAGTCGCTTTTCGATGCTTGGGAACGCTATAATGTCTTGATCGACCGTTGTCCAAACCATAACATGCTCCCTGTTACTTTGATTGATACTTTGTATAATGGTTTAACTTTTCGTGATCGTGATACGATTAATGTTGTCGCTGGTGGTACATTCATGAAGAGAAGACCTGGGGAGTGTAGAGAGCTGATAGAGAACATGACCACTCACCACAAAAATTGGGATTCATCTGCATCTTCAAGGAATAACCAGAGGGCCAATGTTTCTTCTACATCATCCAACTCAGAGATAACCGAACTTACTCGCCAAATAGCTGAGATGAACAAAAACTTCTTAACCATGGCTACAAACCAATTTCAACAAGCTAAAGCTATAGCAACTTCTTGTGAGATTTGCGAGGGTTCTCATTCATACACCGATTGTCCTTCTACTCTTAACAATCCAGGAAATGTGTATGCCGCTAACGGTAACTTTTCTACAGGAGGCTACCAAGCACGTCCTTAAGGAGACCGTAACTTTCTAAGTTATCGTTCCAACAACTATCTATCTCCACCCGGTTTTTCTCCTCAAAACCAAAACCAAAACAATTTCAACCGCAACAATCAAAGCGAACCTCGAGCTACCAATCAATATCAATCCCAAAGAAACCCATATCCACCCCAAGGAAATAATTCAGCTTACCAAGGCCCACCTCTCAATCAACCCACGGCATTGAACCAAGACCTCAAAGCTTACATGAGGACCAGTAGAGAGATGGTGACGAATCTTCAAAGCCAATTCATTAACATGAAGGTGACATGGCAAAACAAGGGAACGATATTCAAACCGAGCTAAGGAATGACATGGCGAAACAAGGGAATGCTCTTCAAGCCGATATGAGAAACTCTATGAGCAATCAAACGAATAACTTAAGGGATATGATGGCTAGTTTTTTCCCAAGTAATCAAGCCTCTGGTTCGGGTTCTCTTCCGAGTAACACCGTTGCTAATCCAAGAGGGGAGATGAAAGCAATCACCACCCGAAGTGGCAAAGGTTTAAAGGAACCCGAGATTCCTACACCTACACCGGTTATTGTGACAAAGGAAAACGAGTCCCGTTCTCCAATTCCTCCACCTTCTACTTCTACCCTTCCACCACCCAAGGATGCGAGTGATAATTCCATTCCAAAGCCTTCATCTCAACCCAATATACCTTATCCCTCAAGGTTGAGGAAAGAGAAGTTGAAGAACAAGGATGATATTCAGGTTTCTAACTTTCTCAAAATGTTTAAGCAACTGAATTTCAATATCTCCTTTGCTGAGGCTCTCGCTCACATGCCGAAGTATGCGAAAATGTTTAAAGATCTTCTCAGTGATAAGGAGAAACTCCTTGATATCGCTTAGAACCAACTTAATGAGAATTGCTCTGCAGTCCTCTTAAGGAAATTACCAACCAAACTTGGTGATCCGGGTCGTTTCTTGATTCCTTGCAACTTCCCCGGGGTAGAGAATTGTATGGCCCTAGCTGATCTTGGTGCTAGTATCAACTTACTGCCTTTAAGCGTTTGGAAAAATTATCTCTACCCGAGCTAGTCCCCACACAAATGACTTTGGAATTAGCTAACCGTACGGTTGCTTATCCAGTGGGGATAGCCGAAGACGTCTTCGTTGGTGTCGACAAATTCACCTTTCTGGCGGATTTTGTTGTCGTTGACTACGAGATGGACCCCCGTGTTCCATTAATCGTTGGACGTCCATTCCTGAGGACTGGTCGCACTCTCATTGATGTAGCCGCGGGCGAATTAATCATGAGAGTTGGTGACGATAAAATCATCTTCAACATGGGTAAACTTTCTAAGCAGCCTTCTGAAAACGAGAGTGTTAATTTCATTGACGTTCTTGATGAGGCTTATGAAGAACATTTCAAAGACGCTTGTAAAAGTGGTTCTTCTTCTCTACCCATTGTTGAAACCGTTTCCTCTATTGCTCCATCACTAACCCCATTTGGAGAAAGTGATTTCATTTTCAAAGAATTTGAAGCTACTTTGGGAGATGTGGACTTACAATATGACAATTCTCCCTCCAATTGGGATGAAGACATTCGTACCATTGAGAAACTTCTCAATGAGGACCATATTTCTCCACCATTTCCTAAGGATATCTCTATCGATGATCTGAATTTGAAAACGCCGTCCATCGAAAATCCTCCGGATTTAGAGCTTAAGGACCTACCGTCTCATCTCGAGTACGTTTTCCTTGAAGACAACAAGAAGTCACCCGTCATCATCGCAAAAAGACTTGAAAGAAGAAGATAAATCCCGACTTATCGCCGTGCTAAAAATCATAAGAAAGCGATTGCGTGGAAAATCTCCGATATTCGTGGAATTTCTCCTCACTTTTGCACACATAAAATTCTCATGGAGGACGAATTTAAACCCACTATTCAAAACAAAAGAAGGGTGAATCCCAATATCTATGACGTTATCAAAAAAGAGGTTATCAAACTTCTTGATGCGGGAATGATCTATCCTATCTTGGAGTCACCATGGGTTAGTCCGGTCCATTGTGTGCCAAAGAAAGGCGGAATCACCGTTGTGCCCAATGAAAACAACGAGTTGATTCCTACTCGTCTCGTTACAGGGTGGAGAGTTTGTATAGACTATCGCAAACTCAATGATGCTACGAGAAAGGATCATTTTCCCCTTCCTTTCATGGACCAAATGCTTGAACGTCTAGCGGGTAATGACTATTATTGCTTCTTAGACGGTTTCTCCGGGTATTTTCAAATTCCCATCGATCCCAAAGACCAAGAGAAAACCACATTCACTTGTCCTTATGGAACATTTGCTTATAAAAGAATGCCTTTCGGCTTATGCAATGCTCCTGGGACATTCCAAAGGTGTATGATGGCTATCTTCCATGACATGGTTGAAGAAACTATGGAAGTCTTCATGGATGATTTCTCGGTCTATGGTGATTCTTTCTCTTATTGCCTTACTAATTTGGAACGCATGCTTAAGCGGTGTGAAGACACTCGCCTTGTTCTAAATTGGGAAAAATGCCATTTCATGGTAAAAGAAGGCATTGTGCTTGGACATAAAATCTCAAAAGTCGGTCTTGAAGTGGACCATGCTAAAGTTGATGTCATAGCTAAATTACCTCTACCTTCAACCGTGAAGGGTGTGAGAAGTTTCCTTGGTCATGCGGGCTTCTATAGTCGATTCATTCAAGATTTTTCTAAAATCGCTCGCCCGATGACCCACCTCTTGGAAAAAGATACTCCTTTTATCTTTTCTAAAGAGTGTATGGAATCATTCAATCTTCTTAAGGACAAGCTAACTAAGGCACCGGTCTTGGTTACCCCTAATTGGGAGCTACCTTTTGAATTGATGTGTGATGCTAGCGACTTTGCTATTGGAGCGGTTTTGGGCCAAAGAGTGAACAAACACTTCCAACCAATCCAATACGCTAGCAAGACAATGACGGGGGCTCAATTGCATTATACCACTACCGAAAAAGAGCTTTTAGCTATAGTGTATGCTTTTGAGAAATTCCGCCCCTATCTTGTTCTTTCCACTACCATCGTATACACCGATCATTACGCGTTGAAGTACTTGTTGACTAAGCAAGATTCTAAGCCAAGACTTCTTCGTTGGGTTTTACTCCTTCAAGAATTTAACATTGAAATTTGTGACAAAAAGGGAGCAGAAAACCTAGCCGCGGATCATCTAAGTAGACTTGAGGATCCTTATCAAGGGGATCATCTGAATCAAGAGATAAACGACTCTTTTCCCCTTGAGGCCTTAATGTCTATCAATTCCAATCTTGATGACACCCTGTGGTTTGCGGACATTGCAAACTACTTAGCGGGTGGTATTCTCATCCAAGGGTTAACATCCCAACAAAAGAAGAAGTTATTTAAAGATGTTAAGACTTACTTTTGGGGTGACCCTTATCTCTTCAAACAATGTGCTGATCTAATTATTTGTCGGTGTGTAGATGGACCCGCAGCTTTAGACATTCTCGAAGCTTGCCACAAAGGACCCACCGGTGGTCACTTTGGTCCCAACTACACCGCGAAGAAAGTGTTTGATTCGGGATTCTATTGGCCCACCATTTATCGTGAAGCTCACGAGATGGTTAAAAATTGTGATGCTTGCCAACGCCAAGGCAAGATCACAGATAAAGATGAGATGCCTCAAAATTTCATACAAGAATGTGAAATGTTTGATGTATGGGGTATTGACTTTATGGGGCCATTTCCATCATCGAAAGGGAACAAGTACATCCTCGTAGTCGTTGACTACATATCCAAATGGGTTGAAGCTAAGGATCTCCCTACGAAAGATGCGAGGGTGGTTGTGAACTTTTTGAAACAACTTTTTGCTCGATTCGGTGTTCCTCGTGCTATAATCAGTGACCGCGGGACTCATTTTTGCAATGATCAATTTGCTAGAGTCATGGCTAAGTACATTGTCAATCACCGTCTTTCCACCGCTTATCATCCCCAAACAAATGGGCAAGCCAAGATATCTAACCGTGGATTGAAGCGAATTCTTGAGCGTACTGTGGGAGAGCATTGTGCCTCATGGGACGATAAGTTAGATGATGCTTTGTGGGCTTTCCGTACCGTATATAAGACCCCGATTGGTTGTACACCTTATCGTCTTGTGTACGGGAAGGCGTGCCACCTCCCTATTGAGCTGGAACATAAGGCGTATTGGGCCTTGAAGTGGGCTAACTTCGACATCAACAAATTCGGCGATCTTCGGAAGGTTCAACTCAACGAGCTCAACGAACTAAGGAATGAAGCTTATGACAACTCATTGATCTACACGGAGAAGACCAAGATCATTCATGATGCTAGAATTAGGAACCGAGAGTTCCACGTGGGTGATCAATTTTCACTCTTTAACTCTCGGTTGAAGATCTTCTCCGGCAAGCTGAAGAGCCGTTGGTCTGGTCCATTCTCCGTCGCCAAAGTCTTCCCCTATGGCACCATTGAGCTTTCCCAGCCAAATGGGCCCAATTTTAAGGTGAATGGCCAGCGAGTGAAGTTGTACTTTGGTGAGGGCATCTCTCATGAGATGATTCCATCCCTCACCACGTTTCCCTTAAATTAGTTTTGGGTCGAGTCAGGCTCGTGACTCGATTATCCAAAACAAGCGCTTCTCGGGAGGCAACCCGTTGGTCTATCCTTTACCGTTTTCATAATAAGTGTACAGGGATCCTCGTATGTGTTTGTCGTCTTGTTTCTTATTATGTGCAGGGATTAAAGCTTCATAGAGCACTTTTGATGACTTTTGACGAACCGTGATCCCGTGTACCCATCTTCCCGGTTCTATCCTAAACTCTTTTGATTCACTATTTTATATTCTTTAATATTAAAATAGGAATCCCTATAGTTGTCCTTTCCTTAGCAAGATTTAAACAAAGTGCACTGATGTAGTGTTTTTACTACCCTTTAGGAAAAGAGCAATAAAATAATGGTAAGCGTTAACGAGTGGTTTAGGAAAACCACAAGTTATGACCCAAATGAGTGGGGATCGTTCTCTCGAGGAGGCTAGTGTGTTGTGTAATGAATGATTGATTTATTTTTTTGATTATTAACAAGAAGAAAAGAAAAGAAAATGACGAAGACGAAAAAAATAGAAAAATAAGGCAAAAACACTACTAGAAAATTACGACGTAGAAAAGTAAAAACTACAAAATTTAAAATTTTAATCTAAAAATTCCTAAAAATTACTAAAAATCCCAAATAATATTCTAAGAGTTTACAAAAAATCCAAACTTGCCAAAACCTTTTAATTAATTTAATAATGACTTTTTAATGCTAATTAAAGCCCTAAAAATCACTTTTAAATATTAAAAATCCCTAAACAAGATTTTATAGTTTGTAAACCTCAAAAATGACCTAATTAAGCTAAAAACTATTTTTAAAAATTTTAAAACCAATTTAAACTATTTTTAAACTCCTAAAAACTATTAAAATCTATTAAATCTTAAATTAATTCTAAAAATTAATTGAAAAGCCTATAAATTAATTGGAAAGTGACAAAGGTCCTATTTTAATGTCTAGAATCTAGGAAAAATGAAAAAAAGTTAAAAATTAAACTTTGAATTTTAATGAATAAAATAATAATAAAATATTCTAAAAAAATAAAAAGTTCTCAAATAAATTCTAAAAAATTCTCAAAAATCCTAAATATTCTAACTAGAAAGAAAATGTAAACTAAAGCTCCTAAAACCTTTTAGTTAATTTTATATTAATTTTTAAACTTGTCTAAAAACCCTAAAATTAAATAAAATTAAAAATTAAAGTTTTTGAAAACTTTATGATATGTAAACCTCAAAAATACAAATTAAAACCTAAAAGCTATTTTTTTGTATTTTAAAACTACTGTTTACTAATTTTTATAGACTTTCTAAATTTAAAACTAAAAATAATCCTAAAAATTAATTAAATAATAGGAAAAATAAAATTTTAAAACAGAAAAGTCAACAATACTAATATTAACCTAGGAAAAATGGAAAGAAGCAAAAGTGCTTAATAAATAAGCCAGGAATAAGCCAAAAGCCCACGGCTTATTTTAATAAGCCAAAACAAAAACGTGCTTATATACTTAATGAAATGAGAGGATAACGTAAAAAGCTATCTAGATCATCTGGTAAGCACGCTTAGTCCCCCAGCGAGGGGTCGCGTGTTCGAGTCCGGTGCGGGTATGCTTTTTATAAAAATTTCTTTTTTTTCTTTTAAAACTTGAACAGTGACCCTAGTTCTTTCTTGAAAACACAATCCAACACCTTTTTTAACCAAGATTTAAACAAGATTAATCATAAAACGTGCCCAGTTCTTACACTTGAACACAAGCAGATTTTTTGGCTTGTTCTTTGTTTCCTCACAACTGAATAATCCCCCAAGAGGAGCTTGGAGTGCTTGTTTGGTGTTGATTGGTGGACAGGGGGGCACCCTTGTGCTCTTTGAAGCACAAGGAGTCAATGACAAGCAGAAATTAAACACCTTGCACTCAAAATGTTCACAAACCAAGCATACACAGGCACATCAAGTTTCTGTGACAATTCTAGGGTCTGGTGGTATTAAGATCCAAGTTACAAGTAATTTAATGAGATTCTAAGTCCAATATTCTGCACACACAATCACCAAATGGCACACAAGTAATCTGCAAACCTATAACACCCTAAGTCTTAACAAATTACAAGATCTAAGCACAAATTATAGCAAAAACAAGTAGATTAGTGGTTATGCAGAGTTATGCTAAATGTTTTCCCTTTTTAAACACTCAAACTTGCATACAAACTATTCCAATCTAATCTACAACTAGCAAACAACCTATCTCAATCCTACTGAAACTTTCTAACACCTATTTCAAGCACAATCAAAGATTATTACCCTGCTAAAACATGAATCCAAACAGCCCTTTAAAACTTGAAAACCAAATTTTCCCAAGTAAATCACTAACAAACTCAATCAAACTGGTTCATATAGCATCTAACATGCATATAAACACATAAGAACACAGATCAAACAGCTTAAACAACAATAATCAAACAATCATGCATATCACTCAAACTTCACTTTTTCTGAAATTTTCAAAAGGTAAAAGAGTTTTACCTTAGAACCTTACATCCAAGGTTCTAGTGGATGTAAATCCACCTCCAAATACACCCGGGTGTATGCTGAACAATGATCAACAAATTTCCAAACCTGCTAAGACAAAATCAAGAGAAAAACACAAGTATATCTCCAATCTGTTTTCTCTTTTTTCTTTCTTACTTAAAAGCTTTTTCCACAAACTCTTATAAACACGTTTTTGAAACAAAATTAATCTTAGAAAATCAAAAATATAGGTCCACTTTCACTTCCCAAATCTTTTAACTTTCTGAAATTAAAATGCTTTTCAAAATCTTTTGAATATTGAAACCTCAAACAAATCTTTCATACATTTAAATGGAACTCAGTAATAGCAATCCAAACACACAAACTTTTTATAATTAATTAAAAGGAATTACAATTTATAACAAAAATACCAAACTTTAATTTTATAAAAAAGGAATTACAATGAGATTGCTAAAAACTGGAACAAAGGAGAATGAACAGGCTCATCCTCCTTTTATAGCTAACAATAGAACTATCTAGACTATGAAAACCCTAAACATTGGATTGCCAGGAATGCCCCTGAAGTCTTTGACTGAAAATGGGTCAAAAACGTCCCATGTGATGCTTGTACTGGATGCCAGCTTGGAAATGTTGATCATAGACGTTGGATGAGCCTTGGGGACAAAGGAGTTGATCTCCCACGTTGATTTGGTCGGGACATAGGGTTTGGGGGAAAGTGACATGAGCAGGGGAGTGCTTGGGTGAGGACCACAGGCCACGTGGCACTGTTTTAAGGAGTGGGTTTGGGTGTGGGGAAGCTTAATTAAGGATCTGCACAATTATAGCCCATAACCCTTTGATTTAGGGTTAATTGAAACTGGGGTGAGGTTAGGGTTTATGGTGATTAAGGGATAGGTTAGATCTGTTTTTGGGTTTAATTTATTTAAATTAGTGTTATGGAGGGAAGGGAGGGATTAGTGAGTGGGTTGACTTCTTTGACCATGTTTTAAAACAAAACCTGGGTTTGGACTTGGGTGGGTGGACGGGTTTGGGTATGGGTAATTGGGTTGGTGGGTGGGTTATGTGACGTGGCATAGTCTGGTTGGGTGGGGAGGTTTAGATGTTTGGCAGATTTGACCCCCAAGCTTTCACACTTCTTTTACTTTGTAAAAAATCCCATCAGCGCCTACTTTTGCCTTATCAACTTTTGCCAAGTTGTCATTTTTGGCACAACTTCTTCAAAAACTTTTAACAAGGGCTCCTTTTGTATTTTCTTCATTTTCCAAGGGCTGATCTTGTATAATCTTCAAACATAAAGGATCATACTTGTACAATTGACATTTGGAGGGTCAATTGTGACAAGTTCTTCAAAGATGAGGGACTAATGTTGCCAATCTTCAATTCTTCAAGGGTCTTTTTGCAAAATTCCAAACTTGGGCCCGGTTCATTGTGCGACATCGTTTCCCGTGTTCGTTTTTGATTGATTCTTGTGATCTTTTGCCAATTCCTCAATATCCGTACCTAAAAATACACAAGTAACAAACACGAGCATATATTTGGCATATTTTATGATATTTTATGCATTTTAAGGCCGTTTTGGACGATGAGACCATGTATAAAAGCAGTCTCATCACTCCCCCATACTAAACCATTGCCGTGCCCTCACGCAATGCTAGAATAAAGTATCAAAGCATCTCCAAAATTCATTTTTATGGACTTTATTGAAATGATAAACTAGCTACATACTATGATTGCTACTACTTGTGTTTTTAGACATAATGTATGATTCTCATCGCAAAATGGGACGTTTAGGTTCATAGAACAAGAACACGTGAATGCTTCGTTAGAAATAATTTCATCGTCCTCGATTTTCACCTTAATTCCATGCCAAGCATGCAACGAGATCATTGTCATTATAAGTTAGTAATGCTAACACTACTCATATGCCCTAATCACGTACTTATTCTCCCATTATTCCTAAGTTGTATCTCTTATATTTTTTTATGTCTTTAATGATCACGAGGATACATCATTGACTTATGCGATAATAGAGATTTAGGTCTAAAAATAGAGTCCTAACGGTGTAACCAAGACCATCAAATCAATAACCCCTCCTAATAGACAACGATGTTAAAAAATTAAGTTGACAAGAAGAATCGATAAACACGGTTTTATAACGGTTTTGAACATGAGACTTATTACCAAGACTTTTATACGCCCCCTAACGGAAGGACCTTATTATCTTTGGTTTACCTCCATCTTTTATTCAACTTCGCCATGAAGCTTTTATTATGACTTCGGTCTTGCCTTGCCTTTTATTATCCGCCTCATCGGTGGTTTTATTAGCCAAAGACGTATATCCTCACGCTAAAGCGAATTTTAGATCTTTAAAGCTTCGAAGATTAAGTCTTGATTCACTTTCAATTTTGCATAGATTTTAGGCCTTGTGGGGCTTTCAAATTGTTTGCTAGATTTAGGTGAGCACTTGAAATCTTATTATTGGGTGAAGCTTTCGAATATTCGGGTTGCCAATACTTCAAAACCGTGACGTTGGCGATACCTTAATGTCTTCCCAATTTAATTACACGGAAGCTACTAGAAAAGACTAGAAACCTAACAATCCTAACTAAACCGCTAAGTCAATATTTATTAAGCAAAAAATATTTACATGCGAAGGGAGAGTAAGCAAACAACGAGAACACATGAGTTTTTGAAAGAATATGAGTACTCTACGTTTAGCATAGTAACTGATAATTAACTCTATCATTTCTCGTCCTCATTTAAGAGACTTAGCCTAATGTAAAGTTAAGGAATCAAAGCTAAGTGCTCAACACGCACGGTCGAGTCAAAAATTACTCTTATTCTCGCCATCGGAAAATCTACATTCGTGTCTTCAAACACTTATGAAAAACTAGAAAAATTTTAAAATTTGGCCATTTTTAGCCTTATTTTGCAACAAAACGATAACAAAACGATAAACTTTGGAAAGCGTGAAGGTTTGGCAAGGCAAGTATCTATTCACCCCCCCATACTAAAGTTAAACATTGTCCTCAATGTTTCGAGTCTAGGGGTGCAAACACCCCCATACTAGAGACGTAGTCGAATGCCTAATCTAGTATGGAAAGGGTGTAACCAATAAGTAATAGCCGTTTATGAGGTGTGCTAAAAACCTATGGTTAGAACATCAAAGGATATATCATATGGATATTGGGAAAGGCCTCCAAAGCAAACGATCGAGTGCTCCCATGAAACGAACACGAGAGGCTCCAATCGTGAAGATGATGATCTAAAAGACATAATGCACAAACAACCACGGAACAAAGGTTGGAAGGGCACAAATCCCCTCACATTAACTAATTAGAAAGCAATAATATGTACATGGATAAGCATGGGTCTCCCCCACGAGGCACCTTGTTTTTGATAACCGAGTCAAAAGCTCGACTCGAATCCCCATAAATGTGATCATTTAGGGATAATCATGGTTTGGTCAATTTTTGGTGGGGCTTACATGATAAACAAGGCCCAAAAGTACGTGGAGTACTTTAAAAATCCGATAAACGTATACCGGGGTCAAAGATAGCGTCCTCGTTTTCTGATGAAAGACGAAGCAACACAACTCCAACACAAATCCCAATGGGATAGAAGAAAATAGGAGAGAAGAAATAGAAGGGTGGGACAATGGGTAAGTCATAACATTGAGCTACTCGAGGTAGACTCGCACCAATCAAATGAAAAGATTTTCCATTTATTGCATCGGTGGAAGACCGAGATTTCCCTATAAAAGCAATTCCAGGATCGAATATCTCGTCCTCGGTGGAGAAAGGGGAGGGAACATAAGGGGCTTCCCCCACACTAGGTCCACACAAAGCATCGTCAAAAGGAGAAGACGAGCTTGTAGTACTCAATAAACGCGGTGATGACGGAGTTAGAATTGTAGAAAAATCTTTTAAATTAGATTCAAAATCTTTTCCTTTTTCATCTTTAACACTCTCCTTGTGAAAACCCGATTTGATTATGTCAAAAATATTTGGTGTATCTAAAACAATGTTAGTCACACTAAAAATTCTCACATTTTGAAATCTTTTTTGTTTAGGTGGTGGCAAGTTTTCAAATCTTTTGTCAACAAAGAAAACCTCCCCATCGGGATCAACGTATTCATCATCCGAAGAATCACTCGAGATTGGAATCATAGGCTTAACACTCTTAACCTCCATCGGCGGAGGGGACGGAACTTCATTTTTCTCAACAACTCCTAAAACTCTATTGGAAATCTTTTTGCAAATGCTTTTGATGGGATTGACATTGTACAAAGATGTGATCGAATAAACATGAGAAAGAGTGGAGTTTTGGGTTGCATTAATGACGAGTTCTTCCTCATTGAAACGAAGAGTGATTTTTCTTGCATGCACATCGATAAGTGCTCTCGAGGTATCCAAAAAAGATCGACCTAAAATTAACGGAACTTTAGGATCGATGGGAATATCAACAACAATGAAGTCCACGGGATAGTAGAATTTCCCAACTTTCACAAAGACGTCCTCGGCAACTCCACAAGCTAGAATCGTAGAATGATCGGCCATTTCGATTGACATTCTTGAAGGAGTGAGATTTGGAAGATTGAGCGATTTAAAAATCTCGAGAGGCATCAAATTAATACTAGCACCAAGATCGGCCAAGGCGTAGCATTCTTCCATGTCTTGGATAGCACATGGGATTAAAAACTTTCCAGGATCACCGACTTTTTGAGGTATGCGGCTTAGAAAAACCGAAGAACAACTAGACGATTTTTGCAATTTTTCTTTGTTATTCAACATACTTTTGAAGTTCGCGGCAAATCGAGGCATCATGACTAAGGCGTCGGCAAAACTTATATTAAAATGCAAGTCACGAAACATTTTCATAAAGAGTTCAAATTGGTAATTATTTCGTTCTTGTGCCTTTTCCTTGTCTCGTCTTGATGGGTAGGGTAAAGGTGGTGTGGGTTGGGGCAAATTAGGCATAGGCATCGGCCTTGGAATCTCGGCTTCCATGATGGGTATTGGTTCAACCGTAGGTGTGGTTTGAGCGGTACTTCGTGGGATTGAGATGTGCTCCTTTTCAACCACAACCTCGGGTTCTTTCTCTTTTTCCTTCTCCATAGAAGTACTTGGACGAGAAATGGGTTCTTTGAAAGTTTTACCACTACGAGTAGTAATAACCTTCAATTCTCCCTTCGGGTTCACGATGGTATCACTAGGAAGACCACCCGAAGAAGAGGGCTTACACATGATAGCTTCAAACATTTTAGCCATTCGGTCTTCAAACTTAGATTGCCTAGCATCCGCTTTTAACAACTCTTGCTTAATCTCATGTTGTCCTTGCTCCATTTTTTGTTGATTTTGTTGGAGTCGTGTGACATTTCCTTCCATTTTATTAGCATGAGTTTTAAGTTCATTAGCAAGTTCGTTTTTAAGCTCGTTTTTCAACTCGGATCTTAAGCTAATCATCTCACGTTGCATGTTATCAAACTTAGCATCATTAGCCTTAGCATAATCTAAAAATTCTCCTTGCAAATTTTTAGTGTGAGCATTTTGAAAACCTTGAGTAGGAGTTTGAAAATCACGGTTTTGGTTTTGGTTTGAAATTTGCCCATTACCATTTTGATAATTACCCTTGTTATAGTTCCTTTGATTTCCTTGGTAATTTCCACCTTGATTGTTGTTTCGATAGTTATTAGCATTTTGATTGGGTGGAGCTTGATTTGAACGAGAACCTGGACCGATTTGGTTATAAGTTCTCGTGGCTACAAAAGCATTCGAAGTGTTACCATCCGCGGTAATGCACTCGGAAAGATCATGAGCTCCCCCACATGAAATACAACTCTTAGCAACCGCTTTAACCGAAGCGGTGTTTGAAGCTTCTTGAGCTTTCCAATGAGACATAAGGTTAGCAAATCTATCAAAAAATCGGTTTTCTTCATTTGCTTCATCATGTAATGCATTGATACTTTGAGACGATGATGAGCCCCTTTTGGCAACACTCGGTGTGTGACGAGGGCTATAAACCTTAGACCTATTCTCGATTATGACCAAAGCTTCTTCAACCGTTTTACACAAAAAATTACCACCCGCGGCGGCATTTAAATAATCTCTTTCATGATCGTTAAGTCCATTGTAAAACGTGTCAATTTGGTGTAAATCGGAAAAACCGTGATGAGGACATTCATGCAACATCTCCTTAAACCTATTCCAAGCCGTAGAAAAACTTTCATTTGATTCTTGTGAAAATTTAGAAATCTCATTTTTCAAATGCGTAGTCTTAGAGGGCGGAAAAAATTGGTTCACAAACTTAGAAACGAGATCCTTCCACGTCAATATAGAATTGGGTGGCTCTTTCTCTAACCAAATTTTAGCGGGCCCCACTAAGGAATACGGAAATAACATCATCTTAATCGAGTCATTTGAGACATCCTTAAATTTGCACGTGGCGGTAAGACGATTAAATTGGCGGATATGGTTGTGGGGATTGTCCTTCTCATCACCACGGAATTTGTTGTTTTGGATCATCGACAACAAACCCGTTTTCACCTCAAAATTCTCCGCAAGGATTGCGGGAATCACAATAGCTTCTCCATAACCCTCGGTGGGTGCTTGAAGTAACTCCATCATAGTTCGATTCGCCATGGTCGGTTCTTCTCGTACAATGGGTTCGTCAATAGGAGACTCCTCACTAGAATGAGTGAGTGATTTGTTTCTTCGTTTACGAGCACGTCTAGCTTTAGAGCGAGTTTGCATAAACGTCACGTACAACGAGAAGACGAGCAAAGAAGATTCTTTTTGGTATTTTGTGTTTTTTCAAATTTTTTTTGTGGTTTTTGATTGTATTAACCTTTTTTGGAATTTGGTGAATGTATTAAGTAGACAATGAGTCCACAAATCTCCTCACTAATCAAATCTCTTGATTAAAAAGGCCTCAAGGAATGAAAACGATCACGTGGAGTGAACGCCTTCGATGACTTTAGAACGATGGTGGAACACCAAATCGTTCAAGAGGGTTTAATCAAATGGAAACCAAGAATATATATATGATATGTAATAATACTTTGGGCGGCAAAACCCTCGATTCACTCTCAAAATCAAATACGCACAAGCAAGCGGAGGAAACGAGGCGGCGCGAAGCACTTAAGAGCCTTTTTCCTTTAGGTTGTGAAATACAACCGCCTTATACCCACCTTATAGTTTGTATTATCAAGATTAAGCTTCACGAAAGTATTTATCTATTTTTGCCTTTTTTCTTTGGTTTGAGATTCGAATACAATGATCGAGTGATGAAATCCCGAATCAAGGTTGTGATTGCTCACGTATTTGGAGTACTTGTGTATTTATTGTTCTACGTATACAA
Organism: Glebionis coronaria; assembly: GCA_025667525.1. Classification (NCBI taxonomy): domain Eukaryota; kingdom Viridiplantae; phylum Streptophyta; class Magnoliopsida; order Asterales; family Asteraceae; genus Glebionis; species Glebionis coronaria. Next base: position 368,918,324 of record CM046877.1, on the reverse strand, counting down.
TATAGTAATAATATTCACACAAAAACCGAAAAACGATAATACGTATTAATAGAGTGCTATTAATACAATTACTATTATGGCTAATATAGAAAACAACAATGTTCAATCAAAACACAACACGCCTCCCCGGCAGCGGCGCCAAAATTGATGTAGTGTTTTTACTACCCTTTAGGAAAAGAGCAATAAAATAGTGGTAAGCGTTAACGAGTGGTTTAGGAAAACCACAAGTTATGACCCAAATGAGTGGGGATCGTTCTCTCGAGGAGGCTAGTGTGTTGTGTAATGAATGATTGATTTATGTTTTTGATTATTAACAAGAAGAAAAGAAAAGAAAATGACGAAGACGAAAAAAATAGAAAAATAAGGCAAAAACACTACTAGAAAATTACGACGTAGAAAGGTAAAAACTACAAAATTTAAAATTTTAATCTAAAAATTCCTAAAAATTACTAAAAATCCCAAATAATATTCTAAGAGTTTACAAAAAATCCAAACTTGCCAAAACCTTTTAATTAATTTAATAATGACTTTTTAATGCTAATTAAAGCCCTAAAAATCACTTTTAAATATTAAAAATCCCTAAACAAGATTTTATAGTTTGTAAACCTCAAAAATGACCTAATTAAGCTAAAAACTATTTTTAAAAATTTTAAAACCAATTTAAACTATTTTTAAACTCCTAAAAACTATTAAAATCTATTAAATCTTAAATTAATTCTAAAAATTAATTGAAAAGCCTAAAAATTAATTGGAAAGTGACAAAGGTCCTATTTTAATGTCTAGAATCTAGGAAAAATGAAAAAAAGTTAAAACTTAAACTTTGAATTTTAATGAATAAAATAATAATAAAATATTCTAAAAAAATAAAAAGTTCTCAAATAAATTCTAAAAAATTCTCAAAAATCCTAAATATTCTAACTAGAAAGAAAATGTAAATTAAAGCTCCTAAAACCTTTTAGTTAATTTTATATTAATTTTTAAAGTTGTCTAAAAACCCTAAAATTAAATAAAATTAAAAATTAAAGTTTTTGAAAACTTTATGATATGTAAACCTCAAAAATACAAATTAAAACCTAAAAGCTATTTTTTTGTATTTTAAAACTACTGTTTACTAATTTTTATAGACTTTCTAAATTTAAAACTAAAAATAATCCTAAAAATTAATTAAATAATAGGAAAAATAAAATTTTAAAACAGAAAAGTCAACAATACTAATATTAACCTAGGAAAAATGGAAAGAAGCAAAAGTGCTTAATAAATAAGCCATGAATAAGCCAAAAGCCCACGGCTTATTTTAATAAGCCAAAACAAAAACGTGCTTATATACTTAATGAAATGAGAGGATAACGTAAAAAGCTATCTAGATCATCTGGTAAGCACGCTTAGTCCCCCAGCGAGGGGTCGCGTGTTCGAGTCCGGTGCGGGTATGCTTTTTATAAAAATTTCTTTTTTTTTTTTCTTTTAAAACTTGAACAGTGACCCTAGTTCTTTCTTGAAAACACAATCCAACACCTTTTTTAACCAAGATTTAAACAAGATTAATCATAAAACGTGCCCAGTTCTTACACTTGAACACAAGCAGATTTTTTGGCTTGTTCTTTGTTTCCTCACAACTGAATAATCCTCCAAGAGGAGCTTGGAGTGCTTGTTTGGTGTTGATTGGTGGACAGGGGGGCACCCTTGTGCTCTTTGAAGCACAAGGAGTCAATGACAAGCAGAAATTAAACACCTTGCACTCAAAATGTTCACAAACCAAGCATACACAGGCACATCAAGTTTCTGTGACAATTCTAGGGTCTGGTGGTATTAAGATCCAAGTTACAAGTAATTTAATGAGATTCTAAGTCCAATATTCTGCACACACAATCACCAAATGGCACACAAGTAATCTGCAAACCTATAACACCCTAAGTCTTAACAAATTACAAGATCTAAGCACAAATTATAGCAAAAACAAGCAGATTAGTGGTTATGCAGAGTTATGCTAAATGTTTTCCCTTTTTAAACACTCAAACTTGCATACAAACTATTCCAATCTAATCTACAACTAGCAAACAACCTATCTCAATCCTACTGAAACTTTCTAACACCTATTTCAAGCACAATCAAAGATTATTACCCTGCTAAAACATGAATCCAAACAGCCCTTTAAAACTTGAAAACCAAATTTTCCCAAGTAAATCACTAACAAACTCAATCAAACTGGTTCATATAGCATCTAACATGCATATAAACACATAAGAACACAGATCAAACAGCTTAAACAACAATAATCAAACAATCATGCATATCACTCAAACTTCACTTTTTCTGAAATTTTCAAAAGGTAAAAGAGTTTTACCTTAGAACCTTACATCCAAGGTTCTAGTAGATGTAAATCCACCTCCAAATACACCCGGGTGTATGCTGAACAATGATCAACAAATTTCCAAACCTGCTAAGACAAAATCAAGAGAAAAACACAAGTATATCTCCAATCTGTTTTCTCTTTTTTCTTTCTTACTTAAAAGCTTTTTCCACAAACTCTTATAAACACGTTTTTGAAACAAAATTAATCTTAGAAAATCAAAAATATAGGTCCACTTTCACTTCCCAAATCTTTTAACTTTCTGAAATTAAAATGCTTTTCAAAATCTTTTGAATATTGAAACCTCAAACAAATCTTTCATACATTTAAATGGAACTCAGTAATAGCAATCCAAACACACAAACTTTTTATAATTAATTAAAAGGAATTACAATTTATATCAAAAATACCAAACTTTAATTTTATAAAAAAGGAATTACAATGAGATTGCTAAAAACTGGAACAAAGGAGAATGAACAGGCTCATCCTCCTTTTATAGCTAACAATAGAACTATCTAGACTATGAAAACCCTAAACATTGGATTGCCAGGAATGCCCCTGAAGTCTTTGACTGAAAATGGGTCAAAAACGTCCCATGTGATGCTTGTACTGGATGCCAGCTTGGAAATGTTGATCATAGACGTTAGATGAGCCTTGGGGACAAAGGAGTTGATCTCCCACGTTGATTTGGTCGGGACATAGGGTTTGGGGGAAAGTGACATGAGCAGGGGAGTGCTTGGGTGAGGACCACAGGCCACGTGGCACTGTTTTAAGGAGTGGGTTTGGGTGTGGGGAAGCTTAATTAAGGATCTGCACAATTATAGCCCATAACCCTTTGATTTAGGGTTAATTGAAACTGGGGTGAGGTTAGGGTTTATGGTGATTAAGGGATAGGTTAGATCTGTTTTTGGGTTTAATTTATTTAAATTAGTGTTATGGAGGGAAGGGAGGGATTAGTGAGTGGGTTGACTTCTTTGACCATGTTTTAAAACAAAACCTGGGTTTGGACTTGGGTGGGTGGACGGGTTTGGGTATGGGTAATTGGGTTGGTGGGTGGGCTATGTGACGTGGCATAGTCTGGTTGGGTGGGGAGGTTTAGATGTTTGGCAGATTTGACCCCCAAGCTTTCACACTTCTTTTACTTTGTAAAAAATCCCATCAGCGCCTACTTTTGCCTTATCAACTTTTGCCAAGTTGTCATTTTTGGCACAACTTCTTCAAAAACTTTTAACAAGGGCTCCTTTTGTATTTTCTTCATTTTCCAAGGGCTGATCTTGTATAATCTTCAAACATAAAGGATCATACTTGTACAATTGACATTTGGAGGGTCAATTGTGACAAGTTCTTCAAAGATGAGGGACTAATGTTGCCAATCTTCAATTCTTCAAGGGTCTTTTTGCAAAATTCCAAACTTGGGCCCGGTTCATTGTGCGACTTCGTTTCCCGTGTTCGTTTTTGATTGATTCTTGTGATCTTTTGCCAATTCCTCAATATCCGTACCTAAAAATACACAAGTAACAAACACGAGCATATATTTGGCATATTTTATGATATTTTATGCATTTTAAGGCCGTTTTGGACGATGAGACCATGTATAAAAGCAGTCTCATCATGCACAATGTCCTAAGTGTAGGGGAGTTTACTCCCACATGCTTAAACATTAAGGACAATGTTTATATCAAGTGTAGAGGGGACTTCTATCGAAGTAAGTGGGCTTTTCCATGAATTTGTCTACATTTTAACCGGAAAATTTGATTTTTCGACATTTTTCAAAATTTTTAATCTATTTTGCCTAGTTGTACAGTAGTATTTTCCTTTGTTAGCGTTATTTACTTTCTTTGCTAGAATAAATTTTCAATAAAGTGGATTAAAAGTTTTCAACGTTGTGAACTTTTGACTCAACCCGAGTTTACTTATCTAAGTTTACTCAAGCTAGTATCCTTAACGTGTTTAAGTCAAGTTTTGCTAGGCTTTTATATAGGGAACTTTAAAACGCGAAAGTCTTAACTCTCACGGGTTAAGAACAAGAACTTTTTGCAAGTTCCTATAATTGATCCTAAAGAGTCGTTTATCAAGGGAACTTTAAAATGTGAATTCTAAACTTGAAAAAGTCTAAGAGTTTGCAAGATCCTATAGATGACTCGAAAACCCAAAACTTTGATTTAATTGGCTAAGCATCCACGGGTCTCATTCCTTGAGATTTTAAATTGTGGAGAACGAGAGATGATAGAGTCAATTATAAGTTTGGTATTTTTTCGTGAATTTATGTGAATTAATTATGAGCTTCTTCTCCCATCGCTTGCTAATAAATTTATCTGCAATAAATAAGGTTGTACGATTTGAAAAGTTACTTAGCTTCTAGCCCAAGATCGTTTAAAAGTTGCTCGGTATTAATTAGAGTTCATAGCCAAGGCATAACTTATAGAAGCGGGATGCGAAGATTGGCGAGTCCGAAAAGGCCCTAACAAGGCATGAGGGCTACATTTTGTTGCTAAAGATCCAAAAGTGATGTAAAGAATCATTAATCGAAAATCAATATGAAGGATTGAGACACACGACGAAAAGCAAAAACTTCCCAAAAGATCATGGAGAAGTCTATCCAAAAAGGCCCTAACAAGGTATGAGGATAAATAGATCCAAGTCCTAAAAGGAGGCGGATCGTTGTATATCAAAGTCCAAAATAAAGATTGGAGAAAAATGAAGAAGTCGTGGTCCAAATATGAAGAATCTCTCAAAAAGCCAAAGTGAAGAAATTCCTAATATGAAGAGAAGACCATAATTTCAAGAACGTCTCTCAAAGATTTGAAGTATGAAGTCGCTGCCAAATATCGGTCCGAGAAAGGTCTCAAATCGTGAAACGATTTATGCCAAGATATGAACTTTAAGAGGTCCCGAGAAGCAGTTTTAAAAGATTTTGTCCTTTAGCTAACTATTGATTAAATCGTCCCACTTTGTTTTCTGCCTAAATAACTATCGAAATAAGTCAAACAATGCATCCTCGTGATCATTCAAGACAAAATTAAAATATAAGAGATACACCTAGGAATAAGGGAGTCTAAGTAAATAATTGGCCCACATGAATTCGTGTTAGTTTGCTAACTTATAATAACAATGATCTCGTTTTTAAGCTTGGTATAAGGAACGTGAAACTTGAGGATGATAAACATTTATGGCAGCTAAAACCCCAATGTAAGTCTTTGATTTCTTTACTTGTTTCTATCTTTTTATTTTTACTTAAATATTTAGTATTTAATAAAGGCCAAGGTGGGTTATTTATGATGGAAAAAGTAAACTGTGCTTTAAAATTAATGCATTGCATGAGGGCATTGCAATGGTCAAGTGTAGGGGATTTAATAAGTGTGAAAACACTTATCCTTTTACCACTTATTTCCAATAATAACAAGACCAAAACGTGTATTTTATGTCGTAAAAGTCGGAATTATGTGTGGTTTGTGTTTTTATTGTGTTTTAGGACCAAAAGATGAAAAAGGAAGAAAACACGGGCTTTCATGGGCTTTTATCGAAGAAAACAAGAAAAGACGAAGTCAAAATATCAAGAGTGCAAAAACAACGGAAGTCCAAGGCCTATTCTGAAGATTTATCGAAGAAGAAGTCTAAAGATGGAAGTTTAATGAAGTCGAAGAACTTAAGTCTAATTATAGAAGAAAATTATTAGACGAGTTTAAATCCCGAGACGACGTCGAGAAAGACAAAGGATTTAAATCGAGTCGACCCAAGAAGGAAGAAAGAGGAGGCAACACATGCTCTCCCCCATTGCCTATAAATACCCTCCACCTAAACACATTAGGAGGGTGGTTAGCTAGTTTCATTTTTTCAATTTTTCCTTTCTAGTTTTTAGAGAAAGAAAGTTTTAAACTTTCTCTCACTAAGTTTCATCTCTTCTTTATTTTTATCTTTCAAGTTTAAGCTTTTAATCATCCTTATATTTGGATTTCATTAATCACAAGTTCAAGTTAAGCTTTTTGTTCATTAATCTCTTTCTACCTTTCTTGATTTTGGTTTACCTTTGATCCGAAATATTAATGATCCATGATTGATTTTGATGTTTAAGTGATTAAAAAGCTCATCTTTTTATTCCTACATAAGTTCTTATACGTTTGAGCTTTAGACGTTTGTGCTTATTGGCTTATTCGTATGTTTAGCTTATTTACTTTTAACATTTCTTAAAAGTTTTTTCGTTTTAAAGTTCGTGTTATAAAGTTCACGTGTTTAGATTCCAAAAGTTGTCCAATTTGTGCTTAATTACTCTTGTCTAAAAGTTGGTAAGTGCTTATTGGTTTAACTGCTTATTCGTTGCAGCTTAAGTTACTCTTTGTTTTCTATTGCGATCTTATGAGGGTTTTCCTTGGTTACGATCTCTGGATACGATCGCATACACTGCGATCATTTTTCTTTCTTTGGCTACGATCCACACCACGATCACTCATTGCGATCTGTGGGTGCGATCGTGTTACGATCTCTGGGTACGATCGCATTGATTGCGATCATTGTTGTCATGATCACAGGCCACGATCAAAGACCACGATCCACTTGTTGTGATCGTAGTTGCGATCAGTGAGTGCGATCACTATACTACGATCTAGGCTGCGATCGAGTGCTACGATCGTAGGCTACGATCTGAGTACGATCCACCACTGCGATCCATCTTGCAATTTGAGTACGATCGCATTGCGATCTACTTTGGCTTTTGTTTTTATTTTTCTTAGTTTTTAAATTATACTTTTCCCACCTTTTTACTTAGTTTATTTTAAACAAGTTTTCATGTTTTTAATCATTTACGTTTTAATTTCCAAAGCTTTAATTTAGTTTCTCTAGATTTGCTTTTAGCTTATTTTAATTACGTTTTGCACTTACCTTATCTAATAGAATTGAAAATCAACTCCCCCTTTTAGTGACCATTACCGACTATTCCACCATTAACCTTGATCAATTCGATTAGATACCGAGAACGATATCGAGTACACAAATGCTAAAGCAAGCTAAACAAAAGTCATGTATTAATCCCCAAGTTAACCGGAAGCACCATATTGTGGTGCTCTATTGACGTGGCCAATATCTCTCTTTTGATTGGATGAAACAACACCACAACACCAATCCACCAATCCTTATTTGCCACTTTAGCAACAAACTAACACAAGAAACACAAATCCTACCAAGCTGGTGATCCGTGTGACCCCTGTTGTTATCTCCACCGTTGGATCCAAAGATTGAAGAAAGAGAAGAGAAGTGAAGAAAAAGAGCGGCCATGATTAATTTCCTTACTCACCAAGCTTCACCAAGAAGTTTTTAGGGTTTTCCTATAAAAACCCCTCATTTGTGTAATTTTAGGGTGCCTTTATTTTTATTTAATTTTATTTATGCAAAAAATAGATTAGATTTAAAATTGTAAGTTTCTTTTCCAGTAATGTAATCAAATTTCAAGTTATTAATAAAATTTCCTTTTGATTTAATTAATCTCGTCTTTTATTTCTTATAAATTTCCTGCTATTTATCTTTTTATCTGTTTTCGATTAAATATTATTAAATAAATAGGGGTTCATAAAATTTCCCCTACTGGGAAGTTTCTTTAAATTGGTTCGAGATGTTTCTGGTTCGAGAGTGTTTCGAGATGATGATAAAGATGATATTCGGTGGTGTTTGTGTTGTCCCTAATATAATGATGTTATAATCACACGAATTAAAGAAAGAAAGGTAGATAAGAGAAGAATTCTAGAGAGAGAAAGTAGTGAGAGAAAGTAGAGAGAAAATGGTTGAAACTTGTAGAATATTAGATTAAGGAATGAGAATGAAATGAACAACCAACCTCTCCTTACATGCAAGGAGAGGTTTATATAGCCTTGCTTACATGTAGCTTAATGGGCTATATGATCATGGGCCGGGCTTTCCTTTTGGGCTTTGGTTACTTATCAATGAACCTTAGCTTAAAGTTAAGCCCGTAATAACACGACTAGTATACTACCTATTACAACGTTCTAAAATACGATACATAATAAACATATGACCGAGCATTCTTGTTTGGCTCAATATTTTGAGGCTAACAATCTCCCCCAATGAGAGGTCATAAACCTTGGTCATTTAGGAAATTTGTAGAGATTACTAATCTCGCCATAAATGAGTCTTGAACGTGTAATTGTAGTCTTGTTCCTTCATACTGTGATCTTTGAGCCTTTGTCGTTGTCTTTCGACTTTGTCTTTAAGCTTGAGATCTTCAAATCATCCTTGACTTGTCTTTGCCATCTTGTGATCTTGTGTCTTTATCCACATGCTCACACTATCAATTGTTGGATAAGTCTTTGGGCATGAATATGTGGTTGTGTATATATGACTTTGCTGAGTACACCGTGACGCCACCTTCTCGAGACAAAACATAGACACGGACCGAATGGCTTTGACATTCGTCCTAAATCGGTAGCGTTTTACCTCCGGTCGGTGAAGACCGTTATACGATATTAAATATCGTACCTGTGATTAGGTAGATTCAATTAAGAATCTCCTTGACAGGGTTTCGCGGCAGTACTAGCCGTTCTCTTTACTCGACCGTCTCAAAGCAAGACTGCGAACATAAAGAGTGAATCAATTGGATAAATATCCGCTTGATTAAAGTCGTCAATTCAAGTTCCTGGAACAAGTTTGATTCATAAAGAATCTTACCATTGTTGCTTTCCAGTTGACACAAGTTTGATTCATAAGAATCTCACAAGTTACCTACCGTAGCGCTGTTTGATGTTGACGCTAGAAGGATTTCCATTCGTCACTGTGAATATTACTAAATATCACTCTGAATGTTCTGGCAAGACCATAAAGATATTGCGTAGAAACCTGAAACGAGTTTGAATCAATTCAGAATCAAACCACTGTTGCTTTTCAGTTTTACATATGTTCAATTCATAAAGAATCTTGCATATGACCTACCGCAGTGCTGTTTGATGTTAACACTGGAAGGATTTCCACTCATCATTGTGAATACTAAGTAGTATCACTCTGAGTGTTCTAGCAATATCACAAGGATATAGCGTAGGACTCTCTTGATCTTCATCCGTGTGTCCTAACGAGATTTGATTTATCTCTTGGCTCTAGACTCGATTTGTGCACTTTTAGTGGTCGGAGGCTGGAGCAGATGCCACCTATTCAATATCAACTATCTCGGAGTGAGAAACTCAATAGAAGTCGTGTTGATCTCCGTGACAGTAAAACAAACTTCTTTTGAGAGAAGCCTGAGTAGCTAGGAAAGGGTTGTGCTTCACATCACTGGGTCCATGATGAGTTTGTCTTCATGATGAGTTGACCCGGTTTCTGCCTAAGTTGTATGGAGGGCTTCTTTCTTTACACCCTTTATCCTTACATTTCTTTTTCATTCTTCAACCCCTTCAATGCTTACCAAGACATCATTACTAACACCTTGTTGTGATTGTTCCAGTGCTAGCATCAGTACTTAGTCGGCATTCAGCTACGTTCACATTCTACTCCATCTTTCCTAAGGACTTCTAATAATCTATTGGATTGTCCCTGGGAAGATCCCTCCGGTTCTGGTTGGATCATAGGACTTAAACCTAACCACCCTTTTGACACCAATAACGTCGTGAATTAAAGATGTTGTGGGTATTTGATCGTAACCATGAAAACCACTTTAAATTCTAACAAAGTGTTTGAAAAACATTTAACACCTTGCTAGTTTTGTCGTTTCAGAAATGCTCCCCCTTCACATGTGCATCGATAATCGAAAGTGTTTCGCACATGTAGGTAAGAGTGAAAGTGCTTGAGTCTTATATTAGATCACATTTTAATCACATTTTCTCCCCCTATCTCTAATATATAAAATCTTTTGATATTAGAGATACCAAATTTGATTAAAATATATTTTGAAAAATAGTTTTGAAATCTCCGGGAGAAAGATGTGTTAATCTTTTGCATGAAGTTAAAATGCTCCCCCTCAAAAATTGATCCAATTGAATTGTCATTGTGAGGATATGATCCACATTTCGCTTTTTGAGGATGGGAGTTGTTGAACACACAATTTTTGAAAGATTTTGAATAATCATTGAGAAATTCTTGAAAAAAATTGTGTTCAACGCTTTTTGAAAAATCCTATTTCTTTTTGCCGAAGAGGTTTTTCTAAAGCATAAACTTGAGTTCATAGACTTTGAATGTCTTGACGAATCCACTCAAGTGTAAGAAGATTTCTCTTCTTTTGCTGAGGGTAAGGGTACTAAATCGTACACTCCCCCGTGAATATAGTTTCGGGTTGCAATCTGAAAGTGATTACAAGCCATTGTGTTGAGCTCAAAACGTTGAATGTTTTGTGACAAGCTCAACCCGTGATAGATTGCTCTACCCGTTGTTTGGAAATATTTGTCCAAAATAGACAATTTCCTTTATTAAAAGAAGAAATGACATGTTTTGAAAAATATTTACAACTTTCATTCGAGCTTTATGTACACACCCGTGTCGTTATTGAGCGACATTTCTAGGTACGTCCATATTATCGATACTGAAAGACATGTCGAGAAGAATATTTTTGGATTTTGAAAGATTTTTTAATTTTGTGTTTTGCTTTTATGTGTTTTCTATTTTTGTATTTTGCTTTTTCAAAGATATTTACAAGTTGATGTTTGATAGATAAATCAAGCAGGCACCTTTGCCAGAATCTCCAGGTCTGCTGGAGTCAAACATCTCATACCAATTTGCCTAACGAGGTACTCAAATCTATCTTTCGACAGAGCTTTCGTAAACAAGTCGGCTAATTGGTAATCCGTTCCAACAAAGTATAATTCAACGATACCTCTTTCAACTTGTTCCTTTATGAAGTGATATCGGACATCAATGTGCTTCGTGCGGGAATGATGTACTGGATTGCAGGAGATGGCTATGGCCGACTTTGAGTCACAGTACATAGGTACTTTATCAAAGTGGAAGCCATAATCCGTGAGTTGTGTTCTCATCCATAGAACTTGGGCACAACACGCAGATAGAGACACATACTCCGCTTCGGCTGATGAAAGTGACGTGCAATCCTGCTTCTTGGAAGACCATCCCACAAGCTTATCTTGACCTAGAAATTGTGCACCACCAGAAGTACTTTTTCGTGTATCAAGACACCCTGCATGATCAGAATCTGAATAGGCCGTTAGAAAGAAACCGGTTTCCCTCGGATACCAAAGTCCCAAATGAATGGTATTCTTGAGGTACCGAAAGATCCGTTTAACCTCCTTGAGGTGCTTTTCAGTGGGTCGTGCTTGATATCGTGCACAATAACATGTAGCATGATGAATATCAGGTCTGCTTGCTGTCAAGTACATGAGGGAACCAATCATGGAACGATATCTCGTTTGATCGATGGCAATTCCCTCCAAGTCAGCATCTAGCGATGTGGTTGATAATGGTGTCCCAACGGGGTCACATGAAGTCATACCATGCTTTTTGATTATCTTTTGACAATACTTAGCTTGGTTTATAAAGATACCACTTGGGGATTGGTGAACTTGAATTCCTAGAAAGAATTTTAGTTCGCCCATCATTGACATTTCAAATTTGCTGTGCATTACTTTTTCAAACCATTTTGAAAGTTTTGGGTTTGTAGACCCGAAAATAATGTCATCAACATAAATTTGCACAAGCAAAATGTCATCCCCATATTTATAAGTGAACAAAGTTAGATCAATGGAACCTTTTGAGAAACCTTTGGATACCAGAAATTTTGAGAGCTCGTCGTACCACGCCCTTGGAGCTTGCTTGAGTCCATATAGTGCCTTGTGGAGACGATACACCTTGTCAGGATAATGAGGATTGACGAATCCTTCCGGCTGCGTGACATAGACTTCTTCTTTCAAAGGACCGTTAAGAAATGCTGTCTTTACGTCCATTTGATAGACAGTGAATCCCTTATGTGCAGCATAAGCAAGAAAAATCCTGACTGCTTCCATTCGAGCTACTGGTGCAAATGATTCTTTAGAATCAATTCCCTCTTTCTGGCCATACCCCTTAGCCACTAGCCTAGCTTTATTCTTGATGATCGTATTCTCTTCATCCATCTTGTTTTTCCAGATCCAACGAAGATTTAATGGAGTCACATCGTATGGTCTGTCAACAAGTTCCCAGACTTTAAGTCTTTCAAATTGTTGAAGTTCATCCGTCATCGATTCAATCCAAGCATGATCAGCCATGGCTTCTTTGATGTTTTTCGGTTCGACAGTACTCACGGCGAGTGCGAACATACAAACATCGCCATCAGTGGCTAGTTGTCGTCTTGTACGAACAGGCTGTGAAGGGTTTCCAATTACGTGAACCAAAGGATGATCTCGGGTCCAATGATGTGTTGAAGGATGTCGTTGATAAAACGTATGCATATTTGACGGATCAACATGGCGAGTAGAAGACTCTCCAGTTTCGTGTACAGGTGTACCGAATGGGTTGATAAATTCGTCATCGTCAGATAATGCACCGTCTGCTTGATTAGTGTTCTCTAGAGCAATGACAGTTGTTGTGGATGTTGTAGGATCGATTGTTGAAGTGATATTCTGAGGAAGTAAATCTGCAACAACCCGTGTTGAAGTAGATGAAGTTGTATCCTTTTGTTGATGATGATCGATATCATCATTCGTATCATGAGTGACAGCGGAAGACTTCGATACAACTTGTTTCTCCCCCGTGAAGTATTCATCATACATTGGTCCATACAACATTTCTAACTCTTCAATAGTCGTGTCGACTGTCATATCAGCTCTAGGAACATTTTCTGGAACCAGCGTTGAACTTGACGGTTCATTGCTGTGGTCTTGAGTTCCGAGTTCCGTGCGGTTGTGAACGGAAGTCGTTTGTCGTTGTGGATCGGGACTTAAACTGCTTTGTTCAAGTGCCATTTCTTGCAATTCATCAAATCGGATGTGAATTGTCTCGACAATCAATTTTGTTCTCTTGTTGTATACTCTATATCCCTTTGACTGAGTTGCATATCCCACAAGAATACATGCATCACCTTTCTCTTTCATCTTTTCCAAATTTTCACCATCTCGAATAATGTAACAAGTACATCCAAAAACATGAAGGTGTTTGAGTGAAGGTTTTCGATCATGAATTATGTGATATGGTGTCTTTTCGTGTCGTGGGATAATTAAGGAGCGGTTTTGTGTGTAGCATGCGGTTGACACGGCTTCGGCCCAAAAGTATAGTGGAAGTTTTGAAGCGGATAATAATGTTCGAGCAGCTTCAACCAAAGTACGGTTTCGTCTTTCAACAACGCCGTTTTGTTCGGGTGTTCGAGCAATAGATGTTTCATGTTCAATCCCTTCGGCTTCAAAATACTTTCTCAGATTTGAATTCAAAAATTTTGTACCTCTGTCAGTACGAACCACTTTAACTTGAGCTTGAAGACCACGTTGTATCAATTTAAGGAAGCTAATGAGAACATCGGGTGTTTCATCCTTGGACCTCAAAAAGTGAGTCCATGTGTACCTTGAGTAATCATCAACGATGACCAGAATATATTTCTTTCCATTGATACTCTGAACACGCATGGGACCACACAGATCCATGTGAAGAAGATCTAACCGTCCTTTAGAGCTTGGTGTGGTCTTTGTTTTGAAGCTACTTCGTTTAGCTTTACAAAGTTCACAAGAAGAACAAAGATGATCTTTGATGAATTTCAAGCTTGGAAGGCCTCTCACAATATCTTTCTTGGAAAGCAAGTTAATGGTATCAAAGTTGAGATGAGAAAGACGTTGATGCCATAACCATGCCTGAGTCGTTGAAGCTTTAGCCATGAAGCAAATTGGAGTTGATGAAGTTGTGTCTTGAAGTGAAATTGTGTAAAGATCAGTACCCCGTGTACCGGTAAGTAAGTCATTCCCATCATAATCACGAACAAAACATGTCTTCTTTCTGAAGGCAACTTCCAAATCCGCATCACATAATTGACCAACCGAGAAAAGATTGTGATTGAGCCCTTCGACGTAGTATACCCTTTTAATCGTGATATTCCCCTGAACCAACTCTCCATATCCTAGGATCGGTGCAAATTGATCATTCCGAATCGGACCGTACCTAGGAACTTCTCCACGAAGTTAATTAGAAGCTTGAGATTCCCCGTCATGTGCTTCGTGCATCCGGAGTCCATTATGAAGAGAATTATTTGTATCACCTGCAGAAGAGTTAGAACACGATGGAGCATTTGCTAAATTGGATACCACAGTAGTTGTGATAGTAGAATCATTAGTGTCCTTATCAACATTTAAAGGCAAACTAACACTCGTTTTCACATTTTCTGTCCTAACTTTAGGCATCTATTTATATCCGGGAGGACATTGATTAGCAAACCACCATTTCCAAGACTTACTGGCAGACTCATATAATTCCTTAATTTTGCTTCTAGGATTCTTAGTGGTGGAGTCTGATGCATTACTTTTCTTAGTGGGGGTTGCACCAGAATAGTTCACTTTGCGTTTGGGTTTACTAGCTCTAATAGGCATTGCAACTTGCTTCTTAGTTCTAGTATCTACGCCTTTGACTTTATTTATAGCACACATAGAATGATTAGCATTAGCACACTTGCCACATTTGACACAAACAAATTTCACATTCATAGAATTCAAATCATTCACAGTATTCAGATCGTCATTACATGCGATAACAGACTTTTTATTCTTAAAAACATTCAAATTCCTAGGGTGTTATTCTACTTGCTTCATCTTCCCTTGATTCTTGTGTTTCCAGACCTTATCATTCGCTTGAGTGCTCTTAAGCTGAGGCCGGCTAACACTAGTAGTGGAGACTATTCCTGTAGTAGAAGACACACGAATATTAGTGTTTCTAGAAGTCTGAGGCGAGTGAGTATCTTTGTTTGTGGGCTTAGTGGGCATTCTATACATCCCTGGTTTAATCACATTATTGTGCTTATCGCTTGGTGCTACAGGATTCCTTATGGGTTGAGTTTGTGGTAACCTTTCCTTTCCATCCATCTTGGGGGCAAACACAGGTTTTGCAAACGAGGAATTAGATAAAGCAGATGGTTTTCCCAAGATAGAGGATCTATTCTCTTTAGAGGCATTGGGTTGTCTAACAACATTTTTCTTAATGCTAGGTTCCACAATTTTCCCACCCATTTTAGCAATGAGTTTCTACAACTCAGCTATCGCTCTGTCCCTGTCTTGTAATTGAGCTTTCAACCCTTTAATTTCCAAATTCTGTTCATTCATTTCTCGAAATGTTTGGGAAAGTTTTTCTTGCAATTTATTATCATGTGGAAAACGACCAACATCTTTTTGCAAAGCAAGTTCAAGTGAATGACAATGTTTTTGAAGGAAATCAGTTTTGTGTTGAAGTAACTCAAAAGCCTTTTTGTCAACATTTTCTTTTCGTTTCGAAAGCTCAATTTCAAGACGTTCACATTCTTTGATCTTATCAAGATATTGGCATGCAACTTCAGAATATTCATCAATGTCAGCACAAGATGTAAAATAAGCACACATAATATCTTTAGAAACGCATTCTTGCAAGAGTAAATCATATTCATCAGAAAAAACGGACTTGTCCATTTGAAGATCATCAATTGCTTTCTCAAGAGACTCAACATATTGTAAATCATCAAACATTTCAGACCGAATTAAGCTTTCGAATTTAAGAACATTTTCTTTTAGTGTGGCCGCGTTCGGTATTAAGATTTGTTTGACAAGCACAGTTATGTCTTGAGGAATTGGTTTCTTCCACTCGTCATTTTGTCGTTGTTTCCAATCATTATCAATAATGGACTTAATATTATCTATGTAATGAGTAAGAAACCCAAATATCTGCCTACTCTTGCTTTTAGAAGCATCTAGGGGCAAGTAGTTGATGAACTTAGAAACGTTTGTTTTCTTAGTGGCAAACGCTTTCTTCCATTGAATTCTCTTTTGCCTGCATTCTAAAAATACTTCCTCACGAGATTTCTGAGTTTGTTTGTGGAACAGACCATAAAGACTATTCTCATAAGCATAATTATATGGTTTCACAAACTCCTTATTAACTGATGGTTGACTATCAGCATCCCAAAGGGCAGTCTCTTCACTATTGGCACTTAGAGGCATGCAATCAAGATCTGTCCTTTTAGTCTCATCAAGATAAAGATGCGGGTTCGCAGCTTGAGCTTTGGCAAGGTACTCAGGACTTGCAAAGCTAGCTTGACCCTTAAACATTGATGGAGGTGCTAGCATTCTTACGGATTGAATAGAATCATGCGTTTTATAAACAACGTTCTTCAAAAAGTCGACTTGTGCTTCTAGTTTCGTAACTTTTTCGGTTTCTTTATCATATCTACTTTTGAAGTCTTGTTTTAACGCATCTACCTCTTGTTTCTTATCCGCTAGAATTTTAGCAGAATCAGTAGTGGTCATAGAGAGCTTTTGTTCAAGTTCATTAACTTTGGTATTGGCAAGGTACGTTTTTTGACGTTCATCCATTAAGAAAACATTATATTGACGCTTCTCTTTAGCTAATAACTCAAGAGTGGTATTATATTTATTTTCAAAATCGTCCTTTTAACTTTTTAACGCACTTCCCTTGTACCCCTCAAGCTCTTTGGTTTTCTGAAGAAGCTCAGCCCTATTACTTTCAAGGGTCTTATTAGATTTAATTAGAGCGGCTTTGCATTCTTCAAAGTTTTGAGTGAGCGTAGCGTTTGCCTTCTTTAATTGCTTTTGACTCTTTTTATTTTCAGTGACATCTTTTTGTAAAGTAGCAATTAAATTAGCAAGCGCAATACGTTCCTCTTCATCATATTCATTTGCATGTTGATCATCCTCAGACTCATTATTGCACATGTCTGATGAATCGGGTGTGGTATTACTATCAACCGTTTCCATCATACACGTGTCATTAATGGCATTGGGTAGATCACTATGCTCAGGAATATCACCAAACACATTATATTCATCAGTAGTGTGTACCTTATCGATTGGCTCAGTGTCAAAGATAGGACCATTGTCATCTTCAGTGACTTTGAGAACTTCTTCAACATGTGCCATGTACGAGTAATGTGCTTCTAATTCCTGGTCAGAGGCTTCATCATCAGTGTCATCAAGCATAGCTCCTTCCTCAGCTGTCAGTTTGACCCCTGCTTCCATCTTCTTGCAAAGCAGCATCTTTTCCTTATGGTAGCTAGAGTCCCTAACCCGTTTCGGCTTCCTACATTCCTTTGCCATATGCCCATAACCTTGGCAATTATAACACTGAATCCCACTTTGTTGAACCACTTGAGTTCCAACAGTTTCCCTATTCCCAGTAGCAGCAGCAATCCTCTGAGTATCATACTTGGCAGTTTGACGATCATACCTTGCAGAACCCTCAACATGTGTTGGATTATGTCGATCATACCTAGAAGGACTTTCACCACGTCGACGTGTGTCATACCTTGGAGGACTCGCAACATATCGGTTCTTTGTGTTAGATGATGTTCGAAGATTGTTGTTGGTGGGTTTGTAGATCTTCTGGTAAGTCTTCATAATGAAAGCAATTTGTTGTTTCATCTCACGATTTTTCTGAGCTTGATCTTCATCACTATCTTCTGCAGAAGATGACTCAGATGGTGGTGAAGGTGCTCTTGGTGCTTTGCCGCGTGATATTGTGGATGATGAAGACTTGGAAGATGTGGAATATCGTGGCGAGGATGATGGGCTAGAGTATGGCTTAGGAGCACGAGAGCGATGATCTTGAACATTTTGAGTGGTAGTTAATAAAGCAAGTGGATTAGCCGTCTTTGCAACTCGTTCAGCTCGAATCTCATTTGCTTCATGCTGAAATTGTTTCAAGATATCAAATAGAGTGTGATAGTTTACCTTGTCTAACTGCTTCTGTTGTTTCACCAAAGTAACAAAACGTGTCCACTCTGGTTGGAGTTGTTGTAGAAATTGCACATTGACTTGCATGGTGGAGACTTCCAAGTTGTTTCTTGTCATATCATTCATCATCTTGTAAAATCTTGAATAATAGGACTCAATTGATTCTCCATCCAATGCAGTAAACTTACCAAAGTTCCAAAACAAGTTTGTTTTGGCATCTTGCTTGTTGAGAGACTCTCCTTGTTGCAAGCGTTCAATGGCCGTCCACATTTCTTGTGCCGTAGGACATGCATCGACTGTGGAATAAATATCATCTCCAATTCCACTTAGGATCATATAGATCGCTTCTTTCTCTGCATCATGCCAAGCACGTTTCTCGGGTGTAAGGTCAGATAAAGGTTCCTTTTTCTTTGTTGCAGGTACTTCTGGACATGTGTCTGTGGCCGGTGTATAAGGAACATCAATTTCGGAAAAGACATATGGGCCATGGTTAATACATTGTCTCAAGGCATCACCATTAGGTCTTGTATCAAGATAGCGAAGAAAGCGTGATTGCCATTGAGCATATCGACCAGCCACAAGCATTGGTGGTCTCTCTTTATTACCCGCGACCATGATGTTGTTGTTCGTCACACGATATTCTGCAGTAGAATCCATCTCAAAATTCTCTGAAATGATGAAGTGAATATGGATCTGAAGTAGATTTGTTGTGATTGTTTGGTTGTTGAAATTCCGAAAATTGCGATTTTTCTCAGCCCGACAATAAATTCCTCAGTCCGACAAAACGGTAGACCTAAAAAATTTGTAATCACCAAATTTTGAAATTGAGCTAGAAATTTCCTAAAACTAGTATGGAAAAAATTTGATTTTACTTGACCTAAAAATTTTAACTCTTTTTTTTTTTTTTTTTTTTTTTTTTAATCTTCGTGTAAACGATATTCCGAAACTAGTCTAGATGGTGGCTAAGTCTAAAAAATACTCAAACAAAATTTAGCTAAACATGTCATCGGAATGTCCATCGGAATCTGTTCAGATCGGAATATGGCTTAGATCGGAATGCACAGTCGTAATCCCAGATCGCAATGTACTGTCGTAAACCCAGATCGCAAAGTACTATCATAATCCCTGATCACAATGTACCTGTCGTAATCCCTGATCGCAATGTACCTGTCGGAATCCCAGATCGGAATGTTTAGATCGAAATGTGGCTGAAACAAATTTGGCAGAGTAACGACTTAACAACTTCCTTATAACCGTCGGAATCCCAGATCGCAAAGAACGATCGGAATGTCCAGATCGGAATAAGTATCTAAATCCTCAGTATCGCAATGTGGAACCAATCACTTTCCGATGGTGATGGTTATTGCGATGGGAGCCCCATTTACTTGTACTTTCCGAAATTTAAGCTGTCGCAATAAGGGACCTTATTTCCAACTTTTTAGGCAACGATTTTAGCAACTTTTAGGCAACAAATTTAGCAACTTTTAGGCAACAAATTTAGCAACTTCTAGGCAACAAATTCGTGATTTTTACCAAACCAAAACAACCAAATCTCTACAACAAGTATATAGAAGATTTGTAGCAAGATGAAGAACACGAAAAACACAAAAAGAATTTGAATTCGTGATGATTTATAGATTAAATCATACGAATCAAATATAATAACAACAATCAATCACAAATCTACCCCGTGGCGATTGATACCAATTGTTGTCCCTAATATAATGATGTTATAATCACACGAATTAAAGAAAGAAAGGTAGATAAGAGAAGAATTCTAGAGAGAGAAAGTAGTGAGAGAAAGTAGAGAGAAAATGGTTGAAACTTGTAGAATATTAGATTAAGGAATGAGAATGAAATGAACAACCAACCTCTCCTTACATGCAAGGAGAGGTTTATATAGCCTTGCTTACATGTAGCTTAATGGGCTATATGATCATGGGCCGGGCTTTCCTTTTGGGCTTT
The DNA here is from genome assembly GCA_025667525.1 of Glebionis coronaria. Classification (NCBI taxonomy): domain Eukaryota; kingdom Viridiplantae; phylum Streptophyta; class Magnoliopsida; order Asterales; family Asteraceae; genus Glebionis; species Glebionis coronaria. Next base: position 368,898,188 of record CM046877.1, on the reverse strand, counting down.
GGTTACTTATCAATGAACCTTAGCTTAAAGTTAAGCCCGTAATAACACGACTAGTATACTACCTATTACAACGTTCTAAAATACGATACATAATAAACATATGACCGAGCATTCTTGTTTGGCTCAATATTTTGAGGCTAACAGTTTGATTCGGTTTCGATTATAAGGGGGCTTAGCGCTCATCCCTTCTTCCCAACGGTTATCATCACAAGGTTCATCTTTCTTTTAAGTTTTTGTTAGTTTTAATTTCTGCTTATTAATCTGCTGGTGTACTTAGATTTGTTTGGATCTGCTTGTCTTGTTATCTGCTTTAGTTTATTTATATGCTTAATGTTTAAGTTTTATTACTGTTTGATTGAGCTTGTTTAGATCTGCTAGTGTTAGCTTTGTCTGAGATTGAGTTTTAGTAGCTGATAAGATTTGTGTTTTTGTAGCTGGTTTAAATATCTGTTAGTTTTAAAGTAGTAAATCTGATTTTGGTTTGTTTAGTTTGTTTAAGTTTTGGTTATATCTGCTTATTTGGGTCGCATCTTGTTTGGGTTTACTGAGTGTAAGATGGTTTAGTTAGTTTTGCTTGTGGAATTTGCTTATTTTCAGTTGTTGTTGGTTTATTAGAATTTTGTTTAGGATTATTTGCCTATTTAGATTTGACAAATTCTGATTTGCTTATCTTAAGGTCAAAGTCTGTTGGTTTATATTTCAGTTTACTTTATCTGCCTATATTTCAGTTTTAGTGCTTATTTAGTTCTATACGGCTTATTGGATTTAGTAGTTAATATGGATTAGCTTATTTGTCTTTGTTCTTTGTGCTTATTTGGTTTTGAAGTTTACTGATCTTTTGCTGCATAAACAACAGACTTAATTAGTCTATTTGTTTCAAAATTCCAAAAATAATAATTATTAGCAAAATTCGTCTCCTTCGAGACTCGAACACCAGACCTCCTGTTTAAATGCCAAACGCCTTTACCAACTTAGCTAGTACTTCTTTTGGGTTTAATTACTAGACACTTAATTAATATAGATTTGTTAAATCTTAGCTGCAGTTTATTAATAGGTTTCATTACAAGTTTTAGTTTTATTAAATTTAATTAAAAGTTTTATTTAAGTTTTCTTTTATAAAGTTTAAAAAAAAGATAAAAAATATTTTAGTTACTTTTCGAGATTTAAATTTTTTTTTTTAAATTAGTTTCTTTTTTAAAATTAGTTCAAAATTAATTTAGTTTACCTAAAAATAGTTTTTACATAGATTTCATTAAAAGTTTTTTTAGTTTAAAATTAACTAGAGTAAAATTTAGTTTTAAATTTTAAATTTAAATTAGTTTTCAAATTTTATTTAATTATAAATTTTAATTATTTTTAAAAGTAGTTATTATTGAATATTTTCTTATCTATTAGATTAAGTAGTTTTTATTAATTTTAAATAGTTTTTAGTTTTTAAATACCAATCAAGTTTTAGTCACCAAAAACAATTAATCTACGTTAAGTCCGATATCAATTCGAGTCGACTTGAGGAACGATAAATAGATTAAAAAGAATTGAAAAATCCTTATATTAGTAAGTAATCGATTTGAGTGTAAGTGTTTAGGGTATTGTGTCTATCATACCTTTGTGGAACCATGGGGTTCCTTTTATACCCGAGAGAGTACAGGTTGGGCTCCCTGTTCTTACGGCCTAAGGAAGAGATAATGACTCATAATAGCTTGATCCTTATCGCATAACTAAGGTAAGTGTATATCCCCTTTCCCTTAGGCGAATATATCTATATGATAGGTTATATTCTTGCCTGATCCTGTCGTAGTGCGACGAGGACACGGTTTAAGCAATGAACCGTATGTGCGACATCGACATACCGGGCCCCCTGGGTTGTGCGCACATCGCATAAGTATCAATTAATCCTTGATGGATGCGGGGTAGTACCCGTGAGTCGGACTATCCAGCCTGACTAGGGACTATACGTCATCATGTCCCCAGTCTAGTGGTCGCAAGTGCTAACCGCGGCTACTAGACTATAATCGTCCAAGTGCTCGAAAAACCAAGACGCGCATAAACCATACATGAGTAATTTAAACACTCCCGCCAAGAAGACATTCATCCCCCCTTTCACATAATCTCCTTGAAACCCAGGAAAAGCGTCTGCCACGTCATAGTTACCTCTTCACATTCCACCGCTGTATCTGGGAAGTGGGTAACACGTGGCACTCATCTAGGCGGGGAACAGTAATTTAAGAGGGCTATATATATACCCTCTACACCTCCTTTTGACTATTTTATCCATTGTCAAACTCTTAAGCTTCCATTTTCGTCTACAAATCCTCCAATCGTTCACAAGATTTCTGCGAAGCTAACTTGTGCGACCACGTAATTTAATACAAGCCACCATGGTGAAATAGTTATTCGATGTCACATCGATCCTTACGATAGGCGAGCTAGACCACTTCCCGTCGTTCTACTATATTCCAAATTATCTACACCCAGAAATCCCTAACCCTAGACATAATATAAGCCAGGCGCCAGTAGGAAAGATAGAAGTTTACACCCGATTCTTTGACTATGCCAACCAGCGCATACCCATGTCACGTTTCCTTGTCAGTGTACTAATGCATTATGAGACCCACGTCTCCCAATTGCATTCTATAGGGGTGGCCAAAATTTCGAACTTCAAAATCAATTGTCATACCCTAGACATAGAGCCCACCGTAGACCTATTTCGTATCTTCTACCAACGGCAACTAGCCAATGGTTGGGTTTCCTTCGCTAAGCGAAAGAGTGGGATGCAATGCTATGATGGAAAGATAGACTCCCTAAAGGACTATAATGATAGGTTCTTTGTGGTTGACGAAGCCGCTTTTCCTTTCTACTACCCCTTTTTTACCCCTGGAATGGTGAGGAAAGACCCAATGCCTGGCCCAGACACCTATAGCTCTGAGGACGCGGAGACTTTGAACAACAACCGCATCCCCGTGCAACCTTATCCTGAGACGTTGTTGGTAATCCTTGGTCTGAGTCACACAGTTATCTGCAGCGCACACCAAGTACCATATTTCCGCACCAAGAGTGGACAGGGTTAGTGGTTCTTCCCGCGTTCTTCGTGTCATTCTGTAAGTACCATCTTTTGCCAAAAAACTAAAATAAATTCTTCTGTTCGTCAGTTTGTTTCCTTCGTAGTTATGGATATTCTCAACCTCGTCTGTAGTGCCTTCCCTGAAGATCTGATAGTATACTCTCGCCCTGAGACGAAGAATGAAGATTCGATCCAAGAACGTGCGTAGAAGAACACCATAGATTTGGAAGTCGGGGAGGCGTCCGCCGCACAAGAGCATGAAGATACTGGCGCAAACCAGCCACCACTAGTACAAAAACCACAACAACCACCAGCACAACAACAACCACCACCCTTTCTCAGCTCCTCGCTGTCATCGGATAATCTCACCGAGGACGCTGAGAAGGCCGTAGAGGAATTTGAGGAAGAAGAAAACTCTGCATTAGGGAAAAGGAAAAGGAGCCCCCCAGTATCGTCGCGTAAAGCCGCTCGCATGGGGGCCGACCCCTCATGGACAGAGGCGCGCGCAACCGAGGAAGAATTTAAGGAGAATCTCGCGAGGACTCCTCCCCATACTCCTCCTGCAACCATCAACTTAAGGGGAACACCTTTTCTCGTGCGATAGCCATTATCCATACACCCACTTATATCTAACTTACCATCGTTTTATGTACCAGCGATGACCAGGAGAGGTCCTCTACGAAGGCTGACACTACGCCTTCCCCCCCAAAAGGAGACTTCAATAGCGGGGGGAGCGGGTTTCCCCAAGACCCCGTCTTTGTTCCTGAGGGAGTTGCAAATGTACTCATACTTGACTGGGGCGTTCGATTGCTCCAGCTTTTTGGACAGCATCGTGCTGCCTGGCCGAGCTATGATTTTAGAGGGGATGAGTGATGCGGTTCTGGCGGACGAAGTTAGTCATTTTTTGTCGCAGAACGTGACATTGATGTCGCGCATCAAGAAGAGGTTTGTGGAGCTGTCCACCCAAGTTCGGACTACTGAAGAGAAACTTAGGAATATTATTGAGGAGAACTCTCACACCTTAGGGGAAATGCAAGAGAAAATCACCAAAGAGGTTGAGAGAGGCCGACAAGACGCGTTCCTCATCCATTCCTTGACAGAAGAGAGAAATAAACTAGCCTTCGCACTGGAAGAAGAGCGCGCCCAGCTGAACCAACTGAAGACCTCCAACCAAGCTGCAATGGGGGATTTTGAAGATGGGAAGAATAAGTTTGTGGCGGATGTTGATGCGCTGGGCGCAAGGGTCAAAAAGGATGTGAGTGATCTCAACAGCCACCTAAAGCGGTTGAGTATTGAGTTCGCCGAAGATCTATACCCGCGGTTAATGAAGGAGATAGCCGAGAACGATGGCTGGTACGCTATGGTATGCGATTAGCCGCTATGGGTGCTTTGAAAGACCCCACTTTACGGGCCAGCTTTGCCCAGTCGATCATAGCCGCGGTGAATGAGGGTACTTCCAAAGGTTTGGTGAAAGCGCACAAGGCGGATTTGTTGAAGAAAGCACTAACAAAGGTGCCCTTCTACGACCCAACTGCCGAGTCCAAGGTCACAGCGGCCATAAAAGAGATAAGTGTCTGTCCGTTGCCTTCCGTTGGTATTGGCGATAAGGACCACGAGTTGCCCCTTGAGGTTGTGATGGAGAGCCTCACTCTGGCGCGCCATAAGTTAGAGGGCGCATAAGCAGAGCCAGATTTTCACTTAAAGCCTTCCGCAGAGCAGCTAACAGTGCCAGTATTCGCTCATCCCAGGGATGTCCTTGACCCTTTTAGGGTTGAGAAGGAAGTGATGTTGTCTGAGGTGATCGTTGTTCATGAAAGTCGCGTTGCCGCCAAGAAGGCCATGCTGAACATAGAGGCTGCACCTTCTGTTGGTGTGGCCCATCTTGCCTCCTCTATCCCTGTGCTGCCTTTATTGTTGCTAGAGAGGGACTCGCGTCTGTTGGACCGATTGGAGAAGGGTATGAAAGAGAACCGCGCCACAACCTATTGCCCCCTGCTGAATTTGAAGAGGTCCTCCTTAGAGACCAATTTGCTCTTAAACAACTTGTCTGGCTTGTAAATTTGTTGTTTACTATCATGCGCGAATGTGCGCTTTTATTTGTAATAAACACTTCATATTTTTTGTTTATGATAATTATGTTTAATGTTTATAGCGCAAATTCGTATAATGAGTTAATGTAAACTCATGAATGGCCCTTATGGGTGAGGCAAGCTCATTACTGCGGTATACCGCTAATACAAGATTTTGTATGTAAAAATTATCGTCTCAGTCTAATCGAATTGATTATTGGTTTAAGTGCGACTCAGTCGTCTTTTGGTGAAAAAGAAATAGATTGGTCGTTGTTGTAAAATTAAATTGCAAACTTTAAAGTAAAAGGCAAGGTAAATAAAGCTATAAATGATTAAAAAGTAAATGACGAGAAATTAAAACAAATAACTAATAATAAAGGAGCGAAACGAATAAATAAACGTAAAATAAAGCAAAACAATTAATAAAAATAAAACTAAAAGACGAAATTAACTATCGACTCGAAAATAAAGTTTCCTTAATGAAAAAGGAGAGAATAAAACTAAGATGGTACTTTAAAGCTAAACGAGGCAAAACCTAAAGCGGGTACTAAATAAAAGATAAAACTTGAGCTTTACGAAAAAATACTAATACTAAAAATTGATGAAAAATTCAACTAAAAATACGTGACTTTCAGAATTAAAAACGGAACAACTTTCAGATAAAACTAAACAATTACGGAACAATACTAATAAATAAACAAGCTAGCAGGCAGCTTGCTGGAAGCTAGCAAGCACACTCCTCAATTTTGGCGCCAAAACTTACTAGGCTGGCAAGCAGGCACCACAATTATTTCGGAATATCAATTATTTCAGAAAAAAGTTCGGAAAAAATTTCGGAATATCAATTATTTCGGAATAATGACTTTTTAGAGAAACTAATTTCTTCGGAATAAAAATTTTCACAACTTACTTCAGAATATTGACTTTTTCGGAATAATTAGTTTTCAGAGAAATCTTCGGAATAACAATAAATTCAGAGAAAATAAAAATTTCGGAAAAAGAGGCAATTTTCAGAGAAATGAGAAATTCATAGAAATGACAAATTCAGAGAAAAGGAAAATTTCGGAATAATTAACCCTAATCCGAAATCATGAAAAATAAAAGATACAGTACACTAAAAACCAGAAAATAAGCCACGAATAAGCTAAAATCAAATAAGCAATCTACCAAAACTTAATCTAAAACACCTTTAAGAAAAAATAATTCAACCACAAATTAAAAACTGGAAAAACACTAATAAAACTAAAATTAAAAATCAACTTTTAATAAAATAAACTAATAAAAACACTTAACAAAAATCAAATGCAACACACAATAAGCTATAAAAACAATAAGCTAACACAATCAAAAACATAAAAACATAACAATTAATCAAATAAGCATGACAATAAGATAATAAGCATAAAGATTAACAAAAATAAGAAAGGTAGAAGGAGAGATTAATATAAAACTTGATTAAAATTAAAGATTCAACAATAAAAGTAAAAGCAAGAATTAAAGAAACTTAAAAATTTAAGGTGCAAGACAAAGTAATTAAATGAAAATTAAGTAAATGACAATATGAAAGTGCTTGGAAAATAAATTGGAAAGACTAATGTGTCAAATTAGCTAATACCTCCTAATGACACATTAGGAGGGTATTTATAGGGAGATTAGATGTCTTGGTGCTTTCTTCCTTTTCTCGTCTTTTCGTCTTCATAAATTCTTCCACTTTCTCGAATTTGTCTCGGGATTAATTGAACTCGTCTAATAATTTCTTCATTTAATAGACTTGAGTTCTTCGACTTCATTAAACTTCCGTCTTTAGACTTTTTCTTCGATAAATCTTCAGAATAGGCCTTGGACTTTCGTTCTTTTTGCACTCTTGATCTTTTGACTTCGTCTTTTGTCTTTTTCTTCGATAAAAGCCCGTGAAAGCTCAAGTTTTCTTCCCTTTTCACATTTTGATCCTAAATCATAACAAAAAAACAAACCACGCATAATTCCGACATTTACGACATAAAATACACGTTTTGGTTTGGTTATTATTATAATTAAGTGGTAAAAAGATAAGTGTTTTCACACTTATTAAATCCCCTACACTTGACCATTGCAATGTCATCATGCAATGCATTAATTACAAAGCAGGTTTTACATTTTCCATCATAATCAATCAACCTTAGCCTTTATTAAACACAAGACAAGTAAAAAGATCAAAGACTTACCTTAGGGTTTTGGAATGTCATGAATGATTATCATCCTCAAGTTTCACGTTCCCCATACCAAGCTTAAAAACGAGATCATTGTTATTATAAGTTAGCAAACTAACACAAATTCATGTGGGCCAATTATTCACTTAGACTCCCTTATTCCTAGGTGTATCTCTTATATTTTATTGTTGTCTTGAATGATCACGAGGATGCATTGTTGAATTATTTCGATAGTTATTTAGGCTGAAAATAAAGTAGGACGATTTAATCAATAGTTAGCTAAAGGACAAAATCTTTTAAAACTGCTTCTCGGGACCTCATAAAGTTCATATCTTGGCATAACTCGCTTCACGATTTGAGACCTTTCTCGGACCGATATTTGGCAGCGACTTCATACTTCAAATCTTGAGAGACGTTCATGAAATAATGGTCTTCTCTTCATAATAGGAATTTCTTCGCTTGAACTTTTTGAGAGTTTCTTCATATTTGGACCACGAATTCTTTATTTTTCTCCAATCTTTATTTGGGACTTTGATATACAACGATCCGCCTCCTTTTAGGACTTGGATCTATTTATCCTCATACCTTGTTAAGGCCTTTTTGGATAGACTTCTCCATGATCTTTACGTGAGTATTTGCTTTTCGTCGTGTGTCTCGATCCTTCATATTGATTTTTGATAAATGATTGTTCACATCACTTTGGATCTTTAGCAACAAAATGTAGCCCTCATGCCTTGTTAGGGCCTTTTCGGACTCGCCAATCTTCACATCCCGCTTCAATAAGTTATGTCTTGGCTATGAACTCTAATTAATACCGAGCAACTTTTAAACGATCTTGGGCTAGAAGCTAAGTAACTTTTCAAATCGTAAAACCTTATTTATTGCAATAAAATTTATTAGCAAGCGATGGGAGAAAAATCTTATAATCAACTCACATAAATTCATGAAAGAATACCAAGCTTATAATTGACACTATCATCTCTCGTTCTCCATAATTTAATATCTCAAGGAATGAGACTCGTGGATGCTTAGCCTATTAAATCAAAGTTTTGGGTTTTCAAGTCATCTATAGGATCTTGCAACTTCTTAGACTTTTTCAAGTTTAGAATTCGCATTTTAAAGTTCCCTTGATAAACGACTTTCTAGAATCAATTATAGGAACTTGCGAAAAGTTCTTGTTCTTAACCCGTAAGAGTTAAGACTTTCGCGTTTTAAAGTTCCCTATATAAAAGCCTAGCAAAACTTGACTTAAACACGGGTTGAGTCAAAAGATTCACAACGATAAACTTGGATAAGTAAACTCGGGTTGAGTCAAAAGATTCACAACGATAAAAAATTAAAACCACTTTATTAAAGTTTATTCTAGCAACGAAATAAAATAACTATACAAAGGAAAAACTACAAGGCCAAAATAGATAAAAAAAAAAATCTGAAAAATGTCGAAAAATCAATTTTCTGGTTAAAATGAGGACAAATACAAGGAAAAGCCCACATAACTTTGATAGAAGTCCCCCTACACTTAATATAAACATTGTCCTCAATGTTTAAGCATGTGGAAGTAACCTCCCCTACACTTAGGACATTGTGCACGTTGTTTAAATCTTGCTAAGGGAAAGACAACTAAAGTGATTCCTATTTTAATATTGAAGAATATAAAATAGAGAATCAAAAGAGTTTAGGATAGAACCGGGAAGACGGGTACACGGAATCACGGGTCGTCAAAAGTTATCAAGAATGTATCTTTGAAAGCTCGAATCCCTGGACATGATAAGAAAGAAAACAACAAACACATACTAGGGTCTCCCCCTACACTTATTATAAAAACAAAAGAAAAAGGATAGATACTGCGGGGTGCCTCCCGAGAAGCGCTTGTTTTTGTTAACCGAGTCGTGGGCCTGACTCGACCTTGATTAGCATAGGAAGAAGCTTGAAACATATCCACCGGGATCAAATACATGGTTTTCATCCATCAAATAGCACAAGCTTAAGGCGAACAAGGCAAGCCAAAGAAGAGTAGGAAAGGTTCCCTTAAGCAAAGATGGAGCACGGTGGTAGCAAGGGTGATGAGGTGCAAGCATATCTCCATAAGTTCCAAAAATCATTCCTTTTATTTCATCAGATGGATACTGAGATGGCTTAAAAATTGCAATACCGGGATCGAACACCTTTTCCTTTAGGGGAAAATAACACTCAGGCACAGTAGACCTTGAAGAGGATCCGCTCATAAATCTCACAATCTCATCCTCAGAAGGTGGATAAAGAGGTGTCAAGACATAAGTACTGCGGATATCGGTTTCGGCCGGCTTCTTCTCCTTTGAAGCGGGTTTCTTCATATCCAAAGGAGGATAAATACCATAATCATCAAAGTCCAAAGGAGGAGAATCACTCTCATTTGGGAAGTAAGTGTTGAGAAAAGTAGCAAAGTCTTCCTCAAATGAGTAGTCATCCAAAGTAGGATCAAGCATTGTTGGCGGAGGATCTTCATCATGTGAACAATCACTCGAGAGAGTATCAACCTCATCAAAATCATCATAAGTGGGCATGTCTGGATACTCAGAAGTAAAATTATCATAATCATCCCCGTCGGAACTAGAATCATCATCATAAGCATCATAGATTGGTGGAGAATCATAGATTGGTGGAGGATCAGAATTGGAGAGAGAATCATCCACATCATCTTGGAACAGTAGATTATCATAGCAAGAATCGAATAGAGGATTGTTGTAGACGACAAAATCATCAACCACATTAATCATATTCACTTATTCTCTTCCATTTGATTTTGTTGTGATCTTCCCCATTTTAAAAACTTGTGCCTCATTCCCGACTCTTAGAATGAGCTCACCTTCAGCAACATCGACTACTGCTTTTCTGGTTCTCAATAATGGCCGGCCAAGTATTAAAGGAATACGAGGGTCCATTTCATAATCAACAATAACAAAGTCGACCGGAAAAGTGAAGGTGTCAACTTTAATAAACACATCTTCGGCAATACCAACAGGGTAAGCGAGAGTGCGATTTGCAAGCTCAAGAGTCATCTTTGTTGGTGTAAGATCGGGTAATGATAACTTTTTCCAAACACTTAAAGGCATCAGATTTATACTTGCCCCGAGATCGGCTAAGGGAGTAAATTCTTCGGTTTGGTTAAAAGTACATGGTAGCACAAAACGACCGGGATCTCCAAGTTTCCCCCGAAGTTTTTTTAAGAAGGACGGCAAAACAATTTTCATTCAATCGAGTATTAACAAACTCGGCCATCTTCTCCTTCTTATTAAGCAATTCCCTAAACATCTTAACAAATTTAGGCATTTGGGCAAGAGCTTCAACAAGGCTAAAGGTGATGGTCAGTCCCAAAATCTTCTTCAAATAGTTCGACACTTGAATGTCATCCTTGGTTTGCAATTTGGCCTTGTCTATGCGAGATGGATAAGGAATGTTGGGTTTAGGTGATGTAGGTGTAGCAGGTAAAGGTTGAGATGTTGAAGGTTTAAAGGTGGAAGGTGGGGTTGGTGAAGGGTGTTTCTTGGGTACTTCAGTAAGAGGTGGAGATGGTAATGGAGAACTAATACTAGGCGTGGGAGTAGGAGGGATAAATGATGGTGGAAGAGGTGTAGATGGAGTAACTGTGGGAGGGATAGATGGTCCTACTAAGGTTGCTCCACTGCGTGTACTAATAGCACTCACATTCGCTCACGGGGTGGTGACGATATTTGAAGGTAGAGAGCCCGAAGTAGAGGGTTGAGTAGTTGGTAAGAAACTAGCCAACATATTCTTCAAATCATTTGTTTGAGTGCTAAAAGAGGTTTGTATATCATGTCGAAGCTTGGATATAATATCATTACCTTGCTTAGTGATATCTCCTTTCAAATTGATAATTTGGCTTTGTAGATTCTTGATTTGCTCTCCTTGGGTTCTCATAAAAGTTTCAACATCTTGATTAATGGGTGGGGCTTGTTGAGCGGGTGGGTGATAAGGATTAGAAGCTCGAGTTGGGTTTGGGTTGCTTCTATTGTAGTTGTTGGGGTTGTGGTTTTGAGGAGAAAAACCGGGTGAAAGAAAGTTGTTAGAATGGTAACTTACCAAGTTACGATCACCTTCAGGTCGAGCTTGATGGTTTTCCGTTGAATAGTTACCATAAGCTGCATACACGTTTTCCGAATTGTCATGAGTAGAAGGACAATCAGTGTATGAATGAGGACCCCCGCAAATCTCACAAGAAGTTGCAACAGCTTTAACTTGTTGTTGTTGATTTGTAGCCAAGAGTTGCATGTTTTTGCTCATTTCGACCATTGCGCGGGTTAATTCGGTGATATCAGGGTTTGAAGAAGTAGAAGAAACATTGACTCTTGGGTTTGATCTTGAGGGTGTGGATGAATCCCAATTTTTGTGGTGAGTAGTCATGTTCTCTATAAGCTCTCTACACTCCTCGGGTCTTCTATTCATAAATGTGCCACCGGCGGCTGCATTAATCGTATCACGATCACGAAAAGTTAAACCGTTGTAGAAAGTATCAATTAATGTGACGGGGAGCATGTTGTGGTTTGGACATCGATCAATCAAAACATTATAGCGTTCCCAAGTATCAAAAAGTAATTCATCGGGCTCTTGTGTAAATCCGCTAATTTGATTTCGAAGGCTCGTGACCATGGATGGTGGAAAGTAGCGCGACAAAAATCGTTGAGTCATCTCATCCCAAATATGAATTGAATTCTTCGGAAGACGATCAAACCATTTTTCTGCATGGTGGGATAAGGTGTGTGGAAATAGGTGAAGGCGAATAAAATCCATGGTAACACCGGGCAACTTCATGCTTTGAGTTACGGTAATGAACTTGTCGAGGTGTTTGTTGGCATCATCATCCGGCAATTCGCGAAATGGACAAGTATTTTGGACTTGTTGGATCATGTGATGCTTCAACGAAAACTCCGGAGCCGTGATTTGCATCGGCGCAATCGGTCCTCCGCGTCCATTCTTCGTTGGTTGACAAAGCTCCTCCATCGTTCGAAGGTCGGGTGGTGGAAGAACATTGTTGTTATTATTATTGTTGAGGTGCGGTGGGTTATTGTTGTTGTTCACACCTGCCATATCTAAATCTTCACGAGTCTCGGGCTCTAAATAAGTTGAAGATCTAGTACGCATACACCTGTAAAAGCAAAAGAAAAAGATACCAAAGAAATAGACAATATATATACACTATAAAAATAAAAATAAAATCTTTTTGGATTTTTGAATTCTTTTAATTTTTATGGAATTTTGAAAATTTTTGAGCAAGAAAAATAACGTTGACGAGTGAACGGATCCCAAAATTCAACGCGTCTCTCACAGAAAACCGTTAATCTTTACGAAAAGAGTCGGCAGCGGCGCCATTTAATACAAGAGATTTTGTATGTAAAAATTATCGTCTCAGTCTAATCAAATTGATTATTGGTTTAAGTGCGACTCAGTCGTCTTTTGGTGAAAAAGAAATAGATTGGTCGTTGTTGTAAAGTTAAATTGTAAAACTTTAAAGTAAAAGGCAAGGTAAATAAAGCTATAAATGATTAAAAAGTAAATGAAGAGAAATTAAAATAAATAACTAATAATAAAGGAGCGAAACGAATAAATAAACGTAAATTAAAGCAAAACAATTAATAAAAATAAAATTAAAAGACGAAATTAACTATCGACTCGAAAATAAAGTTTACTTAATGAAAAAGGAGAGAATAAAACTAAGATGGTACTTTAAAGCTAAACGAGGCAAAACCTAAAGCGGGTACTAAATAAAAGATAAAACTTGAACTTTATGAAACAATATTAATACTAAAAATTGACAAAAATTCAACTAAAAATACGTGACTTTTAGAATTAAAAACGGAACAACTTTCAGATAAAACTAAACAATTACGGAACAATACTAATAAATAAACAAGCTAACAGGCAGCTAGCTGGAAGCTAGCAAGCACACTCCTCACTTTTGGCGCCAAAACTTACTAAGCTGACAAGCAGGCACCACAATTATTTCGGAATATCAATTATTTCAGAAAAAAGTTCGGAAAAAAGTTCGGAATATCAATTATTTCGGAATAATGACTTTTCAGAGAAACTAATTTCTTCGGAATAAAACTTTTCACAACTTTCTTCGGAATATTGACTTTTTCGGAATAACTGGTTTTCAGAGAAATCTTCGGAATAACAATAAATTCAGAGAAAATAAAAATTTCGGAAAAAGAGGCAATTTTCAGAGAAATGACATATTCATAGAAATGACAAATTCAGAGAAATGGAAAATTTCGGAATAATTAACCCTAATCTGAAATCATGAAAAATAAAAGATACAGTACACTAAAAATCAGAAAAGAAGCCACAAATAAGCTAAAATCAAATAAGCAATCTACCAAAACTTAATCTAAAACACTTTTAAGAAAAACTAATTCAACCACAAATTAAAAATTTGAAAAACACTAATAAAACTAAAAATTAAAAATCAACTTTTAATAAAATAAACTAATAAAAACACTTAACAAAAATAAAATCAAACACACAATAAGCTATAAAATCAATAAGCTAACACAATCAAAAACATAAAAACATAACAATTAATCAAATAAGCATGACAATAAGATAATAAGCATAAAGATTAACAAAAATAAGAAAGGTAGAAGGAGAGATTAATATAAAACTTGATTAAAATTAAAGATTCAACAATAAAAGTAAAAGTAAGAATTAAAGAAACTTACAAATTTAAGGTGCAAGACAAGGTAATTAAATGACAATTAAGTAAATGACAATATGAAAGTGCTTGGAAAATACATTGGAAAGACTAATGTGTCAAATTAGCTAACACCTCCTAATGACACATTAGGAGGGTATTTATAGGGAGATTAGATGTCTTGGTGCTTTCTTCCTTTTCTCGTCGTTTCGTCTTTATAAATTCTTCGACTTTCTCGACTTTGTCTCAGGATTAATTGAACTTGTCTTATAATTTCTTCATTTATTAGACTTGAGTTCTTCGACTTCATTAAACTTCCGTCTTTAGACTTTTTCTTCGATAAATCTTCAGAATAGGCCTTGGACTTTCGTTCTTTTTGCACTCTTGATCTTTTGACTTCGTCTTTTGTCTTTTTCTTCGATAAAAACCCGTGAAAGCTCGTGTTTTCTTCCCTTTTCACATTTTGATCCTAAATCACAACAAAAACACAAACCACGCATAATTCCAACATTTACGACATAAAATACACGTTTTGGTTTGGTTATTATTATAATTAAGTGGTAAAAAGATAAGTGTTTTCACACTTATTAACCGCTACTATCATAAGGGCAACCAGGTGAGGCTGACCAATTGTTAGGTGTGCACGATTGTGTCTTAACAGTCTCAGAGTCTACTGGCAGAATAACTTGCTACGACGTCATTAATATCAAGGGACCTAACAAGGATACATGATCCATAGTCGATGGGGTTGCAACCCTCTTACTCGACGAGTCTAATTAGTAGGGTAGGCTCATTCCTCTTATTTCTCCTGGAAACGTTGTGCACGCGCGCGCCAGTAGGCAGTATTTAACATAGAAGAAAAATGTATGTACAACAAAAATAAACGTTTTGATAATGCGCCGTGGAACTAGCTAGGGAACATGATAGTTTTATTAATACTTGCAAGATTTTTAATACATGAAATAAAAGAAAAAATAATACATTGGTTCCAGAATTTCTTCGCTAAAGGTAGCACTTCTTTAGGTAGCATATGTTCCAAGGCCGTTGTAGGTCGCGACCATCCATGTAGCGTAGTCGATATGCGTCGTTCCCCAATGCATCTGTCACCATGTAAGGTCCCTCCCACTTGGGTCCAAGTTTTCCTATATTCTCAGCGTGGCTGGCCACGTTTGAGCGATACGCGAAGTCACCTGGCATAAAGGAAGTCTTTCGTACCCTAGCATCGTAGTAACCCTTCATTTTTGATTTTGACTTGGCTTCGTGGATAGCCGCCAACTCTCTCCATTCCTCGACTATGTCTAGGTTCAATCTCAATTCATCGTCATTTGTGACCATGTCCACTTTTGTTGTGCGAAGTGTTTGTAATCCAATCTCGGCTGGGATAACTGCCTCTGTGCCGTATGTTAGAGCGAAAGGAGTATCGCCCGTAGCTGTTTTTATCATTGCGATGTGCCCACAAGACGTGTTATAACTCATCGACCTATTTTTTATTGTGTTCCCCTAATCGTGCCTTTATGCCATCTCCCAGACTCCTATTTGCTCTTTCCACGTGTCCATGTGTTTGCGGATGGGCTATCGATGCGAACCTTTGGTGTATGTTATTTTTCGCGCATCAATCTTTAAATGGGTTGTTCGCGAATTGTTTTCCATTATCAGAAACTATCTCCCCAGGTAGTCTGAAGCGACATACTATGTTGTCCCACACGAACCTTTTTACTTGGTTCCCTGTGATTGTTGCGACTGCCTTTGCTTCAATCCACCTCGTGAAGTAATCCATCATGACTATTAGGAACTTAATTCCTCCCGCAGCTATGGGAAAAGGTCCTGCGATTATTCCCCATTTGAAGAATGGCCACGAAGAAGTAATGGGTGTCAGTTCCTCTTGGGGGTGTCGTGGTATCGACCTGTGTACATGGTAGTTGTTGCATTTGTTAATGAGCATTCATGCATCTGCGTGCATGGTTGGCCAGTGATATCCAATGCGCAACGCTTTTGCCACCACGGACCTTGGTCCTGCGTGCATGCCATAGGATTTATCGTGTATTTCGCTGATGACATACTTCGCTTGTCGGCCCCACGCATCTTAGCCATGGCTGAAGGAATGATCATTTGTAAAGGGTCGCGTCTCTGACTTCGAATTTCCTCGAGCGTCTTCCTATTGGCCGCGCTTCGATTTCGACATGTGGGAGCAGATCCTTCGTCAAGTAATCCACAATCGGTGTCATCCATGTAGGACCTTCTTCCTCTACCACCGATGTGACCTCCTGCTCTTTTATAGTTTTGTCTTTTAGGATCTCTACCAAGATCTGTTTTGATAGGTGTGCGAAACTAGTGGACGCTATTTTTCTAAGTGCGTCTTCTTTCTTGTTCTCCCCTAGGTACTTGACGTATTAGAAACTTATCGAATCCTTCAATCAACGTCTTGGCTTTTTGCAAGTATTGTACCATGTTTTCTTCTTTCGCCTCATATTCACCAAGTATGTGGTTTGCTACCAGGCGAGAATCCACGTTTGCCTCGAGATTGCGCACACCCATTCGTGTTGTAATTCGCAGTCCTGCTATTAGCGCCTCGTATTCTGCGTCGTTATTTGTGGTTGTGAACTCAAAGCATAGTGCGTATGTGAATTCCATTCCTTCAGGAATGGTAAGTATGAGCCCTGTGTCAGATCCATCAGTGCAAGAGGACCCATCCGTGAATAACATCCATGGGTCTTGGTCTTCTTCCCTTTGTCCCAACTCCTGAATGTCCTCTTCTGGTTTTTCGATGATGAAATCTGCCAGAATTTGTCCTGTTACGGCATTGCGCAATCTATAGGTGGTGTTGTGTTCCCCCAGTAGAACACTCCACTTTTGTAATCTACATGCGACGTCCGATTTTGATATTATCTGTTTTATGGGCTGATCCGTTATCACCACTATCGGATTCGCTTGGAAGTACCTGCGCAACCTATTTGCTACAAATACTAGTGCGAGTACCAATTTCTCCATCGGGGTATAATTTAGTTCCGAGCTCTATAATGCTCTGCTTATGAAGTATATTGGTGTTTGCACATTTTCCCAATCCGTCATTAGCACCGCGCTGATCGCTCCGTGTGTGGCTGACAAATACATTATCAGTTCTTCCTTAGGACGTGGCGCGGCTAACATAGGGAGTGAAGCTTTTTAATGGGTTTTCAGTTCCTCAAAGGCTTTCTCAGCTTCCTTTGTCCAATTGAAGTCTCCTTTCTTGATGCACTTCTTTAGTGTTTTAAATAAAGGGAGCGACTTCTCCGCAGATCTGGACAGGAATCTATTCAACCCTGCGAGCTTCCCATTTAAGGACTGTACTTCCTTTTTGGTCTTTGGGCTTTGAAGCTAGATGACCGCGTCTGTCTTTTCCGGGCAGGGTTTCATGCCATTAGGGTCAAGCATGTATCCTAGGAACATGCCTTTTGTGGCCCCAAAAGTGCACTTCTTTGGATTCAACTTCATGTTTATTCTCCTAAGTGTTGAGAATGTTTCCTCAATATCCCGGATAAGTTCACTCCCAGTGTGACTTTTTATTACCAGGTCATCAACATACACTTCCAAATTTCTCCCTATTTGAACTTCAAATGCATTATCAACCAACCGTTGATACGTGACCTGATAGTATTAAAATTACGTCTTTTAGGAAAAAGAGCGTAAATGTGGTAGGTATTAAACAAATGATTTAGGAAAACCAAGTGCTTATTACCCTTTGGTGAGTTCGTTCTCGAGGAGGTTTAATGTGTGTGTTAGACTTGATGGTATTTGAGATTAATATTAAGAAAGAAAAGAGGAAAGGAAAATGATGACGGTTACGACTAAAATTAAACTATGACAAATGATAAAACGTAAAACGTGAAAACGTGACGAAATTTAAAAAATACTTTAAAAATTCCTAGAAAATCACAATAAATTCCTAAAAATCTAATTAGAGTTTGCAAATAATCAAAACTTTTTCAAACCTTTTATTTAATTAATAGTTAATTTTTTAAGGCTAGTTAAAGCCCTAAAAATCAATTAAATTAATAAAAAGCCCAAATAAATATTTTTCAATTTTTAGACCTCCAAAATAACTTAATTAAACTAAAAGTATTTTTGCAAAATTTAAACCAAATAAAAATATTTAAAATGATTAAAAAATAAAAATAAATATTATAATAATATTAAAAATTCAAAATTTATAAAAAATTCTAAAAACTTACAAACTAACTTATTTTAACTTAATAAAACCATAAATGAAAGTGAAATGACCTAAATACCCCTATTGGGCCTCCAAATGGGCCAAAAATAAAAACAGTCCAAGTTAAATGGGCTTTTTGGCCCAATAAGCAAAAAGTCAACCAAATAAGCCCAAAAGTTCCAGTCTAGCTTTAAATTGGATTTTAAACAAAAAACTCTAAAGGCCCAAAAGCTGAAAGTGAGCTTATCACATCTTAATAAGCACTTAGCTTATTCTTAATGGACTTTTTGGCCCATTAAGCCATAAGCTGAAATTTCACACACATCCTTCTCTTGTGCTTATAAAGTTGTTTATAAAAAGAACTTTTGAATAAGCTTAATAAATAAGCCTGAAATAAGCCAAAGCTCTCTACACAAAACGACAAAATAGTCGTTTTCGAGTTCTAGACAGATTCAAGAGCTGATTCGACTTGCAAACTATTTGAAATGACTTTATTAAGCTAAATAATCAAAAATATTTTCAATAAGCACACTCAATAAGCTGAAATGAAGAATAAACACTTTTAAAAAAGGAAAGTCAATTCGTTTTCTAGTCAAAACCCAAAGTCAAAGGCCACAAACTTCCAGATTGATTAAATGGATGAAATAAGCAAGATCGATAACAAAAAGAAAGTTATTGCACGTTTGGATAAGCTATAATAGCTTATTTATAAGTTGTTTGCAATTTAACACTATCAGTGGCAAGCAGCAGTGGGAAAGTAGTTCCCACTGCTTGAAATGAAAAAGTGGATTAAAGCCTGTTTTAATGAGTATTCTTGGACAATAATGGCACCCCTACAACCAGTGAGTTGTAGGGAGTCAAGAACAAGCAAAGAAACAACGATCCACACAACCAAATGATACAGTTTAATCAAAATAGACACAGATATGAAAGAAAATAGGTCTGGTGTATTCATCTGATGCACTTGACCAAATTATGAACTTTGAGCTACGAATTTCAACAAATTAGCAAGCAAATATCCAAACCAAGATCATACAACCCTAGGTAAACATGATATCTAACTAATGAAAAAGTTTCAGTTTAATTTGACCTAAAATAGACTTTTTTTAGCAAAGATTCAGATTCAATGATTTAGTTCCACGTTATGCAGATTTTTTAGTCTTATCTTCACAAAACCAGTACCAAACACAATATGACCTAAAAAAACTACCTGGTTTTTATCAAAACTTAAACAGCATGCAATCCCAAACACCCTTTTAAATCTGCTTAACAAGATTTTTCAAAGACTTTTTGTGATCCAAACATCCAAAACAAAATAAACAGCTTTAAACATACTTCAAATAACTTAACTTAAGCAAATCCTTCAAGAACACTTATCATGGCAACACATAGCATATTCAAGAAACATGCAAATTTCAAGAAAATTAAAAAGAGGGAAAAGAATGTAATACCTCCTCCCACTAACTTCCTACGGGAGGCAGAATGCTTCCCTAAGCTTGACCAACAACTAGGTCAAGCTAGGGGTGTCTCTGATGAAATGAAAGAGCTCCTTAACTACTGAAGTTAAGGAGTGAAGCCAAAGAAGGCTTAATGACTTGGACAATATGAGCTGTTATGGAACAAACAAGAGCAAACAGTCCTTGATATTTGATTTCCTAACACCACAAGCTGGCTTACGGTGTGAGTTAACCAAGAATCAAGGGGTTAGAGCAAGTATCAGTTAAAATAGGTATGTAAATTTGCAAGGAAAAGTAAGCAGATTTTTCCAAGACTTAGTCCCCACGTTTTGAGCTTCCCAAGCCAGGGATTTCACTTCTCCTTGATAAACTCTTATCAGGGGGATGTGATCAATCTATGGCCCAAGAACTCTCAATGGTTGAACAAGATATTTGGAAAAATCAGAGATTTTTGAAAACCTTCTGAAACTCCAATTCAGAAAACTTAAAACACTTTTTGAAACCTTGAATCAACACAAATTAAAACATTAAACTAACAATAAGTAAAGTAAAGATGGTGCTTGGAAGTCGTCAACAAATTCTTACTTTTTTCATTAACAGGAACAAAAGTTTTACAGATTTGTGACCAAAAGAAAACCAAGAACAAAAAACTAAGCTATGAGTTCTAATTCCTTAAATAGGCTACAAGTGATTGCTAGAAAGCTGATAAAACAAGAAACCCTAATGTATGAGTTTCCATCTTTGCCCTTGAAGTTTGAATATGTTGACCCTTTTTCATGCATCATGTGATCCATTCTTGTTTTGTGGATGGCCAGCAGTGTAGAAAAAATCTTGGACGTCCAATAGATGCTTAGGAATAAAGCTGGACTTTGGGACGTCGATTGTGTAGCACATCTAATGTTAGGGTTTTTGCAAACTCTTTTTAATCTCTTTTTCGTTCAACAAATCGACTCGAATTTGAAATCGGACTTAACGTAAGACTTAATTGTTCTTGGTGAAACGTAATTTTGGAATTTTAAACTAAAAACTATTTAATTAAAAACTAATTTAAAATTGAAACTAAAATTAATTTAATCTATTTTAAAAAAAAGTAAATACTTTAAAACTTATGAAAATTTGAATAAAATATTTAAAGACAAATCTAAAGAAATTTATTTAAAAACAAGTTAAATAAAATATTGAAACCTATTTTTAAAACAAAACAAAACTTTTTTAAAATAAGAATAAAATGGAAACTAATTTATAATTTCTAAAAGTAATTAAAAGTATATTTTTTTTATCTTTTTATTTTTTATAAAAAACTGAATTAAAGAAAATAATAAGAAAGCTTTTAAAATTTAACAAAACTAAAATTGTGTATTTAAACTAAATAAATAAAACTGCCAGCAAGTGTTGAAGAACCTATATTAATTAAACTAAACGGAATTAAACACAAATAAAGGTCCTAGCTAAGTGGTTGTGGCGTTGGGCTTGTGAACGAGAGGTCCAGGGTTCGAATCCCTCTATGGACGAAAAATGGATTTTAATATTTATTTATTTATTTTTATATTTGGAATATATTACTACTCAGACCAAATGGATCTGAGTTTTAAAGCAATAACAGTACAAAGCAAATAAGCATATAAAAAGAAAACTGACTATAAGCAGATAACAAATACCAAATAAGCTATAAAACAGATAAGTAGTTCTAAAAAGAATCTAAACCCAAACTTAAGACTATATTTAAATAAGCAGAATGATTAAAATAAGAGCTGAAACTAAAAACTCAATCAAACACTGAATATTAAGCAATATCCAAACAAAATTATTAAGCAGATAACAAAAATAATAAGCAGATAGAACTTAAAGCGAGAAATAAGCAGATCCAAACAACTATTTAATACTTAAATAGTAATATAAACTAACCAAATAGGCGGATACCGAAACAAACATAAGCAAATAACATCAAAACAAATAATCAGATTTAAACATAAATCTAAACTTAACAAGAAAAGTAAAAAGAGAATAAAACCTTTTGTCGATACCGTTGTGACGAAGACGCGGCGCTGAGCTGTCTTATCGACGAAACCGAACACCACCTTAAGTCATCAACAACACCTCGAACCAAACACTCCTTCGAACCAAATAAAATTGAACCGAACAACAACCTTTAATAATCTCCCAGTGAGGGAAATTATTCACATTCTTTTATTTATTTATTTATTTATTTTTTTATAATAATAATAATAAAACGCGAACAGTGATGAAAAAGATTAAGGCAGATTAAATAAAACTTGACAGAATTTAAAAAAGAGACACGAATTAAATAAAAATCAACTTTTCATTAATCATTAAAAAATTACATTACTGGAAAATAAAAAAAATACATTAACCCTAAAATCTAATTTGGTAGAAAATTAAAATAAAGAAAAAAGTGCTCCCTAAAATTACAGATATGAGGGTTTTTATAGGAGAAACCCTGGAAAACCTTCTTCTTAGCTTCCAAGGTAAGCAATTAATCTTGGCCATTAAATCCTTCATTTTTCTTCTCTTTCTTCATCTTGCGGCTGAAATCAACTCATGAGCCACGGATTGCCCTCGTGGCAGTGATTTGTGTTTGTTGTGTTAGTTGGTGGATGAGGTGGAGGCTTTTTATTGGAGGATGGGTATTGGTGATTTATTTTCACCAATCAAAACCAAGCAAGGAGCCACGTCGGATGAGAGATGAGGACCACTAGTTGGTGTTGCTTCTGATTTCTATGGGGATTTAATTCCCCTTTGTGTGAATTAGCCAATAAGGGTAAAAGCCCCAAAATTAATGGTGTAATTTTTGTGATGCGAAAATTAGGGTTTTTGTGGTGGCTGTAAAAATGGGAGAGAAAGAAGTAGTGGGTGGATTTTGCTTTGTTTGTAACGAACAAATAATGGGGTTGGGGTAAAAAAAATTCGTTTATATTAAAAAGTGTGAGTGGGTATTCGTGTGTGGGGAGGTGCAGGGTAAGAGTTTATTTAAGTAAAATGTGTGGGGTAAAACCAACGTGTGATGTAAACACGTGTTGTGGGAAGTAAAAAGGTGTGAGGTGATGGGATAAAACAAAAGGTTTATTGTGGGATTGGGAAAGTTGGGTAAATTAAACTTTATTAAAGAAACGTGTGTATGGGGAGGTGTAGGTTTGATGCGTGTGTTGACTGGAGTTGTTTTTGTGGGTGGACTTTGTAAATGTGAACATTTAACCTAGCCAATTAGCACCGTTCCATTTTGTAGATAAATGGGCTTGGCCCAATTGTGTCAAAAGAAAACCATCCGTATGTTATTAGAGGTTTTGGGCCTTTATTGGGATCTTTGTGTAAAATAGGATTAAGTTAAATCCACTATTGGGCTTTCAGGCCCGATAAGCAAATGAGGGACCCACTAAGCTCGAATATCTTCAACAAGATTAAATCCGCTTAAAATGAACTCGATTTCGGCTTTCTTGTTCATTTTTTTCAATCTCATGTCGGTTTAGCCGGTTTTCGTGAACTTGGGCACACTTTTGGTCTTTTGACTTTGTCTTTGTCTCTTTCTCTGACTTTTCTTCAACATTTGACCGTGAAATCCCGTGTTTTCTCTTCTTTTGATCATTTGTACCTATTTAACACAAAAACACAAAACCACACGTAATTCCGACTTTTATGATATTAAACACATGATTAGGTCTTGTTTTTCCTTGATTTTAGTGGCAAAAGGATAAGTGTTTACACACTTATTAAATCCCCTACACTTGACCATTGCAATGACCCCATGCAATGCATTATTTTAAAGCATAAAGTTACATTTTTCTTATAATTAATCCATCTCGGCCTTTATTAATAATACTACGATGAAAAGATAAAAACTTAAAAGGAAACAAAAGTTATAACAATTTATTAACTTGAAATTATTTGATGGAAGAAACTCGTAAAGAAATCTAAGACTTGAATTAAGGCTTTGGTGTCATGAATATTAATCACCCTCAAGTTTCACGTTCCCCATACCAAGCTTAAAAACGAGATCATTGTTTACCATAAGTCCTTAGGTTAAAACCACTCATATAAGATAATTGTGTAATACTCTTTCTCCAATTCCTACTTTGTATCTCTAGATTTTATTGATTGTCATTCACCCGTAGGCTCATTTGACTTATTTGATAATTATTATTCCAAAAATGAAGGCCAATGGTGCAAACCCGACACTGAAAACCTAACCTCGTCCTCAAAAACGTTGTTACTAAAGTAAGCCCACATCAAGCATGATTTAACACGATTTGGGGAATAAATTCCTGGACCCAAAATTTGGCCAAATAGTACTACTTATTAATTATTCCTCCAAAGTCATGTAGACTTTATGTGGAGTTTAACAAGTTCACATCATATACCCTTAGGCTCTTTAAGATGTAAAAATGCTCCTCATCTATTGTCCACACCCTAAGGCTCCTTGAACGATAAATGAGGGAATTGATTTTTTTGATCAATTTTTATTCAACAGTTACCATGCCATACACCCTAAGGCTCTAATGACAAGGTTCGTTAATACTTGGTTTTTAGGCCGAGTATGAAAATTCGTAGTCCCAAGTCTTTTCGAATTGAAAACCGGTCTTAAGTGCGAATCAATCGTCTTTTGGTAATCAAGAGAATGGTTTGGTTTTGATTATCTATTTTTAAACTATAAGCAAGTAATTAAAGTGTCGTTGAGTAAAATGGAAGAATAAAGATTAATATTAAAATGACGAGTAAAAATAAATGTTTGTAAACTTAAAGGTAACAATGGAAAAGTACTAGCACACTAAATAAAACTAACACTTGGAAAACTTTCTAAAAATAAGAACTTAGTTGAAAAGTACTATAAGAAAGTAAGATCGGAGTACACCAAAACAACTCAATCGGAATAAGCCAAAACAAGCCCAGATCGGAATGTATTCCGATCTGGTGGTCGGAATATGGGGGGGGGGGGGGGGGGGAATGCAATCGGAATATGTAACAAAGGGGGTCAATCGGAATATTAGCTACCACACTGATCGGAATATAATGCAAGACTACCAATCGGAATGACAGGGATAGGTACTGATCGGAATACAACACAAGGACCAAATCGGAATAACATAAAACTTTACACAACGGAATATGCGAAGAATGATCTAATTGGAATATTAGGAAAAACCCCAATTGTAATACACAAGAAGGGGTCAGATGGAACTTCAAAACCCTTTTCCGATTTGATCAATCGGAAAAAGGGGAAGGAAGGCTGCTCGGAAAATACCAATCGGAAAGGGGTTTTAACCCTTTCCGAAATGTTTGGGATTCGTTGGGAAGCTAAGAAATAAGCTATTGTGATAAGCTTATTCCAAAAACTAGTACGAACCAAAAACAAACCGGATCAAATAAGCAATTATCACAACTTTTCTAACCTCAAAATAAGCAAACATGGAAATCAAATAATAAAAATAGGTACTTTTTAAGAAAAGTTTTTATAAGGTAAATAAGCTAATCATAAAACTAAGCCAATAAGCACAATAATCTTAAAGCTTAATCAAATGAAAACTTATGAAATGATCAAAAGATTAACTTTTTAAGCACGAAATCATTTAGAACAACACGGATCATATGATAATCGCACCAAAATCAATCTAAAATCAAAGAAAAGTAGGATGAGATTAAGGATTTAAAGCTTAAAATGAAAATTGATTAATGAAAATAAGCAATACAAAGTGTTTAATCTTGAAAGATTAAAAGAGAAGATGGAATTTAGTGAGAGAAAGTTTAAGACTTTCTCTCTCTAAAACTCGAGAAAAATGAAAAAGTGAAAAACTAGCTAAAAACTATCTAACCACTAACTACCCTCCTAATGACTATTAGGAGGGTATTTATAGGGAAGGTGGAAGGAGTGCATGTGTTGCATCTTCTTTCTTGCTTTCTTCACGTTTTCTCGACTCGACTTTAATTCTTCGTCTTTGTCGTCTTGGGATTTGAACTTGTCTTTTAATTTTCTTCTTCTATTAGACTTAAGTTCTTCGACTTCGTTAAACTTCCGTCTTTAGACTTTTTCTTCGATAAATCTTCAGAATAGGTCTTGGACTTCTGTTCTTTTTGCACTCTTGATCTTTTGACTTCGTCTTTTCCCGTTTTCTTCGATAAAAGCCCGTGAAAACCCGTGTTTTCTTCCTTTTTCATATTTTGGCCCTAAAACACAATAAAAACACAAACCACGCATAATTCCGACTTTTACAACATAAATCACACGTTTTGGTCTTGTTATTATTGGAAATAAGTGGTAAAAGGATAAGTGTTTTCACACTTATTAAATCCCCTACACTTGTCCATTGCAATGCCCTCATGCAATGCATTAATTTTAAAGCACGGTTTACATTTTCCATCATAAATAACCCACCTTGGCCTTTATTAAATACTAAACATAAAAAGATAGAACAAGTAAAGAAATTAAAAACTTACATTGGGTTTTGGCAGCCATGAACGTTTATCATCCTCAAGTTTCACGTTCCCCATACCAAGCTTAAAAACGAGATCATTGTTATTATAAGTTAGCAAACTATCACGAACTCATGTGGGCCAATTATTCACTTAGACTCCCTTATTCCTAGGTGTATCTCTTATATTTTATTTTTGTCTTGAATGATCACGAGGATGCATTGTTTGACTTATTTCGATAGTTATTTAGGCCGAAAATAAAGTGAACGATTTAATCAATAGTTAGCTAAAGGACCAAATCTTTTAAAACTGCTTCTCGGGACCTCATAAAGTTCATATCTTGGCATAACTCGCTTCACGATTTGAGACCTTTCTCGGACCGCTATTTGGCAGCGACTTCATACTTCGAATCTTTGAGAGACGTTCTTGAAATAATGGTCTTCTCTTTATAATAGGAATTTCTTCACTTGAAGTTTTGAGAGATTCTTCATCTTTGGACCACGACTTCTTCATTTTTCTCCAATCTTTATTTTGAACTTCGGTATACAACGATCCGCCTCCTTTTAGGACTTGGATCTATTTATCCTCATACCTTGTTAGGGTCTTTTTGGATAGACTTCTCCATGACTTTTGGGGAGTTCTTGCTTTTCGTCGTGTGTCTCGATCCTTCATATTGATTTTCGATAAATGATTCTTCACATCACTTTTGGATCTTTAGCAACAAAATGTAGCCCTCATGCCTTGTTAGGGCCTTTTCGGACTCGCCAATCTTCACATCCCGCTTCAATAAGTTATGCCTTGGCTATGAACTCTAATCCGTACCGAGCAACTTTTAAACGATCTGGGGCTAGAAGCTAAGTAACCTTTTAAATCGTACAACCTTATTTATTGCAGATAAATTTATTAACAAGCGGAGGGAGAATAGGCTTATAATTAACTCACATCAATTCACGAAAGAATACCGAACTTATAATTGACTCTATCATCTCTCGTTCTCCACAGTTTAAAATCTCAAGGAATGAGACTCGTGGATGCTTAGCCTATTAAATCAAAGTTTTGGGTTTTCGAGTCGCCTATAGGATCTTGCAAATTCTTAGACTTTTCCAAGTTTAGAAATCGCATTTTAAAGTTCCCTTGATAAACGACTCTCTAGGATCAATTATAGGAACTTGCGAAAAGTTCTTGTTCTTAACCCGCGAGAGTTAAGACTTTCGCGTTTTATAGCTCCCTATATAAAAGCCTAGCAAAACTTGACTTAAACACGTTAAGGGTACTAGCTAGAGTAAACTTAGGTAAGTAAACTCGGGTTGAGTCAAAATGTTCACGACTAAGAAAAATCTAAAACCACTTTATTGGAAAACTATTCTAGCAATGGAAAGAAAATAATAAATACAAAGGCAAATACAACTATACAACTAGGCCAAAATAGATTAAAAATTTTGAAAAATGTCGAAAAATCAAATTTTCCGGTTAAAATGAGGGCAAATTCATGGAAAAGACCACTTACTTCGATAGAAGCCCCCCTACACTTGAGATAAACATTGTCCTCAATGTTTAAGCATGTGGGAGTAAACTCCCCTACACTTAGGACATTGTGCACTTTGTTTAAATCTTGCTAAGGAAAGGACAACTATAGTGAATCCAATATGAACATATAAAATATGAAATATTGAATCACAAGAGTTTAGGATAGAACCGGTAAGATGGGAACACGGTATCACGGTTCGTCAAAAGTCATCAAGAGGTTCTCTGAAGCTTTAATCCCTGCACAGCACAAGAAACAAGACAACAAACATATGCGGGGCTCCCCCTACACTTATTATGAAAGCAGTAAAGGATAGAACACGGGTTGCCTCCCGAGAAGCGCTTGTTTTTGGTCAGCGAGTCACGAGCCTGACTCGACCCATTTTTAGTTCATGGGGAACGTGGTGAGGGATGGAATCATCTCTTGAGAGATGTCCTCACCAAAGTACAGCTTCAAACGCTGGCCATTCACCTTGAAATTGGGCCCATTTGGCTGAGAAAGCTCAATGGTCCCATATGGAAAGACGTTGGCGACGGTGAATGGACCAGACCAGCGGCTCTTCAACTTGCCAGAGAAGATCTTCAACCGAGAGTTAAAAAGTAAGACTTGATCACCAACGTGGAACTCTTGGTTCTTGATTTTTGCGTCATGAATGATCTTCGTCTTCTCCTTGTAGATCAGCGAGTTCTCATAAGCTTCATTCCTCAGTTCATTTAGCTCGTTGAGTTGAATCTTGCGATGATCACCGGCTTTGTTGATGTCGAAGTTAGCCCACTTCAAGGCCCAGTGCGCCTTATGTTCAAGCTCGATGGGGAGGTGGCATGCTTTCCCGTACACAAGACGATAAGGTGTACAACCGATCGGGGTCTTGCAAGCACTACGGAAAGCCCACAGAGCATCATCTAACTTATCGGCCCACACGGCGCGATGCTCTCCCACAGTACGCTCCAAAATTCGTTTCAAGCCACGGTTGGATATTTCGGCTTGCCCATTGGTTTGGGGATGATAGGCGGTGGAAAGACGGTGAGTGACACCATACTTAGCCATGACTCTTGGAAATTGATCGTTGCAAAAATGAGTCCCGCGGTTACTGATAATAGCACGAGGAACGCTGAATCGAGCGAAAAGCTGCTTCAAAAAGTTCACAACCACCCTCGCATCGTTCGTGGGGAGAGCCTTGGCTTCAACCCATTTAGAGACGTAGTCGACGGCGACGAGGATGTACTTGTTCCCTTTGGAGGATGGAAATGGCCCCATAAAGTCGATGCCCCATACATCAAAGATTTCACATTCCTGTATGAAATTTTGAGGCATCTCATCCTTATGTGTGATCTTGCCTTGAGACGTTCGCAAGCATCACAATGCTTAACCATTTCGTGAGCATCACGATAAATGGTGAGCCAATAGAATCCAGAATCAAACACTTTTTTAGCGGTGTAGTTGGGACCAAAGTGACCACCGGTTGGTCCTTTGTGGTAAGCTTGGAGGATATCAAAAGTTTCCGGTCCGTCAACACATCGACGAATGATCAGATCAGCACATTGTTTGAATAGAAAAGGGTCATCCCAAAAGTAAGTCTTGACATCATTCAAGAACTTCTTCTTTTGTTGGGATGTTAACCCTTTGATGAGAATACCACCCGCTAAGTAGTTTGCAATGTCCGCAAACCACGGGGTGCCATCAAGATTGAGATTTATAGACATTAAGGTCTCAAGGGGGAAAGAGTCATTGATCTCTTTGTTCGGATGATCCCCTTGATATGGATCCTCAAGTCTGCTCAGATGATCCGCGGCCAGGTTTTCGGCTCCCTTCTTGTCACGAATTTCAATGTTGAATTCTTGAAGGAGTAAAACCCAGCGAAGAAGTCTTGGTTTAGAATCATGCTTTGTCATCAAGTACTTCAACGCGGAATGGTCCGTGTATACGATGGTGGGGGATAAAACAAGATAGGGGCGAAATTTCTCAAAAGCATAGACAACAGCTAAAAGCTCTTTTTCGGTTGTCGTATAATGCAATTGAGCCCCCGTCATTGTTTTGCTAGCGTAGTGGATTGGTTGGAAGTGTTTATTCACTCGTTGGCCCAAAACCGCACCAATAGCAAAGTCTCTAGCATCGCACATCAATTCAAAAGGCAGCTCCCAATTAGGGGTAACCAAGACCGGTGCCTTAGTTAGCTTATCCTTAAGAAGATTGAAGGCTTCGAGACACTCTTTAGAAAAGATAAAAGGAGTATCTTTTTCCAAGAGGTGGGTCATCGGGCGAGCGATTTTAGAGAAATCCTGAATGAATCGACGATAGAAGCCCGCATGACCCAGAAAACTTCTCACACCCTTCACGGTTGAAGGTGGAGGTAATTTGGCTATGACATCTACTTTAGCACGGTCGACTTCAAGACCGGCTTTAGAGATTTTGTGTCCTAGCACAATGCCTTCTTTTACCATAAAATGGCATTTTTCCCAATTCAGAACAAGGCGAGTGTCTTCGCACCGCTTAAGCATACATTCTAGATTGGAAAGGCAAGAAGAGAAGGAATCCCCGAAGACCGAGAAATCATCCATGAAGACTTCCATGGTTTGCTCAACCATGTCATGGAAGATAGCCAACATGCACCTTTGGAAAGTCCCGGGGGCATTGCATAAGCCAAAAGGCATTCTTTTATAAGCAAATGTGCCATAGGGACAAGTGAATGTTGTCTTCTCTTGATCTTGGGGATCAATGGGTATTTGAAAATAACCCGAGAAACCATCAAGAAAGCAGTAATATTCATTACCCGCTAAACGTTCAAGCATTTGGTCCATAAAAGGTAGAGGGAAATGATCCTTTCTCGTGGCATCATTGAGTTTGCGGTAGTCTATACAAACTCTCCACCCGGTAACGAGACGGGTAGGAATTTGTATTGGGCACAACGGTAATTCCGCCTTTCTTAGGCACACAATGGACTGGACTAACCCATGGTGAATCCGAAATAGGGTAAATCATACCCGCATCAAGAAGTTTGATAACCTCTTTTTTGATGACTTCATGGATTTTAGGATTGACCCTTCGTTGGCTTTGAATTGTGGGCTTAAAGTCGTCCTCCATGAGAATTTTATGTGTGCAGAAGTGAGGATCAATTCCACGGATGTCGGAGATTTTCCAAGCGATAGCTTGTTTATGCTTCTTCAACACGGCGACAAGTCGGGCTTTTTCATCTTCTTTCAGATCCTTCACGATGATGACCGGTAACTTCTCGTCGTCTTCAAGGAAAACTTACTCTAGATGAGGAGGTAGGTCCTTAAGCTCGAGAGTGGGAGGATCCTCAATAGATGGTATAACTAACGATGGATCATCATTAGTCACCTCTTTAGGAGCAGGAGGAGAGAACGGGTCTTCATTGAGAAGTCTCTCAATAGTACGAATATCTTCGTCCCAATTGGTGGACAAATTATCATACTTAATATCAAGAGGACCCAAGCTAGCTTCGAAATCATCCAAGTCACTTTCTCCAAAAGGAGTCAATGCTGGAGCAATTGAGGCAACGGTCTCAACATTGGGTAGAGAAGAAAGAGTACTTTCGCAAGCATCATGAAAATGTTCTTCACAAGCCTCATCGAGAACATCAATAGCATTAACACTCTCATACGAATAAGGTTGCTTAGAAATCTTACCCATGTTGAAGACAATTTTATCGTCACCAACTCTCATGATTATTTCACCCGCGGCTACATCAATGAGAGTACGACCGGTCCTCAGGAATGGACGTCCAACGATTAATGGAACACGAGGATCCATCTTGTAACACCCCCAAATTTATACAACTTAGTACAGCGGAAGACTAGTTGGTGTTACGGGATAACACATTACTCACATCATAGACAACGCATAAAAATCGCGTCGTTTAATAATAAATCATTTCCATTCATAAACATCAAAGTTACATCGGTCCCAAGTCATTATATTTCATACAAAGTTTTACAAAGTATTTGAATGGAAAAATATTGTTTAAGTGCGGGCCATGAATTCTTGTCGTCTTCCCGAGAATTACCTTCAAGTACCTGAGATAAAACATGTTAAAGAAAAGGTCAGCGATAACGCCGAGTGAATTCATAGAGTTTAATAAATTCCATCAATACAACTTTGGTATAAGATTAGTACCAAAAATCAATTCGTACAAATCATTGTAATAGGCCGTAAAATAGCCAAAATCATTTTATACAAATCTTTGTAATAGGCCATAAAATAGCCAAAGTCATTTTATATAAATCCTTATCGAAAATCATAATATAGGCATTTGCCTTAAAAATTATTATACGAGCCAATGTCGTAAAACATCATACAATACGTCTTATGACGTTGTATAAAATCAAATAAAAACCGTTATATGAATATGGTTATGAAAACCAAAACACGAACATAATATCAATAGTATGACCCTGTATTGCTAGTCAGGCAATACATCGTAATTCGGAGCGTCTAGTAGTATTTCGTTAATTTTGGATTATTATAAGCCGCATGACATTGTTACCTTACTAAACCAACAACGGGTAGCTAACCCGATACCAATTTTTCCCATCTAAAGTAGCGTGTCGTCACAAAGGTCACGCTATGGAAATCTTCTCATACATAAATTCGCTTACCAATCAATGTGGCACGACGGGGATCAACCGTCAAGGCGCGAACTGGGGTGATCGTCCCCAAATAGTACTATTAAATGCATAAGCGTCTACCAACTCCCGGTAGTTCACCAATTCATGCTAATGGGACTTTTAGTGACATAACCTAACTTTAATAATCCATTTTTATTTCATCTATCGGGTCCTTTAATCATTTATCGGGTCATACAATCGGGTCATTCAATCATTCGGGTCCAAAATCGATAAACAAACAATCGGGACAAATGGTGTCCTATTTTATAAAAACTAACATGTTATCTCCCTCGCGGGTTTATAAAACATTTATAAAAACATTTAAAAGAGTGCGAGGCTATGAACTCACGTTGATATGGGAAAGCGGGTTATCGGCAACTCGGACGTACGGTACGTGCTTCAATCACGGAAACCTAGACAAATAATATTCGTCTTAGACTCATGTCCAATGACTTTATAAAAATAACAATTATGTATACATATGATGATTATTTATATATGATGATCAAGTGGGTTTACATATTCTCGTTTACTCATTCTAGTGTTATATGTCGATAACTTTCATACTAGTTTACTAGTTTTGCCTATTTACGTGTTTTAAGTCCAATAAACTTATTATAAGTTCTTTAACTCTTATTAATCCTTTTCACACTTATATTATCAGTAGTTAAACTTTACAAGTTGGGCCCAAATGGGTTAAGCCCAATAAGTTCTTTTTACAAGTTTTTATCTTATTAAGTCCAATTATTAGTCCAATATGTTTATTTAGCTCGTAAATGTCCATATTTCTTATAGTTCGGGTTTTATCGGTTTTTACTTGTATTAGTTACCTATACATCAGTATATGACTTTTATAAACTTTACATTAGACGGGTTTGGTCGTCTAAGTTTTATTTGGCGAAAAACGTTAATTTTACGGCGATAGCCGAAAAAGTCGTAAAAATCAAGTTTATAGTTTTTATTACTTATAAATATTATTTTACCAACATTTATATAATTTACCCATTTAATTAACCTTTTATACATTTATATAAATAAGTTTTATAAGTTAGTGGGTTTATATTTTTACATTTTATACATTATAATGTGAGTGCTTATATAATAATAATAAACATTATTTCCAAAAATCTGATTTTTAACTTCATGTTCACCATTTTTAACATATCTAGAGTTCTATAATGAATTAGAAGCTCATTTTTGGATGACATGTTCTTCATAATATGTGCTACATATAACTTAGTTATAGCTACTACCAATTTTTGAGTTTAAGTTGCCTTAACAGTCCCTACAAAACTGCTTATTCAGATTACACCACCTAACTTGTTTTGATCATATCTCACTCATTATTTTGATTCCATTGCATGGCCAACTCTCACATGTGTATAACATCATCTACTTACTGTAAATAGATCAAACCATGCAATTTTATCAGTTCATCGTTTAGTTATCTACTGTTTTTATACAGCCAACTAAATAGTCAAGATTTTAGCTTCATTTCTTATAGTTATCATCATTTTTAAGCATATTTATCAACACTTGATCCCCACACAACATTTTTAATCATCATTAATCATCATATATACATCATATACATATACAAAATGAAAGAAAATACATTTGTTCTTTACAAAATAACAAGAGAAAAATGGAGAGGATGATCTTCTTTACCAACCAAGTGGATTTCTTGTTTTAGGAAGACAAGAACTTGATGAACACAACAAGTATCTCCAAGACCATCAAATATCAAGAACATAGGTTGGAAAATCAGCCCTAGGACACAAGCAAATCACCTCCAAAGTTGTTAATATGGCCACCAAATGATCAAGGCTTCAAGAGAACTCCTTAATAGAGCTAGTAAACATGTTGTTCATGGCTAGAAGAGATCAAATGGGGTGTTTGTTGGTTTATTTGGGATGGCAAGAAGAGTGGTTTTGAGAGAGTTGTTGGTGTTGATTGCATGTAAGAATGATGGAAATGAAAACAAGTTTCTAGTTTAGCTAGTTAGTGGTAAAGTTAGTGCTTAAAGTGTAAGCTAAGCTTACACTTGTTATGTGTTAGCTTAACTTGATGCCACCTTAGTGTGTGGTGTCAAGTGTGCCGTCCATAATAAGCTAGTGGGGTGGGACAATGTGTTTTGTCCCATCTCACTAGTTTACGGGTATTTCTCGATTCTAGTTTTCTCGATTTGCGTGCCCTCGGGTCGTTTTACGAAAAACGTTTTTATAAATTATGAATCAACGTCACAAAACGAATCCAATAAAAATAATTTCATCAAAAACGGAGTTCGAAAACGTAAATACGTAATCCTAAGGTTTCCGGTTTAGTCGTAAAGGACGTTAAAATAAAATCGTAAGTCCTAATCTCTTCTCGTAAATTTGTGAGTTTATGAACCAACACAAATTTAAAACTCCAAAATAATATTCACGGATAAATTTATTTTCTGAAATGTCGGACTGTCACCAAAAACGGTGTATGTAAACGTAAGCACGTAACGTAGAATCCTCCGGTTTAGACGTAGTCGATGCTACTTCAAGACGTAAATCCAAATTACTTCCCAAAAATAAGTGAGTTCATATTGTAACATTAAAATAATGTTTTCAAATAAATATTGAGAATAAAATACCAACCATAAATTGACGGATTGTCACAGCATTTACCCCTAAACAGGATCTTTGTCCTCAAAGATCATCTTACTACTCGCTTCTTATATAGTTAAAGCCATGTGGGTATTTCCTCCACATTCGGTCTTTTCTCACAAGTGTAATCCATTATAATACGTGAGTTTCATCAAACATAACTACGGGAATAAGATCAGGCTAAATGTTGACTTACTTCCTCTATCCATGATGTTCATGGGTTTCTGATGAATGCAACTTTTCGCCGATCTAAGCTCTACTAAGAATAATCAGATTCTCACTTGATAGATATTCCATCAAGTGCGATTTACGAAACATAATTCACGCGGTTCTTGAAGTCCTAGGGTAGATCCAGCTTATATGCCTTTCAATCCCAACTTTTACATCATTTCAATGGTCCCATACAAAAGGGACTTATATCCCATGATTTGTCAGATCATGAATTGATCTTTCCAAGGTTAAAAATTGTGGCATAACTTCGCTACCCATTTGGCACTTCAGGATCTACATTTCACATTCACATAACCTCTTGCCCACTACCGGCTGTCAATAATCAAATCCTAATTTCAACAATCATTTCAGATCTCGCGGGTCAGGTATTTTGTAAGGTTTGGTTCGCCATCATAGGGAACCTTAATCCTAAAAGACATGTCCAACTCACAATGGGTGTATGTCGGGTGTCTTTATCTCAACTCCTGCTTATAGATGCTCTAAGATTTAGATCTTAACAAGATTCGATCTCGATCCTAACACGATAGTTATCAAGGATAATCTCTCCAAAGGAAAACGATTATACGGTCTATTACCAAAGGTCAATCATTCAAACATAAAGCAACGCTTATATTACTTTGTATCGTTACTTTACCTCGTCCCTTCGATTTGGGGTGGTACATAGTACTCTCATCAAGGTTCGTTCTCAATGATTTCTGAGCAAATCTCTAGAAATTCGATGCGAAGCGAGGATCTTGATAAAGATGTTTGATACAAGCACAATATGTTTACATAACTCTTTTGCATTTATCATTATCGGGAATGATATTAGCAGATTTGGTCAGTCTGTCGACGATGACCCAAATCGAATCATATTCAGATGATGACCTTTGCAATAGCTAGACGTTTACTAATGTATGAGGTGATGTCTGCCTTCATAATTGCCATCAGTACAACTTCTTCAGACAAAGATACTTTTAGTCATAAATGACATAAATAGAATACTTAT
The DNA here is from genome assembly GCA_025667525.1 of Glebionis coronaria. Lineage (NCBI taxonomy): Eukaryota > Viridiplantae > Streptophyta > Magnoliopsida > Asterales > Asteraceae > Glebionis > Glebionis coronaria. Next base: position 368,862,113 of record CM046877.1, on the reverse strand, counting down.
ACTTACAAATTCCAACATTACTATATCTCATTATCCTTCATATTTAGGCAACCATAAACGGCCTTTTAAAACATTTAACGCCATCGGCTTCTCAATTTTAATGGTTCACATTAGCCGTGAAACCCTTCACTATTTATATTATCCTTTTTACAAACATTGTTTATTTTTATATTGCTCGGCAATTTATTGTGCACCTTCATTATTAAGGAACACGTCCTAATGGATTATTTATCTTTTATACATAATGCGTCGGTATCTATATTCACTTCTCATGATTATAAAATTTTCATGTCCACAATTCACTCAGATATTCTTTCTCTATTATGCGTCAGTAATTACGTTCACCTTCCTGATGAAATAAATATCACAACCGTATTTATTCAAAATTATTTCTTCATATCTTCTATGTTTTTGTTTCGTCTCATCTATCATTTTTATCTGTTTTACTCAATCCGTCGTCTAAAGCGTCGATAATTATTATGATTAATTAAATAATTATTAGTTAATTTTTATGAAGCGTAAACGTTTTAAATTTCTTAGTTCAACCAATTATAAAAAATGTTCAAAATAAATTTGAATTTAATTAACAAGATTTTTGCTGATTTATCGAAAATAATTAATAAGATTCGTAAATAGTTGGAAAAAAAATCTTTGGTTATACTTTTGGTCAAAATTTTCTTAGTTGAAAAGAAAAAATTATCGTTTCAAATTTCAGGTTATGGTATAAATGGTTTTACTCAGTCCTTCTTAAGTTATCTTGAGGTATACACAAACATTTACCCCTAAACAGAAGTTTAGTTAAATGGTTTGTGTATAAGGGAATAATCCCTTAAAATCCTTTGTTAAAACATTTGTCAAAATATATTTCCATTTCTTTTTGGTAAAATCCCAAGTCTTAAAAGGGCTCTTAATTTTTGAAGAGTCTATATGCATATATCTTACCGTCATTAATCCAATGGTCATTTTATGTAAAGGATTAAGTCTTTAATCTCATGTTAATTATTCAAGGTACAGGTTTTAATTGTTCGGCCAATTCAGGGCAATCTATAATTAATTATTAACTTCATTCTTATTCTTGTAAACAAACAAATGGTCCTTAATGATCACGAGCATGAATTTATCAAATTACAGCCCCCACACGTGATTCACCAAATTTATGAATGCTACATGTGTATTAGTCAATCCAAACGACATAACACGAAACTCGTAATGTTCATTACAAGTACAGGATGTAGTGATTGGAATAGATAATCTTCTTCGCGGACGCGAAGTTGATAATAACCATGCCGTGGATCAAATCTTTAAAACATACGCTAGAACCTTGCAAATGATCGAACAAATCTTCCATTTCGAGTTATGGATTTCGTTTTCGATTGTCAATTTACTCAGTCACAGTAATCTATAAATATAAGGAATGATAACACCATAGCTCTTCAGGATGACAGGCTAGGCAGAATAAAATCTTTCTCCGACAACTCTCTTAGTTGTACGGTAATTCCTTAAATTCAGATGATGCTGACGTACAGTGCACAAGCCACGAGTGCAGCACCGGAAATATAATCAATACCAATTTCAACTTGCCTGAATGGCAAAAGTCTAGGTAATTCCTTAACAAATACTTACTAAAGTTTCAGATAACATAAACATCTTTTAGTAAATACATATTAGGTTCGTCTAGATTACAATATCTATAACTAGTTCACAACCATTCATGGTATACTTTTTAAGTCTAAATACAGGATATCGTCATCCACCAAGAATTATTTAGATCACTTTTGATAATCAGCATCTTATCATTTAGGGGAATTCTACTCGAGTTCCCATCAATTAAGACAATGTCGTCATGTCATAATCAATCAATCCATTCTACGGGCACTATCAACTTTCCAGTTGCATTGCCGTCGATAAGATGTGAACTTCTCAAAAGACTAATAATAATTCATAATCCTTCAAAATTTCAGGGATATTAGGATACACAACTACTATTTAAAAGAGTAAGGTCAACGCATAATCTATGCGAGAGAATTTCAAATCAGATACAGACGAAAACATTTAATGAATATGAATATATCCTATGTTTTCATAATTCGAGTACGCATTCGAAAGCTCCTCGGATCGTTACCTAGGTCATTCAAATGAAATCAAATCAAAAGGAATGATAGGAACCTCGATACATCCAGTCGGGTATCAACACTCGGTAATCAGATACTTTTCCTAAGAATCTCACTACAGGAGAATTGGACAAGAAAGAATTGTCAATTGTCAAATAAGACAATTTCCACAGATGAGTAAATTCGACTCAGAAGAATAGGTGTTACAGGCACATATGTAGGTGTCCCTAACATTATGTCCTTATTTTTCACTTCTTGCAGATCTCATAAAATTTAATCTTTCACAACCTTTAAAGAGAATGTAGTGTTTATTAATCAGTTTTATGGCGACTACTAATCAGCCTTGCATGGTCCATTCCAAATTGTATGTAGGCGCGCAACTATATACAATTTCAATATTAACGATGCAATACTCAGTTCGTCAAAATTTTATCATCATGTTTATAATAAAAACATTTACATGCTCAATTCTTAAATAAGAATCAAAATAAATTTACAAAGATTTTCCTTGTTATGAAAACAATTAAGTTTTCCAAGGTGTTTTATAAACAACTTCATTTCAATAACAATCACTTATAAATCTCGCTTTGCATAATCCTTATAGTGATGAAAATTCAATTTTTCTCAATGGATACTGTTTTAACTTATAAAAACAATTAGTGATCTGCAAAAGAGTGATGAAGAGTTGTTCACCAAGAACTAACTTCAATATATCAAGAAATGGGCTTAGCCAAGTAATCATGAGGTTCATGATCTCGATGGCACTCAACAAGAATAGATCACAACGTAACTCAAATCAAGATGAGTACTTGCTCAGTGGTTGCATCACTAATGCGAACATTAGGATGAAGCAATAAAAGATAGATAACATCGATACATGTAGAGTTTAGCAATCAAAAGTAGTCTTTTCATTAATCACAAACAAGTCAAATTGTACCGTAACACATTACGTGTCACTATGTCATACAATTCTCAGAACTCATCCTACCAACTGATATCTCAGTTAAGTTAGGGATTTTTAAAAGATACCACAATGAATACTAATCTACAAGAGTCATTAGGTGTTCCACATGTCCCGAAAGATCCATCGGTCCCAATTCAGAAGAAGATTTCTTCAATTTATTTCTTGGACACTGGGCATCCTCATTATTGGACAATGGCCTAGGAACAACCCTTAACACGAACTAACAATCAATTAAAACCTTATAATTCAATCACAGGACTTAGTGACTTCTATTAACAATCTCATATTCCATACAGGTTAAATTTTACTTCATTCAAGTTTCAATCAACTTATACTCAATTCGATATCCTAGTTCATTCTCCAATACTTTCAATCTTATTCTTCGGCCCTGTAAAGGCAATAAAAGCTCGATATGATCAACACTTAATTTCCAATCCTATAACTCCTTTATCAATAATTATCAAATGAGTCACTAGTATGAAATGACTCATACATCCAATTATACTTCTCGGAAAGGTATTAGTGGCATGAGGCTTTTGGGTAATGGTTCCAATGACAGCCTCAAGTGCAACATTCACCCTTTCGATTTCAATTTAAGAATTGGATGACAACGAATCAGATGACATCTTTCTAGGTGGTAACGTTTTGTCAAACTCCACTCTATAAGAAAAGATCATCATGACATCGATATCAGATTTAATCTCGCCAATTCTTCTTCAATTTCTCAATCAACTAATATCTACATTTCTACGAATATTAACCATTTGTTGGGATCATAAATATCCACAATGATATGTGTGAAAACACACATCTTTTCTACCACTTAATTACAATAATAACCGGACCAAAACGTGTATTTTATGTCTTTTATGTCGGAATTATGCGTGGTTTGTGTTTTTGTTGTGATTTAGGACGAAAAGGTGAAAAGTGGAGAAAACACGGGAATTCACGGGCATTTACGGACTTTTATTGAAGAAAAGGATGAAAGACGAAGTCAAGAAGTCACGAGTGCAAAAAGAACAGAAGTCCAAGACCAATTCTAAAGACTTATTGAAGAAAAAGTCAAAAGACGGAAGTTTACTTAAAGACGAGGAACTCAAGTCTTATTTATCAAAGAATTAAAAGACGAGTCCAAAGAAATCCCGAGCCAAAAGTCATCACATTTCAAGATTAACAAAAAGATTAAGAAGAAAGGACTTAGGAGCGCAATTAAGAAGAAAACGAAGAAGGGGAGGAAGCTTCCTCTAACCTCCTCCCTAATCCCCTATATATAGTCATTAGCTAATCACTTTTCATTTTGTTGGATAGCTTGACAAACTATCTCTTCCACCTTTATTTTATGCACCTTTAATTACTTGCACATTTAAATACATGTTTTGCACCTTTAATTACCTTTAATTTCAAGTAAGTGTTTCTTTTAATTACTTGCACCTTTACTTTATCTTGTTAATCTTCTTCTACCTTTCTTTAATCTTTTATTTACACGTTTTTATCTTGTTAAGTTGTTTAAAGATTTGATTTTTATGCTTTTGATTGTTTTAAGTCTCTTATTTTCATAGCTTATTTGGTTTATTTTTAAGTTTATATAGTTTTTATAAAAGTTATTTTTATATAAAAAGTTGTTTTTCTTAAAGTTTATCTTTTTCGTGTCTTAAAAGTTGTTAACTTTCAGTTTCGTAGCTTATTTTTACACGGTTTTACCTTAGGATTTAGTCGTGTGCTTATTAGAATCTTAGCTTATTGTTATAGCTTATTTTGTACTTTTTCTGCCGGATTCCGATTGGTACAAATCGGAAAAGGGTTTTAAAATTCCGATTGGGGGGTGTCTTGGTATTCCAATCAGAAAAGGTAAGTGGGTATTCCGATCGTGTGTAGTGACAGATATTCCGATTGGTTAACCACTCCTCATTCCGATTGAGATGCATGTTTGGTATTCCGATTGGAAATAGTGACAGTATTCTGATCAAAGGGTCCGAGCAGCATTCCGACCAGCATCTAGCCATATTCCGATCAGGTAAGTTCATCATTCCGATCAGGGTAGGTTTGTGGTATTCCGATTGGACTAGTGACAGCATTCCGATTTGGTTCCGACCAACATTCCGATCTAAGGTAATTGTGGACTGATCGGGATATATTCCGATTGGAGTGGTTTTTACGTTTTGTCTTGTTTAATTTTTATGTTATCATTTTAATACTTGTCTAATTTTAATTTCCGTCACGCTTTTAATTTTTAGTCATTTAAATTAATTTACTTTTCAAAAAGCTTTTAAATATCGCACCTTTCTTTTTAAATTAGATTTAGATTTAATTTCACGCACTTTACTTTAACGCCACTTTACTTTCAACGACATTTACTTTTAAGTCTTTGCACATTTGAATTTAAAACCAACCAAAAATATCTGTTTTCACCAAAATAAAACTGAGTCACATAGAGAACTAAGATCAATTCGATTAGACCAACACAACGAACTTTAGTTAATTTTCTTAACAGGGTGTCGAAATCCTGTTATTAAATGGCGCCGCTGCCGGCTCTTTTCGTAAAGATTAACGGTTTTCTGTGAGAGACACGTTGCTTTTTGGGATCCGTTCACTTGTGAACGTTACTTTTCTTGCATAAAAAATTCCAAAAACTCATAAAAATTAAAAATTGATAAAAAACCATAAAAATTAAAAATTTCAAAAATTCAAAAAGATTTTATCTTTATTGTGTATATATATTGTTTTTGCGTTTGGTTTCTTTTTCTTTTGCATTTTCAGGTGTATGCGTACTAGATCTTCCAATTATCAAGAGCCCGAGCCTCAAGAAGATTTAGATATGGCAGGTGTCAACAACAACAACATTCCACCGAACCTCAATAATAATAATAACAACAATGCTCTTCCACAGCCCGATCTTCGGACCATGGAGGAACTTTGTCAACCAACCATGTTTGGACGAGGAGGACCGATTGCGCCGATGCAAATCAACGCTCCTGAGTTTTCGTTGAAGCACCACATGATTCAGCAAGTGCAAACAAACCCATTTAGAGGATTGCCTGATGATGATGCCAACAAACACCTCGACAAGTTCATTACAATCACCCAAAGCATGAAGTTGGCTGGTGCCACAATGGATGAACTTCGCCTACAACTCTTCCCACACACCTTATTACATCATGCCGAGAAATGGTTTGATCGTCTCCCGAAGAATTCTATTCACACTTGGGATGATATGACTCAACGCTTTTTGTCGCGCTACTTTCCACCATCCATGGTCACGAGCCTTCGCAATCAGATCAGCGGTTTCATGCAAGATCCCGATGAATCTCTTTTTGACGCTTGGGAGAGATATAATGTCTTGATCGACCGTTGTCCAAACCACAACATGCTTCCCGTCACATTGATTGATACTTTCTACAACGGTTTGACTTTTCGAGATCGTGATACGATCAATGCAGCCGCCGGTGGCACATTTATGAAAAGGAGACCCGAGGAGTGTAGAGAGCTTATTGAGAACATGACTACTCACCGCAAAAACTGGGATTCCTCTGCTTCTTCAAGGAATAATCCGAGAGTCAATGTTTCTTCCACCTCAGCAAACCCTGATATGACCGAACTCACCCGTGTGCTGACTGAAATGAGCAGAAGTATGCAACTCTTGGCTTCAAACCAACAACAACAACAAGTTAAAGCTGTTGCTACTCTTTGTGAAACATGCGGCGGTCCTCACTCATACACCGATTGTCCTTCGACTCAAGGAAATCCGGAAAATGTGTATGCAGCTTATGGTAATTATTCACCGGAAAATTACCAAGCTCGACAAGGGGATAGGAATCTGCTGAGTTACCGTTCCAACAACTACCTTTCACCCGGTTTTTCTCCTCAAAACCAAAACCCCGCCAACAACTAGACTAGAAGCAACCAAATCCCACCAAGAGCTTCTAATCCTTATCACCCACCCGTCCAACAAACCCCACCCATTAACCCCGATGTTGAGGCTATAATGAGAACCCAAGGTGAGCAAATCAAGAATCTACAGAGCCAAATAATCAATTTGAAAGGAGATATCACGAAGCAAGGAAATGAGATAAGATCCGAAGTTCGCGATACTATTCAATCCTACTTCAGCAATCAAACCAATGATTTGAAAAATATGCTTGCTAGTTTCTTGCCCGCCGCTCAACCTTCTTCTTCGAGTTCTCTACCTTCAAACACCGTCACTAATCCGCGAGCCAATGTGAGTGCTATTACTACCCGTAGTGGAGTCACCATCATAGGACCACAAATTCCAACCCCATCATCCACACCTCCACCACCACCATGTGTCCCTACTCCTCCTACACCTAGTATTAGTGCACCATTACCGTCTCCGCCTCGACGTGATGAAGCTTCCACGAATGACCCTTCAACATCCCAACCTTTACCTACACCTGCACCTTCACCACCCAAACCCAATATCCCTTATCCCTCTCGTTTAGGCAAGACCAAAATGCTAACCAAGGAGGACTCCGACGTGGCACGTTATGTGAAGATGATTTCTCAAATGAACTTCAACATTAGCTTTCTTGAAGCACTTGTCCACATGCCCAAATTTGTTAAAGCATTTAGGGAATTGCTTAACAAGAAGGAGAAGCTGATTGAACTCGCCAACACTCGATTAAATGAAAACTGCTCTGCAGTTATTCTTAAAGAACTTCCGGAAAAGCTTGGAGATCCCGGTCGTTTCGTGTTGCCTTGCGTGTTCAACAAAACTGAAGAATTTACTGCCCTTGCTGATCTCGGGGCCAGTATTAATTTTATGCCATTGAGTGTTTGGAAAACACTATCATTGCCCGACCTTACTCCAACAAAGATGACTCTTGAGCTTGCAAATCGCACTCTCGCTTACCCTATTGGTATAGCCGAAGACGTGTTCATTAAAGTTGGCGCATTTACTTTCCCGGTCGATTTTGTCGTAGTTGATTATGAAATGGACCCTCGTATTCCTTTAATACTTGGTCGGCCATTCTTGAGAACCGGACGTGCTTTAGTAGATGTTGCCGAAGGTGAGTTAATCTTAAGAGTCGGGGATGATGCACAAGTTTTCAAAATGGGGAAGCTTACTAGTACAACTTTTGGAGGCCGAGAATCAATGAATATGATTAATGTGCTCGATGACTTTACTGTCTACGATAATCCTCTATTCGACTCTTGCATCGATAATCCACTTTTTCAAGATGATGTGGATGATTCTCGCCCCACTTTGGACGCTTCTCCCATTTATGATTCTCCACCGGTCTTTGATGCTTATGATGATGATGATTCTAGCTCAGATTCGGATGATTATGATGACCTTACTTCTGAGTATCCCGAGCTGCCCACGTATGATGATTTCGATGAGGCTGATACTCTATCGAGCGATTCTTCACATGATGAAGAGCCTCCGCCATCACTCGATCCTACTTTGGACGATTATTCATTTGAGGAAGACTTCTCTGAATTTCTCAACACTTACTTCCCTCATGAGAGTGATGCTCCTCCTTATGACATTGAAGATTATCGTCTTGATCCTACTTTGGATTTGAAGAGCATTTTGTCCAAGGAGAAGAAACCGGTCGACACCGAAATCCGTTGCACTTATGATTTGACACCTCTTTGTCCCCCTTCTGAGGACGCGGTTGTGCTTCTTTGCGGATCTTCTTCACACTCGGCTGAGCCTGAGTGCTATTTACCCTTAAAGGAAAAGGTGTTCGACCCCGGTATTGAAGTCTTTAAGCCATCTCAGTATCCACCTGATGAAATAAAAGGAAAAATCTTTGGAAATTTTGAAGACATGCTTGCACCGCTTCCTACTTGCTTCCACCGTGCTCCATCGCTGCTTAAGGGAACCCTGCCACTTCTTCTTTGGCTTGCCTTGTTCACCTTAAGCTCTTGCTTATTGATGGATGAAAACTATGTCTTTGATCCTGGTGGATATGTTTCATGCTTCTTCCGTTGATGATCAAGGTCGAGTCAGGCTCACGACTCGGTTAACAAAAACCAAGCGCTTCTTGGGAGGCAACCCATGCATCTATCTTTTCGCTTTCTTTATCATAAGTGTAGGGGAGACCCTTTGGTTTGCTATTTCCTCTCTTCACTTCTTAATCAGGGATTCGAGCTTCAATGATCCACTCTTGATGATTCTTCACGACTCGTGATTCCTTGTTCTACATTTTCCCGGTTCTATCCTAAACTCTTTTCGATTCACTATTTTATATTTTCTCAATATTAAAATAGGAATCTCTTTAGTTGTCTTTTCCTTAGCGAGATTTAAACAACGTGCACAATGTCCTAAGTGTAGGGGAGTTTACTCCCACATGCTTAAACATTGAGGACAATGTTTATCTTAAGTGTAGGGGGGACTTCTATCGAAGTTAAGTGGTCTTTTCCTTGTATTTGTCCTCATTTTAACCAGAAAATCATTTTTTTGACATTTTTCAAAAATTTTGATCTATTTTGGCCTATTAGTTTTTCCCTTTGTATAGTTATTTTCTTTCTTTGCTAGAATAAATATTTAATAAGTGGTTTTAATTTTCAAACGTTGTGAATCTTTTGACTCAACCCGAGCTTACCTATCTAAGTTACTCTAGCTAGTATCCTTAACATGTTTAAGTCAAGTTTTGCTAGGCTATTATATAGGGAGCTATAAAACGCGAAAGTCTTAACTCTCACGGGTTAAGAACAAGAACTTTTCGCAAGTTCCTATAATTGATCCTAGAGAGTCGTTTATTAAGGGAACTTTAAAATGCGATTTTTTAACTTGAAAGAGTCTAAGAATCTGCAAGATCCTATAGGCGACTCGAAAACCCAAAACTTTGATTTAATAGGCTAAGCATCCACGAGTCTCATTACTTGAGATTTTAAACTGTGGAGAACGAGAGATGATAGAGCCAATTATAAGTTCGGTATTCTTTCGTGAATTTATGTGAGTTAATTATAAGCCTATTCTCCCATCGCTTGTTAATAATTTATCTGCTAATAATAAGGTTGTACGATTTGAAAAGTTACTTAGCTTCTAGCCCCAGATCGTTTTAAAGTTGCTCGATATGGATTAGAGTTCATAGCCAAGGCATAACTTATTGAAGCGGGACGCGAAGATTGGCGGGTCCGAAAAGGCCCTAACAAGGCATGAGGGCTACATTTTGTTGCTAAAGATCCAAAGTGATGTGAAGAATCATTTATCGAAAATCAATATGAAGGATCGAGACACACGACGTAAAGCAAAACTCCCCAAAAGTCATGGAGAAGTGTATCCGAAAAGACCCTAACAAGGTATGAGGATAAATAGATCCAAGTCATAAAAGGAGGCGGATCGTTGTATATCAAAGTCCAAAATAAAGATTGGAGAAAAATGAAGAAGTCGTGGTCCAAGTATGAATCTCTCAAAAACTTCAAGTGAAGAAATTCCTATATAAAGAGAAGACCATTATTTCATGAACGTCTCTCAAGATTTGAAGTATGAAGTCGCTGCCAAATATCGGTCCGAGAAAGGTCTCAAATCGTGAAGCGAGTTATGCCAAGATATGAACATTATGAGGTCTTGAGAAGCAGTTTTAAAAGATTTGGTCCTTTAGCTAACTATTGATTAAATCGTTCACTTTATTTTCAGACTAAATAACTACCGAAATAAGTCAAACAATGCATCCTCGTGATCATTCAAGACAAATAATAAAATATAAGAGATACCCATAGGAATAAGGGAGTCTAAGTGAATAATTGACCCACATGAGTTCGTGTTAGTTTACTAACTTATAATAACAATGATCTCGTTTTTAAGCTTGGTTTGGAGAAAGTGAAAACTTGAGGATGATGATTATTCATGACATTTCCAAAACCCAAGGTATGCTTTTTATCTCTTTATTTTGAATAATTATAATTTTCTATCTCTTTAATAAAGGCCAACGTGGATTAATTTTGATAAAAAATGTAAACGTGCTTTGTAACTAATGCATTGCATGAGGACATTGCAATGGTCAAGTGTAGGGGATTTGATATGTGTGAAAACACACATCTTTTCTACCACTTAATTACAATAATAACCGGACCAAAACGTGTATTTTATGTCTTTTATGTCGGAATTATGCGTGGTTTGTGTTTTTGTTGTGATTTAGGACGAAAAGGTGAAAAGTGGAGAAAACACGGGAATTCACGGGCATTTACGGACTTTTATTGAAGAAAAGGATGAAAGACGAAGTCAAGAAGTCACGAGTGCAAAAAGAACGGAAGTCCAAGACCAATTCTGAAGACTTATTGAAGAAAAAGTCAAAAGACGGAAGTTTACTGAAAGACGAGGAACTCAAGTCTTATTTATCAAAGAATTAAAAGACGAGTCCAAAGAAATCCCGAGCCAAAAGTCATCACATTTCAAGATTAACAAAAAGATTAAGAAGAAAGGACTTAGGAGCGCAATTAAGAAGAAAAGGAAGAAGGGGAGGAAGCTTCCTCTAACCTCCTCCCTAATCCCCTATATATAGTCATTAGCTAATCACTTTTCATTTTGTTGGATAGCTTGACAAACTATCTCTTCCACCTTTATTTTATGCACCTTTAATTACTTGCACATTTAAATACATGTTTTGCACCTTTAATTACCTTTAATTTCAAGTAAGTGTTTCTTTTAATTACTTGCACCTTTACTTTATCTTGTTAATCTTCTTCTACCTTTCTTTAATCTTTTATTTACACGTTTTTATCTTGTTAAGTTGTTTAAAGATTTGATTTTTATGCTTTTGATTGTTTTAAGTCTCTTAATTTCATAGCTTATTTGGTTTATTTTTAAGTTTATATAGTTTTTATAAAAGTTATTTTTATATAAAAAGTTGTTTTTCTTAAAGTTTATCTTTTTCGTGTCTTAAAAGTTGTTAACTTTCAGTTTCGTAGCTTATTTTTACACGGTTTTACCTTAGGATTTAGTCTTGTGCTTATTAGAATCTTAGCTTATTGTTATAGCTTATTTTGTACTTTTTCTGCCGGATTCCGATTGGTACAAATCGGAAAAGGGTTTTAAAATTCCGATTGGGGGGTGTCTTGGTATTCCGATCAGAAAAGGTAAGTGGGTATTTCGATCGTGTGTAGTGACAGATATTCCGAATGGTTAACCACTCCTCATTCCGATTGAGATGCATGTTTGGTATTCCGATTGGAAATAGTGACAGTATTCCGATCAAAGGGTCCGAGCAGCATTCCGACCAGCATCTAGCCATATTCCGATCAGGTAAGTTCATCATTCCGATCAGGGTAGGTTTGTGGTATTCCGATTGGACTAGTGACAGCATTCCGATTTGGTTCCGACCAACATTCTGATCTATGGTAATTGTGGACTGATCGGGATATATTCCGATTGGAGTGGTTTTTACGTTTTGTCTTGTTTAATTTTTATGTTATCATTTTAATACTTGTCTAATTTTAATTTCCGTCACGCTTTTAATTTTTAGTCATTTAAATTAATTTACTTTTCAAAAAGCTTTTAAATATCGCACCTTTCTTTTTAAATTAGATTTAGATTTAATTTCACGCACTTTACTTTAACGCCACTTTACTTTCAACGACATTTACTTTTAAGTCTTTGCACATTTGAATTTAAAACCAACCAAAAATATCTGTTTTCACCAAAATAAAACTGAGTCACATAGAGAACTAAGATCAATTCGATTAGACCAACACAACGAACTTTAATTAATTTTCTTAACAGGGTGTCGAAATCCTGTTATTAAATGGCGCCGCTGCCGGCTCTTTTCGTAAAGATTAACGGTTTTCTGTGAGAGACACGTTGCTTTTTGGGATCCGTTCACTTGTGAACGTTACTTTTCTTGCATAAAAAATTCCAAAAACTCATAGAAATTAAAAATTGATAAAAAACCATAAAAATTAAAAATTTCAAAAATTCAAAAAGATTTTATCTTTATTGTGTATATATATTGTTTTTGCGTTTGGTTTCTTTTTCTTTTGCATTTTCAGGTGTATGCGTACTAGATCTTCCAATTATCAAGAGCCCGAGCCTCAAGAAGATTTAGATATGGCAGGTGTCAACAACAACAACATTCCACCGAACCTCAATAATAATAATAACAACAATGCTCTTCCACAGCCCGATCTTCGGACCATGGAGGAACTTTGTCAACCAACCATGTTTGGACGAGGAGGACCGATTGCGTCGATGCAAATCAACGCTCCTGAGTTTTCGTTGAAGCACCACATGATTCAGCAAGTGCAAACAAACCAATTTAGAGGATTGCCTGATGATGATGCCAACAAACACCTCGACAAGTTCATTACAATCACCCAAACTGAGTCATATAGAGAACTAAGATCAATTCGATTAGACCAACACAACGAACTTTAATTAATTTTCTTAACAGGGTGTCGAAATCCTGTTATTACACAACTTGGTTTAGATCTAGGATAGCTAGAATTCCTACGAGAATAGCTTCGATTAATTTACTAGGGGAATTAGGGTTACTTGTGACAATCTACGTCGTATAAATACCTCGTATAAAAATCAAATTAATCATCAAACAATCATGTAATAAAATTACATCGTATATACATATATAATCCAAGTTATATATATATATTAAAATAACACTTCTCAGTCTTGGCCTTGTCGGTAACTCGGGAATTCTTCGGCACCGTTATAGTCAAAAGATTTTTAGACATTTTTAGAAAAATGTTTATAGTTAAAAGATTTTGAAAAGTTTTATTCAAAACCTTGGTTTTAAAAATCTTTCGTTCTCTATAACGAGAGCTCTGGTACCAAACTGTAACACCCCCAAATTTATACAACTTAGTACAGCGGAAGACTAGTTGGTGTTACGGGATAGCACATTACTCACATCATAGATCACGCATAAAAATCGCGTCGTTTAATAATAAATCATTTCCATTCATAAACATCAAAGTTACATCGGTCCCAAGTCATTATATTTCATACAAAGTTTTACAAAGTATTTGAATGGAAAAATATTGTTTAAGTGCGGGCCATGAATTATTGTCGTCTTCCCGAGAGTTACCTTCAAGTACCTGAGATAAAACATGTTAAAGAAAAGGTCAGCGATAACGCCGAGTGAATTCATAGAGTTTAATAAATTCCATCAATATAACTTTGGTATAAAATTAGTACCAAAAATCAATTCGTACAAATCATTGTAATAGGCCGTAAAATAGCCAAAATCATTTTATACAAATCTTTGTAATAGGCCATAAAATAGCCAAAGTCATTTTATATAAATCCTTATCGAAAATCATAATATAGGCATTTGCCTTAAAAATTATTATACGAGCCAATGTCGTAAAACATCATACAATACGTCTTATGACGTTGTATAAAATCAAATAAAAACCGTTATATGAATATGGTTATGAAAACCAAAACACGAACATAATATCAATAGTATGACCCTGTATTGCTAGTCAGGCAATACATCGTAATTCGGAGCGTCTAGTAGTATTTCGTTAATTTTGGATTATTATAAGCCGCATGACATTGTTACCTTACTAAACTAACAACGGGTAGCTAACCCGATACCAATTTTGCCCATCTAAAGTAGCGTGTCGTCACAAAGGTCACGCTATGGAAATCTTCTCATACATAAATTCGCTTACCAATCAATGTGGCACGACGGGGATCAACCGTCAAGGCGCGAACTGGGGTGATCGTCCCCAAATAGTACTATTAAATGCATAAGCGTCTACCAACTCCCGGTAGTTCACAATTCATGCTAATGGGACTTTTAGTGACATAATCTAACTTTAATAATCCATTTTTATTTCATCTATCGGGTCCTTTAATCATTTATCGGGTCATACAATCGGGTCATTCAATCATTCGGGTCCAAAATCAATAAACAAACAATCGGGACAAATGGTGTCCTATTTTATAAAAACTAACATGTTATCTCCCTCGCGGGTTAATAAAACATTTATAAAAACATTTAAAAGAGTGCGAGGCTATGAACTCACGTTGATATGGGAAAGCGGGTTATCGGCAACTCGGACGTACGGTACGTGCTTCAATCACGGAAACCTAGACAAATAATATTCGTCTTAGACTCATGTCCAATGACTTTATAAAAATAACAATTATGTATACATATGATGATTATTTATATATGATGATCAAGTGGGTTTACATATTCTCTTTTACTCATTCTAGTGTTATATGTCGATAACTTTCATACTAGTTTACTAGTTTTGCCTATTTACGTGTTTTAAGTCCAATAAACTTATTATAAGTTCTTTAACTCTTATTAATCCTTTTCACACTTATATTATCAGTAGTTAAACTTTACAAGTTGGGCCCAAATGGTTTAAGCCCAATAAGTTCTTTTTACAAGTTTTTATCTTATTAAGTCCAATTATTAGTCCAATATGTTTATTTAGCTCGTAAATGTCCATATTTCTTATAGTTCGGGTTTTATCGGTTTTTACTTGTATTAGTTACCTATACATCAGTATATGACTTTTATAAACTTTACATTAGACGGGTTTGGTCGTCTAAGTTTTATTTGGCGAAAAACGTTAATTTTACGGCGATAGCCGAAAAAGTCGTAAAAATCAAGTTTATAGTTTTTATTACTTATAAATATTATTTTACTACCATTTATATAATTTACCCATTTAATTAACCTTTTATACATTTATATAAATAAGTTTTATAAGTTAGTGGGTTTATATTTTTACATTTTATACATTATAATGTGAGTGCTTATATAATAATAATAAACATTATTTCTAAAAATCTGATTTTTAACTTCATGTTCACCATTTTTAACATATCTAGAGTTCTATAATGAATTAGAAGCTCATTTTTGGATGACATTTTCTTCATAATATGTGCTACATATAAGTTAGTTATAGCTACTGCCCATTTTTGAGTTTAAGTTGCCTTAACAGTCCCTACAAAACTGCTTATTCAGATTACACCACCTAACTTGTTTTGATCATATCTCACTCATTATTTTGATTCCATTGCATGGCCAACTCTCACATGTGTATAACATCATCTACTTACTGTAAATAGATCAAACCATGCAATTTTATCAGTTCATCTTTTAGTTATCTACTGTTTTTATACAGCGAACTAAATAGTCAAGATTTTAGCTTCATTTCTTATAGTTATCATCATTTTTAAGCATATTTATCAACACTTGATCCCCACACAACATTTTTAATCATCATTAATCATCATATATACATCATATACATACACAAAATGAAATAAAATACATTTGTTCTTTACAAAATAACAAGAGAAAAATGGAGAGGATGATCTTCTTTACCAACCAAGTGGATTTCTTGTTTTAGGAAGACAAGAACTTGATGAACACAACAAGTATCTCTAAGACCATCAAATATCAAGAACATAGGTTGGAAAATCAGCCCTAGGACACAAGAAAATCACCTCCAAAGTTGTTAATATGGCCACCAAATGATCAAGGCTTCAAGAGAACTCCTTAATAGAGCTAGTAAACATGTTGTTCATGGCTAGAAGAGATCAAATGGGGTGTTTGTTGGTTTATTTGGGATGGCAAGAAGAGTGGTTTTGAGAGAGTTGTTGGTGTTGATTGTATGTAAGAATGATGGAAATGAAAACAAGTTTATAGTTTAGCTAGTTAGTGGTAAAGTTAGTGCTTAAAGTGTAAGCTAAGCTTACACTTGTTATGTGTTAGCTTAACTTGATGCCACCTTAGTGTGTGGTGTCAAGTGTGCCGTCCATAATAAGCTAGTGGGGTGGGACAATGTGTTTTGTCCCATCTCACTAGTTTACGGGTATTTCTTGATTCTAGTTTTCTCGATTTGCGTGCCCTCGGGTCGTTTTACGAAAAACGTTTTTATAAATTATGAATCAACGTCACAAAACGAATCCAATAAAAAATGTTTCATCAAAAACGGAGTTCGAAAACGTAAATACGTAATCCTAAGGTTTCCGGTTTAGTCGTAAAGGACGTTAAAATAAAATCGTAAGTCCTAATCTCTTCTCGTAAATTTGTGAGTTTATGAACCAACACAAATTTAAAACTCCAAAATAATATTCACGGATAAATTTATTTTCTGAAATGTCGGACTGTCACCAAAAACGGTGTATGTAAACGTAAGCACGTAACGTAGAATCCTCCAGTTTAGACGTAGTCGATGCTACTTCAAGACGTAAATCCAAATTACTTCCCAAAAATAAGTGAGTTCATATTGTAACATTAAAATAATGTTTTCAAATAAATATTGAGAATAAAATACCAACCATAAATTGACGGATTGTCACACATCTCGTAGTCAACGACAACAAAATCCGCCAGGAAGGTGAATTTGTCAACGCCAACAAAGACATCTTCGGCTATCCCTACTGGATAAGCAACCGTACGGTTGGCTAATTCCAAAGTCATTTTGGTGGGGACTAGCTCGGGGAGAGATAATTGCTTCCAAACACTTAAAGGCATTAAGTTTATACTGGCACCTAGATCGGCTAGGGCCATGCAATTCTCTACTCCCGGGAAGTTGCAAGGAATCAAGAAGCGACCCGGATCACCAAGTTTGGTGGGCAATTTCCTTAAGAGCACTGCGGAGCAGTTCTCATTAAGTTGGGTCTGAGCGATGTCAAGAAGCTTTTCTTTATCACTTAGAAGATCTTTAAACATCTTAGCGTATTTGGGCATGTGAGCGAGAGCCTCGGCAAAGGAGATGTTAAAATTCAATTGTTTAAACATTTTGAGAAAGTTTGAAACCTGAATATCATCCTTGCTCTTTTGCTTCTCTTTCCTCAACCTTGAAGGATAAGGTATATTGGATGAAGAAGAAGGCTTTAAGGGAATAGGATCACTCACAACCACGGGTGGTGGGGAAATGGGGATAGAAGGTGAAGGAGGTGGGGAAAGTTGCTCTTTTTCCTTGTTCACAATCACGGGTGGAGGTGTAGGAAGCTCGGGTTCCATGTAACCTTTTCCACTACGAGTGGTGATTGCTTTCATCTCCCCTCTTGGATTCGCAACGGTATTACTCGGAAGAGTACCCGAAGAAGAGGGTTGATTACTTTGGATGAGCGAACCAATCATATCACGAAGGTGAACCGCTTGATTATTAAAAGAGTCTCTCATGTTTGCATTAATTTCATTGCTGTGTTTTGCCATGTCATTTCTTAGCTCGGCTCGAATATCGCTCCCTTGTTTCACCATGTCATTCTTCAAGTTGACAAATTGACTCTGAAGATTCGTCACCATCTCACGATTAGTCTTCATGAACGTCTCGACGTCTTGGTTAACTGCCATCGGTTGATTGAGAGGTGGAGCTTGGTAAGCTTGAGAATTTCCTTGAGTTGGGTATGGGTTTCTTTGGGATTGATATTGATTTTGAGCACGAGGTTGGGATTGGTTGTTTCGGTTATAGCTTTGTTGTTGGTTTTGGTTTGCAGGAGGGAAACCGGGAGGAGCAAGATAATTATTGGAACGATAACTTAGCAAGCCACGGTCTCCTTGAGGGCGGGCTTGATCCCGTGGGATAAGTGCCGTAAGCTGCGTTAACGTTTTCAGAATAATTGCCTTGAGTGGAAGGACAATCATTGTAAGAATGAGGACCACCACATGTGTCACAAGAAATAGCAACGGCTTTAGCTTGTTGAAATTGGTTTGTGGCTATGGACATGAAATCCTTGTGCATACTCGCGATTTGTCGGGTAAGTTCGGATATCTCAGGATTGGAAGTAGTAGAAGAAACATTGACTCTCTGATTAGATCTTGAGGATGCGGATGAATCCCAATTCTTGTGGTGAGTAGTCATGTTTTCAATCAACTCTCGACACTCCTCCGATCTCCTTTTCATAAAAGTACCACCGGCGACGGCATTGATCGTGTCACGATCACGAAAAGTGAGACAATTATAGAAGGTGTCAATGAGAGTGACGGGGAGCATATTGTGATTTGGACAGCGGTCGATCAAATCATTGTATCGTTCCCAAGCATCGAAAAGCGATTCATCATTTTCTTGCATGAATCCACTAATTTGGTTACGAAGGCTAGTGACCATGGATGGTGGGAAGTAGCGCGATAAAAAGCGTTGAGTCATGTCATTCCACGTATGAATAGAATTCTTAGGAAGACGGTCAAACCATTTTTCGGCATGGTGAGAAAGCGAGTGGGGAAAGAGTTGAAGGCGAAGGTCATCCATAGAAACACCGGAGCACTTCATGCTTTGGGTAATGGTAATGAATTTGTCGAGGTGTTTGTTGGCATCATCATCCGGAATTCCACGAAATGGGTTCGTTTGCACTTGCTGGATCATGTGATGCTTCAACAAAAACTCCTGAGCCGTGACGTGGATTGGCGCAATCGGGCCTCCGCGTCCGTTCATGGTGGGTTGACACAATTCCTCCATGGTTCGTAAATCAGGTAGGTGGACATTGTTGTTGTTGTTGTTATTATTCAAATTGGGTTGAGGTGGGTGATTATTGTTGTTATTAACACCAGCCATATCTAAATCTTCACGAGTCTCGGGCTTAGAATAGTTCGAAGATCTAGTACGCATACACCTGCAGAAGAAAAATATACACAAAGAATATCTATATAATCTTTTTGGTGCAAAACCTTTTGAAAAGAATCGCTTTTTATGATTTTTTAATGTTTTTGTATTTTTGAAAAGTTTTATATTTTTTGGATTTTTGAAAATTTTTTAAAACAAGGAAAATAACGTTCAAAGAACGGATCCCAAAATTCAATGCGTCTCTCACTAGAAACCGTTAATCGTAACGAAAAGAGCCGGCATCGGCGCCATTTAATACTTGGTTTTTAGGCCGAGTATGAAAATTCGTAGTCCCAAGTCTTTTCGAATTGAAAACCGGTCTTAAGTGCGACTCAATCGTCTTTTGGTAATCAAGAGAATGGTTTGGTTTTGATTATCTATTTTTAAACTATAAGCAAGTAATTAAAGTGTCGTTGAGTAAAATGGAAGAATAAAGATTAATATTAAAATGACGAGTAAAAATAAATGTTTGTAAACTTAAAGGTAACAATGGAAAAGTACTAGCACACTAAATAAAACTAACACTTGGAAAACTTTCTAAAAATAAGAACTTAGTTGAAAAGTACTAAAAGAAAGTAAGATCGGAGTACACCAAAACAACTCAATCGGAATAAGCTAAAACAAGCCCAGATCGGAATGTATTCCGATCTGGTGGTCGGAATATGGGGGGGGGGGGGGGGGAATGCAATCGGAATATGTAACAAAGGGGGTCAATCGGAATATTAGCTACCACACTGATCGGAATATAATGCAAGACTACCAATCGGAATGACAGGGATAGGTACTGATCGGAATACAACACAATGACCAAATCGGAATAACATAAAACTTTACACAGTCGGAATATGCGAAGAATGATCTAATCGGAATATTGGGAAAAACCCCAATTGGAATACACAAGAAGGGGTCAGATCGGAACTTCAAAACCCTTTTCCGATTTGATCAATCGGAAAAAGGGGAAGGAAGGCTGCTCGGAAAATACCAATCGGAAAGGGGTTTTAACCCTTTCCGAAATGTTTGGGATTCGTTGGGAAGCTAAGAAATAAGCTATTGTGATAAGCTTATTCCAAAAACTAGTACGAACCAAAAACAAACCGGATCAAATAAGCAATTATCACAACTTTTCTAACCTCAAAATAAGCAAACTTGGAAATCAAATAATAAAAATAGGTACTTTTTAAGAAATGTTTTTATAAGGTAAATAAGCTAATCATAAAACTAAGCCAATAAGCACAATAATCTTAAAGCTTAATCAAATGAAAACTTATGAAATCATCAAAAGATTAACTTTTTAAGCACGAAATCATTTAGAACAACACGGATCATATGATAATCGCACCAAAATCAATCTAAAATCAAAGAAAAGTAGGATGAGATTAAGGATTTAAAGCTTAAAGTGAAACTTGATTAATGAAAATAAGCAATACAAAGTGTTTAATCTTGAAAGATTAAAAGAGAAGATGGAATTTAGTGAGAGAAAGATTAAAAGAGAGAAAGTTTAAGACTTTCTCTCTCTAAAACTCGAGAAAAATGAAAAAGTGAAAAACTAGCTAAAAACTATATAACCACTAACTACCCTCCTAATGACTATTAGGAGGGTATTTATAGGGAAGGTGGAAGGAGTGCATGTGTTGCATCTTCTTTCTTGCTTTCTTCACGTTTTCTCGACTCGACTTTAATTCTTCGTCTTTGTCGTCTTGGGATTTGAACTTGTCTTTTAATTTTCTTCTTCTATTAGACTTAAGTTCTTCGACTTCGTTAAACTTCCGTCTTTAGAATTTTTCTTCGATAAATCTTCAGAATAGGTCTTGGACTTCCTTTCTTTTTGCACTCTTGATCTTTTGACTTCGTCTTTTCCCGTTTTCTTCGATAAAAGCCCGTGAAAACCCGTGTTTTCTTCCTTTTTCATTTTTTGGCCCTAAAACACAATAAAAACACAAACCACACATAATTCCGACTTTTACGACATAAATCACACGTTTTGGTCTTGTTATTATTGGAAATAAGTGGTAAAAGGATAAGTGTTTTCACACTTATTATTCGTGCTACATGCCCCACACCCTAAGGCTCCTTGAGGTCATGTTTTAATCTTATTCTTTCTTATTTATGATATATATAGTAGGCCAAATTCCGTGGTCCCATGGTCTGAATACCTCCTACTTAGTGGTTATGAGCCACCTTAGTCGGAAGTCCACAACTCTGGCACCCTCAATGTGTTCATGCTTTAATTACAAGGAGAATAAAGATTTGGCTAAGAGTTGAGATATCGAATCTACACCGCAAAAATCCTCATTTATTAAGCAATTAAATATACAAGCGGGAAGAAAGAGCCGCAAAAACCATATAAGCAAAAATTAACCCTTAAACTTATTATCAACTCTATCATCTCTCGTTCTCCACAATTTAAAATCTCAAGGAATGAGACTCGTGGATGCTTAGCCTAATAAACCAATTAAGGTCCATATGGTTAAGGATACTAGCTAGAGTAAACTTGGATAAGTAAACTCGGGTTAAGTCAAAATATTCACGACGGGCCTAATATATCAAAGATATCAAAACTTGTTAAAACCATTTTATTCATTTATTTAATTTTTGACTTTATTCTTTAAATGGAAATTATTACGATGCGATGACAAAAGGAAAGAAAATAAAACTAAATACTACTAGGCCAAAATAGATCAAAAATTTGAAAAACGTTGAAAATTTTTTAAATTTTCCGGTTAAATGGGGTCAAATTCATGGAAAAGCCCACTAAAATTTCGATAGAATCCCCCCTACACTTAATATTAACATTGTCCTCAATGTTTAAGCATGTGGGAGAATAAACTCCCCTACACTTAGGACATTGAATACGTTGTTTAAAATCGCGCTAAGGAAGGGACAACTAAAGTGATTACGTTTATTTGTTTTATTTATATACAAGAGTGAATCACAATAGCAAAAACTTATCGAAGGAACCGGGTACACGGGAACACGGGTCTCGTCAAAAGTACCAAAAGTGGATCATGAAAGCACACATCCCTACACAACATCACAACAAACAAACAACCTACAAGGCTCCCCCTACACTTATTGGTGGAAATGGGTGAAGGCGAAAAAGGGTGGAAAGGATGGAAAAGGCAAAAATCTAACCTAGTTAAACGATGCTTGGTTTTTCATCACGAGTCTCTAGCTCGACTCGATTTCCCGAATGTCATCATTCAAATGGGAAAATCATGGAAAAACCCGAGATTTCCAAGGGAGGAAAATATCTCCATGATAAAAGGGTGAAACAAAGTCATATAAGGCATACCCCATGAAAATCCACCCGGGTCAAGCACATAATTTCCATCATTAAAGGAAATAAACCCTGAGGTGGTACGCAAGTCAAAGAAAAGTGGGGTATCCTTAGGCAAAAGTCTCTTACAAGGAAAGGTAAGGTGGTATGGCAATGAAAGCACAAAAGTCTCTATTCCGGGATCAAACACCGGTTCCTTAACGGGAAAATAGAAAGAGGTGTTGACATTTAAGCTCAAAATATCATCAAAATCCAAAGTGGGAAGGTCGTCCTCTTCCAAACTCGATGTGAAAACATAAGTATCATCGGAGTCATAGGAAAACTCATCCTCGTGAGGAAAATAGGTATTTAGAAAGATATCTAAATCCTCCTCAAATGGAATAACCTCTAAAGTCGGAATGATCTCTAAGAGTGGAGGATCCTCCTCAATAGTCATGACTTCTACAATTGGAGTATAAAAGTCAAAAGGAGTTTCCATAGAAGAATCACTCATAGGGATATGAGGTGCATTAAGATCATGGGGTGGGTCATCAAAGTTAATGAGATCACTTAAAGTAGTGTCATCATCGTAGTCAACAAAAATTGGTTGATCAAAAAGGGGTGGGTCAAAAGTGGAGTCGTCTAAGCCGAAGATAGTGTGATCACTTGAATAAGTGTCATTACTATAGGTATCATAAATAGGAGTTTCAAAAATGTGAGGCTCTAAGGGAAGGGATGAATTTATCACAAAATCATTTTGATTAGACTTTTCAATTCCAAAAGGATTAATAAAAATCTCTTCATTATCATAATTAAGAACATCAATCATATTGACCGACTCTTTTCAATTTGATTTACTTGTGATTTTTCCCATTTTAAAAACTTGTTGTTCATCCCGAACCCTAAGAATTAACTCCCCTTCGGCTACATCAACTAAGGCTCTTCCGGATCGTAAGAATGGTCTACCAAGTATTAACGGAATACGAGGATCCATCTCATAGTCGACGACGACAAAGTCCACGGGAAAAGTAAATGTACCAACTCGAACAAAAACATCTTCGGCAATACCAATGGGGTATGCGAGGGTTCGATTAGCTAACTCTAAAGTCATACGAGTCGGTACAAGGTCGGGTAATTATAGTTGTTTCCAAACCGAAAGTGGCATAAGATTGATGCTAGCGCCGAGATCCGCTAAAGCCATACAATCCTCGATTTGAGGAAACGAGCAAGGTAACACGAATCGTCTGGGATCTCCTAGCTTTTCGGGAAGCTCTTTGAGAAGAATCGCGGAACAATTCTCATTTAAACGGGTGTTCACGAGGTCAACCATTTTTTCTTTCTTATTAAGCAAATCTTTAAACATTTTGACAAATTTTGGCATTTGAGCAAGTGCTTCAATAAGACTAATGTTAACATTCACATTGGAAATCATTTTCAAAAAATTGGAGACATGAACGTCATCTTTGGTGAGCACTTTAGCCTTGTCTAACCTAGAAGGATAAGAGATATTAGGCTTAGACTTTGAAGGTTGATAAAGAGAAGGACTCGCTTCTTGAAAAACTGTAGGGATAGGCTCTTTCGGCAATGGAGAACTAGTACTAGGAGTGGTAGTGGGAGGAATCACCGAAGGGGGAGTAGGATTACTCATTATGACCTCCGGGCCTTGTCTCTCCTTTATGGGCGAAGAGATGGAAGGTCCCACTAAAGTGGCTCTACTTCGAGTATTGATAGCACTCACATTAGCACGAGGGTTAATCTCGGTATTAGAAGGTAAGGCTCCTTGGGGTCTAAGGGCTTGAATCATAGTCAAAAATCTTTTATCATTGGACTCTTGCATTTGTCTAGTAGATTCTTGCATAGCTTTCATGATTTTCTCATGTTCGGTCAATTTTTGTAGAACCAAGTCCATTTGAGGATTTTGCATGTTCATTTGATTAAACCCTTGATTAGGAAAACCTTGATTTTGATATTGAGATTGAAAACCGTTGTTATTATAAAAACCTTGGTTATTATTTTGAAACCCTTGATTTTGACCATTAAAATTCCCTTGATTAGCATTCCCTTGAAAATTACCCATTTGAGGACCTTGGTTCCTATTTTGGTGTTGGGTATTTTGGGCTGGTTGGGGTGGTCTTTGTGGTGCTACAAAACCCGGGGGAGCCAAATAATTAGTACTTTTATAAGACAAATGGTTAACATCAACATTTAGTTTAAATGAAACCCTTTCATTAGCATTAAAAGCACAAACTTGTTGTTGTTGATTGTAAACCTTGTCAATTGAAATATGAATGTGGTCCACCACAAGTCTCACACGTTTCACTAGTTTCTTTCAAGGCATTCACTTGACCATTTAGGGTTTCGGTTTTTAGAGCAAGTGATTCAACAAGCGAAGTGAGTTTATCGATTCTCTTGTCACTCTTACTAGAACTAGCACTCGCCATAGTGGCCCTAACACTTTTGGTTTGTACTTTTGCCTTGTTTTCAATTATGGCCCAAGCATCGTTCATGGTTTTCACAAGAATATTGCCCCCCGCGGCACTATTAACTGAGTCTTGGTCATTTAGAGTTAAACCATTGTAAAACGTATTTATTTGATGCACTTTATTGAAACCGTGTTGTGGACATTTTCTCAAAAGCTCTTTAAATCGATCCCAAGACTCACTAAATGTTTCCCCATATTTTTGCTCAAAGGTGATTATTTCGTTCCTTAAAGAAGTGGTCCGTGATGGCGGGAAAAAG
Organism: Glebionis coronaria; assembly: GCA_025667525.1. Classification (NCBI taxonomy): domain Eukaryota; kingdom Viridiplantae; phylum Streptophyta; class Magnoliopsida; order Asterales; family Asteraceae; genus Glebionis; species Glebionis coronaria. The sequence goes on along the minus strand of CM046877.1, from coordinate 368,836,543 downwards.
TAGTTTATGAACTTGGTCTCTAAATCAATCCATGTTGTAATACTTTGGGGTGGTTCCTTATCAAGCCAAATTCGGGCTTGTCCCTCGAGGGAAAAAGGAAAGAGTTGTAAACGAATAGCCTCTTGTGGCACCCCATTGTATTTGACGGTATTAGTCAATTGTATGAAACGTTTGATATGAGCGTGTGGATCATCATTAGTACGGCCTAAAAATGGTGTAGCGGAAACCATTTGAATAAAACCCGTTTTAAGTTCAAAATGATTAGCTCCAATATCCGGCACCACAATCGTGTCATCGTTTCCTTCAACGTGAGATTATAGAATCTCAATCATTGGTCGATTATCCGTTGCCATCGTATTGTCGAAAACTCGATTCTCGGGATCGGCTTGAATGACGGTCTTTTTGTTTTTATTCTTCTTCTTCTTTTTGGAAGAATTGGATGAATTTGGTACACCATTTGGTATGTATGTACGCGTGCGAGTGCGCATACAATTAAAACTTTGGAATGAGGTAGGTGACCTCGGTCGACTTTGAGAGGAAAAGGATTTTCCCTCTCGAGGTGCAACATTAAAAAGCTACAAAAATATATACTTAATTACTACTTGAGTTGGCAAACCAATAATCGGTCGTCCCTCTCAATATAGGCACAAGCAAGCGGGGAAACGAGGTGGCACAAAGCACTTAAAAACCTTTTTCCTTAGACGGCCTTTTATAGCGCGTCGCCTTATACCCACCTTATAGTTTGTATATATCGAGTTCAAACGTCTTACTAGTATTTATCTATTTTGCCCTTTTATTTCGTTTAGGATTCGAATACAATAGTTAGGTGATGAAATCCCAACTAAGGCTTATTTGAAAAGTAGGTAAATTTATTGTGCTACGTAATATAATATAATAAATGAAAAATCTTTTTGTATTTTTTAGAAAATAATATATTCACAATAAAAATCGAAAGAAATCGAACTAAAAAAATTAACACTAATACGTAATATTTTTGGTGTAATACTTTTAGGAAAAAGTATTACTTTTTGATTTTTTTTAATTATTTTTGGTGCAAATCTTAGGAAAGAATTTGCTTTTGTGATTTTTTAATTTTTTTGTATTTTAATCTTTTTGATTTTTTTTTGTGTTTTTGTAACGTTCAAAATGAACGGATCCCAAAATCCAAACATCTTCACGAAAAATCGTCAATCGTACGAGCGAAGCGGCAGCGGCGCCATTTTAATGTTAGGGTTTTTGCAAACTCTTTTTAATCTCTTTTTCGTTCCACAAATCGACTCGAATTTGAAATCGGACTTAACGTAAGACTTAATTGTTCTTGGTGAAACGTAATTTTGGAATTTTAAACTAAAAACTAATTAATTAAAAACTAATTTAAAATTGAAACTAAAATTAATTTAATCTATTTTAAAAAAAGTAAATACTTTAAAACTTATGAAAATTTTAATAAAATATTTAAAGACAAATCTAAAGAAATTTATTTCAAAACAAGTTAAATAAAACATTGAAACCTATTTTTAAAACAAAACAAAACTTTTTTAAAATAAGAATAAAATGGAAACTAATTTAAAATTTATAAAAGTAATTAAAAATTTATTTTTTTTTATCTTTTTATTTTTTATAAAAAACTGAATTAAAGAAAATAATAAGAAAGCTCATAAAATTTAACAAAACTAAAATTGTGTATTTAAACTAAATAAATAAAACTGCCAGCAAGTGTTGAAGAACCTATATTAATTAAACTAAACGGAATTAAACACAAATAAAGGTCCTAGCTAAGTGGTTGTGGCGTTGGGCTTGTGAACGAGAGGTCCAGGGTTAGAATCCCTCTATGGACGAAAAATGGATTTTAATATTTTTTTTATTTTTTTATTGGAATATATTACTACTCAGACCAAATGGATCTGAGTTTTAAAGCAATAACAGTACAAAGCAAATAAGCATATAAAAAGAAAACTGACTATAAGCAGATAACAAATACCAAATAAGCAATAAAACAGATAAGCGGTTCTAAATAGAATCTAAACCCAAACTTAAGACTATATTTAAATAAGCAGAATGATTAAAATAAGAGCTGAAACTAAAAACTCAATCAAACACTGAATATTAAGCAATATCCAAACAAAATTATTAAGCAGATAACAAAAATAATAAGCAGATAGAACTTAAAGCGAGAAATAAGCAGATCCAAACAACTATTTAATACTTAAACAGTAATATAAACTAACCAAATAGGCAGATACCGAAACAAACATAAGCAAATAACATCAAAACAAATAATCAGATTTAAACATAAATCTAAACTTAACAAGAAAAGTAAAAAGAGAATAAAACCTTTTGTCGATACCGTTGTGACGAAGACGCGGTGCTTAGCCGTCTTATCGATGAAACCGAACACCACCTTAAGTCATCAACAACACCTCGAACCAAACACTCCTTTGAACCAAATAAAATTGAACCGAACAGCAACCTTTAATAATCTCCCAGTGAGGGAAATTATTCACACTTTCTTTTATTATTTTTTTATTTTTTTTATAATAATAATAATAAAACACGAACAGTGATGAAAAAGATTAAGGCAGATTAAATAAAACTTGACAGAATTTATAAAAGAGACACGAATTAAATAAAAATCAACTTTTCATTAATCATTAAAAATTACATTACTGGAAAATAAAAAAATACATTAACCCTAAAATCTAACTTGGCAGAAAATTAAAATAAAGAAAAAAGTGCTCCCTAAAATTATAGATATGAGGGTTTTTATAGGAGAAACCATAGAAAACCTTCTTCTTAGCTTCCAAGGTAAGCAATTAATCTTGGCCATTAAATCCTTCATTTTTTCTTCTCTTTCTTCATCTTGCGGCTGAAATCAACTCATGAGCCACGGATTGCCCTCGTGGCAGTGATTTGTGTTTGTTGTGTTAGTTGGTGGATGAGGTGGAGGCTTTTTATTGTAGGATGGGTATTGGTGATTTATTTTCACCAATCAAAACCAAGCAAGGAGCTACGTCGGATGAGAGATGAGGACCACTAGTTGGTGTTGCTTCCGATTTCTATGGGGATTTAATTCCCCTTTGTGTGAATTAGCCAATAAGGGTAAAAGCCCAAAAATTAATGGTGTAATTTTTGTGATGGGAAAATTAGGGTTTTTGTCGCGGCTGTAAAAATGGGAGAGAAAGAAGTAGTGGCTGGATTTTGCTTTGTTTGTAACGAACAAATAATGGGGATGGGGTAAAAAAATTCGTTTATATTAAAAAGTGTGAGTGGGTATTCGTGTGTGGGGAGGTGTAGGGTAAGAGTTTATTTAAGTAAAATGTGTGGGGTAAAACCAACGTGTGATGTAAACACGTGTTGTGGGAAGTAAAAAGGTGTGAGGTGATGGGATAAAACAAAGGTTTATTGTGGGATTGGGAAAGTTGGGTAAATTAAACTTTATTAAAGAAACGTGTGTATGGGGAGGTGTAGGTTTGATGCGTGTGTTGACTGGATTTGTTTTTGTGGGTTGACTTTGTTAATGTGAACATTTAACCTAACCAATTAGCACCGTTCCATTTTGTAGATAAATGGGCTTGGCCCAATTGTGTCAAAAGAAAACCATCCGTATGTTATTAGAGGTTTTGGGCCTTTATTGGGCTCTTTGTGTAAAATAGGATTAAGTTAAATCCACTATTGGGCTTTCAGGCCCGATAAGCAAATGAGGGACCCACTAAGCTCGAATATCTTCAACAAGATTAAATTCGCTTAAAACGAACTCGATTTCGGTTTTCTTGTTCATTTTTTTCAAACTCGTGTCGGTTTAGCCGGTTTTCGTGAACTTGGGCACACTTTTGGTCTTTTGACTTTGTCTTTGTCTCTTTCTCGGATTTTTCTTCAACATTTGACCTTGAAATCCCGTGTTTTCTCTTCTTTTGATCATTTGTACCTATTTAACACAAAAACACAAAACCACGCGTAATTCCGACTTTTATGATATTAAACACATGATTATGTCTTGTTTTTCCTTGATTTTAGTGGCAAAAGTATAAGTGTTTACACACTTATTAACATCTTTTGTCTTCGTCTCGAAAAGGTGCAGGGGAGGGTCCATGTGACTCATTGGATGAGGTAAGAAGGAATCTTGGGGTGGGGTTTGGTTTAGAAAATGGTTAATCATATGACACCCTGGGTAGGGTCAAATTATGCGGAAATATCCACGGAGATGTCACAAGGGTGGATCGATAGCATATAGTCCATAGAGCATAAGATAAAGAGTTATTTAAATCAGATTACATGTTTGTTAACAAATAAAATAAAATTTTCATAAACATGACAGAAGGTGATTGTTTATGTTTCCCAAATAGAACCTCTGACAAGTCATATGATGCAGATTACTAAGATGCTGGAGACCTTGCACACACCACGTACTAACTTCATATTCCTGTGCAAAACATACTAACGGGGGTCAACATAAAGTTGGTGAATTTCCAGGTATTAGGTTTTTTAGATACCTCAATGAAGTATTCATAATAATCATGCAACTTACAATTAAGTTTCTTGGTTAAGTAGACATAAAATGTTCTACTTAAAATATTAGTTTTCATTTTGTTCAACGTTCATATAGTTTTTATTTTCTAAAAGTATATGAGTTTATGTATGAGTAGTATATATATCCCTAATTGTTATACAATTATTTCCTAAAGTAAATATAAATATTTTTTATTTTGAAAATAAAATATAATATTTTATTTAATTTTAAAGTTTCCATAAATCATTTTATCATTCATAAAATAATTTAACTTAAGAGTTTATACATTAATTCTTTATGGTCTAGGTTTTTAATTATGTTTTGTTATAATTATAACTAGATTTTAGGGTTAGGGCTTGTTAATGGTTTAGGAACGTGGCAAAACTAGTCCCTCCATATTTTAAATAAGTATAACTTTCGGATTTTCCATATATAGTACCTAGGGCTTGTTAATGTTTCGGCCTATGGTAGATTTAGTCCCCCTAGTTTTATCTAGGTTTGTAACTTTACTAAAGTTAGAAAACAGCCCCTAGGGCTTCTTTAAGTTTCGGCATTTTACAAAAATAGTCCTTAGGCTTTTAAAATGACAAAATAAATTTTAGAAACTTCCCAAAATGGTCCCTAGGGTTTAATTTGCCACGGATAGGAATTATTAAACCCTAGACTTTTGGATATTTATATTTTCAGTCCTTGTGCTTACTAGTTTATCAAAACAAGTTTTATAAGTTACCGTTTTAGTTCTTAAGTTTTATAAATTGTCATTTTCATCCAAAAAGTTTTTGTAAGTTATATTTTTATTATAAAAACTTTTATTTAACATTCAAAATAGTATATGGGCTCATTAAATGGGCTAAATATCTAATGGGCTATTTTAGTGGGCTTAACTATATCCCAAGTCCACTAATTAGTTAAATGGGCCTAAGTGTAACCTTAAGTCCATTAAGTTACTAGGATTTATTAAATGGGCTTATTGGGTCCATTAAGTTTTGAATTAACATTTCATGGGCTTAAATAGTCCATTAACACCACTTTACATTTTATGTAATTTTTAACTTAGGATATTCTTATAAGCTTGTCTTTAGTTTATTCATATTTAGTTTTGAATTTAAAATAGAAGAATAAAACTTATAGTTTGTTTTATGTGATGTACCAATTTAGATCTAGGTATGTTACAAGGTTTTATACAAGTCATAAGTTCTAATCATGAGCTTAAGACCCACGGCTATGATTACCATAACTTATTAAGGTGTGTCAAGTCTTGTTTTAAGATTACATGTACTTGCAAGTGTTTTAATATTAAGATCTAGCTATGTACATAATAAGAAAACAAGTCAAAGTCCATGTACACCATATATAGCTTACGGTTAGTCATTTAATCTTGGTATTTCCAAGATATGGTTTTTAGCTAGTTTCATATTTACCATTTAACCACAAATCTAGGTTCTACATATACATGCATGTACACTAAAAGATCATCTAAGTACACATATGACATTTTAGTGATTTTCAATAGTCCATTTAACATGTAATGATACGTATTCCATCATTTAAACATAGCACATAAATCATGTATTCATTAATCATATATGTCGTGACCGTCTAGGTCATGGTTTTCATGGTTCTTGAGTTACACATGTTTATTTTATGAGATATGTGATTATTTGTTAACCAAAGTCCCATAAAGTAAGATTTGTGACCCTTGCTACATTAAGTTTATAAAATGTTTTTATATGATTTTAAATCAAGCTTAAACATATAGTACTAGTCATAGATTTCTTATTAAAAGATTTTTAACCATGATTAATGGTACACAAAAATAGGCCGTGACCTTTAAGATCATGGCTATTACCAAATCTTGATTTTTAACAAGTTATATACATGTGTTTATAGATGGATGATGATGCATGCAAGTGAAAATGAAGAAACATAAGGAGTATACCTTTCTTGCCTAAATGTTACCAAGGAAGATCTATATGAACAAGGGGTTAGAGATCTATTCAAGATGATGAAGGAGACTATAAATATTAACCAAGCCGTGACCTTTAAGGTTCGGCTAGGGCTTGGTATAATACTTCCAAAGATGATAATAATGCTATCAAATGACTTGTGATTACTATGGGACAAAGATCTAGTAGATTTAGTGAGAAAACTTGGATTTTTGGTAGCTTATAGCCAAATTGTTTGAGAGTGAAAAGGGGAGAGAGATATGCTTAAGAATATAGAGAATGTATGTGTGTGAGATTCTAGCTAAAAGGGGAGAGAAAAGGAAGGCAAAAGGGTAAGCTTGCATTGGGAAGGGAATACATGACATGTGTCATACTCTTCATTTCCAAAGAAACTCTCCCTCTTCCACCTATAGGTGACGTGTACACCTAAACACAAAGGGGGAAAAGTTGGGCCTAAGTTGGACTTATGTTGTGGGCTTGTGTTGGGCTAGCACCAAGAGGTAAAGGATTTTGGGCTAGTCCAAGATGTGCATGAATGCCTAAGATGTACATATATACATAGATGGCATAAATACTTATCACAACATATTTCCATGTTTTGTTAAATGTTACATTCATAGATTTGTTTCATATATATGAATGGTTCATTATTTGTTCTCTTACTCTCATCTTAAGATTTAAGTTATGTAATCCATCACAAAAACAAAATGATTGTAGACGTAAATAAATACATAATGATAAGTCCACACACATATCTTATAGGATTATAACACATGAATGATTGCTCTTAAGATCTCTAGATGAAACATCCTTACATAAAATCATGGTAAAATCATGGATTTTACAAATCACTAAACTAGAAAGGATTAACAAAAACCCCTTTGTTTTGAAAAAGTTGAGGATTAGGGTTTATGTTATACATAGTGGCGAGTTTTAATCTGATTAGGGGTTTGGATTAGTGTTAAGGCCCCAATGTTTAAAACTAATTAATTAATTAGTTTAAAACTAGTAGTGGGGTGTGAGGTGGCAAAAGGGTGGGTTGTGATTGGTTGAGAGTGTTATTGGGGTAAGGTGTCGACTCGTGGTTGGTCTAGGTAAGTTCTTGTATCTGCCATGTTTAGTCCCTCCCTTTCCATTTTGTGTTAATTTGAAGATTGGCAGCTTAAAACTCAATATCCTTTGTATTTGAAGTTTTTGTTTTTGCATTTTGACCACAAAAACTTTCCCAAGGTATTTTAAAGGACTTGATTTGTAATTTCTTGATATTTGAAGGGTCATTCATGACTATTCTTGAAACTTTAAGGTCTTCACTTGTATTCTTCACTTTGTGGAGGACTAAAAGTGACAAGTCTTTATTTTGTAGGGACAAATCTTACCAATTCTTCAAAGTTGAGGGACCTTTTTGTAACTTTGACATACTTTAGGGACCAAACTTGTAATTATGAATATGAAAGGGTATAAAGTGTCAATTCTTCAATGATGAAGGATCCTTCTTCACATCTTTAATTTTTCAAGGACTTTTCTTGGAAATTTAACACTTGGGCCCGGTTCATTGTGCGGCTTCGTTTCCCATGTTTGTTTTTGATTGATTCTTCTGATCTTTTGTCATTTTCTTGATATCCGTACCTAAAATACACATTGAGCAAACACAAGCATATATATGGCACTTTTTATGATATTTTCATCGTTTTAAGCCCGTTTTGGACGATGAGACTATGTATAATTGCAGTCTCATCACTCCCCCATACTAAACCGTTGTCGTGCCCTCACGCAATGCTAGAATAAAGTATCTTAGCATCTCCAAAATTCTTTTTTATCAACTTTTATTGAAACTTAAATATACTACACTACTACTACTTGCTACTACTTACGTTTTAGACATAATGTATGATTTTCATCGCAAAATGGGACGTTTAGGTTCATAGAACAAGAACACGTGAATACTTCGTTAGAAATAATTTCGTTGTCCTCGATTTTCACCCAATTCCATGCTAAGTGTGTAACGAGATCATTGTCATTATAAGTTAGTAATGCTAACACTACTCATATGCCCTAATCACGTACTTAGACTCCCTTAATCCTATATGGTATCTCTTATATTTTATTTTTGTCTTGAATGATCATGATGATACATTTTTAACTTATGCAATGATAGAGATTAAGGTCCAAAAATAGAGTGATAACGGTGTAACCAAGACCATCGAATTAATAACCTCCCCTAATAGACAACGATGTCAAAACATTAAGTCAACAAGAAGGATCGATAAACACGGTTTTATAATGGTTTTGAACATGAGACTTATTACCAAGACGTTTATACGCCCCCTAACGGATGGGCCTTATTATCATAGGTTTACCTCCATCTTTTATTCAACTCCGCCATGAAGCTTTTATTATGATTCGGTCTTGCCTTGCCTTTTATTTAACCTTGCCATGAGGTGTTTATTATGGCCAAAGACGTATATCCTCACGCTAAAGCGAATTTTGGATCTTTAAAGCTTCAAAGTTTAAGGCTTTCACTTTCAATTTTGCATAGATTTTTCGGCCTTGTGAGCTTCGAATTTTTATCTTGATTTAGGTGAGTGAGCACTTAAAATTATTATTTGGTGAATCTTTCGATTATTCGGGGTGCCAATACTTCAAAGCTGGCGATACCTTAATGTTTTCCCAATTTAATTACATGGAAGCTACTAGAAAAGACTAGAAACCAACAATCAAGACAAAACTACTAAGCCAATACTTATTAGCGAAATTTATATACAAGCGAATGGAGAATAAGCAAACAATTAGAACACATGAGTTTTTGAAAGAATACGAGTACTCTACGTTTAGCATAGTAACTTATAATTAACTCTATCATTTCTCGTCCTCATTTAAGAGACTTAGCCTAATAATAGTTAAGGAATCGAAGCTAAGTGCTCAACACGCACTGTCGAGTAAAAAATTACTCTTGTTCTCGCCATCGGAAAATCTACATTCTTGTCTTTAAACACTTATGAAAACATGAGAAAAAATTTAGAATTTGGCCATTTTTAGCATTATTTGCAACAAAAAGATAAAAAAAAGATAAACTTTGGAAAGCGTAAGGGTTTAGCAAGGCAAGTATCTATTCACCCCCCCCCCCCCCCCCCCCCATACTAAAGTTAAACATTGTCCTCAATGTTTCGAGTCTAAGGGTAAGATACCCCCATACTAGAGACATAGTCGAATTCCTATTCTAGCATAGTGATATGAGCTTAAACTCATATCCTTTTATCAACAAATAACCCTAAAACATGAAGCAAAATACCAATTTATTTGGCAAAAACAGTGTTATGTGGTATGTTTGTGTTTGTGTATACTTGTGTAGGTAAAAGGATACATTTTCAAGCAAACAAGGAAAAATCAAGCTCAAATGGATGAAAAAGACAAAGAAGGATCAAAAGTGACAAGACTTTGAAGTACAAGGACCTATCTTGACAAGTTATCAAAGTTGAAGGACTAAAAGTGCAAATATTGTGAAAGTCAAGATTCAAGTCAAACTTGGTCAACTCTCAAGTCAACTCAGTCAAAGGACCATTTTGTTCAAAGAATGAAAGTTGAAGGACCAAATATGTCAAAAGAATGAAGATTCTAGCTTAAAACAATAATCTGCCAAGTTGAAGGACCAATTCTGCCAATAATGGAAAGATATTCAAGTTTGATCCATGTGACAACATTTCAGCCAATGAGAAGAAAGGAAAGAGAGCACACGGATTGAATATTAAATACCCACTCAGCGCTTTGCATTTATTACCCAATCCCAACAGTTCAATCTATAGCCGTTTATGAAGTGTGCTAGAAGACCTAAGGTTAGAACATCAATGGATATATCAATTGGATATCCGAAAAATCTTCAAAAAAACGATTGAGGCTCACGTAAAACGAACAAGAGAGGCTCCAAACGTGAAGATGATCATCTAAAAATCACAATTCACAAACAACCACGGAACAAAGGTTGAAAGGGCACAAATCCCCTCACATTAACTACATTAGAAAGCGATAATTTGTACATGGATAAGCATGGGATCTCCCCCACGAGGCACCTCGTTCTTGATTACCGAGTCATGAGCTCGACTCGATCCCCTCAATACTAATTATCATTGGGGAAGGTGACTTGGTCGAGGTCGTCCAAAGAAGGGACTTCCCCACCAAAGTAGTGCTTAACCTTATGACCATTCACCTTAAAGTTAGGACCATCATTTTGAGCTAGCTCGATGGTCCCATAAGGAAACACTTGGGTAATGGTGAATGGTCCGGACCAACAGGATTTCAACTTGCCAGAAAATATTTTCAATCTTAAATTAAAAAGCCACACTTGATCTCCAATGTTAAAAACCCGGTTTTTAACTTTAGAATCATGAAACTTTTAGTTTTTTCTTTATAAATCAATGAATTTTTATAAGCAATGTCCCTCAATTCATCCAATTCATTCAATTAGATTTTCTGGTGTTTTCCCGTGGTCTCAATGTCATCATTACAATGCTTTAGGGCCCAATAAGCTTTGTGTTCGAGTTCAATTGGCAAGTGAAAATTCTTCCCATACACGAGCTTATAAGGAGTGCACCCAATGGGTGTCTTATGAGCGGTACGAAAGGACCATAAAGCATCGTCCAACTTATCCGACCAAGATTGTCGGTTTTCTCCTATCGGTTTTCTCCTCTTCAAAGCTCGGTTTGAAACCTCGACTTGCCCACTGGTTTGTGGGTGATAAGCCGTAGAAAGCCGATGTGTAACCCCATATTTCTTTAGAACCTTTTCAAATTGGTCATTAAAAAAATGGGTTCCACGATCGCTTATGATTGCATGAGGGGTTCCAAACCGAGAGAACAATTGTTTCAAGAACTTGACTACCACACGAGCATCGTTCGTGGGTAAAGCCTTAGCTTCCACCCACTTGGATAGGTATTCCACGGCAACAAGGATGTACTTTTCCCACGAGAAGATGGGAACGGCCTCATAAAGTCAATTCCCTACACGTCAAAGATCTCACACACTTGGATGATCTTTTATGGCATTTCATCGTTTTGTGAGGCTTTTCCTTGATGTTGGCATGAGCCACACGACTTGACAAGTGCTTGCGCATCTCGGTAAACAGTAGGCCAAAAGAAACCGGCATCAAAGACCTTCTTCGCCGTGAGATTAGCACCATGGTGACCACCCGTGGGTCCCTCGTGACAAGCTCTAAGGATATTAGTAGCTTCGGTGCCAAACACACAACATCGAATAATTTGATCCACACAAGTCCGAAATAGATAAGGGCGTCCCAAAAGTAGAAGTTGACATCACGAAATAATTTCCGTTTTTGTTGAGTCGTCATACCCTTAATGATGAAGTTGTCGGCATGGTAATTTGCGATGTCCGCAAACCATGGGATGGTAGAATCTTCATTGGAATTCACTACACCAAGTGTCTCGAGAGAAAATGTTTCGGTGATTTCCTTGTTCTCGTACACACTTTGGTTAGGATCTTCCAAACGAGAGAGGTGATCGGCCGCAAGATTCTCGGCTCCTTTTTTGTCTTTTATGGTGACATCAAATTCTTGTAGGAGGAGAAACCAACGAACCAATCTCGGCTTTGCATCAAGATTAGAAAAGAGGTACTTGATAGCCGAATGATCTGTATACACTATGCTTTTGGTCAAGACGAGATAAGGTCGGAAATTCTCAAATGCATACACCACGACAAGTAATTCTTTTTCCATTGTGGTGTATTTAAGTTGAGCCTCGGTCATCGTCTTACTAGCATAGTGAATGGCAAGAAATTCTTATCATGACGTTGCCCCAAAACGGCTCCAATAGCGTAATCACTTACATCAGAGATTAGTTCAAAGGGGAGGTTCCAATTGGGAGCAACAAGAATGGGAGCTTCAATAAGTTTCCTTTTAAGAATCTCAAAGACTCGTACACAATCTTCGTTAAAGACGAAAGGATCATCTTTTTCGAGGAGGTGTGTAATGGGTCGAGATATCTTTGAAAAATCTTTGATGAAGCGACGATAAAAGCACGCATAGCCTAGGAAACTCCTAACTCCCTTAACGGTTTTGGGATGAGGTAAGTTGGCGATGATGTCTATCTTAGCTTTGTCTAACTCAATCCCCGCTTTCGAGACCTTGTTCCCTAAGACGATTCCCTCTTTACACATAAAGTGTCATTTTTCCCAATTGAGCACAAGGTTGGTTCCCTCACAACGTTTCAACATTTTCTCCAAATTTCCTAAATATGAAGTGAACGAACTACCAAACATGGAAAAGTCATCCATGAAGACTTCCATCGTCTTCTCGATCATGTCATGAAAATAGCTATCATACACCGTTGGAAAGTTCCCAGTGCATTGCAAAGTCCGAATGGCATTCTACGATAGGCAAACGTTCCATATGGACACGTAAACGTAGTTTTTTCTTGATCACGAGGATCGATAGGGATTTGAAAGTTACCGGAAAAACCATCTAAAAAGCGATAGAATTCGTTTCCCGCAAGACGCTCCAACATTTGATCCATGAAGGGAAAGGGAAAATGGTCTTTACGAGTGGCGTCGTTTAACTTACGATAGTCGATACACACCCTCCAACCGGTCACGAGTCGAGTTGGAATTAACTCGTTTTCATCGTTTGGCATAACGGTCATTCCTCCCTTTTTAGGGACAAAATGAATGGGGCTCACCCAAGGGCTATCAAAAATAGGGTAAATCATTCCCACGTCAAGGAGTTTAAGGACTTCCTTTTTGATGACATCGTGAATTTTGGGGTATACCCTTCTTTGACATTGAATTGCCGGCTTGTAGGCCTCCTCCATCAAAATTTTGTGGGTGCAAAATTTAGGGTCGATACCCTTAATGTCGGATAATTTCCATGCAATTGCCCCTTTGTGAGCCTTCAAGACTTCGATAAGTGTGGTTTTTTCATCATTCGAAAGATCTTTCGCAATAATAACCGGCAACTTATCGTCTCCTTCCAAGAATACGTATTCAAGGTGAGGAGGAAGATTTTTAAACTCGAGGATTGGTGGTTCCTTTATTGAAGATTTAGGCTCAATACTCATAACCTCCACCGGTGCAGGAAATGAAAAATCGTGTAGAAAGTCCTTGATAATCGAAAAATCCTCATCATCGTCGAGGTGTTCGTTAGAAGTTCGAGGTACATCAAACTCTTCGAAAGTTAATCCACCTCCTTTAAATGGAGTGAAAGATGGTGTCGAATTATCAAGAATTGGATCGAGCATAGTGGGATAGTCACTATTTGCTTCATCGGTAAAACCTAAAATTTCTTGTGAAAATTCTTCGCAAACGACATCGATTAAATCAACATGGTTCATAGTCGCGATAGAATAAACATGAGAAAGTTTGGAGCTTTGAGTTGCGTTTATAACAAGTTCCTCGTCGTTGAAGCGTAAGGTGATTTTTCTAGCATGCACATCAATAACCGCTCTCGACGTATCTAAAAACGAACGACCTAAAATGAGAGGAACTTGAGGATCCGTGGGAATATCGGCTACGATAAAGTCTATCGGATAATAGAACTTCCCCACTTTCACAAAAACGTCTTCGGCCGTTCCACATGCGGGAATTGTAGAATGATCGGTCATCTCGATAGACATCTTTGTAGGAGTAAGATTAGGAAGATTGAGCGACTTAAATATTTCAAGAGGCATCAAATTGATACTATCACCAAGATCGGTAAAGGCGTAGCATTCTTCCATATCTTGAATACCACACGGAATTAAAAATTTACCGGGGTCACCGACTTTTTTAGGAATGCGGTTAAGATAAATCGTTGAACAACTAGATAATTTTTGCAATTTCTCCTTGTCGTTCAACATACTCTTAAAGTTGGCGGCAAATCGAGGCATCATGATTAAAGCGTCGGCAAAACGTATGTTAAAATGCAAATCACGAAACATCTTAATAAAAAACTCAAATTGATATTTGTCACGCTCTTGCAATTTTTCCTTGTGACGTCTCGATGGGTAAGGTAAGGGTGGTGTTAGGTGGGGCATAGGCATAGCCTTTGGAATCTCGGGTTCCAAACTTGGTAAAGGGTCGACCGTAGGTGTGTCTTGAGCGGTACTTTGTGGGATTGTAATGTGCTACTTTTCGACCACCACCTCGGGTTCTTCCTCAATTTCCTCCACCGTAGGAGTAATTGGTTGAGGAGTCGGCTCCTTAAAGGTCTTACCACTACATGTGGTAATCACTTTCATCTCTCCCTTCGCGTTTGACACGGTGTTGCTAGGAAGAGAACCCGAAGTGGAGGCTTTGGTCATCATAATAGCATCAAAAATTCGATTTTCCGTCTTTTGACGTTCTTGCCTATCTTGCTCTTTTTCGAATTTTTGATTTTGCTCCCACCTAAGCAAATTTTGTTCAATCTTATGTTGACCTTGTTCTATTTTTTGTTGGTTTTATTGGAGCCTAACCACATTTCCTTCAATCTTGTTACTATGAGTTTCAAACTTAGTCCTTAGGTTAATCACATCATTTGCCATGTTTGTATACCTATCGTCATTAGCCTTAAAGTAGTTCAAAATCTCATTTGGAATATCTTTGGAAAATGCATTTGAAAGCCCTTGATTGTTTTGGAAATCACGATTTTGATTTTGATTTTGTAATTGACCACTAGTCCCTTGATTCCCATTGTTGTAATCTTTAACCTTGTAATTGTTCCTTTGATTTCCTTGGTAACCACCTTGATTGTTGCGATAATTGTTAGCATTTTGATTTTGTGGAAAACCCGGTGGAGTCGTTTGATTAGTGCGGGTAACTTGACCATTTTGGTTATAAGTTCTCGTGGCCGCGTAGGCACTCGAAGTGTTACCACCGGCGGTAATGCACTCGGAGAAATCATGACCTCCACCACAATAAACACAAGAAACCTCAACCGCTTTAGCCGTAGCGGGAGTGGTTTGTTCACCAACTTTAAACTCTATCAATAATCCCTTAAGCTTATAAAAAATCTTGTTCTTCAAATTAGCATCTATTTGGCAAGCATCAATGGTATGTGAAAATGAAGGCGAAGACGAAGCCTTGTTAACACTCGGTGTGCTACGAGGGCTATAAACCTTAGACCTATTTTCAATGATCAACAATGCTTCCTCGACCGTTTTACACAAAAAATTACCACCCGCGGCGGCATTAAGATAATCTCGTTCATGATCGTTTAATCCATTGTAAAACGTGTCGATTTGATGTAAGTCAGAAAAACTGTGATAAGGACATTCATGCAACATTTCCTTAAACCTATTCCAAGCCGTTGAAAAACTCTTATTATACTCTTGTGAAAACTTTGAAATCTCGTTTTTCAAATGCGTAGTCTTAGAGGGCGGGAAAAATTAGTTCACGAACTTTGAAACGAGATCCTTCCACGTTAATATAGAATTGGGTGGCTCTTTCTCTAATCAAATTTTATCGGGCCCCTCTAAGGAATACAGAAAAAGCATCATCTTAATCACGTCATTCGAGACGTCCTTAAACTTGCAAGTCGACGTAAGACGATTGAAATGGCGAATGGTTATGAGGGTTGTCCTTTTCGTCACCATGAAACTTGTTGTTTTGGATCATGGACAATAAACCCGTCTTAACCTCAAAATTCTCCGCAAGGATAGCGGGAATCTCAATCGCTTCTCCCTAACCCTCGGTGGGTGCTTGAAGCAACTCCATCATAGTACGATTAGCCATGGAAGCTTCTTGTTCTACAATGGGTTTGTCAGTGGGAGATTCTTCACTAGAAGGGGTTAGTGTTCCTTCCTTTCGGTTTCGACGTTTACGTGCACGTTTTGCTTGGTTACGAGTTTGCATAAACGTCACGTACAACGTGGGGATGAGCAAAGAATATTATTTTTGGTGTTTTTACTTTTATCCAATTTTGTTTGTGCTTTTGATTGTTTTACTTTTTTGAATTTTTCTCGTGAATTACGTAGACACAAATTTACAAATCTTTCCTCGAATCGATTTCTCGATTAAAGGAGCCTCAAGGAATGTAAACGATCACGTTGAGTGAACGCCTTCGATGACTTTAGAACATTGGTGGAACACCAAAACGTTCAAGAGGGTTTAATCTTTGAAACCAAGCAAATATATATGATACGTAGATAATACTTTGGAGGCAAACCCTCGATTAGCCCTTTTTCTCTCAACACGCACAAGCAAGCGGGGGAAACGAGGCGGAACTAAGCACTTAAGAGCCTTTTTCCCTTAGGTCGTGAAATACAACCGCCTTATACCCACCTTATAGTTTGTGTTAATTAAAATCAAGCTTCTCGAAAGTAATTATCTATTTTGCCTTTTTCTTTTGCTTTAGATTCGAATACAATAATTGAGTGATGAAATCCTAATTAAGGTTGCGTTTTCACGCTTTTGGACATATTGTTGATTTATTGTGATGCGTATACACTATAATAATAATATTTCACAAAAACAACAAAAACCAATAATACGTATGATTAGAGTGCTAATCACACAAATACTTATTATGGATAATATCAAAAACAAAATTGTTCAAACTTAAGACAACATGCCTCCCTGGCAGCGGCGCCAAAATGATAGTAATAAAATTACGTCTTTTAGGAAAAAGAGCGTAAATGTGGTAGGTATTAAACAAATGATTTAGGAAAACCAAGTGCTTATGACCCTTTTGTGAGTTCGTTCTCGAGGAGGTTTAATGTGTGTGTTAGACTTGAGGGTATTTGAGATTTAAGAAAGAAAAGAGGAAAGGAAAATGATGACGGTTACGACTAAAATTAAACTATGACGAATGATAACACGTAAAACGTGAAAACGTGACGAAATTTAAAAAATACTCTAAAAAATCCTATGAAATCACAATAAATTCCTAAGAATCTAATTAGAGTTTAAAAATAATCAGAACTTTTTCAAACCTTTTATTTAATTAATAATTAATTTTTAATGCTAATTAAAGCCCTAAAATCAATTAAATTAATAAAAATCCCAAATAAAGATTTTTCAATTGGTAAACCTCCAAATAACTTAATTAAAGTAAAAAGTATTTTTGAAAAATTTAAAACCAATTAAAACTATTTAAAACGATTAAAAACTTAATGGTTGGGTTCGAGGTAGGAGGGGCTTACGACAAGGAGATCCGCTACCTTCTTATTTATTTACTATAGTTATGGAAGTTCTATCATTGATTGTGAACCGTAATGTTCGTAATGCGGAGGATTTTCAGTTTCATCAACATTGTGAGCATCAACGAATTGTTAACTTGTGCTTTGCTGATGATTTATTCTTTTTTTCTAAAGGGCACTTGCCGTCGATTCACGTTATTATGGATCCCCTTGAGGAACTTAAGAATGTTTCGGGTCTTGTTCCAAGTATTCCTAAGAGTACTGTCTTTTTATGCAATGTTCTGATGGCTTTAAAGACGAGTCTCTTAGATATGCTACCTTTTAATGAAGGTACTCTTCCAGTTCGATACTTGGGTGTTCCTCTTATTTCTTCGAGACTGTTGATCCGCGATTGTCATGTTCTTGTGGAAAGGTTAGAAGGTAGAATTATTAATTGGAAAAACAAGACGCTTTCTTTTGTAGGGAGGCTTCAACTTATTCGACCTGTCTTATCGTCTATGCATATATATTGGGCGGCGGTTTTCTTTCTTTCGGTTAGTATTATCCTTGATTTAGAACGGCTCATGAGAGGTTTTCTTTGGTGCCAAGGTGTTATGAAGAAGGGTAGGGCTAAATTTGCATGGGATTCGGTTTGTTTACAGCTTAATGAAGGAGAGTTGGGCATTCACAAGATTGAGGAGTTTAATATTGCGCTTATGGTGTCGCATTTTTGGTGTATTTTAACTCGTAAGAATTATTTGTGGGTACAGTGGATTTACTCATATAAACTAAAAAATAGAATCTTTTGGGACGTTCCATCTCTTGGGGATGTGAGTTGGGGATGGCGGAAACTATTATACATTCGAACTCATATTCGTCAAATTATATGGCATAAGATATATAACGGTAAAACTACTTCGCTTTGGTTTGATAGGTGGGCTGATATTTTCCCTTTGAGGGACAGTATTTCGACCCGAATTATTAATCGTTCAGGTTTTAATATTTCAGATTCGATGTATGATGGTATTTCTATTGGAACATGGCGTTGGCCTGATGATTGGAGCTCTAAATTTCCTGTTATCTACTCAATGCATGTTCCGACTATTGATGAGTCTAGGGAGGATGTGGTTATGTGGCGTGATAATCATGGTCATCTTAAACCGTTTTCGGTTGCTCTTGTCTGGGATATCATACGTACTCGTAGATTAACTGTGGATTGGGTTCATGCTGTTTGGTTCTCCCAGTGTATTCCGTGTCACTCTATCCATCTATGGCTTGTTATTTGGAGGAACCTAAAGACGCAAGATCGTATTCAAACATAGGATGTGGGTCCAAATGTTGACATTAATCTCCTTAGATGCCCGTTTTGTCGTGTCACTCAAGATTCACACGAACATGTCTTCTTTGAGTATGACTTTTCTTCTCAGGTTTGGTCTAAGGTTCGTGGTTTGTGCAAGATGGAGGGTGTTCCAGTTGGGATTGATGATATTATGAATTTTATCATTCCCCTTTCAAATGGAATCTCGGTTGTTGCTATCTTGTCTCGTCTGGTGGTGGTTGCCACTTCTTATTTTGTTTGGCGGGAAAGGAATGCTAGGCTGTTCACAAAGTCATCTATGAAGGTGGATCAGCTGGGTGATGTTATTATTAAAACTGTTAGGCTGAAGTTAACTACCTTACGGTTCAAGAAGATTACTGCTGCGTCCCGAAGTATCCTGGATCAGTGGAAGTTTCCATCGACATGTTTTGGTTATGATGGGAGTGTCGGGTGAGGGTTGTACTCTTTTTTCCTTGTCCAAGGTTTTTCCCACCGGGTTTTCTTTGGCAAGGTTTTTTAAGGAGGCAGACCCATCTGGTTTCCTCTTGCTCCCATCATGGTGTTACTTAGATGTTGGGTGTCTTCATGTATTCATGTTTTCATCTTGGTTTATGTCTAGTTTATTAATGTTATAGGCTAGATTATTTATTTGGCTTTAAATAGGCCTTGTTTAACAAGCTGCCTGTAGCTTGCGGTTAATGTGGTACTTCAGCCACATTCCTTTGTACTTCAACGGTTTCTTGGTTCATATATTTATCGGGATAACCCTTTACCAAAAAAATGATTAAAAACTAAAAATAAATATTAAAATAATATTAAAAATTCAAAATTTATAAAAAAATTCTAAAAACTTGCAAACTAACTTATTTTAACTTAATAAAACTAGAAATGAAAGTGATATGACCTAAATACCCCTATTGGGCCTCCAAATGGGCCAAAAATGAAAACAGTCCAAGTAAGTTGGGCTTTTTGGCCCAATAAGCAAAGAGTCAACCAAATAAGCCCAAAAGTTCCAATCTAGCTTAAAATTTGATTTTAAACAAAAAAACTCTAAAGACCCAAAAGCTGAAAGTGAGCTTATCACAGCTTAATAAGCACTCAGCTTATTCTAGTGAGTAAACAGAATTCCATACTCGGTCTCATAGATACATCTAGAATTCTACGGAAAGCCGTATTCGATGAAAGTCGTATTCGATGAAAGTCGTATGTACGGCTTGGAGGGAGATCTTTCATATCTTTCGAGATCCACCCTACAATATGGGGTAAAAAGGCCAAAATAAGTGATTTTAGCCCTTATAAAAATAAAACAGATTCTTGAACCCCTTTCACGCTCATGTCACGTCGAGGTACTGCAGAAGAAAAAACTGCAAAATCTGATCCAATTTATCATAATCGATTTGTTAACATGTTGGTTAACCGTACTTTTTGGCCCATTAAGCCATAAGCTAATGCCATAAGCTTAAATTTCACACACATCCTTCTCTTATGCTTATAAAGCTGTTTATAAAAAGAATTTTTGAATAAGCTCAATAAATAAGCCAGAAATAAGCCAAAGCTCTCTACACAAAACGACAAAATAGTCATTTTCGAGTTCTAGGCAGATTCAAGAGCTGATTCAAATTACAAACTGGTTGAAATGACTTAATTAAGCTAAATAATCAAAAATATTTTCAATAAGCACACTCAATAAGCTGAAATGAAGAATAAGCACTTTTAAAAAAGAAAAGTCAATTCGTTTTCTAGTCAAAACCCTAAATCAAAGGCCACAAACTTCCAGATTGATTAAATGGATGAAATAAGCAAGATTGATAACAATAAGAAAGTTATTGCACGTTTGGATAAGCTAGAATAGATTATTTATAAGTTGTTTTCAATTTAACACTATCAGTGGCAAGCAGCAGTGGGAAAGGCGTTCCCACTTCTTAAAATGAAAAAGTGGATTAGAGCCTGTTTTAATGAGTATTCTTGGACAATAATGGCACCCATACAACCAGTGAGTTGTAGGGAGTCAAGAACAAGCAAAGAAACAACAATCAACACAGCCAAATGATACAGTTTAATCAAAATAGACACATATATGAAAGAAACTAGGTCTAATGTATTCTTGTGATGCACTTGACCAAATTATGAACTTTGAGCTAGAATTCTAACAAATTAGAAGGAAAATATCCAAACCAAGAGCATACAACCCTAGGTGAACATGATATCTAACTAATGATAAAGTTTCAGTTTAATTTGACCTAAAACAGACTTGTTTTTAGCAAAGATTCAGATTCAATGGTTTAGTTCCAAGTTATGCATATTTTTTAGTCTTATCTTCACAAAACTAGTACCAAACACAACATGACCTAAAAAAACTACTTGGTTTCTATCAAAACTTAAACAGCATGCTATCCCAAACACCCTATTAAATCTGCTTAACAAGATTTTTCAAAGACTTTTTGTGATCCAAGCTTCTAAAATAAAATAAACAGCTTTAAACACACTCCAAATAACTTAACTTAAGCAAATCATTCAAGAACAATTATCATGACAACACATAGCAGATTCAAGAAACATGCAAATTTCAAGAAAATTAAAAAGAGGGAAAAGAAGGTGATACCTCCTCCCACTTACTTCCTATGGGAGGCAGCAATGCTCCCCTAAGCTTGACCAACAACTAGGTCAAGCTAGGGTGTCTCTGATGAAATGAAAGAGCTCCTTAACTACTGCAGTTAAGGAGTGAAGCCAAAGAAGGCTTAATGACTTGGACAATATGAGCTGTTATGGAACAAACAAGAGAAAAAAGTCCTTGATCCTTGATGTCCTAACACCACAAGCTGGCTTATGGGGTGAGTTAACCAAGAATCAAGGGGTTAGAGCAAGTATCAGTTAGAACAGGTAAGTAAATTTGCAAGGAAAAGTAAGCAGATTTTTCCAAGACTTAGTCCCCACGTTTTGAGCTTCCCAAGCCAGGGATTTCACTTCTCCTTGATAAACTCTTATCAGGGGGATGTGATCAATCTATGGCCCAATAACTCTCAATGTATGAACAAGATTTTTGGAAAAATCCGATATTTTTTAAAACCTTTTGAAACACCAATTCAGAAAACTTAAAACACTTTTTGAAACCTTGAATCAACACAACTTAAAACATTAAACTAAAAACAAGTAAAGTAAAGATGGTGCTTGGAATTCGTCAACAAATTCATACTTTTTTCATTAACACGAACAAAAGCTTTAAAGATTTGTGACCAAAAGAAAACCAAGAACAAAAAACTAAGCTATGAGTTCTAATGCCTTATATAGGCTACAAGTGATTGCTAGAAAGCTGATAAAACAAGAAACCCTAATGTATGAGTTTCCATCTTTTCCCTTGAAGTTTGAATATGTTAACCCTTCTTCATGCATCATGTGATCCATTCTTGTTGTTTTGTGGATGGCCAGCAGTGTAGAACCAATCTTGGTCGTCCAATAGATGCTTAGGAATAAAGCTGGACTTTGGGACGTCGATTCTCTGGCACATCTTTTGTCTTCATCTCAAAAAGGTGCAAGGGAGGGTCCATGTGACTCATTGGATGAGGTAAGAAGGAATCTTGGGGTGGGGTTTGGTTTAGAAAATGGTTAATCACTAAACTAGAAAGGATTAACAAAAACCCCTTTGTTTTGAACAAGTTGAGGATTAGGGTTTATGTTATGAGTAGTGGCGAGTTTTGATCTGATTAGGGGTTTGTATTAGTGTTAAGGCGCCAATTTTTAAAACTAATTAATTAATTAGTGTAAAACCGGTAGTGGGGTGTGAGGTGGCAAAAGGGTGGGTTGTGATTGGTTGAGAGTGTTAGTGGGGTAATGTGTCGACTCGTGGTTGGTCTAGGTAAGTTCTTGTGTCTGCCATTTTTAGTCCCTCCCTTTTCCAATTTGTGTTCATTTGAAAATTGGCGGCTTAAAACTCAATATCCTTTGTATTTCAAGTTTTTGTTTTTGCATTTTGACCACAAAAACTTTCCCAAGGTATTTTAAAGGACTTGATTTGTAATTTCATGATTTTTGAAGGGCCATTCATGACTATTCTTGAAACTTTAAGGTCTTCACTTGTATTCTTGACTTTGTGGAGGACTAAAAGTGACAAGTCTTCATTTTGTAGGGACCAATATTGCCAATTCTTCAAAGTTGAGGGTCCTTTTTTTAACTTTGACAAACTTTAGGGACCAAACTTGTAATTATAAATATACAAGGGTATAAAGTATCAATTCTTCAATGATGAAGGACCCTTCTTCACATCTTCAATTCTTCAAGGACTTTTCTTGGAAATTCAACACTTGGGCCTGGTTCATTGTGCGGCTTCATTTCCCGTGTTCGTTTTTGATTGATTCTTGTGATCTTTTGTCATTTTCTCGATATCCGTACCTAAAATACACATTGAGCAAACACGAGCATATATATGGCACTTTTTATGATATTTTCATCGTTTTAAGCCCGTGTTGGACGATGAGACTATGTATAATTGTAGTCTCATCATGGCCCCTGCGTTCTTAAGTCCGAATGGCATTTTTGTGTAGCAATGCACGCCTTGGCTTGTATGAAATGTTGTTTTTTCTTCATCTTGTTCTACCATTTGTATTTGGTGGTATCCTTTGTATGTGTCCAGGAAACACTTAAAAGGATATCCACACAACGATTCTACTTTCCAATCTATCTCTGGGAGTGGATAG
This sequence comes from Glebionis coronaria, assembly GCA_025667525.1. Taxonomy (NCBI): domain Eukaryota; kingdom Viridiplantae; phylum Streptophyta; class Magnoliopsida; order Asterales; family Asteraceae; genus Glebionis; species Glebionis coronaria. The sequence goes on along the minus strand of CM046877.1, from coordinate 368,813,006 downwards.
CAATCTTGTGGGCAAGCCTTATTAAGGTCTGTGAAGTCAACACACATGCGCCAGCTGCCATCATGTTTTTAACCATTACTGGGTTAGCGAGCCAATCATGGTAGTAAACTTCTCTCATGATTCCTGCGTCTACCAATTTCTTTACTTCCTCGAGTATCACCTTGTTGCGTTCTGGGGCCTGTCCTCTTTTCTTTTGCCTAACTGGTGGTATCCTTCGCGGATTTGAAGCTTGTGTTCAGCTATTGACCTTGGTACCCCCGTCATGTCTTTAGGTTCCCATGCGAAGACGTCTAGGTTATCCTTTAAGAGGCGACACATGTCTACCTTTCCTTTGTCAGACAATGTTCCCCCGATCGTTATCTCTTGATCTGCATATTGTGGATGGACTGCTACTTTTAGATTCGACGGCGAGTTTACCTTGGGTTCCATTGTAACCCGAGGGGGTTTCGTGATCGTGTTGCACTCCGGGAGCGCTGTCGCTGTTGAAGATTGTCACGATTCCTCCCTCTACTGGGAACTTTATCATGCCATGACCGTAGAAGGTACTGCTCGCATTGCTAGTACGGCAGGTCGCCCAATAATTCCGTTATACTGCGATGGCGACCGTATGATTAAAAGGTTCATTGAAACTTTTGTTGAATGTTCATAGTCTCCCACTTTTACTTCTAGCTTCAGTTGGCCTAAAGGCCACACCGCTTCCCCATTGAATCCAATGAGCGGGGAGGTTGCAGACACCATTTGGCTCTGTACTCCTGCGCTGAGTTTCAGGAAACAGTGCTCATACATTATTTTCGCTGATGAGACTCCATCAACATACATACGATGTATGATGTGTTCGCCAATGTTTATTTCTATAACTAACGGGCCTTCTGCCACATTCCTTGCGCTAGGGGGGGGGGAAGGAGATGTCTCTTCCTTTCGAGAATTTTTGGCTCACCTTTTGCTTTGTCCTTCGCTGCCATGCTTCCACCATGTAAACATGCGCGTTAATGGTTTTTGGTTTCTCGCCCTCTGTAGTTTCTTTGACAAGGTGTTTTAGCTTCCCTTCTTTTACCATATTCTCAATATGTTTCTGCAACTGAATACATTCATTCGTGGCGTGCCCCTTCTCATCATGATATTCATAATATTTGTTGCCAATGCGCCTTTCTACCTGGGTAGTCATTGGCAATGGTCTTGGGAAGTTCGCACCTTCTGATATAAGGATTTCTCTCGGAGTAAACTTAAGGGAAGTAAATTTGAAGTTATTGTCCCGCCCCTCTCTTTTTTTCCTTGGTAGTCGAGGCCCCCAGCCTGCTTTGCCTGATAAATCCTTTATTAGGCACTTCACGAGATCTAAAATCATGGGCGTTTTGTGTGACTTCCGAGACAGCGGATCCCCCCTGTATAAAGGATCTTACCCGCCTTAGTACTCCATCGAAGGTTTCTGGTGTTCTTTCATTCAGCTTTTTTATTAGATCAGTGTTGCGTATACCTTCCTTGAAGCAAGATACTTTAAAGATCTTTGGGCATTCTTTTATTTGAAGACACTCGCCCTTGAAACGTTTTAGGAAATCCTCTAGGTACTCGCCCTGGTTCTGCTTGATTCTGGCAAGTGATACAGCATTCCTATCATGTCTTTTATGTTGCACATAGTTTCTTTTAAATGTTTTCCGCAACAATTCATACCAATTAATTGTTCGCGGTGGAAGTCTGTCAAACCAGATTCGCGCGTTTCCTACGGGCGTAGAGTTGAACATATTGCACCATACAGGTTCTGGACATTGCTCAATGCCTGCTTGAGATTCGAAGACTTTTAAGTGGTCTTCCGGATCTAAGGTGCCATCATACGTTTTCACGTTTGCTGGCATGCGGCGCTTTCTTATATCCGTGTAATATTGTATGCGTCTTGTGAAAGCGTTTTTCTGGCTCTTCTCCAAGGTTGTGAGAAGCTTTGGTCATCTGAGGAGTAATATTCGCGCCCGCGCTTTGCAGGATGGTTATCACTTGATCCTGATGGACTGCCTTCAGAGGATTCTCCGCGCTCTACGCGCTCCTTTCCTTTCGTTCGCTTCTGGTTCTTTCTATGTTTGGCAACCAGCGGTACGAGGGCTTGTAGGTTAGTGGCTACATATTCCTCCATTACGCGTGCTTCCGTAGCAACAACTTCCTCGCTTTCTTCGTGGAGTATCCTTCTTTTTTGTTTATTAGGAGGAGGCTGGGTTGACTCTCGCTCTACTTTTCTTTCCTCCACGGTACCTAGGGGAGTTGAGAATAGTACATTTGTTCCTCTGGAAGGTGGATTCGTTACATCCCGAGTGTTTGCCTCACTGGTAGATCTAGGAGTAACATTCGTGGATGCGATATGACCATCTACCGTCGAGGACCTTTGACGGCCTTCATGCATACCGTTTTTCGTCATTGCTTAGAGGTAGTGTAGGGTCCCACAGATGGCGCCAACTTGTTCATACAAAAGTTGGATGGACCGAGATTGACCCGAATTAGGTTTAATTCGGGGTCTTGTTGACTCTGACTCTTGCAACAAGTGAAACTTACTTTGAGGACCATGTGCAATAAACAGACACCGTTAGGCTTACCGTGGGTTTGTGACCTACGATTAGACTCCGGTGTGAGAGTAAGTAATCGATTTGAGTGTATAGTGTTTAGGGTATTGTGTGTATCATACCTTTGTGGAACCATGGGGTTCCTTTTATACCCGAGAGAGTCCAGGCTAGGCTCCCTGTTCTTGCGGCCTAAGGAAGAGATAATGACTCAAAATAGCTTGATCCTTATCGCATAACTAAGGTAAGTGTATATCTCTTTCCCTTAGGCGAATATATCTATATGATATATTAAATTCTTGCCTGATCCTGTCATAGTACGACGAGGACACGGTTTAAGCAATGAACCGTATGTGCGACAGTGACTTACCGGGCCCCCTGGGTTGTGCCCACATCGCATAAGTATCGATTCATCCCTGATGGATGTGAGTAGTACCCGTGAGTCGGACTATCCAGCCCGACTAGGGAATATACGTCATCAATATACTTCAAAGATCTTGTGTGACCATCTCTCTTGTTGGAAATATGTTTTACGTATTAGAAAGGATCGGTCACTCCAACAATAGTATAAGTAGTAGCTCGTAGTTTAGTTAAATTAAGTTAAGTAAATAAGGCCATGCCTAGCCCATGGAATGTAGAGGCTGGCGGCCCATTGTGTAAGCCCAAGCCCATCACAAGGCTTGGGTATATAAACCCTCTCCTTAGTTGGAGAGGGTGTGGTTTTCTCATACTTTAGACATAGTAAAAGGTGTAAACTTTATTCTCTCTCAAGTGTGTGTGAAATCTACCATCTTTCTATCTCTTTCTCTCTCTAGATTTAGCATATATTTACAATATCTTACAAATGGTATCAAGAACCATGGGATGATTGTATTGTTTATGTGTTTGTGTTCTTAATTTTAGTGACTTTTGATCTAATTAACCCATGTACAATTTTTATTTTTTTTGTGTTTTTTATGGCTTTTTCTTGATACAAATCTTCTACATAGTTGTGGTAGAGATATGGTATATTTACTTTGGCTAAAAACACAAAATTTTTGGGTGTTTGGATTATTTTTTGCATAAAATCTCGAATTGGGTGTGTTTTATCCGAGAAAGATGCAAATCTTATTCATTGTTGTACTATTGCGACAGAAGTGCTTGAATTTACATCGCAATGGCTAGGGTTTATGATATTGCGACCATTATTGCGATGCCCATTGCGACAGCTTGTTATTGATTGACATTACGAAAACTTGGTGTTATTGCGAAAGGAATTATTGCGATAGGGTTATTGCGACATGAATTATTGCGATAGGATTATTACGATAGGAATTATTGCGATAGGATTATTGTGATAGGTGTTTATTGCGACAGGTTGTGATATTGCGACATGACTTATTGCGATAGGTGTTATTGCGACAGGTTGTGATATTGCGATAGGCTGAGACATTGCGACAGAAGTGATTTTGGGCATTGCGATAGAGTGACAAGTATTCCAAGATTTTTCAAAAACGTGTTTTTGAAAATTTATAGAGTTTTTGTTTGCCTTGGAATTTTTTGGTTTATCAAGAACATATTTTAGGGGATTTCAACACTGTTTTCTCGACTTCTACACACGACAACAAACACATCTACTTTCTTTCATTGTTCGATCAACTTTTGTAAATCTTAACTTATCGAAATGGAGTACACATCTCTTACGGATAAGTCCATCCTCTCGGGTACGGATAATCGTCCACCAATGTTGGTGAAGACTATGTACAAGGATTGGGCTTCTCGAATGGAACCTTATATGTTGAACAAAGAGAATCGACATCTCATTTTGGCATCGGTGCTCAATGGACCATTGGTATATGGTACTCTGACGGAAGGTACTGTTACTCGTCCTCGCACAACGGGTGAATTAACTGGAGATGCTAAGATTCATGACAAGTGTGATAAACAAGCTACAAACATCATTCTCCAAGCCCTTCCTCCAGATGTCTACAAACTCGTCAGTAAACATAAAGTTGCCAAAGAGTTAAGGGATAGAATTCGTGTTCTAATGCAAGGCACCTCGTTAACTAAACAAGAACGAGAGTGTAAGCTATATGATACGTTTGATAAGTTTTCCTATGTCCCCAGGGAGACTCTCAATGATTACTATTTGAGATTCACACTATTGATGAATGAGCTCAACATCTACGGCCTGGCAATTCCTACGTTTCGATTAAACACCAAGTATTTGAACACTCTCCCTTCTGAATGGAGCAAGTACATGACGGGTGTTAAATTAGCTAAGGATTTGCATCAAACCAACGTAGATCAACTTCAAGCTTTTCTTCAATAACATGAATGCCACGTGATCGAGGCTCGGTTGTCAACACCTCAAGATCATGATCCACTTGCCATGTATGCTTCTCAACAAATGACTCCCCAACAAATCATGGCTTACACTTATCAACAACCATCATACTTGCCCAGCAGCCACCACAACACAACTATCAGCAACCACAGCAACCATCTTATCAACCACTAATGATGTCACAGCAAGCATTTCAACAAAGTGTTCTTCAACAGCCTTATCCATAGCAACCAACACATCAGGCATCACCATCACAAGCTATAACTTCACCAATGGGCTATACTCCTCAGCAAGGATATTTTCCAATTGAAGCACCACCAGCACAAGCCTTCTACTCCAATGAACTTCCACCAATTCAAGCACCGGTCTTTACTCCAAATGATACACCTACTGCTGTCTTAAACCATCTCACTGCCTACTTGTCAAAACTTGTTGCAACTAGAGGTTTTCCACCAACGAACAATCAGCTCCGTACGTTTTCAAATCCTCGACAACAAGCCACTATTCAAGATGGTCAAGTAACGGTGCAATCCATTCAGGGAAGGCAAAATTCATGTGGACCTACTGCAAGGACCGTGAATGCTCAAGTTGTGAATTCTCAAGCTAGTGGAAATGGAAGCACTATTGGTCCTCAAAAGGCTGTGACTTGCTACAATTGCCGAGAACAAGTTCATATAGCTAGGGAATGCACTCAGCCGAAAAGGAGAAGGGATGCCACGTGGTTTCTTGAGAAGATGTTTTTGGTTGATGCTCAGTCTAAGGGAAAGATTTTGGATTCAAAGGAATTAGCATTTCTTGCAGACCCAAGGGCAGTAGATAATGAATGCATTACAGTCGTCTCTACTTCTAATGCAACATATCAAGTAGATGATCTTGATGCATATGATTCGGATTGTGATGACATTCACTCAGCCCAAGCTGCTCTCGTTGTTAATCTCTCTCACTACGGTTCTGATGTCGTCAGTGAGGTACCAACCACATCTAATAATGTTCATAATTATCCACATCAAGTTGAGCATGAAAATGAAAACCTCGAACAGCATTCGGGAACTAGTAACTCAAATGATGTGGTATCCAATCCAACACATTTGAGTGAACCACAACCAAATGCTACGACGGGTATGGAATCTTATGATCAACGTGATCTGGTAATGGTGCCTAAACATATTATAGATAACATGAATGTGGCCTTCCTACAAACCGTAGATATGAATGCCAATCTAACCGCTGAGCTTGCGTTGTATAAGGAAAAGGTCAAAACTTTTGAAATAGTCCCTCAAGCAGAGAAAATAACTTGTTCTGAATTTGACCAATTTTGTTTTGAAAAGATAGAACACTTAAAGGAAATAGAATCATTAAGAACTAATGTTTCCAATGAATCAAAATAAAAAGAGTCGGTTGTAAATGATTTTCAAAAACTTAAAAAGGATTTCGAAACTCTGGAGTCTAAAAAGTTTGAATCGGAAATTAATGCTACCAAACTTCTTAAATTCAAGGAACAACAGCTTTTAAAACAATACGCTTCCACAGAAAAGATTCATGTTTTAACTAAACCGTTTAAAGAACTAGAACTTAAGCGTCTTCAAGATTTACCACCTAATCCCGGTTATGAAAAACAAGCTCAGGAATATATTCCTTGTCTTTATGATGTGACCCTAATTGGCAAATCGAAAGAAGCACCTTATGTTCGTAATACTGAGGAGACATTGTCACTTGCGGAAGAAACTCGATCTAAAATGATTTCAACATTCCATAAGCTTGACTATGATAAGCATAATAAAGATCAATTTGATAAAAAGACTCGTATTCGCTTACAGAAGGAATTATCTCAATTATCAGCTTTTGTGCCCCTAAGTTTGTCAAATGAAAACCTTCCTAGTACGTCTCCTACACTTGTCAAAAATGATTTAACTAAGTTAATTCCACCGGTAAGTAAGGTATCAATAGCTTAAATGCGGTGCACCAATACTTTGCCGATTTTGACAAGGTCATTAAGGAACGTATGACGGCTTCGGCCATAACGGAAGGTGAATGGAATTTTGAGCACACTAGAGCTGCGTTTCGAGACGAAATTGTTCCGTTTGTAAACAATATTAAAGCTTGTCTTAGCAATATTGATCAAGATTTACTTTTGCAAATAGAAGAAGTTAGACGTGTTTTCAATTAAATGGATGATGCTTATGAAAACAGTTTACTTGAAATAGAACGAATTTCACGCCAAAATGATCAGCTTCTGAAGCAAGTGATGTCGCATGATATTGTTTCTGTCTGTGTGAATAATAGTATTGATAATGATTCTATTGTGCATAATGTTGAATCTGTGGATAATGTGGTAGATAGTACTTGTCACAAATCTAACGCTAAATTTTTAAAGCTTCAAGGATTCTTATTCTTTGCTTTCAAAACGTTTTGATGAAATTCAAAAACATTGTATTTCGCTTGAATGTAAACAACAGTTTATTCAAGAGCTTTTTGAAACGTCTTTCGAATGTGTCAATATAGATGATGCAAATTTTCTAAAGAATTTTCGATTGGATTTACAATCAAGTCAACGTCAGCCAAGTGACAAGGTTGCTAAATCATTGCCGATAGACATAGAGAAATCTAAGGTTGTAGAAACTAGAAGGGGGGGTTGAATAGTTTCTCTTCAATTAGTCACCTAATTTAAATTACTTTGAATTAAGTATGTATCAAAACTATCTTTTACTTGAAGCTAAGTTGCATAATGATTAGGTTCAATTCAAATGCATTAGCAATGGTAATAGGTAAGTATAATGATAATGAAATAAGTAAAGAGTAAGGAAAGAGAAAACCTAGTGACAAGACACCAAGATTTATAGTGGTTCGACAACGAGGCTCTATCCTTGTTTCTACTCCACTCCTCGAGTACACCTACTCGAGATTTCCAATTTATCCACAAGCTCCCTTCTTGGCGGAGAAAGCCTTACATCGTCGCTTACATTATTTTCCGACACTAAGCTAAATGTCGAGACCTAATCATTAGCTAGGACCAATCTAAACAACGTTGCCTACTTCAAAATTTAACGACACAAGGGTAGATGTCGAGTTCTAATCTCAAGGTAGAACCAATCTTCACGACGTTGCCTACTTCACCATTTTACGACACAAGGCTAGATGTCGAGTTCTAATCCAAAGCTAGAACCAATCTTCACGACTCTTCACTTTGAAGCTAAGTGAGAACTTCACACAACACAACTACTAATCACTTTCAAGTTTAGTGAGAACTCACAAGACACAACCACATCACTTTATAGTTTAGTGAGAACTACTACACAAATCTATTACAACTCAACTAGACATATCCAAGTACACACATGTAGCTTGGATCTATACAACACAAATCCAAGCAAACACATATCCAATGGATGTACACAACAAATCCAAGTATTCACAAATAGCTTGGATGAACACAACTAGTCCAAGTATTTCATAAATACAAATGGATCAACAAAAATAAAAAGGCTAACATGATGAACATGACTAATTCATGGATTCATCTTTATCACAACACTAGTGAGTGAGTGATCTTCTCATTGGACAAGGTAAAGGAGGGGATCAAGAGGATAATCATATGTAAACATCCTTAACACTTTAAGTGATTATTTACTAATGATTATGCTATAGAAAAGAGAAAGGGGGTGAGAAAAACGTCCAAGACAATGAGATTTGATCCACTATTTATAGAAGACAAAGTCCAACGGCTAGCTGAGCGCGGATCCTTATCTAGCCGGCGGTTCCATATCGCTAAGGAACCGCCTAGCTATTTAAGGTACCGCCCAGTAGAGTCCGCTCCCTTTTTTGTCTTTTAGTGGGGTAGGAATATCTAAGGTTTTTTAAGCCTTCAAAGGATATTCTTATGGCATATGGAATATGCCATTTTCAAATTTACATTTTTCATTTTAATAAAACATTTTCTTAAAAAGAAAGTTTATTAAAAAATCTTTTGTCATATTAACAAAAGTGAGTTTTAAGGATAATCACTTTGATGATCACTAAGTATGATTAAGAAAAGTTAGTGATATGATTATTACCTTGCTGATAGTGTTAGTTAAATAATTCGTTTTGTGTTTTACACTAAATGTGTTGTATAGTTTGTTGTGATCAAAACTAAGAAAAATTAGTTAACACTAATAATGATTTTAGGCATCACTTGCATTAACAATCTCCCCCTTTTTTATTACGACAAACTATAAACTCATTTACTTAGAAACACAAAATATCGAATTATTAACGAGTTTATCACTACCATTTCTCCCCCTTTGTCGTAGCAAAAAGGTAAGCACAAGTCTTTGAAGATATCGGGACTTTGCTAGTAGCTCCCCCTTTGTGGTTGCTCCCCCTTGCTTGGGGCACCAAGTGTATGAGCTAAGTTGACATGCTACACAAAGATTAGTAGAAAGGAAAGAAACACTAATGTATATATGATCACTACCTACTAAGTAACTTGAGAAGGAGAAGGAGAAAAAATCTCAAATTAGAAGCAAGTATTTGCTAAGTATGTCCAAAAAGGTAAATGACAAAATCAAGGTTCGGTTGGTGGAATGGAGGTAGAGAGGAAACATCCAACCAATGAAGATGATAAATTTGTCAAGGGGTTAAATTTTAGAATTGATGGAATCACCCATAAACAATTGTAAAGATTAACCACGATCAACTCAAAAGGAAGAGAGAATGATCAAATAAAGAAAAACCAACACAACACAAAGATTTCATATTACATAAATATGAAAATGACAAACAAAGTAGATAGTCATACACACAATAAGAGTATCTAAAGCAAGAGATATGAAAAAAGAAACCACAAAGCATAAGCCAGTTTAATAGTGATAATTTTCCAAGATTGCTTAAAAACACTAATGACTTTAAAACAACTAAAGTTTTATTGACTCCAAGGGAGTGTAACCCTTTAGTTGGAAAAATAAGACGACGATGCATTATTCGAAGTTTTGTCCACGGGAACAAAAACTTTGAGAGGAGGTCGAGTGAGGAGGAATTCAAGAAAATTTAACTTCTCATGCACATGAGCAAGTTCAATTTGTTAAAATCGACAACAAGCACACGAGGATCCATGATGCAACACAAATTTGGTTGATGGGGGAAGGCCATCACACCTAGGGTTTGGTGGTGGTGAGGAGAGTGGGTAGGTAATGTTTTCACAATGCCTTGTGAGGTTTGGGAAGGTTGAAAGATCATTGAGTTGAGGGGTGTCAAAGGGTTTTGGTGGTGGGGGGAGATTATCCTTTTCTCTGGTGATGGGTTTAATGGAGTAGGTCTCATTCTAATACTAGATTGGAGAGAAGGTGGGGTTCTTGATTGGTTTGGATGAAGAGGGTTCATTTTTCTTGATCCAAATAGGTCTAACCGAGATTTTCGGTTTCTTGGAAAGCTTGGATGAGGAAGCTTTGGGAGAGGAGGTTTGTGACAATGAATGTCAAGGTTATGAAAGGGAGAGTTAGGCATTTTTGAGGTGTGAGAATGAAATCTCAAGGTGGGGGTATAAGAAGAAAGTATACAAGGCAAAGGTTTGAAAATCAAATGTAAAGTGTCAAGGAATGTTTAGCCAAATTGAGTAAACATAGAATCTTGACTGGGAATAGGGTGATGAAGAAAGACAAAAAAACGAGCCATAAAATGACTTTCTGTCCGCGGTACCTTATAGGGACCGGCGGTTCCTTATCAGTTAAGGAACCGCGCATCTTTAAGGAACTGCGTGTAGTGGACTTGAAACCTAGATTTTCCAGGGTTTTGAGAAAAACTAAGACTTTTTCAAAAAATTGCAAATCTTGGAATTTTACCTCTATTAGCACTAAATTTTGCTAGGGTTGCATAAAAGCAACACATTCACCAAGAATGTCTTGTCAAAGGGTGACAAAATTTTGGATAACATTTTGAACCAATTTTAGTCAAGTTTTAGAGGTTGTGATATATTACGTTCAATTTTAATTTAGAATTAAAGTTGATTAATGTACATATAAAGATAGAAGCACACAATGCTAATTCCATAATTCATTCTCATAAAACACTCATGAAAGAGATACATAAAGGAAATAAAGAAAAACAATAACTATCTAAAAACAAAACTAGATTAAAAACTAGGTCTTGATTAGAAGTCTTCCTTAATGTTCAACAAACAATCGAATCCAATGTTTTCAAACATGGACTTGATGTAGACATAATTCTTAATATCCTTTTAGACAACTCTACCCTCATGAAAACAACGGGATTGAAGGGAGGAAAAAGTATGGGCAAGGTGAGTTGAGTGACAAAAGTCGGAAAGGTTTGGCATATACTGTTTGGTGAGTTGATGATCCTTTTGGTATTGTGAATGCATGATTAGTACCTAAATAAACACAAAAAAATATTTTTCCAATCACTCATATGAAAAATAAACTCAAAACTCAAAAATATGAGAATGTGTTATATCAATTTCTTGACAAACAAAGGATTGAATCCATAACATTCTCATGTTCACAATGTGTCTATTCCATTATTAACCAAGAACATATGACCTATGTTGGATAAACAATGGACTAGAACATTGGTTTTTCAAAACAAGGTTTTTAGGTAAGTGATGTGATCGTGATAGTATAGTGATAAGTAGATTACGTTATAGGGTAAATTAGAAAATTACCTTTAGGAAAAAGTAATAGACTAATATTACCAATGACGAATTCAATTAAACACATGATGAACCAAGTTCGTTGTACACGAAGATCTTATGAATTTGAGACGTTTTAGCTTTGATTTGGACAATCGATTTGAATTGGTTTTCGGTTCTTAAACTAAAAGTAAAATCTACCAATTTTAAACTAATTAATTTTAACCTAAAGTGCATGAATCGTAAATCCCCAAATTAATTTATCTAAATAAAATTACTTAAAAATTAAATCTATTTAAAATTTAAACTATTTAATAATCTATAAAAATTAATCTATTTAATTAAAAATGACATTTAAACTATTTAAAAATCTAATTAAACTTTTTAAACTAATTACTTTATTAAAAATTACTTTTAAACCTAATCTATATTTTTTTAAAACTATATTTATTTAAATCTAAATTTATAAAAATCTAATTATTAAAATAAACTAATTAAACTTTTAAATTAATAAAAACATTTTTTTATTTTAATATTCTACTTAAACTGAAAGTATATATAAGTAAATTAAAAGAAACGGAATAAAAGTTAAACTAAGGTATTTAAATAAAATTGACAGCTCATTAAAAACAATCTATATTAATAACATAAACGGTATTAAAACAAAAAGAACAAGACAGTCCAGTTGGTTAACTCGTTGGACCTTTACCCTTGAGGTCAAGGGTTCGAGTCCCTCAAGGGACCAATTTTTGGATTATTAATTTTTTTGACAAGTAAATAAAAATGACCACAGGAATGGTCAAATGTGAAGCTTATTTTGATCAAGCTGATAGGAATCAGCTCTTTGGGCTTATCAGATCAAAGAATCTGATAGTCTACGTGCTAACAACAAATAAGTAAGCAGTAACATAGCACAAATAACGTTCACAGATTAATAAGGAATGTTTAAAACTGAATATTAGCAAGCTGATAAAGTCATACAATTCAAACATTCAGACAATCTAAAAAAAATCAAACATGCCAGTCTTATCTTAATAACAATATCAGCAAAGTTATCTTCTACCAGATAAGTGTACCAAATCATATAAATACTAAACAAGTTATATTTATCAATTAAAGAAAAGGAAACAATATTCATAGCATTCTAACATGTTATAAAATCAGCAGGTCTATATAAACTGCTCAGCATTTCTAACTGAGCATATGAGAACTCAAACCTAATCAGTCTACCAGACTATAATCAAAACAAATAAAAAACTCTCTAATTCAAAGCAGATCTAACAAAATATCCTAACCGAAATCATATCAACATAAATCAACAGATTATACTACTAAAACATACTGATGCAGATCCTATATAAGATAACGAGTTCAGTTTCAGTCTAATCAAACAACCCAAATCAAATACAATCCCATTATTGCAGATCAAAAAATAAATGAACACATAAAGAAAAACTAAACAATAGCAGTTTAATAAAAAAACTTTTAAATGACGTAAAATTAAAAGAGGTTAAAACCTTTTGATGAAACCATTGGGAAGAAGAATGTGTTGAACATTCGTTGAACCGGAAAACGAACCACCATACCCATCAAACTCGAACCGAACATCACGAACAAACTCACCATTCAATCCAAACCGTGTTTACTTATCCAGTGGGGACAAGTGTTGATCCCAATTCTCACTTAATTAATTTAATTCAAGCTATGATTTCAGCTTAATCAAATAACAACTTATATAATTTTAATTTAGTATAGATTAAATAAAACTGAAAAGACTTTAACAGAAATTTAAATTGAAGAATAGATGAAAATCAAAATATCTTTTATTAATCCAATAAATGATTACAAAACTTTTAAAATAAAATACAAAATCCTATATCTAAATTAACATTATAACAGTAGAAGAAAGAAATGGATAATGATTACAAGTAAAATGGGGGTTTTTATAGCCATCCCAAGGCTGTTGAGGAGGGTATATTCGCATCTTCTTCAGTATATTCCTCTTCAATATTAGCCCTTAGATCTTCATTCTCTCTCTCTTTGTTGATCGGATGGTTGATAAGACACAACTAGCACACGGATTGCCAACGTGGCATCCGTGTGTGCTAGTTGTGTTTCTTTGCTGCCTCTTGATTGGAGGATGGGGAATAATGAGGTGTTTCATTCAATAGAAAACTGACACGTACCTTACTCATTCCATCACCTCTCTTCCTAAAACTTGGGGGATTTATTTCCCCCACACTCGAATCGTACGTGGGAGTAAAAGCCCCATGTTAATTTAGTAATTTATTTGGCTAGGGTTTTGAAACAGTAACTAAGTTACTGGTTATTTTTGTGAGAAGGGGAAGGAAGGAAATGAAAGAGATACATTGAATGTATCGAATGTATTATTTATTTATGTGTAGGAAAAAGTGTGAAGTGGGTGAAAGTTACGTGTGATGTAAATGAAGTCTGACCGAGAGTGAATTGTGAGTTAAATACACTTCCCATCCATTTGTGCTAGTAACCAAACCCTAAGCCCAAAACATCCTTCACATTGCATTCGTTTGGGCTTCACTTGGGCTTGTAAAATAAAACCTTACGTTTTATTCTAGCAAATGGACTCTATTTGGGCTTTGTTCAAAATGTAGTAATATTATATCCCATATTGGGCTTTCAGGCCCAAATAGCAATTGTGGGACCCACTAGGCCCATAAACTTGACAAATGATGAAATCCGCTAAAGTCGAGCTCGAGTATTGGCTTTGTTGATCTTTCTCTTCAAACTCGTGTCGATATTTGCCGGTTTTCGTGAACTTGGTACCTACACACATGAAACAACAAAAACAAACATATACAAGACATTTTCATGATATTAATGCAATTATTGAATGTTTATTGCTACAAATGATATGAGTAAAATTACTCATATCAAATTCCCCCTTGCTAAGCAATTGTCGTGTCCTCACGCAATGATAAAATAAAACACTAACTAAACCATTATTCAACTCTTGACACTTTATTTTGCAAAGACATAATGTATTGCTTTCATTATTTGAAAAATAACTTTAAGGATCATAAAACTCAAATAGATTCATCGTCCCCGACTTTTCACTTTTCCATGCTAAGTGCAAAAACAAGATCATTGTCAATCATAAGCCCCAAAATTAAACCAACTCATACAAGTAATTTGTGTTAAACTCAATCTCCTATTATTCCTAATTGTATCTCTAGATTTTATTTGTCATTCACCCAAAGGCTCATTTGACTTAATTTTGATATTTATTAGTCCAAAAATGAAGGCAAGAACGGTGTAAACTCAACACTCAAAACCTAACCTCGACTTCAAAAACCGTTGTCACTAAAGAAAGCCCACATCAAGGATAACTTAACATGATTTAGGAATAAATCCCGGACCCGAAATTTGGCTAATATGGCTACTTAAAAGCAACAATAAAACCTCCAAAGTCAATTATGACCTTATTAATGGAGTTAGCAACAATCACATCATAACACCTTGTGGCTCTTTAAGATGCAATTGTGCTCCTTATTTAAAATCCACACTCTAAGGCTCCTTGGACAAAAATAAGGGAATTGACTTCACCATCCCACCTTACAGATCATGATGATGAAGCAATTTTTATTCAACACGCCCCTTGACATACACCCTAAGGCTCTAATGACAAGGTTAGTACTACATGACTCCCACCCGAAGGCTCCTAGAGAACATGTTTTTATTTATTCTTTTTTATTAATATGATATTTATAGTAAGCCAAATTTCCGCAATCCCATGATCAAAAGTCCATGACGCTGACACCCTTAATGTGTTCTCACTTTAATTACAAGGGGAGAAAAAGAAGGAGCTACGAGTTAAGATATCAAGCCTAAACCGCTAAAAACTTCATTTATTAAGCAATTAATATTCAAGTGTGGAAAGTAAATACGAGAAGATTAAATCAAACACAAAAATACTTGCACAAAGAAAAATTTAACCTTAGAAACTTATGATTGAACTCTATCATCTCTTGTTCTCCATATCGAAAAAATTCAAAAATTTGAAATCAATGGATACTTAGCCTATTAAATCAAAGTTTTGGGTTTTCAAGTCATCTATAGGATCTTGCATCGTCTTATACTCTTTCAAGTTTTAGAATTTGCGTTTTAAAGTTCCCTTAATAAACGACTTTCTAGGATCAATTATAGGAACTTGCGAAAAATTCTTGTTCTTAACTCGTATGAATTAAGACCTTCGCGTTTTAAATCTTCCTATATAAAAGCCTAGCAAAACTTAATTCAAATACGTTAAGGAAAAGCTAAGGTTAAAAACCGAGTCGAGTCAAAAACTATTCTTATTTTCACCAACGGAAAGCCTACATTCGTGTCAAAAGCACTTATTTTATTTATTAAAACTTAAAAATAACACTAAAAAATTAAAATTTTATTGAAAAATGAGAAAAACAAAACGTTTGGACACGACAAAAGCATTTGCAAGCGATTATATCGATTGACTCCCCCATGCTAAAACCAAACATTGTCCTCAATGTTTCTTAGCTCAAGAGTAACACCCCCTTGCTAAAACACGAAGAGTCTAATGCAAAATCCTAGCATGGAAACAGCATGCAAATCTATAAGCCGTTTATTAATTATGCCTCAAAATAAAACGTTAGTCGATAAAAATCAAGGGAAAGAAAGTGTGCCCATTTTTGGCATTCAAAGAATTGAAGATCAAGTGGACCGGCAAAAACCGAACACGAGAATCTTCAAACATTAGGGTCATACCTAAGATTCACAACACAACAAAACACGAGCACGAGCTTGCAAGATCAAGCCTTATTAGTTGTTAGATAATAGAAAGAAGATAGAATGTATGGGACTCCCCCACAAGGCACCTCGTTTTTGTTAACCGAGTCATGAGCTCGACTCGATCCCCGCATTCATTGGTCCTTAGGGAAAGTGGTGAAAACCGGCATAATGGAATAAAAACCATCATAAAGCACGATGTTGGGGTCAAAGATTACATCCTCGTTGTCGGATGACAAACGAAAGGATAAAATTCCAACACAAATCTCCAAAAAGAGATGGTAGTCACAAATCACTAAATGGATATAGCATGCTCCCCGAGATAAACTCGCACCAAGATGATTAAAAAGTCTTTCAATTATTGCATCGGTGAAAGGCCGAGATTTCCCTAAATCAACGATTCCGGGGTCGAATACCTCGTCCTCGGTGGAGAAAGGAATAGACAACATGGTGTCGTCCCCCCATGCTAATCCTAAATCATATGAAGCACATGGTAATGGTGTGGTAAAAGTCTCAACACTAGTTGTATCAACTTGCATGACTTTGTTAACCTTGTCACTCTTATGAATGTGAACAAAAGGGTCATGGTACTCAAAATGAGTCGCATGAAAAAACCCGCACATTAAGATCAAAGCGAGTGGGAAGGATAATAGGAGCAAAAGTAATTTCTCCCTCCGGGTCAACATTGTCATCATCATAAATCGGGTGATCAAGCCAAGAATCTTCATCACCGTCATTAGACTCTTCCTCAAATTCCGAAGGAATGTCTATATAAAGAAACTCATCAACCTCCTTCATAAGAAGATCATCATCACAAAGGTTATGAGATGTAGGAGGTGTGAGGCTCTCAACATCCTCTTGAAACAATGGATTATTGTTCAATGAATCTTCAAAGAGAGGATTTGAGTAAGTCACAAAAGTGTCATCAATCTTGTCATCACAAGAAATATCCGACAAAGTATCAAGTGTATCATACTCGGATACAAGATCATCATTCTCATTAGAAGGAAATTCATCGGAGAATTCCTCGAGAATGGTAGGTAAAACACAAGAATCACGCTCGATCTCGAGATCGGAAACGTCTTCACTTCCCCGTGGAAGTGGATGAATGATAGCAAAAAGTTCATCGATGAACTTATCACATGAATAGTCACTAACCTCACTCGGTGTGAAGTCAGGAATCAAAGGCTCTTCAACGGAAGATTGTGCCTTAGGAACATCAACATGATCCTTAGAAGAGAGTGAAAATGAGTCCATTTTCAAAGATTGTTCAATTAAAGCAATATCACTCTCGGGATCAAAATTCTCACTATTAAACTCACTAGCATCAAAAGGCTCACTTAGGTATTCGTCAATTTGTTTTTCAATCATATCATCCTCGTGTGGAGTGAGTGTAGATGAGGAAAGGTTACAACATGTTTCAACAAAGCAAGCTTCTTCATTTGAATTTAACTTTCCTTTATCACAAATAGAAGTTTCCAAAATTGGAAAAACACCTTTATCAAAAAGAGCTTTCTTATTACTTTTAATTGTTTCAAAACGTTTTACACTTTCAACTTTTTTAGAAGCAAATCTTGGAATCTTTTCCGGTTTAAAAACAATGCTCTTATCTCCATAAAACAATTTAATTTCCTCTTTCCTCATATCAACTTGAATTTGAGCCGTGCACAAAAATGGTCTTCCTAGAATAATAGGCACACGAGGATTGGTCTCATAATCAACTATAGCAAAATCGGCTAAGTATAAGAAATTTCCCACTTTCATAATGACATTTTCCGCTATACCAACCGGTCGAGTGGTGGTACCATTAGCAAGCTCAATGATCATACGAGTGGTACTAAGTGGTGCATAGTCAATAGTCTTCCAAAGGGCTAGGGGCATTATGTTAATGCTAGCTCCTAGATCGGCTAGGCCTTTGCAAACCCCAAGATCATTGAAAACACAAGGTATCAAGAATTGACCCGGATCTTTATATTTCTCAGGAAATCAAAGAAAACCGAGGTACTAATCACATTCAAAGTAGCCTTAGTGACTTCTAGAAAAGTTTCTTTAGGTGGAGGCTTAAACTCAATCACTTCAACTTCATCTAAATTCTCACAATCATCATAAACGGTAATGGCCTTAAGCTCTCCCTTCGGGTTTGGAATGGTATTACTAGGTAAGCAACCCGAAGAAGATGACGGTTTAGACATAAATCCCTCAAACATCGAAAGAAATTTATTTTGACTTTGTTCCAAACTTTGGTGCATACGATTTTGACTTTGTTCTAACCTTTGTTGATTAAGCTCAATCTCATTGTTTTGTCCTTTAATCGTATTTTGAAAATCGAGTCTCAAAGTATTAATTTGCCCTTGAATGTTATTTTGTAAAGCTTTCATATTTGCCTCATTTGATTTAATGTAGCTTGACAAATCATTTTGATTATTGCTTTGAAAACCTTGATTGTTTTGATTAGCATTAAACCCATTTCCTTGATTATAATTCCCTTGGTTACCACGGTTAAAATTATTCCCATTGTTTCCATTGTTGTACCTATTTTGAACCGGTGGAAAACCCGGTGGAGCAACATGATTTTGACGAGGAACTTGACCGTTGGAGCCATAAGTTCCCGTCGCGGCAAAAGCACTAGCTTGATCAAACCCCGTGGTTAAACAAGCATGATTAGGATGTGCTCCACCACATGATACACAAACATTCTCAACCATATTAATGGATCCATGAGGATTCTTCCTAAGCTCATTCAAAATCGTGTCAATCTTAGAGTCCAATCTAGCAATCTCGGGATTAAACGAATTCACATTGGAAACACCCGGTGTGTTTCGTGAATATTGTGCTCTAGACTTATCCTCAATTATTCCCCACGCGTCTCTCGGAGTTTTCCTTAAAAGATTATGACCCGCGGCGGCATTTAAAGAATCTTGTTCAATCATATTTAGCCCATTATAGAAAGTATTAATTTGATGCAATTCCGAGAAACCGTGGTGTGGACATTGTCTCAACAAATCTTTAAATCTTTCTCAAGCTACCCCAAACGATTCATGCACTTTTTGTTCAAATCTAGTGATCTCGTTCTTAAAGTGTGTTGCTTTGGACGGTGGAAAGAAATAATTCATGAACTTAGACACTAAATCATCCCATGTTAAGATCGAACCCGGTGGTTCTTTCTCATACCAAATCTTAGCATTACCCTCGGGCGAGTACGGAAAAAGCATGAGCTTAATCGCGTCATTCGGCACATCTCTAAACTTGAGAGTCGAGGTAATTCGAAGAAAATTCCGAATGTGAGAGTGCGGGTTATCGGTCTCATTGCCACGAAATTGGTCGGCACGCATGAGCGATAAAAGACCCGTCTTAATCTCATAATGATCCGCCAAAATAGCCGGCACAACGATTGCTTCCCCATACCCTTCGGTGGGTGCACGGAGCAATTCCTCCATTGTTCGGTTATCGGCCATCTCTACAACAATAGGTGGAAGCTCGGGTTCCACTATTCGTTGTTGACGATTTCTATTTCTACGAGGAATATTTTCAAGCCTATTAAAATCAATCACAAGACGAGAAGAACGTAATTGCATACACTACAAATACGAGAATTTAGAGGATTGAAGAAAAGAAATTAGACAAGAAGAAGATTATTTTTGGTATTTTGGTATTTCTCAATCAAAAATGATCGATAAAAAAACAAGGAATAAGGATAACTACTATGGAAGTAAATTACCCTCGGTCGACTTTGAAACGATAGGTGAAAACCTAAACGTCTCGAGGTTCAATAAGTAAACTACAAAAAATAAGATTTATTACTACTTGAGTCGGCAAACCAATAATAGGTTGTCCCTCTCAATATACGCACAAGCAAGCGGGGAAACGAGGTGGCACAAAGCACGTAAAAACCTTTTTCCTTAGACGGCCTTTTATAGCACGTCGCCTTATACCCACCTTATAGTTTGTATAAATCGAGTTCAAACTTCTTATTAGTATTTATCTATTCTGCCTTTTATTTTTGTTTTGGATTCGACTACAATAGCTAGGTGATGAAATCCCAACTAAGGCCTTATTTGAAAAGTATGTAAAATTTATTGTTCTACGTAATACAATATAATATTCACAAAAAAACGAGAAAAACGATACATACTACATAATAGAAAAATAACAAAACTTTCCGAGGACGGAAAGGGTCTTCAAATCAACGATCAACAAATCTTCACAAAAAAAACGAATCGTACACAAGATCCCCGGTAGCGGCGCCAAAATTTTTGATGTGATCATGATAGTATAGTGATAATTAGATTACGTTATAGGGTAAATTAGAAAATTACCTTTAGGAAAAAGTAATAGACTAATATTACCAGTGACGAATTCAATTAAACACGTGATGAACCAAGTTTGTTGTACACGAAGATCTTATGAATTTGAGACATTTTAGCTTTGATTTGGACAATCGATTTGAATTGGTTTTCGGTTCTTAAACTAAAAGTAAAATCTACCAATTTTAAACTAATTAATTTTAACCTAAAGTGCATAAATCGTAAATCCCCAAATTAATTTATCTAAATACAATTACTTAAAAATTAAATCTATTTAAAATTTAAACTATTTAATAATCTATAAAAATTAATCTATTTAATTAAAAATGACATTTAAACTATTTAAAAATCTAATTAAACTTTTTAAACTAATTACTTTATTAAAAATTACTTTTAAACCTAATCTATATTTTTTTTAACTAATTTTATTTAAATCTAAATTTATAAAAATCTAATTATTAAAATAAACTAATTAAACTTTTAAATTAATAAAAACATTTTTTTTTATTTTAATATTCTAATTAAACTGAAAGTATATATAAGTAAATTAAAAGAAATGGAATAAAAGTTAAACTAAGGTATTTAAATAAAACTGACAGCTCATTAAAAACAATCTATATTAATAACATAAACGGTATTAAAACAAAAAGAACAAGACAGTCCAGTTGGTTAACTCGTTGGACCTTTACCCTTGAGGTCAAGGGTTCGAGTCCCTCAAGGGACCAATTTTTGGATTATTAATTTTTTTGACAAGTAAATAAAAATGACCACAGGAATGGTCAAATGTGAAGCTTATTTTGATCAAGCTGATAGGAATCAGCTCTTTGGGCTTATCAGATCAAAGAATCTGATAGTCTACGTGCTAACAACAAATAAGTAAGCAGTAACATAGCACAAATAACGTTCACAGATTAATAAGGAATGTTTAAAACTGAATATTAGCAAGCCGATAAAGTCATACAATTCAAACATTCAGACAATCTAAAAAAATCAAACAGGCCAGTCTTATCTTAATAACAATATCAGCAAAGTTATCTTCTACCAGATAAGTGTACCAAATCATATAAATACTAAACAAGTTATATTTATCAGTTAAAGAAAAGGAAACAATATTCAAAGCATTCTAACATGTTATAAAATCAGCAGGTCTATATAAACTGCTTAGCATTTCCAACTGAGCATATGAGAACTCAAACCTAATCAGTCTACCAGACTATAATCAAAACAAATAGAAAACTCTCTAATTCAAAGCAAATCTAACAAAATATCCTAACCGAAATCATATCAACATAAATCAGCAGATTATACTACTAAAACATACTGATGCAGATCCTATATAAGATAACGAGTTCAGTTTCAGTCTAATCAAACAACCCAAATCAAATACAATCTCATTATAGCAGATTAGAAAATAAATGAACACATAAAGAAAAACTAAACAATAGCAGTTTAATAAAAAAACTTGTAAATGACATAAAATTAAAAGAGGTTAAACCCTTTTGATGAAACCATTGGGAAGAAGAATGTGCTGAACATTATTTGAACCGGAAAACGAACCACCATACCCATCAAACTCGAACCGAACATCACGAACAAACTCACCATTCAATCCAAACCGTGTTTACTTATCCAGTGGGGATAAGTGTTGATCCCAATTCTCACTTAATTTATTTAATTCAAGCTATGATTTCAGCTTAATCAAATAACAACTTATATAATTTTAATTTAATATAGATTAAATAAAACTGACAAGACTTTAACAGAAATTTAAATTGAAGAATAGATGAAAATCAAAATATCTTTTATTAATCCAATAAATGATTACAAAACTTTTAAAATAAAATACAAAATCCTATATCTAAATTAACATTATAACAGTAGAAGAAAGAAAGGGATAATGATTACAAGTAAAATGGGGGTTTTTATAGCAATCCCAAGGCTGTTGAGGAGGGTATATTCGCATCTTCTTCAGTATATTCCTCTTCAATATTAGCCCTTAGATCTTCATTCTCTCTCTCTTTGTTGATCGGATGGTTGATAAGACACAACTAGCACACGGATTGCCGACGTGGCATCCGTGTGTGCTAGTTGTGTTTCTTTGCTGCCTCTTGATTGGAGGATGGGGAATAATGAGGTGTTTCATTCAATAGAAAACTGCCACGTACCTTACTCATTCCATCACCTCTCTTCCTAAAACTTGCGGGATTTATTTCCCCACACTCGAATCGCACGTGGGAGTAAAAGCCCCATGTTAATTTAGTAATTTATTTGGCTAGGTTTTTGAAACAGTAACTAAGTTACTGGTTATTTTTGTGAGATGGGGAAGGAAGGAAATGAAAGAGATACATCGAATGTATCGAATGTATTATTTATTTATGTGTGGGAAAAAGTGTGAAGTGGGTGAAAGTTACGTGTGATGTAAATGAAGTTTGACCGAGAGTGAATTGTGAGTTAAATACACTTCACATCCGTTTGTGCTAGTAACCAAACCCTAAGCCCAAAACATCCTTCAAATTGCATTCGTTTGGGCTTCACTTGGGCTTGTAAAATAAAACCATACGTTCTATTCTAGCAAATGGACTCTATTTGGGCTTTGTTCAAAATGTAGTAATATTATATCCCATATTGGGCTTTCAGGCCCAAATAGCAATTGTGGGACCCACTAGGCCCATAAACTTGACAAATGATGAAATCCGCTAAAGTCGAGCTCGAATATTGGCTTTGTTGATCTTTATCTTCAAACTCGTGTCGATATTTGCCGGTTTTCGCGAACTTGGTACCTAAACACATGAAACAACAAAAACAAACATATACAATACATTTTCATGATATTAATGCAATTATTGAATGTTTATTGCTACAAATGATATGAGTAAAATTACTCATATCAGTAAGCATTAACAATGCAACTACCTATTTGTTCATGGGTTCATCTCAATTCCATCTTTTAACCAAAATCATTTAGCTAAAATTCGGATTTGTTCTACAAGTGGGTTTTAGTGAAATCTTAATGAATATGAACCTAAGGAATCATAGTAAAATAACCATGTCAACCCATATTCCTATTAAGGTTCTAATTCAATTTCAATTTTAAAAATCCCCAATTATGAAAGGATGAACCCTAGAACAAAATAGATGAAATTGAAAGAAAGTACTTACAATTAATTGATGTTTGATGAAGGATGAGTGAAACCCACAACTTGGAATCAATTAATTTGAGTGATTGAAGATTTTTGAAGCTTTAACAATGGTGGAAAAGGTGAAAAACCGTTGGTGTGTGTTTTTGGGAGAGAGAGGGTTTGGTTTGAAAAAGCTTATTTTAATAAAACGGGCGCTCTGACAAACTTTACTGCCCGTGGTACCTTATCGATAAGGAACCGCAGGTTTGAGCCGCCAGAGATAAAGAACCGCCTGTAGAGGCTGGTTTTTATCAAAGAAACACGCCAAAAATTTTAAAACCAAATTTTCTAAAATACTTAAAAATATATCTTAAAACTTTTAGAATATCATTTGGATCATCATAACACTAAGTAATATGCCTTAATGAAGGATTACGAGTTGAATCGAGATCGAAAAGAACCGAAACGGACAAACGACTACTCGTAGCAAAAAGGCAAAGTGGAGAGAAGTAAAGGGAAGTGAAACAAGACTAAGATCAATGCTCAAGGGATTATGACAATCTTTAAATCATGGAGACGAAGAGCTTGTGTCATATATAGTGGTTTAAGACGAGCCTTTCCGGTGAAACGTTAAACGGCTTTGGTAATGAATAAACACAAAGCAATTATTGATGCATAGACTAAGATCACTTTCAATAATAGTCTTAGTCTAAACCAAAATATGAGCAAGGTATTGATTCACTTTCTCTCCCACAATGGGCCTACTAACCGTATGGGTGCAAACCATGGAAATCATGCTTGATACTTTAACCTACTACTAACTCACTCTACATCACCATAGTGAGTCAAGTATCCAAGCAATGAAGGTTTGAGAGGATAAAAGAAAAGAATCACAAATCACAAACAAATGTCAAGGCAAGGATGCCAAGAACAAGCACATAGTCAAGTAATGATCAAAAGAATGATCAAAGGGCGTGTGGAAGAACGAAAGCGTACCTTGGCCACAAAGAGAAATCCATCAAGGAATCAATGCAATGCCCAACAATGAATATAATGAGTACTAAGTCTTCAAGGACTAGTATCATTCCCAATCATCTTGATGTCATCATTCAAGGATGTTGAAGATCAATGAAGATGAGTCTTCTACAAGTGCAAGTAACTCAATCCACAACCAATTAAATGATTTATCTTCATGAGTACCTACACAAACCAAGATGCAAACTAGTAGATACATTTCAAGAATAGATCTAAAATGCACAAGGGCTAGTAATCTAGGAGGGATGCAATATTACCAATTAAAAGACCTATTTTCCAAGAAAAAATAGTTTTAACCAAAGAGAAACTTTAGTACAACTTGACCTTCTAATTTGAGGAGACAATGGATCGATCCAAGTTTTAAAGTACAATATACTTCAAAGATCTTGAGTGACCATCGCTCTGATACCAATTGTAGAAACTAGAAGGGGGGTTGAATAGTTTCTCTTCAATTAGTCACCTAATTTAAATTACTTTGAATTAAGTGTGTATCAAAACTATCTTTTACTTGAAGCTAAGTTGCATAATGATTAGGTTCAATTGAAATGCATTAGCAATGGTAATAGGTAAGTATAATGATAATGAAATAAGTAAAGAGTAAGGAAAGAGACAACCTAGTGACAAGACACCAAGATTTATAGTGGTTCGACAACGAGGCTCTATCCTCGTTTCTACTCCACTCCTCGAGTACACCTACTCGAGATTTCCACTATATCCACAAGCTCCCTTCTTGGCGGAGAAAGCCTTACATCGTCGCTTACATTATTTTCCGACACTAAGCTAAATGTCGAGACCTAATCATTAGGTAGGACCAATCTACACAACGTTGCCTACTTCACAATTTAACGACACAAGGCCAGATGTCGAGTTCTAATCTCAAGGTAGAACCAATCTTCACGACGTTGCCTACTTCACCATTTTACGACACAAGGCTAGATGTCGAGTTCTAATCCAAAGCTAGAACCAATCTTCACGACTCTTCACTTTGAACCTAAGTGAGAACTTCACACAACACAACTACTAATCACTTTCAAGTTTAGTGAGAACTCACAAGACACAACCACATAACTTTATAGTTTAGTGAGAACTACTACACAAATCTATTACAACTCAACTAGACATATCCAAGTACACACAAGTAGCTTGGATCTACACAACATAAATCCAAGCAAACACATATGCAATGGATGTAAACAACAAAACCAAGTATTCACAAATAGCTTGGATGAACACAACTTGTAACACCCCCAAATTTTATACAACTCAATACAGCGGAAGACTAGTTGGTGTTACGGGATAGCACATTACTCACATCATAGACAACGCATAAAAATCGCGTCGTTTATTAGCATTTCCATTCATAAATATCAAAGTTACATAGGTCCCAAGTCATTATATTTCATACAAAGTTTTACAAAGTATTTGAATGGAAAATATAGTTTAGGTGCGGGCCATGAATTCTTGTTGTCTTCCCGAGAATTACCTTCAAGTACCTGAGATAAAACATGTTAAAAGAAAAGGTCAGCGATAACGCCGAGTGAATTCATAGAGTTTAATAAATTCCATCAATATAATATCAGTATAGAAGTATTACTGAAAGTAATTTTGTACAAATCGTTTTGATAGGCCATGAAATAGCCAAAGTCATTTTATACAATCCTTATCGAAAATCATAATATAGGCATTCGCCTTAAAAATCATTATACGAGCCAATGTCGTAAAAACGTCATACAATACGTCTTATGACGTTGTATAAAATCAAATAAAAACCGTTATATGAATATGGTTATGAAAACCAAAACACAAACATAATATCAATAGTATGACCCTGTATTGCTAGTCAGGCAATACTTCGTAATTCGGAGCGTCTAGTAATATTTCGGTGATTGGATTATTATAAGCCGCATGACATTGTTACCTTACTAAAACCAAAACGGGTAGCTAACCCGATACCAAATTTTGCCCATCTAAAGTAGCGTGTCGTCACAAAGGTCACGCTATGGAAATCTTCTCATACATAAATTCGCTTACCAATCAATGTGGCACGACGGGGATCAACCGTCAAGGCGCGAACTGGGGTGATCGTCCCCAAATAGTACTATTAAATGCATAAGCGTCTACCAACTCCCGGTAGTTCACAATTCATGCTAATGGGACTTTTAGTGACATAACCTAACTTTAATAATCCATTTTATTTCATCTATCGGGTCCATTAATCATTTATCGGGTCATACAATCGGGTCATTCAATCATTCGGGTCCAAAATCAATAAACAAACCATCGGGACAAATGGTGTCCTATTTTATAAAAACTAACATGTTATCTCCCTCGCGGGTTTATAAAACATTTATAAAAACATTTAAAAGAGTGCGAGGCTATGAACTCACGTTGATGTGGGAAGGCGATTATCGGCGATTCGGATATACGGTACGTGCTTCAATCACGGAAACCTATATAAATAATAATCGGTCTTAGACGTTTGTCCAATGACTTTATAAAAATAACAATTATGTATACATATGATGATTATATATATATATATGATGATTAAGTGGGTTTACATATTCTCGTTTAATCATTTTAGTGTTATATGTCGATAACTTTTATATGAGTTTACTAGTTTTACCCATTTACGTGTCTTAAGTCCAATAAGCTTATTATAAGTTATTTAACTTATTTCAATCCATTTTGTACTTATATTATCAGTACTTAAACTTTACAAGTTGGACCCAAATGGGTTAAGCCCAATAAGTTCTGTTTATGGGTGTTTATCTTATTTAGTCCAATTATTAGCCCAAGTATTAGTCCAATATGTTTACTTAGCTCGTTAATGTCCGTATGCCCTATAGTTCGGGTTTTATCGGTTTTTACTTGTTATACATGTCTATATATCAGTATATAAGTTTTATAAAGTTTTCGTTAGACGGGTCCAACCATCTAAGTTTTAGTTAATAAAAACGTTAATTTTACGGCGATAGCCGAAAAAGTCGTAAAAACAATGTTTATAGTTTTATAACTTATAAGTATTATTTCACTACCATTTATATAAGTTATTCATTCATTTACCCTTTTAAATATTTATATAAATAAGTTTTATAACTTAGTGGGTTTTAATTTATATTTTATACTATTAAATTTTGAGTGCTTATATAATAGTATTATTCTTTAATTTCCAAAAATCTGATTTTTATCTTCACTTTCACCAAAACTGCCATATCTTGAGTTCTATATGGATATAGAAGCTCAAATTTTTATCAAATAAACTAAATGATATGTGCTACATTTAACTCTTCTATAGCTACTGTTGAATCATCCTTTAAGTATTTTCTAAAAATCGTCCAAAACAGTAACCTTAAATTTATACCCTAAACTTGTTTTGATCATATCTCACTCATTACTTTGATTCCATTGCATGGCCAACTCTCACATGTGTACAAGACCCATAGCTTACTGTAAATCCATTTTACTTCATCATTTTATCAGTTAATAACATGTTTCTTTACTGTTTTATACAGCCATGTAAATTAAGCAAGATTTTAGCCTTGTTCTTTATAGTTTTCTACCTTTTTAATCATGTTTATCAACACCAAATCCCCACATAACATTTTTATCATCATATAATCATCATATACATATACAATAGGAAATAAAATACATGTTTACATAATCAAAATAACAAGAAGTTGAGGAGGACAATCTTTATACCACCATGATGATGTAGGTTGATCAAAACATGGATTTTTGATGGAGAAACTTGTGATGCACCTAGACCATCTTCAAGACCACCATTCTTCATAGACACCTAGTGGAAAATCAGCCCTACTACTCCATGAAAACTCCTCCTCGGATGTTATAACTTGCACCAATCTTCATCTTTTTGAATGGAGATTAACATATGTTAATTGTAACATATGTTTATGGTTAAATTTTGTATGAATGGTGGTGTTTAGTGGAGGAATGGGGCGGCCAAAAATGGAGTCAAGAGAGAAAATATGTGTGGTTTGCATGAGTGGAATGGAAGCAAATGGTAATGGTGAGTGGTTTTGTGAAGTTGTAGCTTACACATGAAGCTAAGACATGTGTTAGCTAAAATGGTTATGGTTTTGACACATCATGGATGTGTTGTAGCTTAAGTTGGCCGGTTTTGGGGGTGGGACAAGTGTCCCACTTGTCTCATCCCCATTTATTTACGGGTACTCCTCGATTCTAGTTTCCTCGATTTGCGTGCCCTCGGGTCGTTTTACGAAAAACGTTTTTATAAATTATGAATCAACGTCACAAAACGAATCTAATAAAAATTGTCTCATCAAAAACGGAGTTCGAAAACGTAAATACGTAATCCTAAGGTTTCCGGTTTAGTCGTAAAGGACGTTAAAATAAAATCGTAAGTCCTAATCTCTTCTCGTAAATTTGTGACTTTATGAATTAACACAAATTTAAAACTCCAAAATAATATTCATGGACAAATTTATTTTTCTGAAATGTCGGACTGTCACCAAGGACGGTGTATGTAAACGTAAGCATGTAACGTTGAATCCTCCGGTTTAGACGTAGTCAATGCTACTCCAAGACGTAAATCCAAATTTCTTCCCAAAAATAAGTGAGTTCATATTGTATCATTAAAATAATGTTTTCAAATAAATATTGAGAATAAAATATCAATCATAAATTGACGGATTGTCACAGCATTTACCCCTAAACAGGATCTTTGTCATCAAAGATCATCTTACCTTACTACTCGCTTCTTATAGAGTTAAAGCCATGTGGGTATTTCCTCCACATTCGGTCTTTTCTCACAAGTGCAATTCATTACAATACGCGAGTTCTATCAAACATAACTACGGGAATAAGATCAGGCTAAACGTTGACTTACTTTCTCTATCCATGATGTTCATGGGTTTCTGATGAATGCAACTTTTCGCCGATCTAAGCTCTACTAAGAATAATCAGATTTTCACTTGATAGATATTCCATCAAGTTCGATATACGAAACATAATTCACGCAGTCTTTGAAGTCCTAGGGTAGATCCAGCTTATATGCCTTTCAAACCAATCTTTCACATCATCTCAATGGTCCCATACAACGGGGACTTATATCCCATGATTTGTCAGATCATGAATTCATTTTTCCAAGTTTAAAAATTAGGGCATAACTTCGCTACCCATTTGGCACTTCAAGATCTACATTTCACATTCACATAACCTCTTGCCCACTATCGGTAGTCAATAATCAAATCATAATTTCAACAATCATTTCAGGTTTCGCGGTTCGAGTATTTTGCAAGGTTAGGTTCTCCATCATAGGAAACCTTAAACCTAAAAGACATGTCCAACTCAAAATGGGTGTATGTCGGATGTCTTTATCTCAACTCTTGCTTACAGATGCTCTAAGATTTAGATCCTAACAAGATTCGATCTCAATCCTAACAAGATGATTATAAATGATAATCTTTTCAAAGGAAAACGATTATACGGTCTGTTACCAAAGGTCAATCATTCAAACATAAAACAGCACTTATATTACCTTGTATCGTTACTTTACCTCGTCCCTTCGATTTGGGGTGGTACATAGTACTCTCATCAAGGTTCGTTCTCAATGATTTCTGAGCAAATCTCTAGAAATTCGATGCGAAGCGAGGATCTTGATATATAGATGATCGATACAAGCACACTATGTTTACATAACCCTTTTGCATTTATCATTAACGGGAATGATATTAGCAGATTTGGTCAGTCTGTCGACGATGACCCAAATCGAATCAAATTCAGATGATGACCTTTGCAATAGCTAAACGTTTACTAATGTATGAGGCGATGTCTGCCTTCATAATTGCCATCAGTACAACTTCTTCAGACAAAGATACTTATAGTCATAAATGACATAAATAGAATACTTATACTTACAAATTCCAACATAACTATATCTCACAATCCTCCATATTTAGGCAACCACAAGTGGCCTTTTATACATTTAAAGCTATCAGTTTCTCAATTCTAATGGTTCACATTAGCCGCGAACCCTTTTTTTTTTTCTATATTATCCTTCTTACAAACATCGTTTATTTTTTTATATCGTTCGGCAATTTGCACATTCATTATTAAGAAATACATTCTAATTGGTTCTTTATCTTTTCTACATACTGCGTCAGTAATTACGTTCACTTTCTCTTAATGAAATAAATATCATAACTGTATTTATTCAAAATTCTTTCTTCATATATTTTATGTTTCAGTTTCGTCTTATCTATTATTTTTATCAGTTTTACTCAATCCGACGTTTAAAGCGTCGATAATTATTACAACTAATTAAATAATAAATTTTCAATTTTTTTTATGAAATGTAAACATAAAGATTTTAAATTTCTTAGTTTGAAAAGCAAAAATTATCGTTTCAAATTTTAAGTCATGGTTTAAATGGTTTCCTCAATCCTTCTTAGGTTGTCTTAAGGTATACACAAACATTTACCCCTAAACAGAAGTTTAGTTAAATGGTTTGTGTATAAGGGAATAATCCCTTTAAAAATCCTTTGTTAAAACATTTGTCAAAACATATTTCCATTTCTTTTTGGTAAAATCCAAAGTCTTAAAAGGGCTCTTAATTTTTGAAGAGTCTATATGCATACATCTTACCATTATTAATCCAAGGGTCATTTTATGTAAAGGATTAAGTTTTTAATCCATAAGCGTTAATGGTTCTAATCTTTGAAAAGTCAATATAGCTTCCATTATCTATTAATTACACGATTAAATCATATAAAGGATTAAGTCCTTAATCACATGTTAAATATTTAAGGTATAGGTTTTCATTGTTTAGCCAATTCAGGGCAATTTATAACTAATTATTAACTCATTATTATTCTTATATACAAACAATTAGTCCTTAATGATCGCAAGCATGAATTTATCAAATTACAGCCTACACACGTGATTCACCGAATTTATGAATGCTACATGTGCATTGGTCAATCCAAACGACATCACGTGGAACTCATAATGTTCATTACAAGCACCGGATGTAGTGATTGGAATAGATAATCTCTTTCGCAGATGTGAAGTTGATGATAACCATGCTATGGATCAAATCTTTAAAACATACGCTAGAACCTTGTAAATGATCGAACAAATCTTCCATTTCGAGTTATGGATATCGTTTTCGATTGTCAATTTACTCAGTTAACAGTCATCTATAAATATAAGGAATGATAACACCATAGCTCTTCACGATGACAGGCTTGGTATAATAAAATCATTCTCTGACAACTCTCTCAGTTGTACGGTAATTCCTTTAATTTAAATGGTGCTGACGTACAGTGCACAAGCCATAGGTGCAGCACCGGGAATATAATCAATACCAATTTTAACTTGCCTTAACAGCAAAAGTCTAGGTATATCAACAAATACTTCCTAAGGTTTCAGATAACAGAAACATCTTTTAATAAATTCATTTTAAGTTCCTTCTAGATTATAATATCTATGACTAATTCACAACCATTCACGGTAAAATTTCAAGTCTAAATGCAGGATATGGTCATCCTATCAAGAATTATTTAGATTACTTTTGATAATCAACATCTTATCATTTAGGGGAATTCTACTCGAGTTCCCATCAATTAAGACAATGTCGTCATGTCATAATCAATCAATCCATTCTACGGGCACTATCAACTTTCCAGTTGCATTGCCGTCGATAAGATGTGAACTTCTCAAAAGACTAATAACAATTCGTAATCCTTCACAATTTCAAGGATATTAGGATACACAACTACTATTAAAAGAGTAAGGTCAACGCATAATCTATGCGAGAGAATTTCAAATCAGATACAGACGAAAACATTTAACGAATATGATTATATCCCATGTTTTCATAATTTGAGTACGCATTCGAAAGCTCCTCGGATCGTTACCCAGGTCATTCAAATGATATCAAATCATAAGAAATGATAAGAACGTCAATACATCCAGTCGGGTATCAACACTCGGTAATCAGATACTTTTCCTAAGAATCTCACTACGGGAGAATTGGACAAGAAAGAATTGTCAATTGTCAAATAAGATAATTTCCACAGATGAGTAAATTCAACTCAGAAGAATAGATAGTACGAGCACATATGTAGGTGTCCCTATCAATATGTCCCTATTTTTTTTCTTTTCACTTCTTGCAGATCTCATAAAGTTTAATCTTTCACGATCTTCAAAGAAAATGTAGTGTTTATTCATTAGTTTTATGGTGACTACTAATCAGTCTTGCATGGTTCATTCCAAATTGTATGTAGGCGCGCAACTATATACAATTTCAAGATTAACGATGCAATACTCAGTTCGTCAAAATTTTTATCATCATGTTTAAAATAAAAACATTTTCATGCTTAATTCTTATATAAGAATCAAAAATAAATTTACAATGATTTTCTTTGTTATGAAAACAATTAGGTTTTCCAAAGTGTTTTATAAACAACTTCATTTCAATAACAATCACTTATAAATCTCACTATGAATAATCCTTATAGTGATGAAAATTCAATTTTTCTCAAGGGATACGGTTTCGTCTTATAAAAACAATGAGTGATCTGCAAAAGAGTGATGAAAAGTTGTTCACCAAGAACTAACTACAATATGATAGGAAATGAGCTTAGCCAAATAATCATGAGGTTCATGATCTCGATGGCACTCACGAAGAATAATTCACAATGTAACTCAAATCAAGATGAGTACTTGTTCAATGATTGCATCACTAATGCGAGCATTAGGATGAAGCAATAAAAGATAGATAACATCGATACATGTAGGATTTAGTAATCAAAGGTAGTCTTTTCATTAATCATAAACAAGTCAAAACTGTACCGTAACACATTACGTGTCACTATGTCATACAATTCTCAGAACTCATCCTACCAACTGATGTCTCAGTTAAGCTAGGGATTTTTCAAAAGATACCACAATAAATACTAATCTACAAGAGTCATTAGGTGTTCCACATGTCCCGAAAGATCCATCGGTCTCAATTCAGAAGAAGATTTCTTCAATTTATTTCTTGGACACTAGGCATCCTTGTTAGTGGACAATGGCCTAGGAACAACACTTAACACGAATCAATAATCAATTAAAACCTTATAACTCAATCACAAAACTTAACGATTTCCTCTTAACAATCTCATATTCCATACGAGTTAAATTTTACTTTATTCAAGTTTCAACCAATTTTATACTCAATTCGATATCCTACTTCATTCTCCAATACTTCAACTTTATTCTTAGGCCTTAATAGGGCAATAAAAGCTCGATATGATCAACACTTAATTTCCAATCCTATTAGCTCTTACAACAACAATTATCAAATGAGTCATTAATATGAAATGACTTGATCATTCAACTAGACTTCTCGGAAAGGTATTAGTGGCATGAAGCTTTTGGGTAATGGTTCCAATAACAGCCTCAAGTGCAACATTCACCCTTTCGATTTTAATTTAAGAATTGGGTGACAACGAATCAGATGACATCTTTCTAGGTGGTAACGTTTTGTCAAACTCCACTCTATAAGAAAAGATCGTCATAGCATCGATATCAGATTTAATCTCGCCAATTCTTTTTCAATATCACAATCAACTAATATCTACATTTCTACGAATATCAATCATTTGTTGGGATCATAAATATCCACAACTTGGTTTAGATCTAGGATAGCTAGAATTCCTACGAGAATAGCTTCGATTAATTTACTAGGAGAGTTAGGGTTACTTGTGACAATCTACGTCGTATAAATACCTCATATAAAAATCAAAATAATCATCAAACAATCATGTAATAAAATTACATCATATATATATATATATAATCCAAGTTATATATATATTAAAATAACACTTCTCAGTCTTGGCCTTGTCGGTAACTCGGGAATTCTTCGGCACCGTTATAGTCAAAAGATTTTTAGACATTTTTAGAAAAATGTTTTTAGTAAAAAGATTTTGAAATGTTTTATTCAAAACCTTAGTTTTAAAAATCTTTCGTTCTCTATAACGAGAGCTCTGATACCAAACTGTAACACCCCCAAATTTTATACAACTCAATACAGCGGAAGACTAGTTGGTGTTACGGGATAGCACATTACTCACATCATAGACAACGCATAAAAATCGCGTCGTTTATTAATAAAGCATTTCCATTCATAAATATCAAAGTTACATAGGTCCCAAGTCATTATATTTCATACAAAGTTTTACAAAGTATTTGAATGGAAAATATAGTTTAGGTGCGGGCCATGAATTCTTGTTGTCTTCCCGAGAATTACCTTCAAGTACTTGAGATAAAACATGTTAAAAGAAAAGGTCAGCGATAACGCCGAGTGAATTCATAGAGTTTAATAAATTCCATCAATATAATATCAGTATAGAAGTATTACTGAAAGTAATTTTGTACAAATCGTTTTGATAGGCCATGAAATAGCCAAAGTCATTTTATACAATCCTTATCGAAAATCATAATATACGCATTCGCCTTAAAAATCATTATACGAGCCAATGTCGTAAAAACGTCATACAATACGTCTTATGACGTTGTATAAAATCAAATAAAAACCGTTATATGAATATGGTTATGAAAACCAAAACATAAACATAATATCAATAGTATGACCCTGTATTGCTAGTCAGGCAATACTTCGTAATTCGGAGCGTCTAGTAATATTTCGGTGATTGGATTATTATAAGCCGCATGACATTGTTACCTTACTAAAACCAAAACGGGTAGCTAACCCGATACCAAATTTTGCCCATCTAAAGTAGCGTGTCGTCACAAAGGTCACGCTATGGAAATCTTCTCATACATAAATTCGCTTACAAATCAATGTGGCACAACGGGGATCAACCGTCAAGGCGCGAACTGGGGTGATCGTCCCCAAATAGTACTATTAAATGCATAAGCGTCTACCAACTCCCGGTAGTTCATAATTCATGCTAATGGGACTTTTAGTGACATAACCTAACTTTAATAATCCATTTTATTTCATCTATCGGGTCCATTAATTATTTACTAGGTCATACAATCGGGTCATTCAATCATTCGGGTCCAAAATCAATAAACAAACAATCGGGACAAATGGTGTCCTATTTTATAAAAACTAACATGTTATCTCCCTCGTGGGTTTATAAAACATTTATAAAAACATTTAAAAGAGTGCGAGGCTATGAACTCACGTTGATGTGGGAAGGCGATTATCGGCGATTCGGATGTACGGTACGTGCTTCAATCACGGAAACCTATATAAATAATAATCGGCCTTAGACGTTTGTCCAATGACTTTATAAAAATAACAATTATGTATACATATGATGATTATATATATATATATATGATGATCAAGTGGGTTTACATATTCTCGTTTAATCATTTTAGTGTTATATGTCGATAACTTTTATATGAGTTTACTAGTTTTACCCATTTACGTGTCTTAAGTCCAATAAGCTTATTATAAGTTATTTAAATTATTTCAATCCATTTTGTACTTCTATTATCAGTACTTAAACTTTACAAGTTGGGCCCAAATGGGTTAAGCCCAATAAGTTCTTTTTATGGGTGTTTATCTTATTTAGTCCAATTATTAGCCCAAGTATTAGTCCAATATGTTTACTTAGCTCGTTAATGTCTGTATGCCCTATAGTTCGGGTTTTATCGGTTTTTACTTGTTATACATGTCTATATATCAGTATATAAGTTTTATAAAGTTTTCATTAGACGGGTCCAACCATCTAAGTTTTATTTAATAAAAACGTTAATTTTACGGCGATAGCCGAAAAAGTCGTAAAAACAATGTTTATAGTTTTATAACTTATAAGTATTATTTCACAACCATTTATATAAGTTATTCATTCATTTACCCTTTTACATATTTATATAAATAAGTTTTATAACTTAGTGGGTTTTAATTTATATTTTATACTATTAAATTTTGAGTGCTTATATAATAGTATTATTCTTTAATTTCCAAAAATCTGATTTTTATCTTCACTTTCACCAAAACTGCCATATCTTGAGTTCTATATGGAGATAGAAGCTCCAATTTTTATCACATAAACTACATTATATGAGCTACATTTAACTCTTCTATAGCTACTGTTGAATCATCCTTTAAGTATTTTCTAAAAATCGTCCAAAACAGTAACCTCAGATTTATACCCTAAACTGGTTTTGATCATATCTCACTCATTACTTTGATTCCATTGCATGGCCAACTCTCACATGTGTACAAGACCCATAGCTTACTGTAAATCCATTTTACTTCATCATTTTATCAGTTAATAACATGTTTCTTTACTGTTTTATACAGCCATGTAAATTAAGCAAGATTTTAGCCTTGTTCTTTATAGTTTTCTACCTTTTTAATCATGTTTATCAACACCAAATCCCCACATAACATTTTTATCATCATATAATAATCATATACATATACAATAGGAAATAAAATACATGTTTACATAATCAAAATAACAAGAAGTTGAGGAGGACAATCTTTATACCACCATGATGATGTAGGTTGATCAAAACATGGATTTTTGATGGAGAAACTTGTGATGCACCTAGACCATCTTCAAGACCACCATTCTTCATAGACACCTAGTGGAAAATCAGCCCTACTACTCCATGAAAACTCCTCCTTGGATGTTATAACTTGCACCAATCTTCATCTTTTTGAATGGAGATTAACATATGTTAATTGTAACATATGTTTATGGTTAAATTTTGTATGAATGGTGGTGTTTAGTGGAGGAATGGGGCGGCCAAAAATGGAGTCAAGAGGGAAAATATGTGTGGTTTGCATGAGTGGAATGGAAGCAAATGGTAATGGTGAGTGGTTTTGTGAAGTTGTAGCTTACACATGAAGCTAAGACATGTGTTAGCTAAAATGGTTATGGTTTTGACACATCATGGATGTGTTGTAGCTTAAGTTGGCCGGTTTTGGGGGTGGGACAAGTGTCCCACTTGTCTCATCCCCATTTATTTACGGGTACTCCTAGATTCTAGTTTCCTCGATTTGCGTGCCCTCGGGTCGTTTTACGAAAAACGTTTTTATAAATTATGAATCAATGTCACAAAATGAATCTAATAAAAATTGTCTCATCAAAAACGGAGTTCGAAAACGTAAATACGTAATCCTAAGGTTTCCGGTTTAGTCGTAAAGGACGTTAAAATAAAATCGTAAGTCCTAATCTCTTCTCGTAAATTTGTGAGTTTATGAACTAACACAAATTTAAAACTCCAAAATAATATTCATGGACAAATTTATTTTTCTAAAATGTCGGACTGTCACCAAGGACGGTGTATGTAAACGTAAGCATGTAACGTTGAATCCTCCGGTTTAGACGTAGTCAATGCTACTCCAAGACGTAAATCCAAATTTCTTCCCAAAAATAAGTGAGTTCATATTCTATCATTAAAATAATGTTTTCAAATAAATATTGAGAATAAAATATCAATCATAAATTGATGGATTGTCACACAACTAGTCCAAGTATTTCATAAATACAAATGGATCAACAAAAATAAAAAGGCTAACATGATGAACATGACTAATTCATGGATTCATCTTTATCACAACACTAGTGAGTGAGTGATCTTCTCATTGGACAAGGTAAAGGAGGGGATCAAGAGGATAATCATATGTAAACATCCTTAACACTTTAAGTGATCATTTACTAATGATTATGCTATAGAAAAGAGAAAGGAGGCTGAGAAAAACGTCCGAGAGGCTTGTTGGAAAATGAGATTTGATCCACTATTTATAGAAAAAAAGTCCACCGGCTAGCTGGGCGCGGATCCTTATCTAGCCGGCGGTTCCATATCGCTAAGGAACCGCCTAGCTATTTAAGGTACCGCCCAGTAGAGTCCGCTCCCTTTTTGTCTTTTAGTGGGGTAGGAATATCTGAGGTTTTTTAAGCCTTCAAAGGATATTCTTATGGCATATGGAATATGCCATTTTCAAATTTACATTTTCTATTTTAATAAAACATTTTCTTAAAAAGAAAGTTTATTAAAAAATCTTTTGTCATATTAACAAAAGTGAGTTTTAAGGATAATCACTTTGATGATCACTAAGTATGATTAAGGAAAGTTAGTGATATGATTATTACCTTGATGATAGTGTTAGTTAAATAATTCGTTTTGTGTTTTACACTAAATGTGTTGTATAGTTTGTTGTGATCAAAACTAAGAAAGATTAGTTAACACTAATAATGTTTTTAGGCATCACTTGCATTAACAAAGGAGATAACTGTGTGAACGTACTTGTGGCCGCTGAGAATATTAAACTTGATCTAGATAATCGAGTTTCCAAGATTTTGTCCAAAGTTGATAACTTAAAACATAAAAATACACAACTCTTTGATTCAGTAAAGCCCGCATGTGCTAATACCACTGCACAGAATCAATCATTGATTGAACGATTAAATCGAAAGTCGGTGGAAACATCTGATTTGAGGGAACAAATTTGTGATAAAAAATTGGCTTTGACTGAGTAAAGGAAACACTTTGTACCCTAAAAGGTAAGAATGTTGTGGATAACGCAGCCACTGTCTCAGCATCGTACTCTAGTGCAATCAAAAAGAACATCATCATCGTCACACCACTTAACAAGGGCCCTAGGACTAAACCATCTCAAACATTGGTAACTAAAGATAAGGCAAAATCAAAACCAGCCTCTAATATTCCCGTGTTGCCTTCTACAGGAGTAATGTAACACCCCACTTGGATAAGTGGACCGTTACGTGTATTTATGGCGTGTCATCAAAGCATAAGGTAAATGTCCTAAAACATAACTGGCCATAAAGGAAATACCAGAATCAAACATCGGCAATCCAAACATAAGCCCAAAACATGAAAAGTAAAATACTTAAGGAAAGGACTAAACAATGTCCAAATAAGCAGAATAATGTAAGTACATAAAGTAAGAAGTCTGGATAGCTTCCATCCAAATGCACATGCTCTCAGAATCCCAAGAGCGTCCTGGTGTACCTGCCGTTAGAACATGAAAGGGAACTACGGCTGAGCATAACGCTCAGTGAACGGATATAAAGCATGATAAGGAATTACTGAAATGAAACAGATGATGAAATACTGGAGCTGTAAGTCTGATAAGTAAAGTTGCAGCGGAAGTCTGTGTATAATCTGTAAAGTCTGATTTATAAATAATAAAGTTGAACTGTTATCTGTTAAATCTGAAACATGCATTTACAGTCTTTTATTTGCCAGAGCTTATATAGGTCATGTGTTGTAACAACGGTGCATGAATAACTGGAGGGGTGACCTCGTCATGCTGTAGAGGGGTGACCTCTAAATAACTGTAGAGGGGTGACCTCTAAATACTGTGCTGGGTGGAGGGATCAGCTCCAATGTGAAGGATGTAGAGCACACACCACATTCACCCTGATAACTTGTAAACTGATAAGCCTAGGATGCATCCATACGCCCCACTAAACATACTGATAAAATGGCCAAACTGAACATGAGTGGGACGATGCAGGACATCACTC
Source organism: Glebionis coronaria (assembly GCA_025667525.1). Lineage (NCBI taxonomy): Eukaryota > Viridiplantae > Streptophyta > Magnoliopsida > Asterales > Asteraceae > Glebionis > Glebionis coronaria. Next base: position 368,772,766 of record CM046877.1, on the reverse strand, counting down.
TCCTGCATGTGAGTCACGACACCGGTGCCTCTAGTGCCATGGTTACGGTACCTCCGTAACTAGTACATAAACTGGTCATGCTTGTATATAATGCTCAGGCAATGTATTTAGTTATTAACATGATTACTGATAAGCTTAATCATATACTGGGGAAAAATATTTGGCTGAATACGGGGAATCCTAATCATGCATAGGAAAGGAAGTCCTTACTGAAAGGACGAAAAATCCGTACGATCAGTGAAACAACGAATTATAATAGTAAAAAGATAGGGATATCCGTACCTTAACCAATCTCGACGTCTAAACAATATCCAAATTTATTTTCCCAGTCATATGATCTACAATAATTTGTAAATCCGATAAATAATATTTTCAATAATCAGTTATGTACTAATGCCATTTGTAGTTATGAAAATAATATATTTATCAGTTATGTACTAATGCCATTTGTGGTTATGAAAATAATATAGTTTCCATATGAAACCACTATATAGGACACGCCATAAGTACATTAGCAAAATGTCATTTACAGTTCAAAAGTTATTAATTTGATTAGACACCTAAGTAGTATTAGATTGGAAATATGTAAATGTTTTAATAAGACTAATTAAGAGTATTCATGTGAGACAAATGTATTAAATGGGCTCATTAACAATATTGTAAGATAATTAGGAAAAATATGCATTATTCACCAAACTGTACGCACCTATGCGTAATGGTTCGGTCCGTTTTCAAATCCGCTTTTGCCTTGATTAGTATAAGATCAAGTTTATAATTGTTAAAGATAATAAAAAAAATGTTTGATTTGACAACTTGACATGAATCAACTTTCATAAAAGTTTAAGGCAGCTTATGTAGCTATTTAAAAAATAAAAAAAAAGGACTATAAGATAACCCTTAATAAAACATGTCATCAAAATCAGCTTCTTCCGTCTCGTGTATTTGTTAGCCGAAAACGTCTTGTGATTCATTAAATTGACATGTTTTTTTTTTAAACCGATAATGGGAAAATATAACAGGAGCCATGGATAATTCATATAGGATAAAAAGTATTTAGATGTGAATGAAATCAAAGCGTGTACCTCTTATCCGAAAGACAACGGTTCGATACACAAAAGAATGCAAGTAGTAACACCGAACAACAACTCGAACACGAACCCAAAACCAAATCCACAACCAAAGCATGAACAGGACCGAATCCAAGCACCGACAACAACTCGAACTAAACTCGTATTTGTGGTCTTAATAATGTGAAAGTAGTAAGCCAAGACTCACACTCTTAATTATTCACCTTTAACATGTCTAATGACCATTTGTGTTGATTTTCTTTTTAGTTTCAATATCGTTAGTGAATTTGTGGATGTCAAGGTATATAGCAGCCATTGTTGAAAGGAACATTCGAAAGTAAATGAGATTTTTATAAAGTTAAATATGATAAGCGTGTATAGATAAGAATGTGGTGCGAAACATTAGCAATGAAATGCGTAGAGTGGAAGAAAGCAGTAAAAGCTTTTTAATGGTAGTCAACATTTCTTATTCTATTAGTTGGGAAATATTTTTATCTATTTTAATCAGTGATATATAACTAGTTGAGAAATATACCATAAATTACTAATAAAATTTACACAAGCGTTAAACTTTAGGCTATATTTTCAAATAACAAAATAACTGAGCTTCAAATTAATAATTATTTTCTGAATAATTATTTTGTTGTAGTATTTAAATAAACTGAGACTACGTAATTACTGTTTACGTTTAATTAAAGTTAGAGCTGAGACTGCGTGTATTTAATATTCGAGGATTTTAAATACGCGTTTTACAATTCTTCCCTACTAAAAAAAATTCGTCCTCGAATTAAGGATGCGATTATGTCGTGGTTTTACAAGTAAGCACCACTACTAAGGCTCAAAGATCTAAGCTTAAAAGAAACAAGAAGAATGATAGGATCTTACCCCCATCTGGTAGTCAAGTGAAGAAGAAAGTAGAAGCCCACCCTAGGAATGTTATTTCTGTTTTGAATAAAAAGAATCATGTATCTAAACCTAAAGGCTCTGCGGTTGTGCAACGTTCTAAGCCTACTATGAACTCTAATTTAAAATGTTGGAATTGCAATGAATGTATGTTTTCTAGTCGTCATGATTCTTGCCTTATTGACTATGTGAATGAGATGAATGCCCGAAAAAATGGATTAGAATAGCAACCTACTGGGAAAGTGTTAACCCAAGTTGGTCTGGATGTGGCGCCCCACTGGTAGAACTTTAACTTTAGTAGGAAATGCGTACCCTTTAACTAGGATCACTCCCACTAAAGCGAAGAAAGCGTACCCTTTAACTAGGAGTACCAAGGCTACCAAAACACAAGTGTGTCCTTTAACTATGAACACCAACACTACTATAGGAACCAAGTGCCCTTTAAATAGGTCTACTCCCACTGTAGTGCCCGCTAATACACCAATACCTCAGAAAGTTGGAACAATAAAACCTGTTATTGGTAAAACTCATATTAGAAAACGCCAGAAATCTAAGGATAACACAAATGTTAGCAATTCTGATAATATTATATATGTATCTGCTAACACTCCGGAACCAATAGTTTCCAATGCATTGTCTACTGTTGTTACTGAAAACAGGTGGTCCAAATTGTTCTCTGGTATTTGGACTCTGGTTGCTCCAAGCATATGACCGGAGATCGCTCTTAGCTCAGAAATTTCGTCAGCAAATTTCTTGGTACGGTTTGATTTGGAAATGATCATATTGCAAAGATAATGGGTTACGGTGAATATCATATTGGGAATGTTATAATTTCAAGAGTGTATTATATGGAAGGTCTTGGTCACAACTTATTATATGTGAGGCAATTTTGTGATGCAGACCTAGAAGTTTCTTTTCAAGAGCATACATGCTTCATTCGTAATATGGAAGGGGTTGATTTATTGAAAGGTACTCGAGGGAATAATTTGTACACTTTGTCTCTACAAGATATGATGGTCGCTTCTACCATATGTCTTCTCTCCAAAGCATCGAAGACTAAGTCATGGTTATGGCATCGACGGTTATCTCATCTTAACTTTGACGCTATTAATCATTTGGCGAAAAATGAACTTGTTTGTGGTCTTCCTAAACTTACATTTCACAAGGACCATTTATGTTCCGCGTGTACAATGGGTAAAACCACTAAGAAATCATACAAACCCAAGACTGAAGACACCAACCAAGAGAAACTTTATTTGTTGCATATGGATCTTTGTCCACGCCAATGCGTGTTGAAAGTCTTAGTGGTAAAAGGTACATCCTCGTCATTGTGGATGATTACTCTCGGTTTACATGGGTGAAATTTCTTGCAACAAAAAATGAAGCACCTAAATTCATCATCGGATTTCTCAAGATGATTCAAGTGCGTCTCAACACTACTGTCCGACGCATTCGTAAAGATAATGGAACCAAATTTGTGAATTAAATCTTGCGTGATTATTATGAAGAAGTTGGCATATCTCATGAAACATCCGTTGCTCGCACTCCACAACAAAACGGTGTCGTTGAAAGTCGAAATCGCACACTTATGGAAGCTGCTCGAACGATGTTAATTTACACAAAGGCTCCATTGTTTTTATGGGCAAAAGCAGTATCTATAGCAGTCTTCACCCAAAACCGGTCACTAATTCGTAAACGCCATGGTAAAACACCTTATGAGCTTCTCCATGGAAAAGTACCAGATTTATCATATCTTTATGTATTTGGCTCTCTTTGCTATCCAAATAATGACTGTGATAATTTGGGAAAACTTCAACCCAAAGCTGATATTGGTATTTTCATTGGTTATGCACCCACAAAGAAGGCATACCGAATCTACAATAGTACTTCTCGTAAGATCCTCGAAACAATGAATGTTGATTTTGATGAGCTGACGGCAATGGCTTCTTAGCAAAGCAGCTCTGAACCCGCACTTCATGAAATGGGACCAAGTAACATTAGCTCTGGTCTTGTCCCAAACAACCCTACTTCATCATAATTTACACCACCTTCTAGGAATGAATGGGATACATTGTTTCAACCGTTCTTTGATGAATTCTTTACTCCTCCAAGTATTGTTGCTCCAGAACCTGAGGTAATAGCTCCGGTTACCGAAGTTGTCGCTCCAGCAACCGAAGCACAATCGGATGCGTCTGCACCTACAATTGGTCAAGATATACCTCCAACAAATAATTCTCAACCAACACCCGAATCAACTACCCATGTCATGCCTATTGATGATGAAAAGGATGATGATGATCATGATTTGGAATTCGCTCAAATGTGTGAACTTCCATTCTTTGGTGTACCAATTCCCGACCCTAATCAAGTCGGGTCGTACACCTTAGAGGAAGCTCCTACTACGGTCTACTCCAATCCGCGGATTCGTGAACACGACAGCAAGTGGACAAAGGATCATCCTATAGATTCTATTATTGATGACCCTAATCGTCTGGTATCCACACGAAGTCAGTTACAAGAAAGTGAAATGTTTTGTCATTTTGATGCTTTTCTCAGTGAAGTTGAACCTAAGACGTAGCAACAAGCATTTACCCAATCTTGTTGGATAGAAGCTATGCAAGAAGAACTTAATGAATTTGTTCGCCTTGAAGTATGGGAACTTGTCCCATGCCCGAATCAAGTGAAGTTACTCACTTTGAAATGGGTTTACAAGGTGAAACTCGACGAGTTAGGCGGAATATTGAAGAACAAAGCTCGACTAGTAGCTCATGGATACAAGGAATTATTGGTATTCCTCGCTTATGAAGCCCACATGAATAAGATCGACTATCAGATGGACGTGAAGACGACATTTCTCAATGGTGAAATCAAGGAAGAGGTTTATGTTCAACAACCGGATGGTTTTGTAAATTCTAAATATCCTAATCACGTGTACAGCTTAAGAAGGCTGGGTTGAAGCAAGCTCCACGCGCGTGGTATGATCTATTATCACAATTCCTCATTACACAAGGCTTCGTTAAAGGCAAGGTGGATCCCACGTTGTTTATTCAGAAACGAGGTAAAGATATGATTATGGTACAAATATATGTTGATGATATTATATTTGCTGGCTCGACCCAAACCTTATCGAATGAGTTTGAGACACTCATGTCTTCCAAGTTTAAGATGTCAATCATGGGCAAGGTATCATTCTTCTTAGGTCTTCAGATATCTCAGAGTCCCAGAGGCATCTTTATCAGTCAATCCTAAGTATGCCCTTGAATTTCTTAAGAAATATAAGATAGAATCTTGCGACCCGTGGATACTCCAATGATGGAACGAACTAAGCTAGATGCAGATCCACATAGGATTGTTGTTGATCCGACACTTTATCGTGGAATGATCGGTACCATTCTGTATATCACAGCTAGTCGACCTGATCTTCAATTTGCCATATGCATGTGTGCTCGGTATCAAACAGGGCCAACTGAGTTACACTTAGCTACTACTAAATGGATTTTTTGGTGTATTAAAGGAACCATCAATCGGGGACTTTGGTATTCGAAGGACTTTTCGATTGCACTTATGGCATATGCAGATGCGGATCACACGGGTTGTCAAGATACAAGGCGTAGCACAAGTGGACCTTTGCAACTACTAAGAGATCGACTAATCAGTTTGGCATCCAAAAGGCAGAAAAGTGCTGCAATTTCAAGTACGGAAGCAGAATACATAGCTATGTCTGGTAGCTGTGCTCAAATTATTTGGATGAGATCGCAATTAACCGACTATGATCTAGGTTTCAACAAAATTCTGATATACTACGACAATAAAAGTGCAATTTCCCTATGCTACAAAATGTTCAATTCTCCCGGTCCAAGCATATTGACATTCGCTACCACTTTATCAAGGAGCAAGTGGAAAATGGAGTGATCGAGCTTTACTTTGTCCGATCTGAGTATAAATTGGCGGATATTTTCACGAAGTCTTTAGATCGCGCTCGAATGGAATTTTTGGCCGACAAGCTAGGTTTGAGAACTTTCTCGCCTGAGACTCTAAAGGAATTGGCAGATGAAGCGAAAGAATAGTGGTGGTAAACTATTATTCGTATCCTTGGTGATCATTTGTATATATTGTTTATATTTTTATCCTCAAAAGCAAATTACAAAAATATAAAACCATATAAAAACCCTAAAAAATTGAAAAATTCAGAAAAATCCAAAAATATTTTTACTTTATTTTTCAAAGGCATGTCTTTTGGTACGATAATATTTAGGGCCTTATAAATGTTCATTAAGATCGACACGGCGCCATAAATAGAGTTCGTACAAAATTTGTAAATATTTCATAAAACATGCCCATTGGCTTGTAGTTATTTCTGACCGCAACCCGCTTTTCATATTAAAGTCAAGTATTTCTTATGAAAGCTTTAGCTCACAAAAGGAATTAATTTTCTCGGGCATGGTTTACTATATAACCACGTAAGGGATTGTGTTTACGTTATAACACAATCTAACACGAATATATGTACGCATCAGTGCATTTATTTGTTAAAACAAAACAAATCTTGTTTTTATGAAGTTATCATCTCTACAACCATAGAAATCTACAATTGGTATCTACATACTCGACGATGTGACTACTCAAACGACGACTACAACTCTTTTGATAGAACACGGGTCAACAATTGATGTGGAGCAATTGTCAAGCATTCAGAATCTTCGATGCCGAAAGTGCCAAGTTCGCTAATTGGTGTCAAGACAACAATACCAATCGTACATGTGGTGTCAAGAGATGACTTCAGACGTGACGAGGCGACCAACATTTGCCGACAAGAACCATTTGGTCTTATCATATGATGTTCTCATCAGTCAGGTCTAATCTTGTCAATTTATTCTAATATGGTGAATTGGTGATCATGTTACTAATCGATATCATACCTCAACATTTGGTATCATGAAGATAAAATGGACTTGCATTTTTCTTCCCAAAACTTTCTTAAAATATTATTAAGTCAATTGATATTAAAAACATCGATTGGGTTAGTATTTTTAATATGGGGGGGAAATGTGATTTAATATGGGAAATGATTAATCAAAATAGGTTTGACTTAACGTGATAACTCATCTCGACATGTGCGAAATGTTTCGAATATCGTGGCATATGTTAAGGGGGAGCAAAATGGATTTGCTATATCAAAATAGATTTCATGGTGATTTATACTTATCCTCAACCCATTTATTTCACGATGATAAAGATAGTGGTGACATAAGGATGGTAGGATAGGTTAAGTCCAACTGTTCTTCTAGAACTAGAGGAATCTTCCCAAGGACATTCCATAGCTAGAAATAGTAGTCCTTAGGAAAGATGGAGAAAGACTGTGAACGTATCTGAATGCCGACCAAGTACTTAAGTTAGCACTGGAACAATCACAACAAGTTGCTAGTTATGACGTATTGGTAAGCATTGAAGGGGTTGAAGAATGAAAAAGAATTGTAAAGATAAAGGGTGTAAAGAAAGAAGCCCTCCTTACAACCTTAGGCAGAAACCGGGTCAATACATATGCTATTGAGATCATTTTAATGATGCTCGATATTGAAGATAGACATCATGGACCTAGTGATGAAATGCACAACCCATCCCAGCTAACTCAGATATCTCTCAAAAGATTTTTGTTTTAATCACACGGAGACAACGAATTATCTATTGATTTATTCACTCCGAATAAATTGGTATTGAAATGGTGGCACTCTTCTCCAGCCTCCGAAACTAAAATCCAAAATGCACGATCGAGTCTAGAGCCATTTGAGATCATCAATAATATCATTAGGACACATTACCATATTTACTTGCTTCTTCACACACTATGAAAAGTAAGAAAGATATTAAGAGTCCTACGCAAAATCTTCATGATCTTGCCTGAACATCTGAGTAATACGCAAGTATTTACAATGAAGATGCAAAATCATTCTTGAGCGAACATTAAAAAGCTCATGGTAGGTGACTTGTGCGATTCTGTACGAATCAAAACTTGTGATAACTGGAAAGCAATAGTGGTTTAATTATTAACTGAATTCAAACACATTCCAGACCTCTATGCAATATCTTAGTGATCTTGCCAGAACATTCATAGTAATACTTTTTAGTATTTACAGTGACGAATGGAAATCCTTCTAGTGTTAACGTCCAATAGCACTTGGTAGGTAACTTGCAAGATTCAATTTGAATCAAGCTCGTGACAACTGGAAAGCAACTATGGTGCGATTCTTTAATGAATCAAACTTGTTCCAGGAATCGGAATTGACGGATTCAATCATGCGGATAACTTTATCCAAATGATTCACTCTTTACGTTTGCAGTCAGCTTTGGACGATCGAGTAAAGAGAACGGGTTTACCCGCAAAATCTTGTCAAGGAGATTTTTAATTAAATCTACCTGTCACAAGTACGATATTTAATATCGTCCAACGGTCTTCACCAGCTGGAGGTAATATGCTACCTAATTAGAATGAAATGTTCAAAGGCATTTTGTTCGTGTCTACTTATGTTACTACATTTGAAGCCGGTGGCGTTGCGGTGTCCGAGAAGAAGTTGTCCCCGCATGCTTATACTTTATGCACTTAATACTTCATCTAATTCAAGAAAGCCTAAAAGTCAAGTCTTCCGCTGTATCAAACTCTGAAGCTTTCAAGAATTACAAAGGTATAATTATGTGGGACGTGAAGTCACGAAGAGGCGAAGATCACAAGTGATGGATGCACAAGATCAAGGCAAGAGATTAATGCTCAAGATTGATATCTAAGATCACATCAACATGTTCACCAGAAAAGAAAAAGAAAGAAAGACGAAGACTACAAGCTCAATAGAAGCATAGTATGCTAGGTTTATTTTATTATTGTAACTCGGGTAACGCCCTTGTTTGGAGTGACCTCCCTTAGGGAGATTGTTGGAAATACGTTTTACGTATTAGAAAGGATCGGTCACTCCAACAATAGTCTAAGTAGTAGCTCGTAGTTTAGTTAAATTAAGTTAAGTAAATAAGTCCATGCCTAGCCCATGGAATGTATGAGGCCGGTGGCCCATTGTGTAAGCCCAAGCCCATCACAAGGCTTGGGTATATAAACCCTCTCCTTAGTTGGAGAGGGTGTGGTTTTCTCATACTTTACACATATTAAAAGGTGTAAACTTTATTCTCTCTCAAGTGTGTGTGAAATCTACCGTCTTTCTATCTCTTTCTCTCTCTAGATTAAGCATAGATTTACAATATCTTACATCTCTGATACCAATTGTGAAAACTATAGGGGGGTTGAATTGTTTCCCTAATTAAGTAACTAATTAAAATTATGTTTTTCATTAAAATTGACTATTACTTGAAAACTAATTTCATAATAGTTCGGCTAATTTCCAATACTTCAAACATTTGCTATATCTAGTGATTCTGGAAATGCAATGCATGAAAATAAAGATGAATAAGTAAAGAGTAAGGAAAGAAGCAACCTAAGGAAAGACACCAGGATTTATAGTGGTTCGGCAACGAAGCTCTCTTTTCGTTCCTACTCTACTCCTCGAGTACACCTTACTCGAGATTTCCACTCACAAGCTCCCTTCTTGGCGGAGAAAACCTTACAACGTCGCTTACAATATTTTTCGACACTAAACTAAATGTCGAGACCTAATCTTAGCTAGGACCAATATACGTCGCCCAACTTCTTTTCCGATACGAGGCTAGATGTTGAGTCCTAATCCATAGCTAGAACCAATCTTCGTCGCCCATCTTCTTTTTTGACACAAGGCTAGATGTCGAGTCCTAATCCAAAGCTAGAACCAATCTTCACACACACATCACTTTCTAGTTTAGTGAGTACTCACAATACTTATACTCACAATTACATCACTTTGTATTTTTGGATAAAGGGGACTCCACCCTGGTAAAATATATTAATTCCCAAAAAGCCAATCCGTACAATGGAATGTGACTAAATGTCACATTAACCTCAAGCCGTAGCTTGAACAACCACTAAATCATATGACATGCCATATCACACCAACACCTAGAATACATACCCTATTACACCAATAGGAAAGAACCAGCTAATGGCATACACGCCAATAAAAATAAAGACACACTTTGTAGTTTAGTGAGAAATTACACAAAAGACACACTACAACACAAGACATATCCATGTATACACATATTTCTTCGATCTACACAAGACTAATCCAAGTATACACATATACCTTGGATCTACACAAGACAAATCCAAGTATACACAAATACATTGTATCTACACAAGACTCATATGAACAATATGAGGAACATGACTAGATCTAAGAAAGGATGATCTTCATCAAGGCTTCATCTTTTATCACATCACAAATGTGTGAGTCATCTTCTCTTTGGACAAGTAAAAAAGGGAATCAAGCGGATAATTATAAGTAAACATACTTAACAAATTAAGTGATCATTTACTAATGATTAGAATTATAGAAAAAAGATAAGAAGCAGAATGCTGTCCAAAAAGGTTCTTAGAAAATGGAATTATGATCCACTATTCATAGGAGACACATTATAATGGCTCTCTGAACGCGGCTCATTAAATGGGTTGGTGGCTCAATATAGATATTGAGTTGTACGCACCTATATTGAGTCGCGGGCTCGAAAGTCCGCTCCCTTTTGTCTTCTAGTGGGGAAATGCCATTTAGTGAAGTTTATACCTTGAGAGTATATTCTTAGGTCATTTTGAATATGCCAAATTCAAATTTTCATTTTCTATTTTAATAAAACACTTTCTTAAAAATAAAGTTTATTAAAATATTTGTCACATTTGTATAAATGTGAGTTTTAAGGTTAATCACTTTCTATGATCACTAAACATGTATAAGATATGTTTGTGTAAGACTTACATGATTATTACCTTGATGATAGTGTTTGTTGAATAATTCGTCTTTCGATTATCTTTGACGATAAATGTTTTTACATTTTATTGTGATCAAAACTAAGAAAGATTAGTTACTACAAATAATGTTTTTAGGATCGGTTTCATTAAGCAAGAAATAAGCAAAAAGCAAATGCCCTAATAAAACAAAATAGTCGAATTAGGGCATTACCATACTAGAATAAATGAAATTTTGCAAAAAGACTTGTTTGAAACTAAGACATAGAAACTTGAAACTTTACAAAAAGATTAAAGGAATAAGCTAAAAACTTGAATAAGCACAAAATTTAAAAATAAGCGTTGTCTTTTTTTGGTAAAGGGTTTTACCCCAGCAATTATATTAACCAAAAAGAAGTTAAGTACAAATGGAATGTGGCTGAAATGCCACATTAACCTCAAGCAACAAGCTTGATAAACTAGTGCTTATGACATGCCATAAACACACAACTCCTAACAAATTAAAAACATCACAAAAACCCCACATTAAGTGAACCACAAAAGAGGAATAACCATCAGGAGGAAATCTTGAAATAAAGCAAACATCCCGCCACTCCAACAACAACACACAGAAAGCAAAGAATCCAAATGAGGTCGCCTCCTTAATAAACATTTTCGAGAAAAAACCTGTGGGAAAAACCTCAAAAAAGGAAAAAAGAGTATGAACCTCACGTGGAATTACCATGATGATTAAAGCATACACTAGGCAGCTCCTACCGATCCAAAAGAGAACGAGATCGGTTTGACATCTTCTTAAACTTGAACGTAACGAGCTTCAATCGGATAGTGTCATAAATTATTTGAACAAGCTGGTCAACCCTCAATGAAGTCTTCTTAAATAATCTAGCATTCCATTCCATCCAAATGTAGCAAGAACTAGCAGCCACCATAATCCGAGCAATAATACTATAGACACTTCGACCCTTAGAGATAGGAGTAAGGAACGATAATATCAGCTAATTCAGTCGGGAGAGTCTCTATTCTAGCCATAGAATGAACTTTACACTAGACCTGCAACGAAAAATTACATTCAAAGAACAAGTGTGAGTGAGAGTCCTGACCCGTACTACACAAGGGGCATATTAGTAGGTTTAAGTCAACATTAAGGCCGACATCCCATTGCCGCAGCCTATCTTGCGTCTTTAACTTATGATTTATAACAAGCCAAAAGTGAAAAACATGTCGTGGAATAAAATGTGCAAACTAAACAATATAGTACCAAAACCTCATTAGCATTTGCACGAATAGTAGCCAAATACTAGCCCCCGAGAAGCGTTGTAATACTCCTTTTCTATCACGCCACATCATAACATCATCTTTATCAGCATGTAACTCCGGAAGAGGAATAGAAACAACATGCAAAAACCGATCAGCCCAATCAGCCGGCCATTTCCAAGCACCATCAGAAATAAGGTCATTAACCAAATCCGTAAGAGAAAACCCCGAGTGGACAATATTAGGCACAGTAAGCACATCACTAAGAGGGCGGATATCCGCCCACCTATCAAACCACATAGAAGTAGACTTACCATTTAAGATCTTGTGCCAAATAAACAACCTAACACAGGACGAATTTGAAGCAGTTTCCTCCATCCCCTACTCATATCCCCAAGACATGGAACATCCTAGAAACTTTGATCACTAAGCTTATATGAATGAACCCACTTCACCCATAACGATTCCTTATGAGTTAATAGACTCCAAATATGCGTCGACATAAGGGTAGTATTAAAATCATCAAGCAGATAAATACCCAAACCCCCTTCATGTTGAGGCAAACACCCATCAACCCAAGCAACTTTTTCCTTGCCCTTTTTCATCTCACCTTGACACCAAAGAAACCCACGAAGGAGCTACTCCAAATCAAGAATTACCCGGGCAGGCAAAATAAAAATAGAAGCTCAATATATATACATGGATGATAATACCGATCTAATAAGTTGGATTCTTCCCGCCAACGATAGATATTTATTACGCCAGTCATTAACACGCCCCTCAAGCTTCTCCACAAGCACCTTATAATCCTGATAAAGCAATCTGGAAGAAATAAGAGGGACACCAAGATAACGAACAGGTAACATACCTTCAGCAAAAGGCAGCATGTTAAGAATGCTAGTCTTCACCTAAATCGGGACATTACAGAAAAAGAAGTTCTCTTCGGAATACTAGGCACAAGACCCGAAGAATTATTGAACTCATCCAACGCATCCATAATAAGACGAACAAAATCAAGATGACCAAGAGAAAATAAGAAAAGATCATCTACAAAACAAAGATTAACAATAAGATTCTTCTCACAAAGGTGATGGTACTGAAAGTCATCCATAGACCGCACTCGTTTCTACAAAATAAGCGTCAGAACTTCCATCACTGGAGTAAATAAATAAGGGGATAGCGGATCCCCTTGCCTCAACCCTCTCTTTCCCTTGAACCATCCAAATAGCTCCCCATTGATACAGATAAAATAAGAAGTGGTGGTAACACACATTATGATCCACTCAACCATAGTATAATGAAAACCAAAACCAACAAGAATGGACCTAAGGAAACCCTAATTCACAGTGTCATACGCTTTCTGGATATCCACCTTAAAAGACACCCGAGGGGGACCAGAAGACCTATGGTACCCACGCATAAGCTCCTGATTAAGCAGGATATTATCCGAAATCCTCCTGCCAGGAACAAACATAGATTGGTTATACATACCAAATCCCCCAAATCCTCCTTAATGCGATTAGCAATCATCTTACTAATGCATTTAAATCCTCCTGCCAAGAACAAACACAGTATGGCTTCTTGGAATATTAGGGGTTTGAATCACGCCCCTAAACAAAAGGAGGTTCGTCAAATTGTTAGTGAAAATAATCTAAGTGTTTGTGATATATTAGAATCTCATGTTGATGCTTCGGCAGTTTATGATATTTGTAAGAAGGTTTGTCGTAGGTGGAAATGGATTTTGAATGGAAGTATCTGTCCTAAAGGTTCCCGTATTATATTAGGATGGAATGATGATGTAGTTGATGTTATGCTTATGGCTTAAACGAACCAAGTCATACATATCCAAGCGAAGACAAGATTAGATAATAAAACCTTATTTTGTTCTTTTGTTTATGCAGCTAACTATTATATTGACAGGCGAGAGCTTTGGGATAATCTTGTTGGGCATTCAGGTCTTATGTGTAATCATCCGTGGGTTTTATTGGGTGATTTTAATTCGGCTCTTAATCTTGAGGATCATTCGATGGGTGGTTATCAACCTACTGCTGCCAGGCGTGATTTTAAGGATTGTGTGAATGCTATGGAAGTTGAGGATGTCAATGCTACGGGCTTGCCCTTTACATGGACAGAGAAACCTAAAGGAGATGTTGGAACTCTTATGAAGATTGATCGAATCATGAGTAATCTCAAGTTTTGTGATCTTTTCCCAGGTTCGTTTACTATATTTCAACCTTATCAAATATCTGACCATGCGCCTTGTGTTCTTCGCATTCCTGTTGTTAGAAAACCGCGCCCAAAGCCTTTTAAATTTTCGAATTTTTTGGTGTATAAGGAAGGTTTTCGGGATGTTGTTGCTAGTGGGTGGTTACTTAATGTGGAGGGGTGTCATATGTATCATGTGGTTAAACGTCTTAAGAACTTGAAGTCACCTCTTCGTAAGTTGTTAATTGCTCAGGGTAATATTCATAAACGAGTTACTACTCTTAGAAAAGATCTTGATGAGTCCCAAATAGCTATTGATCGAGATCCTCATAATTCTGAGCTTCGGGATATTCATGCTCACTTTTTGCTTGCATTTAAGGAAGCTTCCCTGGATGAGGAGTGTTTTCTAAAACAAAAAGCAAAGATTGAATGGCTTGAAGCTGGTGATTCTAATTCAGCTTATTTCCATAAAGTTGTAAAAAGTAGATGTGTACGTAACCGTATTGAAATGATTCTCGATAACTCTAATGTTATTCATGAAGGTAATGAAGTTGCAGGGGCTTTTGTAAAACACTATGAAAATTTTCTTGGTGTTCAGGGTATCACGACTCCCATTGATCCTTTGTTATTTTCGAATACATTTGATGTTCAGAAAGCAGAATTTATGGTTCGAAGTATTTCGGATTTGGAGGTTAAGGATTCTATGTTTTCTATGGGAGAGGATAAAGCTCATGGTCTGGATGGGTATACTATTGTATTCTTTAAGAAAGCATAGGATGTGGTGGGATCAGATGTGATTACTGTTGTTCGGCAATTATTTTCAACAGGTAAGATTCTTAAAGAAATTAATCATACCATTATTGCTCTTGTACCTAAAGTCTCTACTCCAGCAAAGATAAATGATATAGACCGATATCTTGTTGCAATGTGTTGTTTAAATGTATTAGCAAGATTATTTCTAATCGGATTAAGGGGCATCTGGATGATATTATTAGCATTAATCAATCTGCGTTTGTTCCGGGTCGTCGTATTTCAGATAATATTTTGCTTACTCAAGAGTTGATGCGTAACTATCATAGAAATAATGGTCCCCCAAGGTGTGTATTTAAGGTGGATATCCAAAAAGCGTATGATACTGTTGATTGGGATTTTCTCCGATCTGTTCTTGTGGGTTTTGAGTTCCATGAAAAAATGGTGCATTGGATTATGATGTGTGTATCTGCTGCCTCCTTTTCTGTTTGTATTAATGGAGATCTTCATGGCTGGTTTCAAGGGAAGCGTGGGTTAAGACAAGGAGATCCTTTGTCTCCTTATCTCTTTACAATGGTTATGGAAGTTCTCACATTAATTCTTAAGAAGAAAGTTGTTGAGAGTGATTCGTTTCAATATCACCACTTGTGTGACAAACAGGAAATTATTAACTTATGCTTTGTTGATGATCTTTTCTTGTTTACTATAGGTAATCAATCCTCGGTTAATGTTATTATGCAGGGTTTGGTTGATTTTCAGCATGTTTTTGGGCTTGTTCCGAGTATACAGAAGAGTACTGCTATTTTCTGTAATGTTCCTAATGCTATTAAGTCTCCTATTTTCAGTACTTTACCATTTGCAGAAGGTACCCTTCCTGTGAAGTACCTGGGTGTTCCTCTTATTTCATCTGGGCTTAGATATAGGGATTGCAAGGTCCTTATTGAAAAAGTTGAAGCTCGTATTATTGACTGGCAGAATAAATCTCTATCAATTGCAGGTCGTCTTCAGCTTATTAGGTCTGTTCTTTCATCTATGCATATATATTGGGCTTCTGTTTTTATCCTCCCAATGAGGATTATATATGAGTTAGAAAAACTTATGCGACGATTCTTATGATGCTATGATGGGATGACAAGGGTTAAGGCTATGGTTGCTTGGGATGTGGTTTGTGAACCTCAACTTGAGGGTGGGCTTGGTATTCGAAGTCTTGAGGATTTTAATATTTCCCTTATGGTTACGCATGTTTGGAGTATTTTAATGTCTAAAAATTCTCTTTGGGTGTAATGGATTCAATCTTATAAGCTCAAAGGGAGGAGTTTCTAGGACGTGCCATGTCTTGGGAATATGAGTTGGTGTTGGTGGAAATTGTTGTAGATTCGGCCCGCTATTCGGGCCTTTATATGGAGTAAGGTTAATAATGGTGCTACAACGTCTGCATGGTTTGATAAATGGCATGATATATGCCCGTTATAGAATTTCATTACCCCTAGAGAAATCCATCGCGCTGGTTTTAATTTGTATACTAAGGTTAGTGATCTTATTCTTGATGGTATTTGGTGTTGGCCTGATGACTGGTCAATCAAATTTCCGCATCTGGTTAACATCCCTATCCATAGGTTTAATTCAAATAATGATGTTTTGTTATGGCGTGATAATGTGGGGAATATGGGGAATTTCTCGGTTACGGGTGTTTGGAACTCTACTCGTGTAAGAGCTGCTGAGGTGGATTGGTATGATATTGTTTGGTTTCCTCAATGTATCCCAAGGTTTGCGTTTCACATGTGGTTAGTTGTTAATCAGAAGCTGAAAACGCAAGATCGTCTTCGTCAGTGGGATGGTGGTCCGAATGTTGATTTAGACCTCCTTGTTTGCCCTATGTGTAGTATGGTTCGTGACTCACATTCTCATTTATTTTTTGAGTGTCCTATTTCTACACAGGTTTGGTCTCTTGTTCGTGATATGGCTGGTGTGGAGGGTGTTTCGCATCATCTTGGTGATGTTTCTAATCATCTTATTGCGTTATCTCGAAGAAAGACTGTTACTAGTATTATTGCGCGCTTGCTTGTTGGAGCTACGTCTTATTAATTATGGCGTGAGAGAAATGCTAGATTGTTTTACAAACAGACCTCTACGGAGCCTCAAATTGCTGATGTTATTCTATCTATGGTGCGACTGAAGCTTGTTACGTTTAAATTCAGGAAGGTTACTCCTTATTTGCGTAATTTACTTGATAAATGGAAGATCCCCAGTATTTGTTTGAATCATGGAGGGAGCTCCAGGTAAGGGTTGTACTCTTTTTTCCTTCTCCAAGGTTTTTCCCTTTGCGTTTTTCTTGGGAAGGTTTTTTTAAGGAGGCAACCTTATTTGGGTCGCCTGCTTTCTCTATGTTGCTGCTGGAGAGCTATAAGAGCTGATGTTACTTACTGTAAAGTTCCTTAGATCAGTGTAGTTTTATTTTTGGTTGTGTGGTTATGGCATGTCATACACACTTGGTTACAAGCTATTAGCTTGCGATTAATGTGGTACTTCAGCCACATTCCTTGTACTTAAACGCTTTTTGGTGTAATATATTTACCGGGGACAATGTCACTTTTACCTAAAAAAAACATTACAATAAGAAATAGGCCGGTAATCAGTGATTCTCGCTGGAGTAGACACCTTAGGAATAAGGGCAGTGATAGTATGCTTGATTTCCCTAAGAAGCTTACCATTGGTGAAAAACTCCCAAATCGCACAAGTAACATCACCTCCAACAATGTCCCATAATTTTTTTGAAAAAAGCAGACGTAAAACCAACAGGCCTAGGGGCCTTATCATCCGCCATAGAAAATAAAGCACCTTTAATTTCATCATCAGAAACCTCTCTAACCATAAACAATGCTTTCTGATCATCGAGAACCCTAGTGAAAAGATCAAGACCATCAAGTGGATTGGCCACATCTTCAAACCTAGGAACTCCTCATAGTGAGAAACAAAATCGCATGCAATATGACTCCCCTCATGACAAACATCCAGCTAATCTCTAATCATATCAATCCGATTACACGAACACTTAGTCTTCACAATGCGGTGAAAGTACGCAGTATTAACTTCACCCGCATCAAGCCACTCAATTTTAGATTTCTGCCTTAGAAATCTCTCTTCATCAAGAGTAGCTTCCTTAAAATCAAGTAAGTAATGCGCATGTTCTTCCCTCAGCTCAACACGTGAAGGACTTCGATCAACAGCCTTTTGAGCCTCATCAAGCTTAATACGCAACCTATTCACTCTCTCATGTAGGTTTCCATGCTCATAAAGAAGTTTACGCAGAGGGGACTTCAACCCCTTAAGTCGTTTTACAACTCTAAACATAGAACACCCCTAAACATTAACCATCAACCCGTTAGAAACAATCGTTTGAAAACCCTCCTTGTAGACCAGAAAGTTCAAGAAATTAAACAGCTTAGACCTCAAACTACTAACTTTAGGAATATGCAAGACACACGGAGCATGATCAAAAACCCTGTATGTTTGAAATATAGCAAATGAACTTGGGAATTCATCCATAAACGGGATATTACTCATAATCCTATCAATCTTCTTTAAAATACCATCACTACCCTTAGGCTTTTGATTCCAAGTGAAATGAAGACCAGTAGCATTAACATCGGACACCTCCACATTTTGAACACGTTCCTTGAACTCTCGCATGGCAATTATAGGCTCATACCCCCCACACGAATAATCTTCCAAATTCAGAGTCGCGTTGAAATCCCCAAGCAGAATCCATGTTTTATCACGCATAAAATACGCATGCGTAACCAAGTTATCCCAAAGAGGACGTCGATCAACATAGCAATTATGAGCATACCCATTTGGTTCCTATGATGGTCGAACTTCTAGGTGGAGGAACAAGTTCCCAAACGTCATTAGCAATAAATTGATTCAATTCTTCTTACATGGAGATGACCCAACTCTCATCCATCAAAGCTTCTTTAACATTCTTTGATTCAATCAAGGAGACAAAACAAAAGAACTTACTTTGATTTTGGACTTGAGATCTTAGGATCCTTTGATTTAATTCGCCTATGACGTTGTCGATAGCATGATCCTTTGACTCCTTAATGTTTACTCCCTTTTCAACATTAAGGTCTTCAACTCCTATGTTTCTAACATCTTTGGCATTAACTATGTCTATTTCATCCAAGTCATCATCTACCAAAGGTGGTGTCTTAGATGAAGGAGGGGTTTCATCTTATGTCACGTTAAGTGATTCTTCAATTACACCCGAGGTTCTATTGAGGACTATGTATGCTTTGCTTGTTTGAGAATAACCTAAAAAGATACCTTCGTAAGACTTTGGGTCGAACTTAGTAAGGTAATCTTTGGTGTTGAGAATGAAGCACTTTCTTCCAAACACCCAAAATTATTCCAATGAGGGCTTCTTACCTTTAAGAATCTCATAGGGGGTCATTCCTTGGAAAGGTCGAATAAGAATTCGGTTGAGAATATAGGTCGATGTGTCCACGGCATTGCACCAAATATTTTGAGGCAAAGATTGCTCATTTAACATCGTCCTACTCATCTCTTGGATGGTCCTATTCTTCCTTTCAACTACCCCATTTGATTGTGGAGTGCGAGGAGCCGAGAAGTTATGGGTAATACCATGAGCTTCACAAAAGGCACTGAATTTCACTTTATTATCAAATTCCCTACCATGATCCGTCCTAATAGAGACAATTGAACATCCTAGTTGATTTTGAATTCTTCGACTAAAGGTTTCGAAATGATCTAAAGCTTCATTCTTAGACGCCAAAAATCTAGTCCGAGTGAATCTAGAATAGTCATCAACTATAACTAGGGTATAAAGGTTACCTCCATAACTCCGTATGGTGGAAGGTCCAAAGAGATCCATATTAGGAGCTCTAAGTATCGAGAGGTCGAAACCAAATTCTTGGCTTTTTGACTTGAGTGAACTTGCTTCCTAATTTTACAAGCATCACAAAAGTGAATATCAAACTTCATCTTGGGGAGATGTCTTACCAACTCCTTAGAGACTAATGATTGAATTAAACGCATATTAGCGTGACCTAATCTCCTATGCCAAAGAGTAGAACTATCATCTAAAGTCGCTAGACATAAGTTGTCCTTTGACTTCCTATTGACCTTCGTGACATAAAGACCATGCTTTCTAACACCTTTTCCAATGACCTTTCAATCTTTTACGATTTCACTGTCATATTCCGAAAAGATGACCAGACACTTATTGTCACAAATTTGACCTATACTTAGAAGGTTAAAACCTAAGTTATCTACATGCTCTACGTTTTCTATTGTCATAGAGTCAAGAGAGACCGTACCTTTGCCAATGATATTACCACGTCGATTACTTGCAAATGTAAAGTTACCTCCATCATATGCGTTGTAGTGTGAGAACAAACATTGATTACCCATCATGTGTTTAGAACAGCCACTATCCTTAATCCACTCGTCGGGCTCTAAATCGATTCCAAGCATATCTAGGTAACAATACACAAGATCAAACATTTGGTCCCCAATATCTCATGGGTCCAAAGTTGTTAGTTCCAAATATCCCTTGCATTTGGTTGGGATGCATGAATGGAGGAGACATTCCCCATGGGAAACAATATTGTTGTTGAAAGTTGTTCCAATTCATATGGCCATTTTGTTGTCCATAGTTTCTCCTAGGTGTCTTTGATCTTGATCTAGAATTATTGTTATTCCTTCTAGGTGTTGGAGTTTTACTTCTAGGTCGTGGCTTAGCTTGATTGTCCCTTTTTGGTGTAGGTGTTCTACTTCTAGGTTTTGACTCATTTCGTACTCTTGGAGGAGTAGATGTTTGTCTAGATAAGTTTCTAGTTCCCATTAGAGGTTTACTCAAGGGCTTGTAGAATTTATCTAGAGTAGGCTTTTCAAGAATAGGTACTTTGACCTTGTTAATAAGAATATGTTTTGGCCTTTCACCTAAAATAGACTTTTCAGAAAGTTCAGGATTTTCACAAAAATCATTTTCTCTCCGCGGTTCTTTAGCTCTACCCGCGGTTCCATAGTCATAAGGAACCGCGCCATATACTGGTGAACTGCGTACGGGGGTGAGTTTTTCTAAAAACCTAACTTGTTTTGGTTCACTAGTTGATACTTCATTAGTGTTATATCCCAACCCAATTCTTTCCTTAGAATGAATTTGTTTGTTCAACATATCATCAAGAGCACTAGTACCTTTCATGAACTTTTCTAGTTTAATGGAGGTACTCTTGAGATCTTCATTCTCTTGTCTAAGGTTTTCACATTTTAAACAACCTAAATCTACTTCTTTGTTTTTCTCAAGCTTAGCTAATTTCTCTCTTAGCTCACTAATCTTATTTTCAAGCTTAGTTCTAGTTGATTTTAGCACTTTGTTCTTTTCAATGAATTTAAGGCTAAGCTTATGTAAGTTCTTGTATTGGCTTTCTAATTCACTATCATCTTGAGAAGAACTATTATTGCTATAATAATCGGTTTTGGAGTGTACCTCTTTATAAGTGTGAGCCATAATACATTTCTCATCTTTGGGGTTGTCATCAACATCTTCACCGCTATCGCTCCATGAACCTCCAACGAAGGCCGTGTGGTTCTTATCCGTGAAGGCTTAGGACAATCACCGATGAAATGATTCGGATCACCACATCTAAAGCATTTCCTATCACCTTTATCATCTTTGGCAAATCGGTTTTTGGAGAAGGTTTCTTGTCGTTGTTTGGTTGCCTCACGTGTTGACCTCGTCTCTTGAAGAACTTCTTAAAGTCTCTAACCGCCATGGCATATTCCTCATCATCACTATCCGAGGAGCTTTCATGGTCAATTTGCGCCTTCTTGGCCTTAAGTGCAAGAGACTTTCTTTCACTCTTGGTTTTCACCATTTCTGAGTCCTTCAAAATTATCATCTCATGAACTTTCAAGTTACCAATAAGTTCATCGAGTGATAACTTGGCGAGATCCTTTGATTCTTCAATCGCCGTGACTTTAGCTCTCCATTTTGGATGCAACGCCCTAAGAAACTTCCTAACATTGTTCTTGCTAGAAAGACCTTCATCAAGTGCTTTTAGACTAGTAATAATAGTGTTAAATCTAGCAAATGCACTATCAATAGTTGTATCTTCTAAGATGACAAATTGTTCATATTGTTGAACAAGAAGATCGATTTTACTTTCTTTGACTTGGCTATTACCTTGGTGGGTGATGAGACCACAATTATACATGGTCTCATCGTCCAAAACGAGCTTAAAACGGTTAAAATATCATTAAAAGTGCCAAATATATGCTTATGTTTGTTCAATGTGTATTTTAGGTACGGATATCGAGAAAAATGACAAAAGATCACAAGAATCAATCAAAAACGAACACGGGAAACGAAGCCGCACAATGAACCAGAACCAAGTGTTGAATTTCCAAGAAAAAGTCCTTGAAGAATTGAAGATGTACAAGAAAGGTCCTTCATCATTGAAGAAATGACATTTTATACCCTTGTATAATTCATAATTACAAGCTTGGTCCCTAAAGTTTGTCAAAATTACAAAAAGGTCCCCTCAACTTTAAAGAATTGGCAAGATTGGTCCCTACAAAATGAAGAATTGTCACTTTTGGTCCTCCTCAAAGTCAAACATACAAGAAAAGACCTTCAAATTTCAAGACATGTCATGAATGGCCCTTCAAATATCAAGAAAGAACAAAACATACCCTTGATTCTACTTTGGGAAAGTTTTTGTGGCAAAAGTGTGAAAAGGAAAACTATATTAACAAAGGGAAATGAGTTTATGCCCTGTCAAACGTATATGCACACAAGATGTAAATTAAGGGACTAAAGCTGGCAGACGCACAAACTAACATAGACCGCTCAGCTCTTGACACCTCACCCACTCCACCACTCACACCACTCCACCTCAACAAAGCCTCCACGTCTACTTTCCACCATTCCCAAACTTTTTATTTATTAAATCAATAAATTTTAATAAATAAAAAAATGGCGGTTAACAAAAACTTAAACCCAAAACTGGATTAAACACCCAGTTCATCACCTAAGAACCCTAATCCCGTGATTCTTAATTCCCCAAAATTAAGGGTTGTCGATTTCCAGATCTTTGATTATCGACCTTTTGAATACAACCCCACCAACAAATTTGGTCCCCCCCCCTAGCTACATGGCAAACCCACACCTCCCCTGACCCATAAACAGCTTGCAAACAAAAGATGGATAGCATCTAAGGGACATAGGAGTTTTTCTTGTCTCCCAAACAAACATCAACGACCAAGATCACAAAAGACCAACTGGCACCATCACATGCATTAGTTTTGACTCAATTCAAATGGAGCATATCCGAATCTTCAAAGCATATACCCAAGGGGTCTTTGAGGAAATTCGTTACATTAGGGTTTCTATCTTCTTATTGATACTAGAATGATTGTAGCCATTATATAAGGCATATTAGGGTTTTACATTTAGTTGTTCTTGTTTTCTCCTTTTTCACAGCCTTGTAAAACCAGTTTTTTTATGAATGAAAAAGTGGTAAAGAGTTTTTTGATGAGAAACAAGTCCCAATCTACTTACATTTGTTGAAAGTTCTCTTTATTTTGGTGTTTATTATTCGGGTTCTAAAAGTTTTGTTTTGACTGAAATTTACCAAGTTCCTAGATCATTTCTTGTTTATGTTCCAAGTAGTTATTCTGATCATATGAGCCGGATATCCTTGTTGAATATCAAACTCAAGTGAGGAGTAAACTGGTTGTTGATTGGTTTTATGTTCAGAAAATCTTAAGAAAGAAAAAGATATAAATCTGCTTGTGTCACTTACCACTCAATCCCTGTTTTTCTTTACTTTTGATCTTAGCATGTTGTTGTTGTGGAAGCTTGTAATTGTTCAAGCTATCACAAAAGCTCAAACAAACGGGGGTATGGATGTGTATCCCTGAGGTTTGCAAAATTTTCCCTTTTTTTTATTTTTTATTTGTCCAGGATTGATGTTGAATGGTTCATGTTAGCCTGCTGATTGATTGTTAAGTTTATGTTGGATGATGTTATTTTTATGATTTGAGGTCTGATTTTAGATTGTTTGATATGAGTAATTTTACTCATATCATTTATATCATTTAACAATCAATAAATGCATAAATTGTATGAAAATGGCCATGTATATGCATGTTTTGTTTGTTTCGTGTGTGTAGGTACCAAGTTCACGGATCCCGGCAAAATCGGCACGAGTTTGAAGAAAAGATCAACAAAGCCAAATTCAAGCTCGATTTTAGTGGATTTAATCTTTATGAAGACATTTGGGCCTTTGTAGGTCCCACATTGGGTTAATGGGCTTGAAGGCCCATTTATGGGTTATTAAGTTCATTTTACTTACAAAGCCCATGTATAAGCCCATTTATTAAAGTGACTGATGGAAGTGTTACAAAGTTTGGGTCAAAGGCCCAATAACAAATAAAAATGAGATAAAATGAAGATTGTATACAAGTTTGGTCCAATTTCCATCCAAAAGCCCATCACAAATATAAAGGACGGTTGAAAGAAGTTTATATAAACTTTTGGGTCGACTTTTCAGTCAAAGAAGAAAAAATAAAACAAAAGAAAAGAAGACGAGAGATACAAGAAAAAATGGGGAAGAACAAACACAGTCACTTAAGAACCCTAATTTTTAGGGGGTGATGTAGGTTTTTCGTACACGTTTTAGGAAAAACGCGTATGAGTGGCAAGTATTAAGTTCTACGCTTTAGGAAAAACGTAAAACCGAATAAATGCGGGTTCGTTCTCGAAGGAGGTGTGTGTATTAATGTGCCAATTATATAAAATAACAATGTTTGGATTAGTGACGTTTTTGGTTTAGAAGAGAAAAAGTAAAGACGAGCTACGACTACGATTAAACTACGACGTTGACGTAAAACGCGAACGTAAATACGTAAAACGTGACAAAATTAAAAATTAAACCTAAAAATTAATTAAAATATTAAACTAAGTCTTAAATAATATAAATAAGAATAAAAATCCAACAAATATATTTTAAAACCTTTTATTAATTAAATATTCAATTTTTAATGCTAATTAAAGCCCAAAAATTAAATATAATTAACAAAATGCCCAAAATATTATTTTATTGAACTAATAAATCACTTATATCATTTAAAGACTAAAAAGTATTTTTCCTAAATTTTAAGAACTATTTTTCTATTTTTTAAATGCTAAAAACTATTTTTAAATTAAAATAGTTATAAAAAATAATGAAATAATGACAAAATTAATTTAACAATTTTAAAAATCTTAAATTACCCTAATGAATAGTAGAAAATTGAAAAAGTTTAAAAAATGTAAAAATTTGCACTAAAAGACAAAACAGATTTATAATTAAACCCTAATTATACTAAATTAATTATAAAAAATGATTAAAAAGGTGAACAGTAAATATTTTTTAAACTAAAAATCTTAAACTAATATTCTGAATCTAAGAAAAATTTTAAAACTAAAAAATATAACTTTTATGCACTAAAAGACAAAATCAGAAATAAATAAAAGTAATTAAAAATGCAATAAAAACTAAAAAATACTTAATGAACAGTAACTTAAAAAATAATTATGCTGAAAAATCAGAAATAAAATAAGAAAAATTATGCAAAAAGTTTGAAAGTCTAACTCCTAATTTTTACCACTAAAGACAAAAAAGAAAGAACTGATAGTGACACTTAGCTTGGTTCTGTCTTTTAGCTAAGCAGTGGGAACAGCAAAGCTATCAGTGGGAAAGGAGTTCCCACTGACAGTGAAAAAAACGGGTCTGGTGGTTATGGAGCTTAGGAAAGCTCTTGTTTCTTGGTTTCTCTTGGATACAAGGGCACCCCCACAACCAGTGGGGTTGTGGGGAGTCAGATAAACAGTAAAAACACAAGGTTCAATACAAATAAACCACAAAAATCCCCAAATTACAGTTACTGTATCACTAAAGAGTGCAATAGGCAATTTTGCTGATCTATTTGGTAACAAGATGACTTTTAAAGCTTGCAAACTTGCACACAAGTCTCCCAATTAGCATTCAATCAATCCTAATCCCTAGATGGACCTATAATCTAACATATCATGTAAAATGGTGGGCAGATTTAAGCTAAATCAAGCAGATTAAAGCACTTTCTGATTTTTGAGCTATGAAAATCAATTTTTAACATGCAAACTTTTTATATCCTTACCAAACTGAAAACCAAACACTACTACTACCTAAATACAACCCATTGAGTATGTTTAAGCTATTTTTAAACCAAATAAATTTAAATTACTAGATTTAATAAGCAGACCCAAACACCCCCTTATAATCAGTAAACACAAATTTAACAAGCAGATTGACTCAAATCAACCTTAAACCTATTGAAACTAAATCTAACAAGCATATAATCAACAATCAAGCATAAACCAACAATAAACACCAACAATAAAACAGATTCATACAAATTTCACAAATTTCACATAGAGTTTAAAAAAAACTTGAAATAGGGTTCAAGCCATAAACCTTGGCTGATGCCTTCTATTTTGAGTTGTTTTTTGCCCTTATGAACTAATGAAACGTGTAGAGGATCCCTGTTGAGTTTCAGCAACAGAACCAGGGATATTTATATCTTCAACAAGAGAAAAAAATGGATAGGCCTTCTTTGTGAACCTGCACAAACACCACAAACAGGAAACCCACTCCAAGTTTATTTAAGCTAAGCACCAAAAAGCTTGCCAGGCTTAATGGTGTTGGCTTAATCAAACAGTAAGGTTAGAAAAAGAAAAGACAAAAGATTTTGCTAAAATCTTTAAAAAATGATTTTGGAACCAATAAAATTTTGACAAAAAGTTACAAAAACCTGAAATCACTATCTTGAATCCACTATCACTTCATCAAGATTTTAATTTCACACTTTGAAAAACCTTTTTCAAGAATTTTAAAAAATACAAATTTTCTGAAAATCTATGATAAATGGAAATTCTTTGAAACCTTAAACTAAATTACCATTATGAGAATCATTAACCTACACAAACTAAACTATGGAACTCAGAAGTGTAATATTTAAAAAAGTTCATTTTCATTAATAATTTTTAAAAAATACAAATTCTGGAACAAAACTGAAAAGGGGTACATGCCACCCCTTTTATACTACTGCTAGGAAGATACTAGAACTAATAAAGTAAAGAAAACCCTAGCTACTGTTTTTCCTCATTTGCCCTTGGTCAAATCTTGAAAAGTTGGTCTTCCTTTGATCATGTGATGATTCTGAGCAACCCATGTGTTTCCAGCTGGTAGAAGCAATCAGGAACGTTTACTTGGTCCTTGGGGACCAAGTTTTGGCTTGTGGTTCGTTGATTAGCTGAGAGATACCTTCTTTGCCCAAAATAGCTAAGCAGGGGACAATGGGGGACCCACTTGGAGTCACGGGTTGGGGAAGTTTGTTGGTGGGATTTAGTGATAATGGTGTTAATCATGTTTCTGGAACACCTTAGGGAAAAACCCTTTGATTTGAAGTAATTAGTATCTGGAAAATCTAGGGTTTATGGGGGATTAAGAATTTGGTTTAATCTATTTGGAGGTTAAGTGTGTTTAAAATATGTGTTTACCCCCAATTTTCAAACTTGATTAAATAAATCAGTTTTAGAAAAAGATAGTGGAGGTTGACGTGTAACAAGGGAATGTTGTGATTGGCTATTTGACCAGTCATAGTGACGTGTCCATGTGTGAATGGGTGGGATAGGTTGTGTTGTCTGGACACAATTGCCCCCTTAATTTCCTTGTGCTTGCTAAACCAAGTTTTAATAAGCCAAAATCAGAATCCCTTTTATAACCAAGTTTGTAGTTTCACACTTTTGCCACAATATCTTTTGAAAAGGTATTTCAAGGACCATATGTGCAATTCATGCATACTTCAAGGGCTTAAATGAAATAATCTTGAAACTTAAGGGACCCAATTGTAATAATAGAGATTTACAAGGGTTTTAAGTGACAAGTCTTCAATAGTAGAGGGACCAATCTTGCAAATCTTCAATTCTTCAAGGGTATTTTTGGAAAATCATGATTCGGGTCCGGTTCTTTGTGCGGCTTCGTTTCCCGTGTTCGTTTTTGCTTGATTCCTTTGATCTTTTGGTGAATTCACGATATCCGTACCTGAAATACACAATGAACAAACACAGGCATGTTTTTGGGTATTTTGATGATATTTTAAGTGTTTTAAGCCCGATTTGGACGATGAGACTATGTATAAATACAGTCTCATCACTCCCCCATACTAAACCATTGCCGTGTCCCCACGCAATGCTAGAATTAAGTATCATAGCACTTCCAAAATTCATTTTATGATGACTTTTATTCAAGACATAAATTTAAATAAACTACTACACGCGTTTTAGACATAATGTATTGTTTTCATCACGATTAAGTGACTTTTGGGATTATAGAACAAGAACACGTGAATGCTTTGTTAGAAATAATTTCGTTGTCCTCGATTTTCACCCAATTCCATGCTAAGCGTGTAACGAAATCATTGTTATTATAAGTTAGCAACACGAACACATCTCATGAGTGTTAATTACACACCTAAACTCCCTTATTCCTAATTGGTATCTCTTATATTTTATTTTGTCTTAATGATCACGAGGATACATCATTGACTTATGTGTGAATAGAGATTAAGTCCAAAAATAGAGTCTTAACGGTGTAACCAAAATCATTAAATCAATAATTCATCCCATTAGACAACGATGTCAAAAAATTAAGTCAACAAGAAGGATCGATAAACACGGTTTTATAACGGTTTTGAACATGAGACTTATTACCAAGACTTTTATACGCCCCCTAACGGAAGGGCCTTATTATCTTTGGTTTACCTCCATCTTTTATTCAACTTCGCCATGAAGCTTTTATTATGACTTCGGTCTTGCCTTGCCTTTTATTATCCGCCTCATCGATGGTTTTATTGGCCAAAGACGTATATCCTCACGCTAAAGCGAATTTTGGATCTTTAAAGCTTCGAAGATTAAGGCTTGATTCACTTTCAATTTGGGCATAGATTTTTCGGCCTTGTGAGCTTCAAATTTTTGCTTAATTTAGGTGGGCACTTGAAATCTTATTATTAGGTGAAGCTTTCGATTATTCGGGTGCCAATACTTCAAAACCGTGACGCTGGCGATACCTTAATGTTTTCCCAATTTAATTACATGGAAGCTACCAAAACAAATTAGAAACCAACAATAGTGACTAAACCGCTAAATCAATATTTATTAACAATTTATTATGCAAAAGTGTGGGGAGAATAAGCTAATAATTACTACACATGAGATCGTGACGATTACGAGACTTATAAATAACTCTATCATTTCTCGTCCTCATTTAAGAGACTTAGCCTAAAAAGTTAAGGAATCGAAGCTAAGTGCTCAACACGCACGGTCGAGTCAAAAATTACTCTTATTCTCACCATCGGAAAACCTACATTCGTGTCTTAAACACTTATGAAAAATATGAAAAATTTTAAAATTTGGCCATTTTTAGCCTTATTTTGCATAAAACGATAACAAAAAGATGAAATTTGGAATGCGTGGTGACGTAAGCAAGGTGAAGTATCTACTCACCCCCCCCCCCCCCATACTAAAACTAAACATTATCCTCAATGTTTCGAGTCTAGGGGTGAAAACACCCCCATACTAGAGACGAAGTCGAATGCTTAATCTCGAGCATGGAAAGGGTAAAACGAATAACCTAAAAGCCGTTTATGAATTATGCTAATAAGATAAACGTTAGAACATAAAAGGATATCATCGGATATCGGAATCTCCAAAGGCAACGATCGAAGCTCGAGTGATCCATAAAACGAACACGAGAGGCTTCAATGATGACGATGAACCTAATGAATCACAATCACAAACAACCACGAAACAAAGGTAGGAAGAGCACAAGTCCCCTCGTTACATTAAACTAAGAAAGCGATAATATGTACAAGGATAAGCATGAGAATCCCCCACGAGGCACCTTGTTTTTGATAACCGAGTCAAAAGCTCGACTCGAATCCCCATAAATGTGATCATTTAGGGATAATCTTGGTTTGGTCATTTTTGGTGGGGTTACATGATAAACAAGGCCCAAAAGTACATGGAGTACTTTAAAAACCCGATATACGTGGGGTAGAAGAAAAGAGATAAGAAGTAGAAAGGTGGGGCAATGGGTAAGTCAAACATATGAGCTACTTGAGGTAGACTCACACCAAGCAAATGAAAAGATTTTCCATTTATTGCATCGGTGGAAGACCGAGATTTCCCTTTACAAGCAATTCCGGGATCGTAAATCTCGTCCTTGGTGGTAAAGTGTGAGGGAACATTTGGGGCTTCCCCCATACTAAGACCACACCAACCGTCGTCAAAAGGAGTAGACGAGGTGGTAGCACTCATATAACGCGGTGATGACGGAGTTAAACATGTAGAAAAATCTTTTAAAAAAATTTTAAAATCCTTTCCTTTTTCATCGTTCAAAAACTCTTTATGAAAACCCGATTGAATAATGTCGAAAATATTTAGCGTGTCAAATTGAAAATTAGTCGCGCTAAAAATTCTCACATTTAAGTCTTTGGCGGGAGGGGGTGGCGGATTATATAAGTTCTCAAAACGTTTGTCAATAAAGAACACCGCCCCCTCGGGGTCTACATACTCGTCATCCTCATGAACGTCGATCTCATCGATTTCTTCATCAAAGATAGGCTTGTCAAACCAAGGTTTGTCATTCCCCTCCTTGAGTATCTTAGAAACTCTCTCGAAAAGATCACGATCAAGCACGAAACCATCATTCTTTTGTGGGGATCGTTGATAAGTTAGATCCTCACGAATGTGGTAAACGTCATTCTCAAATGAGGAGTGTTTATAAGGTAACTCCTCGAGAATGGGATTTTTAGTGGTCACATGAGTTGGTTCGTCATCGAAAATAAGACGTTCCAACTCATTTAGTTCATCCTTGATTTTGGAAAGATCGACCTCACTCGTAGGTGGAAGTGAAGGCATAAGAGCTAGCTCTCGTTCTATAATTTCCTCAATCTCGGGATCAAACTCATAATCATCGTACTTCACATGTTTCTTCTTAGGAGAATCAAAAATAGCATGTGGATTTCGAAGTACGTGATCAAGCTCGGCAAAATCGCCATTGTCATCGTCAAAGAAAGAGTCGATGTGAGCACTCACAACCATGGACTTACAAGTCAAATGACTATGCTTAGGTGACTTTTCTAAGACGAGAGGATCGATGTCGATAAACCCTTTAGCCTCAACGGGTGTTGGGCTAGGCAAAGGAGGCACTTCGATGGAGTTAGAAGTTGAAGCCTCAAAGACGTGGTCCTTCGAAGGTGGTGAAGACGAGCCCATTTTGGTCGTTATCGTGATGGCACTAACGTCACCCTTCGGAATTGGTGGTTCACTTGTTTCGCTAAAAACATCCCAAAGTGAGTTTTCATCCATAAATTTACACATACCCTTTTGAATTAGGTACACGTATTCTTTATCATCAAAATCATCATCTTTAAAACCGTTTTTCTTAATTCTTTCAAAACATGCATCAAGCTTCATTCTTTCCGCTAAAGTAAACATTTTGAAATCATTAGAATTTGAATCATTAGGTTTTGAAACCTCGGTTTTTTCATTTTCATTAAATCCTTGGGATTTTCTAGCGAAAAAGTCTATTTTCTCATCCCCATATCTCATAGTAAGTCTCCCCTCGTGAACGTCGATTACGGTTCGAGCCGTCGATAAGAATGGTCGGCCTAAAATAATGGGACATTTAGGGTCACACTCGTAATCGGATATAACGAAATCCGCGGGAAAAACAAACTTTCCAATCCTAACATAGACATCCTCGGCTATTCCAATTGGTATTAAAGGTGTACAATTTGCAAGCTCGATTGTCATGTTCGTGGGGGTAAGCGAAGGCAATCTCATCAATTTCCAAAGAGAATGAGGCATGAGATTGATGTTAGCACCTAAATCAGCAAGGGCTAAACATCCCTCAATCTCGGAAAAATCACAAGGTAGTAGAAATTGGCCCGGATCCTTTTCCTTTCTCGGCATACGCCTTTTGGGTTTTTTAAGAAGGATCGATGCACAAGTTTCTTCAAGGGTTACTTTGGTAAGGTCGACAAAGCTCTCTTTTTGAACCGTGGATGGAATTTGAGGTACACAAGGGTGTGCACTCTTTTCCTTGGTCGCCACGTTCACCCCATCGACTTTAGAACAAGAAGACGTCTTAGAAGTCGAGGGTTGAGAGGGATAAACAACACGGAATCCTTCAAGGTTAGGGGTAATCACACGACCTTTCTCACGAGACGAGGCGGCTTTACATTGTTCTTTCAGATTAGCAACGGTGTCACTAGGTAACGAATTTGATGACGAACCCGAGGCTTTGTTCATTATGGCCGAAAACATCTTTTTAATATCAATTTGCCCTTGCTCAATCTTCGTGTTTTGCAATTTCAATGTATTAGAAAAGTCATTTTTCAAAGTACCAATTTCTCCCTCTAATCGTCTCATATTAGCCTCATTCGTTTTCATGTAATTTTGAAAATCGTTTGACGAACTATTTTGATTTGAATTAAAGTTCCCTTGGTTTTGATTACTTCTTTGAAAATTGTTTTGATTCCCACTTGAAAAATTATTTCCTTGATTGTTATCTCGATTTTGCCAAGTTATATTACGACCTTGATTATAAACTCCTTGATTTTGATTCGAAAAATTTCCTTGTTGATAGTTTCCATGAAAATTGTTTCGATTTTGAAAATTGTTGCCTTGGTTATAATTGCCTTGTTGTGATGGACCCGCGTTATTTTGATTTGAAAAATTGTTGTTTCCATTTAACGCACTCACATTCGACGTTTGGCCATCCGTAGCCGCACACTCGTAATAATTATGAGGTCCACCACAAAACATACACGAAACCTCAACCGCTTTCACCGTAGCGGGAGCGTCTTTCTTTTGCATCTCAACGAGAAAAGACGTGAACACATTCGTCAACTTATCGACTTTGGCATCAACCCTCTCAATGTCGCGATTAGAACTACTAACATTGGCGACATTGGCAACACTCGGTGCATTGCGGAGTTGGTAAACCTTGGATCGGTTTTCGATAATTATCAAAGCTTCTCTCGGAGTCTTACACAAAAAGTTGCCACCGGCGGCGGAATTCAACGAGTCTTGTTCGTGAAAATTAAGACCGTTGTAAAACGTATCGATTTGGTGCAACTCGGAAAAACCATGGTGAGGACATTGCCTAAGCAATTCCTTAAAGCGATCCCACGCGTCTCTAAAAGATTCATTCGGTTTTTGCTCAAATTTCGTAATTTCATTCTTGAAAAACGTTGTCTTGGACGGTGGGAAAAAATAATTAACGAACTTGGAAACGAGATCCTTCCACGTAACTATCGAATTAGGTGGCTCTTTCTCGTACCAATCCTTGGCGGCACCATCGAGCGAGTAAGGAAAAAGCATAAGCTTGACGACATCGGTGTCGACGTTCTTAAACTTGCTCGTGGCTAAAAGACGATCAAAATTCCGAATATGGTCGTGAGGATTATCGGCTTCACGACCTCGAAACTTCGTAGCTTGGATCAACGAAAGCATTCCGCTCTTTATCTCAAAATTCTCCGCCTCGATAGCGGGAATTACGATCGCGTCTCCATAACCCTCGGTGGGCGCTTGGAGCAATTCCATCATAGAACGATTGTCGGCCATCTCCTCTACGGTTTCTTCAACAACGATATTAGGAACGTCGGTTTCTAATTCTCGTCTACGTCGTCGATCCCTTCGATTACGATTGCGTCGATTCGAAGCTTCACTAGAATTGGAATAATCCTTCGATCGAGTGTGCATGCACTAAGCGTAGAATGGGTGGTAGCAAAGAAGATTCTTTTTGTGGTTTTTCGATTTTTTCAATTTTTTTGGTTTTTGATTGGTTTTTTAATTTTTTTGGATTTTTGAATGTATTACGTAGACAAAAATCTACAAATCTCCCCTCGAATCGACTTTCTCGATTAAAGGAGCCTCAAAGAATGAAAACGATCACGTGGAGTGAACGTTCTCGATGACTTTAGAACGTTGGTGGAACACCAAAACGTTCAAGAGGGTTTAATCTTGAAAACACAAGCAAATATATATGATACGTAGATAATACTTGGGCGGAAAACCCTCGATTAGCTCTCTTTCTCAAAACACGCACAAGCAAGCAGAGGAAACGAGGCGGCGCGAAGCACTTAAGAGCCTTTTTCCTTTAGGTCGTGAAATACAACCGCCTTATACCCACCTTATAGTTTGTGTTAATTGAAATTAAGCCTCACGAAAGTATTTATCTATTTTGCCTTTAAACTTTTGCTTTAGATTCGAATACAATGATCGAGTGATGAAATCCCGAATCAAGGTTGCGTTTTCACGCTTTTAGAGTACTTGTATATTTATTGTTCTTACGTAGTACAATATAGTAATAATATATTCACAAGAAAAACGAAAACCAATATATCTACAATATAGTAAAAGATTGTTGTGTGTTTAGTTTAGGAAAACTAAACACGATTTATTTGGATATTATAGTATAGTAATGAAAAATAACAAAAATGAGTATGTACGATATTCACGCTTTCCAAAAATGAAAAGCAAAAACGCACTACTCAAACAAACACGATACTAATAGTAATGGCACACTAAACACTTCCCCGGCAGCGGCGCCAAAAACTGATGTAGGTTTTTCGTACACGTTTTAGGAAAAACGCGTATGAGTGGCAAGTATTAAGTTCTACGCTTTAGGAAAAACGTAAAACCGAATAAATGCGGGTTCGTTCTCGAAGGAGGTGTGTGTATTAATGTGCCAATTATATAAAATAACAATGTTTGGATTAGTGACGTTTTTGGTTTAGAAGAGAAAAAGTAAAGACGAGCTACGACTACGATTAAACTACGACGTTGACGTAAAACGCGAACGTAAATACGTAAAACGTGACAAAATTAAAAATTAAACCTAAAAATTAATTAAAATATTAAACTAAGTCTTAAATAATATAAATAAGAATAAAAATCCAACAAATATATTTTAAAACCTTTTATTAATTAAATATTCAATTTTTAATGCTAATTAAAGCCCAAAAATTAAATATAATTAACAAAATGCCCAAAATATTATTTTATTGAACTAATAAATCACTTATATTATTTAAAGACTAAAAAGTATTTTTCCTAAATTTTAAGAACTATTTTTCTATTTTTTAAATGCTAAAAACTATTTTTAAATTAAAATAATTATAAAAAATAATGAAATAATGACAAAATTAATTTAACAATTTTAAAAATCTTAAATTACCCTAATGAACAGTAGAAAATTGAAAAAGTTTAAAAAATGTAAAAATTTGCACTAAAAGACAAAACAGATTTATAATTAAACCCTAATTATACTAAATTAATTATAAAAAATGATTAAAAAGGTGAACAGTAAATATTTTTTAAACTAAAAATCTTAAACTAATATTCTGAATCTAAGAAAAATTTTAAAACTAAAAAATATAACTTTTATGCACTAAAAGAAAAAATCAGAAATAAATAAAAGTAATTAAAAATGCAATAAAACCTAAAAAATACTTAATGAACAGTAACTTAAAAAATAATTATGCTGAAAAATCAGAAATAAAATAAGAAAAATTATGCAAAAAGTTTGAAAGTCTAACTCCTAATTTTTACCACTAAAGACAAAAAAGAAAGAACGGATAGTGACACTTAGCTTGGTTCTGTCTTTTAGCTAAGCAGTGGGAACAGCAAAGCTATCAGTGGGAAAGGAGTTCCCACTGACAGTGAAAAAAAACGGGTCTGGTGGTTATGGAGCTTAGGAAAGCTCTTGTTTCTTGGTTTCTCTTGGATACAAGGGCACCCCCACAACCAGTGGGGTTGTGGGGAGTCAGATAAACAGTAAAAACACAAGGTTCAATACAAATAAACCACAAAAATCCCCAAATTACAGTTAATGTATCACTAAAGAGTGCAATAGGCAATTTTGCTGATCTATTTGGTAACAAGATGACTTTTAAAGCTTGCAAACTTGCACACAAGTCTCCCAATTAGCATTCAATCAATCCTAATCCCTAGATGGACCTATAATCTAACATATCATGTAAAATGGTGGGCAGATTTAAGCTAAATCAAGCAGATTAAAGCACTTTCTGATTTTTGAGCTATGAAAACCAATTTTTAACATGCAAACTTTTTATATCCTTACCAAACTGAAAACCAAACACTACTACTACCTAAATACAACCCATTGAGTATGTTTAAGCTATTTTTAAACCAAATAAATTTCAATTACTAGATTTAATAAGCAGACCCAAACACCCCCTTATAATCAGTAAACACAAATTTAACAAGCAGATTGACTCAAATCAACCTTAAACCTATTGAAACTAAATCTAACAAGCATATAATCAACAATCACGCATAAACCAACAATAAACACCAACAATAAAACAGATTCATACAAATTTCACAAATTTCACATAGAGTTTAAAAAAAACTTGAAATTGGGTTCAAGCCATAAACCTTGGCTGATGCCTTCTATTTTGAGTTGTTTTTTGCCCTTATGAACTAATGAAACGTGTAGAGGATCCCTGTTGAGGTTCAACAACAGAACCAGGGATATTTATATCTTCAACAAGAGAAAAAAATGGATATGCTTTCTTTATGAACCTGCACAAACACCACAAACAGGAAACCCACTCCAAGTTTATTTAAGCTAAGCACCAAAAAGCTTGTCAGGCTTAACGGTGTTGGCTTAATCAAACAGTAAGGTTAGAAAAAGAAAAGACAAAAGATTTTGCTAAAATCTTTAAAAAATGATTTTGGAACCAATAAAATTTTGACAAAAAGTTACAAAAACCTGAAATCACTATCTTGAATCCACTATCACTTCATCAAGATTTTAATTTCACACTTTGAAAAACCTTTTTCAAGAATTTTAAAAAATACAAATTTTCTGAAAATCTATGATAAATGGAAATTCTTTGAAACCTTAAACTAAATTACCATTATGAGAATCATTAACCTACACAAACTAAACTATGGAACTCAGAAGTGTAATATTTAAAAAAGTTCATTTTCATTAATAATTTTTAAAAAATACAAATTCTGGAACAAAACTGAAAAGGGGTACATGCCACCCCTTTTATACTACTGCTAGGAAGATACTAGAACTAATAAAGTAAAGAAAACCCTAGCTACTGTTTTTCCTCATTTGCCCTTGGTCAAATCTTGAAAAGTTGGTCTTCCTTTGATCATGTGATGATTCTGAGCAACCCATGTGTTTCCAGCTGGTAGAAGCAATCAGGGACGTTTACTTGGTCCTTGGGGACCAAGTTTTGGCTTGTGGTTCGTTGATTAGCTGAGAGATACCTTCTTTGCCCAAAATAGCTAAGCAGGGGACAATGGGGGACCCACTTGGAGTCACGGGTTGGGGAAGTTTGTTGGTGGGATTTAGTGATAATGGTGTTAATCATGTTTCTGGAACACCTTAGGGAAAAACCCTTTGATTTGAAGTAATTAGTATCTGGAAAATCTAGGGTTTATGGGGGATTAAGAATTTGGTTTAATCTATTTGGAGGTTAAGTGTGTTTAAAATATGTGTTTACCCCCAATTTTCAAACTTGATTAAATAAATCAGTTTTAGAAAAAGATAGTGGAGGTTGACGTGTAACAAGGGAATGTTGTGATTGGCTATTTGACCAGTCATAGTGACTTGTCCATGTGTGAATGGGTGGGATAGGTTGTGTTGTCTGGACACAATTGCCCCCTTAATTTCCTTGTGCTTGCTAAACCAAGTTTTAATAAGCCAAAATCAGAATCCCTTTTATAACCAAGTTTGTAGTTTCACACTTTTGCCACAATATCTTTTGAAAAGGTATTTCAAGGACCATATGTGCAATTCATGCATACTTCAAGGGCTTAAATGAAATAATCTTGAAACTAAAGGGACCCAATTGTAATAATAGAGATTTACAAGGGTTTTAAGTGACAAGTCTTCAATAGTAGAGGGACCAATCTTGCCAATCTTCAATTCTTCAAGGGTATTTTTGGAAAATCATGATTCGGGTCCGGTTCTTTGTGCGGCTTCGTTCCCGTGTTCGTTTTAGCTTGATTCCTTTGATCTTTTGGTGAATTCACGATATCCGTACCTGAAATACACAATGAACAAACACAGGCATGTTTTTGGGTATTTTGATGATATTTTAAGTGTTTTAAGCCCGATTTGGACGATGAGACTATGTATAAATACAGTCTCATCAGGGGGTTTCTCAAATCAAAGGGCAAATGCAATTCACGCGCTTTTTCAGATAATTGAGGAAGATTGGGGCGCGTGTCTACACTCAGATGCTAAGTACTAAGCGCCTAAGTGGCTAATTGATGCATCACTCCTCGTTTCTTATTGGTCTATTTTCAGCATACTAGTCAGAGGGCCAATCACATCAAGCCACATCATCACCAAACTAGCACAAGATGTGCCAGCCTGGCGATCTGTGTGCACAAGAATGTTTTACAGCCTTTGGATGACAACAAACAAGAAAGAGAAAAGAAGATGCTTGATCCAATTGCCACAAATCACTTCTTCATTAACAACCAACCTCTCGGGTTTCCTATTAATACCCTCCCATTTATTCAGTAATATCATCCCATTTTTTACTTTAGATTTATAATGTTAAAATAGATGTAGGTTTAATTGTATTTTAATCTTTATAGTTTTGTAATAATTTTCTGAAATTAATAAAAGTTTCCTTTGAGTTTAATTATTTTTCGTGAATTAATTTTACTAATAAAATTATTACAGTTTTATTCTACTATCTATATTGATGTTATAAGAAATATTATTTGATTAAGCTCATTAAAAAGCTTTAATTAAATAATAAAAGTGAGTTTGGGAATAGATCTAACCCCACTGGTTAGATTAAAAGAATTTGTTGAACCGACGTGACTTGTTTGGTTCGAGCCGTAAGTGGTGGTTCGAGATTAAGGTGTTTGGTTCAAGTTTAATTGTGGTCGAATTTATTGGGGTCATTTTGGTTAAGTTGGCTCAACGCCACACTTCCTCTCAACGGTTATCTTCAATAAAAGGTCAAGCACATTTAATTTTCATAGTAATTAGTATAATCTGCTAGTATGCTGATTTTGTGGTTTAACTGATATTTGGTGTATGTTAATTTGTGAATCTGTTTGAAGTTATTAAACTGCTATGATTTTTTTGAGATTATTATGGTGTATTTGAATTTGATGATTTTTGTTTAAATGTTTTTTTAGCTATAATGTTTTGAATCTGTAATGTGATGAGTTTGTTTTTAAGCTGAGCTAAGTGATCTTTTGAGTAATCTGTTATAAAACCTTGCTAAGGTAGTTATAGCATTAGTCTAAATGTGTTTGCAGACACTGAATCGTTGTTGATGAGAGTTGAGAACTGAGTTTGAATTTGGTGCTTTTCTTTTGTGACTGCTAGATTTGTGGTACTAATTCATTTGATTAATCTGCTATATCATTTTTTTGTTACACGTTTCGTTCCTGTTTTGTTTTGTTCATGGATTCTAGTTTTAGTTCTTTAGTTGATTTATTTTAGCTTACTTCTTTAATCATTGTTTCTATAGTCTGTTGAATTATGGGTAGCTAGAATAAGTTTCATAGTCAGAGATATTCTTAAGTTTGATCTTGGTACTTGTAGAATTAGTTTATGGAATTACTTGCTGTCATTATAGTTGCTGCTTAATTTGATGTACATGCCTTGTTAGGTGCTTAATTTGTTGCTACTATTTTATTTTTGGTTTCTTTTAGCTCATTACTGAAGTGCTGATGAATCGTAGTTTGTCATGTGTGTTTTGGTTTTCTATTCTTACTGTATGTTTAATAACCATTTGAGATGTCATATTGATTTACTGTTCAAAAATAAATAATATCAAAAAAATGTCATTCGAGAGTCTCGACCTCGAGACCTCTCGTTCAATAACCAACACCTTTTCCATCTGGGCTAGGCCTCTGTTTTGTTAAAGTATTCTCTTACAGTTATTTATACACGTTTTTCTTTTAAACGTTATTCTAATTAGACGTTTAACTTACTTTTGATTGTCTTATATACGTTTTAATTTTTAAACGCTTAATTTACTCATCATAATTTTAGTTTTCACATTTTAATTAAATTAGTTTTCAAATAGAAAAAAAATAAAAAAAATAGATAGAATTAATTTGCGTCTTTTAGATATTTTTTTTGTGAAACGATTCATGCACTTAGGATTTAAAATTGGTAGAATTAATTTTAGTTTAAAAACCGAAAACCTTCAAATCAAATTTCTAAATCAAAACAAAATGTATCAAATTCACTCGATCTTCGTGTACAACGAACTTGGTTCATCAACGTGTTTAATTAAATCCGTCTTTGGTAAATTTTAGTCTATTACTTTTTCCTAAAGGTAATTTTCTATATTATCCTATATGTATCTAACTACTATACATTCCACGACACATCAAAAAATTTTGGCGCCGCTGTCGGGGATCTTGTGTACGATTCGTTTCGTGGAGATTTGTTGATCGTTGATTTGAAGACCCTTTCCATTTTGGAAGGTTATGTTTATTTTTGTTTTATCATCATTATGTCTTCATCTATCGTTTGCGTTAAGTGTGGGAGTCCATTGTATGATGGCGTGTGCCCTTGTTTTCAAATGAAAGACGACTCCTCACAACTTTCCATCGAACAATTACTTATGCTAGAGCAAATGAATTTTTACAAAGATTATTTCAAAGATGATATTTTGGTGAACTATGATTATGACGATGATGACGATGATGAGGATATTTTCGATCTCACTCCATCTCATGACATCAATACTCCTATACTTGAATCTTCCACCGTGGAACCTGACAATTCTCTAAGCAAGGGGGACGAGCATTTTAGCACTATTCTGGACACGGAATCGGGCGAAGTAATAAAGTCTACTGTTGAGATACTTGTCCAAAACCCAAGAGAGTTCGATGGTATTTCCAATGAAACGTGTGATTTGCCACAATGTGATGACTCTACTTCTTCTAATCACTTTTAGATTTTCTCCAATTCTAATGATGAAAATTGTGATAGAAATGAAGATTTTGAGAATGATTCAACTTCTAGTGAATTTTCTAATGAGGAATTCTCCGATGAACTTTCTTATAAAGATGATATTCACGACTCGGATTTTGAGGGGTTTACCAATGAACCTACTCTACTTCACCCATTTCCACCGGGAAATGAGGATGATAGTGATCCGGTTTTTTAGAGGTACACCTTTGAACTTGCTCCTTTAGACCCATTTCCACCGGGAAATGAGGTTGATTTAACTATTCCAATCCTTGAGAAGTTCTCTGATGAACATACTCATTTAGATGTGGAAGATGTGATTCTTCGTGAAAAATTATCCAACGTCTATCTTCTCATTTCTAAGATCGAGACTTTGAATTCTAAGCCTATTAGAAAGTCTTTCTCTCCATCTCCTATTCCCGTTGAGGATAATGATCCGCTTATGGAGGAGATTGACACTTTTCTTGCTTCTAATGATTTGATACCACCGGGTATTGATGATCTCAACCCGGAGGGGGACGCTCTCTTTTTAGAGAATTTACTTGATGATGATTCCGTCTCAAGTCCTCCTCCCACCCACTTTGACCTTAATGTGCGGGTTTTTCATATGACTCATATTGAGTACCATGACCCGATTGATCACATTTCTAAGCGTGAAATGGTCGTTAAAGCTAAGAATGTTGATTCCATTATGGATGAGACTTTTACCACACCATTACCATGTGCTTTATATGATCTTGGATTAGCATGGGGGGCGACACCGTGTTGTCTATTCCTTTCTCTCCCGAGGACGAGGTATTCAACCCCGGAATCGTTGATTTAGGGAAATCTCGGCCTTTCACCGATACAATAATTGAAAGACTTTTCGATCATCTTGGTGCGAGTTTATCTCGGGGAGCATGCTTTATTCATTCCATAATTTGTGACTACTATCTCTTTTTGGAGATTTATGTTGGAGTTTTATCCTTTCGTTTGTCATCCAACAACGAGGATGTAATCTCTGACCCCGGCATCGTGCTTTATTATGGATTTTATTCCATTAAGCCGGTTTTCACCATTTTCCCTAAGGACCAATGAATGTGGGGATCGAGTCGAGCTCATGACTCGGTTAACAAAAACGAGGTGCCTTGTGGGGGAGTCCCATCCATTCTTCTTCTATCTATTTTCTAACACTAATAAGGCTTGATCTTTCAAGCTCGTGCTCGTGTTTTGTTGTGTTGTGAATCTTAGGTATGACCCTAATCATTGAAGACTCTCGTGTTCGGTTTTTGTCGGTCCATTTGATCTTCCGTTCTTTGATTTTCAAAAGGGGCACACTCTCTATCCTTTTATTTTTGTCGACTAACGTTTTATCTTGAGGCATAATTAATTAACGGCTTATAGATTTGCGTGCTCTTTCTATGTTAGGATTTTGCATTAGACTCTTCGTATTTTAGCAAGGGGGTGTTACTCTTGAGCTAAGAAATACTAAGGACAATGTTTGGTTTTAGCATGGGGGAGTCGATCGATATAATCGCTTGCAATTGCTTTTGTCGTGTCTAAACGTAATCGTTTTTCTCATTTTTCATAAAATTTTAAAATTTTTAGTGTTATTTTAAGTTTTAATAAAGGAAAATAAGTGCTTTTGACACAAATGTAGGCTTTGCGTTGGTGAAAATAAAAATAGTTTTTGACTCGACTCGGTTTTTACCTTAGCTTTTTCCTTAACGTGTTTGAATTAAGTTTTTCTAGGCTTTTATATAGGTAACTTTAAAACGTGAAAGTCTTAACTCATACGGGTTAAGAACGAGAACTTTTCGCAAGTTCCTATAATTGATCCTAGAAAGTCGTTTATCAAGGGAACCTTAAAACACAAATTCTAAAACTTGAAAAAGTATAAGAAGATGCAAGATCCTATAGATGACTTGAAAACCCAAAACTTTGATTTAATAGGCTAAGTATCCATTAATTTCACATTTTTGAAATTTTACAATATGGAGAACAAGAGATGATAGAGTTTAATCATAAGTTTCTAAAGTTAATTCTTCTTTTATTTTTGTGTTTGATTTAATCTCCTCGTATTTATTTTCCACGCTTGTATAATAAATTGCTTAATAAATGAAGTTTTTAGCGGTTTAGGCTTAATATCTTAACTCGTAACTCCTTCTTTTTCTTCCCTTGTAATTAAAGTGAGAACACATTAAGGGT
Source organism: Glebionis coronaria (assembly GCA_025667525.1). Taxonomy (NCBI): domain Eukaryota; kingdom Viridiplantae; phylum Streptophyta; class Magnoliopsida; order Asterales; family Asteraceae; genus Glebionis; species Glebionis coronaria. Next base: position 368,729,411 of record CM046877.1, on the reverse strand, counting down.
GTCAGCGTCATGAACTTTTGATCATAGGATTGCGGAAATTTGGCTTACTATAAATATCATATTAATGAGAAGAATAAATAAAAACATGTTCTCTATGAGCCTTCGGGTGGGATTCATGTAGCACTAACCTTGTCATTTGAGCCTTAGGGTGTATGGCAAGGGGACGTGTTTAATAAAAATTGCTTCATCATCATGAGCCATAAGGTGGGATGGTGAATGTCAATTCCCTTATTTTTGTCCAAGGAGCCTTCGGGTGTGGATTTTAAATAAGGAGCACAATTGCATCTTAAAGAGCCACAAGGTGATATGATGTAGTTGTTGCTAACTCCATTAATAAGGTCATAATTGACTTTGGAGGTTTTATCGTTTCTTTTAAGTAGTCCTATTAGCCAAATTTCGGGTCCGGGGATTTATCCCTCAAATCGTGTTAAGTTATCCTTGATGTGGGCTTTCATTAGTGACAACGGTTTTTGAAGTCGAGGTTAGGTTTTGAGTTTTGAGTATACACCGTTTCTGCCTTCATTTTTGGATTAACAAATGAGCCTTTGGGTGAATGACAAATAAAATCTAGGGATACAATTAGGAATAAAAGGAGATTGAGTTTAACACAAATTACTTGTATGAGTTGTTTTAATTTTGGGCCTTATGATTGACAATGATCTTGTTTTTACACTTGGCATGGAAACGTGAAAAGTCGAGGACGATGAATCTATTTGAGTTTTATGATCCTAAAAGTTATTTTTCAAATAATGAAAGCAATACATTATGTATTTGCAAAATAAAGTGTCATAAGTTAAAAAAAAGTGTAGTTAGTGTTTTATTTTATCATTGCGTGAGGACACGGCAATTGCTTAGCAAGGGGGAGTTTGATATGAGTGATTTTAATCATATCATTTATATCAATTTACAATCAATAAATGCATAAATTTTATGAAAATGGCCATGTATATGCATGTTTTATTTGTTTCGTGTGTGTAGGTACCAAGTTCACGGATCCCGGCAAAATCGGTACGAGTTTGAAGAAAAGTTAAACAAAGCCAAATTCAATCTCTCAATTTTAGTGGATTTAATCTTTATGAAGACATTTTGGCCTTTGTGGGTCCCATTGGGTTAATGGGCTTGAAGGCCCATTTATGGGTTATTAAGTTCATTTTACTTACAAAGCCCATGTATAAGCCCATTTATTAAAGTGACTGATGGAAGTGTTACAAAGTTTGGGTCAAAGGCCAAATAACAAATAAAAATGAGATGAAATGAAGATTGTATACAAGTTTGGTCCAATTTCCATCCAAAATCCCATCACAAATATAAAGGACGGTTGAAAGAAGTTTATATAAACTTTTGGCTCGACTTTTCAGTCAAAGAAGAAAAAATAAAACAAAAGAAAAGAAGACGAGAGATACAAGAAAAAATGGGGAAGAAAAAATACAGCCACTCAAGAACCCTAATTTTTAGGGGGTTTCTCAAATCAAAGGGCAAATGCAATTCACGCGCTTTTTCAGATAATTGAGGAAGATTGGGGCGCGTGTCTACACTCAGATGCTAAGTACTAAGCGCCTACGTGGCTAATTTGTAACACCCCCAAATTTGTACAACTCAATACAGCGGAAGACTAGTTGGTGTTACGGGATAGCACATTACTCACATCATAGACAACGCATAAAAATCGCGTCGTTTGTTAATAAATCATTTCCATTCATAAACATCAAAGTTACATCGGTCCCAATTCATTACATTTTATACAAAGTTTTACAAAGTATTTGAATGGAAAATATTGTTTAAGTGCGGGCCATGAATTCTTGTCGTCTTCCCGAGAATTACCTTCAAGTACCTGAGACAAAACATGTTAAAAGAAAAGGTCAGCGATAACGCCGAGTGAATTCATAGAGTTTGATAACATCCATCCATATAATATCAGTACAAAATTATTACTGAAAATCATTTTGTACAAATCATTTTATTAGGCCATAAAATAGCCATAGTCATTTTATACAAATCTTTCATCAAAATCATAATATAGGCATTTGCCTTAAAAATCATTATACGAGCCAATGTCGTAAAAACAATCATACAATACGTTCTGCAACGTTGTATAGATTAAATAAAACCGTTATATGAATATGGTTATAAAAAGCCTTAAAAATCATTATACGAGCCAATGTCGTAAAAACGTCATACAATACGTCTTATGACGTTGTATAAAATCAAATAAAAACCGTTATATGAATATGGTTATGAAAACCAAAACACAAACATAATATCAATAGTATGACCCTGTATTGCTAGTCAGGCAATACATCGTAATTCGGAGCGTCTAGTAATATTTCGTTAGTTTTTGGATTATTATAAGCCGCATGACATTGTTACCTTACTAAAACCAAAACGGGTAGCTAACCCGATACCAATTTTGCCCATCTAAAGTAGCGTGTCGTCACAAAGTTCACGCTATGGAAATCTTCTCATACATAAATTCGCTTACCAATCAATGTGGCACGACGGGGATCAACCGTCAAGGCGCGAACAGGGGTGATCGTCCCCAAATAGTACTATTAAATGCATAAGCGTCTACCAAATCCCGGTAGTTCACAATTCATGCTAATGGGACTTTTAGTGACATAACCTAACTTTAATAATCCATTTAGTTTCATCTATCGGGTCCTTTAATCATTTATCGGGTCATACAATCGGGTCATTCAATCATTCGGGTCCAAAATCAATAAACAAACAATCGGGACAAATGGTGTCCTATTTTATAAAAACTAACATGTTATCTCCCTCGCGGGTTTATAAAACATTTCATAAAAACATTTAAAAGAGTGCGAGGCTATGAACTCACGTTGATGTGGGAAGGCGGGTTATCGGCAATTCGGACGTACGGTACGTGCTTCAATCACGGAAACTTAGACAAATAATACTTGTCTTAGACTCATGTCCAATGACTTTATAAAAATATAAATTATGTATACATATGATGATTATATATATATATGATGATCAAGTGGGTTTACATATTCTCGTTTACTCATTTTTAGTGTTATATGTCGATAACTTTTATACTAGTTTACTAGTTTTACCCATTTACGTGTTTTAAGTCCAATAAACTTATTATAAGTTCTTTAACTTGTTTTAATCTATTTTATACTTATATGATCAGTATTTACACTTTACAAGTTGGGCCTAAATGGGTTAAGCCCAATAATAAGTTTATAAGTGTTCTAGTCCATTTTTGTTGTATTATTAGTCCAATAACGTTAATTTAGTCCGTTAACGTCCGTATGTTATATAGTTCGGGTTTTATCGGTTTTTACTTGTTATACATGTTTATATATCAGTATATAAGTTTCATAAAGTTTACATTAGACGGGTCCAACCATCTAAGTTTTATTTAGCAAAAACGTTAATTTTTACGGTATTAGCCGAAAAAGTCGTAAAAACAATGTTTATAGTTTTATAACTTATAAGTATTATTTCACTACCATTTATATAAGTTATTCATTCATTTACCCTTTTACATATTTATATAAATAAGTTTTATAAGTTAGTGGGTTTTCATTTATATTTTATACTATTAAATTTTGAGTGCTTATATAATAGTATTATTCTTTAATTTCCAAAAATCTGATTTTTATCTTCACTTTCACCAAAACTGCCATATCTTGAGTTCTATATGGAGATAGAAGCTCACATTTTTATCACATAAACTACATGATATGTGCTGCATTTAACTCTTCTATAGCTACTGTTGAATCATCTTCTAAATATTTTCTAAAAATCGTCCAAAACAGTAACCTCAGATTTATATCTTAAACTTGTTTTGATCATATCTCATTCATTACAATGATTCCATTGCATGGCCAACTCTCACATGTGTACAAGACCCATAGCTTACTGTAAATCCATTCTACTACATCATTTTATCAGTTTACCATATGGTTCTTTACTGTTTTATACAGCCATCAAATTTAACCAAGATTTTAACCTTGTTTCTTATAGTCTTTCATCTTTTTAAGCATGTTTATCAACAACAAATCCCCACATAACATTTTTATCATCATATAATCATCATATACATATACAATAGGAAATAAAATACATGTTTACATAATCAAAATAACAAGAAGTTGAGGAGGACAATCTTTATACCACCAAGTTGATGTAGGTTATGATCAAAACATGAATTTTGATGGAGAAACTTGTGCATAGCCAAGACCATCTTCAAGACCACCATTCTTCATGTATACCTTGTAGAAAATCAGCCTCAAGGCACTATGAAAACTCCTCCTTGGATGTTATAAGCACCACCAATCTATAGGGTTTCAAGAGGGCTTCAACATATATGTAAATAACATAGGATTTGTGGTTGAATTTTGATCAAGAATGGTGTTTATGGGGGAGAAGTGGACGGCATAACCAAGAGAGGGGGAGAGGATTGTGTTTGGTTTTGCATGGTGGGAAATGAGAAAGTAGTTTAGTTGCTAGTGGTTTTGAGGTTGTAAGCTTACATTGTAAGCTAAAGGACATGTGTAAGCAACTTGTCAACAACTTGACACCAAATGGTTTGTGTGGCTAAGTTATGGCCGGTTTGTAATGGGGTGGGACAAGTGTCCCACTTGTCTCATCCCCATTTATTTACGGGTACTCCTCGATTCTAGTTTCCTCGATTTGCGTGCCCTCGGGTCGTTTTACGAAAAACGTTTTTATAAATTATGAATCAACGTCACAAAACGAATCCAATAAAAATTGTTTCATCAAAAACGGAGTTTGAAAACGTAAATACGTAATCCTAAGGTTTCCGGTTTAGTCGTAAAGGACGTTAAAATAAAATCCTAAGTCCTAATCTCTTCTCGTAAATTTGTGAGTTTATGAACCAACACAAATTTAAAACTCCAAAATAATATTCACGGATAAATTTATTTTCTGAAATGTCGGACTGTCACCAAAGACGGTGTATGTAAACGTAAGCACGTAACGTTGAATCCTCCGGTTTAGACGTAGTTGATGCTACTTCAAGACGTAAACCCAAATTTCTTCCCAAAAATAAGTGAGTTCATAAAATAATATTTTCAAATAAATATTGAGAATAAAATATTGACCATAAATTGACGGATTGTCACAGCATTTACCCCTAAACAGGATCTTTGTCCTCAAAGCTCATCTTACCTTACTACTCGCTTCTTATAGAGTTAAAGCCATGTGGGTATTTCCTCCACATTCGGTCTTTTCTCATAAGTGTAATCCATTATAATACGCGAGTTTCATCAAACATAACTACGGGAATAAGATCAGGCTAAATGTTGACTTACTTTCTCTATCCATGATGTTCACAGGTTTCTGATGAATGCAACTTTTCGCCGATCTAAGCTTTACTAAGAACAATCAGATTTTCACTTGATAGATATTCCATCAAGTTCTATTTACGAAACATAATTCACGCAGTTCTTTGAAGTCCTAGGGTAGATCCAGCTTATATGCCTTTCAATCCCAACTTTCACATCATCTCAATGGTCCCATACAACGGGGACTTATATCCCATGATTTGTCAGATCATGAATTCATTTTTCCAAGGTTAAAAATTGTGGCATAACTTCGCTACCCATTTGGCACTTCAAGATCTACTTTTCATATTCACATAACCTCTTGCCCACTATCGGCAGTTAATAATCAAATCCTAGTTTCAACAATCATTTCAGATCTCGCGGGTCGGGTATTTTGCAAGGTTAGGTTCGCCATCATAGAAAACCTTAAACCTAAAAGACATGTCCAACGCACAGTGGATGTATGTCGGGTGTCTTTATCTCAACTCCTGCTTACAGATGCTCTAATTTCTAAATCTTAACAAGATTCGATCTTGATCCTAATACGATAGTTATCAATGATAATATCTCCAAAGGGAAACGATTATACGGTCTATTACCAAAGGTCAATCATTCAAACCAAGTACAGCACTTATAGTATTTTGTATCGTTACTTTACCTTGTCCCTTCGATTGGGGTGGTACATAGTACTCTCATCAAGGTTCGTTCTCAATGACTTCTGAGCAAATCTCTAGAAATTCGATGCGAAGCGAGGATCTTGATAAAGATGTTCGATACAGGCACACTATGTTTACATAACTCTTTTGCATTTATCATTAACAGGAATGATATTAGCAGATTTGGCCAGTCTGTCGACGATGACCCAAATCGAATCAAATTCAGAAGATGACCTTTGCAATAGCTAGACGTTTACTAATGTATGAGGCGATGTCTGCCTTCATAATTGCCATCAGTACAACTTCTTCAGACAAAGATACTTTTAGTCATAAATGACATAAATAGAATACTTATACTTACAAATTCCAACATAACTATATCTCACAATCTCCATATTTAGACAATCACAAATGGACTTTTAATCATTTAACGCTATCGGCTTCTCTATTTTAATGGTTCACATTAGCCGCGAACCTCTTTTATAATCTATATTATTCCTTTTTACAAACATTGTTTATTTTTAAATTGTTCGGCAATTTATTTTGCACCTTCATTATTAAGGAACATGTCCTAATTGGTTCTTTATCTTTTATACATAATGCGTCGGTATCTATATTCACTTCTCATGATGATATAATTATCATGTCCACAATTCACTCAGATATTCTTTCTATATTATGCGTCAGTAATTACATTCACCTTTCTTCATATTTTCTAAGTTTCAGTTTCGTCTTATCTATCATTTTTATCAGTTTTTCTCAATCCGGCGTTTAAAGCATCGATAATTATTACAATTAATTAAATAATAATTATTAAATTTTTATGAAACGTAAACGTAAAATTTTTAAATTTCTTAGTTCGACCAATTATATAAAATGTTCAAAAATAATTTGAATTTAATTAACAAGATTTTTGTTGATTCGTCGAAAATATTTAATAAGATTTCGTAAATGTTCGAAAAACCTTTGTTTATACTTTGGTCAAAGTTTTCTTAGTTTGAAAAGCAAAAATTGTCGTTTCAAATTTTAAGTCATGGTTTAAATGGTTTCCTCAATCCTTCTTAGGTTGTCTTGAGATATACACAAACATTTACCCCTAAACAGAAGTTTAGTTAAATGGTTTGTGTATAAGGGAATAATCCCTTTAAAAATCCTTTGTTAAAACATTTGTCAAAATATATTTCCATTTCTTTTTGGTAAAATCCAAAGTCTTAAAAGGGCTCTTAATTTTTAAAGAGTCTATATGCATACATCTTACCATTATTAATCCAACGGTCATTTTATGTAAAGGATTAAGTCTTAAGTCTTATGTTAAATATTTAAGGTACATGTTTTCATTGTTCGGCCAATTCAGGGCAATCTATGAATAATTATTAACTCATTCTTATTCTTTTAAACAAACAAATGATCCTTAATGATCACAAGCATGAATTTATCAAATTACAGCCTACACACGTGATTCACCAATTTTATGAATGCTACATGTGTATTAGTCAATCCAAACGACATCACGTGAAACTCATAATGTTCATTACAAGTACCGGATGTAGTGATTAGAATAGATAATCTTTTTCGCAGATGCGAAGTTGATGATAACCATGCCGTGGATCAAATCTTTAAAACATACGCTAGAACCTTGTAAATGATCGAACAAATCTTCCATTTCGAGTTATGGATATCGTTTTCGATTGTCAATTTACTCAGTCACAGTAATCTATAAATATAAGGAATGATAACACCATATCTCTTCATGATGACAGGCTTGGTAGAATAAAATCTTTCTCCGACAACTCTCTCAGTTGTACGGTAATTCCTTAAATTCAGATGGTGCTGACGTATAGTGCACATACCACAGGTGCAAAACCGGAAATATAATCAATACCAAATTCAACTTGCCTTAATGACGAAAGTCTAGGTAATTCACCAACAAATACCTCCTAAAGTTTCAGATAAGATAAACATCTTTTAATAAATTCATATTAGGTTCTTCAAGATTACAATATCTATAACTAGTTCATAACCATTCACGGTATACTTTTAAGTCTAAATACAGGATATCGTCATCCACCAAGAATTATTTAGATCACTTTTGATAATCAACATCTTATCATTTAGGGAATTCTACTCGAGTTCCCATCAATTCAGACAATGTTGTCATGTCATAATCAATCAATCCATTCTACCGGCATTATCAACTTTTCAGTTTCATTTCCGTCGATAAGATGTGAACTTCTCAAAAGACTAATAATAATTCATAATCCTTCACAAATTCAGGGATATTAGGATACACAACTACTATTAAAAGAGTAAGGTCAACGCATAATCTATGCGAGAGAACTTCAAATTAGATACAGACGAAAACATTTAACGAATATGAATATATCCCACGTTTTCATAATTTGAGTACGCATTTGAAAGCTCCTCGGATCGTTACCCATGTCATTCAAATGAAGTCAAATCAAAAGAAATGATAGGAACGTCGATACATCCAGTCGGGCATCAACACTCGATAATCAAATACTTTTCCTAAGAATCTTACTACGGGAGAATTGGACAAGAAGGGAATATCAATTGTCAAATAAGACAAATTCCACAGATGAGTAAATTCAATTCAGAAGAATAGATGCTACAGGCACATATGTAGGTGTCCCTAACATTATGTCCCTATTTTTCACTTCTTGCAGATCTCATAAATTTTAATCTTTCACAATCTTTAAAGAAAATCTAGTGTTTATTCATTAGTTTTATGGTGACTACTAATCAGTCTTGCATGGTCCATTCCAAATTGTATGTAGGCGCGCATCTATATACAATTTCAAGATTAACGATGCAATACTCAGTTCGTCAAAATTTTATCATCATGTTTATAGTAAAATCATTTTCATGCTTAATTGTTAGATAAGAATCAAGAATAAATTTACAAAGATTTTCCTTGTTATGAAAACAATTAAGTTTTTCCAAGGTGTTTTATAAACAACTTCATTTTGATATCAATCACTTATAAAACTCACTTTGAATAATCCTTATTGTGATGAAAATTAACTTTTCTCAAAGGATACCGTTTTAACTTTATAAAAATAATGTGTGATCTGCAGAAAAGTGATGAAAGCTTGTTCACCAAGAACTAACTACAATATGCTATGAAATGAACTTTAGCCAAATAATCATGAGGTTCATGACCTTGATGGCACTCAAAAAGATTAATCCACAACGTAACTCAAATCAAGATGAGTACTTGTTCAATGGTTACATCACTAATGCGAACATTAGGAAGAAGCAATAAAAGATAGATAATATCGATGCATGTAGGATTTAGCAATCAAATGTAGTCTTTTCATTAATCACAAACAAGTCAAATTGTACCGTAACACATTACGTGTCACTATGTCATACAATTCTCAGAACTCATCCTACCAACTGATATCTCAGTTAAGTTAGGGATTTTTAAAAGATACCACAATGAATACTAACCTACAAGAGTCATTAGATGTTCTGCCTGTCCCGGAAGATCCATCGGTCTCAATTCAGAAGAAGATTTCTTCAATTTGTTTCTTGGACACTGGGCATCCTCGTCAGTGGACAATGGCCTAGGAACAACACTTAACACGAACCTACAATCATTTAAAACCTTATAATTCAATCTCATGACTTAATAATTTCCTCTTAATAATCTCATATTCCATACGGGTTAAATTTTACTTTATTCAAGTTTCAACCAACTCATACTCAATTTGATATCCTACCTCATTCTCTAATACTTTCAACCTTATTCTTTGACCTTAATAGGGCAATAAAAGCTCGATATGAACAACACTTAATTTCCAATCCTATAGCTCTTACAACAATAGTTATCAAATGAGTCACTAGTATGAAATGACTCATACATTCAATTAGACTTCTCGGAAAGGTACTAGTGGCATGAGGCTTTTGGGTAATGGTTCCATTGACAGCCTCAAGTGCAACATTCACCCTTTCGATTTCAAATTTAAGAGTTGGGTGACAATGAATCAGATGACACCTTTCCAGATGGTAACGTTTTGTCAAACTCCACTCTATAAGGAAAGACCGTCATAACATCGATATCAGTTTTAATCTCGCCAATTCTTCTTTAATATCACAATCAACTAATATCAACATTTCTACGAATATTAACCATTTGTTGGGATCATAAATATCCATAACTTGGTTTAGATCTAGGATAGCTAGAATTCCTACGAGAATAGCTTCAATTAATTTACTAGGGGAGTTAGGGTTACTTGTGACAATCTACGTCGTATAAATACCTCGTATAAATATAGAAACAATCATCAAACAATCATGTAATAAAATTACATCATATATATATATATATATATATATATATATATATATATATATATATATATATATATATATATATATATATATATATATATATATATATATATATATATATATATATATATATATATATATATATATATATATATATATATATATATATATAATCCAAGTTATATATATATTAAAATAACACTTCTCAGTCTGGTCTTGTCGGTAACTCGGGAATTCTTCGGCACCGTTATAGTCAAAAGATTTTTAGACGTTTTTAGAAAAATGTTTATAGTTAAAAGATTTTGAAAAGTTTTATTCAAAACCTTCGTTTTAAAAAATATTTCGTTCTCTATAACGAGAGCTCTGGTACCAAACTGTAACACGCCCCCAAATTTGTACAACTCAATACAGCGGAAGACTAGTTGGTGTTACGGGATAGCACATTACTCACATCATAGACAACGCATAAAAATCGCGTCGTTTGTTAATAAATCATTTCCATTCATAAACATCAAAGTTACATCGGTCCCAAGTCATTACATTTTATACAAAGTTTTACAAAGTATTTGAATGGAAAATATTGTTTAAGTGTGGGCCATGAATTCTTGTCGTCTTCCCGAGAATTACCTTCAAGTACCTGAGACAAAACATGTTAAAAGAAAAGGTCAGCGATAACGCCGAGTGAATTCATAGAGTTTGATAACATCCATCAATATAATATCAGTATAAAATTATTACTAAAAATCATTTTGTACAAATCATTTTATTAGGCCATAAAATAGCCAAAGTCATTTTATACAAATCTTTCATCAAAATCATAATATAGGCATTTGCCTTAAAAATCATTATACGAGCCAATGTCGTAAAAACAATCATACAATACGTTCTGCAACGTTGTATAGATTAAATAAAACCGTTATATGAATATGGTTATAAAAAGCCTTAAAAATCATTATACGAGCCAATGTCGTAAAAACGTCATACAATACGTCTTATGACGTTGTATAAAATCAAATAAAAACCGTTATATGAATATGGTTATGAAAACCAAAACACAAACATAATATCAATAGTATGACCCTGTATTATTTCGTTAGTTTTTGGATTATTATAAGCCGCATGACATTGTTACCTTACTAAAACCAAAACGGGTAGCTAACCCGATACCAATTTTGCCCATATAAAGTAGCGTGTCATCACAAAGGTCACGCTATGGAAATCTTCTCATACATAAATTCGCTTACCAATCAATGTGGCACGACGGGGATCAACCGTCAAGGCGCGAACTGGGGTGATCGTCCCCAAATAGTACTATTAAATGCATAAGCGTCTACCAAATCTCGGTAGTTCACAATTCATGCTAATGGGACTTTTAGTGACATAACCTAACTTTAATAATCCATTTAATTTCATCTATCGGGTCCTTTAATCATTTATCGGGTCATACAATCGGGTCATTCAATCATTCGGGTCCAAAATCAATAAACAAACAATCGGGACAAATGGTGTCCTATTTTATAAAAACTAACATGTTATCTCCCTCGCGGGTTTATAAAACATTTCATAAAAACATTTAAAAGAGTGCGAGGCTATGAACTCGCGTTGATGTGGGAAGGCGGGTTATCGGCAATTCGGACGTACGGTACGTGCTTCAATCACGGAAACCTAGACAAATAATACTTGTCTTAGACTCATGTCCAATGACTTTATAAAAATAACAATTATGTATACATATGATGATTATATATATATATATATGATGATCAAGTGGGTTTACATATTCTCGTTTACTCATTTTTAGTGTTATATGTCGATAACTTTTATACTAGTTTACTAGTTTACTAGTTTTACCCATTTACGTGTTTTAAGTCCAATAAACTTATTATAAGTTCTTTAACTTGTTTTAATCCTTTTTATACTTATATGATCAGTATTTACACTTTACAAGTTGGGCCTAAATGGGTTAAGCCCAATAATAAGTTTATAAGTGTTCTAGTCCATTTTTGTTGTATTATTAGTCCAATAACGTTAATTTAGTCCGTTAACGTCCGTATGTTATATAGTTCGGGTTTTATCGGTTTTTACTTGTTATACATGTTTATATATCAGTATATAAGTTTCATAAAGTTTACATTAGACGGGTCCAACATTCTAAGTTTTATTTAGCAAAAACGTTAATTTTTACGGTATTAGCCGAAAAAGTCGGAAAAACAATGTTTATAGTTTTATAACTTATAAGTATTATTTCACTACCATTTATATAAGTTATTCATTCATTTACCCTTTTACATATTTATATAAATAAGTTTTATAAGTTAGTGGGTTTTCATTTATATTTTATACTATTAAATTTTGAGTGCTTATATAATAGTATTATTCTTTAATTTCCAAAAATCTGATTTTTATCTTCACTTTCACCAAAACTGCCATATCTTGAGTTCTATATGGAGATAGAAGCTCAAATTGTTATCACATAAACTACATGATATGTGCTACATTTAACTCTTCTATAGCTACTGTTGAATCATCTTCTAAATATTTTCTAAAAATCGTCCAAAACAGTAACCTCAGATTTATATCTTAAACTTGTTTTGATCATATCTCATTCATTACAATGATTCCATTGCATGGCCAACTCTCACATGTGTACAAGACCCATAGCTTACTGTAAATCCATTCTACTTCATCATTTTATCAGTTTACCATATGGTTCTTTACTGTTTTATACAGCCATCAAATTTAACCAAGATTTTAACCTTGTTTCTTATAGTCTTTCATCTTTTTAAGCATGTTTATCAACAACAAATCCCCACATAACATTTTTATCATCATATAATCATCATATACATATACAATAGGAAATAAAATACATGTTTACATAATCAAAATAACAAGAAGTTGAGGAGGACAATCTTTATACCACCAAGTTGATGTAGGTTATGATCAAAACATGGATTTTGATGGAGAAACTTGTGCATAGCCAAGACCATCTTCAAGACCACCATTCTTCATGTATACCTTGTGGAAAATCAGCCTCAAGACACTATGAAAACTCCTCCTTGGATGTTATAAGCACCACCAATCTATAGGGTTTCAAGAGGGCTTCAACATATATGTAAATAACATAGGATTTGTGGTTGAATTTTGATCAAGAATGGTGTTTATGGGGGAGAAGTGGACGGCATAACCAAGAGAGGGGGAGAGGATTGTGTGTGGTTTTGCATGGTGGGAAATGAGAAAGTAGTTTAGTTGCTAGTGGTTTGAGGTTGTAAGCTTACATTGTAAGCTAAAGGACATGTGTAAGCAACTTGTCAACAACTTGACACCAAATGGTTTGTGTGGCTAAGTTATGGCCGGTTTGTAGTGGGGTGGGACAAGTGTCCCACTTGTCTCATCCCCATTTATTTACGGGTACTCCTCGATTCTAGTTTCCTCGATTTGCGTGCCCTCGGGTCGTTTTACGAAAAACGTTTTTATAAATTATGAATCAACATCACAAAACGGATCCAATAAAAATTGTTTCATCAAAAACGGAGTTTGAAAACGTAAATACGTAATCCTAAGGTTTCCGGTTTAGTCGTAAAGGACGTTAAAATAAAATCCTAAGTCCTAATCTCTTCTCGTAAATTTGTGAGTTTATGAACCAACACAAATTTAAAACTCCAAAATAATATTCACGGATAAATTTATTTTCTGAAATGTCGGACTGTCACCAAAGACGGTGTATGTAAACGTAAGCACGTAACGTTGAATCCTCCGGTTTAGACGTAGTTGATGCTACTTCAAGACGTAAACCCAAATTTCTTCCCAAAAATAAGTGAGTTCATAAAATAATATTTTCAAATAAATATTGAGAATAAAATATTGACCATAAATTGACGGATTGTCACAGCATTTACCCCTAAACAGGATCTTTGTCCTCAAAGCTCATCTTACCTTACTACTCGCTTCTTATAGAGTTAAAGCCATGTGGGTATTTCCTCCACATTCGGTCTTTTCTCATAAGTGTAATCCATTATAATACGCGAGTTTCATCAAACATAACTACGGGAATAAGATCAGGCTAAATGTTGACTTACTTTCTCTATCCATGATGTTCACAGGTTTCTGATGAATGCAACTTTTCGCCGATCTAAGCTTTACTAAGAACAATCAGATTTTCACTTGATAGATATTCCATCAAGTTCGATTTACGAAACATAATTCACGCAGTTCTTTGAAGTCCTAGGGTAGATCCAGCTTATATGCCTTTCAATCCCAACTTTCACATCATCTCAATGGTCCCATACAACGGGGACTTATATCCCATGATTTGTCAGATCATGAATTCATTTTTCCAAGGTTAAAAATTGTGGCATAACTTCGCTACCCATTTGGCACTTCAAGATCTACTTTTCATATTCACATAACCTCTTGCACTATCGGCAGTTAATAATCAAATCCTAGTTTCAACAATCATTTCAGATCTCGCGGGTCGGGTATTTTGCAAGGTTAGGTTCGCCATCATAGAAAACCTTAAACCTAAAAGACATGTCCAACGCACAGTGGATGTATGTCGGGTGTCTTTATCTCAACTCCTGCTTACAGATGCTCTAATTTCTAAATCTTAACAAGATTCGATCTTGATCCTAATACGATAGTTATCAATGATAATATCTCCAAAGGGAAACGATTATACGGTCTATTACCAAAGGTCAATCATTCAAACCAAGTACAGCACTTATAGTATTTTGTATCGTTACTTTACCTTGTCCCTTCGATTGGGGTGGTACATAGTACTCTCATCAAGGTTCGTTCTCAATGACTTCTGAGCAAATCTCTAGAAATTCGATGCGAAGCGAGGATCTTGATAAAGATGTTCGATACAGGCACACTATGTTTACATAACTCTTTTGCATTTATCATTAACAGGAATGATATTAGCAGATTTGGCCAGTCTGTCGACGATGACCCAAATCGAATCAAATTCAGAAGATGACCTTTGCAATAGCTAGACGTTTACTAATGTATGAGGCGATGTCTGCCTTCATAATTGCCATCAGTACAACTTCTTCAGACAAAGATACTTTTAGTCATAAATGACATAAATAGAATACTTATACTTACAAATTCCAACATAACTATATCTCACAATCTCCATATTTAGACAATCACAAATGGACTTTTAATCATTTAACGCTATCGGCTTCTCTATTTTAATGGTTCACATTAGCCGCGAACCTCTTTTATAATCTATATTATTCCTTTTTACAAACATTGTTTATTTTTAAATTGTTCGGCAATTTATTTTGCACCTTCATTATTAAGGAACATGTCCTAATTGGTTCTTTATCTTTTATACATAATGCGTCGGTATCTATATTCACTTCTCATGATGATATAATTATCATGTCCACAATTCACTCAGATATTCTTTCTATATTATGCGTCAGTAATTACATTCACCTTTCTTCATATTTTCTAAGTTTCAGTTTCGTCTTATCTATCATTTTTATCAGTTTTTCTCAATCCGGCGTTTAAAGCATCGATAATTATTACAATTAATTAAATAATAATTATTAAATTTTTATGAAACGTAAACGTAAAATTTTTTAATTTCTTAGTTCGACCAATTATATAAAATGTTCAAAAATAATTTGAATTTAATTAACAAGATTTTTGTTGATT
Organism: Glebionis coronaria; assembly: GCA_025667525.1. Taxonomy (NCBI): domain Eukaryota; kingdom Viridiplantae; phylum Streptophyta; class Magnoliopsida; order Asterales; family Asteraceae; genus Glebionis; species Glebionis coronaria. The sequence continues at coordinate 368,713,459 of CM046877.1, read as the reverse complement.
CGTCGAAAATATTTAATAAGATTTCGTAAATGTTCGAAAAACCTTTGTTTATACTTTGGTCAAAGTTTTCTTAGTTTGAAAAGCAAAAATTGTCGTTTCAAATTTTAAGTCATGGTTTAAATGGTTTCCTCAATCCTTCTTAGGTTGTCTTGAGATATACACAAACATTTACCCCTAAACAGAAGTTTAGTTAAATGGTTTGTGTATAAGGGAATAATCCCTTTAAAAATCCTTTGTTAAAACATTTGTCAAAATATATTTCCATTTCTTTTTGGTAAAATCCAAAGTCTTAAAAGGGCTCTTAATTTTTAAAGAGTCTATATGCATACATCTTACCATTATTAATCCAACGGTCATTTTATGTAAAGGATTAAGTCTTAAGTCTTATGTTAAATATTTAAGGTACATGTTTTCATTGTTCGGCCAATTCAGGGCAATCTATGAATAATTATTAACTCATTCTTATTCTTTTAAACAAACAAATGATCCTTAATGATCACAAGCATGAATTTATCAAATTACAGCCTACACACGTGATTCACCAATTTTATGAATGCTACATGTGTATTAGTCAATCCAAACGACATCACGTGAAACTCATAATGTTCATTACAAGTACCGGATGTAGTGATTAGAATAGATAATCTTTTTCGCAGATGCGAAGTTGATGATAACCATGCCGTGGATCAAATCTTTAAAACATACGCTAGAACCTTGTAAATGATCGAACAAATCTTCCATTTCGAGTTATGGATATCGTTTTCGATTGTCAATTTACTCAGTCACAGTAATCTATAAATATAAGGAATGATAACACCATATCTCTTCATGATGACAGGCTTGGTAGAATAAAATCTTTCTCCGACAACTCTCTCAGTTGTACGGTAATTCCTTAAATTCAGATGGTGCTGACGTATAGTGCACATACCACAGGTGCAAAACCGGAAATATAATCAATACCAAATTCAACTTGCCTTAATGACGAAAGTCTAGGTAATTCACCAACAAATACCTCCTAAAGTTTCAGATAAGATAAACATCTTTTAATAAATTCATATTAGGTTCTTCAAGATTACAATATCTATAACTAGTTCATAACCATTCACGGTATACTTTTAAGTCTAAATACAGGATATCGTCATCCACCAAGAATTATTTAGATCACTTTTGATAATCAACATCTTATCATTTAGGGAATTCTACTCGAGTTCCCATCAATTCAGACAATGTTGTCATGTCATAATCAATCAATCCATTCTACCGGCATTATCAACTTTTCAGTTTCATTGCCGTCGATAAGATGTGAACTTCTCAAAAGACTAATAATAATTCATAATCCTTCACAAATTCAGGGATATTAGGATACACAACTACTATTAAAAGAGTAAGGTCAACGCATAATCTATGCGAGAGAACTTCAAATCAGATACAGACGAAAACATTTAACGAATATGAATATATCCCACGTTTTCATAATTTGAGTACGCATTTGAAAGCTCCTCGGATCGTTACCCATGTCATTCAAATGAAGTCAAATCAAAAGAAATGATAGGAACGTCGATACATCCAGTCGGGCATCAACACTCGATAATCAAATACTTTTCCTAAGAATCTTACTACGGGAGAATTGGACAAGAAGGGAATATCAATTGTCAAATAAGACAAATTCCACAGATGAGTAAATTCAATTCAGAAGAATAGATGCTACAGGCACATATGTAGGTGTCCCTAACATTATGTCCCTATTTTTCACTTCTTGCAGATCTCATAAATTTTAATCTTTCACAATCTTTAAAGAAAATCTAGTGTTTATTCATTAGTTTTATGGTGACTACTAATCAGTCTTGCATGGTCCATTCCAAATTGTATGTAGGCGCGCATCTATATACAATTTCAAGATTAACGATGCAATACTCAGTTCGTCAAAATTTTATCATCATGTTTATAGTAAAATCATTTTCATGCTTAATTGTTAGATAAGAATCAAGAATAAATTTACAAAGATTTTCCTTGTTATGAAAACAATTAAGTTTTTCCAAGGTGTTTTATAAACAACTTCATTTTGATATCAATCACTTATAAAACTCACTTTGAATAATCCTTATTGTGATGAAAATTAAATTTTCTCAAAGGATACCATTTTAACTTTATAAAAATAATGTGTGATCTGCAGAAAAGTGATGAAAGCTTGTTCACCAAGAACTAACTACAATATGCTATGAAATGAACTTTAGCCAAATAATCATGAGGTTCATGACCTTGATGGCACTCAAAAAGATTAATCCACAACGTAACTCAAATCAAGATGAGTACTTGTTCAATGGTTACATCACTAATGCGAACATTAGGAAGAAGCAATAAAAGATAGATAATATCGATGCATGTAGGATTTAGCAATCAAATGTAGTCTTTTCATTAATCACAAACAAGTCAAATTGTACCGTAACACATTACGTGTCACTATGTCATACAATTCTCAGAACTCATCCTACCAACTGATATCTCAGTTAAGTTAGGGATTTTTAAAAGATACCACAATGAATACTAACCTACAAGAGTCATTAGATGTTCTGCCTGTCCCGGAAGATCCATCGGTCTCAATTCAGAAGAAGATTTCTTCAATTTGTTTCTTGGACACTGGGCATCCTCGTCAGTGGACAATGGCCTAGGAACAACACTTAACACGAACCTACAATCATTTAAAACCTTATAATTCAATCTCATGACTTAATAATTTCCTCTTAATAATCTCATATTCCATACGGGTTAAATTTTACTTTATTCAAGTTTCAACCAACTCATACTCAATTTGATATCCTACCTCATTCTCTAATACTTTCAACCTTATTCTTTGACCTTAATAGGCCAATAAAAGCTCGATATGAACAACACTTAATTTCCAATCCTATAGCTCTTACAACAATAGTTATCAAATGAGTCACTAGTATGAAATGACTCATACATTCAATTAGACTTCTCGGAAAGGTACTAGTGGCATGAGGCTTTTGGGTAATGGTTCCATTGACAGCCTCAAGTGCAACATTCACCCTTTCGATTTCAAATTTAAGAGTTGGGTGACAATGAATCAGATGACACCTTTCCAGATGGTAACGTTTTGTCAAACTCCACTCTATAAGGAAAGACCGTCATAACATCGATATCAGTTTTAATCTCGCCAATTCTTCTTTAATATCACAATCAACTAATATCAACATTTCTACGAATATTAACCATTTGTTGGGATCATAAATATCCATAACTTGGTTTAGATCTAGGATAGCTAGAATTCCTACGAGAATAGCTTCAATTAATTTACTAGGGGAGTTAGGGTTACTTGTGACAATCTACGTCGTATAAATACCTCGTATAAATATAGAAACAATCATCAAACAATCATGTAATAAAATTACATCATATATATATATATATATATATATATATATATATATATATATATATATATATATATATATATATATATATATATATATATATATATATATATATATATATATATATATATATATATATATATATATATATATATATATATATATATATATATATATATATATATATAATCCAAGTTATATATATATTAAAATAACACTTCTCAGTCTGGTCTTGTCGGTAACTCGGGAATTCTTCGGCACCGTTATAGTCAAAAGATTTTTAGATGTTTTTAGAAAAATGTTTATAGTTAAAAGATTTTGAAAAGTTTTATTCAAAACCTTCGTTTTAAAAAATATTTCGTTCTCTATAACGAGAGCTCTGGTACCAAACTGTAACACGCCCCCAAATTTGTACAACTCAATACAGCGGAAGACTAGTTGGTGTTACGGGATAGCACATTACTCACATCATAGACAACGCATAAAAATCGCGTCGTTTGTTAATAAATCATTTCCATTCATAAACATCAAAGTTACATCGGTCCCAAGTCATTACATTTTATACAAAGTTTTACAAAGTATTTGAATGGAAAATATTGTTTAAGTGTGGGCCATGAATTCTTGTCGTCTTCCCGAGAATTACCTTCAAGTACCTGAGACAAAACATGTTAAAAGAAAAGGTCAGCGATAACGCCGAGTGAATTCATAGAGTTTGATAACATCCATCAATATAATATCAGTATAAAATTATTACTAAAAATCATTTTGTACAAATCATTTTATTAGGCCATAAAATAGCCAAAGTCATTTTATACAAATCTTTCATCAAAATCATAATATAGGCATTTGCCTTAAAAATCATTATACGAGCCAATGTCGTAAAAACAATCATACAATACGTTCTGCAACGTTGTATAGATTAAATAAAACCGTTATATGAATATGGTTATAAAAAGCCTTAAAAATCATTATACGAGCCAATGTCGTAAAAACGTCATACAATACGTCTTATGACGTTGTATAAAATCAAATAAAAACCGTTATATGAATATGGTTATGAAAACCAAAACACAAACATAATATCAATAGTATGACCCTGTATTATTTCGTTAGTTTTTGGATTATTATAAGCCGCATGACATTGTTACCTTACTAAAACCAAAACGGGTAGCTAACCCGATACCAATTTTGCCCATCTAAAGTAGCGTGTCATCACAAAGGTCACGCTATGGAAATCTTCTCATACATAAATTCGCTTACCAATCAATGTGGCACGACGGGGATCAACCGTCAAGGCGCGAACTGGGGTGATCGTCCCCAAATAGTACTATTAAATGCATAAGCGTCTACCAAATCTCGGTAGTTCACAATTCATGCTAATGGGACTTTTAGTGACATAACCTAACTTTAATAATCCATTTAATTTCATCTATCGGGTCCTTTAATCATTTATCGGGTCATACAATCGGGTCATTCAATCATTCGGGTCCAAAATCAATAAACAAACAATCGGGACAAATGGTGTCCTATTTTATAAAAACTAACATGTTATCTCCCTCGCGGGTTTATAAAACATTTCATAAAAACATTTAAAAGAGTGCGAGGCTATGAACTCGCGTTGATGTGGGAAGGCGGGTTATCGGCAATTCGGACGTACGGTACGTGCTTCAATCACGGAAACCTAGACAAATAATACTTGTCTTAGACTCATGTCCAATGACTTTATAAAAATAACAATTATGTATACATATGATGATTATATATATATATATATATATATATGATGATCAAGTGGGTTTACATATTCTCGTTTACTCATTTTTAGTGTTATATGTCGATAACTTTTATACTAGTTTACTAGTTTTACCCATTTACGTGTTTTAAGTCCAATAAACTTATTATAAGTTCTTTAACTTGTTTTAATCCTTTTTATACTTATATGATCAGTATTTACACTTTACAAGTTGGGCCTAAATGGGTTAAGCCCAATAATAAGTTTATAAGTGTTCTAGTCCATTTTTGTTGTATTATTAGTCCAATAACGTTAATTTAGTCCGTTAACGTCCGTATGTTATATAGTTCGGGTTTTATCGTTTTTTACTTGTTATACATGTTTATATATCAGTATATAAGTTTCATAAAGTTTACATTAGACGGGTCCAACATTCTAAGTTTTATTTAGCAAAAACGTTAATTTTTACGGTATTAGCCGAAAAAGTCGGAAAAACAATGTTTATAGTTTTATAACTTATAAGTATTATTTCACTACCATTTATATAAGTTATTCATTCATTTACCCCTTTACATATTTATATAAATAAGTTTTATAAGTTAGTGGGTTTTCATTTATATTTTATACTATTAAATTTTGAGTGCTTATATAATAGTATTATTCTTTAATTTCCAAAAATCTGATTTTTATCTTCACTTTCACCAAAACTGCCATATCTTGAGTTCTATATGGAGATAGAAGCTCAAATTGTTATCACATAAACTACATGATATGTGCTACATTTAACTCTTCTATAGCTACTGTTGAATCATCTTCTAAATATTTTCTAAAAATCGTCCAAAACAGTAACCTCAGATTTATATCTTAAACTTGTTTTGATCATATCTCATTCATTACAATGATTCCATTGCATGGCCAACTCTCACATGTGTACAAGACCCATAGCTTACTGTAAATCCATTCTACTTCATCATTTTATCAGTTTACCATATGGTTCTTTACTGTTTTATACAGCCATCAAATTTAACCAAGATTTTAACCTTGTTTCTTATAGTCTTTCATCTTTTTAAGCATGTTTATCAACAACAAATCCCCACATAACATTTTTATCATCATATAATCATCATATACATATACAATAGGAAATAAAATACATGTTTACATAATCAAAATAACAAGAAGTTGAGGAGGACAATCTTTATACCACCAAGTTGATGTAGGTTATGATCAAAACATGGATTTTGATGGAGAAACTTGTGCATAGCCAAGACCATCTTCAAGACCACCATTCTTCATGTATACCTTGTGGAAAATCAGCCTCAAGACACTATGAAAACTCCTCCTTGGATGTTATAAGCACCACCAATCTATAGGGTTTCAAGAGGGCTTCAACATATATGTAAATAACATAGGATTTGTGGTTGAATTTTGATCAAGAATGGTGTTTATGGGGGAGAAGTGGACGGCATAACCAAGAGAGGGGGAGAGGATTGTGTGTGGTTTTGCATGGTGGGAAATGAGAAAGTAGTTTAGTTGCTAGTGGTTTGAGGTTGTAAGCTTACATTGTAAGCTAAAGGACATGTGTAAGCAACTTGTCAACAACTTGACACCAAATGGTTTGTGTGGCTAAGTTATGGCCGGTTTGTAGTGGGGTGGGACAAGTGTCCCACTTGTCTCATCCCCATTTATTTACGGGTACTCCTCGATTCTAGTTTCCTCGATTTGCGTGCCCTCGGGTCGTTTTACGAAAAATGTTTTTATAAATTATGAATCAACGTCACAAAACGAATCCAATAAAAATTGTTTCATCAAAAACGGAGTTTGAAAACGTAAATACGTAATCCTAAGGTTTCCGGTTTAGTCGTAAAGGACGTTAAAATAAAATCGTAAATCCTAATCTCTTCTCGTAAATTTGTGAGTTTATGAACCAACACAAATTTAAAACTCCAAAATAATATTCACGGATAAATTTATTTTCTGAAATGTCGGACTGTCACCAAAGATGGTGTATGTAAACGTAAGCACGTAACGTTGAATCCTCCGGTTTAGACGTAGTCGATGCTACTTCAAGACGTAAATCCAAATTTCTTCCCAAAAATAAGTGAGTTCATAAAATAATATTTTCAAATAAATATTGAGAATAAAATATTGACCATAAATTGACGGATTGTCACATAATTGATGCATCACTCCTCGTTTCTTATTGGTCTATTTTCTGCATACTAGTCAGAGGGCCAATCACATCAAGCCACATCATCACCAAACTAGAACAAGATGTGCCAGCCTGGCGATCCGTGTGCACAAAGATGTTTTACAGCCTTTGGATGATAACAAACAAGAAAGAGAAAAGAAGATGCTTGATCCAATGGCCACAAATCACTTTTTCATCAACAACCAACCTCTCGGGTTTCCTATAAGTACCCTCCCATTTATTCAGTAATATCATCCCATTTTTTACTTTAGAGTTATAATGTTAAAATAGATGTAGGTTTAATTGTATTTTAATCTTTATAGTTTTGTAATAATTTTCTGAAGTTAATAAAAGTTGTGGGGCAAGGCTACTACATGTGTACATTCAGGGGAAGTTGTCTACAGAGAATGTTCAGCCTGTTGATCTTTGATGTTGTATGCTTAAGGGAAAGTGTTTTGACATCATCAACTAGGGGAAGATTGTTGGGTCAAAAGTTGATGAGTCAAACACTATGGAAACAAGAAGGACCAAATATGGCATTAGGAGAACCTTCAAGCTGGTGGACAAAATACAAGAGAGTTCCCCCTGCTAGTGAAACATCCCACTGCTTGAAGATTCCCCTGCTGGAGTTTCCACTGTTGGAGTTCCCCCTGCCATATATGATAAGAATGAAAGATTTGGTCAAATATAGGATAGGAATGAATATTTCTGTTTTGATTTAGTCATGAATATCTTATTTAGTTTCCATGTATCATGGTTTCCTTATGTTATAAAAGGAACCATACGTAGGTTTTGTTTACTACTTCAATATACAAAAATGTAACCTACTGTTCTTTAGATCTCTAGGCATGGGATTCAATGTACACATGCCTAGAGTGGTTTGTGTTAATCATATATAATACAAACCCTTTGGGAAATCTTTCATCTTTGTCAAACATCTTGTTCATGATCATTGTTCTTATTCCGCTATGTTATCATATGAATGATGATCAACCTAGATAAAACGGTTTTTACTGTTTGAGTCTAAAGATCTTGGATTCAACAAGTGGTATCAGAGCGGGTGGCTCTAGATATCTAGGAGATCAAGATGTTTTTCGTGTTCATGTTGCTGTGAAGTTGCTGTCCTGAATTCGCGACGGTTTTAGCAACAGATTAGTGACAGTGTGCCAGTTCTATGACAGTTCTGTAACAGAAAAAGTGTCGCTAAAGTTTCTGATTTAGGGTTTTTCAAGAAACCCCTAATCACGAAAGATGAGGTTTGATCATTCTTTTGTCTTTACCTAATTTAATTTATGTTTACAAAGCTATTGATTGCATCTGACAATAGTGATGAGCATTGGTCCGGGACCAATCGATTGTTATTGTTGTTTCGACTTGTTAGGGTGAGTTGATCCGGGATCAATGATGAACCCTAGCAGAGATGTAATTGGTTGTATTGTAGGCATGAATTTAGAAAAGGAAGAGGTAAAAAGGATGATTGAAATTTTGTTTTTTTTTGTTTTTAGGGTTTGATTATTAAACCCTAAATTGGTGATTTTTGTTGCTTTAATGATGATGATGTTTTAGGGTTTATTGAGAGGGTCAATTCCTCAAAGCCCTAAAAATTATTGGATTTGATTTGGAGCTGTGATTTGTAAGGGTATACTGTTGTTGTTGCTGCATTTAAAACACTATATGTGTTCCGTGCATTTGCTCACTGGTCAATGATGCAGCGGCTGTGTTTATCATTGCGTTGACATGGGAATAGATAATAAATGCATCATGTGTTTTTAGTTATTCCATAGTCAAATCTATTGATGCTAAAGTCATGTGGAATTGGTTCGATGGTCATCTACATAATTGAAGATGTGAACGTGTGTTAACAAGTTGTGGGGCAAGGCTACTGCATGTGTAGAAAGTAATTGCAAACATAACGTGTGGAATGTTTGTTTGTGTCTCTACGCATACAAACAAGAATCATCAATGGGATGTGACAAGAATAAAACATCACGTGAAGGTTTTATTGGTCACAAATGCAAATGTTTATTAAAGCTTTGTTTGTTTGTGATTATATCACCTACGCAATGATGTGGTCCCAAATTTGGCTTTATGCTATTGTTACGTCTGAAGTACTACATTAGTACTACATTGGAGAAAGGGAATGGGTAATAAAGAGTGACACATAAATTCATGTGTAGACTTGGGTTGTTCAGAATTATTTGGCCCACGACTGATGCAGGTACAGTTTAACAGTGATACAAATTCTCATAGTAGGGTATATTCTTTTATTGACCTGTTTTTGTTATTGTCCCCTGTTACAAATTCAAACTCATTGTTTGGGTCTGTCATAGTTAATAACAAAAGCAGTGGCATTAAAAGTTTCCCCCTGCTTGTGAAAAAGTTCCCCCTGCTTTCATTAAAAGAAGCCCCTGCTACGTTCCCCTGTCTTCAATAGATCCCACTGCTTTCATTAATAGATTCCCACTGTTTTTGAAAGTTCCCCCTGCTGTCAGATATGAGTTTTGGGACAGCAAGGTTTTGGAGTTTGGTATATTCACAGCAACTGGTCTTAAAGGTATAAAAGGCTTTCATATTGATTGTTTACATAGTCATGAAGGTAATTGACTATTGGCTATTTGAAGATGAAGTATAATTAGTTGAGTATGTGTTTTATTCATGCTTTATTCCGTAATGATGCATTGACAAAAATACGCAAAGGTATGAGATTTTTCTTAGGTTGCTCTATGCTCATATTTGCTAAGAGATTGGTTTTTGTCAAGAGCCTCATCCACTCCCTATACATTCTGAGATGTATACGTTCGCTGTTATGTGGATATTACATGGTATAATACACAGATTCGGATTTTTCTACTACTACATCAAATAGGTGATACTGAATTTTCTTCGCTTATGATTATTACTTTCAAAGCCTACAGAATTGAAGATTCATGAATGACTAGCACACTTTAAGGGGAAGTTCATTTGATAAAGTGTTAGTCATTTACATATGACATTGAAGTGAAGGTTTTCGCTACTGCTTATTGGTACTACAACAACTAATGTGAGTATCTACTGCTTAAAATCATTTTTTATTAGGATACCAGGCCTACGTGCTTCATGGAGGGTATTTTGAAAGGTGGAATGCTTGGGTTAGAAGTATGGTATTGGTTGGTAGTTGTTGAAAATTAAGGTTGTTTACATAGAAGACCCCTATTTGATCATGTCAAAAAGGGGAAGTTGTCTACAGAGAATGTTCAGCCTGTTGATCTTTGATGTTGTATGCTTAAGGGGAAGTGTTTTGACATCATCAACTAGGGGAAGATTGTTGGGTCAAAAGTTGATGAGTCAAACACTATGGAAACAAGAAGGACCAAATATGGCATTAGGAGAACCTTCAAGCTGGTGGACAAAATACAAGAGAGTTCCCCCTGCTAGTGAAACATCCCACTGCTTGAAGATTCCCCTGCTGGAGTTTCCACTGTTGGAGTTCCCCCTGCCATATATGATAAGAATGAAAGATTTGGTCAAATATAGGATAGGAATGAATATTTCTGTTTTGATGTAGTCATGAATATCTTATTTAGTTTCCATGTATCATGGTTTCCTTATGTTATAAAAGGAACCATACGTAGGTTTTGTTTACTACTTCAATATACAAAAATGTAACCTACTGTTCTTTAGATCTCTAGGCATGGGATTCAATGTACACATACCTAGAGTGGTTTGTGTTAATCATATATAATACAAACCCTTTGGGAAATCTTTCATCTTTGTCAAACATCTTGTTCATGATCATTGTTCTTATTCCGCTATGTTATCATATGAATGATGATCAACCTAGATAAAACGGTTTTTACTGTTTGAGTCTAAAGATCTTGGATTCAACAATTCACGAAACAAGTTGTGGGGCAAGGCTACTGCATGTGTAATTGTGTTTCGTGAATTAATTTTACTGATAAAATTATTACAGTTTTATTCTACTATCTATATTGATGTTATAAGAAATATTATTTGATTGAGCTCATTAAATAGCTTTAATTAAATAATAAAAGTGAGTTTGGGAATAAATCTAACCTTACTGGTTAGATTAAAAGAAGTTGTTGATTCGACGTGACTTGTTTGGTTCGAGCCGTAAGTGGTGGTTTGAGATTAAGATGTTTGGTTCAAGTTTAATGGTGGTCGAATTTATTGGGGTCATTTTGGTTAAGTTGGCTCAGCGCCACACTTCGTCTCAACGGTTATCTTCAATAAAAGGTCAAGCACATTTAATTTTCTTAGTAATTAGTATAATCTGCTAGTATGCTGATTTTGTGGTTTAACTGATATTTGGTGTATGTTAATTTGTGAATCTGTTTGAAGTTGTTAAACTGCTATGATTTTTTTGAGATTATTATGGTGTATTTGAATTTGATGATTTTTGTTTAAATGTTTTTTTAGCTATAATGTTTTGAATCTGTAATGTGATGAGTTTGTTTTTAAGCTGAGCTAAGTGATCTTTTGAGTAATCTGTTATAAAACCTTGCTAAGGTAGTTATAGCATTAGTCTAAATGCGTTTGCAGACAATGAATCGTTGTTGATGAGAGTTGAGAACTGAGTTTGAATTTGGTGCTTTTCTTTTGTGACTGCTAGATTTGTGGTACTGATTCATTTGATTAATCTGCTATATCATTTTGTTTGTTACACGTTTCGTGCCTGTTTCGTTTTGTTCATGGATTCGAGTTTTAGTTCTTTAGTTGATTTATTTTAGCTTACTTCTTTAATTATTGTTTCTATAGTCTATTGAATTATGGGTAGCTAGAATAAGTTTTATAGTCAGAGATATTCTTAAGTTTAATCTTGGTACTTGTAGAATTAGTCTGTGGAATTACTTGTTGTCATTATAGTTGCTGCTTAATTTGATGTACCTGCCTTGTTAGTTGCTTAATTTGTTGCTACTATTTTATTTTTGGTTTCTTTTAGCTCATTACTGAAGTGCTGATGAATCGTAGTTTGTCATGTGTGTTTTGGTTTTCTATTTTTACTGTATGTTTAATAACCATTTGAGATGTCATATTGATTTACTGTTCAAAAATAAATAATATCAAAAAAAATTCATTCGAGAGTCTCGAACTCGAGACCTCTCGTTCAATAACCCAACACCTTTTCCATCTGGGCTAGGCCTCTGTTTTGTTAAAGTATTCGCTTACAGTTATTTATACACGTTTTTCTTTTAAATGTTATTCTAATTAAACGTTTAACTTACTTTTGATTGTCTTATATACGTTTTAATTTTTAAAGGCTTAATTTACTTATCATAATTTTAGTTTTCACATTTTAATTAAATTATATCCTTAATGAGAGGGGGGAATCACGGTTCCCTATGAACAATTCCCCCCTCTCACAAACGCAATAAAATATTTGCTCTGTTCTCACAATCCCCTCTCACAAACGCAATAAAATATTTGCTCTGTTCTCACAATATTTGCCCTCTTCTCATATAAATAATAGTGGCCATAGAAGTGAACCACCACCATTGATTGAATCCATTCTCTCTCTCTATCCCAATAATGCAATCTCGCCGCTACTGTTCTGGGTATAGATCTAGATCTAACATCCACCGATCCTTTGACCCATTGTTGCCTAAATTTTGATTCCTTAAATAAGTAAGTATTTTTTTTTGTGATTATTTCAATTTAAATTGTGATATAAACAATAATTTATGTGTTTTTTTCATTCATCTATATCTTCTTTATTCCTTTAAATGGGAGATATAATCATGTCGTGATGATTTGTGATTGAATTATTAGGGTTAATTGAAGATGGCTGCGAGAAGGGTTACGAACATAAAGTAACTGGTAAGTGAGGTTTCTCATTCCTTAAAATCAGTTTAGGTCTGCTTCTATGTTTCATTTATATTTTAAGGATTTTTTTTTTCTTTTCAATTTTCGGTTTTGAGTTAGAATCCTTGGAGACGTCTTCTCATCTCAGTGTGGTGCGGCAACAGATGGTGGTTGGCGCAGTAACAAGATTAGAAATTTAAGGTATATTCTATTTAAATTATTTACTTTTATCGCAAAATAAAATCATAAGTTGCAGGCGTTGACTTCTACTTAAATCAAACTTTAAGTTTAATTATCCTAATTACATCTTTGAGTTATTTCGTTTTTGAGGGATTTTTTTATATAATTTGAGTTCAGGATTTCGGGTCTGGGTTTCAGCAATCTTGCAGGTGCCGCGAGGTTTTTGTTTTGGTTTTAGCGTGGTATTAATTATTTCTTTTTTTGTTAGAATTGCAGTGAGATGAATGACATGGTGATTAATTGATTATAAGGTGCATAACGGAATGGAAAGCAGCTCACAAACTTGCGAGGAGATAATGTAAAAATGGTATGATTTGTCATCTGTTGTTTAAAAATCATGTGTTGTTTTACAGATTAATGTTTAAGTAATGAAAAGTGTTATAAGAACATAGGTATTTGGGATTTCATTTTGAAACAGTCAGTAACTCAGTATTTAAATGGGTTGCCAGACGTTATTTTGCTGATTATCAATGTTTCGTTCAAAGCATGATGCAATCCCAAACACATTGACATTTGGTTTGGTATAAAATATGAATAATATGGATTATGAAGTTGCCTTCGATTCTCTCCTTGGGAACACTCAGGTTAGTCGGTCTTTACACGTTTTGATTTTGTAAGTTTATATGAATCTGCTACTGAGCTTCAGAAAGTGGAATGGATTCAGTGTTAATATATCTTAATGTATAGTTATTTTTGTAGATTGAACCAAGAAGTCAGACAGAAAAAATATCGTTGCTAGATGTGTTTTAGTTGGAACATAGAATGAGAAACTCGCCAAAGTATGTTAGAAACATGAGGAGTTTTGCCATTGTTGACCTGAAACTACTTCTCCTCATACCTGACAAAAAAAGCATATCATGTTCGACTTTAGTATGTTTCATGAATGTGCGTGAGAAAGAGAGAGAGAGATAGAAGTAGTTGCACGGCTGTGATGAGCATGGGTTTGTTTGTTACAGCTGAGATCCTCCGTAACTTGGCGGGGGTGCCTTGATTAAGAGTGTCCTTAACTTTCAGATATTTGCATCATGTTCGACTCAAATTTTGCAACATGAATGATAGGGGCTGTTGTAGAACCGCACTAGTTAAATGGCGTTACATAGTACATATATATGTAAATATCTTAAAGTGTAAAAAATATGACCTTAAGCGAGATACCAGTAGGCATGAGAACATACTGTAAAACGTAACTAACTTGCTTTGGTTGACAGAAGCCTTTCATGTGTTTCTGGTAAGAGAAAAGAAGGAGAAACTCGTACGTCGTTTGATTTGACATGTGCCCAGGAATTTGTTAACCCTTTACTATTGTTAAATATACATAGATATTCTATTTGCGGTACACTATAGAGGATTAGTTGGAATGACGATGATGCATTGATTTCAGCTTAAAGTGATGTTCAACATGTCAATTTTGAATTTGTCAAAACAAAGCATTCTAAATGGGTCAACGCAGTTTGTTACAATCATCTGCACTTGATTTCATAGTCCCGCCTGTTAGCATTTTTGATGGAAATATGCAATGTAATCACGCATATGGAACTATTATTTGTGAGGTGAGTTCTGAATTTATGTTTTTCACTAAATGTTAAGAAATATTATTCACGCATATATAAAAGAACTCTTATTTGTGAGGTGAGTTATTGGAGTTGACTAGCTCAATACTGTACAGAATTTGCTGAACGAGATGATGCAATGAATTCCAAAAAATTGCTTCCCCTGCTATACTCATTTAAGGTACCAAATTTTTTGAAATATATCCTTGCACTCAACAAATCCAAATTTTAATTTTCACTTGATAAAAAAAATCATGTCAAAAGAGGAAATTTCCTTAATTGTGAATAGCTAATGCGCATTTTTTTCATAGTCAATGTTTAGTTAAACGATATATATGAAACATAATTTTGTAGGGTTTGTTGTTGGCAACATATATGTGGGTGTTATTTGAAACGTTTTCTGGGCGTATAATTAGACTATTTCCTTTTCTGAATGGTCACTATTTAATTACACTATAGGCTGGGGTACATTAGTCAATAAGCCACGGTGTTGAAAACGACCCAGAAACAAGGTCTTATTCTAGGGTTTTAGTTTTTTTTTGGGCTCTTAATTATCAAAAGTTGCTATGGATTAACAAGAGGCTGTTTGGATTAGGGGATTTTATGAAAAGAAAGTCATTTTTAGTACAATGGAATTAACAAAGTACTTCGTATATTTTTTTGCTCTTTAAAGTCCAAAGTGTGATCGGATAAAACGACACGCCTTGGATAAATATTGTAATGCAGTTTATGGTAGTAATTTAGTTTTTTGATAAACTAATGATATCGTCATGCCGAGTGTTTCGGCTTTTTTCAATATGTTATATGATCGTATGAAAAACTCCATTAGATAAGACAACTAAATTGTATCTTTCAATTTCATGTGTAGATCGGAGAAGAGTGTGTGGGACATCTGCTATTAGATTACCGATTCATCTCTCAACAGAAATGAAAAACAGAACTAACACGTGAGTAAGTTATTTCTTTATGTTTGTTGTTGTCATTTTACATCATACACCATGCAAATGAGAATAAATTCTAAATTTATGTTTGTTGATGGCATGGTAAGTCTTAAAGTCCCATGTACCAAACATACCCTTTTTTCACAAAGTAAGAACGGGTGATTCTTTCGGGCAAGAAACAAATGTACGGCGTTTAATAAGTGTGAAAACACTTATCCTTTTACCACTTATTTCCAATAATAACAAGACCAAAACGTGTGATTTATGTCGTAAAAGTCGGAATTATGCGTGGTTTGTGTTTTTATTGTGTTTTAGGACCAAAATATGAAAAAGGAAGAAAACACGGGCTTTCACGGGCTTTTATTGAAGAAAACGGGAAAAAGACGAAGTCAAAAGATCAAGAGTGCAAAAAGAACGAAAGTCCAAGACCTATTCTGAAGATTTATCGAAGAAAAAGTCAAAAGACGGAAGTTTAAACGAAGTCGAAGAACTTAAGTCTAATAGGAGAAGAAAATTAAAGAGACAAGTTCAAATCCCGAGACGACAAAGACGAAGAATTAAAGTCGAGTCGAGAAAACGTGAAGAAAGCAAGAGAGAAGATGCAACACATGCACTCCTTCCCTATAAATACCCTCCTAATAGTCATTAGGAGGGTAGTTAGAGTTTTTAGTTAATTTTTCACTTTTTAGTTTTTAGAGAGAGAAAGTCTTAAACTTTCTCTCACTAGTTCATCTTTTTCTTTTAATCTTTCAAGATTAAACACTTTTGTATTGCTTATTTCATTAATCAAGGTTCTATTTTTAAGCTTTTATTTTCTTAATCTCATTCTACTTTTCTTTGATTTAAGATTGATTTTGGTGTGATTATCATGTGATCCGTGTTGTTCTAATTGATTTCATGCTAAAAAGTTAATCTTTTGATCATTTTATAAGATTTCATTTGATTAAGCTTTAAGACTTTTGTGCTTATTGGCTTATTTTTATGATCATCTTATTTTTCTTATTAAAAAGTTTTATTAAAAAGTTTATGTTTTTATTGTTTGATCTAAAAAGGTGCTTGATTTCGGGTTGATAAGTTGACTCTAGTGCTTATTTGATCCGGTTTAAGCATTGATTCGGGTTAGTGTTGTGATAAGCTCTCAAACTTAGCTTATTTCCTTGCTTTCCAAAATCACACAAATTTCGGAAAGGGTGATTAAGCCCCTTTCCGATTGGCCTTTTTCGACCGGTGCACCTCCAACCTAGTTCCACCATTTTAGGAAAGGTTGTTATTCTCCTTTCCGATTGGTTTATATTCCGACGGCTTTGCACCTCAACATTCCGATTTCCCCAATCGGATTAGGGTTTGTCATTTCCGATTGGTCCATTATTTGGCCTGTATTCCGACGGTATCACCTTGCTATATTCCGATTGGTTTCATCTTTGAGCTTATTCCGATCCGACCAATTGTCCTATATTCCGATTGAGACTTCAAGCATTATTCCGATTGGGGTGTTCCCCGTATTCCGATTGGTACCCATTTAGCAACATTCCGATTGGGTTGTTTCCACCTGCATTCCGACCATCCGATCGGAATACATTCCGATCGGGTCTCCTTTTGGCTTGTTTTGGTTTCTCTCGATATCACTTTCTTATAGTACCTTTTATTTTCTGAAAATTTTCGAAGTGTTAGTTTTATTTAGTGAGTTAGAATTTCTCCATTGTCACCTTTACATTTATATGCATTTGTTTTTACTCGTTATTCAAAGCAATCTTTTAACTTCCATTTTACTCAACGACACTTTATTTACTTGCTAATAGTTAAAAACAAATCAACCAAACCTTTGATTCACCAAAAGACGATTGAGTCGCACTTAAGACCGGTTTTCAATTCGAAAAGATTCGGAACTATAACGAACTTTGATACTTTGGTGTCAAAATCCTTGTATTAAATGGCGCCGCTGCCGGCTCTTTTCGTTAAGATAAACGGTTTCTAGTGAGAGACGCATTGAATTTTGGGATCCGTTCTTTGAACGTTATTTTCATTGCTATAAAAATTTTCAAAAAAAATCCTAAAAAATATAAAACTCTTCAAAAATACAAAAACATTAAAAAACCTATAAAAACCAAAAAGATTATATAGATATTCCTTGTGTATATTTTTCTTCTGCAGGTGCATGCGTACTAGATCTACAAACTATTCTGAGCCCGAGAATCGTGAAGATTTAGATATGGCTGGTATTAACAACAACAATAATCACCCACCTCAAAATAATTTGAATAACAACAACAACAACAACAACAACAATGTCCTTCAACCTGATTTACGAACCATGGAGGAATTGTGCCAACCCACCATGAATGGACGCGGAGGCCCGATTGCGCCAATGCACGTCACGGCTCAGGAGTTTTCGTTGAAGCATCATATGATACAACAAGTGCAAACGAACCCGTTTCGTGGAATTCCGGATGATGATGCCAACAAACACCTCGACAAATTCATTACCATTACCCAAAGCATGAAGTGCCCCGGTGTTTCTATGGATGACCTTCGCCTTCAACTTTTTCCACACTCACTTTCTCACCATGCCGAAAAATGGTTTGACCGTCTTCCTAAGAATTCTATTCATACGTGGAACGACATGACTCAACGTTTTTTATCGCGCTACTTTCCCCCATCCATGGTCACTAGCCTTCGTAACCAAATCAGTGGATTTATGCAAGAGAATGATGAATCGCTTTTCGATGCTTGGGAACGTTACAATGATTTGATCGACCGCTGTCCTAATCAAAATATGCTCCCCGTCACTCTCATTGACACCTTCTACAATGGTCTCACCTTTCGTGATCGTGACACGATCAATGCCGCCGCCGGTGGTACTTTTATGAAAAGGAGACCGGAGGAGTGTCGAGAGTTGATTGAAAACATGACTACTCACCACAAGAATTGGGATTCTTCCGCATCCTCAAGATCTAATCAGAGAGTCAATGTTTCATCTACTTCTTCCACCACCAACCCGTCTATTTTGGAACGTGCTATTCTCGATATTAACAAAAGTCTCCAAATTTTGACTTCTAACCAAACTCAACAAGCTAAAGCCGTTGTTATCTCTTGTGACACATGTGGTGGTCCTCATTCCTACAATGAGTGTCCTTCTACTCACGGCAGTTATTCTGAAGACGTTAACGCAGCATACGGTACTTATCCTACGGGAGGCTATCAGGCCCGCCCTCAAGGAGACCGTAACTTGCTAAGTTATCGTTCCAACAATTATCTTGCTCCTCCCGGTTTCCCTCCTGCAAACCAAAACCAACAACAAAGCTACAACCGAAACAACCAATCCCAACCTCGTGCTCAAAATCAATATCAATCCCAAAGAAACCCATACCCAACTCAAGGAAATTCTCAAGCTTACCAAGCTCCACCTCTCAATCAACCGATGGCAGTAAGACAAGACGTCGAGACGTTCATGAAGACTAATCGTGAGATGGTGACGAATCTTCAGAGTCAATTTGTCAACTTGAAGAATGACATGGTGAAACAAGGGAGCGACATTCGAGCCGAGCTAAGGAATGATATGGCCAAACACAGCAATGATATTAATGCCAACATGCAAAACTCTTTTAACAATCAAGCTCTTCACCTTCGTGATATGATTGGTTCGCTCATCCAAGGTAATCAACCCTCTGCTTCGGGTACTCTTCCGAGTAATACCGTTGCGAATCCAAGAGGGGAGATGAAAGCAATCACCACTCGTAGTGGAGAAGGTTATATGGAACCCGAGCTTCCTACACCTCCACCCGTGATTGTGAACAAGGAAAAAGAGCAACTTTCCCCATCTCCTTCCCCTTCTATCCCCATTTCCCCACCACCCGTGGTTGTGAGTGATCCTATTCCCTTAAAGCCTTCTTCTTCATCCAATATACCTTATCCCTCAAGGTTGAGGAAAGAGAAGCAAAAGAGCAAGGATGATATTCAGGTTTTGAACTTCCTTAAAATGTTCAAACAATTGAATTTTAACATCTCCTTTGCCGAGGCTCTCGCTCACATGCCCAAATATGCTAAGATGTTTAAAGATCTTTTAAGTGATAAGGAAAAGCTTCTTGACATTGCTCAGACCCACCTTAATGAGAATTTCTCCGCAGTGCTCTTAAGGCAATTGCCCACCAAACTAGGTGATCCGGGTCGCTTCTTGATTCCTTGCAACTTCCCGGGAGTAGAGAATTGCATGGCCCTAGCCGATCTAGGTGCCAGTATAAACTTAATGCCTTTAAGTGTTTGGAAGCAATTATCTCTCCCCGAGCTAGTCCCCACCAAAATGACTTTGGAATTAGCTAACCGTACGGTTGCGTATCCAGTGGGGATAGCCGAAGATGTCTTTGTTGGCGTCGATAAATTCACCTTCCCGGCGGATTTTGTCGTCGTTGACTACGAGATGGATCCCCGTGTTCCATTAATCGTTGGACGTCCATTTCTGAGGACCGGTCGCACTCTTATTGATGTAGCCGCAGGCGAAATAATCATGAGAGTTGGTGACGATCAAATTGTCTTCAACATGGGTAAGATTTCTAAGCAACCTTATTCGTATGAGAGCGTTAATGCTATTGATGTTCTCGATGAGGCTTGTGAAGAACATTTTCATGATGCTTGCAAAAGTAATCTTTCTTCTCTACCCAATGTTGAGACCGTTGCCTCAATTGCTCCAGCATTGACTCCTTTTGGAGAAAGTGACTTGGATGATTTCGAAGCTAGCTTGGGTCCTCTCGATATTAAGTATGATAATTTGTCCACCAATTGGGATGAAGACATTCGTACTATTGAGAGACTTCTCAATGAGGACCCATTCTCTCCTCCTGCTCCTAAAGAGGTGACTAATGATGATCCATCGTTAGTTTCACCATCTATTGAGGATCCTCCGACTCTTGAGCTTAAGGACCTACCGCCTCATCTTGAGTACGTTTTTCTGGAAGACGACGAGAAGCTACCGGTCATCATCGCAAAGGATCTGCAAGAAGACGAAAAAGAACGACTTGTCGCTGTATTGAAGAAGCATAAACGCGCTATCGCTTGGAAAATCTCGGACATCCGTGGAATTGATCCTCATTTCTGCACACATAAAATTCTCATGGAGGACGACTTTAAGCCCACAATTCAAAGTCAACGAAGGGTGAATCCTAAAATCCATGAAGTCATCAAAAAAGAGGTTATCAAACTTCTTGATGCGGGTATGATTTACCCTATTTCGGATTCACCGTGGGTTAGTCCAGTCCATTGTGTGCCTAAGAAAGGCGGAATCACCGTTGTGCCCAATGCAAACAACGAGTTGATTCCTACCCGTCTCGTTACTGGGTGGAGAGTTTTTATAGACTACCGCAAACTCAATGATGCCACGAGAAAGGATCATTTCCCTCTAACTTTTATGGACCAAATGCTTGAACGTCTAGCGGGTAATGAATATTACTGCTTTCTGGATGGTTTCTCGGGTTATTTTCAAATACCCATCGATCCTCAAGATCAAGAGAAGACAACATTCACTTGTCCCTACGGCACATTTGCTTATAAACGAATGCCTTTTGGCTTATGCAATGCCCCCGGGACTTTCCAAAGGTGCATGTTGGCTATCTTTCATGATATGGTTGAGCAAACCATGGAAGTCTTCATGGATGATTTCTCGGTCTTCGAGGATTCCTTCTCTGCTTGCCTTGCCAATTTGGAACGTATGCTTAAGCGGTGCGAAGACACTCGCCTTGTTCTGAATTGGGAAAAATGCCATTTTATGGTAAAAGAAGGCATTGTGCTAGGACACAAAATCTCTAAAGCCGGTCTTGAAGTTGACCGTGCTAAAGTTGATGTCATAGCCAAATTACCTCCACCATCAACCGTGAAGGGTGTGAGAAGCTTTCTGGGTCATGCGGGCTTCTATCGTAGATTCATTCAGGATTTCTCTAAAATCGCTCGCCCGATGACCCACCTCTTGGAAAAAGATACTCCTTTTATCTTTTCTAAAGAGTGTCTCGAAGCCTTCAATCTTCTCAAGGATAAGCTAACTAAGGCACCGGTCTTGGTTACCCCTAATTGGGAGCTACCTTTTGAATTGATGTGCGATGCTAGCGACTTTGCTATTGGTGCGGTTTTGGGACAACGTGTGAATAAACACTTCCAACCAATCCACTACGCTAGCAAAACAATGACGGGGGATCAACTGCATTATACGACAACCGAAAAAGAGCTTTTAGCTGTTGTCTATGCTTTTGAGAAATTTCGCCCCTATCTTGTTTTATCCACCACCATCGTATACACGGACCATTCCGCATTGAAGTACTTGATGACTAAGAACGATTCTAAGCCAAGACTTCTTCGCTGGGTTTTGCTCCTCCAAGAATTCAACATAGAAATTCGTGACAAGAAGGGAGCCGAAAACCTGGCCGCGGATCATTTGAGTCGACTTGAGGATCCATATCAGGGGGATCATCCGAACAAAGATATCAATGACTCTTTCCCCCTGGAGACTCTAATGTCTATAAATCTCAATATTGATGGCACCCCGTGGTTTGCGGACATTGCAAACTACTTAGCGGGTGGTATTCTCATTCAAGGGCTAACATCCCAACAAAAGAAGAAGTTCTTGAACGATGTTAAGACTTACTTTTGGGATGACCCTTATCTATTCAAACAGTGTGCTGATCTGATTATTCGTCGATGTGTTGACGGACCGGCAGCTTTTGACATTCTTCAAGCTTGCCACAAAGGACCCACCGGTGGTCACTTTGGTCCCAACTACACCGCTAAGAAAGTGTTTGATTCTGGATTCTACTGGCCCACCATTTATCGTGATGCTCACGAAATGGTTAAGCATTGTGATGCTTGCCAACGTCAAGGCAAGATCACACATAAGGATGAGATGCCTCAAAATTTCATACAGGAATGTGAAATCTTTGATGTATGGGGCATCGACTTTATGGGGCCATTTCCATCATCCAAAGGGAACAAGTACATCCTCGTCGCCGTCGACTACGTCTCTAAATGGGTTGAAGCTAAGGCTCTTCCTACGAATGATGCGAGGGTGGTTTTGAACTTTTTGAAGCAGCTTTTCGCTCGATTTGGCGTTCCTCGTGCTATCATCAGTGACCGCGGGACTCATTTTTGCAACGATCAATTTGCAAGAGTCATGGCAAAGTATGGTGTCAATCACCGTCTTTCCACCGCCTATCATCCCCAAACCAATGGGCAAGCCGAAATTTCCAATCGTGGCTTGAAGAGAATTTTGGAGCGTACTGTGGGAGAGCATCGTGCCGCGTGGGCCGATAAGTTAGATGATGCTCTGTGGGCTTTCCGTACTGCTTACAAGACTCCGATCGGTTGTACACCTTATCGTCTTGTGTACGGGAAAGCCTGCCACCTACCCATCGAGCTGGAACATAAGGCGCACTGGGCCTTGAAGTGGGCTAACTTCGACATCATCAAAGCCGGTGATCATCGCAAGGTTCAACTCAACGAGCTAAATGAACTTAGGAATGAAGCTTATGAGAACTCGCTGATCTACAAGGAGAAGACGAAGATGATCCATGATGCTAAAATCAAGAACCGAGAGTTCCACGTTGGTGATCACGTCTTACTCTTTAACTCTCGGTTGAAGATCTTCTCTGGCAAGTTGAAGAGCCGCTGGACTGGTCCATTCACCGTCGCCAAAGTCTTTCCGTATGGGACCATTGAGCTTTCTCAGCCGAATGGGCCCAATTTCAAGGTGAATGGCCAGCGTTTGAAGCTGTACTTTGGTGAGGACATCTCTCAGGAGATGATTCCATCCCTCACCACGTTCCCCATGAACTAAAATTGGTTCGAGTCAGGCTCATGACTCGGTGAACAAAAACAAGCGCTTCTCGGGAGGCAACCCGTGTTCTATCCTTTACTGCTTTCATAATAAGTGTAGGGGGAGCCCCGCATATGTTTGTTGTCTTGTTTCTTGTGATGTGCAGGGATTAAAAGCTTCAGAGAGCATCTTGATGACTTTCGACGAACCGTGATACCGTGTTTCCTATCTTCCTGGTTCTATCCTAAACTCTTGTGATTCAATATTTCATATTCTATATGTTCACATTGAATTCATTTTAGTTGTCCTTTCCTTAGCAAGACTTAAACAACGTGCACAATGTCATAAGTGTAGGGGAGTTTACTCCCACATGCTTAAAACATTGAGGACAATGTTTATCTCAAGTGTAGGGGGGACTTCTATCGAAGTAAGTGGTTTTTTCCATGAATTTGCCCTCATTTTAACCGGAAAATTTGATTTTTCGACATTTTTCAAAATTTTTAATCTATTTTGGCCTAGTTGTATAGTTGTATTTGCCTTTGTTATGTTTCCTTTGCTAGAATAAATTTTCAAATAAGTGGTTTTAGATTTTTCTTTGTCGTGAACATTTTGACTCGACCCGAGTTTACTTGCCTAAGTTTACTCTAGCTAGTATCCTTAACGTGTTTAAATCAAGTTTTGCTAGGCTTTTATATAGGGAGCTATAAAACGCGAAAGTCTTAACTCTCACGGGTTAAGAACAAGAACTTTTCGCAAGTTCCTATAATTGATCCTAGAGAGTCGTTTATCAAGGGAACTTTAAAATGCGATTTCTAAACTTGAAAAAGTCTAAGAATTTGCAAGATCCTATAGGCGACTCGAAAACCCAAAACTTTGATTTAATAGGCTAAGCATCCACGAGTCTCATTCCTTGAGATTTTAAATTGTGGAGAACGAGAGATGATAGAGTCAATTATAAGTTCGGTATTCTTTCGTGAATTTATGTGAGTTAATTATGAGCCTATTCTCCCTCCGCTTGTTAATAAATTTATCTGCAATAAATAAGGTTGTACGATTTAGAAGGTTACTTAGCTTCTAGCCCCAGATCGTTTAAAAGTTGCTCGGTAATGACGAGAGTTCATAGCCAAGGCATAACTTATGAAGCGGGGCGCGAAGATTGGCGTGTCCGAAAAGGCCCTAACAAGGCATGAGGGCTACATTTTGTTGCTAAAGATCCAAAAGTGATGTGAAGAATCATTTATCGAAAATCAATATGAAGGATCAAGACACACGACGAAAAGCAAGAACTCCCCAAAAGTCATGGAGAAGTCTATCCGAAAAGACCCTAACAAGGTATGAGGATAAACAGATCCAAGTCCTAAAAGGAGGCGGATCGTTGTATATCAAAGTCCAAAATAAAGATTGGAGAAAAATGAAGAAGTCGTGGTCCAAAGATGAAGAATCTCTCAAAAACTTCAAGTGAAGAAATTCCTATTATGAAGAGAAGACCATAATTTCAAGAACGTCTCTCGAAGATTCGAAGAATGAAGTCGCTGCCAAATATCGGCCCGAGAAAGGTCTCAAATCGCGAACCAAGTTATGCCAAGATATGAACTTTCTGATATCCCGAGAAGCAGTTTTAAAAGATTTGGTCCTTTAGCTAACTATCAATTAAATCATGCACCTTATTTTCGGACTAAATAACTATCGTAATAAGTCAAACAATGCATCCTCGTGATCATTCAAGACAAAAATAAAATATAAGAGATACACCTAGGAATAAGGGAGTCTAAGTGAATAATTGACTCACATGAGTTCGTGATAGTTTGCTAACTTATAATAACAATGATCTCGTTTCTAAGCTTGGTATGGGGAACGTGAAACTTGAGGATGATAAATGTTCATGGCCGCCAAAACCCAATGTAAGTTTTTAATTTCTTTACTTATTTCTATCTTTTATGTTTAGTATTTAATAAAGGCCAAGGTGGATTATTTATGATGGAGAATGTAAACCGTGCTTTAAAATTAATGCATTGCATGAGGGCATTGCAATGGTCAAGTGTAGGGGATTTAATAAGTGTGAAAACACTTATCCTTTTACCACTTATTTCCAATAATAACAAGACCAAAACGTGTGATTTATGTCGTAAAAGTTGGAATTATGCGTGGTTTGTGTTTTTATTGTGTTTTAGGACCAAAATATGAAAATGGAAGAAAACACGGGCTTTCACGGGCTTTTATTGAAGAAAACGGGAAAAAGACGAAGTCAAAAGATCAAGAGTGCAAAAAGAACGAAAGTCCAAGACCTATTCTGAAGATTTATCGAAGAAAAAGTCAAAAGACGGAAGTTTAAACGAAGTCAAAGAACTTAAGTCTAATAGGAGAAGAAAATTAAAGAGACAAGTTCAAATCCCGAGACGACAAAGACGAAGAATTAAAGTCGAGTCGAGAAAACGTGAAGAAAGCAAGAGAGAAGATGCAACACATGCACTCCTTCCCTATAAATACCCTCCTAATAGTCATTAGGAGGGTAGTTAGAGTTTTTAGTTAATTTTTCACTTTTTAGTTTTTAGAGAGAGAAAGTCTTAAACTTTCTCTCACTAGTTCATCTTTTTCTTTTAATCTTTCAAGATTAAACACTTTTGTATTGCTTATTTCATTAATCAAGGTTCTATTTTTAAGCTTTTATTTTCTTAATCTCATTCTACTTTTCTTTGATTTAAGATTGATTTTGGTGTGATTATCATGTGATCCGTGTTGTTCTAATTGATTTCATGCTAAAAAGTTAATCTTTTGATCATTTTATAAGATTTCATTTGATTAAGCTTTAAGACTTTTGTGCTTATTGGCTTATTTTTATGATCATCTTATTTTTCTTATTAAAAAGTTTTATTAAAAAGTTTATGTTTTTATTGTTTGATCTAAAAAGGTGCTTGATTTCGGGTTGATAAGTTGACTCTAGTGCTTATTTGATCCGGTTTAAGCATTGATTCGGGTTAGTGTTGTGATAAGCTCTCAAACTTAGCTTATTTCCTTGCTTTCCAAAATCACACAAATTTCGGAAAGGGTGATTAAGCCCCTTTCCGATTGGCCTTTTTCGACCGGTGCACCTCCAACCTAGTTCCACCATTTTAGGAAAGGTTGTTATTCTCCTTTCCGATTGGTTTATATTCCGACGGCTTTGCACCTCAACATTCCGATTTCCCCAATCGGATTAGGGTTTGTCATTTCCGATTGGTCCATTATTTGGCCTGTATTCCGACGGTATCACCTTGCTATATTCCGATTGGTTTCATCTTTGAGCTTATTCCGATCCGACCAATTGTCCTATATTCCGATTGAGACTTCAAGCATTATTCCGATTGGGGTGTTCCCCGTATTCCGATTGGTACCCATTTAGCAACATTCCGATTGGGTTGTTTCCACCTGCATTCCAACCATCCGATCGGAATACATTCCGATCGGGTCTCCTTTTGGCTTGTTTTGGTTTCTCTCGATATCACTTTCTTATAGTACCTTTTATTTTCTGAAAATTTTCGAAGTGTTAGTTTTATTTAGTGAGTTAGAATTTCTCCATTGTCACCTTTACATTTATATGCATTTGTTTTTACTCGTTATTCAAAGCAATCTTTTAACTTCCATTTTACTCAACGACACTTTATTTACTTGCTAATAGTTAAAAACAAATCAACCAAACCTTTGATTCACCAAAAGACGATTGAGTCGCACTTAAGACCGGTTTTCAATTCGAAAAGATTCGGAACTATAACGAACTTTGATACTTTGGTGTCAAAATCCTTGTATTAGCGTTAATGTACAACACACATACAGAATCATTTGAGGCTATGTACATTTAAGATGCAGAATCATTTTAGGCTATGTACATTTAAAATGCAAGGGTGAACCATTATGATAGTTTCGACTTACAACTTTAATCACACCTAGATGATTTAGTGATAGGATGTCTCGGGGCTGAACATAATTTCTTGCTATGTTTTGTATGAAACAGTTATCATGGTCGTCTTTAGAGCGGGGGGATTCGTAGCTGACCACTCGGCTGGTAGCCCTTTGGCGCCAGACCGAGGATGGCGACCCTTATTAGATAAATTCACAACCAGAGGAGACATATATTCATAGGCAAATGGGTTGAAACAAAACGCTTTTTTTAATGTGTGAACCGTTAGATTGTAACATAAGCACTGAAAAAGGCTACTGAAGTTTAACTTGAAAAAAGGGCAATGAGAGCATACTTTTGACTCTTTTTTTAACTTTCAGTTGCTGATTTTGTTAGATTCAGGTTGATGTTACTTTAGTGATCAAAACTAAAAATGTTGGTCTCACTTTCAAACAATCACTTGAAACTTAACATTGGTAACAACTTTTCCTTTTACCATAAAGCTTTGCAGCTTTTGAATAGCTAATCAAGGACTGCTCTATTTTTTTCCTGTAATTAAAGGAACACAAAATACATGGAAGGTTCTATTGCAAATATAAAAATCAATTGAAAATGAACCCATATTTAATCTATAATGGTCGCCCTACTTTTTCTGCACTATTAGTATAAAACATGGTTATGCATTTACTAATATCATTTGTTCTCATTGCAGGCTATGAGTAAAGACGATTTATCACCGGAGTAAAAACGGAGCTTTCATTATAGGAAATTAAGTAAGCTTTGTTAAGCGAGAAACAGACTGGTATAGCTAAAATCTTTCCAGGTTGCTTGATATGATTCACTCAGAAAAGTTGCATTATGTCGGGTTTGGTAAAAGGGTCGACGCCGGTAAATTTATGGTTGGAACACGTTTATCATAACATGTATGTGAAAATTTTATGTACCGTAAGTTTATTTTAATTAGTGACCATATTCACTTTATGCATCGTTCAATAATATTTTAAATATATGCACACCATTGCTTAAAGCTCGATTTGGATCCATGAACAGAGCCTATTCCTTTATTTTAGAGTTCAGTAATTTATGTTTTTCTAACAGTATTAAACTATCAGTTCCAGATCGTAATTGAAGCACCAAAACGAAACTCTTTTTGTTACTGTACACTAACTATGTTAGTAAGAATCCAGTTATCCATACGCTTTTGGGACACACTCCTTGATCGAAATTATGGCTGCCCTCAACACCGCCCTCTAAAAAGGATCCCTAAAACGTCCTTTTTCGCCGCAGCGAAGCGCGGGCTCAAATCCTAGTTAGTTTTCAAATAGAAAAAAAATTTAAAAAAAAATAGATAGATTTAATTTGCGTCTTTTAGATTTTTTTTTTTAGAAACGATTCATGCACTTAGGATTTAAAATTGGTAGAATTAATTTTAGTTTAAAAACCAAAAACCCTTCAAATCAATTGTCCAAATCGAAACAAAACGTATCAAATTCACTCGATCTTCGTGTACAAAGAACTTGGTTCATCAACGTGTTTAATTAAATCGTCTTTGGTAAATTTTAGTCTATTACTTTTTCCTAAAGGTAATTTTCTATTTTACCCTATAGCGTATCTAATTACTATACATTCCACGACACATCAATTGTAAGTGAATATTATTCTAGTATTTTGAAAGCTTATTAACTACCTTTGGTTTGAATTTTGTGGTATATGTGGAAAAGGACTTGTTCAAATTGTCTAAAGCTATCAAAAAAGGGTGTTTGGTTTAGTTCATTAAGACATGTGGTGACATACAAGTGAGATTTGAGTAGACTAAACATGCTCATCTAGTTAGTATAATGTGCCATGAGTAGTGGGTAAGAGAAAATTTAAAGTTTTAAGGAATTTTGTGTTACAAGATATTGTTGATAACTGCTAAAACCATCAGATAGGTCTAGTGATTTTGGTTGTGTGATTCTGAGCTTGAAACTTGGTAGTTGTGTAGTTTATAGGTTAACTTAGGAAGTGTGTTTTTAATTTGTGCTTTGGATTGTTTGGGGGTCATACTTTTTGGCTGTTTAATCTCACCATATTGCCATCTGCATCAGTAAACGCCCAGACCTCTTATTTTGATATCAGTGAATGTTCATTGCTTGATTTTGTGCTACTTGGTTATAGAAGTGTTTGTTTTCTGCTTATTTGTGACTCCTATAAGTCCACTGACTTGTGGGGTGCCTTGATTGCCCAAAGAATTAAGCAAAACAAGCTCAAAAGAGCCACATTCACTTTCTGTGAACCATCAGTGGGAACTCCTTTCCCACTGATAGTGTGTTGCTAGCCACTGCTTAGCAAACAGACAAAAGCAAACAAGTTGTCACTATCAATCTTGTCAGGTTTTTATCTTTAGTGATCCAAATTAGGTGTTTTTCATATTTCTAAATTTTCCTATGTTTGTTGATTTATTTCAAGATTTTTAGAAAAGTTAATTTTATTTTTTTGAGTATTTAATTATTTCTTCTCATTATTTTAGTTTAAATTATGTTTTTAATATTCAGTTATTGTTTTTAGTGGTTTATAATTAGTATTTTTCATAATTTCCAATTTTCGTAGTTTAAGTAATATTTTAAGACTTTCAGAAAAAGAATTTCATTTTTCCCTTTATTTACTTAATTTTTGGAATTATTTTAAGTTAAAATAGGTTTTTAATTAAACTGTTTTTGTCCTATTAAGGCTAAATTTTCTTTTTTCCAAATTTTTCATTTTTCTCAGTTTAAATGCGTTAAGTTAAGATTTTTAGAACAGTAAAATTATTTTTCTCATTATTTAATTAATATTTAGGATTATTTTAATATTTAATAGTTTTTAGCCATTTAAAAATAGTAAATTAGTTTTAAAAAGTCTAGAAAAATACTTTTGAGTTTTTATATAATATCAGTAAGATTCTTTTTTGTTAAAATCGTACTTTGGATTTATTTTTAATTTTACTGAATTTTAAGGCTTTAAATAGCATTTAAAATTGAATATTAAATTGGAAATAACTTTTAAAATATTTTTGTTAAATTTTTATTCTTATTTATATTATTTTAGAATTGTTTTAAATTTTTAATAAATTTTTAGATTAAATTTTTAAACTCGTCAAATTTTTACGATTTACGTTTTATAATTCGTCGTAGTTTAAATTTAATCGTAACCGTCATCATTTTTATTTTTCTTCTTCTCATTAATATTAATCTCAAATATCAACCAAGTTTAACACACACATTAATCCTCCTCGAGAACTAACTCACACAAGGGTCATAAGTGTTTACGTTTTCCTAAACGTACGCTTAGTGCTTACCGCTTTTTATGTTCTTTTTCCTAAAAGACATATTTTACTATTATCAGTGGGTTACTAAAAGAGTGTTCCAAATATCTTTAGCGGTTTCACACATAAAAATCCTTTCGTACTCTTTCTTTGGTAAAGCATTATAAATCACCATTTTAGCCTCATTATTTTTAACAAGTTTCCTTTTAGTGTCATCATTAGCTTTGTCAAAAGTGACTATCTCTTTGCTTTAAGAAACTTCATTATATTGATAAGGCAAAAAATCACCATGGGTAATAACATGCCAAAGATCTAAATCTTTTGATTTCACATAAGTCTCAAATCTATTTTTCCAATAAATAAAACTATCGGTTTCAAAAAGAGGTGGTCTTTGCATAGATTGCCCTTCTAGATACTTGTTGGAATCCATAGATCGATTCAAGTTTTAAAATACAATATATTTTAAAAAGGCTTGAGCAACCACGCTATGATACCAATTGTAGAAACTAGAATGGAGGGTTGAATAGTTTCTTAAATTTACTTGTTAAAAGATGGTTTTTAAAAATCCTTTTCAAAAACTTAGGCTTGAGTATTTATGTGAAACCTTCTTATACACAATATGAACAAGGTATAGTGCAACTAAACTAATAATCACAAGTATATAGAATAATGAATGTAAAGAGATAAGGGAAGGAAAGATCAAACCAAACACCAAGGATTTATAGTGGTTCGGCAACGAAGCTCACTCCTCGTTCCTACTCCACTCCTTGAGTACTCCTTACTTTAAGGTGGAGAAACCGTACACAACGTCGCTTATCCAATTTTCGACTCTAAGCTAAAAGTCGAGCCCCAATCTTAGCTAGGACCAATCTACACCAATATACTTTAAGGACAAGTATTAACCTTAATACATACACAACTTCTAAATAGACACAACTACTTGGATCTTCACAACAATGATACAACAATGAATAAATAAGTTTGGATCTTCAATGGATCTTTGAGGTAGACACAACACTTCAAGGATGGAAGTGTTCTTCTCTTTGCACTTTGAGAGGAAGAGATGGGAGGAGAAAGATTCACTTCTAAACAAGTAGTAATCAACCAAATGACCAAGGAATTGAGTGATTTTAGAAGTATGAAAGAATCTGGAAATGTATGTGCAAAAGAGGTGAAGAGAAAATCTGAGAATGGTCCGCTATTTATAAGACAAACTTCCAACGGCTATATCTGCCCGCGGTTCCTTATTGCAGCCCGTGGTTCCTTATCGATAAGGAACCGCCAGAGCCACTAAGGAACCGCCAGAGTAGACTCCGCTCCTTTTTGTCTTTTAGTGGTATGGTTCGAATCTGGAGATTAAAATATCCTGAAAGGATATTCCAAACTTAGATAGAATATGCCATTTTCAAATTTTCAAATTTCCAAATAATTAATTTAATAAAACATTTTCTTAAAAAGAAAGTTTTATAAAAACTTGTCATACTTAATAAAAAGTTAGTTTTAAGAAAAGATTAAATCCTTGATCACTTAATTAGGATGAGTACTTGTTTGTACATACCTTAAGTGATAATGGTTGAAATGAAAAATACTTGAACGCAAGAATTCGTTTTTCGTTGTTTTCGTAAATGCTTGTTTTTACATATTTTCGTAATCAAAACAAAGCGCGACCGAAAAATGCAAGTAACGTTTTTAGGCATCATTGCATTAACAGAAACTACAGCTTTAAGCATTATAGTAGGGTATTTTTTATTATCCCTACCATATTGACCATGCCATGACACTCGACAATTTTTCCATTCTCAGTGCATACAAGCAATACTTTCAAGCATTTCCGAAAAACCATGGATATTGTTATGCTTTTGTTGTATCTTTATAATGTCTTCAGATGGTGGCTTTCTTAAATACTTCGCCATATACAATTCAATGATGCACATATTAAAAAAAGTTAGAGCATCTCGTGTAGTATGCTCACTCATTTGTAAATACTCATCTAACGCATCGAGTGTGTTACCATATACGAATTGGCGCATAGCCATCGTGCACTTCATAAGATCACTAATACTCATTCGACACATGCAATCGAGTCGAGATGAAAAGAAATGAATGTTGTGGGAGATGGTCAACGGGATAAGTTACAATGTCATTGACAATTTTTAGAAAACGTCTATGGCTCATAGAAATCTTCTACGAAAATAATATAAAGGGTACCTACAGTTTTGAACCCAATTTTAGCCTTAGAAGAACCTTAAATTCGAACACCCAAAGGTGATATTGTCTTAAAAGAAATTCAAGAAAAAAAGGAGATTTCATCCCTTTTTTAAGGATTGCATATGGGCAATTGATGAAA
This sequence comes from Glebionis coronaria, assembly GCA_025667525.1. Lineage (NCBI taxonomy): Eukaryota > Viridiplantae > Streptophyta > Magnoliopsida > Asterales > Asteraceae > Glebionis > Glebionis coronaria. Next base: position 368,680,321 of record CM046877.1, on the reverse strand, counting down.
CACATGTCCGTGTGAGGGTACCTACTACTAAGGATGCTCCAAGATATCGTGGTCGTAAAGGTTGTCCAACGATAAATGCATTAGTTGTGTGTACATCCAATTTGAAGTTACATATGTTGCATGTATAGTTTACATATGTTGCATGTATATACGATTTTGATGTGATGTTCATACAATTACCAATTATATAACTAGCTAACATTTAACCTAGCTGGAAAAGATTCATGGAGGAAGGAATATCGTTCTTCATTTGTTACTAAAAATTCCTCTGCACAAAATTTAAAGAACAACCATAATTTACACAACTAACACAAGAAAATAGTGAATATGGTATTACAGGTCAAAGTAGCTAATGAATACTGACCGTGGTAGGTTAAAGATCCGAAAACCTTGAAATTGAGCGTAGATGTAACATATTAAGAAATTTAGCCTACATCCAAGAACACAAATTAAAGAAAAAAAACTAGTATGTATAACTGAATACAAAACGGATAAAAAAATTAATACTTTGACATCGGGTTGGAGGTCGAGTTGAACACCACTTTCTTTGGCTTTTTGAATTTGTATTGAAAAAGTAGAGTCGTTGGAAGATTAGTAAAAACAAGTTAAAAAGAAGAATAAGAAGAAGAAGATATATTTGTTATCGCTACACATTCATCTAGCATGAAGAGCATCGAGCATTAGTATAGTAGTTGTTGTTGCACCAGGCACTAAAAACTAGAGATGAGCTCGGTACCAATCCCGTCCTGATTTAGTGTTCTCTATTTTTTTTTTATCTAAAAAATTATGTACCCATCTCGTACCGAACGGGATTCGGACCGGTAAAGGTACCGGGAAATCGGAATTTTCCCGTTTTCCGAGAATTTCCGGATTTGGTATCGCTCCCGTACCGAATTAGTGGTCCCGAATTTTTTCACGTTATTTCGTAGTCCCGGTACTATACCGAACGGGATTCGGATACCGGGAATCGGTACAGTTTCGGGTACGGTTCTGGTTCGATTTCGAGATTCGATTTCGAGATTCAATTCGAAATGCTCATCCCTACTAGTACTACAAATTGATTACGCCCTAAAAATTGTATGCATTGCTTAACAATAAAACTAATAGAAATTTGAAACACAAAAAAGATAATAATAATAATAACTTTGAGAATAAGTGCGACGATTAGAGAAGAAAAAATGGTTCATGTCCTCTTAATTTGAGTAACAACAAGTTCAAGAGTTGAAGGGAGAGGCGCTGGAAACCCCTCAAACGCTCATCCATTCCTTTTACCTTACAGGTTTTTTATTCTTAACTTCAAAATATGTGGTGAATTTTCAAATTACTTTTTTTAAATAATATATGTTTCGGTAAATCGTCGGATCGGAAAAAGTACAGTATTGGGACGATTTTTTTTATCTTTCGGTCGATAGATGGACACTTTGATATATTTTCGACGACTTTTTGATATAAAAATTTTTGCCTAAAAATCGCTATGATTTTTTGCATCTTTTTTAGTTTTTTTTTATTATAATTTGACCGATTAATTTACGAGGTTTGAAACCATTGTCACACAACCTCAAACCACATTGAATCTTCTTTTTCAGGAGGTTGTTTCAAAGTTTTTTTTAATTTTTAAAAAAATAAATAAATATTTTTATTATAACTAGTCATAAGTTTCGTATACGCACAAAACTTACACATAAAACAAATTTATTTTAATTATTTTAGTTTAATATACAAATGCATAAAAGTTAAACTTACACATAAAACAAATTTATTTTAATTATTTTAGTTTAATATACAAATGCATAAAAGTGTTTGTATGCTTAATATTTTAGGATTATGATACTTCCTCCGTCTCAAAATAAGTGGTCCACTTTTTTACTTTTAGAGTCTTCTTTCGCAACTTTGGCTGTAAATATGTTTGTGTGTGTTATATAATACTAGTTTATTGACCCGTAAAATTCACGGAGCCTTAAAAAACCGTTAAATAGTGTTTTTATAAGAAACTAATTTGTAGTAATACATAAATATACATGGTATGTTGATTCCTCTATGACAACATCAGTTTCAATTTAATTACACACTTCTTAGCCAACTATCTTGAGGTAATTGGTTTGAGTTATGTTTCCTTTGTTGGGCGTCCAATCTGGCACTAACATTGTGGCACGACGATGGTCAGAACCCGTCAAAGCAGCGGCTTAAAAAACAGATGAACTATAGGTTTGTACTCCCTCCGTCCCTAAATAAATGTCCACTGTTGACTTTCGAAGTCGGTCGTTTTCAACTTTGACCTTAAATTATCGTGTTTGTATTATATAATACTTGATACAAATTATCGGAATGGATTGAGTTTTAAATATATTTTCATTAATATAACTTTCACCAAGTATTATATAACACAAACAAAATAATTTAAGGTCGATGTTTATAAAAATAACTCTGAAAGTCAAAAGTGAACATTTAATTAGGGTCGGAGGGAGTAATAAGCTAACTGTTAAATTTCAGATTTGTATTGGTAAGACACACTAATTGACTTATAGTCTTCTGGACGGATTCATTGTTTAAAAAATAATCTAATTATCGTATAAAACATTATTCTTATCCAAAAATGCTCCTTACAGGTTTGTGACTTTGAGTAACTCAGTTTATTATACCAGTACTTTTTAGTTCCGAAAGCACATTTCATGTTGCTCCCACTTCTATTCCTGAAACTCTCTTGAGAAAGATCAGTTGTGCTTGTTTGATTTTTTGACAGCAACTGCAATATAAAATGATACTTTTGGCCAGGCTTAAGTCTCAAAATTTAGGTCAATGCAAGTACTCAAGTTGACCCTTTTCAACCAATTACCCACTCATTTTTTTCCATAGTGCCACTTTTTTCCTTTGTTTTCATATTGGACTCTACAACAGTTTATTTCCATTCATCATATATGTGGTTGTTCTTACGCTTACGAACACTTTTTTACTCATGAAAAAAGGGGCGCTTTGTTTGCTCTAATGCGCAAAACATTCACGGTGTTCAATATGGAATACAGTTAGAGCCAAACACTTCTAACCCATATTTTTTTTCATCTCATCCAGCCTAAAACATACGACCAAACATCTAACCACAATGACCCTTTGTCTCTTCCAGATCCTATAGTTGTATCAAGCTAGAAGAGTCCAACAGCTACTAAAACTTCTTTCAAGTCAAAAGCTACAAACTGAATAGGGGTCGTGTGACCGCTTAAGCTATCCATCGCACCAGAAAGAAAATTACCATGAACTTCTTTCAAGTCAAAAGCTACAGATTTAATAGGGCCCTATGACCGCTTAAGCTATCCATCATACCAGAAAGAAAACTACCATTTACATTTAGGTACATGTATAAAAACTACAAAAGCTTCATCAACAAAAATTTGTAAAAAAAGACTAAGCCTATACGACAAAGGATTTTTATAAATAAATTATACATTGCAACTTTGGAGACCATGGAACCTGGTAGGTTTGAGATCAGCGTAATATCATTCACCTTTCTCGGTCTCGATGATACGCCACATGATTCCACATAAAAGTATTTCCCTAAGAAACAATGATATGTTGTTTAGAATGCATGGACATATCATCTCTACCGGACATATCATCTCTACCGGACATACACTGTTGATAAGTGAAAGTAAGACTTGCCTTTTTAATTTTAATGTAAATATTTAGTAAACAATCCTAAAACGTAATTAAGTAAGAACATCATCATTCGTGTATATAGAAAACTTAAGTTTAAATTAAATATAAAATCGAACTTATAATTAAACACAACTATATGGAAGTGTGGACAATACTTGTTGATATTTATGGGATGTGTGTTCCACTTTTTTATTCTCTGTCAAGGTGCATGTTACTCTGCGCGAATTCTCGCATCCTTTCATCAGCTTATGTCGTAGATGATCCATCAAACTTGATTAGCACGTCACATTTATTTATTTGTGCACAGAATATAGAAAAAACTGGTGTTAAAGACTAACGCTGCAAGTTGACTCGAACATAACTTAAACGGCTGTAGAAAATAATAGCCAGCCATAACCACACACTCAATTTTCAATATCAGTTCTCTTGAGTGATCTTAAGCCATGGTATCCCAACATCATGCTTGATATATTATCATAAATGATTCCACATGCTTTGATCTCTGTAATCTACTACTCGTATAAAATGAAGTGAAAAAATGAATGATTTCTATTAGTGTTAGATTATAAGTTAAATAGGTAAGAATAAACTTTGTTTGCAGCTTTTAAGGGAGTGTTTGTAGTGGCTTTTTCAAACTGCATATACTCCTCAAAATTGTGCAACTTTTGTACAGTTTGAAAAAACTTCCATATAAAGATTTAAACCATGTGGAGAAATTATGTTCAAAAAATGCAATTAAAAAGTGAGAACTTACCTAAGAATGCCTTTTCTATCCTTCCAAAATCACGTTTGTCCAATAACTCCAAGTACGCCAGTAGAGATATATGCACACTTCTTGATGAAAATCAATTTAAACATTACTCATCTAAAACTCTTTCGAGCTACAAACATCAATAAGCCTTTTGTTTTTTTTATTTTAATTTGTGTAACCTTTTACCTTCTTCGTGTTGTTTATGATGTCTTGAAATAATGAAATGCAAGTTATATCATCTTGCTAGCAGTCCAACAATGCATTTAACTTTGGAGGATATGACGATAGTGTTTGGATTGGCTGGGATTCCATGTGAAGGCCCTGTATTATTTTTATCACCTCAACCGCCACATGATTTGACTTTAATTAGCTTGCTTTCATCTACTTACTTGAAGACATCATTAAGCACAAAGTAGCCCTTGTCTTCGGTTATCCTCCTTCCTGATAAGCAGTAAAGTAAAACAAATAAGTAATCCCAAACACCACTTTCTTACTTGTAGGTTGATCCAGAGATCAAGATATCGTACGATTGATGCAAGCATATTAAAGGTGATTCACCGAAAATGTCTAAGTACATTGTGATATAATATTTGATTAAGGCACTATGACTTGATGTTTGACAAAGAAGTGGAAATTAGTCTTTGGATTCAGATGTAGTCTTTTCTTTCTATTCAAAGTTTAGGTTTATGAATATATATAGTCAGCCTAATAGATGCATAAACATTAGTGTTCTATAATAGTAATAGGGTAAGGCCTAAATTATTAAATATATTTATCTTTGGCATCGAGTCGTTTCAATATCTAGTAAACATGATGGCAAGAAATATGCCGCATTTATTCCGTTCTAAAATGATGACCAAAAATTTCCAAGTCAGAAATGTCCTTTGTTGAGCATCTGCCACAATATAGCTGGTCAAAGGAAGCAGCTACTTGAAAAAAATCTCGGTGGATTTCGAATGGCTCTAGCAGGGATATTTACTCTGCGAAAAGATTTACCTGAGAGCAACATTGCTATTACAACTCTTTCACCTGTGATGGAGCTTCTAAAGTTTGAATCTGGCAGCATTTCAGTATCAGCAACAACTTTTTGAGTCTCCCTACAAACAACAAACATGTAGGGTGCGTTTAGTTGGATGGAAAACACCTTGTTTTTCACAAAATGTTTTCTAGAAAACAAAGAAAATAGAAAACGCGTTCAAATCATCATTTTCCAGAAAATATCTCTACAAAACACAAAATTCCTATTTTCCCCTTTTATACACAAAACAAGAAAACAACTTTTTTTTGTTTTCCATGTTTTCCTTTTAACACAAAATATCTAATTTTCTCTTTATTTTTACGTTTGCGTTGGAAATTTTGCTTTTTCATTAGTATTTTACGTTTTCACAAATATTTTACATTTTCGTCAGTATACATTTTCGTCAGTAAATTTACGTTTTCGTCAGAAATTTTACATTTTCGTTAGTAAAATTACGTTTTCGTAAGTAATTTACGTTTTTATCAGTAAATTTACGTTTTCATAATTATTTTAATGTTTACGTCAGAAAATTTACGTTTTCATCAGTAAACTTACGTTTTCATCAGTAAATTTACGTTTTCGTCAGCAATTTACGTTTTCGTCAGTAAATTTACGTTTTTGTCATTATTTTAACGTTTTCGTCAGTAAATTTTACGTTTCGTCAGAAATTTTACGTTTTTGTCAGTAAATTTACGTTTTCGTCAGTAAATTTACGGTTTTGTCATTATTTTAACGTTTACGTCAGTAAATTTACGTTTTCGTCAGTAAATTTACGTTTTTGTCGGTATTTTTACGTTTTCGTCAATAAATTTACGTTTTCGTCAGTACATATACGTTTTTGTCATTATTTTAACGTTTACGTCAGCAAAATTTACGTTTTCGTCAGCAAATTTACCTTTTTGTCGGTACATTTACTTTTTCGTCAATAAAATTTTTACGTTTGCAAACGAAAACGTAAAATTATAAACGGAAACGTAAATTCACTGACGAAAACGTAAATTTACTGATGCAACGTAAATTTAGTGACAAAAACGTAAATTTACTAGCGAAAACGCAAATTTACTGACGAAAACGTAAAAGTACTGGCGAAAACATAAATTTACTGACGAAAGCGTAAATTTACTGACAAAAACGTAAAATTTCTGACGAAAACGTAAAATTTACTGACGAAAACCGAAATTTTCTGACCCAAACGTGAATTTACTGACGAAAATGTAAATTTACTGACGAGAACGTAAAATTGCTGACGAAAACGTAATATTACTGATGAAAACGTAAAATTACTGACGAAAACGTAAATTTAATGACGAAAACGTGAATTTACCGAAGAAAACGTAAATTCACTGACGAAAACCTAAAACAAAAACACTTGAACATGTTTTCTAGTTTTGATAAATAGAAAACACAAACACATATATCTCTTAACTAAACGCGTTTTGTAAATTTTCAAGTGTTTTGTGGAGATGAAAATCCCTTCTCTTTTTCTACAAAACAAAAAATAGAAAATAATAGAAAATGTTTTCCAACTAAACGCGGCCGTATTGTTGCGCGGTTTCAGTATATCATAAATACTTGAATGATCCGACTTGAACTCATACTATGTTCTTTTGAAAATAAGTAATAAATTATTGTAGCCAAAGAAACCAAATGGGTTGAAGTGACCACCTCTTTTAAAAGTAGATTATACTGGAGATATGATTAAAATCATACTGGAGATATGATTAAAGGGTCTCGTTCCATTAATCAAAATAAAAAAATGGCTCTCTCAAAGGGTCTCGTTCCATTATCAAAATTAAAAAAAGGCTCTCTCAAAGCACCTCACAAGAATCTACTTAGAGATGTGTCTCATGTATTTTCAGAAGTGCAATGGATGGAGGCGCGGAAAATGTTCAGTTTTATAGCTGGCTTATGGTTTGTTTAGCACTTTTCTACATTCTAGTGGAATAACTTTTTTTCGGCTACTACTAAACATACTATTATTAATTATACCATGTATTTATTAACTGCTAAATGCTAACCAGGATTTTCCAACTGCTTTGAAGTACTATATAATATGAGATCATGAGAGTCATACAGAAACGCCATTGCCAAAATCGTATGACATTTCCTTCCATCCAATTCCCTTAGTGAAAATAGTTGTTCAAAAGGAAATAAGAGGATGCCAATATACCAAACAACTAAATATCAAGATTTTAAGGAGATTATTTTTTGTAAATATTAAAAAGGACCGTTTCACCCTCTTTGATAAGAATTCCTTTAAAAAGAATGGAAGCTATCTCCTTTTTCCTCTTATTGTGTATCGAGTATTTTTCAACCTCTTGATTATCTATTCATAATTAGTGGGCAAATATTGTTGTGCACCGTTCATGTTTATGTTTGATTCTAGTTCACTTTACGCTTGATTGTTTTCCACATGAATAAAAAGAAGGTAATACATGTTTATATACCCTAGTTGGGTTTTTTAGGCTTGACTGTTTTCCACCGTTCATGTTTAACATCAGGCACTAATAGATGGTTTTTGTCCTGTTTTGATCATTGAGTATTTTATCAAACAGTTGGTGCGTAAAACTAAAACACACACAAAAACAAATAAGCGAATTATTATTTCTTCAATCCAAATCTTCTAAAAATATAAAAATGAAGCATAAAAAAGGTCGTGGAAAAAAAACATGCCTGGTTAATCTTATATACTTGAATGGTCTAATAATCTGAAGAACAAAGTGTCATTCTGCTCGAATCATCATGTGTTGCATCTTTGCCTACAAAAAAGTAATGACACAAACAAATCACTTCATGAACAAATCAAGCCACTGATATTTGATAATTATATAAAAAAAACAACTAAAAATACACAGGATAAATCAAATCGTAAGAAAATTAAAGAGAAGATTGAGAACCTGATTAGAAAGAAAAAATACTTACTATTTGAATTGAAAAAAACAATATCATTTCCACGATTATTTTTTTGAAAAATCGAAGAGGCAAGACGATGATGACAGGACAAGCAGGTTTGGGGTTTTTTTAAATGAATGTGTGTATGGTGAAAGGCTGTGGCCGAAAAGTACGAGAGAAGTTTTGACTAACATGTTGGCTTTTTTTGAAAGTCTTGATTATTTCATTTTTTACCAAATATAATGTTAACTTTTTTAGCAAAATGACTAAATTAAGCACTCTATAAATATAGTATTTTATTTTAAAGGGGTATATTTAATGTTTTTTTCAACTCTCTTTTATTATGGAAAAAGTTATTTTGGAGCCTTGTTTTTTTGGTGGAAACCAAGGACAAATCCCCACCCTTCATTTAGCTTTGATCTAAGGGTGGGGATTAATTTAAGATTTAATTCAATTAATCATTTTTTATTGCCAATATATAAACTCTTTTCCCCCAATTTTTTTATCACTTCGCTCCTTTTTTCACACACAGTTCGTGTGTGTTTCTCTCAACCGTTTCAGTTACAAAAAAAAAACCGCTTTTCTCATTCTGTTATACCGATCCACAAATTCCGCTTCACCATTGATCATCGTTATCATTTTACTGCTTATTATTCCACAAATTCATTTATATTATGGCTTTTGATTTGAATGAACCTGCAGTTCCAGATTTAGATGCTGATTTAGTAGGTTTGGATGTTAATAACGGTTCTACTGTATCCGGATGCGGTTCTACTTCTCTTTTGGCTGATCATGATAACTGTGATTGTAAGTTTGTAGATTAACAACTTATTTTTTACTCTATTTCGTTGTTAATGCTTATTAACTGCTTATTTTTTTATCATGTTTTTGTATCAATTGTGATATGTTGATGTTTTGTTACTAGTTAACCTGTTTTTGTTGATGTTTTTTATGTTCTATCACTATTGATATGTTGATCTTTTTACTCTTTTGTTGATGTTTTTGTATGTTGTATCACTATTGATATCTAGTTTAAAAGTTTTTTGTTTTTGCTGTCCTTTTTATGTTTTTTTTGTTTTATCAATAGTGATATATCATGTGTTTTATCATTTTATGAATGTTTTATGTTTCATACAAGGTATTTAAATGTTTTTGTATGTATTATCACTATTGATATTTAGTGTAAACTGTATGTTTTTAGTTCTTTTATCATGTGTTATCACTAGTGATATATGATGTGTTTTATCAGTATGTGTTTTTTGTTCCAAACAAGAAAAGGTATTTAAATGTTTTTGTATGTTTTATCACTATTGATATTAGTTTAAACTGCTTTTTGTTTTTTTGTTCATGTCTTTTATCATGTGTTATCACTAGTGATATATGCTGTGTTGTGTTATATTATTTATGATATCTGTCCATGTTTTATTTTTTTGTTTATATTATATTCATTTTTCTTTGTTTTATTTTCTACAGCTGGTAACAGTGATAAAATATCTTCATCCTTTGATCATGATGAGATTCTTGACGGTCCAGATGGTTCACTTATAGTTGTTCCTAGGGTTTATGCTAGTGATTTACCAGTTTTAGGGACTGAATATTATAATGTTGATGAATGTATTAGTGTTTATAAGAAATACGCTTCAGTTGCGGGGTTTGGCATTAGACTATCTACTCAGAAACGATTACGTGGTGGTTTTGTGAAACAGAAGACGTTAGTTTGTAATCGGTATGGTTGTCCGAAGAATATATCCTTGAATACTTTAGAGCCTAAAAAGACTGATAAACAAGTAAGGACTTCAAATATTAGGATATGTGGTTGCAAAGCGCGTGTTGTCTTTGATTTGGTTCCTGGTACAATAAAGTATTCGTTGACAACTTTTAATGTTGAACATAATCATGAGCTTGATAAGCCTGAGTATAAACACTTGTCCAAATCTGAGAGGAAGTTAACATACGTCGAGCAGCTGTTTATTATCAAAGCTATGAGTTCAAATATTGGTGTTCTTAAAGCGCATAAGTTTTATACTGGGTTGAAAGGGTCTGTATCTCTAGTTCATGGCACTCAGGTGGATTTTAAGAATTTTGTTAATGGCTTGAACTTGTTCATATGAGATAGTGACGCTCAGATGTTGATTAATCGTATGGAGGACAGGAAAGAGTATACAAAACTATTTTCTTTTAAATTTTTTGTTGAGAACGCGGAGTTGTGCGGTTTGTTCTAGGCTGATGAAGTTGCGAAGTGTAATTATAAGGAATTTGGTGATATTGTATCATTTGATTCCACGTACAGAACCAACAAGTATGTTTCATTATTATTGTTTCTTCATTGTTTTTTTTTATTACTTTGTTAAAGTTTATACTAACTTTAAGGTACAAAATGGTGTTTGTACCATTTACGGCTATAGACAACCATAGAAGGTCTGTTACTGTTGGTTCGGGGTTGTTGAAGAAAGAAACAGCTGAATATTATGGATGGTTACTTCGATCGTTTAAGAAGGCAGTTGGTCGAGTGCCACAGATTGTTGTTACTGATCAAGACGGTGCTATGCGTATCGCTGTTGCTGAGGAGTTGCATGAATCTAAGCATAGGCTTTGTATGTGGCACATCATGCAGAAAGTCCCAAAAAAGGTATTCATTTTTGTTTGTTTTTATACCACTTGTGATAAATTATTAATGTTTCATATAACAAACCAAAAGATGATATAGTTATCTTATTTGGCATTTTTCTTATCACTAGTGATAATGCATTGACATAAAAAAAATTATTTTGTATATAATCTTTATTGTTATATCACTATTGATATTGCATTCTTTTCCCAGATTGTTTCTGAAATTTATGATAACACAAAGTTCAAAGAAAAGTTTGGCAAAATTGTTTGGAATATGTATATCCAACCTGATGAGTTTGAGCTTAGATGGAACAGTCTTATGGAGGAGTTTAATCTTGTTGGACACAAGTGGCTAACGAAGATGTATAATATTAGAACATCATGGATCCCTGCTTTTTTTGTTGATTCACCACTTTGTAGGTTAATGAGGACTACTTCCAGGTCAGAGAGCGAGAACTCTTTCTTTAATTATTTTTTGAGCTCCCGTGCAACCCTTGTGAAGTTTATGCTTAGTTACGAGTCTGCAATGGATAGGCAGAGATACCTTCAAGAACAGTTGGATCATCAGTATTTTGACTCGTTCCCTACTTTGCTGACTCCATTACCAATCGAAAAACATGCTGCTGGTGTTTACACCCGTAATATTTTTTATCGTGTTCAAAAAGAGATTGTTGCAGGTTCATGGTTGTGTTCGGTAAATGGTATGAGTTCAAAAGAGGGTGTTTTTGTTATTCTTATTGAAGAGGAAGTATCTCAAAAGGTTGTTCCAAAAGTTATTGATAAAGAAAGTAATTCAGAGAATCTTGAAGAAGAGATTGAGTTGTATAAAAAAAATTCACGGAAGTATGAGGTATATTTTGTTATTTTTAATTTCTAAAGATTCATATGTTTTATCACTATTGATAGTTTATACATTATTATTTTATAGCTATTTTAATATAAATTATCTCTTGTTTGATATATGATTGTTTTGATGTTTTTTTAGGTGATATATAACAGCCAAGATTCTTCAGTTTCCTGCTGTTGTCAGCTTTTTGTTCGTGTAGGGATTTTATGCCGTCATGTTTTTTGTGCTTTCAAGAACTGTAATGTGTCTCTTATCCCAGATCAGTATATACTTAGGCGTTGGACAAAAGATTTGATTCCAGCTGATTTGAGGAACAAAAAAAACGATATGGCGAGAAAAATGAAGCAATTGAGAAGCTTTCTATTGAGGCCGCAAATGTGTTTGAATCATGTATTCATATGTTGAGTAATAATGAGCCTAAGCTAAATTCTTTTCTGGGCAAGATGAAAGCATTAAAGTCTGAGAAGCTGGTTTGCCTCCTGTTCCAACACGTACAACTGCTCAGATTGTTGAAAAGTTTATGGGCGTTAAGGAGCCTAAGAAGAAGCTTGTGAATAATCCAACAGATGTTCGGACAAAGGGGCATGAGAAGCAGCCACAGAAGCAGCCGCAAAAGCGTATTAAGAGTGGAAGAGAGATTTCAATGGCTAAAAGCAATAAAAGGAGGAAGATGGGTTGTACTCTTTGTTCAAGTACTGACCACACCTATAGTACTTGACCACTCAAGGATAAAGCTGATTTTTCTTATTCTGCATCAGTTTCTTCTGCTGGTCGTGATGATAGAGACGGTTGTCATGTTTCTTAATTTGTTCAAGTTGTATATTCTGGAATCCAATGCTGTTTATCTACTATCAATTGTTTTTTTGATTATCACAAGTGTAACACCCCATTTTGGAAATGGAATATTACGCATAATTATGGCGTGTCATCAAAGCATACAAGGATAAATGTCTAAGCATTATTCAACCATAAAAGGGAAATACCGGAATCAAACATCGGTACCCCAAAGTAAAGCTCATCACACACAAACATAAATACTGTAAATGGAAAGGACGAAACAATGTCCATAGCAACTGTATCAAAGTAAGGAAATGCATAAAGTAAAGAAAGACAGTAAAGCTTCCAGTCCATATGCACGTACGTTTGAGATCTACGAGCGTCCCTGAGTACCTGCCGTTTTGGGAACATGAAAATGAAAACGGCTGAGCAAGACGCTCAGTGCACGGATGTACAATATAGCATGAAATAGGATAAGCATGTAACATATAACAGCGGAAGACTAAGTACTGAGTAAACTGGTTAAGTATCAAGAAAACTGGTTCTATAGTTTGAAAAGCCTTATGTTTATCTTGTGAAAACTGTTTTAACATATATATACCATAGCCCATATAGGTCATGAAAAGGTCACGTGCATGAATACTTGGAGGGGTGACCTCATCATGCTGATTAGAGGGGATGCCTCTAATCAATATACTGGTTTGGGTAGGAGGGATCAACTCCTTGTGAAGGGTGCAAGGCACACACCACATTCACCATGATAACTGAATAAAACATGTAACTAGGATGCACCCATACGCCCCACCTGATATAATAATATGGCCAAAACTGAAAAGGGACGCCACGAGCAATCACTCCGCCGTGGGGAAGTCATAACATCGGTGCCTCCAATGCTATGGTTATGGTACCTCCATAACTAGGTGAAACTGGTCATGCTTGTATATGGGTATAGATTATGCTAATTAAACATAAGCAGTTCAAAACAATAAAACAAATGCTGGGGAAAACAGTTGGCTGCATACGGGGAAATCCTAATAAGGAAAGAATGTCCATACTGAAAGGACGGGAATCCGTACCTCAAGTCCAGTGAATGAACGGAAGAAAGACTCCTACTTCTGGATCACTAACGCTACATGAATACACACGTGTATAAGTATCGATTTACTGATTACGTACTGGGTTTTATGTCTCATTTTAGCTGACTTGGTATGTTTTAGGTCATGGTTCACTGTTTAAAGCCTTAAACTGTGTTTATCTTGTATTCTGATTAATCCGTTTAAGTATTACTGATATTTCATGTATTATTATACTTACTGTGTAATAATAAGTAACTTTCCAAAAATAGCAGGTTTCCAAAAATAGAAAGTTTCCAAAAATAGAAAGTTTCCAAAAATAGAAAGTTTCCAAAAATAGAAAGTTACCAAAAATAGAAAGTTTCCAAAAATAGAAAGTTTCCAAAAATAGAAAGTTTCCAAAAATAGAAAGTTTCCAAAAAATAGAAAGTTTCCTAAAATAGAATTTACTGCTTAAAATAGATTAGTTTCTAAAAATAGAAAGTTTCCAAAAATAGATCAGCTGCCTTAATTAAATAAGTTTCCATATATAGAAGGTTTCCATGATTAGATTAGCTGCCTGAAATAGATAGATTTCCATATATAGAAGGTTTCCATTAATAGATTAGTTGCCTTATTTAATTAAGTTTCTATAAATAGAAGTTTCCATATTTAGAATTAAGCTGGTTACATAAGCTAACATATAAGTCTAAGTGTTTATAAGCTTGTTTCTTAAGTCATATGATATAGTATATAGTTTAATTATTATTTCATGTATTTTAATTAAACTATAGGTTAAGCATTTTAATTAAAGTATAACATGTTTTAATTAAAATGAAATGAATTACTTAGGTTAAAATGTGTATTATTATTAATAATATAACCTAAGTCATGTCTAAATTAATTAATTATAGGCATGTTTTAATAATTAATTAATTATAACTTATAACATAAAATACTTAGGTTAAATTAATGTCATGTTAAACTAATAATTAAAATAACCTAAGTCATGATTTAATTAATATTTCATGTTATTACTTAATTATATCCTAAGTTCATAATTCATAAAATTAACATGTAACATAAATCATGATTTAACCAACGAACCATGAATCGGGCATGAATTCGACACCGTACCCCGAGCCAAACTCGGGGCACGTGTGCCTCCTTGCTGCCGTGGGTCCCACATGAGCCAACCAAGACCAAAAATGGTCTTGGTGGTGGCGGCAATAGCAAACCAAACCCCCCCTCGGGTTTGTTTGCTAGGCGGCCAAAACAAACACCCCTTTTAAATCATTCTTTGATTTTAATTAATACCAAAACATGTTAGATCAATGATTAATTATCATGTTTAAATAAAAAAATAATAACATGTTCATGAAAATAATCAAAGATTAAAAGAATTAAAAAGAATTAAAAAGAAGGGTTAGAAAGGTATACCACTATGTAGCTTGGAAAAAGGATGAACAAACACTGATTATAACAATAGTTTTTGAGATCAAAATCAACCAATCACCCTCCTATGGTGATGTTAAGGTGGCGGCACAAAGAGGAGAAAAAGGAGGAGGAGAAAAACTCTTTTAGGGTTTTTGTGTTTATTACTTGAAAGTGAAAAATGAAAACATGTTTTACTCTTTACCCCCCTTTACTTGTAAAAGTCCATGGGCTAAGCCCACCTTGGTATATGTGTCGTGGGTATGGGGGCCCCACATGGGGTACCCGTACCTTTCTCGTGTCCCGATGTTTCGTGTTCGTTCGTGGTTAAACGTGTTCGTGTCTGAAGCGTTTCTGTTTATTCTATCGTGTCGTTTATCGTAAACTTAACGCTCGTAATTATATTATAAGTATTTACGTAATTATTCTAGTTCGTATTTTAAATGGTGATCATGATTTAATTATGTTCACGTGACATATTTATTAACTGTTTATCATGAGTTCGTACGTAATCGATACTTGTCATGTCATACACGTATGCACTTGCTTGATTATTAGCACATGAATGTGATCAATACTAAATGAGGTAAGTTTTAATCTAGGACGTACGATCTTAAGGACACTATTCATGGTAAAAGCATGTGGGTTTTACAACAAGTGATACTTTTATTTTCAATAATGTTGAAAACTTATGTTCATTTGTTTTATCACTAGTGATACTTTCCTTATGTATGATCTATCAATTGTTTTCTTGATGATCAATTTTATTTTTAATAATTGAGTTCAGTATGTTTTATCACTAGTGATTCAATGTTTAAAGTAGATAGTTTGTTTTTATCACTAGTGATTCTATGTCTTAAAATATCATGTTTGTGATTTGTTTGTGTTATGTTATATTCTTTGTGTTATTATTTCATGTAATTTGACTAATTTTCAAGGTCTTCATTAAAAATATTTTTTCGATTCAATGAATGTGTTTCTTTCTATTGAAAATTTATAGTTTTTAATTTTACTTGAAATATCACAAGTGATAATTATTTTTTTTTTGTGATAAATTTTAATACTATGTTTTTTGGTTTTTATCTATGAAATTTACTTTGAATATATCACCATGGATAATGTATTTAGAATCTCGTGTGTTTTTAATCACAAGTGATTTTATAAAGATTTGATGTAAAATGTTCATTTTACTTAAAAAAGTGTAGGGATGATGAACACTTTCACACACACACATATGACGAACACTTCCTAAATGTTCAATATCAAAATCATTTTAAACAAGTTTCTCCTACCATTAAAATCAAAAAGACTAACCAAAGATGAATCAAATTAAATTAACAAAAACATGGAAGGATCATCGAGTGTACCTCCGATTACAACAGATCCAATAGTTCAAAGCGAATGTACTGGAAATGATAAAGGTATTTCATTTTGAAAAGAAAAAAAAATATTTGTATTGTTCTATTGATTTTGCATTTGATTTATGTATTGTTCTTATTTTATGATGTTTTGTGATTCTATATTTGTTATATTTATATTTGCGTTTAAAATGTTTGTTAAAGTGCCTGAACTAATTATATGTCATTTTAATTTTCAGTTAATCAAAAAACTGTTAGAAGAAAACAATTGCCTAGACGTAATTGTAAGAAACGAACTGGCAGTATAAGTTTTAGGGAAAAAGAAGAGAAACGTAAAAGAGAATTTGATGAAGAAAAGATAAAATTGAAAGAAGCCAGTTCTTTTGTTGATGATAAAAGAAGGCGAGAAGAAAGGGGAAAGGAAAAAATTATTGAAGGAAATGATGATTTTGTAATGAATGATTCAGAGAATAAGAGCCAGCAAAGGGGTAGAAAAAAAGAATATAGGTCATTGATATCACGTGCGTCAGTTAGGCATCTTTACGAAGTAATGCGTTGTTTAACAGCCCAAAGAAAGAAGGTTATCAAAGATATGGGTTTTGGAGCTTTGATTGATTTTTTGATATTTGATATTCCAAGCAAACTTGCATTCTTTGTGGTTGATATTCTTGATACTACATCAATGCTATTAAAGTGTCCATCAGGAGACATATTACTTACTCCGAAAACAGTTAATCAAATTTTTGGACTTCCAATGGGTAACAGGAACTTGCAACGAGAAGGAGAACGACAATATGGTGATCCATTTATTAAAAAATGGAAAAGTCAGTTCAAGAATGTCAACATGGTTACAATCAAAGAATTATCAGATGTTATATTGGAGACTAAAAATGATGATTATATGTTTAGGATGAACGTCTTGACTTTGATTTCAAACACTTTAGGAAGTTGTGATGTATCATCAACTATCAAATTCGCAGTCCTGAAGAATGTGTTCGAAGGTGATGACGTTAATGATATAAACTGGTGTGAGCACATTCTTGATTGTGCTAGTTTATCGAAGCTTGCATGGGAATCAAGGTTGAATCATAGGAAGAGTGTTGTGTATTACGGACCAGCTATGTTCCTGATGGTAATTTACGAACATTAGTATTTTTTATACCAACTTTGTTGTCTTATATAAAATTTGATATTAATGTTATAATACATTTTATGATACAGCTTGCATATGTTCATTACACAAAGTGTGATTAGATGAAAGTAACGAGACGAGTACCATCGATTAAAATCTGGGATTCAAGTCTGCTGAACCAAAGAGAAACAATTGAAGTCAAGAATAATTCTATGGGAACATCCAAAATTCTTCCAGATTTGGATGAAGTAGAGCAAAATGTACAAAGAGAGGTTAGTTAAGTTAACATTTTATCACTCGTTATAAATCAAATTCTTTTTTAAGTCTAAAATTGTGTGTATTTTTTAGTTTAATCAACTTTAAAAGATTGTCATTAGTGATTTATCAATAGTGATTAAACTAAGTAATAGATTATCAATAGTGATATATATGATCAGGGATACTCATATATGTAATCGTAATTAACTAACAGATTATCAATAGTGATTATTAATAACTAGATTTTACTGAGGTTAAAAAGATTCGTTGTACCAATCTCTTCGAATTAAAAAAAACTTGTGTTTAATGTGTGACTCTATTGTTTTTGGTGGAACAAAGATGTGTCGTTGTAGTGTTTAAAATTAAAAGGTGCAAAACAATTAAAGTAAAGGTGCTCTTAAATTAAATCTAAGTCTAATTAAAGTAAAGGTGCAAGTATTTAAAAACGTGGCTGAAATTTAAGGGCACTAAAGTAAATAACGAAAACTAAAATCTATCTAAGGCAAACTTAAAGTGCGACTAAAACTAAGGCAAGTCTAAAATAAAACTAAGGCAAATAATCTTAAAGTACAATTAAATAAAAGGTAGGAAAAATAAAGCTTGAAAATAAAAATCAAAGACAAAAGCTAATAAGAACCTGAATACAGCTCATTCAGAATAAACCTTCGTTTGGAATAATCACTCGTCCTAAATGTCACCTTCGGTTGAAATGATTCTTCTTCACTTGGAATATTACCAAAATCCTTGATCCGGAACTAATTGATCTGAATATGTCACTTATCCAAAACAATCCTTCGTTCGGAACTTTACTGATTCGGAACTCTAAATCTTGCCTTGATTCGGAAGTATCTTGTCACCCTTGATTCGGAAGTTTCCGAATGAAGCCCCTTGATTCGGAAGTTTAGAACTTCCGAATGAACACCTCTTGAGTCGTAAGTTGCCCCTTGATCCGGAAGTTTATTCGGAACTTTTAAGAAGTTCCGAATGAAGCTTGATCCGGAAGTTTATGACTTCCGAATGAAAAGCCTTGATTCGGAACTTGATCCTTGATTCGGAACTTTGAGTTGATTCGGAACTTTTGAGAAGTTCCGGATGAAACCCTTGGTTTGGAACTTTGGAGTTCCGAACGAATACTTTTGACTCGGAAGTTTTCACTTCGTCCGGAACTTTGAAAGTTCCGGATGAACAAGTTTGGCTCGGAAGATTTGTTGAGTTAAAATCTTCCGAATGAAGCCTTGATTCGGAACTTTGGAAGTTCCGAATGAGCACTTTCTCTCCTTCTTGGTTCGGAACTTTTCCTGGAAAGATCAGAAACAAAGTAAACACCCCCGAAGAACAAGGGATATAGTAACAGCAGATAGAAACTCAAGTTAACCAAAATCAAACACACGGATAAATATAAACAGTAACGATTCAACAAATAAACATCAACAAACAGTTAAAAACAAGAAATCAAACAACTTTAACCACAATAATCAAAAACCACTTTGGATCAAAATAAAAGCATGAACATAAACATAAACACAACAAATCAAAGATTAAGAAAGGTAGATAAGAGATTGACAAGATAAAGTAAAGATTGACAATAATTAAATGAAAACTTACTTGAAATTAAATGAATTAAAGGTGCAAGACAAGGTAATTAAATTGACAAGAAATTAAATGACAAGGTATTTAAATGTGGAAGACTAATTGTCACACTTAGCCAACAAAAATGAAAAGTGAACAATCCTAATCTATTTATAGGGGAGGATTAAGGAAGCTTCCTTCCCTCCTTCATTTCTTGTTAATTGCAAGATTAAGTCCCTTTCTTCTTAATTCTTCATTAATTGCGTCATTAGTCCTTTTCTTCTAATCTTCTTTTAAACTTGGACTTAAGGGACTTTTGGCTTAGGGATTTCTTCGAACTCGTCTTTAAATTCTTTAATAAGATAGACTTGAATTCTTCGGCTTTTGATAAACTTCCGTCTTTTGACTTTTTCTTCGATAAATCTTCAGAATTGGTCGTGGACTTCCGTTCTTTTTGCACTCTTGACTTCTTGACTTCGTTTTTCATCCTTTTCTTCAATAAAAGTCCGTAAATGCCCGTGAATGTCCGTGTTTTCTCCACTTTTCACCTTTTCATCCTAAATCACAACAAAAACACAAACCACGCATAATTCCGACATAAAAGACATAAAATACACGTTTTGGTCCGGTTATTATTGTAATTAAGTGGTAGAAAAGATGGGTGTCTACACACCTATCGAATCCCCTACACTTGACCATTGCAATGTCCTCATGCAATGCATTAGTTACAAAGCAAGATTACACTTTTCATCATAATTAATCCACGTTGGCCTTTATTAAAGAGATAGAAAATTAAAAACATACAAAATAAAGAAATCAAAAGCATACCTTGGGTTTTGAAAATGTTATGAATAATCATCATCCTCAAGTTTTCACTTCCTCCAAACCAAGCTTAAAAACGAGATCATTGTTATTATAAGTTAGTAAACTAACACGAACTCATGTGGGCCAATTATTCACTTAGACTCCCTTATTCCTAGGTGTATCTCTTATATTTTATTGTTGTCTTGAATGATCACGAGGATGCATTGTTTGACTTATTTCGATAGTTATTTAGTCTGAAAATAAGTGAACGATTTAATCAATAGTTAGCTAAAGGACCAAATCTTTTAAAACTGCTTCTCGGGACCTCATAAAGTTCATATCTTGGCATAACTCGCTTCGCGATTTGAGACCTTTCTCGGACCGATATTTGGCAGCGACTTCATACTTCAAACCTTGAGAGACGTTCATGAAATAATGGTCTTCTCTTCATAATGGGAATTCTTCACTTTGAAGTTTTGAGAGATTTATACTTGGACCACGACTTCTTCATTTTTCTCCAATCTTTATTTTGGACTTTGATATACAATGATCCGCCTCCTTTTATGACTTGGATCTATTTATCCTCATACCTTGTTAGGGTCTTTTTGGATACACTTCTCCATGACTTTTGGGGAGTTTTGCTTTACGTCGTGTGTCTCGATCCTTCATATTGATTTTCAATAAATGATTCTTCACATCACTTTGGATCTTTAGCAACAAAACATAGCCCTCATGCCTTGTTAGGGCCTTTTCGGACTTGCCAATCTTTGCGTCCCGCTTCAATAAGTTATGCCTTGGCTATGAACTCTAATCCATACCGAGCAACTTTTAAACGATCTGGGGCTAGAAGCTAAGTAACTTTTCAAATCGTACAACCTTATTTATTAGCAGATAAATTATTAGCAAGTGATGGGAGAATAGGCTCATAATTAACTCACATAAATTCACGAAAGAATACCGGACTTATAATTGACTCTATCATCTCTCGTTCTCCACAGTTTAAAATCTCAAGTAATGAGACTCGTGGATGCTTAGCCTATTAAATCAAAGTTTTGGGTTTTCGAGTCGCCTATAGGATCTTGCAAATTCTTAGACTTTTTCAAGTTTAGAAATCGCATTTTAAAGTTCCCTTGATAAACGACTCTCTAGGATCAATTATAGGAACTTGCGAAAAGTTCTTGTTCTTAACCCGTGAGAGTTAAGACTTTCACGTTTTATAGCTCCCTATATAAAAGCCTAGCAAAACTTGAGTTAAACACGTTAAGGATACTAGCTAGAGTAAACTCGGATTGAGTCAAAAGATTCACAACGTTTGAAAATTAAAACCACTTATTAACATTTATTCTAATAAGGAAAGGAAATAACTATACAAAGGTAAAAACTAATAGGCCAAAATAGATCAAAAATTTTGAAAAATGTCGAAAAATTGATTTTCAGGTTAAAATGAGGACAAATACAAGGAAAAGACCACTTAACTTCGATAGAAGCCCCCCCTACACCTAAGATAAACATTGTCCTCAATGTTTAAGCATGTGGGAGTAAACTCCCCTACACTTAGGACATTGTGCACGTTGTTTAAATCTTGCTAAGGAAAGGACAACTAAAGAGATTCCTATTTTAATATTTAGATAATATAAAATAGTGAATCGAAAAGAGTTTAGGATAGAACCGGGAAGAAGTAGAACACGGAATCACGGGTCGTCAAGAATCATCAAGAGTGGATCATTAAAGCTCGAATCCCTGATTAACAAGTGAGGAGAGGAAATAGCAATCCAAAGGGTCTCCCCCCTACACTTATGGTAAAGAAAACGAAAAGATAGATGCATGGGTTGCCTCCCAAGAAGCGCTTGATTTTTGTTAACCGAGTCGTGAGCCTGACTCGACCTTGATCATCAACGGAAGAAGCATAAAACATATCCACCAGGATCGAAGACATAGTTTTCATCCATCAAATAACACAAGCTTAAGGCGAACAAGGCAAGCCAAAGAAGAGTAGGCAAGGTTCCCTTAAGCAGCGATGGAGCACGGTGGAAGCAAAGTTGAAGTGGAGCAAGCATGTCTTCAAAATTTCCAAAGATTTTTCCTTTTATTTCATCAGGTGGATACTGAGATGGCTTAAAAACTTCAATACCGGGGTCGAACACCTTTTCCTTCAGGGGAAAATAGCACTCAGGCTCAGTCGAGTGTGAAGAAGATCCGCAAAGAAGCACAACCTCGTCCTCAGAAGGGGGACAAAGAGGTGTCAAATCATATGTGCAACGGACTTCGGTGTCGACCGGTTTCTTCTCCTTTGACAGAATGCTCTTCAAATCCAAAGTAGGATCAAGACGATAATCTTCAAAGTCCAAAAGAGGTGCATCACTCTCATGAGGGAAGTAAGTGTTGAGAAATTCAGAGAAATCTTCCTCAAATGAGTAAGTGTCCAAAGTAGGATCGAGTGATGGCGGAGGATCTTCAGCATGTGAAGAATCGCTCGAGAGAGTATCAGCCTCATCGAAATCATCAAAAGTGGGCAGCTCGGGATACTCAGAAGTACAATCAAAATCATCCGAATATGAGCTAGAATCATTATCATCATAAGCATCGAAGACCGGTGTAGAATCATAAATGGGAGAAGCGTCCAAAGTAGGGAGAGAATCATCCACATTATCTTCAAAGAGTGGGTTATCAATGGAAGACTCGAATAGAGGGTTGTCATAGACGGTAAAGTCATCGAGCACATTTATCATATTCACTGATTCTCGTCCTCCAAAGGATTTGCCTGTAAGCTTCCCCATTTTAAAAACTTTTGAATCATCCCCGACCCGTAAGATTAACTCACCTTCGGCCACATCTACTAAAGCTCGTCCGGTTCTCAAAAATGGTCGACCAAGTATTAAAGGAATACGAGGGTCCATTTCATAATCAACTACGACAAAATCGACCGGGAAAGTGAATGTGCCAACTTTGATAAACACGTCTTCGGCTATACCAACGGGGTAAGCGAGAGTGCGATTTGCAAGTTCGAGAGTCATCTTTGTTGGAATGAGGTCGGGTAATGATAGTGTTTTCCAAACACTCAGTGGCATCAAATTTATACTAGCCCCGAGATCAGCAAGGGCAGTAAATTCTTCAGTTTTGTTGAACACGCAAGGCAACACAAAACGACCGGGATCTCCAAGTTTTTCCGGAAGTTCTCTAAGAAGGACTGCAGAGCAGTTTTCATTTAATCGTGTGTTGGCGAGTTCAATCAGCTTCTCCTTCTTGCTAAGCAATTCCTTGAATGCTTTGACAAATTTCGGCATGTGGCAAAGTGCTTCAACAAGGCTAATGTTGATGGTCATTTTAGATAGCATATCCACATATTTTGATACTTGACAGTCATTCTTGGTTAGCTCGTTGGTCTGGCCTATGCGAGAAGGGTATGGGATTCTAGGTTGATAAGGGTTAGGTGAAGGTGTAGTTGGTGAAGGTTGTGATGTTGAAGGGTCCTTCCGAGATACATCGTCATGACGAGGCGGAGACGGTAATGGTGCACTACTACTAGGTGTAGGATGAGTAGGGATACATGGTGGTGGAGGAGGTGTAGATGATGGTGGTGGGATAGGTGGATCGACAATGGTAATTCCACTACGCGTAGTTATATCACTCACATTAGCTCGCGGATTAGTGACGGTGTTTGAAGGTAGAGAACCCGAAGAAGAAGAAGGTTGAGCTTCGGGCAAGAAACTAGCCAACAGATTCTTTAATTCAGTTGTTTGGGTGATGAAGGAGGATTGAAGATTATCACGAACCTCGGTTCTGATGTCATTACCTTGCTTCAAGATATCTCCTTTCAAATTGATTATTTGGCTCTGTAGATTCTTGATTTGCTCACCTTGAGTTCTCATGATGGTGTCAACATCGGGATTAATGGGTGGGTGTTGTTGGGTGGGTGGTTGATAAGGGTTAGAAGCACGAGGTGGGATTTGGTTGCTTCTATTGTAGTTGTTGGCGAGATTTTGGTTTTGAGGAGAAAAACCGGGTGAAAGGTAGTTGTTGGAACGGTAGCTCAGCAGATTTCTATCCCCTTGTTGTCTAGCTTGGTACATTTCCGGTGAATAATTACCGTAAGCTGCATACACATTTTCCGGATTTCCTTGTGTCGAAGGACAATCGGTGTATGAGTGAGGACCACCACATGTTTCACAAGGATTAGCAACCGCTTTAACTTGTTGTTGTTGTTGGTTTGAAGCGAGAAGCGTAATACTTTTGCTCATTTCAGCCATCATGCGGGTGAGTTCGGTCATCTCAGGGTTTGCTGAGGTTGAGGAAACATTGACTCTCGGTTTGTTCCTAGAAGAAGCAGAGGAATCCCAGTTCTTGTGGTGAGTAGTCATGTTCTCAATTAACTCTCTACACTCCTCGGGTCTCCTTTTCATGAATGTGCCACCGGCGGCTACATTGATCGTATCACGATCTCGAAAAGTCAATCCGTTGTAGAAAGTGTCTATCAATGTGACGGGAAGCATGTTGTGGTTTGGACAACGGTCGATCAAGACATTATATCTCTCCCAAGCGTCAAAAAGAGATTCATCGGGATCTTGCATGAAACCGCTGATCTGATTGCGAAGGCTCGTGACCATGGATGGTGGAAAGTAGCGCGAAAGAAAGCGTTGAGTCATATCATCCCAAGTGTGAATAGAATTCTTCGGGAGACGATCAAACCATTTCTCGGCATGATGCGATAAAGTATGTGGAAAGAGTTGTAGGCGGAGTACATCCATTGTAGCACCAGGCAACTTCATGCTTTGGGTGATTGTAATGAACTTGTCGAGGTGTTTGTTGGCATCATCATCAGACAATCCTCTAAAAGGGTTTGTTTGTACTTGCTGAATCATGTGGTGCTTCAACGAAAACTCAGGAGCGTTGATTTGCATCGGCGCAATCGGTCCTCCTCGTCCAAACATGGTTGGTTGACAAAGTTCCTCCATGGTCCGAAGATCGGGTTGTGGAAGAGCATTGTTGTTATTATTATTATTCAGGTTCGGTGGAATGTTGTTGTTGTTAACACCTGCCATACTTAAATCTTCTTGAGGCTCGGGCTCTTGATAATTAGAAGATCTAGTACGCATACACCTGAAAATGCACAAGAAAACAAAACCAAACACAAAGACAATATATATACACAATAAATATAAAATCTTTTTGGATTTTTCAATTTTTTTATTTTTATGGTTTTTTATCAAGTTTTAATTTTTTATGATTTTTTTAATTTTTTAGACAAGAAAAATAACGTTCACAAGTGAGCGGATCCCAAAAAGCAACGTGTCTCTCACAGAAAACTGTTGATCTTAACGAAAAGAGCCGGCAGCGGCACCATTTAATAACTAGATTTTACTCAGGTTAAAAAGATTCGTTGTACCAATCTCTTCGAATTGAAAAACTTGTGTTTAATGTGTGACTCTATTGTTTTTGGTGGAACAAAGATGTGTCGTTGTAGTGTTTAAAATTAAAAGGTGCAAAACAATTAAAGTAAAGGTGCTCTTAAATTAAATCTAAGTCTAATTAAAGTAAAGGTGCAAGTATTTAAAAACGTGGCTGAAATTTAAGGGCACTAAAGTAAATAACGAAAACTAAAATCTATCTAAGGCAAACTTAAAGTGCGACTAAAACTAAGGCAAGTCTAAAATAAAACTAAGGCAAATAATCTTAAAGTACAATTAAATAAAAGGTAGGAAAAATAAAGCTTGAAAATAAAAATCAAAGACAAAAGCTAATAAGAACCTGAATACAGCTCATTCAGAATAAACCTTCGTTTTGAATAATCACTCGTCCTAGATGTCACCTTCGGTTGAAATGATTCTTCTTCACTTGGAATATTACCAAAATCCTTGATCCGGAACTTATTGATCTGAATATGTCACTTATCCAAAACAATCCTTCGTTCGGAACTTTACTGACTCGGAACTCTAAATCTTGCCTTGATTCGGAAGTATCTTGTCACCCTTGATTCGGAAGTTTCCGAATGAAGCCCCTTGATTCGGAAGTTTAGAACTTCCGAATGAACACCTCTTGAGTCGGAAGTTGCCCCTTGATCCGGAAGTTTATTCGGAACTTTTAAGAAGTTCCGAATGAAGCTTGATCCGGAAGTTTATGACTTCTGAATGAAAAGCCTTGATTCGGAACTTGATCCTTGATTCGGAACTTTGAGTTGATTCGGAACTTTTGAGAAGTTCTGGATGAAACCCTTGGTTCGGAACTTTGGAGTTCCGAACGAATACTTTTGACTCGGAAGTTTTCACTTCGTCCGGAACTTTGAAAGTTCCGGATGAACAAGTTTGGCTCGGAAGATTTGTTGAGTTAAAATCTTCCGAATGAAGCCTTGATTCGGAACTTTGGAAGTTCCGAATGAGCACTTTCTCTCCTTCTTGGTTTGGAACTTTTCCTGGAAAGATCAGAAACAAAGCAAACACCCCCGAAGAACAAGGGATACAGTAACAGCAGATAGAAACTCAAATTAACCAAAATCAAACACACGGATAAATATAAACAGTAACGATTCAACAAATAAACATCAACAAACAGTTAAAAACAAGAAATCAAACAACTTTAACCACAATAATCAAAAACCACTTTGGATCAAAATAAAAGCATGAACATAAACATAAACACAACAAATCAAAGATTAAGAAAGGTAGATAAGAGATTGACAAGATAAAGTAAAGATTGACAATAAGTAAATGAAAACTTACTTGAAATTAAATGAATTAAAGGTGCAAGACAAGGTAATTAAATTGACAAGAAATTAAATGACAAGGTATTTAAATGTGGAAGACTAATTGTCACACTTAGCCAACAAAAATGAAAAGTGAACAATCCTAATCTATTTATAGGGGAGGATTAAGGAAGCTTCCTTCCCTCCTTCATTTCTTGTTAATTGCAAGATTAAGTCCATTTCTTCTTAATTCTTCATTGATTGCGTCATTAGTCCTTTTCTTCTAATCTTCTTTTAAACTTGGACTTAAGGGACTTTTGGCTTCGGGATTTCTTCGAACTCGTCTTTAAATTCTTTAATAAGATAGACTTGAATTCTTCGGCTTTTGATAAACTTCCGTCTTTTGACTTTTTCTTCGATAAATCTTCAGAATTGGTCGTGGACTTCCGTTCTTTTTGCACTCTTGACTTCTTGACTTCGTCTTTCATCCTTTTCTTCAATAAAAGTCCGTAAATGCCCGTGAATGTCCGTGTTTTCTCCACTTTTCACCTTTTCATCCTAAATCACAACAAAAACACAAACCACGCATAATTCCGACATAAAAGACATAAAATACACGTTTTGGTCCGGTTATTATTGTAATTAAGTGGTAGAAAAGATGGGTGTTTACACACCTATCAATTATCACTAGCTATAAAAGTTTTAGTGTATTATCACTATTGATAATATATTAAAGTTAGTTTTTTTATTAGTATTTATTAAAAATTTTAATGTTTTATCAATAGTGATTATCAATAAGTATATTTTTCTTGTACATTACAGGAATTGTATGGTTTGATTCATCAGAGTATTGAGAACATTTTAATAGATAAATCAGAAATAGAAGAAACAATCAATGACAATTTGTTGAAGTTCCAAGATGATTCTAAGCTGATTGAATTTAGGGCCAGACTAAAAGAAATTTTCAAAGAACCCGACATTCCAGAGTACCACACTTCTTCTTCAGAATCTGGCGATGAGAACGATAATCTTTCCGGTGGTGATCAAGATATGGAAATCAGTAGTCAAGATGATGACGGTTTTAATGATGTAAATCTTGGTTCTGAGGTACAAGATGTAGGCACGAAAACAGAAGCTGGGGGTAGTAAGAAATTGGAATCCGGACTAGAAAACGTTCAAAGTGTCGATGAAACCATTTTTAGTGGTGGCACATACTCTGTTGGTGATCAAGATGTGAATATGTGTAATCAAGATGAGCAAGGATTGAATGATCATAATGTTGTTTCTGAAGGACAAGATGGAGGCACCAAAGCAGAAGTAGTTGGAAGTAGTACGAAAATGGAATCTGGGCAAGAAAATGTTCAAGATGGGGAAGGATTGAATGATCAGAATGTTGTTTCTGAAGGACAAGATGGAGGCGCCAAAACAGAAGAAGTTGAAACTAGTAAAATAATGGAATCTGGGCAAGAAAATGTTCAAGATGAAGAAGTATTGAATGATCAGAATTTCGTTTCTGAAGGGCAAGATGGAGGCACCAAAACAGAAGAAGTTGGAAGTAGTAAGAAAATGAAATCTGTGGAAGAAAATGTTCAAAATGTTGATGAAAGAATTTGTAGAAATGATTCATTTTCAGTTTTCGAACAAGAAACGGAAATTGTCAATCAAGATGAGGTACTATTGAATGATAAAAAATTCGTTTCTCAAGTGCTAGATGGAGGCACTAAAACAGAACATGCTGGAAGTAGTAAGAAAGTACAAATTGGGCTAGAAAAGGCTAGCAACATAAAGTGCCTTGCAGATTCTGATGATTTTGATTATGATGATCCTGGATTTTTGAAGCAATCAGTTGAAGCAATAGATCGAGTTTGCCAAAGTCAATACGATGAAGGATTAAATGGTCAAAATTTTGCTTTTAAAGGACAATATGGATCCGCAAAAACATTAGAAGCTGGAAGTAGTAAGATAATGGAATCTCGACAAGCCAACGTTCAAAGTCTGCATGAAAGTATTTTTAGAAATGATTCATATTCAGTTACTGAACAAGACTTTGAAATAGATAGTCGAGATGCAGTACTATTGAATGATCAAGCTGGAAGTTTTAAAAAAACAGATCAAGCTGGAAGTATTAAAAAAGTAGTTATTGGGCAAGAAAATGCAACAAACCAAAAAATCAATATAGATGTTGATGATCCTCAATTTTTGAAGGAACAAGTTGAAGCAACTGGTAAATTTTACCAAGGTCAAACAAGTACTTTCTTGGTTCATGATTCGGATTCAGACGAATCGATGAATTATTATTTTGAATTTGTAGAGCCAAAACTTTTAGCTGAGCTTGCCGCGAAACATAAAGCCGAAGAAGAAAAAAATCAAAAAGGAGATAATGTACTAGTTATTGATTCGGACACATTATCTGGTACATCACCAACTGATTCTAGTAGTCCTTGGACTCCTGGTTCCCAGCCAAGTTTTGATTTGCGTATAACACCAAAAATTGAAAGGCAGAAACTCAGGGCAGAAAGAAAAAGAAAAAGGGAAGAACAGAGAAGTCGACGCAAGAACAAGTTTCAAAAAGCAGCAGTGGAAGGAGGAATCAATCAGCCATGATGAGTGATTTATTTTATGTTTTAAAAAATATATCTACAATCCAGATTGATGTTTTGAATGATTTTTTTTTCTAGCTTCACATATTGCACTTTTAATAAAATTGGTTATCGTATTCAATGGTTTTTTTTGTTCAAGGGTCACCCTGGTAAACATTGTATTTATCATATAGACATATAAGTACAATGGAATGTTGCTGCATGCTTTGTTAAATTTTTTTAATATTTATGTTCTACAAGTATATATTCATTTTCTATATTTTATCACCAGTGATATCACACGTAAACAGTTTTTAATATTCATGTTTTACAAGTATACATTCATGTTTTATAAGTTCATTTTCTATATTTTATCACCAGTGATATCACACGTAAACAATTTTGTATAGTTATGTTTTACAAGTATATTTATTTTATATACTTTATCATCAGTGATATGACACGTAAACAGTTTTTAATATTCATGTTTTATAAGTATTGGTAATTTTATACACAGTATTTTTTTAATTTTTTTTATAGTTAGTGATAATACAGGTAGATATATTTTTAATATTGCAATGTTTTCTACCATCTTTTGTGTTTGAAATATTATTTTTGAAGTTAAAATTGACATCATCTAAGTTTAATCAGCAAAAGAAGGTTCAACAATTGTTTAAGATACATCATTTGTATATCACAAGTGATATACTACAGAATCCTTGTTCTAATAAAAAGTACTAGCTGTTATGTTAACATAAGACTTGGGGCTTATCATTCATTTGCTATCTTTTTGTTGATAGCAACTTCAACGATTTCTTGGACTGTTTTTTCGTCTTTGTCCTTAATAATTCGTTTTTAGTGTAGTTGTCTTCTCAGCTCGATTCGAATTGATATAACGTTTTTAAGCTTGACTTGATTGTTCTTGGTTGTAAAAACTTGATTGGAATCTATGTCTAATTAGCACAAAGCAATTAAAAATGTAAAAATATTATCTAGCTACATATATGTACTACGCTACAACACGTTGCAAATACCACATTTTTAAAGCACAAAATACAAAAATGTAAAATACAAGTTTAGACTACAAAGTTAAAATGTAAAATATAAAAACAAAAGTAATTTTAATAAACCTAAATATGCAATTTTTTAAAATGACTACAAATACACTTCAAAATTGACGAATTCAGTTATTGAAACTAAAGAAACTAGACAAATCCAAATTAGAACTAAACAGGCCAAACAAGCCCAACAAGCCCAACAAGACTAACTAGTCTAATTCAAAGATTACTTCTACAATTCATTTGCAATACAGTAACTCCCTAATAGCAAATAACAAATGCATGAATTTACAACATCAACACATCAGCTAGCACATTCAAACTAAAACGCAGAAAAATCAATTACCAATATCTGAATATCCTAAGCAGCTTAAACCAATCACCGAACACTGGTTAACAGATAATGCAGAAATTTTACAAGGCTAACTAGTCGAAACGAATCACAAGTCTACAGCAAATACCAAGTAACAATTAACAAATGGATCCAAACATATAGCAATCAGATTACCACTTCAACTTTTAAACTATCAATTTACTCTAATAATGCTCAGTAAAGAAAATATGCAGAAAATTAAACGTGCTTGACCTATTCATCCGAAGCCTGTCCGTTGTGTCGAAGCGCGGCGTTGAGCCGGCTTAAAAGCTAATCTATACAACGCCAAACACCTCCAGACTAAATCCAATTCTACACTTCAACTGCTACCACCAAACGGCCAATCTAATAACCTGCGAAATCGAAACAAAGCAAAGGAAAAAAAAAACTAGACAAATCCGTCGATTCTGAATTCGCATAAACTTCAATATACACCTGCAAAATCACATCGAAAACGAGAAACCAAATGTATGCTATCTACTGCTACTGCTGATATTAAAGGAAAAGAACGAGACAATTGGTATCTACTGTATCCAAAACTGAACTGAACTGAAAATCTTAACGAATTCGATCTACACAAAAAGCAACCTGTACAACCTGCAAAACTCGAAACGAAAACGAAGAAACACCAAACTATCGAAATTCATCACAAAACTAATATCTAAAACTGAATGTCGAATCAGAAAACTGATTTAGCTGAATTTGATTTTACAATCGGTTAAAACAACAATCTGATTAACTAGCTTATATCCTTCTACTCTATATCGTAATAACTAATCTAACAAGAATAACTCGATACACTCTATTATACTCGATTACCAACTATAACAGTAACGTAAACCTCACGTACTAGTAATGAAAAAGTGATTCAAGGATGAAAAAGTACTCGTAAATGGCAGTTAACGGTTTTAACAATCTAACATAAAGATCGATTAACCAAATCAGAAGATATAAAAGAAGAACCTTGAAAGTTTCATTAATGGTGGAAACAAGAAAATCAGTTACAACTAATTAAGATGAAAAACAGAATTTGTTACAAAAGCTAAACAAGAAAAGATGAGAGAAAATTAAAACTCCTAACTAACTCTAACCTATCTATGTGTAATCTACTCCTAAGCTAACCGAATGCAAATGATGTCTTCATCTTCTTTATATAGCCGCTGAAAGGAGGTGGAGTGACGTGGTTTGTCCAATGAGAAGTGGACACGTGGAAAATACGAGGATAAAACTAGTCCTTCATCATCTTCAATTTGGGGATTTCTTTATCTTCGAGTCTTGATCTAATTAAGTACCATCATCTTGTAGAGGGGAAAAAGATAAGCATCTTTGCTGTTGAAAGCTTCGACTGAATCTGCCTGGATCGACCTTGAGATGGATTTGCAGGTGCGAGTGGATAGAAAGATGAAGTCGCTGTTTCTTTCTCTCTTCTCAATGGAGAAGAAGACGTAGCAAGTTTATGCGTCTGTTTGTGTTGTTTGACCAGTTTGGTCAAATTGACCAAGTTAATAAACTTAAACTTTTCATACTTTCTATTTGGTCCTTTCCTTTTAATTTCTTTTCAAATGGTTATAAGACTTTTAAGTAATCACTTTTCCATCCTTTATCATTGTAGAAATTGCACTTTAAACCCTTTATCTTTGGAAGTTTGGCATGATTGGTCCTTGAAAGCTCTATTGTCCTTTTCTTCGTCTTTTCTTTAAATAAATCCCTTAAAACGTGTCTTTGCTCCAAAATGCATCTACTTTACCTGAAAACACATGAAACACAAATACACGCATAATTCTGATATTTTAAAGTTAAAATAATGTATTTGACAGTGTTTTGAGTGGTTTATGGATCATTATTGATGAGTGTTTTCACACTTATCAACTCCCCTCCACTTGACCATTGCCATGTCCTCATGCAATGCAACATTTTAAAGCTCTAAAGTTACACTTTTCTCATAATTAACCAACCTTGGCCATTTTATGATTTTAACAGACTAAACTATACTACATGATGAATGATTTTGAATATTTACAATGCAATGCAAAGAAAACAATTCTATTTATATATTTTTGGATTTTTCATAAATGGTTTTGATGGAAATAACTCATAAAGAAATCAATGACTTGGATTAGGGCTTGGGTACCATGAACACTTATCACCCTCAAGTTTTACTTTCCCGATACCAAGCTTAAAAATGGGATCATTGCATTCACAAGTAAAAAGTGCATCAACTTATTCATGACAATTAAATGTGGAACCGGTTATTATTTGAGCAAATTGCTTGTGGGCAAATTTGTCATTATTCAAGCGTGAAGTATAAGAAGTGTAAAATCCAAAAATAAGGAAGCACGGTTTTAATCCTAAGTAATCCTCTCATCCATTACTTGAAAAACCGCTCACAATTAATATAAGTCCGTATTAAGAGTAATAAGTCATTCGCCTTATGTGTAAAATCCTCATGTCATGCTTTCATAAGTAGCTACACACTCGCTATGGAAAGAAAAATAAAACTCACGCAATAATTTACATCCGCATCTTTTTGAGATTTTGGATCTTCAACCCCGCAACCCGTCAAGGTAATATTGGATTGGAGCAATCTATTGAATCCCCGCAACCCGTCAAGGTAATATTGGAACTCAATAGTCACTATAATTAACACCACACTGCTCCTCTTGGGAGTCTTGCATTATTTTTTTTTTTTCTTTTTTTTTTTCTAGCCACTCATTTTTTTTCATAAGCCGCTCTTATTTTTCTTTATTCCTCACAAAGAAATTTGAAAAGAAGAAAAGTAAAAACACCCGCTAAGTATGGAACATGACATAAGTCTAGTACACATAAAACGTGCTAACTTAGAATCTTAAGACGTACTCATATCAACCATAAATGATTAGCCAAAAATTCATAAGAGATTACGAACCAATTAAAACCGTACTTGATTATTTATTAACAATTATATACAAGCGAAGAAAATAGAGGTCAAGAAGAGAAGGGTTTAGCCACAAGTAATTGCCATGAAGTCTATCTAGCCCTTTTATACTTGCTTCAACTCTATCATTTCCCATTCTCCACAAATTTAAAATTTCAAATAATGAAATTGGTGGAAGCTTAGCCTAATAGACCAATGAAGGACTACATGGTTAAGGATACTAGCTAGAGAATGCTAAGATAAGCAAACTCGGGTTGAGTCAAAATATCCATGGCGGGCCTAATATGTCAAAGAAGTCTAAACTTGTTAAAACCATGTTTTATTTTATTTTTCCTTTTTATATATTTTTGATGAAAAATAAAAGAAGAAATATATACAATGCAAATGTGATATGCTAATGAAAAAATGATTGATGCAAAAATTATGAATGCATATTTTTGGTGGCCAAAGTAGATCAAAAATTTGAAAAATGATCGAAAAATTAATTTTCCCAATTATCATGAAATAAAGGCAATGGTCTAGGTAAGGTAACTTCGATAGAAGTCTCCCCTACACTTAAGATAAACATTGTCCTCAATGTTTAAGAGTATTGGAGTGGACTCCCCTACACTTATTACATGGATAACCTTGCTTAACCCAAGTTAAGGAAGAGACAACTAGCACAAATGTTTTAAATATCACGATAGCAAAAACTAATCGAAGTGAACCAGATACACGGGCCTCCTACATAAGCTCCAAGCATGAAATGTGAGAGAGCAACCCTTGAAACAAACCCGAAAAGACGAAGAAAGGCCACCCCTCCACTTCAACTCTACTATAACATCCTCTTAATTAATCCTAACCTATTGAAAATCTACTCTACGTTTTCTAACCTAGTTATTCATTGCTTGAGTTTTTTTAACCCTAAGTCGCTAGCTCGACTCGGCCCCGAATTAAGTTGTCCTTGGGGAAACCATCATGGAGAGTAAAGAATATCCACTTTGAAGCACGTCTCACATGATACACTCAAACTTAGCACGTTGCCATTTACTATAAGATTTACAATATCCGCCTCGATAAATAGAACGGTCCAACGTGTCTCAAGTTTGTCCAACATATAAAATCTCTCAAATATGAAGCACTCCAGGATCAAATACATAATTTCCATCTCGACATTCGAACAACTCCAAAATAGGTAACATCACCAAAGTAAGCTCATACAAGAAGTCCATATCAATCAAAGGCACACTCTTAAGTGAAGTAGATGAAAACCAAGGTGTCTCAAATTTACGTATCCCAGGATCAAAAACCTTTCCCTTCATGGGAAAATAAGAAGATGAACTCGTATCAATCATATAAGATTCCCCCTTAGTTATCAAAGCATCATGAGACAATGAAGGTGTAGGAATCAAAACATTCATAACTATTATGTCCATATTAGGCTCATCATCATCAAAAGGTGGGTAATCTTCCATAGAAGGCATAGAAAAAGGAGGATCAAGATGAATAGTGTCTTGTGAATGAGGTGTAATCTCTATGTTCCCAAAAAGAAAGTTCTCACTAAGATGAATCTCCTCTTTCCAATTAGAATCACTATCATCAACCTCAATATCAATATCAACAAGATAAGCCTCTATGGTGGCATCAATATCCATATGAGAATCCATATCAAAGGTTTTGGGTTCTAAAGGTGCCATAGGTGAAAAAGGATCAATCTCTAAGAGTATAGGATCTTCATCAATAACCAACTTCAAGGGTGGGAGGGTGGGAATAGAAGGCTCAAAAGAAGGTGTATTGAGAGAATCACTCAAAGGGATTATATCATCATAAAAATCAATAGGTGCAACCTCAAAAACCGGTGAAGAAATATCAATGAAAGGTTCTTCTTCGATGGAATCATCATTATGGTTTTCATTCAATGCTTCAATCGAGGATATAAGATTATAGACGTTTGATAAAACCTCTCGAATATGAACATCTTCCACTTCTTCTATATGATCATCATCATCATCCAAATTAGGAAGGTCATCTTGACATGAAAAATCCTCGGATAATATATCATAAGATGCCTCACTAGAATCACAATCATCATCCTCTATATCTTGCATAAACTCTTCCTCAATCTCATTATCCCTTTCTTTGAACAATTCAAGAAGATCAAAATCACCAAAATCACTAGTAGTAGCATGAAGGTCAACATGTGATGAAATCTCAATGTGATCATGAGGAGAAGAGGTATCAATACAAAGCTCATCACATGGTTCAATGGAAATACCCTCAAACTCTCTTTGGATTGGGATAAGGTTCTTAACACTAGAAACGGTTAATTCTTCTAAATTGGTGTTTGTATTAGTGCTAAGAGGCTCGTCCCCCATGGTTAAAGAGTCGGTGGGTGCCACGTGAGGTAAAGGTGATGAAGGTGTGTCATCATTAAGTGTCATACAACTCGAAGGTTCCTCAGCATCTTCATCTATTAATGGATCAGGCCTACGAGTAAAAGTAGTCATGTATTGTCCGTCTTCCTCGATTATAAGAGTCTTAAGGAATAAATCATTTGAATATTTCCTGAGGCGACAAGAAAATTTGTTCAACGATTCACGATACAAATCACCGAATTCCTTGTCATCATATTGCCGAGACTCAATTTCCTTTTCCTCAGTAGAGTTAATTAATTCCTTTAACAATCGATGCGTGTCTTTCATTTCCTTGTAGCTCATGTTTTT
Organism: Glebionis coronaria; assembly: GCA_025667525.1. Classification (NCBI taxonomy): domain Eukaryota; kingdom Viridiplantae; phylum Streptophyta; class Magnoliopsida; order Asterales; family Asteraceae; genus Glebionis; species Glebionis coronaria. Next base: position 368,643,869 of record CM046877.1, on the reverse strand, counting down.
CATACCATCAAGCATCTTATAAACGTCATCGTACGACTTGTTCATTTTCTCAAGTAAAGAATGAAACTTCTTGACATTATCAAGGACATAGGATGGCGGATCCCTCGGTCTACAATCATAACCATAATGGGGTGCGTTCCCACAAAACTCACATGAATAAGTCGAAGAATATGGTGGAGGCGGATTTCCATAATTAGGTGGATTATAGGTTTGAAAAGAGTCTTGATTGTGAAAATTCTCAGATTGTAACCTTGAAAATTCCCTTCATTTTGAAAACCCTCATAATGTGAAAATCCTTGATTTTGAAAAGTATCTTGATTATAGCATGGAAAATTTTCATCATTATTTTGAAAGCCTTCATTGTTTGAAAATCCTTGATTATGAAAGGTTTCTTGATTATAGCCTTGAAAATTTTCATTGTTTTGAAAACCTTCATAATTGGAAAATCCTTGGTTGTGGTATGGCACATTAAAGGTTTGATCATGAAATGATGGTGGAGGTTGTGATGAAAAACCGGAATATCCCATATAGTCATTACAAGTGTAGTCCATTTGAGTGTTAGGTTGAAAATTAGGGTTCTCGGTTCCATTGTAAGCATATCCCTCCCCATAATAACCATTATTTTGATCACATAAATACGTATCGTGTGGACCACCACAAGTCGAACAAGGCGAATAATTAGCGTTGGCGGATCGTTGTTGCAAAATCTCCCACATGGAACGAGTATCCATGTTTAGCAAGGTGGCCGAATGTATATACAAGTATAATGACGTTTAAAAGCTTCCTCGGGGAAGGAAGTAATACACCAAAGGTGGTATGTTTACACGTGTGCGAGTACACGTGTAAGTAAACACGAGGAATGAGGGAGTAGCCCTCGGTCGACTTTGAAGAGAAAAGGATGATCCTCTTCGAGGTTCGATATGAAATATCCACAAGAAAGTATATATATAATTACTACTTTGGGTGCAAGACCCTCAATGAAGCCTTCCTTCTTAGAATACTCCCAAGTGAACGGGGGGTTAGGTGGCGCGAAGCACTTAAGTACCTATTGACCCTTAGATGGCATTTTATAGCACATCGCCTTTCTATTCACTTAAATGTTCGTATTCTTCGAATTGTTGCTTATTGAGAGTATTTATCTATTCTTGCTTTATTTTGTTTGATCGATACGCGTGTCAAGGACCGGAACGCCCCTCAACACGGTGTATTGCCTCGGCAATACTTATGGAAGATATGTAGATTGATTGTTCTTATACGTATACGTATTTACTTATAATAATATATGGAAAATATTTTTGTATTAATGAGTTTTTTTAAAGGAAAATACTATATGTACATAAAAACCGAGAGAATCCAATAATATATATTTTTGGGTGCAATCTCTTAGGAAAAAGATTGCTTTTTGGATTTTTTTAATTTTTTTGGTCAGTTCTTTAGGAAAAGAATTGTTTTGTTAATTTTTTAGTTTTTATATATTTTTATATTTGTGATTTTTTTATTTGTTTTTGATTTATGATACGTAAAAATAACGTTCACCAAATGAACGGATCCCAAAAGCCAATGAAAACCGTCAATCGATAGTCTCTCGTGTAGTCAAAGAACCGGCAGCGGCGCCATTTAATAATTCGTTTTTAGTGTAGTTGTCTTCTCAGCTCGATTCGAATTGATATAACGTTTTTAAGCTTGACTTGATTGTTCTTGGTTGTAAAAACTTGATTGGAATCTATGTCTAATTAGCACAAAGCAATTAAAAATGTAAAAATATTATCTAGCTACATATATGTACTACGCTACAACACGTTGCAAATACCACATTTTTAAAGCACAAAATACAAAAATGTAAAATACAAGTTTAGACTACAAAGATAAAATGTAAAATATAAAAACAAAAGTAATTTTAATAAACCTAAATATGCAATTTTTTAAAATGACTACAAATACACTTCAAAATTGACGAATTCAGTTATTGAAACTAAAGAAACTAGACAAATCCAAATTAGAACTAAACAGGCCAAACAAGCCCAACAAGCCCAACAAGACTAACTAGTCTAATTCAAAGATTACTTCTACAATTCATTTGCAATACAGTAACTCCCTAATAGCAAATAACAAATGCATGAATTTACAACATCAACACATCAGCTAGCACATTCAAACTAAAACGCAGAAAAATCAATTACCAATATCTGAATATCCTAAGCAGCTTAAACCAATCACCGAACACTGGTTAACAGATAATGCAGAAATTTTACAAGGCTAACTAGTCGAAACGAATCACAAGTCTACAGCAAATACCAAGTAACAATTAACAAATGGATCCAAACATATAGCAATCAGATTACCACTTCAACTTTTAAACTATCAATTTACTCTAATAATGCTCAGTAAAGAAAATATGCAGAAAATTAAACGTGCTTGACCTATTCATCCAAAGCCTGTCCGTTGTGTCGAAGCGCGGCGCTGAGCCGGCTTAAAAGCTAATCTATACAACGCCAAACACCTCCAAACTAAATCCAATTCTACACTTCCACTGCTACCACCAAACGGCCAATCTAATAACCTGCGAAATCGAAACAAAGCAAAGGGAAAAAAAAACTAGACAAATCCGTCGATTCTGAATTCGCATAAACTTCAATATACACCTGCAAAATCACATCGAAAACGAGAAACCAAATGTATGCTATCTACTGCTACTGCTGATATTAAAGGAAAAGAACGAGACAATTGGTATCTACTGTATCCAAAACTGAACTGAACTGAAAATCTTAACGAATTCGATCTACACAAAAAGCAACCTGTACAACCTGCAAAACTCGAAACGAAAACGAAGAAACACCAAACTATCGAAATTCATCACAAAACTAATATCTAAAACTGAATGTCGAATCAGAAAACTGATTTAGCTGAATTTGATTTTACAATCGGTTAAAACAACAATCTGATTAACTAGCTTATATCCTTCTACTCTATATCGTAATAACTAATCTAACAAGAATAACTCGATACACTCTATTATACTCGATTACCAACTATAACAGTAACGTAAACCTCACGTACTAGTAATGAAAAAGTGATTCAAGGATGAAAAAGTACTCGTAAATGGCAGTTAACGGTTTTAACAATCTAACATAAAGATCGATTAACCAAATCAGAAGATATAAAAGAAGAACCTTGAAAGTTTCATTAATGGTGGAAACAAGAAAATCAGTTACAACTAATTAAGATGAAAAACAGAATTTGTTACAAAAGCTAAACAAGAAAAGATGAGAGAAAATTAAAACTCCTAACTAACTCTAACCTATCTATGTGTAATCTACTCCTAAGCTAACCGAATGCAAATGATGTCTTCATCTTCTTTATATAGCCGCTGAAAGGAGGTGGAGTGACGTGGTTTGTCCAATGAGAAGTGGACACGTGGAAAATACGAGGATAAAACTAGTCCTTCATCATCTTCAATTTGGGGATTTCTTTATCTTCGAGTCTTGATCTAATTAAGTACCATCATCTTGTAGAGGGGAAAAAGATAAGCATCTTTGCTGTTGAAAGCTTCGACTGAATCTGCCTGGATCGACCTTGAGATGGATTTGCAGGTGCGAGTGGATAGAAAGATGAAGTCGCTGTTTCTTTCTCTCTCTTCTCAATGGAGAAGAAGACGTAGCAAGTTTATGCGTCTGTTTGTGTTGTTTGACCAGTTTGGTCAAATTGACCAAGTTAATAAACTTAAACTTTTCATACTTTCTATTTGGTCCTTTCCTTTTAATTTCTTTTCAAATGGTTATAAGACTTTTAAGTAATCACTTTTCCATCCTTTATCATTGTAGAAATTGCACTTTAAACCCTTTATCTTTGGAAGTTTGGCATGATTGGTCCTTGAAAGCTCTATTGTCCTTTTCTTCGTCTTTTCTTCAAATAAATCCCTTAAAACGTGTCTTTGCTCCAAAATGCATCTACTTTACCTGAAAACACATGAAACACAAATACACGCATAATTCTGATATTTTAAAGTTAAAATAATGTATTTGACAGTGTTTTGAGTGGTTTATGGATCATTATTGATGAGTGTTTTCACACTTATCAGTCCTTGTTTTCATCTTCAAACTTCTTTGCATAGTCCGTCATCACTCCTCTCTTTGTGTTTACTTCATGCATTAAAATCTTTGTCACATACCTCTTCCTCATTATGTTTATTTGCAGTTGATGATCTCTGTTTGTTTCGGGAACAATTTGAGGATTCCATTTAGACGCCATCTCTCCTTGATAAAGCTCCATATGCATCATTGTGTACAAGCCACTGTCGATTTTGTTTTCCAGAGTTTTCCATTTGAATTTCATCACTTTTGGCTGTTTGTCGTTGCTTAGCTTCTTAACACACGTGTTTCCATGCTTCGTCAAGTAGTTGATCAACAAATTTTTCTACAGAAATTAAAATTTAAGAAATTAGTTATTGTGTATAGCCATGTAATTTATCTGCAAACTTTGTGTGATGCAAGTAAACCAGCTGTTTACAGTATAATATTTAATAAAAAGTGTCATGCATTAATAATATGATATTAGACATAAATAAATAAAAAATTAAAGTGTAGATTAAAATTACCATTAGCACAACGTTTGGGCCGTAGTACCAGTTTTCCGCTGTCGTGTCTTTCCAGTTGACCTTGCTTACTCGAATGCATTCCCAAATGTAAGTGCACCAGTCAAAGTCGCTAATGACATCATCATGTTGTATGTTGTTTATCACATGATAGTTTATCCTCGAACTGTTATCACATTTTATCATGCAGTTTGCAAAGAGCATGAGGTAATTCATTTTGAACACGAAGTCTGTATCGGTTGTCTTCTGAATAACCTATGAAATATCTGTTGTTGTTGGATATTGCTTCTCTCCAAACTGTGCTTTGAATGTGTTTAAGAACACATCATTGTTTGCTCTTTCATGCTCAGATTCTAGTGTTCTTTTTCCCATTGGGATTCCTGTTGCTTCTCTGATTTTCTTTGGTGTGAACTTAATTTTTTTGCCATTTGCCAGTGGCAGCTCCATGTTCTGTGTGTCTAGGTTTTTAAGTACAAAATATGTGATCCGTGCCGGTACTTTGCTAAATCGAAGTTCTAACAAACTACCAAAGCCCATTTGTCTAATCACCCTTTTCCTTTCTGTCGATAGATTTCGATTAGCATTGAAGAGAGGCTGAACAGTTGTTTTAGCCCTCAATGGCTTGAATTTATCTTCATTTTTTACTACCATTAGTTCCATCTCTTCTTCATCAGATTCTTCTTTCTTTTTTCCTTTTCCTTTTACTGTTCTTTTTTTCCTTTCCTCAACTTGATTTGCTTTTTCGTCTCTTTTCCTTTTGTTTATATTCTCTTGTTTTTCCTCTTGTTTCTTTTTTCTTGCAGGAACTCTTGTTGGCTTTTTTCCAGGTTCTATGTCAGTGGCTTTTCTTTTTCTTTCCGTTACTTCCTTTGAAGCAAACGCGACTACTTCTGTTGATGTTGTTTGTTGCTCAACTAAATCTAGTTGTTGTCTTTTAGCTTCAATTTTTCGTCTGTATGTTAGTTTTTTTGATGTCGAAGATGGTGTTTTGTTACCTTCAGTATTGCTTTGTGTGTTCAAATCTGCACAAATATAGATGTATTATGTTAGTCATTCATTTATATTTTTTTAAATATATTAAATGTGATACATAAGAAGTTTATAAGTATGCATCATACATTTTATGATATTTAATTTGTTAGTTTTATCAATATTGATAATCCACTTAAGTTATTTTTAATGGATTATCAATAGTGATAATACATTAAAATATCAATACAAGTATGTCGCATTCTCACATATTTGATCACATTTATATATTTATAAAGAATAAAATTTTTTTATTTTCTTTTAAATGTACCTAGTGTTTTACCAATCTGCGGAGAAAGGTTTAGAATCGGGCATGTATTCAGAACTGCAGTTACAAAACAATTTTTATGTAAGTTTTCGTCTGAGTTATGAATTTTGTAATTTTTTTTAATAAATACTAACCCGATAAAGCATCTTCTATTTGAATTTCAGTACCTGGCAAATCTTCGAGTGGTGTTAAATCGAGAAAAATATCTCCATCTACATTTTTTTTAAATAGAAACTAATAAATTTCTTTTTTATTTCCAAACATTTTTGATAAATTTTGTTATATAATTTATCAATCCTTTCAAGTTTCTTATTCTGAAGACTCTTATCAATGTTGATATACATATACCAAAACTTACATTGTGCTTTTTTGTTTATATTGATTATAATAATCTTATATAAACCCATAAGCGATAGAATAATTTAAAAAAAACTGGGGCTTATAGTTTTTAAATTTATATGAACTTAAAAAAATAATAAACCTAATAAACTTTACATAAATCTTTCTTTAAAGTTATAAATTATTAAAAAGTTTATAAAAATAATCAAAAAAATCAATACAATATGACTTTACTTGATGATTAGAATCTAAAATTAACAATACATAACAAATCATCACAATATCCTCGAAATACCCAATTTAAACTCAGATGTAGGTTATTATAATCAATATATGGATTAAAACATCAAATTAACAGATTAAATTAATTAAATTTAGAATAAATGTTCTAATAATCATCAAAACTAATAAATTATGAGTTAGAAAAACCATACTTTCTTCCTGACTTGGTGTTTGTTCGTTTTCCATCGTTTTTTTTTAGGTATTAGATCCATCTTGTTCCGATTCATCCATTTCTTTCGATTTCCCTTTGTGATTGAAGGTTTTGATTAGGTTTGTTTTTTATTTTAGAGAGGGTTAGGGTTTGTTTTGATTCTAGAGAGAGAAATGATAGCGGTTTGTGTTTTGTAGAATGAGAATGAAAGTGGTTGGGATGCATTATGATTGGGCGGGTTTTATTATTTTTATAAATTCCAACTTCCGCTTTTTTTAGTGTAATATCAATGCTGATAGTATGATAGTGATTGATGATAAAAGTTTTTAACTTTTTCAGTTAAAAACGGTTTATTTTTTATTGACAGTTATGTTTTTTGATTTATCAATAGTGATAAATAATAAATTTTTTATTTATACATCAATGGTGTTAGTATTATATCTTTAGTATGTGTAATATCAATGGTGATAGTATCCTTATTTTAAGATTCACTTTTTTTTGGTTAAAAAAATGTTTTTTTATATTGTTTTTTGATTTATCTATAGTGATTAATGATAAATTTGTGGTTTTTTTTAACTAATGCAATATTACTGTTGAAAAATGTCACTGTTGATAAATGTCACTATGTGTTTTGTTATTCTATATCAACATTGATAAAGATATATAATTTTTGTTTTTCCTTATCACTGTTGATATAAGCATATACTATCACACTATATGCAATATCACAGTTGATAAAGTCAACATCATTATTGATAAAAGTATAAAAAACATCTATTAATTTCTACAAATATTCCAGTCAATATCACTATTGATATAAAGTATAAGTTGAACAAAACATCATGATAAATATTATCTTGATAATATTAAGATGCATTTTCAAACCAAAAGTACCAAGTTTTCATACAGATCATACTGTTTTAGAATACATAACCAAATTGTTCAATGTGTTAAAAGTTACACACATTCAAAATAAAAGTAGCAAGTTTGTTACACAGAATGACACTTATGACAAATCATTTTTGTTCACTTGGTCCTGCTTCTGTTCCTTCTCCTTGAATGTTTAATGCTTTATCAGACATCAACTTCCTGTGGTTGTTCATTTCATGGAGCAATATTTTTGTTGCAATTCTTGCTCTCAAGGTATCAATCTGCTTTCAGTGATCTTTATGACTTTCGTTGTAGATCCCTGTTTGCCATTTTCCAGCAGTCTCTCCTTGATACAGCTCCATATACATCATCATGTATATACCACAGTCTACTTTTTCTTCTTTTGTCTTCCACTTCATTTGCATCACTGTTGCTTTCTTAATTTTCTTTCGTAATTCTTCTCCTTTTGGATGTTGATACGCCATCAGGTGGTTGACAAAGATTTCCTTCTAAAATCATAAATATATAAAGATCGTTAGATATGTTTTTATTTTTGCTAATTAGACTAATTTTTCAAAGGTTACTTACCACAAAATCAAAATTTTCCTTGTATTTCCCTTCGTATGTTGCATCTGAATCGCTGTTGTCTAGTATCACAGTCTTGACTTTATCCAAGTCAAAAACTATGACGTAGTAATGCCCATGTGCTATGATTGGAAAGAAGACATGTTATTTTATCATAAATTTCTTAGACTATACCTATTTTAAGATAATATAATAATCATATTAGTAGAATCTAATAGACTATTTTTTTACCAGTCCGACGTCCAGCATTTGCATTTCTTTGACATTGTTTTTTGTCTGAATCTCAAATAATATGCTAAACAATTGGTACTGGGAGTCTAACTTCAAGGCTCTGTCCTCTGTCTTGTCTTGTAGTACTCCAGGTACCTGTTTCAATTTTTTTTTCAAAATCAAATGTTAGTGCAATATCTAGATGTTTTTTTTTAATTTTATTTAATATCTTACCATCATTCCTGTATAAAAGAATTGGCGTCTCAAATTGTTTTCTTTGAAAGTTTCTTCATAATTCAGAATTGATACATATGTGTCGATAACTGAAGTTTCAACTTCCGTTCTTGGTGCCAGCGTCTGGAGACTTCCTTTCATCAGCATATTACCTACTCCATCGTTAAAAACTTCATCCATGTGTAATATATCACAAGTTATAATCATAAAGCTTAATAATGATAAAGTTTTAAAAGTTAAAAGCATCATTTAGATGATTACCATTCATTTTCGTTGTCTCCAAAGATGGTTGATGTCAAAAGCTTTTCATCTTCTGTTATTTCAGCCTTTGTGTCTATATTCTTGTTGATGTAGTTTGACCTGAGAAATCTGTACTCTTTTTCAGATTGCTTCCTGGCGTTTTCGTCTTCTTGGTTTTGAATTTCTTTAATTAGCAAACTAAAAACAAGATTGATGTTCTGGTGGGAAGCTTCTGGCTGGTTTTCCTTCACTTTCTTTCCTTTTCTTTCGATTTCTTCTTCAGCTTTTCGTTTTCCTTCATTTTCGTTTTCAGCATCATCTTTTTCTGACTTTTTTGATTCATCAACATCATCATCATATTCACTATTCAGATTCATCTCTTGTGTTTCCATCATCTCTGTATCATGATAATCTTCTGGTTGATGATTGTCATTTTTTTCTTTTTGATTTGTTGCCTTTTCATTTGATGTTTCTTGTTGCCTCTTCGATCCAGTTTCTGAGACCCATTCTTCATCATTATGCTCATCGGTGTAGTGTGGGTCGTTTCTTTCTTCTGCGTGAGCTTCTCTTTCCAATTCATCACCGGAATCTGTTTCACTCTCATCTTTTGGAGGTTTTGGACCTTCCTCATCTTCATGATTTCCTGCATCATCATCATCATTGAAATCGTTGTCTTCATATTATGTTGATGATGATGAGTAGTATTGTTCCCGTTCCTCCTCTTTGAAGATGTTTTTCAACTTTTCTTGAATTTCTTTTAGTTTCTCATCAGATCCAAATTTGAATAAATTCTCGTTGATCTTCTCTTCTATCTCCGCTTTTTCTATCAATATGCTTTCGATGCTCTCTTCAAGCATCTCATACAGTTCCTGCAATGATTATTAATATACATATTTTAGTATGTCAAACTTTTTTATATATTACATCTACACTGTATATCACTATCGATAATGTATTAAATTAACTTGCTTCTATAATATAGTTATTACTGATGATCTATTTAAATTTTAATTGTATTATCAATAGTGATAAATTTATCTTAAAGAAAAGTCCTCATGTATTAACAAAACAAAAATGAACTTTAATAAGACTATCAATAGTGATAATCACTATTGATAATCTATTCACTCATTTAACTATCACTATTGATTAAATATTATCTTTATTTTTTCTTTAATGTATTATCACTATTGATAATCTATTAAAATAAAATTTATTGGATTATCAATATTGATAAAACAAAGAAAAGAAGAATTATCTAATAGATAATCAATAGCGATAAGTTTAACAAAGAAATGAATCAATATTTATGAGTAGTTAATATCATGATTGATAATGTATTAAATTTAACTTGCTTCTATAATTTTTTAATTTATCAATATTGATAAATTTATCTTAAAAAAAAGTTTATTATCATTAGTCATAAAATTAACACAACAGAAATGAACTAATAGATTATCGATAGTGATAATTATTATTTATAATCTATTCACTAATTTAACAATCACTATTGATTAATTTTTATCTTTGATTTTTTCTTTAATGTATTATCACTATTGATAATCTATTAAAATGAACTTTAATGGATTATCAATAGTGATAAAACAAACAAAAGAAGAATTTTCTAATAGATAATCAGTAGTGATAAATTTAATTTAAAGAAATATTACTAGATAAAATATTATTTTAATTTTCTTTAATGTATTATCAGTATTGATAATATATTGAAATACAGTTTTTTAACTTACTTGTTTCTGTGCTTCTTCTTCTGCTTCATTCATATCATCCAGTATTTCTACTTCTCCCATCGATTTGTTTTGTAGTTCTTTTGTTTCTCTTCTTTTCAGGAGACTTGAATTCCAGCTTTTGAATGTTGGTGTTCGTCTCATCACTTTGAAATTCTCGAGGTTTGTATAGTGCAAGTATGCTAGCTGTTTCATAAAATATAGAACGTATTAATAGTGTGAAAGATAAAATTCATTAAAAAAAATTAGAATTTTTTACTTACCATCAAGAAAATCACTGGACCGTCATAAACAACATTCTTTTTGTTTTTTTTCTTGTTATCCCATCCAAGCTTTGATGTACTCACCCCATTTAGTACATGTGTGCACCAGTCTATTTCACTTACGTCATCTCCTTCAAAGACATTATTCAAGACTGTGAATCTGACAGTTGAACTGTTGTCACAGCCTGCAAATGTGTTTGAGATCAACGACAAAATGTTCAACCTGAACATGTAGTCCGTGTTTTTTGACTCAATTATTACATCAGATAAAGCTTTCAATGATAGCTTGTTTGCGTTGCTGAATTGCTGTTTCCACGTCAGTATAATTGGGTCATTGTATTCTCTTTGCCCTTCTCTTTCCAACTTTTTGTGTCCCATTGGAATTCCCAGAGTTTGATTAACTGATTTTGGAGTCAAAAATATGTCTCCTGTTGGACACTCTATCGTCATTGTGTTTGTGTTCAGCTTGTATACAACAAAAAACGCCAGTTTTGTTGGAATTTCATATATTGGAAAGTCTATTAGGCATCCAAATCCCATGTCCCTTATGACTTTTTTTCTTTGTGCGGTCAGTCCCCGCATTGCTTCGAATAAAGGTCTCACGGTTGCGCGTGATGTCAATACAGGATGTTCTTTTTCTGTTTTCTTTTTGTTCTTTTTCTTATCTTTCTGCTCTTCTTCTTCTTCTTCACTTTCATCAATTTTTTCAGCTTCATCACCTCCTCTACATCTTGATGTTGATGCTTTGTCCTTATTTGTTCCAAATAGTTTCTTACACTTACTTCTGATTTTCATTTTTTTCTTCCACCAGTTTTCTCTTCTGCGATTAGATTGCAAGTTATTTAAATTTTGTTAGTAATGCCATTATAAGATCCAAATATCATTGATACATTAAATAAACATAACATTTCACAAACAAATAGGATTCAGTAGTTACTTTGGCTTGTGATTAATGATTATACATTCAAATAACTAACACATCTAGTCTCTGAATAGAAGATGGACGAGAGGCTGTTAACTAGTTGTATTAATGTACTGGTAACTATGTATCTAAAGTAAAGATGCTCTTTGATACATAATAACTTTACATACAAACCTAAATATATATAATTTGTTTCATTAATGTTTTCAAATCAACTAGCATTCCTAAATTTTTAAAATTACCAAACCAAAATGTTATTACACTTTTGTCATTATTACATATTTTTCATTGTCTAATGCTTTTATCGATAGTGTTAAAGCACTTAGCAATGTTTTGTAAACCCTATTATCCCTACCGATAAGCCTCTTAAAATTGTTAAGTTGATATTTTAATGATAACCCTCTTATCAATAGTGATAAAGCACTTACCAATGCTTTTATCAACTATTTTTTTAAAACCTTTTTTTGTAATGCTATATCACTATTGATAAACCACTTCTCATTGAAATCATTTTTATCTATTTTTTAAATTCCTTTCTGTAATTCTATATCACTAGTGATATACCACTTCTCGTTGATAATCCCAGTTCTAATTATTTTTTTTTAAACCTTTTTTCTGTAATGTTATATCACTAGTGATAAAACTTTTATCATTGTTGATAAACAAAAGTTTTAACAATATTTTTTGCATTTTAATTGTATATCAATAGTGATAAACCACTTATCTCTCGTTATAAGCTATAATTTTTAGTGGCAAGCCTTTTTATTGGTTTTAAGCCAAAAATCATCAATTTAATTGATTAAATCAATTATAATCATAATAAGCATATTAATTTTCTCAATAATCATCAAAATACTTTATAAATCATCAATTAAACAGATTTTAATCATGAAAAATATAAATAAGCATTCTAATCTTCACAAAAATCGTTTAAACATCATGTAATCAAACTCATAAGCATGCATGTAATTATCTAAATATCATATAAATCAATTAAATCATATTAATCATAATTAAAACTTAAAATCATCAAATTAAAACTATAAAATGTTGTATAAATTGAATAAATATGTTTTACCCTCTAGTTTTGCTTCTGTCACGTCGATTTTCACTGTTTTTTTGCTCGAATCAGATGCAGTATTCTTCTGTTCTTCCATTCTTGTGTTTTTTTGTTAGATTTTGAAGGTTTTTTTGTGGCCTTTTTGATGATTTGTAGATGTTTTTAGTCAGAGAAAATATGGGGGAGACGGTTTTTTTCTAGAGAGAGAGAGTGTGTGTGTTTTTTATTTCGGAAAATGAACGGGTGGTTACGTTTTAATTATTGGTACATTTTCAATCTTTCACTCAAGTTTGCAAAGTTAACAGTTTTGGTCTCTCCGTGTTTTTTATCATTTGATCTAGTCCCTCCCAAATGGATGGTCCAGATTGAGCCATTGGTTTCCACCAAAATACAAGATTCTTTAATAACCGGACTCCCTTTATTATAGTATATATAGATTTGATAAAAGTTATATTAATGAAAAATACATTTAAAATTCTATCCATTAATATATATTGCATCAATACTTCGAAAGTCAAATGTTAGACACTTATGTTAAAACAGATGTATTATTTAATACGATTAATCACATTATACACGTGGTTATATAAAAAAAAATAGATTTAAGTTCATTTGGATACCAAACTTTATTTAGATACTAAGGGACTAATCTCCACCACTCATCTCCATCTTAATCTAATGGATAAGATTAAACATAAAACCAATTTCCTCTTTTTTTTCAAACATTAATATATTTTAAACCGTCAATCGTTATACGAAAAAAAATATACCATTACGACGGGCATTTAATTATCTTTCTACAGATATGCTATATGATATACTTTCGACAAATTATTTTTTTTTGTTTTTTCCGTAATTTATCATATATGATACTAAATATCATATATGATAGTAACACTGGTATCATATATGATATAACTTATCATATATATGATATAAACCAATATCATATGATATAAACCAATATCATATATGATTCTGTAATAATTTGTAACTTAACACTAATATCATATATGATAAAACACTATTATCATATATGATATTTTACGCAAATTTAAAAAAAAAGCGATTTTTTTTTTCTTCAAAAGTATATCATATTGCATATCTGTAGAAAGCTAATTAAATGCTCGTCGCGATGGTATATTTTTTTCCGTTTAACACTTAACGGTTTAAAAGATATTTAAGTTTTAAAAATAAGTGAAATAATTAAATACTTTTAATCTCAACCATTAGATATGATGAGGATGGATGGTGGGGATGAGTCCCTTAGTATCCATGATAGATATGGTATCCAAAATAAATTAACTGAAAAAAATATTATCATTTTTTCCCCATGAAAATTCTCCACCAACTTTTCACATTATTTTTAATTTTTCAGCCAAATTTAAAAATAAATTGGCTTTTATTATTTTTTTAAATTTATAAGCATATTTAATGACTGACGTTATTTGCAACAACAAAAAATGAATGGTAGGGAGTGCAAATTTGAGAAACAGCAAGGCAAAATGTACCAACATATCTGTCGTCCACGTGGTTTACCAAAAATTAAATGGGTAAAATATGTAGTACTAATTTGTTCTTTAATTTAGTCTTAGAAAAACAAGTATAACTAAATTTTAGAATCAAAATTCTCAGCTTTGTTTCACTCGGCCAAAATTTACTGCCGTTTTACAGATGATAGTAATACCTAGGAAACAGCACATATCTATTTGAGACAGCATGAGTTCAACCCAAGAACCACTACAAGGTGCTACTTCACCATTGAGTAAAACAAGACTAAAACACCTCTCGTCACATGATACTGAAGTTGCTAACCATTCTTTTGAGTGCACTGAATGCAATGACTAGAAGTACCACTGTCACTACCTTCTTTGAAGCTAGCATCCTCAAATTGACCCTCATTCCATGTTCTCTCATGAACTTCATAGCCTCCCTGCCCAATGTAATCAGCCAAGAACAAACAGCACCCAATACCAACCTCATTGTATCCTTCGGTCCACAAACATTAGCACCAGTACCACCAGAAACCTCCACATAGGACCATGTGGCAGGACCAACATGACTGTTTTCCACTTGGCACAACCCAAGAATTTCGTTAAGCCACCCAGATAACTTCACGAGTAGAATGGCCAGCCATGCCACTTCATCGTTAGATATTGGTCTTTTCATCCAGTCACCCTTGTATCGTATGTCTGTTGTCGGACGGTTTCCAGCTGTTCTAGGCCGGAATATCTCATGCTGTGAATTTTCTGCTTTTTTACCTTCAGGTGTGCCAGTAGATCTTATGATATTGCCACCAAATAAATATCCCATTCGGCTCTTTAACGAACTTACAAGCTGTAGGTTGTTAGCAAAATTTTCACAGGTAACTTGAAGCTCAGACTCGGCCCTTAGGGCAAGCAGCTGTGCATTAAGAACAAAAAACCTGTTAGGTGTATATTATAAGCGACATCATAAGCCCATACAATGGACGGGTTTACAGGGTCAACCAATTCTGGGTTACATGGGAAATTTTTACTGCAGGTCAGTTTTAATTAAACTGTCCAAACATTCCTCATCAATTTGACTTAAAAAGTAATTACTATTTGAAATATATATGGAAGGTAGTAGACAAAAAATAAAATGGGCAAGCCCATTTGCCATTTGAACCATTTCACAATTAGTCAAGGATTTAGATTTTACCATTTGACCCAATTGAAATATAATTCAAAAACACATTTACAGTTAAATTGCTTGAATTTTCCATATCTTGTATAAAGATAGTAGCTTGGTTTAAATACGAAAGTTAAGGAGATCTCTCCTCTGATCAAAGAGAAACAACAGAAGGGTTGACATTTATGAGTGTCATCGAACTATAGCCTTTTCAGTTCTGTTTTTTAGAAGCCACATTCACATCTAAGCTAACCCACATAAGGTGTTAACGTGTTTATACATACTATGAAGAAAAAAAAAAGGAAAACAGCAAAAACAGAGCAAAGACGAAAGAAACCTGAAGAAGCTGCTGTCCACCATCTTCACTTGTGCTAAACAGCTTTAGATCTTTATTCCAGTTCTCATGCAAGAATGATCCATCAGCATCGGTTTCGGATAAACCATCTTCCCAGTCCTAATACATCACAGCAGGGGCGAACAAAAACAACCAGCAATATAAAACACCTAACAGTTAGTTGCGCTCACAAAACCATTCCAGTACCACAAAAGCATGCCCATATAACTCGTTTCAAATCTAAGTTCATCATGTGCAGTAACTTATTTCAACCGAGAAACTAATATATTAAATTATAATAGCCTTTAGATTTGAACTACTAAGTAACCGAAACTGCAAATACTTGGCATTGCAATGTAAAATTACCTGCAACTGTTCACGGATTGACGGAACGAATCTGTATAGTGTATTAAGCATCGACTTCGATGATCCTGATGGAACGGAATGAAAGACGATGTCTACATTCTTTATGAGGTCCACAAGTTCCCTAGACGATGTTAATATGTTTACAACCTGCAAATAACAAACAACAGAGATATTAGTCAGAATGCAAATTCTTTGTAGCTTTTATACCATTGTACTAACCTGCATCTGTTCCTCACTAAGGAGAAACTACACTAGCACTCACAATTGCAGATCACTTGCATTTAATCCCTAATCATTATATTTTCTTCAGATATGACCATGTTAATAGATTATGCACTTATATCCAAATTATATGCCATCAGGATTTACATTAAAAAGTTCAAGATTATTCCAGGTTGAATCCTCCCAAATGATAACTTGTCATCTTCAAAACTATTGCGGATGCTTCAATACATATACTGATCTGATATGGCCCTGGGATTATTATTTATGGCATTATTATAAATTAAGTGTTAAAATAGTTTTATTTATTAGACATGTTTTATTTAGGAAAAGATTACCATCCGACTTGTTCTACAAGAATAGTATTACTATATAGGGTGATCAGGGCTGTAATCTCATTATGCTGAATATTATTATGGATTATTATCAATTGGTATCAGAGCAATCGATTCTAGGGTTCTGTGAAAAAAAAAAAAAAAAGAAGAAAAAAAGAAGAAAAAAAAATTGATCATAATGGCTACCATCAAGAGGGTTGAGACCATTGAAGGAGATATTGCTCAGATTAAAGAACAGATGGCTGAGGATAGGAAGAATATTGATGAAAAGTTTGTTGCTGCTAGGTTAGAATCACAAGAACAATTTGCAGCAATGGAACAGAGAATGGAAAAAATAATTCTAGAGGCAATTCAAAAGTCAACTGAAAGTGCAAAGGGGACAAATTCAGTGATCAAGAATACTTCAGGAATTCATCATATCATGAAAGTTCATCCAAGTTATTTGCCGACCAGACGAAGGGGGTGAACAAACCAGAACTGTGGTTTGATGATCTCGGGCTCCCTTACATGACCAAAAAATTCTCTGGTCATACTCAACCAGATGACAGGAGTAAGCACACTGGAATGGATGGCATATTTTTTCAACCTGGTAATGGTAGTGGAGGAGGCAGAACTAATGGATCTGATTACCGAATGAGGAAGCTCAAGATGCCAATCTTTGAGGGTGATGATGCTCATGGGTGGATTTACAGGGTGGAGCGCTATTTTGAGATTCAAGGTATGACTCGTCGGGAACGACTTCGAGCAGCCACACTATGTTTAGAAGGAGAAGGATTAGCGTGGTATCGATGGTATGAACAACAGGAACAGTTACAACCAAGGTATCCTCAAAACCGGTTCAAAATACCCCACACTTTGAACAAAATAGTGGGACAAGTTATACCAGTAGCGACGAGCTAAAGGAGGAGCTGAAAGACATGGGTTTTAAAGGTGTTCATGTCACAGGTTCTGATGTTGCTGATGGATATGGCGGGGAAAACCCACCACAAACAGATGTTATACTTCAGAATTTGGATTCAAAACACATTGGTGTTCCGGAATCAGAAAATAGCCAAGACCACATGAACCCAAATTGGGCAGGGGACGTGCCTTCTCATGGGGAAAGGAAACAACAAATGGGTGGACAGATTTTTGGTGCAGAGCTGGAAAAACTTGCTGTTGGAATTGATTTAAGGGCTTTTGAGGCGCTTATTTGTGATCCAGGGAGAGTAGAAGAAAGAAGAACATGGAATCCCGGGATCACGCGGACATTTTCAAGGAACACCTTGAGGACAAGGTGTTTTTGCGGGCGGAGTAATGATACGACCCTGGGATTATTATTTATGGCATTATTATAAATTAAGTGTTAAAATAGTTTTATTTATTAGATACAGTATGTTTTATTTAGGAAAAGATTACGATCCGACTTACAAGAATAGTATTACTATATAGGGTGATCAGGGCTGTAATCTCATTATGCTGAATATTATTATGGATTATTGATTCCGTGTCAATTATTGGGAGAGCTTATTCGACCTCTCAAACGTCGATTATTCTATCTTTATTATTCTGTTATCTTAGTATCGATCCAGCTCTTATCATGATCTAGATAACTTCTACTTTCCAATGCTAGTGTCTGCTTTGTAGGAACAATTTGCACCCAATGTTAATACCTCAAATTCTACGAATGAAATTTATTATACAAGTAGAGCACTCAAGATGCCTAAAGCGGCAAGCTTCTTGAGTGATGATTTCTGCATCACTGGGCTAGAATCAAATGTAAACATTTAAACTAACTTAACAGCTATCTTAGTAGAGTAAGGCATTATAAACTGTGACCTGCTACTCTATACTAATACAGAAGAATCAAAAAATATATCAAACTTAAATGACCTGCGCACATCTCAAAGAAGCAGACCATATCAAAAAAAATATACTTACTAGCTACCGGTGACCTAATAAGATGTTTATGTATTCAACGACTGAATGTAACATACATTGGATCACAATGATACTCCAACCTTAATCCCTAAAAAACAACTGAACTTGGATTTTATCAATAATTCTCCTCAAAAGTCAAAACTTAGCAAAACAGTATAATAACAGAGAAAGTGACAAACCTTTGTTATCATTTGCACGATAACTTCTGCATCTGTGTGGATAAACTTATGAGCAAACCCAATGAAATGCATAACCAACGAAGTGTAGAAAAGGTAGTTTGATATCACAAAGCCTTGCCAAGAGGATGAATAATCGAGTGGTTTCGATACATTCATCGAATGTTTCTCTGGAAATTCGTCCAAACTAATTGTCCATGGTTCCATATAGTTGACCCAAAGGGAAAACACATGAGAAACGCTCTTCACTGACGTTTCTACAGGACAAAACAGAAATGTTCTCAATATGTATCTATACAGGGGCCTCTGAATACATGAGTTCCAATAACCAATAGATCTCCCCATACTAGAAGACATATCCATATCTGCAGCAAAACCCGCCCCACTCAATGCAGTGACTTCCACCTGATTAACACCCTTTGGAACCAAGCTTGAATTCAAATACTTGACCAACACATTAACAACCTCGCCCAACCCAGGTGTAGGAGGAAGCTCAGCTAACACAGACCTTAGCGGAAGCACAACACCAAATGACTTACAAACCTTAACGGGCAAAGGCGAAAAGTCATTATCCAAAATCCAGAAATGTATAAGTGTGTGAAGAAAAAACTCAGCATTCTCAAGAACCAAACAATCATAGCCAGACGAATAATGCAACAACGAGCTCCTGTAAGGAGACTGAGCATTAAAATCACTTAATGGCAGAAAGAAACGAAGATACCCTTGCAAAAGCCTAACATACAAATTCCCACTATCAATATTCTTGTCAGCATCCAGCCTGTTACTCTTGCTGGCACTACAAAACACCGGAATGGGCCACTTGTCTAAACTAAACTTTTTGGTAACGCTGGTTGTAACCGCTACACAACTCTGGGAAGTAGCTTTAGAAAGAGGATAATAAGCAAACCAAAACAAATAATATTCCAATATATTGAGCTCGAGACGAGAAGCATCTTTAAGCCTTCCGCCTCTAAACAAAGGAGAGAAATCGGGTAAAGCCCCCCCGGCAGAGAGGCTAGTATTCTGTAAGGTGAAACGGAGCCATTGGGGTAAACGTTCGATAGGGAAAACATATTTAACTAAAGACAACCTATCAACAGCTCTAACAGAATTCATTAAGACACCAGAAGGGGAAAGGAAGGTGTAAAGTTTAGCAGAGAGTTCACTATTATGAATCCATCCGTTGATAGGGTTAGGGTTAGGGTTAGGGTTTTGAGGTTCGAAGCCGAATAATTTGCAGATTAGGGTTGGGAAAGTGAGGGAGAAGAACCAGCGGGACTGGTCGGGAGAGTGTTTAAGGAGAAATGATTCGACGGAAGAGCAGGCGGCGGATATTTCTTGCGGTGAGGATGCGGCGGAGATTGTCACGGCGAGGTCGCCGGATTTTGTTTGTGCGTCTGTTGCGTATGTGTGCGACATCATTGATTGTGTTTTTTAGAGAAATGAAAAGGGATATTAAGTAATACGTTCCAATTTTGAAGCTTTAAATGGCGGGGATCATAACAAGAAGATTGTAGAATGAGTTACAAGTGTGGTCTTCTCACTACCGCCCTATTCTTGTTTTCAACCTTCAAAATTCTAAACATTTACTGTACCTTTTTTTTTTTATCGAAAATGAGAAAACGCATTTTTTTCCTTTTTTTTAAAAAAAAATATTGCAAATCGTATATAGTCGACAGATGTAATTAAAATAATTTAGAAATAAAATTATTCTAAACATTTTTTTTTATTTCATTTACGTTTGAAAAATCATAATATATTTATGCATATATAATTTGTGATATGAATTATATATATTTTTCCAGATATAATTAAAATAATTTAGCAATAAAATTCCTCGTAGGTACATACATGTGCTCGCCTATAAAAAATAATTTAATCTTTGTTATGATGATATGTTTTACTTTTCGTAACAATTAACGATGTGTGAGATGTTTAATTTTAAAAAAATAAAAATAGGTATTTTTAATTAGATTGAGAAAGATTAATGGCTAATATTAATTCATTGGATCTAGTAGTTATTTAGGATTGTTTATGTAACATAAATTATGCGTTTTGAAAACTTGTAATTATATAATTACCAGCGTAATAAAACGTGGTTTTGAAAAATTAATGTTTGCATTTAATTATATTGTTTGATAACACAATTATTAAATAATATGTTTCTAATTGTCATTCAAAGGCATGTCCTCTTATGTAGGGTGTTTGGTTCTAACACAATAGGTGTTTGTTATTACCTATATTATGGGCTTTAATGTAAGATTTCACCTACATCTTATGTACTTCAACGTTTTTTGACGTAATATTTTTTATTGGAAATAATTCCCTTTACCTAAAAAATAATTAATAATCAGTATTTTTAAATGTCTTATTTTTCAAATATTTGTGCTTTAGCATATAGCATGATCAGAAAGGACATCCCTGTTTTCATATATTATAGATCTAAAATATCTAATATTTTCTTCTTCATTTTTAGCACTCATATAATTTTTATCATGTTTTCAGCATATAGTATTTTTTTTATACTTATATATACATATATGTAAAGATTTAAGTTTATTTGAATATCGAACTTGTTATGTCAGCTTTGTACAGATTGATCTCACTTATGGCTATTTTTGTACAAGATGATCTCTCTGATGGATTTAAATATCAATACACCTAAGAATATTGTTTACCTTTGAACATTACGAAGTAACTGAGTGAATAGTCGCTCAGTGAGTTGCCTCTCGACCTGAGTCTAAGAGAAAGACTCGAGTATTCAGTGAGGCGAAACTCAATGAATGATGTACCTAAGACGAAGAAGAAGATAATGGGTACAGTGAGTTGGGGCAATAGACTCATTGAGCCTCATACAATCTCCCTGAAGGAACATTGCCATCTTAAAGACTGAAGTAAAGGTGGGATATGTTTAAAGAAGATAAGATGTAGTACACACACGCTTATTGTAACTTACCTTTTTAGGTTAGACAAAGGTATTGAGCTTGTAAAGGACTTGGTCCTCATACCTAGTTTAGGTTAAGCCAAGTATGTACCTCAGTTAAAGACAAAAATTGCACATGGCAATTCTTTGTCACGTACCTAGCCTTCTAGTCTATAAATATGATGCATTGTAAAAGAGAGAATCAAGTTTGTGCATTCAATGCTTTAGTCATTCACAAACAAATTCTCTCTTCCAAATACGATATAAAGTACTTGAGTTATAAACTCATGTTAACTTAATCGTCAAGCTTATTAATCGTTATGATTGATATAGTTTGTTAGTGAGGAGATCACCAAAACACACATTGTCTATTCAATCCCTATTATAGTTTCGCATGCAATATGGTATAAGTCTTTGAATAATAAGAGTTAAACGTTGAAAAACCTTTTGTGTCTTGTGTGTTATATAATTGTGTTTTATTATATTACTTTACAATGAGTTAGGTTTATACTCATTATTATTAAGTATAGCACTAATTATAAGGGACCAACAAGTGGTATCAGAGCAGTGGGCTTATAAAACTTTTCTAACTACCGTCTCAAAAATTTTAAAACCTTGATCCATTATGGCTGAAAGTAATGTAACTCAACTTGTCAATAAGAAAGGAGCAAGTTACTCAGTTAACGCTCCTAAATTGGAAGTGGAAAGATATAAAAAAATGGAAAAAAAATGTTGTGTTATTTAATGAGAATGGAACCCTACTACATTACATGTATTAAGGATGGTCCATTTAAATCAAAAACAACAAAAAGTGATGACAAACCTGAGTCCCAATGGTCTGACGATGAAAGAACAGTGGTCAATCAGGACCAACATCTCAAAAGCATCATAATATCTTGTCTCCCTAACGATATTATGGAGGCTATCATCGAGTAAACGGCCAAAGAAACATGGACTGACCTAGTTCATAGTTTTGAAGGGCCGTCCGACACTAAGAAAAATCAGATTATGGACCTGAAACTGGAATTTAACACGCTCAGGGCCAAACCATCTGAAACACTTCCTCATACCTATACCAGATATAAGACCTTGCTCAATGAGCTATCGAATGACGGGGTAAACTGTCTAAGCATGAAATCAATGTTGGTTTTATGAATAGTGCCCCTGAAAAGTGGTTTGGCTTTTCTCAAGGATTTGGGAATGCTAATCACATTCAGACTCAGGATTTAAAAGATATCTATGGTAGATTTATCTATGAAGATAATCTAAATACTAGAAGATATCCTGAGTCTAAGAAAGCCTTAATTACTAACACCTCAACCAACCCAACCCCTGTTAATCATGGACCTATATCAACTGCCTTCTATTCAAACGCAATTGTTCGGGACTTACAAGAGACTTCAGATGATGAAGTTGATGAAAGATCCAGTACGAAATACATAAGGGACTTAAATCGAGAATTTTATGAAAGAGCCCTTTTGGCAAACACGAAACGTTATATAAAAAGAACTAGATTTGCGGGAAATTAATCCACTGAGTGAGTGGACTATTTTAGATGTGGTATAATGGGTCAATTTGCAAAATATTGTCTTTGAAAACACCTTGGCCTCTTACAAAAGTCTAAATTCATCATCAGGGAATGATAATTTTCAACCAAAGTTTACGCCAAAACTGATTCAGGCTCCTTCAAATAACCAAAGCTTTCAGAACAATAAGAAAAATGAAGAGAATTACGGATTTGAGTATAAGAAGGTCAAAGCAAAGCTTGCACTTTTAGAAGCTGGACCATCAAATGCTCAGGCTCAGAAACCTAGTCAAAACAAAGCCAAAGGGTTGGTAGCTGAAACCTTTTATTGGGATGATGAAGAAGTATCTTTAGAGTATAAAGAATTTGGATATCAAGTGTTGATGGCTCTAGCTAATGATGAATTGACTGTTGGAAAGATTCATGCTAGAAATGGAGAATGAGTAGATATCACCATGAGAAAGGTAAACATACTCTTATCTATGGATGATGAATTTGACTGGCAAAAATACTTTAAGTATATAAACATCGATTTATCATTTGTTGAAGAACAAAGATTAAACCTTCTTTCAAAATATAACAAAATTGTTTTTGAATTAAACAAATGTAGAGATGATTTACTTATTTTGAAACAAGCTAAACTAGAAGCAGTAAGTTGTCAACTTCAGAACACTGAACTTACTAAAATTAATCATGCTCTTCAAGAATAACTTAAGGAAGAAAAACGGATCAATGAAAAATGGACCAATAGATCCACCTTAGTTTCTCAGTGCATTAATAGCCAAATCCCTGCCCAAAAGAAGAAAATTATTAGAGCTAAGTCAACTCATTGAGAAGCCACCTACTAAGAAAATGAATGAAAAGACATTCCTCCAGCTTCAGTAGGTTTTGATCAAGAAATGATACCTAAATCAAGGGATTGGTTGAAAGATCAAACCCTAACAGTGTGTTACCTAACTTTAACACTAGAAAAATCTTGATACCTAAAACTCAGGCTATCAATGAAATGCTTGGACTTACTGAGAAGCCGGATGTCTCAAATAAATCTAGTAACACTGAATCATCAAGTGTTACTAAGACAGACATTCAGACTTCTTTGCCTCCTTCGAAAACTCTTCAACAAGCAAGTCCATGCTCTGAGATAATGCCTTTATCTTATCAGGAACACTAACCTAGAGAAAGAGCTAGTTTAGGTTGTTCAGAACAAACAAAGCCTGACTCAAAGGATTCATCTAATAACATTGAGTCAGGAACTGTCACTAGAAAAATAACTGAACACACATCTTACTCAGGTACTCCCACAAACTCAGTTATTACCACTCCTATTGTTAATCAAGAGGAATTGGCTAAACTGTTTCAAATGTTCATGGAAGAAAATCTGAACTCAGCTTCAAAAACTCAAGGTGAAACATATGTGTCCTCATAGCCTGAATCATCAAAAGGTAACAAACCAGAACCTGAGTCATCCAAGAATGTTAAAACCAAACCAAAATCTTTCCTGTGAACTCTATCACTACATAAATCACACCACTGATAATTGCTTTAGAGTACTCTACTACATGAAATGCAAGGGTGATGATCATAGGACTGTTGATCATGATATATACATGGCTTCTATTAGAAATGCTAATAGATATAATGAACAACCTTATAACTATGGGTCCACCTCTAAACAAATCAAGAAGTCTAAGGCTAAGACTTTTCCACCATGTACACATTGTGGCATCTCTAACCGTAGACCTGATGATTGCTTATATTATCCTGAGTGTGAAATTTGTGGAAGCAATGATCACTCTACCACAGGGAACAATAAGATCATTATGGTCAGAAGAGGTATGCTAGCTGAGTCATCTCAAACTATTTAATCCTCAGTATGACAAAGCTGCAACACGTGTGGAAGCACTATTCATTCCACCTCAAACCATGCTAAGTTTGAATATTTCAAACGAGGTGAAAGACGTCAGGCTCCAAGAGGCAAAAGGCTACTAGAAAGTGGGCTCATAAGAGAAACTAATCCACCTCGTTATTTGTGTAGAAACACTTCAAGGAGCCTGTTTGGTACTTAGACAGCGGGTGTTCAAGAAGTATGACAAGGGTCAAAAGTTATCTGCACAAATATGTGGAGCAACTAGGTCCTAAGGTAGTGTTTGGTGATAACTCATTTGTGTTACTAAGGGATATGGTTCAATTAAATGTGGTGGAATACTTTTCTCAAAAGTGGCGTTTGTAAATGGTCTGAAGTATAATCTCATAAGTATCAGCCAACTTTGTGATGCCAAATACATCATTCAGTTCGATAATAAGCGAACAATATTTAATGCAAACATTGAACTTATGTTGACTGCTCCAAGAAGGAACGACGTATATGTCCTAGACATGTCATCTATGACTCCCTTAGAAGCCTGCTTCTGTGCCAAAGCTTCAGAGTCAGTCAATTGGCTATGGCATAAGAGGTTGTCTCATCTTAATTTCAAAGACATTAATAAGATTGCTAAAAAAACAAGGTCCTTGGCTTGCCATCTCTTGTGTATTCGAAAGATAAACCTTGCTCAACTTGTGAGAAAGTTAAATGCAAGAGAGCTTCCTTTAAGCCAAAGCAAAACTTCTCAATCATGAAGTATATTCACTTGCTCCATATGGATTTATTTGAACCTATAAGTCCAATGTCCATAAATCACGAGAAGTATACCCTAGTCATTGTTGATGAATTATCAAGATACACATGGGTATACTTTCTAAATAAAAAGAGTCAGGCTCCTGAATTCATCATGTCCTTTATCAGGCAAGTAGAAAATCAAAATGACACCAAAGTCAAGCAACTTAGAACTGATAATGGAACATAATTCAGGAACCAAGAGCTTGAGAGTTTTTGTAATGAGAAGAGAATTTCTCAAAACTTCTCTTCTCCTTACACACCTGGACAAAATGGTGTGGCTGAAAAGAAGAATATAACTCTCATTGAAGATGCTAGGACTATGCTCAATGGCTCCAATCTTTCAAAACACTTCTGGGCTGAGGCAATAAAAATTGCTTGTTAGGCTCAGAACAAAAGTATAATTATCAAAAGACATGATAAGACTCCTTATGAAATATTCAAGGAAAGGATTCCATATATCAGCTACTTTCATGTGTTTGGATGTCCTGTGTCTATTCACAATCAAAAGGATCATCTTGGCAAATTTGATGCAAAAGCTGATGATGGATACTTTCTTGGATACTCCTTTGTCTCCAAAGCCTTCAAGGTCTTTAACACAAAGAGACAACAGATTGAGGAATCCTTTCATATCACATTTTATGAAAGTATGGATGCAATAAAATTCATAAAATCAATCAGTAGAAGATATAGGGATTAATGACTCATCAAGATACCCTCCTGATGAGTATGAAAACAATTCCTCAAGACAGTATTAGACTGATGCTGATGTATCATTTCACATCTCACCTCACAATAGGTCAATAACAAATCTGATCACAAATCAACATGCCCCTAAAGTTATTACCCCATCTACTTAGGATGATGAATCAAATGATTCACCTAGTAGTTCAAACATTGAAGGGGATGTCGACGAATCATGTGACCTAACCACCATTGAACATCCTTCAGTAGAAACCAATCATCCAGTACTAAGTACTAAAGAACGAATCCCTGACAATCATCAATTAACCACAAGTTCTAACCCACGTCCCCAGGGATAGATGGTCAAGAAAATAACACATAGAATTCATGAACATAATTGGTGATGTGTCTAAGGGGATGCTCACACGCAGTAAAGTTGCTCAACTTTCTGCATCCTCAGCTCATGAATGTCTATTCGTAGATTTTTTCTCTGAAATTGAACCTAAAAGGGTTTTAGAGGCCTTGACACACCCAGGATGGGTTGAGGTTATGCAAGAAGAACTCAATCAGTTCCTTAGAAACAAAGTCTGGAAACTAGTTCCACTCCGTAAGGGAAAATCAGCTCTTGGCACAAAATGGGTGTTCAAAAACAAGACTTATGAAAGTGGAAATGTTATAAAAAAACAAGGCTAGTCTTGTTATTCAGGGGTGTGGTCAATTGGAAGGTATAGACTATGAAGAGACCTTTGCTACTGTAGCAAGAATGGAAGAAATCAGGATCGTCCTTGCCTTTGCCACATACATGAACTTCAAAGTATTTCAAATGGATGTGAAAAGTGCCTTCCTAAATGGCAAGATCACTAAAGAAGTTTATGTAGCTCAACCTCCTGATTTTAAGATCTCTGAGTTTCCTAACCATGTCTGCAAACTAGACAAAGCCCTATACGGACTGAAAAAAGCACCTAGGTCGTGGTATGAAACTCTCTCTACCTTCCTGATAATGAATAAATTTGTCACAGGGAAGATAGACAATAAATTGTTTATCTTCAGAACCTAAGAGGATATTTTGCTAGTTCAAGTATATGTTGGTGACATTATATTCGGGTCCACTGACTATAAGCTTTGTAGAAAGTTTGAAAAAATTATGACAAAGAAATTCGAAATGAGTATGATGGGTGAGTTAACATACTTTCTGCGACTACAAATCAAATAGGGGGAAAAAGGGATCTTAGTCTGTCAAGAAAAATAGACCAGAGAAATACTCAAGAAGTATGACATCTCTGAGTGTGCTTCAGTAAAGACCCCCATGGTTCCCACAAACAACTTGGGTCCTGATCTTACTAGTAAACCAGTCAATCAAACCCTATTCAGGGGAATGATTGGATCATTAATGTACCTAACAACAACCAGGCCTGATATCCAATTCTCAACTATCTTATGTGCAAGGATATCAGTCCGATCCCAAAGAGTCACATCTTACGGCTGTTAAACGAATCTTCATGTACCTGAAAGGTACTCCAAGATTGGGTCCTTTGGTATTCTCGTTGCTCAGGCTTCGATCTTAAAGGATACTCAAACTCAGACTATGCTGGCTGTAACATGGATAGAAAAAGCACCCCAGGTGCATGTCAATTTCTTGGTGGCAAGCTAGTTTGTTGAAGTGCAAAGAAACAACATTTAGTAGCCATGTCCTCTGCTGAGGCTAAATATGTGGCAGTATCTGTTTGTTGTGCAAACATCCTTTGGATGAAAAGTCAACTCATGGACTACAATGTTGAATACACGGTAGTTCCTATATTTTGTGACAACACCAGCGCTATTGCCATATCAAACAACCCTATCCTACACTCTAGGACAAAACACATAGACATAAGATATCACTTTCCCAGGGATCACATCATGAAAAGTGATATTGAATTACATTTCATTCTAACTGAATATCAGCTAGTTGATATTTTCACAAAACCATTGGATGAAGCAACATTCACTAGACTGAAAGCTGAACTTGGTATGTTGAACATCGACTAATCAGGCTCCTTGATGATGTTTGTTCAGTATAGTGTATATTCCTATCTACTCCCTAAAAATATCATATACCTCCCCCTTCACATTGAGACATATTAAATGAGTAACTAAATGCTCTAGGAAGTTAGTTACTTAATGTCCTAGGTTGGTGACTCACAACATTAAATAAGTAACAAGTATTCCTAGTTTGACTGTCATTAACTGGTCAAAGGGGGCCACTATCAAAATTACTCACTAAGCATTTATTGCTTGCCTCTTCAAACTTGTTTTTTTTGGGTAAAGAGGACTTCACCCCGGTAAAATATATTAATTCCTAAAAGGTCAGTCAGTACAATGGAATGTGACTAAATGTCACATTAACCTCAAGCCGTAGCTTGAGCAACTACTAAATCATATGACATGCCATATGACACTGACACCTAGAATACATGCCCTATTACACCAATATGAAAGAACCAGCTAATGGCACACACGCCAATAAAAATAAAGACAACCATCATGTGAGAAGCGAATTTGGAAGACTCTAGGCTGTAAGAAGACGAGAGCCCTCCCTTGACTGCTTGAATCGACAAGTCAAGAGTTTCAACCGTACCATTGAGATAACACACTCACATACTTGAGAAACCGTCCTCTACACCATTTTGAAAAGACGACTGTTGCCTTCCTGCCAAATATAATAAACAACCGTAGCTAAAACGAGTTTGGCAATAATGCACTTGGTAGTTCTTCGCCTAGACCATGGCTGCATAAACATTACAATTTGGGCAAACACCGGGCTGGAACAATTGATCTCAGCCATAACACGAACCCTATCCCAAACCTGCTTAGAAAAAGTGCACTCATATAATAAGTGCTGATGATAATCCGGATGTCCTTCGTAGAGTGGGCAAACGTTAGGAACAACACTCGAAACATCCCATGGGAAAATTTTGTCTTGTTTCTTCAATTTTTGTTAATAACCATAAATTGAACGCATGACGTGGAATACACCCAGAGAACCAAACCAAATCATACCATGGAACCTTAGTAGCACGTGGCCTAACAGACACCTACACAGCAGCTACATTAAAATTCTTGAAAATATTCCCATCACATTTCCAAAGAATTTTATCCCGTACCTCATCTTGTAAAATCGGAAGATTAATAGTATCAAGAAACGAATATTTATCAAGAAACAAATATTTACCCAGGAGATGATGCGTCCATACCCATTGTCCCTGACGAATCACGTCCTTAATCTTGGTGTTAAATGATAGACCCGCGCGATGTATATCCCTTGGAGTGATCATGCTAGACAGCGGGCTATGAGAGCACCACACATCCGACCAAACCGAGATAGTTATCCCATCTCTAATCTGATGCCATACAAATTGCCTAATGAAAGGTCGTAATTGCAGAATTTTCCTCCATCCCCATGTCATGTTACCACGCGTAGGAATCTCCCAAAAGTTTCTGCCTTTAATTTTGTACTCATGAATCCATTTTACCCACAGGGATTTCTTCAAAGTTAACAATTTCCAAATATGAAAAATCATAAGAACTTTATTAAAAATATCAAGACGCTGAATACCTAGACCACCTTCCTCTTTAGGAAGACGATAACTTCCCATGCAACCTTTGCATTACCCTTCTTCAAGATACACTGTGATGGTTTATGACATGCATAACATTATATAATCATAACAAAGATCAAAGCACATTATTGCGGAAGCAATTTAACAAGATCATTAATAACACAATTATAATTAATCGATTAGAGTTACATACCTTTATCCTAGCGTGGAACCACAAGATAACCGACGAATCACCAATTAGGGTTTGTGAAGAACAATACCAAGATATAGTTTAAAGTAAAACTATATTACGCTCTTGTACACACGTAATGCAACGGGCTAACCGTGAGTCTAGCACTTGCAAACCGGAACTTCAACACTTGTGGAATTTAATCAAAATCGAAAACCAAAGAAAAACCCTTGTGGGTTTGTGGCTTGCGATCACAGGAAGAGAAGAGGGGAGAAGGGGATGGATAATTTATGAGGGCTATGTGTGTTTATATAGGGTTTGGCAAAACTTGGTTTCCAAGTAACATACGAATTAGGAAACAAAAAGTTTCCCTTTGCCCCCCCCCCCTTTGGCCGACGGTCGACTAGACCCAAGGGGTGTTTCCGGAACTTTTCCTTTTCCTTCTATATAATTCCATAACGGTCGTTTAACTTAACTCTTAATTTATTTAAAGATCGTTTAGTTAAGTTCAGTTTGATTTAATAAATATATATAAAATATATTTAATAAATAAAATTAACCCTTTACGTATTGTTTGCAATCCCGTAATCCCGAGTTCGATCCCATCACGCGACTATTAATTTTATGTCCATAAACTTTCAGCTCCCACTTGGACAAAATTGAATATCGTGATTACATTGACTAGCGTCTAGTTACACTAGCAATGTCACTAGTACAACTCGAGTAAGGTCTCCTGGCAAAACCTTTTAAATGATTCATCATTTATTATTATCCTTTCATTTCAAATACAACGTTAATAGGATATGGATCTCAGTCATTCCTTCATTAACCATTTTGTTTCTCGTTTACGGATATAGCAAGATTACCAAAACATATTTGGGTGTGGCCACACAAACATCTTACTACTCCCCCGAGGGGCCCAGCTGTATTTATACTTCAAAATAATTTGAAGGAAACAAATCCCATTTTGACTACAAGCGAAACTTACGAACTTTACAACACTTCTGAAAATAACCCTTATAGCTACCAGTTACGTTTACCGTTAGTTTATCCCATAGAATTGCACTACATTCTATTCAGTTTCCTAGTATCTCAGGTCTAAGGATAACTATTTACGATTTACTTAAGACGAAGATCCATAAAGTAAAATCATATAGTTGGGATTAGTCCAATATTTGATCCATCAAATATCATCCAAAATTGACCAATATACTTTCAAGTGTACTCTGTCACTATTTTGAATTGTCTTAGTTTAATAATACTTCCATATTATTAACTGACAACGGACGTTTATAACATAACAATTATTCATGGATTAAAACATGTAAACTAGGATACAAAATCAAATAACAGAAGATAAACGAAACTGATAGGTGTGAAAACACCCATCCTTTTACCACTTAATTCTTACTAAAACAAGACCAAAACGCGTGTTTAATATCATTTGTTTGGAATTATGCGTGGTTTTTGTGTTTATTGTGTTTTCAGAGTCAACCGGATGATTATTGAAGAAAACATGGGATTGCACAGGTTTTATCAAGGAAAAAGACTAAAGACGAAGTCTATTGTCCAAGAGATGCAAAAGATTTGAAGTAAATGGGCCTATTTGAAGATTTATCGAAGAAAAGGACCAAAGATGGAAGATTTACATATGTCGAAGAAACTCGAGTCTATTAAACGAAGAAATTAAAAGACGAGTTAAATTTAATCGTCGACAAATCCCGAATCAGAATCGAAAACGTCAACTTTTCTGAAAAGACGAGAAGACAAGAAGAAAGGGAGAAAGCCCACTCACCAACCAACCACTCAGCCTATATAAAGGGATCACCCTCACAAAATTTGGAATCTAGTTTTTAGTTTCAGTTTCATTTTCTCCTGGTTTGTAGGAAACCATCTCCCTTAAGGAGTGGTTTTCATCTCTTTGATTTCTTCTTTTAATTTGGTAAGTTTGATCCTTTCCTTTTGTTTACTGAATCTTAATCATCAATACATGTGTTCATTTAATCTTTTCATTCCTCTTGTTCATCATCATCTTTTATTCAAAGTTCTTAAGTTTTTTATTTAGTTCAAGTTTGATCTTAAAAAGTTGTTGAATTTGTGTTTTTATGATTGGGATTTGATCCTTGTAGTTAGTAGATGATTTGTGGTTAATTTGGTTAAACCGTTTTGATTATTTAGCTTGATTTGGCTTAAAATCCGTGTCCCCTATTTTAAATAACTGCTACTGTTCTTCATTCCAGTTATTCCGAATAGTCGAGTTGTTGTTTCCCTTATTCGGAATATTAGATTATTCCGAATTGCCATTTCCATTCCCTCTTATTCGGAATATTATTTATTCCGAATAGCTTTCTTATATTTTTCCTTATTCGGAATATTTTGTATATTCCGAACAGGCCCTTTATTCCGCATAGTAACTGCATTCCGAATTGAGCATTTATTCCGCATTGGCCCATCATTCCGAATAAGTAAATTTATTCCGCATGGTAGTTTATTCAGCATAGAGCATTTTATTCCGAATTGCCAGTTTATTCCGAATAGGGTCAATTGTTCCGAATAGACTAACATTCCGAGTAGTCTTCATTATTCCGAATAGGTCTAGTTATTCAGCATAAGGTTTTTATTCCGAATTGTCCTACATTCCGAGTAGATAGATTATTCCGCATGGTAGTTTATTCCGAATAGAGCATATTTTCAGTAAGTTTGTTTCACTGTTTATTTCATCTTAAAGTTTTATTCAAGTAATTGTTTTTGTTTAAATCTTTATTTACTTCATGCATTCACCCTTTTAGTAGAATAGAAAACCAATCCCACTTTTTGTCACCAAGAACAAATCATTCCACTTTAGGCTGTGATCAATTCGAGGAGATTCCGAGAATCGAACTTTCGACTAGGAAAATCTTAATATCAGAAACTCTATCTTTATTTCATCAATTCAATAATGTCTAACATGCTTTATCTAAATACTAATCAACAGATTTATTGCATGAATTCGCTAGCTAGTTGCAGCCCAATAGCCTTGGCATGCTTAACTACCTTTGGTCTAGGCAAAGCCTTAGTAAAAGGATCAACTACATTATCATCTGTGTGTACTTTTATTAATTTTATTTCTCGAGCTTCAACTTGTTCTCGAACATAGATATCTACGTTTAAAGTGTCTGGCGCCTTTCATGACTCCAAGGTCATTGGCTAATATTATTGCGACATAGTTGTCCCAATACATATCTATTAGGTTTTTATTGCAAGCATCATCCCTATATCTTCAATAAAATTCCTAATCCAAACCACATTTAGTTATGTATATGGCTGCCCTTTGAATACCAAAACATTTCTTTTCGTATTCCTCAAATACTGCAGACAATGTTTAACAGCAATCCAGTGGAGCTTCCCTAGATTCTGTTGGTATCTACTGCCCAAGTTCTGAGCAAACGCCACATCAGGCCTTATGCATCTGTTAATCCCATTTAATCCATAACACAAGATTTAGAAGAGATATTTAGAGAGAGAAAGAGAAGAAATTAGAGAGAGAAACGAGAGAGAATTTGGAAGGTTAATGTTTACTAGAGAGAGAAAGTAAAATGAACCAACACCCTCTTCCACACATGGAAGAGGGTATATATACCCTTGGCATATGGGCCGTGGGTTTAGAATCCTTAGGTCGGGCTTGGCTTTGTTTTGGGCTTACGCCCCTAACTTATACAATATTAGCTTAAAGTCCAAGCCCGGTTTTCCCGACTAACCTATTACAATACAATACCTTTAACGACTAAGATGACCTATTACATTCTTGTTCGACTATATAAAATATAGGGCTAACAATTGATACATAGATTTTGTATGGGTTCTAATTTCTCGGAATCTTCTCGAATTGATCTCGGTCTTAAGTGGAATGATTGTTCTTGGTTACTAAATAAAAGGGTTTGGTTTTCTAATCTAATAAAAAGTGGAAATGAAAATTTAAATCAAAGATAATTAATTTAAATTTGATTAATAAAAACTTGAATTTAAATTAGAATTAAGATTAAAATAAAATTAAAATTAAAATAAAGAAACAGTAAAGAAATAGTAAAGAAACAGTAAACCTTTAAAATGCCCAAAAGATAACTGATTCGGAAGTCTATCCTTGATTCGGAAGTTACTGTTCATTCGGAAGATGAAGGTTCATTCGGAAGTTGAGCTTCATTCGGAACTTTGTGCTTCGTTCGGAACTTTTGGCTTGGTTCAGAACTTTTCATTTCATTCGGAACTTTCTACTGATTCGGAAGTTTTAGACTCATCCGGAACTTACTGATTCGGAAGTTTTCTATGTTCCGATTAGGAACTTTTGGTAAAAATTGGTTCGGAAGTCTAAAAATTGGTTCGGAACTTTTTATTGACTCGGAACTTTTGAAAACAAAACTCACTCGGAACTTTTTAAACTGATTCGGAACTTAATGCTTCATTCGGAAGTTTTCCTTGGGTCGGAAGTTTTTGGCTTGGTTCGGAACTTATGGCTTGGTTCGGAAGTTTTAGCTTGGTTCGGAAGTCTGGGAAACCCAGGTACAGTAACAATACCGAAGAACAAGGAAACTAGTTTTAATCCAAAAATCACCAAGTTTTTCACCAAAAACTTAAATAAATCAATCACAAAGCATCTACTAACCATAAACTACTAATCCCATCAACAAAAACACAAATCCCAACAACTTTTGAAGATCAAATCAAGAAAAATAAACTCAGGAACTTGAAGATAAAGATGAAGATGATCAAGATTAAATGGAAAGATTAAACAAAGAACTTGTATTAAATGATTAATGTTTTAACAAGATTAAACAAAGATGAAAACAACAAGATTGGAAAAACAAAGATTAAAATCACCAATCACCCTAATGGTGATTGTGATGAAACGAACTAAAGAGAAAAAGGTGGGGAAGAAGAAAAATTAAAGCTAACTCCTGGATGTGTGTGAGGGGACCCTTTATATAGGCTTGTCCTTTGGTTGGTGAGTGGGCTTTCTCCCGTTCTTCTTGTCTTTTCGTTTTTTCAGAAAAGTTTCCGTTTTTGATTCTGATTTGGGATTTGTTGTCGATTAAATTCAACTCGTCTTTTAATTTCTTCGTTTAATAGACTTTAGTTTCTTCGAATTATATAAATCTTCCATCTTTGGTCCTTTTCTTCGATAAATCTTCGAATAGGCCCAATGACTTCAAATCTTTTGCATCTCTTGGACAATAGACTTTATCTTGAGTCTTTTTCTTCAGTAAAACCCGTGCAATCCCATGTTTTCTTCAATATTCATCCGGTTGGCTCTGAAAATACAATAAACACAAAAACCACGCATAATTCCAAACAAATGATATTATATACGTGTTTTGGTCTCGTTTTAGCCCGAATTAAGTGGTAAAAGGATGGGTGTTTACACACCTATCAAATCCCCTAAACTTAACCATTGCCATGCCCTCATGCAATGCTTAGTGATAAAGCAAGTTTACACTTTTCTCATAATTAATCAACCTTGGCCTTATTAAAATACTACTAAACAAAAATTAAAGTACTAAAGGAAATTAAGACTTTGAAGGAAACAAAAGGATAGAAAACCATTTTCACTTGAAAATAGCTACATGGAAATAACTTGCAAGAGATCAAAGACTTACATTAGGGCTTTGGTGCTGCGAAGATTTATCACCCTCAAGTTTCACGTTCCCCAAACTAAGCTTAAAAACGAGATCATTGTTATTATAAGTTAGCAATTCAAACACTTACACACATGGCTTAATTAAATGCTTAAACTCCCTTATTCCTAGGTGTATCTCTTATATTTTATTTTTGTCTTAGAATGATCATGAAGATGCATTTTTGGACTTATTTCGATAGTTTATTAGGGTTGAAAGCAAAGTAGGACGATTTGATCAATAGTTAGCTAAAGGACAAAATCTCTTAAAACTGCTTCTCATGATATCAAAAAGTTCATATCTTGGCATAACTTGGTTCACGATTTGAGACCTTTCTCGGGCCGATATTTGGCATGTACTTCATACTTCATATCTTCGAGAGACGTTCTTGAGATAATGGTCTTCTCATCATAATAGAGTTTCTTCACTTGGAGACTTTTGAGGGGTACTCCAACTTTGTTGACCACGACTTCATGATTATTTCTTCGATCTCTATTTGGGATTTTGAGATACAACGATCCGCCTCCTTTTCGGACTTGGATCTATTTATCCTCATACCTTGTTAGGGTCTTTTCGGATAGACTTCTCCATGATCTTTATGGGAGTTGATTGCTTTTCGTCGTGAGTCTTGATCCTTCATATTGATTTTAGGAATAATGCTTTTCACATCACTTGGATCTTCAGCAATAAAATTGAATCCTCATGCCTTGTTAGGGCCTTTTCGGACTCGCCAATCTTCGCGCCCCGCTTCATAAGTTATGCCTTGGCTATGAACTCTTATCATTACCGAGCAACTTTTAAACGATCTTGGGCTAGAAGCTAAGTAACTTTTCAAATCGTACGACCTTACTTATTGCAGATAAATTATTAGCAAGTGATGGGAGAATAGGCAAATAATTACACCAAGTGAGCTTGCGCAAGAATACCGACTTATAATTGACTCTATCATTTCTCGTCCTCCACAATTTAAAATCTCAAGTAATGAGACTCGTGGATACTTAGCCTAATAAACCAATTAAGGTCTACATGGTTAAGGATACTAGCTAGAATAAACTTGGATAAGTCTATTCGGGTTGAGTCAAAATAAACGCAACGGGCCTAATATGTCAAAGACTTCTAAGCTAGCTACACCACTTTATTAATATGTTTGACTTTATTGCGGGATATGTACATATGAAAGCAACGATAAAAATTTAAAAATTACGACTAAATGGCCAAAGTTAATAAAAAATTTGAAAAATGTTGAAAAATAGGATTTTCTGGTTAAATGAAGGCATTTTCATGGAAAAGTCCACTTAAAACTTCAATAGAAGTCCCCCCTACACTTAAGATAAACATTGTCCTTAATGTTTAAGCATGTGGGAAAAGTCTCCCCTACACTTATGACATTGTGCACGTTGGTTAACTCAAGTTAAGGAAGAGACGACTAAAGTGATCAATTTCAAATGTGAGTATGAAGAAAACTGGATCACGATAGTTGAGAGATAGAACCGGATTTCGGATAACACGGGAGCACGGTTCTTCAAAGATTCCAAGAGTGCACTTATCCCTGTAATCACACCACACAAAGACAAACACGTATAGAAGCCCCCCTACACTTAGGAGGTTAAAACATAAAGGATAGATACTCGGGCTGCCTCCCGAGGAGCGCTTGTTTTTGATAACCGAGTCACGAGCCTGACTCGACCCAAAATTAGTTCATGGGGAACGTGGTGAGGGATGGAATCACCTCCTGAGAGGTGTCCTCACCGAAGTACAACTTCACTCGTTGGCCATTCACCTTAAAATTTGGTCCATCAGGTTGAGCGAGCTCGAGAGTACCATATGGAAAAATTTGGGCAATGGTGAATGGGCCGGACCAACGAGATTTTAGCTTGCCCGAAAAGATTTTCAACCGAGAGTTAAAAAGTAAGACTTTGTCTCCAACATGGAACTCTCGGTTTTTGATCTTAGAGTCGTGAATGAGCTTAGTTCTTTCCTTATAGATTAAAGAATTTTCATAAGTCTCATTCCGAAGTTCATTCAGCTCATTGAGTTGGATCTTGCGTAGGTCACCGGCTTTGTTTATATCAAAATTAGCCCACTTCAAGGCCCAATAAGCCTTGTGCTCCAACTCAATGGGGAGGTGGCACGCTTTCCCGTACACAAGACGATAAGGCGTACAGCCGATCGGGGTGTTGTAAGCAGTACGGAAAGCCCACAAAGCATCATCAAGTTTATCAGCCCATGAGGCACGATGCTCTCCCACGGTTCTTTCAAGAATTCGCTTCAGTCCTCGGTTGGATATTTCAGCCTGGCCATTAGTTTGTGGGTGGTAGGCTGTGGAAAGACGATGGTTTACACCGTACTTAGCCATGACTCTAGCAAATTGGTCATTGCAAAAATGAGTCCCACGATCACTAATAATGGCACGAGGCACACCGAATCTGGCGAATAGAGCTTTCAAAAAGTTACAAACCACCCTTGCGTCATTAGTAGGTAAAGCTTTGGCTTCAACCCACTTGGAAACGTAGTCAACGGCTACAAGGATGTATTTGTTTCCTTTAGAAGAAGGGAATGGCCCCATAAAGTCGATACCCCAAACATCAAAGATTTCACACTCTTGAATGAAATTCTGAGGCATTTCGTCTTTATGTGTGATCTTGCCTTGTTTTTGGCAAACATCACATCGTTTAACCATATTGTGAGCATCACGATATATGGAGGCCAATAAAATCCCGAGTCAAACACTTTTTTGGCGGTGTAGTTGGGACCAAAGTGACCACCGGTGGGTCCTTTGTGGCAAGCATCAAGGATTTCAGACGCTGCCGGTCCGTCAACATATCGGCGGATAATCAGGTCGGCACATTGTTTGAATAGGTAAGGGTCGTCCCAAAAGTAAGTCTTGATGTCGGTGAAGAACTTTTTCTTTTGTTGGGACGTCAACCCTTCCTTGAGAATTCCACCCGCCAAGTAGTTTGCAAAGTCCGTAAACCACGGGGTTTCATTCGGCTTCGAGTTTATAGACATTAAGGTCTCCAAGGGAAAAGAATCATTGATTTCTTTATTTGGATGATCCCCTGGTAAGGATCCTCAAGTCTGCTGAGATGGTCTGCGGCTAGGTTTTCTGCTCCTTTTTTATCACGAATTTCGATTTTAAATTCTTGGAGCAGCAAAACCCAGCGAAGAAGTCTTGGTTTGGAATCTTGCTTTGTCAACAAGTACTTCAGCGCGGAATGATCGGTGTACACAATGGTGGTAGAAAGGACAAGATAGGGGCGGAATTTTTCAAAAGCATAGACAACAGCTAAAAGCTCTTTTTCGGTTGTCGTATAATGCAATTGTGCCCCTGTAATTGTCTTGCTAGCGTAATGGATCGGTTGGATGTGTTTGTGCACTCTTTGTCCCAGAACCGCTCCAATAGCAAAATCACTAGCATCGCACATCAACTCAAAGGGCAGCTCCCAATTAGGGGTAACCAAGACGGGTGCCTTAGTTAGCTTATCCTTAAGCGAGTTGAAGGCTTCAAGACACTCTTTGGAGAAGATAAAAGGAGTATCTTTTTCCAAGAGGTGGGTCATCGGGCGAGCGATTTGAGAAAAATCTTTGATGAATCGACGGTAGAAGCCCGCATGACCCAGAAAACTTCTCACACCCTTCACGGTTAAAGGTGGAGGCAACTTTGCGATAACATCGACTTTAGCACGGTCTACTTCAAGACCGGCTTTCGAGATCTTATGTCCAAGCACGATGCCTTCTTTTACCATAAAATGGCATTTTTCCCAATTCAGAACTAAGCGAGTGTCTTTGCACCGCTTGAGCATACGTTCCAAATTGGCAAGGCAAGAAGAGAAAGAATCCCCGAAGACCGAGAAATCATCCATGAAGACTTCCATGGTTTGTTCAATCATGTCATGGAAGATAGCTAACATGCACCTTTGGAAAGTCCCGGGCGCATTACATAAGCCAAAAGGCATTCTTTTGTAAGCAAATGTGCCATAGGGATAAGTGAATGTCGTCTTCTCTTGATCTTGGGGATCGATGGGTATTTGGAAATAACCCGAGAAACCATCAAGAAAGCAGTAATATTCATTACCGGCTAAACGTTCAAGCATTTGGTCCATAAAAGGTAGAGGGAAATGATCCTTTCTCGTGGCATCATTGAGTTTGCGGTAGTCTATACAAACTCTCCACCCAGTAACGAGACGAGTGGGAATCAACTCGTTGTGTTCATTGGGAACAACGGTTATTCCACCCTTCTTGGGCACACAATGTATTGGACTAACCCATGGTGAATCCGAAATAGGGTGAATCATACCCGCATCAAGAAGTTTGATAACCTCTGTTTTGATGACTTCATGTATTTTTGGATTCACCCTTCGTTGGCTTTGAATTGTGGGCTTGAAGTCGTCCTCCATGAGAATTTTGTGGGTGCAGAAGTGAGGATCAATTCCACGAATATCCGAGATTTTCCAAGCAATAGCCTTCTTATGATCTTTCAAAACGGCGACAAGTCGGGCTTTCTCTTCATCCTTCAAATCCTTAGCAATGATAACTGGCGACTTCTTCTCTTCATCAAGGAATACATACTCGAGATGGGGCGGCAACTCCTTAAGTTCTAAATCCGGAGGATTTTCGATCGGAGGCGTATTCGAAGTCGGAGTATCGATAGCAATGACCGTGGGAGATGGGGGAGAAGGATTGTCTTCGGTGAGAAGATTGTCAAAGAAATTCATGTCTTCATCCCCATTGGTGGGAGAATCATTAGTAGCTAAATTCACATCTCCCATGGTATCTTCAAGATTGTTCCAGAATAAATCACTATCTCCAAATAGAGACAACGATGAATCAATAAAGGACACGGTCTCAACATTGGGAAGAGAGGTAGGAATACTTTTGCAAGCATCATTAAAGTGTTCTTCACAAGCCTCATCAAGAACGTCAATACAAATAACACTCTCATATGAATAAGGCTGTTTAGACAACTTTCCCATGTTGAAGACTACTTTATCGTCACCCACTCTCATGATAAGCTCACCGGCTTCAACATCAATAAGAGTGCGACCGGTCCTCAAGAATGGACGTCCAACAATTAGTGGCACACGAGGGTCCATCTCGTAGTCGACGACAACAAAATCAGCAGGAAAGGTGAATTTGTCGACTCCTACAATGACGTCTTCGGCTATCCCCACTAGATAAGCAACCGTACGGTTAGCTAATTCCAAAGTCATTTTGGTGGGGACTAGCTCTGGGAGAGATAATTGCTTCCAAACACTTAGAGGCATAAGATTAATACTAGCACCTAGATCGGCTAGGGCCATGCAGTTCTCTACTCCCGGGAAATTGCAAGGGATAAGGAAACGACCCGGATCACCAAGCTTGGTTGGCAATTTCCTTAAGAGTACCGCAGAGCAATTCTCATTAAGTTGGGTGTTGGAAATATCGAGGAGCTTTTCCTTGTCGCTCAGAAGATCTTTAAACATTTTCGCGTATTTAGGCATGTGAGCGAGAGCCTCAGCGAAGGAGATATTGAAATTCAGTTGTTTAAACATTTTAAGGAAATTCGAAACCTGAATATCATCCTTGCTTTTGAGCTTCTCTTTCCGCAACCTAGATGGATAAGGTATATTGGATGAAGAAGAAGGCTTTAGGGGAATAGGATCACTCACAACCACGAGTGGAGGAGGGGTAGAAGGAAGAGATGGAGAAATTGGGGAAGGAGAAGGAGGAGGAATAGGAGCAGGTGACTCGTTTTCCTTAGTCACAACCACCGGTGGAGGTATAGGAAGCTCGGGTTCCTTGGTACCTTTACCACTTCGAGTAGTGATTGCTTTCATCTCCCCTCTTGGATTCGCAACGGTGTTACTCGGAAGAGTACCCGAAGAAGAGGGTTGATTACCTTGGAAGAAACTAGCCATCATGTTCCTCAGATCATTAGTTTGGCTATCCAACGTGTTTTGCATATCGGCTCTCAAATCGTTCCCTTGTTTAACCAAATCTGCCTTCAAGTTGAGCACTTCTTTCTGAAGATTTCCCACAATCACATCGTTTGTCCTCATGTAAGTTTCCACTTCTTGGAGTAGAGCGGTAGGTTGGTTGGGAGGAGCAGTGTATGCGGGTGGTTGATAAGCAGGTTGTTGGTAGATTTGGTTGTTTCTTTGAGGTGGTTGTTGCTGCTTGTGAGGAGGGATGTATGGTTGTCGAGGTTGTTGTTGTTGTTGAGGAGGGCGATTAAGGTTTTGTTATTGGTTTGGGTTGGTAGGAGGGAAACCAAGTGGTGAAAGATAGTTGTTGGATCGATAGCTCAGCAAGTTACGGTCACCTTGAGGTCTAGCTTGATAAGCAGGTTGAGGATAGGTGCCATATGCCGCATCCACATTCTCAGCAGGGTAGTCTTGGGTGGCGGTACAAGTTGTGTAAGAGTGAGGACCACCGCATATCTCACAAGGTTGGCTGACAGCGTTCACTTGAGCGTTTTTGGCGTTGTTGCTGTTGTTGTTGCTGACGGTGTGGGTGACAAGCGATTCAAGAAGCGTAGTGATTTTGTCTAATCGCTTGTCGCTGTCACTAGTGCTAGCACTAGCGACATTGGTCCGAACACTCTTGGTTTGCACACGAGATTTATTCTCAATGATGTCCCAAGCAGCATTGGAAGTCTTAGCCAATAGATTACCCCCCGAGGCACTGTTCAGTGAATCTTGGTCACTCATGCTTAAACCATTGTAAAAAGTATTAATTTGATGTACTTTGGTAAAACCATGTTGTGGGCATTTTCTTAAAAGATCTTTAAAACGATCCCAAGATTCACTGAACGACTCATCGTACTTTTGTTCAAAATTTATGATCTCATTCCGCAATGCGGTAGTACGAGAGGGTGGAAAAAAGTAATTGATAAACTTTGTTTCCAAATCCGTCCACGAGAGAATACTCTGTGGCGGTTCCTTAGCAAGCCAATGTCGGGCTTGTCCCTCTAAAGAAAAGGGAAAAAGTTGTAACCTTATAACCTCTTGTGGAACACCATTGAACTTGACCGTGTTAGTGAGTTGTAAGAATCGCTTGATATGGTCGTGAGGATCATCAATGGTACGTCCCAAGAATGGTTGAGCGGAGACCATCTGGATAAAGCCTGATTTTAGCTCGAAATTGTTGGCGGCAATTGGAGGTATGACAATTGGATCCGTGTTGCCATCGACATGAGCTTACAGCAATTCAATCATCGGGCGGTTATCCGGAAGGGGCTCATTGTTGTTGTTATTGTTCATGTTGTTGAAAGGTGGGTTGTTGTTGTTATTATTGTTTGGAGGTGGTACACCGGCCATGTCTAAGTGATCGAGAGGCTCGGGCTCTTGATATGACGTGGATCGAGTGCGCATACACCTGCAAAAGAACGAACAAAGAAAAGCAAAGCAAAAATATTTTTGGTTTTTATGTTTTTTAATAATTTTTTTTTTGTATTTTTGAAAATTTTATATTTTTTTGAATTTTTTTGAAAATTTTTGATGAAAAAGTAACGTTCACGGGGAACGGATCCCAAAATCCAAGTTCTCACAAAAAACTTTTGATCGTAACGAGAAGACCCGGCAGCGGCGCCATTTGATACATAGATTTAGTATGGGTTCTAATTTCTCGGAATCTTCTCGAATTGATCTCGGTCTTAAGTGGAATGATTGTTCTTGGTTACTAAATAAAAGGTTTTGGTTTTCTAATCTAATAAAAAGTGGAAATGAAAATTTAAATCAAAGATAATTAATTTAAATTTGATTAATAAAAACTTGATTTTAAATTAGAATTAAGATTAAAATAAAATTAAAATTAAAATAAAGAAACAGTAAAGAAATAGTAAAGAAACAGTAAACCTTTAAAATGCCCAAAAGATAACTGATTCGGAAGTCTATCCTTGATTCGGAAGTTACTGTTCATTCGGAAGATGAAGGTTCATTCGGAAGTTGAGCTTCATTTGGAACTTTGTGCTTCGTTCGGAACTTTTGGCTTGGTTCGGAACTTTTCATTTCATTCGGAACTTTCTACTGATTCGGAAGTTTTAGACTCATCCGGAACTTACTGATTCGGAAGTTTTCTATGTTCCGATTCGGAACTTTTGGTAAAAATTGGTTCGGAAGTCTAAAAATTGGTTCGGAACTTTTTATTGACTCGGAACTTTTGAAAACAAAACTCACTCGGAACTTTTTAAATTGATTCGGAACTTAATGCTTCATTCGGAAGTTTTCCTTGGGTCGGAAGTTTTTGGCTTGGTTCGGAACTTATGGCTTGGTTCGGAAGTTTTAGCTTGGTTCGGAAGTCTGGGAAACCCAGGTACAGTAACAATACCGAAGAACAAGGAAACTAGTTTTAATCCAAAAATCACCAAGTTTTTCACAAAAAACTTAAATAAATCAATCACA
Organism: Glebionis coronaria; assembly: GCA_025667525.1. NCBI lineage: Eukaryota > Viridiplantae > Streptophyta > Magnoliopsida > Asterales > Asteraceae > Glebionis > Glebionis coronaria. The sequence continues at coordinate 368,599,493 of CM046877.1, read as the reverse complement.
AAGCATCTACTAACCATAAACTACTAATCCCATCAACAAAAACACAAATCCCAACAACTTTTGAAGATCAAATCAAGAAAAATAAACTTAGGAACTTAAAGATAAAGATGAAGATGATCAAGATTAAATGGAAAGATTAAACAAAGAACTTGTATTAAATGATTAATGTTTTAACAAGATTAAACAAAGATGAAAACAACAAGATTGGAAAAACAAAGATTAAAATCACCAATCATCCTAATGGTGATTGTGATGAAACGAACTAAAGAGAAAAAGGTGGGGAAGAAGAAAAATTAAAGCTAACTCCTGGATGTGTGTGAGGGGACCCTTTATATAGGCTTGTCCTTTGGTTGGTGAGTGGGCTTTCTCCCGTTCTTCTTGTCTTTTCGTTTTTTCAGAAAAGTTTCCGTTTTCGATTCTGATTTGGGATTTGTTGTCGATTAAATTCAACTCGTCTTTTAATTTCTTCGTTTAATAGACTTTAGTTTCTTCGACTTATATAAATCTTCCATCTTTGGTCCTTTTCTTCGATAAATCTTCGAATAGGCCCAATGACTTCAAATCTTTTGCATCTCTTGGACAATAGACTTTATCTTGAGTCTTTTTCTTCAGTAAAACCCGTGCAATCCCATGTTTTCTTCAATATTCATCCGGTTGGCTCTGAAAACACAATAAACACAAAAACCACGCATAATTCCAAACAAATGATATTAAATACGTGTTTTGGTCTCGTTTTAGCCCGAATTAAGTGGTAAAAGGATGGGTGTTTACACACCTATCAACAATCTCCCCCAATGTATCGGTCATCTTAAAAGCTTAAAAAGCATAAGATGATTGAGTGAATACATTCTTATAGAGGAGATCTTCCTGCTTTGGTCTTGTATCTTGTTTGAAACAGCTTTGTTCTTTCATGCTTTCGTGATCTTTATCTTGAGCCTTTGTCATTTGACTTTGAGTGCTTGAGATCTTCATCTGTGCTCCTTGTGACTAAGATGACCTATTACATTCTTACATTCTTAGGTATCTTGATTATCGCCATCTTGTGCTCTTGTGACTTTTGAATCGACATCGGTTACACAGCTACGCCACCTTCTTGATATGCAGCAACATATATAGACACGGATAAAATGGCTTTGAACATTTCATCCTAACTCGGTAGCGTTTTACCTCCGGTCGGTGAAGACCGTTTAGACGGTATTAGATACCGCACCCGTGATCAGGTAGATTCGATTAAGAACCTCCTTGACAGGGTTTCACGGCGGTAGTAGCCAGTTCTCTTTACTCGACCGTCTCAAAGCAGACTGCGAACGTAAAGAGTGAATAAAAAAGGATACGGTTATCCGTTTGATTAGAGTCGTCAATTCAGAATTCCTGGAACAAGTTTGATTCTATAAGAATCGCACCATTGTTGCTTTCCAGTTTGCCACAAGCTCGATTCATAAGAATCTTGCATGTTACCTACCACAGTGCTGTTTGATGTTGACACTGGAATGATTTCCATTCGTCACTGTGAACACTAAAGAGTGTCACTCTGAATGTTCTGGCAAGATCACACGGATTTTGCGAAGAGACCTGGAATCAAGTTTGAATCAATTAAGAATACAAACTTAGTTGCTTTCCAGTTATCACAAGTTTGATTCGTGTAGAATCGCACAAGTTACCTACCATGAGCTAGTTTGATGCTGGCTCAAGCAGGATTTCGATCTTCATTGTGAATTAATAAGTGTGAAAACACTTATCCTTTTACCACTTATTTCCAATAATAACAAGACCAAAACGTGTATTTTATGTCGTAAAAGTCGGAATTATGTGTGGTTTGTGTTTTTATTATGTTTTAGGACCAAATGATGAAAAAGGAAGAAAACACGGGCTTTCACGGGCTTTTATCGAAGAAAACGAGAAAAGACGAAGTCAAAAGATCAAGAGTGCAAAAAGAACCGAAGTCCAAGGCCTATTCTGAAGATTTATTGAAGAAAAAGTCCAAAGACGGAAGTTTAATGAAGTCGAAGAACTCAAGTCTAATTGAAGAAGAAAATTACAAGACAAGTTCAATATACATCGACAAATCCCGAGACGACGTTGAGAAAGACAAAGGATTTAAATCGAGTCGAGAAGAAAGAAAGAAGAGGCAACACATGCACACCTTCCCATTTTCCCTATAAATACCCTCCTAATACACATTAGGAGGGTTGGTTAGTTTTTAGTAGTTAGTTTCATTTTCATTTTTCCTTTCTAGTTTTTAGAGAGAGAAAGTTCCAAACTTTCTCTCACTAAGTTTTCATCTTTTCTTTCTTTTAATCTTTCAAGATTAAGCCTTTTGTATTTGGATTCCATTAATCAAGTTCAAGTTAAGCTTTTTGTTCATTAATCTCTTTCTACCTTTCTTGATTTTAGTTTACTTTTGGTGCGAAATATATTTGATCTGTGTTGATCTTGATGTTTTCGTGCTTAAAAAGTTAATCTTTTTATTCATACTTAAGCTTTCATACGATTAAGCTTTAAGATTCTTGTGCTTATTGGCTTATTCGTTTTTTTAGCTTATTTACTTTTAAAGTTTTCTTAAAAAGTTTCATTTTTTTATGGTTTGATTTAAAAGTTGCTAGTTTTAAGATCGGATAAGTTGTTATTCGTGCTTATTTAGTTTTTTTTTTCATTATAGATTCGATCAAGTCTTACTTTGAGCTTATTCCTAATAGCTTATAGCTTTGCTTATTTACGAATTCATACCATCGGAAAGGGTAAACCCCTTTCCGATTTGGTTTTCCGATAAGCACCTTGTATTCCGATCCTCCTGATCGGATTAGGGTTTTAAGCTATTCCGATTTGCATCTTGGTATTCCGATCAATTGATCGGATTAGGGTTTTATTATTCCGACTGTGGGATTTGTTAACATTCCGATTGGAGTGTCTTGCTAAACATTCCGACTGCCTCCTTTTTCTTTATTCCGATTGGGCATTCCGATTTCAGTATTCCGACAAGAGTGTTGTTTGACATTCCGATTTGGACTTATTCCGACAGGATTCCGATTAGTGACATTTTCACACATTCCGATCACTCCCTTTTTGCACATTCCGATGAGATTAGTTTCTTGTTTTTACAAAGTTTTCAAGTTTTAGATTTATTAAGTGTTCAAGTGTTTTTCTAATCTTGTCTTTAAGTTTTCAATCATTTATTTTTAACTTGTCATTTTAGTTTAATCTTTTAAGCTCTTATCTCACTCAACGACATTTACATATTTGCTATTAGTTTAAAATAGATAATCAACCAAACCATTTATTATTCCACCAAGAACAATTGAGTCACACTTTCTATCAATAGTCAATTCGAAAAGATTCGGACGATAAGATTTTATACTTGGGGTAAAAGCCTGGTATTAAATGGCGCCGCTGCTGGCTCTTTTCGTTAAGATTAAAGGTTTTAAGTGAGAGACGCATTGGATTTTGGGATCCGTTCATCTCTGAACGTTATTTTCCTTGCTTTAAAATTTTCAAAAATCCTAAAAAATATAAAATTTTCAAAAATACAAAAAAATTAAAAAACATAAAAAACCAAAAATATTTCTTGCTTTGTTAGTTCTTTTGCAGGTGTATGCGCACTCGATCAACGTCTTATCAAGAGCCCGAGACTCTCGATAACTTAGACATGGCCGGTGTACACAACAACAATAATAATCCACCTCAAAACAACATGAATAATAACAACAATGAACCTCTACCGGACAATCGCCCTATGATCGAACTTTTGCAAGCACATGTAGAGGGAAACCACGATGCTATTGTCATAACCACGATTGGAGCCAACAACTTTGAGCTCAAATCCGGCTTTATTCAGATGGTCTCTACTCAACCATTCTTGGGACGTACCATTGATGATCCTCATGACCACATCAAAAGGTTCCTTCAACTCACGAATACGGTCAAATTCAATCGGGTTTCACAAGAGGTAATTCGTTTGCAACTTTTTCCTTTCTCCTTAGAGGGACAAGCCCGACACTGGCTTGATAAGGAACCGCCACAAAGTATTCTTACGTGGACGGACTTAGAGACCAAATTCATAAACTACTTTTTCCCACCCTCTCGTACTACCGCTTTGCGGAATGAAATCATTACTTTTGAACAAAAGTACGATGAGACTTTTAGTGAATCTTGGGACCGTTTTAAAGAACTTTTAAGAAAGTGCCCACAACATGGTTTTACCAAAGTGCATCAAATTAACACTTTTTACAATGGTTTAAGCATGAATGACCAAGATTCACTAAACAGTACCTCGGGGGGTAATCTTTTGGTTAAGTCTTCTAATGCCGCTTGGGATATTATTGAGAACAAGTATAGAGTGCAAACCAAGAGTGTTCGGACCAACGTGGCTAGTGCTAGCACTAATGAGAGCGACAAGAGACTTGATAAGCTTACTTCGCTTGTTGAATCACTTGCTCTCCAAGCCGCCAATAACACCAAAGCTATCACTGCCCAAGCCAATGCTATGACTCAATCTTGTGATATATGCGAGGGATCTCACTCATACACCGATTGTCCTTCAACTCACGACAATCCTGAAAATATGTATGCCGCCAACGGTACCTATGCTACAGGAAGCTATCAAGCACGTCCTCAAGGTGACCGCAACTTGCTCAGCTATCGCTCAAACAACTTTCTTTCACCTCCCGGTTTTCCCCCACAAAATCCAAACAACCTCAATCGCAACAATCAAAACCAACCACGTGCTCCAACTCCATATCAAAACCAAAGAAACCCATATCCACCTCAAAGAAACAACCAAGTTTACCAACAACCTGCTTATCAACCACCCGCCTACCATGCTCCTCCTCTCAACCAACCAACAGCCTTACACCAAGATGTTGAAACCTACATGAGGACTAACGATGTGATCGTGCAAAATCTTCAGCGGGAAATGGCCAACATGAAAGCAGATATGGTGAAGCAAGGGAATAATCTTCGAGCTAATATGCGAAACACTTTGGCAAGTCAAACGAATGACTTGAGGAACATGATGGCTAGTTTCTTCCCAAGTAATCAAGCCTCTGGATCGGGTTCTCTTCCAAGTAACACCGTTGCTAATCCAAGAGGGGAGATGAAAGCAATCACCACTCGCAGTGGAAAAGGTTTAAAGGAACCCGAGCTTCCTACACCTACACCGGTGATTGTGACAAAGGAAAATGAGTCTCCTTCTCCGAATCCTCCATCTTCTATTCCTCCAACTTCTACTTCTCCAATTCCACCACCTTCTACTTCTACCCCTCCACCACCCCAGGATGTGAGTGTGAATTCTATCCCAAAGCCTTCATCTCAACCCAATATACCTTATCCTTCGAGGTTGAGGAAAGAGAAATTGAAGAACAAGGATGATATTCAGGTTTCGAACTTTCTTAAAATGTTCAAACAACTGAATTTCAATATCTCCTTTGCTGAGGCTCTCGCTCACATGCCCAAATATGCTAAAATGTTTAAAGATCTTCTCAGTGATAAGGAGAAACTTCTCGATATTGCTCAAACCCAACTTAATGAGAATTGCTCCGCAGTGCTCTTAAGGAAATTGCCAACCAAACTTGGTGATCCGGGTCGTTTCTTGATTCCTTGCAACTTCCCGGGAGTAGAGAATTGCATGGCCCTAGCCGATCTAGGTGCTAGTATTAACTTAATGCCATTAAGTGTTTGGAATCTAATATCTCTCCCCGAGCTAGTCCCCACACGAATGACTTTGGAATTAGCTAACCGTACGGTTGCTTATCCAGTGGGGATAGCCGAAGACGTCTTCGTTGGTGTCGACAAATTCACCTTCCCGGCGGATTTTGTTGTCGTTGACTACGAGATGGACCCCCGAGTTCCATTAATCGTTGGACGTCCATTCCTGAGGACCGGTCGCACTCTCATTGATGTAGCCGCTGGCGAATTAATCATGAGAGTTGGTGACGATAAAATCGTCTTCAACATGGGTAAACTTTCTAAGCAGCCTTTGGAAAACGAGAGTGTTAATTTCATTGATGTTCTTGATGAGGCTTGTGAAGAACATTTCAAAGACGCTTGTAAAAGTGGTTTTTCTTCTCTACCCATTGTTGAGACCGTTGCCTCAATTTCTCCGTCATTGACTCCTTTTGGAGAAAGTGACTTGGATGATTTTGAAGCTAGCTTGGGTCCTCTCGATCTTAAGTATGATGATTCTCCCACTGATTGGGATGAAGACATTCGTACCATTGAGAAACTTCTCAATGAGGACCATATTTCTCCACAGTCTCCTAAGGCTATCTCTACCGATGATTCGAAGTTGACTACGCCATCCATCGAAAATCCTCCGGATCTAGAGCTTAAGGACCTACCGTCTCATCTCGAGTACGTTTTCCTTGAAGACAACAAAAAGTTACCGGTCATCATCGCAAAGGACCTGAAAGAAGAAGAAAAATCCCGACTTATCGCCGTGCTGAAGAATCACAAGAAAGCTATTGCATGGAAAATCTCCGATATTCGTGGAATTGATCCTCACTTTTGCACACATAAAATTCTCATGGAGGACGACTTTAAACCCACTATTCGAAGCCAAAGAAGGGTGAATCCTATGATCCATGACGTAATCAAAAAAGAGGTTATCAAACTTCTTGATGCGAGAATGATCTATCCTATCTCGGATTCACCATGGGTTAGTCCCGTCCATTGTGTGCCTAAGAAAGGCGGAATCACCGTTGTTCCCAATGAAAACAACGAGTTGATTCATACTCGTCTCGTTACAGGGTGGAGAGTTTGTATAGACTATCGCAAACTCAATGATGCTACGAGAAAGGATCATTTTCCCCTTCCTTTCATGGACCAAATGCTTGAACGTCTAGCGGGTACTGACTATTACTGCTTTTTGGACGGTTTCTCCCGGTATTTTCAAATTCCCATCGATCCTAAAGACCAAGAGAAAACCACATTCACTTGTCCTTATGGAACATTTGCCTACAAAAGAATGCGTTTCGGCTTATGCAATGCTCCTGGGACGTTCCAAAGGTGTATGATGGCTATCTTCCATGACATGGTTGAAGAAACTATAGAAGTCTTCATGGATGATTTCTAGGTTTATGGCGATTCTTTCTCTGCTTTCCTTGCCAATTTAGAACGTATGCTTAAGCGGTGTGAAGACACTCGCCTTGTTCTAAATTGGGAAAAACGCCATTTCATGGTAAAAGAGGGCATCGTGCTAGGACACAAAATCTCCAAAGCCAGTCTTGAAGTGGACCGTGCTAAAGTCGATGTTATTGCTAAATTGCCTCCACCTTCAACCGTGAAGGGTGTGAGAAGTTTTCTGGGTCATGGGGGCTTCTATCGTCGTTTCATTCAGGACTTTTCTAAAATCGCTCGCCCGATGACCCACCTCTTGGAAAAAGATACTCCTTTCATATTTTCCAAAGAGTGTCTTGAATCCTTCAATCTTCTTAAGGATAAGCTAACGAAGGCACCGGTCTTGGTTACCCCTAATTGGGAGCTACCTTTTGAGTTGATGTGTGATGCTAGCGACTTTGCTATTGGAGCGGTTTTGGGCCAAAGAGTGAACAAACACATCCAACCAATCCACTATGCTAGCAAGACAATGACGGGGGCTCAATTGCATTATACCACTACCGAAAAAGAGCTTTTAGCTGTAGTGTATGCTTTTGAAAAGTTTCGCCCCTATCTTGTCCTTTCTACCACCATCGTGTATACCGATCATTCCGTGTTGAAGTACTTGATGACTAAGCAAGATTCTAAGCCAAGACTTATTCGTTGGGTTTTGCTCCTTCAAGAATTCAACATTGAAATTCGTGACAAAAAGGGAGCTGAAAACCTAGCCGCGGATCATCTCAGTAGACTTGAGGATCCTTATCAAGGGGATCATCCGAACAAAGAGATCAATGACTCTTTTCCCCTTGAGGCCTTAATGTCTATAAATCTAAATCTCGATGACACCCCGTGGTTTGCGGACATTGCAAACTACTTAGCGGGTGGAATTCTCAAGGAAGGGTTAACGTCCCAACAAAAGAATAAGTTCTTTAAAGATATTGAACATTATTTCTGGGACGACCCTTACCTTTTCAAATAATATGCTGATCTGATTATTCGTCGATGTGTTGATGGGCCGGCAGCGGTTCAAATCCTTGATGCTTGCCATAAAGGACCCACCGGTGGTCACTTTGGTCCCAATTACACCACGAAGAAAGTATTCGACTCTGGATTCTATTGGCCCACCATTTATCGTGACGCTCACGACATGGTTAAACATTGTGATGCTTGCCAAAGACAAGGCAAGATCACACATAAAGATGAGATGCCTCAAAATTTCATCCAAGAGTGTGAAATCTTTGACGTATGGGGCATCGACTTTATGGGGCCATTTCCATCACCCAAAGGGAACAAGTACATCCTCGTAGCCGTTGACTACGTTTCTAAATGGGTTGAAACTAAGGCTCTCCCTACGAACGATGCGAGGGTAGTTGTGAACTTTTTGAAGCAGCTTTTTTCTCGATTCGGTGTTCCTCGTGCTATAATCAGTGACCGCGGGACTCATTTTTGCAATGATCAATTTGCAAGAGTCATGGCTAAGTATGGTGTTTATCATCGTCTTTCCACCGCCTATCATACCCAAACCAATGGTCAAGCCGAGATTTCCAACCGTGGATTGAAGCGAATTCTGGAACGTAATATGGGAGAGCATCGCGCCGCGTGGGCCGATAAGTTAGATGATGCTTTGTGGGCTTTCCGTACTGCTTATAAGACGCCGATCGGTTGTACACCTTATCGTCTTGTGTACGGGAAAGCATGTCACCTCCCTATCGAGCTGGAACACAAGGCGTACTGGGCCTTGAAGTGGGCTAACTTCGACATCAACAAAGCCGGTGATCTTCGTAAGATTCAACTCAACGAGCTTAATGAACTGAGGAATGAAGCTTACGAGAACTCACTGATCTACAAGGAGAAGACCAAGATCATCCACGATGCAAGGATTAAGAACCGAGATTCCACATTGGTGATCAAGTCTTACTTTTTAACTCTCGGTTGAAGATCTTCTCGGGCAAGTTGAAGAGCCGCTGGTCTGGTCCATTCACCGTCACCAAAGTCTTTCCATATGGCACCATTGAGCTTTCTCAGCCAAATGGGCCCAATTTCAAGGTGAATGGCCAACGTTTGAAGCTGTACTTTGGTGAGGACATCTCTTATGAGATGATCCCATCCCTCACCACGTTTCCCATGAACTAAATTTGGGTCGAGTCAGGCTCGTGACTCAGTTATCAAAAACAAGCGCTTCTCAGGAGGAAACCCGTGATCTATCCTTTACTGCTTTCATAATAAGTGTAGGGGGAGCCCCGTATGTGTTTGTTGTCTTGTTTCTTATTCTCTACAGGGATTCAAGCTTCAAAGAGCACCTCGATGAATTTTGACGAACCGTGATCCCGTGTTCCCATCTTCCCGGTTCTATCCTAAACTGTCATGATTCAATATTTCATATTTTATATGTTCACATTGAAATCACTTTAGTTTTCCTTTCCTTAGCAAGATTTAAACAAAGTGCACAATGTCCTAAGTGTAGGGGAGTTTACTCCCACATGCTTAAACATTGAGGACAATGTTTATATCAAGTGTAGGGGGGACTTCTATCGAAGTAAGTGGTCTTTTCCATGAATTTGCCCTCATTTTAACCGGAAAATTTGATTTTTCGACATTTTTCAAAATTTTTAATCTATTTTGGCCTAGTTGTATAGTTGTATTTTCCTTTGTTATGATTATTTTCTTTCCTTGCTAAAATAAAGTGGTTTTTAAATTTTTCTAAGTCGTGAATATTTTGACTCAACCCGAGTTTACTTATCTAAGTTTAATCTAGCTAGTATCCTTAACATGTTTAAGTCAAGTTTTGCTAGGCTTTTATATAGGGAGCTTTAAAACGCGAAAGTCTTAACTCTCACGGGTTAAGAACAAGAACTTTTCGCAAGTTCCTATAATTGATCCTAGAGAGTCGTTTATCAAGGGAACTTTAAAATGCGAATTCTAAACTTGAAAAAGTTTAAGAGTTTGCAAGATCCTATAGATGACTCGAAAACCCAAAACTTTGATTTAATAGGCTAAGCATCCACGAGTCTTATTCCTTAAGATTTTAAATTGTGGAGGACGAGAGATGATAGGGTCAATTATAAGTTTGGTATTCTTTCGTGAATTTATGTGAGTTAATTATGAGCCTATTCTCCTATCGCTTGTTAATAAATATATCTGCAAAAAATAAGGTTGTACGATTTGAAATGTTACTTAGCTTCTAGCCCAAGATCGTTTAAAAGTTGCTCGGTATTAATTAGAGTTCATAGCCAAGGCATAACTTATTGAAGCGGGATGCGAAGATTGGCGAGTCCGAAAAGGCCCTAACAAGGCATGAGGGCTACATTTTGTTGCTAAAGATCCAAAAGTGATGTGAAGAATCATTTATCAAAAATCAATATGAAGGATCGAGACACACGACGAAAAGCAAAAACTCCCCAAAAGATCAGGGAGAAGTCTATCCAAAAAAGCCCTAACAAGGTATGAGGATAAATAGATCTAAGTCCTAAAAGGAGGCGGATCGTTGTATATCAAAGTCCAAAATAAAGATTGGAGAAAAATGAAGAAGTCGTGGTCCAAATATGAAGAATCTCTCAAAACTTCAAATGAAGAAATTCCTATTATGAAGAGAAGACCATAATTTCAAGAACGTCTCTCAAAGATTCGAAGTATGAAGTCGCTGCCAAATATCGGTCCGAGAAAGGTCTCAAATCGTGAAGCGAGTTATGCCAAGATATGAACTTTATGAGGTCGCGAGAAGCAGTTTTAAAAGATTTTGTCCTTTAGCTAACTATTGATTAAATCGTTCACTTTATTTTAGGCCTAACTAACTATCGAAATAAGTCAAACAATGCATCCTCGTGATCATTCAAGACAAAAATAAAATATAAGAGATACACCTAGGAATAAAGGAGTCTAAGTAAATAATTGGCCCACATGAATTCGTGTTAGTTTGCTAACTTATAATAACAATGATCTCGTTTTTAAGCTTGGTATGGGGAACGTGAAACTTGAGGATGATAAACGTTCACGGCAGCCAAAACCCAATGTAAGTCTTTGATTTCTTTACTTGTTTCTATCTTTTTATGTTTAGTATTTAATAAAGGCCAAGGTGGGTTATTTATGATGGAAAATGTAAACCATGCTTTTAAATTAATGCATTGCATGAGGGCATTGCAATGGTCAAGTGTAGGGGATTTAATAAGTGTGAAAACACTTATCCTTTTACCACTTATTTCCAATAATAACAAGACCAAAACGTGTATTTTATGTCGTAAAAGTCGGAATTATGCGTGGTTTGTGTTTTTATTGTGTTTTAGGACCAAATGATGAAAAAGGAAGAAAACACGGGCTTTCACGGGCTTTTATCGAAGAAAACGAGAAAAGACGAAGTCAAAAGATCAAGAGTGCAAAAAGAACGGAAGTACAAGGCCTATTCTGAATATTTATCGAAGAAAAAGTCTAAAGACGGAAGTTTAATGAAGTCGAAGAACTCAAGTCTAATTGAAGAAGAAAATTATAAGACACGTTCAATATACATCGACAAATCCCGAGACGACGTCGAGAAAGACAAAGGATTTAAATCGAGTCGAGAAGAAAGAAAGAAGAGGCAACACATGCACACCTTCCCATTTTCCCTATAAATACCCTCCTAATACACATTAGGAGGGTTGGTTAGTTTTTAGTAGTTAGTTTCATTTTCATTTTTCCTTTCTAGTTTTTAGAGAGAGAATGTTCCAAACTTTCTCTCACTAAGTTTTCATCTTTTCTTTCTTTTAATCTTTCAAGATTAAGCCTTTTGTATTTGGATTCCATTAATCAAGTTCAAGTTAAGCTTTTTGTTCATTAATCTCTTTCTATCTTTCTTGATTTTAGTTTACTTTTGGTGCGAAATATATTTGATCCGTGTTGATCTTGATGTTTTCGTGCTTTAAAAGTTAATCTTTTTATTCATACTTAAGCTTTCATACGATTAAGCTTTAAGATTCTTGTGCTTGTTGGCTTATTCGCTTTTTTAGCTTATTTACTTTTAAAGTTTTCTTAAAAAGTTACATTTTTTTTATGGCTTGATTTAAAAGTTGCTAGTTTTAAGATTGGATAAGTTGTTATTCGTGCTTATTTAGTTTTTTTTCATTATAGATTCGATCAAGTCTTAGTTTGAGCTTATTACTAATAGCTTATAGCTTTGCTTATTTACGAATTCATACCATCGGAAAGGGTAAACCCCTTTCCGATTTGGTTTTCCGATTAGCACCTTGTATTCCGATCATCCTGATCGGATTAGGGTTTTAAGCTATTCCGATTTGCATCTTGGTATTCCGATCAATTGATCAGATTGGGGTTTTATTATTCCGACTGTGGGATTTGTTGACATTCTGATTGGAGTGTCTTGCTAAACATTCCGACTGCCTCCTTTTTCTTTATTCCGATTGGGCATTCCGATTTCAGTATTCCGACAAGAGTGTTGTTTGACATTCCGATTTGGACTTATTCCGACAGGATTCCGATTAGTGACATTTTCACACATTCCGATCACTCCCTTTTTGCACATTCCGATGAGATTAGTTTCTTGTTTTTACAAAGTTTTCAAGTTTTAGATTTATTAAGTGTTCAAGTGTTTTCCTAATCTTGTCTTTAAGTTTTCAATCATTTATTTTTAACTTGTCATTTTAGTTTAATCTTTTAAGCTCTTATCTTACTCAACGACATTTACATATTTGCTATTAGTTTAAAATAGATAATCAACCAAACCATTTATTATTCCACCAAGAAGAATTGAGTCACACTTTCTACCAATAGTCAATTCGAAAAGATTCAGACGATAAGATTTTATACTTGGGGTAAAAGCCTGGTATTATGAATCGTATCACTCAGATGTTCTGGCAATATCACAAGGATAATGCGTAGGACTCGATTGTGTCCTAATGAGATGATGAATTGATCTCTTTTGGCTCTAGACTCAATAAGTGCATTTTGGTAATCGGAGGCTGGAGCAGACTGCCACCTTTTCAATATTAACTAACTCGGAGTGAGAAAGTCAATAGATACGTGTTGATCTCCGTGACAATGAGACAAGTTTCTTTTGAGAGAAACTCGAATGGCTGAGAAAGGGTTGTGCATCGCATCACTGGGTCCATGACACTTGTCTTCAAGATATGTGTTAACCCGGTTTCTGCCTAAGTTGCATAGAATATTCAACTCCTTCAATGCTTACCAATACGTCATCACTAGAACCTTGTTGTGATTGTTCTAGTGCTAACTTAAGTAATTGGTCCTCATTTAGCTTCATTCAACTCCATCTTTCCTAAGGACAACTATTTATAGCTATGGAATGTCCTTGGGTAGATCCCTCCGGTTCTGGTTGGATCATAGGACTTAGTTTCCTATCCTAAACCACCTTTTGACTCCATCGTTCCGTCGTGGATAGTAGGTTGTTTTGGGTATAGATCGTAACCACAAACCATTGAAAAACATTCAAAGTGTTTGATAAAAATCAAAACTTTTAACACTTGAAAGTTTTACATTTTCGAAAAGCTCCCCCTACACACATGCATCGATATACGAAATAGTTTGGCATGTGAAGAAAAGAGTTGCACTTGAGTCCTTAAGATCACATGTTGCGATATATTACATTTTAATCACATTTTCTCCCCCTATCTCTAATATAGAAATATAATATTAGAGATACCAATTGATTAAAATATGACAATTTCCGAAAAATCGACGGGAGAGAAACATGTGTGCACGCATGAATCATGGAACATTTTCAGTCGGGTCGCTCCCCCTCAACAATATATGTGTGTCTTGAGACAAAATTTGACAAAATTTTGGAAAAAACGACACCACAAAATATGTTGAGGTACGGAGTTTAGATGCCTTTACCGATAATATATGACATATTTAATATCATTTTCGGAATGTGTTGGATACATAAAATATGACAATTTTAGAGATGTACCCAACAATATTAAAAGGCTTGATTTTAAAATGCTCCCCCTCAAAAATTGATCGAAATAACATATGACAATTTGAGATAAAAACCTATTATGAGGAAGGGAGTGTTGAACACACAATTTTGAAAGATTTAGAGAAACCTTTTGAGAAAGTCTTGAAAAATTGTGTTCAACGGTTTTAAAATAATCAGGATAGAAGACTTCTCTTCTATTGTTTAGGGAAAGCGCACTGAAACGTACACTCCCCTTTCGGGTCCGTTTTTCATGAGCTCAAAACTTTGATTGTTTTGTGACTAGCTCAGGACCGAGAAAAATAAATTTCCCGTTGTGAAGGATAAGTTATCGTCCGAGATAAACTTTCCTTAAGTTGAAGATCGAGTTCTAAGCTGACATTTACTTAGAAATCATTTTTCATGAACTTAAAAACTTTGAATGTTTTTATGAGAAGCTCATGACCGAGAAATATGTTTTTCTCGTTGAGAAGGATAAGTTATCGTCCGAGATAAACTTTCCTTAGTTGAGGTCCGAGTCCTAAGCTGTGATGCGCTTAGAAGTCATTGTGAGAGAATATCAAGCAGCTTCATTTGCCAAAACCTCCAAGTCTTCTGGAGTCATATACTTCATACCAAGACGGCCAACGAGATACACAAACCTATCTTTCAAGAGAGCTTTGGTAAACAAGTCTGCCAGCTGGTACTCAGTTCTGACAAAGTATAATTCCACGATGCCGCGTTCCACTTGTTCCTTGATGAAGTGATATCTGACATCGATGTGCTTGGTGCGGGAGTGCTGAACCGGATTGCAAGATATGGCTATGGCCGACTTTGAGTCACAATACATAGGTATTTTATCAAAGTGGAAGCCATAATCCGTGAGTTGAGTTCTCATCCAGAGGACTTGAGCACAGCACGCGGATAGAGCCACATATTCTGCTTCAGCTGATGAGAGCGAAGTGCAATCCTGCTTCTTTGACGACCAGCTGGCAAGCTTGTCTTCCCCTAGAAATTGTATGCTACCAGAAGTGCTTTTACGACTATCAAGACAACCTGCGTGATCAGAATCTGAAAAAGCCATTAGATGAAAACTGATTTCCCTCGGATACCAGAGTCCCATGTGAACGGTATTCTTAAGGTACCGAAAGATCCGTTTAACCTCTTTGAGGCGCTTTTGAGTAGGTCTGGCTTGATATCGTGCATAATAGCATGTGGCATGATGAATATCAGGCCTGCGTGCTGTAAGGTACATAAGTGACCCGATCATACTGCGATATCGCGTTTGATCTACGGGATATGAGTACAAGTCAGCGTCTAGGGATGTGGTCGACAATGGTGTACCAACGCGAGCACATGAGGTCATACCATGCTTTTTAAGTATCTCTTGAGCATACTTAGCTTGGTTAATGAAGATACCACGTGGGGATTGATGAATCTGGAGGCCTAAAAAGAATTTTAGCTCCCCCCATCATTGACATTTCAAATCTGCTGTGCATTAATTTTTCAAAACATTTTGAAAGTTTTGGGTTCATAGAACCAAAAATAATGTCATCAACATAAACTTGCACCAGCATTATGTCATCCCCATATTTATTAGTAAAGAGAGTAGGATCAACAGAACCTTTGGAGAATCCTTTGGACACCAAGAAGTTTGAAAGTTCTTCGTACCATGCCCTTGGAGCTTGTTTAAGTCCATATACAGCCTTCTTGAGACGATAGACTTTGTCAGGATGATGAGGATCGATGAATCCTTCCGGCTGATTCACATACACTTCTTCCTTCAAATGAACGTTGAGAAAAGCAGTTTTAACGTCCATCTGAAAAACCATGAAGCCCTTATGTGCAGCATAAGCAAGGAATATCCTGACTGCTTCCAAACGAGCGACTGGAGCGAATGATTCATCGTAGTCTATGCCTTCTTGTTGACGGTATCCCTTAACCACAAGACGAGATTTGTTTTTGATGATGGTTTGTTCTTCATCCAATTTGTTTTTCCAGATCCATTTGAAATCTAAAATTGACATTCCATAGGGTCGGTCAACAAGTTCCCAAACATTTAGGCGTTCAAACTGATGAATTTCGTCTTGCATTGATTCAATCTACGCATGATCAGTCATGGCTTTTTTGATGTTTGTAGGTACAGTTGAACTCACAGTGAGTGCATACATACACACATCGCTATCGGTTTCGAGTTGTCTGCGTGTTCGAACCGGTTGTGAAGGATTTCCAATGACTTGCTCCAATGGATGATCACGTGTCCAATGGTGAGTGGATGGATATGGTTGGTAGAATGTATGCATGTTGTACGGATCAACATGTTGAGTAGAAGACTCTCCGACTTCGCGTACCGGTGTACCGAACGGATTTATAAGTTCTTCTTCGTCAGGTTATGCATCGACTGCTTGATTGTTGTTTCCTCCTTCAGCATTGACGGTTGATGATGTTGGTTGTATGATTGTTTCTTGAGTTTGTTGAGTATCCAATGGAATATTCTCTTGAGCAACGGTTGCTGAAGTAGAGGCAGTTGTGTCTTGTGAACTTGGTTCGGGTTCATCAGCAGTATTAACAGCGGAAGGCTTTGACACAACTTGATTGTTTCCATAGTAATAGTCTTCAAACATTGGATCATATAAATCAACCAACTCATTCATTTGTGTCGTATCCGTCGAGTCTGTTGTAGGAGTACTTTGTTGACATTCTTGCACGGGACGTACATTGTTGTGTGTAGGTGCCATTGCTGGACATTGAGGTGAGGGACTTGAGCTGTTGTGATCAAGTACCATGTGTGGCAATTCGTCAAAGTTCACATGAATTGTTTCTATGATAATCTTTGTTTTCTTGTTGTAAACTCGATATCCTTTCGACAATGTAGCATACCCCACAAAAATACATTCAACACCTTTTCTTTCATCTTGTCGAGATTCTCACCGTCTTTAAGAATGTAGCATAAAGATCCAAATACGTGAAAGAATTTAACCGTAGGTTTCCTGCCATTGATGATGTGGTAAGGTGTCTTTTCATGTCTTGGGATGACGAGAGAACGATTTTGAGTATAACAGGCAGTTGCAATTGCTTCAGCCCAGAAGAATAGTGGTAATTTTGAAGCAGAAAGTATTGTTCGAGCTGCCTCTACCAAAGTGCGGTTCCGTCTTTCGACAACACCGTTTTGTTCAGGAGTTCGAGCAATAGACGTTTGATGTTCGATGCCTTCTTCTTGAAAGTAAGATTGCAAATTCTTGTTCAAAAATTCAGTACCCCTATCCGTTCTTACGGTTAAGACTTGAGCTTGAAGATTGCGTTGTATCATCTTGAGAAAGTTTTTGAGAACCTCTGGTGTTTCATCTTTGGACCTTAAGAAGAAGGTCCATGTGTATCTAGAGTAATCATCAACAATCACGAGAATATATTTTTTCCAGTTAATACTCTCTACTCGCATGGGGCCACATAAATCGATGTGTAGAAGTTCCAATCGTCCTTTAGAGCTTGGGGTAGTCTTTCATTTGAAAGACTTCCGTTTTGCTTTCCCCAACTCACAAGAAGAACAAAGATGGTCTTTGACGAATTTTAACTTTGGGAGACCGGTCACAATATCATTTTTCGAAAGCAAGTTGATGGTGTCAAAGTTGAGATGTGACAATCGTTGATGCCATAGCCATGCTTGAGATGATGAAGCTTTAGCCATTAAGAAAATTGGATTTGTTGAAGATGTGTCTTGAAGAGTTACTGTGTAGAGATTAGAACCACGAGAACCTGTAAGAAGGTCATTCCCATCGTAGTCTCTAACATAGCAAGTAGATTTCCGAAAAGCCACTTCCAAATCCGCATCACAAAATTGACCAACCGAGAATAAATTGTGATTCAGTCTCTCGACGTAATAAACCCGTTTGATAGTGAGATTTCCTTGAACCAAATCGCCATATCCAAGTATCGGTGCAAACTGATCATTTCCAAACCGCACCGTACCCAGAAAATTCTCCATGAAGTTAATGAGAAGCTTGAGATTGCCCGTCATGTGCTTTGTGCACCCGGAGTCCATTATGAATAGGATGATTTCGACGAGCTGCAGAAGAATTAGAAGACAATGTAGCATTTGACAAATGGGATCCCTTGATAGAAACGAGTTCCAAAATAGTAGTGGGCCTAGATGCAAAGTCTACAGGCAAGCTGATATTCCTAGACCCAATCACTAAAGTGGTTAACTTAGGTACCCATTTGTATCCGGGTGGTGTAAATATCGAATACCCCCGTGTACATGTCCTAATCATGTTCTCACATAGCTTCTTTAATCTGTTTTGTTTACGCAGAGTAGTGAAGTCTAACACACTTAGTTTCTTAAGTGGTTGATCAATGGATTGGTTCAAAGTTCTTGTGGGTTCTCTAGTACTAGTGGGCACAGGAATAGGCTTCCTAGTTCTAGTATTCACGCCATTATGATTAAGAGCACAAGCATCATGATTGAAAGTACGAACACATTTTCCACATTCAACACAAGCAACTTCAACATTCGAGGTCTTAGCATTTAAACTGTCATTACAAGCAGTTACAAATGTTTTATTCTTAGAAAACTTAAAATTCCTACGGTGGTCTTCTACTTCCAACTTCTTTCCTTGACTACTGTTAGGCATGACCTTATCTTGCATTCTATTGCTCTTAAGCTGTGGTCCGCTAACGCTAGTAGTGGGGATTAATCCTGTAGAAGAAGACACACGTTGATTAGTTTTCTTAATACTCTGAGGTAACCGCGATGTTCCAGTTTGAGTGGGCTTAGTGTTCATCTTAAACATTCCAGGTGCTATCACATTGGTACTCTTATCATTTCCTATCTTAGGCAAAGTCTGTGGGGATTGTCCCAAAATAGACGATTTAGGGCATTTAACCGCATTCGGTTGACGAATGGCGGATGGTTTACCCAAAACAGACTTTCCTTTGATATTCTCAATGAATTTCTGTAACTCACTTATGGCTATGTCCCTTTCTTTTAGCTGAGCTTTCAAATCATTTATTTCGAAATATTTTTCATTTAGTAGACGAAACGAAGAAGCTGACATTTCTTGACACTTTTTATGATTATGAGATTTTTCACCTTTTTGTAAAGCAAGTTCAAGAGAAACGGAGTGTTTCTCAAGTTGAGAAAAACTTTTCAAAAGTTTGTTATATGACTGAATTTGTTTTGAAAGCTCTACTTCAAGATTGCGACATTTCTCGTCTGATTCTGACACTAGACATGCTACATGACAATATTGATCAAGATCGGTATACACACCAAGTATAACATTCATATGGTCAACATAAAAATATTCCTTAGAAAGTCGATCAATTTCGTTAGAAAGTTGGTGTTCTTGTGTCTTTAATTTAATTTGAAGAAAATCAACTTCATCTTTAAGAGATTTGACATAACTTAAATCAGTTAACATTTCCTCAGTGAGAGCAGTATAAAACATTTCCACATTTTTTGAAAGATCATCAATTGTTGGAACAATGCATTGTTGAATGACAACTTCTACTTGTGGGTTAGGTTTAATATTCCAAATGGTATCCCTAGAAACTTTTTCATAGTCGACGACACCTTTGTACAAATTTAAAACCCCTTGTTTTATAAACTCGAATTGCTGAACACTTTTGCTTTTCTCATCCCATTTACGTTTTTCATCCGAAATTTGTTTTTCTAACAAAATTGATTGCTTTTTGAAACTCCTTTTTAAAGAAACTTTCTTTTGGGGTTCATCACTTGGTGGTGGAACACTATTGTACATCTTTTGTTCTTTGGAAAGTTCTTTTTGAGGAACAAACTTAATATAATTATCAGAATCAGAAAGGTTTATTAAATCACTTAAGTTTGATCGACTTTCTTCTTGTTGACGAATGATTTCGTCGCAGTCAGGGGAAAGCATAAGAGCAAGATTATCAACATAACAACCGATATCATAAAGAGCAGGCTTGGTACTTTGAACTTTCTTGAGATATTCAGGCTTGACAAAACTCGTTTTCATATTTCTATTGAGCATATTCATAGTTTGAATAGACTGACCCGTTTTGTAAACAATGTTGTTTAACGTGTCGACTCTATTTTCCAAAGCAATTTTTTTTTCAATATCCTTTTCTTCACGAGTTTTATAAAGCTCAGTTTGTTCTTTGTTAACCGACTCTAATTCAGTAATTTGGAGTTTATGTAGCAGTAGTTGTTCTTCAAGGTCCAATATCTTTTGTTTTGACATATGAATTTCGTGTGTTACTTCAGAACAATATTGTTCATTGAGCACCTTATGTTCATATACTAAACCATTAGCTATCGCAACCCGTCGATCAGCTTTTTTTTACATAATCACACTCTTTAAGCCTGTCTATCTCCTCGGCTAAGGATGTGTTTGCTTGCTTCAAACGTTTATTAGCCTCTTTGTTTTCCTCAATTTCATGTTTTAAAGAATCAATAATAGACGCAAGCAAATCACGGTCCTCATCCGAGTCAGTATCCTGAACAGATTTTCCGTCATCATTACACATATGTTATGAATCCGTAGAGATATTTCTATCCTCCGTGTCCATTACATATGTGTCATTGATGCTTTCGGGTTGCTCAGGATGAAGTCGTTCATTAGCAAACACATTATAGCTATCATGTGATGGTACCTTTTCAAGTGGCTCAGAATCATAGATGGGTCCAAAAGTATCATCAGTCTCTGGGATCACTTCTTGAATCTTTGCCATGTACACATAATGTGCCTCCAACTCTTGATCATCGGTTTCATCATCAGTGTCATCACGCCAGTCAACTTCATCTGCTATGAGTGGAATTCCTGCTTCTTCTTTCTTACACAGCAGCATCTTTTCCTTGTGATATCCCGAATCCTTAACCCGTTTTGGCTTCTTGCATTCCTTATCCATGTGCCCAAATCCCTTGCAGTTGAAGCATTGAATCCCAGTCTTCTACACAACCGAGTGCCTACAGTATCTCTAGCCCCAACTTAATTCAGCATCCTCTGATTATCATACCTAGCATCACGATCATACCTAGGTGCATGATCAACTTCCTTATATCTAGCATTGGATGATGATCTGAGGTTGTTGTTGGTAGGTTTGTAGATCTTCTTATAAGTTGTGGTGAGTAAAGACATGAGTTCCTCAATCTTCTTGTTCCTTGAAGTTTGTTCATCATCTCTGTCTCCATCTGACTCAGTGTCATACTTTGGAGGTGGAGTGGGGACAATTGCTTTTGCTTTGTGTTTAGCAATAGCTAGAGGTTTGGTGGATGAGCTTGATGACTTTGAGGAATGAGTAGGTGGTTGTTGACGGGGAACGGGTTTTGTTGAAGTAGCAGCCACAAAAGCAATAGAATTTGTAGACCGTTCTGCCTTTTCAGCCCTTAGTTCATTCACTTCATTCTGATGTTGTTTCAAGATATCATAAAGTTTGTGATAGGAGATGGTCTTGATATCTTCCCTTTGTTTAACCAAGGTCACAAACCTTTGCCATTCCGGTTTGAGTTGAAGTAGAAACTGAACATTGGCATGATGATTGGAGATGGTGCACTGATTTCTGACAAGCTCATTCATCATTTTGTAGAATCTCGAGTAATATGAGTCAATGGATTCACCATCTTCAGATGTGAATTTTCCAAACTCCCAAAGTAAATTAGTCTCGAGATCTTGAACATTGATCGACTCACCTTGCTTCAATCGATGAATTGCATTCCACATTTCCATAACATTAGGACATGCATCAACTGTGGAATAAATATCGTTATCAATTCCAGTGAGTATGAAGTTTACAGCATCAGCTTCAGCTTGGAGGAGTTTCTTTTTCTCAGCAGAACATGTGTCAAAATCCTCCATAGCTCGTATAGTTGATGAAGTACCATCCTCTGCCTGTGTTGTAATTGGTCTGAATTCAAAAACTGGAGGTGGATTCTCAAGGCAGTGACGAAGAGCAGTTCGGTTTTCTTTTCCACCGAGAAATATGAGAAAACGAGATCTCCATTGAACGTAGCAACCGGCAGTGAGCACAGGTGGATTACCGTTGCCACCTTGTTCCAAACGAATTTGATTAGCAGTTGCAATGTTGATGTTGTTGTTAGACATGGTGAATACTTGTGGATGAATTGCAGATCTTAGTGGATTTGTTGTGATGATGTGTGGTTAAAATTGAAATTCCGAAAATTCAAAAAAATTTTCTCAGTCCGACAATAAATTCCTCAGTCTGACAAAACGGTAAGCCGAAAATTTTTGTATCGCCAAATTTTGAATTTGAGTTAGAAATAGCCAAAAACTAGTAGGGAAAATTTTTGGTTTTACTTGACCTAAAATTTTTTAACTCTTTTTTTTTAAATCTTCGTGTAAACTATGTTCCGAAACTAGTCTAGATAGTGGCTAAGTCTAAAAATTACTCAAACAAAATATCCATCGGAATACATGTCGGAATGCCCATAGGAATACCTGTCGGAATGTATGTCGGAATGTTCTATCGGAATACCCGTCGGAATGTACTATCGGAATACCTGTCGGAATGTCTGTCGGAATGTTCTATCGCAATGTACTGTCGGAATGTTCAGATCGGAATGTCCTATCGTAATGCACTGTTGCAACGTTCAAATCGGAATGATTAGATCGCAATATGGATAGAACAAATTGGACAAAGTAACGACTCAATGTCCCTTGAAACCGTCGGAATCCCAGATCGCAATGTACGATCGGAATATCTCGTCGGAATAAGGTATCGGAATCTGGTTGATCGCAAAGTACAATCCTTAGATTATTGCGATCGAGCCTCACACAGTTTGTACTTTCCGATGGTAACTTTTGCTAGATTTCGGAATGTTGAAAAACAAGAAATTTCTCAACTTTCGATCCAAAAGATTTGTGTTTTAGCCAAAACCAAGATACCCAAATCACTACTACTAGTATGTAGATGATTTGTATCAAGAAAAGACCATAAAAAACACAAAAAGAAATTTTGGGACGTGAGATATAGATCAAAATAGCCATGAAAAATCAAGAACACAACACACGAATCATCAATCACCTATCCACTATAGGCTCTTGATACCAAATGTTAATCCCATTTAATCCATAACACAAGATTTAGAAGAGATATTTAGAGAGAGAAAGAGAAGAAAGTAGAGAGAGAAACGAGAGAGAATTTGGAAGGTTAATGTTTACTAGAGAGAGAAAGTAAAATGAACCAACACCCTCTTCCACACATGGAAGAGGGTATATATACCCTTGGCATATGGGCCGTGGGTTTAGAATCCTTGGGCCGGGCTTGGCTTTGTTTTAGGCTTACGCCCCTAACTTATACAATATTAGCTTAATGTCCAAGCCCGGTTTTCCCGACTAACCTATTACAATACAAGACCTTTAACGACTAAGATGACCTATTACATTCTTGTTCGACTATATAAAATATAGGGCTAACAACATCTAACAACATACATAATAGATCCTACAGCCAAAGCGTAAGGCACCTTCTACATGTATGCCTCCTCTTCAGGAGTTGATGTATCCATCTCATGACTCAGATTATGCTTAACTTCCATAGGTTGAAAACCTTTCTTGGAATTATGCATATCATACTTCTTCAATATCTTATCAATAAAAGCATCTTGACTAAGACCAATTAACCGTCTTTTCCTATCTTGATAGATTTTAATTCCCAGAATATATGCTGCATCTCCCAAATCCTTCATATAAAAACATTTACCAAGATAATCCTTAACTTCCTTAAGTCTTGGAATGTTACTTCCCATGATTAATATGTCATCGACATATAAAATTAGGAACACTACATCACTCCCACTAGCTTTGCGATATACACATGGCTCATCACGATTTTGAATAAATCCGAACTTTTTGATTTCTTCATCAAATCATTTATTACACTGACGTGATGCTTGCTTCAAACCATAAATAGATCTTTGAAGTTTGCACACGCGGTTTGGATTTTTAGGATCAACGTACCCTTCAAGTTGTTGCATATAGATGTCTTCATCTAAGCGACCATTCAAGAAGGTAGTTTTAACATCCATTTGCCATATCTCATAGTCATAGTATGCTGCTATAGCTATGAGAATCCTAATAGCTCGTAAGTTTGCTACATGAGAAAGTGTCTCCTCGTAGTCTATGCCAAACGTTCGAGTGAAACATTTTGCTACTAAACGTGCTTTATAGGATTGTACTTCACCATCCATGTTAGTTTTCTTCTTGTATATACTTATTTTTCACTACTTTAGCATTTTTAGGTGTATCAACAAGAATCCAAACATCATTGATTTTCATGGATTTCATTTCCTCATTCATCGCAACTATCCATTTAGACTTTTCTGGATCAAGCATTGCGTATCGATAGTTAGCAGGTTCACCAAGATCCCCTACCTCCTCCTCATAATCCTCTATGTTAAGACATAGTTTGCTTGGCGCACGTACAGTTCTTTTAGACCTACGTGGAGGAATTAATTCCGGTGGAGCTCCCAGACTTTATGGATCTATTGGAATTGCTTCGCTAGTATTTTTAGAAGGCAATGTATCTTCTTGAATTTCTTCAAGATCATAATTTCTCCCACTGAATTCTTGATTTGCAAGATCACTTCCAAGGAAGTCTCCATACCTAGCAACAATAACCTTGTTCTCAGGCGGATAATAAAAGTAGTAACCCATAGTTTCCTTAGGGTAACCTACAAAGATACATTTTACAGAGCGTTGTTGGAGTTTATCTCTAGAGTCACGTTTCACATACGCCTCACAACCCCAAATCTTTAAATAAGACAAATATGGCCATTTGCAATGCCATAGTTCAATGATGTCTTATCAACCTTCTTTGTGGGAACCATATTCAGAATACGAACAACAGATTTTAGAGCATAATCCCAAAAGGATAAAGGTAAAGTTGTAAGATTAAACATAGATCGCACCATATCTAATAATGTACGATTTCTCCTTTCGGATACATCATTTTGTTGTGGAGTATATAGAGAAGTAAGTTTCTGAACAATTCCATTCTTACTAAAATAATCTTTAAACTCTTGACTTAAATATTCACCACCTAGATTACAACGAAGAGCTTTAATCTTCTTTCCTAGTTGCAGTTCTACTTCTGCTTTAAACACTTTGAATGTTTCAAATACCTCATGTTTATGCTTAAGTAAATAAACATAACCATAACGGCTATAATCATCCGTAAATGTTAAGAAGTAGCTAGCACCTTTCCTTGACGTATGTCTAAGTGGTCCACACACATCAGTATGTATAAGTCCAAGTAGATCAGTATCCTTTTCAATACTGCTATTAAAAGGTTTCTTGGTCATCTTTCCAGAGATACAAGACTCACATTTATCAAATGATTCATCATTGATATTCTCTAAAAGACCATCACGTTGAAGCTTTTGTATGCGAGTCTTCCCAATATGGGTAAGTCTATAATGCCAAAGATAAGAAGAGTTCTTGTCTAAATTTCTCTTCTTATTCATGCTAAAAACCGAATTAATCTTTCTCTTGGAACTATTATCATGCATGTTAATTTTAAAAACACCATTCACAGAAATTGCATCAAAATAGAATAGACCATCTTTGAAAACAGAAATTCTATTATTATCAATAGTGTGAATAAATCCAAGATCCAACATACATGAAAAGGAAATAACACCCCTAACAATTTTAGGTGCAAAATGACAATTATTTAATCTCAGTACTAGACGCGAAGGTAAAACTAGATTAAATGTTCCTATAGCTTCAACCGCTACTTGTGCGCCATTGCCCACATGCAGAAATTGTTCCCCATAGGTAAGCTTCCTCTCCAACTCAAATCCCTGCATGGTATTACAAATGTTAATACCACATCCCGTATCATATACCCATGAATTTGATTTGTATGTAAGATTAAATAACTCTATCAAATATAAGGTACCTGAAGATGCTGTAGCACTAAGCTCAGCCTTCTTCTTTATTTCTCGCAACTCATCGAGATAAAGAGGGCAGTTCCTCTTCCAGTGTCCACTTGCCTTGCAATGGAAACAAGTCTCATCCTTCTCAGATTGATTCTTCTTGAAAAAGTTTTGCTTAGGTTTAGAATAAGTCGCAACTTGTTTTCCCTTATCACCCTTGCCTTTGCCTTTGCCTTTCTTGATGTTCTTGTGCGGTTTTGCCTTACTCACTCCACCCTTTTGTACATGTAACACCCCCAAATTTATACAACTCAATACAGCGGAAGACTCGTTGGTGTTACGGGATAGCACATTACTCACATCATAGACAACGCATAAAAATCGCGTCGTTTAATAATAAAGCATTTCCATTCATAAATATCAAAGTTACATAGGTCCCAAGTCATTGTATTTAATACAGGTTTTACAAAGAATTTGAATGCAAATAAGTATTTAGGTGCGGGCCATGAATTCTTGTTGTCTTCCCGAGAATTACCTTCAAGTACCTGAGATAAAACATGTTAAAAGAAAAGGTCAGCGATAACGCCGAGTGAATTCATAGAGTTTAATAAATTCCATCAATATAACGTTGGTATAAAATTGTTACCAAAAATCATTTCGCACAAATCATTGTAATAGGCGATAAAATAGCCAAGTTCATTTTTATACAAATCCTTATCGAAAATCATAATATAGGCATTTGCCTTAAAAATCATTATACGAACCATTGTCGTTAAAAACATCATACAATACGTTTTATAACGTTGTATAGATTAAATAAAAACCGTTATATGAATATGGTTATATAAAACCAAAACACGAACATAATATCAATAGTATGACCCCGTATTGCTAGTCAGGCAATACATCGTAATTTGGTGCGTATAGCAGTATTTCGTTGATTGGATTATTATAAGCCGCATGACATTGTTACCTTACTACAACAAACAACGGGTAGCTAACCCGATACTCAATTTGCCCATCTAAATTAGCGTGTCGTTACAAAGGTCACGCTGTGGAAATCTTCTTATACATAAATTCGCTTACCAATCAATGTGGCACGACGGGGATCAACCGTCAAGGCGCAAACTGGGGTGATCGTCCCCAAATAGTACTATTATATGCATAAGCGTCTACCAAATCCCGGTAGTTCACAATTCATGCTAATGGGACTTTTAGTGACATAACCTAACTTTAATAATCCATTTTACTTCATCTATCGGGTCATTTAATCATTTATCGGGTCATACAATCGGGTCATACAATCATTCGGGTCCAAATCAATAAACAAACAAACGGGACAAATGGTGTCCTATTTTATAAAAACTAACATGTTATCTCCCTCGCGGGTTTATAAAACATTTCATAAAAACATTTAAAAGAGTGCGAGACTATGAACTCACGTTGATATTGGAAGGCGGGTTATCGGCAATTCGGACGTACGGTACGTGCTTCAATCACGGAAACCTAGACAAAAAATACTCGTCTTAGACTCATGTCCAATGACTTTATAAAAATAACAATGATGTATACATATGATGATTATATATATATGATGATCAAGTGGGTTTACATATTCTTATTTACTCGTTTTAGTGTTTTGTGTCGATAACTTTTATACTAGTTTACTAGTTTTACCTATTTACATATTTTAAGTCCAATAAACTTATTATAAGTTCTTTAACTTGTATTAATCCATTTTATACTTGTATTATCAGTACTTATACTTTACATGTTGGGCCCAAATGGGTTAAGCCCAATAAATAAATTTATAAGTGTTTTAGCCCATTTTGTTGTATTATTAGTCCAATAATGTTAACGTAGCCCGTTAATGTCTGTATGTTATATAGTTCGGGTTTTATCGGTTTTTACTTGTTATATATGTTTATATATCAGTATATGAGTTTAAAAAAGTTTATATTAGACGGGTCCAACCGTCTAAGTTTTATTTAACAAAAACGTTAATTTTACGGTAATAGCCGAAAAAGTCGTAAAAATCATGTTTATAGTTTTATAACTTATAAAACTTATCAAACTACCATTATTATAAAATGTCCATTTATTTATCCTTATACATATTTATATAAATTTATTATATAAGTTAGTGGGTTTTAATTCACATTTTATACTATTTTTATTTGAGTGCTTATATAATACTATTATACTTTAATTTCAAAAATCTGATTTTTATTTTCATGTTCACCAAAACTGCCATATCTAGAGTTCTATATGGAGATAGAAGCTCAAATTTTTATGAAATAAACTACATGATATGTGCTCCATTTAACTCTTCTATAGCTACTGTTGAATCAGCCTCTAAGTATTTTCTAAAAATTGTCCAAAACAGTGAACTCAGATTTGTACTCTAAACTTGTTTTGATCATATCTCACTCATCCTAATGATTCCATTGCATGGCCAACTCTCACATGTGTACAAGACATATTAATTACTGTATATCCATTAATCTATGCCATTTTTATCAGTTCATCATATGATTCTTTACTGTTTTATACAGCCAACAATTTAAACAAGATTTTAGCCTTGTTTCTTATAGTTTTTCATCTTTTTAAGCATGTTTATCAACACCAAATCCCCACACAATATTTTTATCATCATATATCATCATACATATATACATTTAAGAAGAAAATACATGATTACATAATCAAAATTAACAAAAGGATGGGGAGAACAATCTTTATACCACCATGATGATGTAGGTTGTGATCAAAACATGGATTTTGATGGAGAAACTTGTGATAAATCAAGACCATCTTCAAGACCACCATTCTTCATGAAAACCTTGTGGAAAATCAGCCCTAAGACTCCATAAAAACTTCTCCTTGGATGTTAAAACTTGCACCAACCTTCATCTCTTTGGAAGGATATTAACATATGTAAGTTATAACAATAGTTTGTGGTTAAATTTAGATCAAATGGGGTGTTTTGCGTGAGAGTGGGACGAAATCATAGAGAGAGGAAGAGAGGATTTTGGTTGTTTTGCATGGAGGAAATGAGAGGAAATGGTTTTGTGAAATAGTTTTGGGGTGTTATAAGACAAGTGTCTTAGCTTCCTTGTGAAGTTTTTGACAACACATAGGTTATGTGGCTAAGTCTAGCCATGGGTTTGTGGGGGTGGGGCAAGTGTCCCACTTGTCTCATCCCCATTTAATTACGGGTACTCCTCGATTCTAGTTTCCTCGATTTGCGTTCCCTCGGGTCGTTTTACGAAAAACGTTTTTATAAATTATGGATCAACGGCACAAAACGAATCTAATAAAAATTGTCTCATCAAAAACGGAGTTCGAAAACGTAAATACGTAATCCTAAGGTTTTCGGTTTAGTCGTAAAGGACGTTAAACTAAAATCGTAAGTCCTAATCTCTTCTCGTAAATTTGTGAGTTTATGAACCAACACAAATTTAAATCTCATGATAATATTCACGGATAAATTTACTTTCTGAAATGTCGGACTGTCACCAAGGACGGTGTATGTAAACGTAAGCACGTAACATAGAATCCTCCGGCTTAGACGTAGTCGATGCTATTTCAAGACGTAAATCCAAATTTCTTCCCAAAAATAAGTGAGTTCATTATATAACATTAAAATAATATTTGAGAATAATATTTGAGAATAAAATATTAACCATAAATTGACGGATTGTCACAGTACATAAAGCACAGGAGGAGTAGAAGTAGATGCCTTTGTTGGAAATACGTTTTACGCATTTAGAAAGTCTCGGTCACTCCAACAATGTAGTTATAGGCTCGTAGTTATGTTTAATTTCACTTATTAAATAGCCCGACCCATGAGCATGTTTATGGGCCGGAAGCCCAAGTCCATTAAGGACTTGGGGTATTTAAACCTCTTTCCACCATGGAAAGAGGTACTGGTTGTTCATTTCTAACTTTACATAATACAAGTTTTCTTTCACTTCTCTCTCTAACTTTCTCTCTCTAGAAAAACATCAACCCCCTTGTTTCACAAAGATTATCATTGTTCATTTCAATTGGTATTATACTCATGAAATTTCATCTACTGTGAATATTTGTGATGATGTGCATGAATCTGTGAATACTGTTGATCATGTGAATACTGTAGAAAATCATTCTTGTCATGAATCCAACGCTGAATTTTTAAAGCTTCAAGATTCGTATAATACACTCTCAAAATTTTTAATGAGCTTCAACAACATTCTATATCTCTTGAAATAGAGAATCAATCTAAAAATGAAACTCTTTCAAAACTAAATGATGGTGGAAACTCCGTTGAGACAAGTGACAAGATGATTCAGATGGTTCAGAATTTAGAAGAAGAGATGATGAGAATTAAGAGAGAATTACTAGAAACAAAAACGGAACTAGAGGCTGCAGAGACTAAAAATCATGTCCTAGAAAATAGAATTAATTCTATACTAGGAGAGCGTGAACAAGTAAGGCAGAGAGACTCACAAATTTCTGGTTCAATAGAAGAACACCTCGCGTTTAATGCGACAGAGCAAAAGTCTTTAATTGACAAACTGAACAAGAAATGTGAGGAAACCTCTGACCTAAAAATTGAGCTCATAGACAAAAACATGGTTCTAGCAGAATTAAAGGAGACACTTCAACTCAAAGGACGAGAAAGTGTTGATAATCCAGCTACTGTCTCTGCCTCGACCTCTAGTGCTCCCAAACCCAACCCACGTGTGCTATATTGGGATCCAAAATTTAAGAAAAGTCCCACTAAGTTTGCCACATATATGAAAAATGCCTTAGAACATGCTGATCTAGCTAGAGAGATTGTTGATGAAATGCGTGAACGTGATCCCACAAGTCATAGTGTATATGAGCTTTTATTATATGTGGATCACGTTCAGGATTGTTTAGCAAAGTTAGAGTACATTGGGCAACCGATATCTGTACCATCTAAACAACAAACCACCATTGCCATTACTCCATTCAATAAGACCCCATGAGCTAAGACTGTTTTAAACACACCCATCAAGGCTAAGTCAAAATCTGTAACTAATGTTCCCTTGACTTCTACAGGAGTAACTGTGTCCACTAAGGCTAAAGGATCTCAAGACAAGAAAGATAGGATCAAGCCTTCCACTAATAGGACTGAGAAGAAGAAAGTAGAAGTGCACCCTAGGAATGTTATTTCAGTTTTAAATAAAAAGAATCATGTAGCTAAGACAAAAGGTTCTCTTTATGAGTGGAAACCTAAGCAAAATGTGAATTCTAATGTGAAATGTTGGAATTGTAATGAATGCATGTTTTCTCAGCATCATGATTCATGCCTTGTTGATCACGTGAATGAAATGTATGCTATTAAGAACAATCTTGAATGGATTCCAACAGGGAAGAAATTCACCCAAGTTGGGTGGTAATGGAAACCCACTGGTAGGACCTTTACTGCTAATGGAACTAAGTGCCCTTTAACTAGGATCACATCCACGGAAGTTAGGTCTAAGCGTCCTTTAAATAGGAACACTAGCACTAAGAAATGGAAAAAGCGCCCTTTAACTAGGTCTGCCCCCACTATTGTGCCTACCAGTGGTAATGTCCCCAGTCAAAAGTACCTCAGAATACTAGATAACTAGAATCTAAGCCAACCACTAGTAAGAAAATCTAGAAGCCTAAAGTTTCGTCTGATAGCAAATCTAAGATAATTGTATCTGTACCTGCTAACTCAGAAGAACAATTAGAATCCGATACATCTTCTGTGCTTGGTAATATTTTCAGGTCGTCCAAATTATTCTTTGGTATTTGGACTCGGGGTGCTCCAAACATATGACTGGAGACCGCTCGATGCTCAGAAATTTCGTCAGCAAGTTTCTTGGAACGGTTAAATTCGGAAACGACCATATTGCAAAGATTATGGGTTACGGTGAATACCAAATTGGGAATGTCATGATTTCAAGGGTTTATTATGTGGAGGGACTTGGTCACAATCTATTCTCAGTAGGACAATTTTGCGATTAAAACCTTGAAGTGGCCTTTCGACAACATACTTGCTTCATTCGCGATCTTGCAGGAAATGATTTCTTAAAGGGTTCTCGAGGGGATAATCTCTATACTTTGTCTATTCAAAACATGATGGCCGCTTCTCCTGTTTGCCTACTCTCCAAAGCATCTAAGACCAAGTCATGGTTGTGGCATCGACGGTTATCTCATCTTAACTCTTATGCTATTAACCATTTGGCTAGAAACGAACTTGTTCGTGGTCTTCCAAAACTTAAGTTCGACAAGGATCATTTATGTTCCGCGTGTTCATTGGGGAAAAGCACCAAGAAATCTTACAAACCTAAAGCAGAAGACACCAACCAAGAACCACTGTATCTTTTGCACATGGATCTTTGCGGGCCAATGCGTACAGCTAGTGTGAGTGGTAGAAAATACATCCTCGTTATAGTGGATGATTTCTCAAGGTTTACATGGGTAAAGTTTTTAGCATCCAAGGATCAAGCACCAGAGTATATCATTACTTTCTTAAAGATGATCCAAGTACGTCGTAATGCTACTGTTCGCCGCATTCGGACTGATAACGGCACTGAGTTCGTTAATCAGACTCTTCGAAATTATTATGAAAAGGTTGGTATCTCTCATGAAACATCTGTGGCTCGCACTCCACAACAAAATGGTGTCGTTGAAAGACGTAACCGTACACTTATGGAAGCTGCTCGAACTATGTTGATTTATGCGAATGCTCCTTTATTCTTATGGGCTGAAGCAGTGGCAACCGCATGTTATACCCAAAACCGCTCCATCATTCGCAAACGTCATGGTAAAACTCCATATGAGCTACTTCATGGACACAAACCCGATATTTCATATCTTCATGTGTTTGGTGCACTTTGCTATCCAAATACAAATAGTGAGAATCTGGGAAAACTTCAACCGAAGGCTGATATTGGAATTTTCATTGGATACTCGCCTGCAAAGAAAGCTTACCGAATTTATAACCGTCATCTTGGCAAGATCGTAGAAACTTTGGATGTCGATTTTGATGAGCTGACAGCGATGGCTTCTGAGAAACACTGCTCTGAACCCGCATTACACGAGATGGGAACCGGTACAATCAGTTCCGGATTAATTCCCAACAATCCTACTTCTCCATCATTTATACCACCAACAAGGTCCGAGTGGGATAAGTTATTTCAACCTATGTTTGATGAATTATTCGATCCACAAAGTAATGATTCTCCAGCACCTATAGCAGTAGCTCCGATTCCCGAAGTTGTTGCTCAAGATAATGGAAATCTATCCGAGGCATCTACTGTTACTCTTGAACAAGATGTCCCATCCCCCACCAATTCTCAAACAACACCTGAATCATCACCCCTACTCGTTCCTAATGATGTTGAAGAGGACCTATATGATCACGATCTGGAATATGCTCACTTACAAGAGCTTCCTTTCTTTGGTTCACATATACCTGAAGACCCTACCGGTGCGTCTACCTCAGAGGAAGCTCCTGCAATCTTTCACTCCCGACCACCACGGATTGAAACTCACAACACTAAATGGACAAAGGATCACCCAATCCGCAATATTATTGGTGACATCGATCGACCAGTCTTAACACGCCATCAACTCCAAGAACATGCTTTATATTGCTATTTTGATGCATTTCTTTCAGACACTGAACCTAAAAACTGGCAACAAGCCATGACCAAATCAACATGGATTGAAGCCATGCAAGAGGAACTTAATAAATTCCAACGTCTTGAAGTGTGGGAATTAGTTCCGTTACCCAGCAACGTTGAAATCTTAACATTGTTGTGGGTATACAAGGTTAAGATCGATGAGTTAGGTAGTGTGCTGAAAAACAAAGCTAGATTGGTTGCTAGAGGTTACAAACAAGCTTTGGGTATCGATTTAGAAGAATCCTTTGCTCCTGTTGCACGATTGGAGGCAATTAGACTATTCCTTGCTTATGCTGCTCACATGAATATGACCGTCTACCAAATGGATGTTAAGACGGCATTTCTCAATGGTGAATTAAGGGAAGATGTCTATGTAAGCCAGCCGAATGGATTCGTCAATTCAGAGTATCCTAATCACGTGTACAAGCTCAAGAAGGCTCTTTACGGGTTGAAACAAGCTCCACGCGCGTGGTACGATCTCTTATCGTCGTATCTCATCTCCAAAGGCTTCTCCAAAGGCAAAGTGGACCCAACATTATTCATTCTCAAGGAGGACAACGACATGATACTGGTACAAATTTATGTTGATGATATAATATTTGCTGCTACTAATCAACGCTTGTCTGACCGTTTTGAGAAAATTATGTCCACACGCTTTAAGATGTCGATGATGGGAAAAATTTCATTTTTCTTAGGGTTGCAAATTTCTCAGAATCCCAGAGGCATCTTTATTAATCAATCCAAATTTGCTCTTGAATCCTTAAAGAAATATCACTTTGAAAACTGTGACCCCGTGGATACTTCAATGGTGGAGAGATCCAAGTTAGATGAAGATAAGGAAGGGATAGCTGTCGATCCTAAACTTTACCGTGGAATGATCGGCACCCTTCTCTATCTGACTGCTAGCAGGCCTGATTTACAATTTGCTATAGGCATGTGTGCCCGGTATCAGGCTCGGCCTACCGAAAAGCACTTACATGTTGTGAAAAGGATCTTTCGGTATCTAAAAGGAACACTTCATCGTGGTCTGTGGTATCCGAAGGATTCCTCTATTGCACTAATTTCATATGCAGATGCAGATTATGCCGGGTGTCAAGATACCAGACGTAGCACTTCTGGCAGTGTGCAACTTCTTGGAGATAGACTTGTTAGTTGGGCATCAAAAAGGCAGAAAAGCGCTGCGATATCAAGTACAGAAGCTGAATACATTGCTATGTCCGGTTGTTGTGCTCAAGTTCTTTCGATGAGGTCACAATTGACTGACTACGGTCTTGGATTCAACAAAATCCCGATGTACTGTGATAACAAAAGTGCAATCGCTCTATGCTGCAACTACGTTCAACACTCTCGAGCAAAGCACATTGACATCCGCTACCACTTCATCAAGGAGCAAGTGGAAAATGGAGTGATCGAACTGTACTTCGTCAACACTGAGTATCAGCTGGCAGATATATTCACAAAGGCCTTAGATCGAGGACGTATCGAGTTTTTGATCGAAAAGCTAGGCATGAAATCATTTTCACCAGCGACACTTAAGGAGTTGGCAGAAGAATCTGAAGAATAGTAATGGTAAACTATTCTCGAGTATCCTTTGATCGTGATCTTGTATATTATCGTATATATTTAAACCATCAAAAGCAAAATACAAAAATAGAAAACATAGAAAATCCATAAAAAATACAAAACATAGAAAATCCATAAAAAATATAAAGTCAAGAAAATCCGAAAATATTTTTTTCGTTTTCAAATCGGGCATGTCTTTTAGTACGGTAATATTTACGGCTTTAGAAATGTCGATTAATATTGACACGGCGCCATAAATAGATTCCGTATAAAAGTTGTACAAGTTTTAAAACATGCCCATTATGGCTTGTAGTTATTTCTGACTGCAACCCGCTTTTCGCATTAAAGTCACGTATTTCTTATGAAAACGTTGGCTCACAACGGGAATTAATTTTCTCGGGCAAGGTTTACTTGAAAACCTTGTAAGGGACTAAGTTTACTTTATAACTTGGTCTAACACAAATTAGTGTACGTTTCAGTGCACTTATTTTGTTAAAATAAGAGAAATCTTATTGCCCCTAGAATCGTTTCAGAAAATCATTAAACAGAAAAGGTCTTCATATGATAATTGTCCCATTAAATGCAATGACTACAGCTCTTTAAATAGAAAACGGGTCACCAATTGAGGGGGAGCAAATATCATATCATTTTGAACATAATCTGGTCTTAATATTATCTTGTCTGTCATCTTATCTTATGTGCATTATGTGAAATGTGTGCCTTGTATGGAGTTTGTTTTGAGTTGGCATTAGGTTTTATTGGCGTGTCTCATTTGTCGGGATATTGTGTTATTAACTAGTTTTAATAACTAGTTTTTCTTACACATGTCAAAACTGGGAGGACCAGTTTGCAATTTTTGCAAACATTGGTTAGAAAGTTTGACTTTTTTCAAAATCTTCCTCTCCCATTTCTTTGTGTATCCCGACTGCTATTCTCACACACACCATACTTATTTCTGCCGCCATTAATCTTCTCCAAAACCTTGCAACAAAATTGTTCCCTATGAAAGTTTCTTGCTGTGCTAATCTTCTAGGTAACTTCGAAAAACATGTGCTAAATCTCTTGACTATTATTTCTGTGCTTATAATCCTATGTTCTTCTCGGTTAAATAATTTGATCTAGGGTTTCGATGTATAAACTTGATAAACATCGTGTTTAATAGAGGGGATTTAATCTTTATCACGTTTTATACACTGGTTTTGCATTAATTTGATTAAAACAACCTAAAAACCATAGAAATCGTTAAGTTTAGATCCACCTCGTAATAACCGCCCAGATTCCGATGAAGAAAGGTTTTAGATTCCGATTGGTCATTCCGATCGGTCATTCCGATCGGACATTCCAATTGGATATTCTGATTGGACATTCCGATTAGCTTTTTATTAGGTCATTCCGATTGGTTCATTCCAATCGGACATTCAGATTGGATATTCCGATTGGATTTTTAGATCATTCTGATTAGGTCATTCCGATTGGATATTCCGATCGGTCATTCAGATTGGTCATTCAGATTGGACATTCCGATTGACTGACCAATAAGGCATTCCGATTAATATTCCTATTAGATCATTCCGATTGGGCCATAAGCTTTCCGATTACGGTATTCCGATTGGGTCATTCAGATCGGCAATTTGTCGTTCCGATGATATCTATGACATTCCGATTATGTCATTCCGATAAGATCATTCCAATTGGGATATTGTCATTCCGATTGGGCATTCCGATTTGGGACTATGAGATTAGAAATTCTTCCATTTAGACTTTCTGATTAGGTATTTTCCAAAGGATTTTCCGATAAAGATTAGTGCCTTGTGTTGCTAGATTGTTCCCTAGATAAGTGGTCTTATAGTATTTGCGAAAAGATTGTTGTTGCATCATCACCTTAAGTTAGCATGCCTTTACACTATGCAATTGCCTTAGACTATCTAATGATTTCGACCTAGATTGCATTATTTCCTTATTAGGCTTTAAGTAAATTAGGGCCACTTTCACGAAGCCAAGTTTTATTGAAATTAATTAATTTTATCTCTTAAGAATACTTGAAAGGTTTCTTATTACAGAAGTTCCTCTTATTTAATAAGTTGACTCCTCTGTAAACAAAAGAGATAAAAATTACTTATTCAATGTCTTGTGTTTTGTTTCCAGGCCATGGAAGACAAAGTTTCATCATTTTCTTGCCCTCTGTTCAAGCCTACTATAGTTTGGGTTGAGGAAAATCCTACAATTCCTGATGTAGTGGTTGAAACTAAACCAAAACCCACTGAAGTTTTGGTTGAATCTAAACCAAGACTTACTGAGGTGTTAGTAGCAATGAAACCTAGACCTACCGAGGTTCTGGTTATGACAACTGATACTTGAGTTTTACCCCAAATATAAAATCTTGAAGTCCCAAAGTCCTTTCGAATTGAAAACCGGTCTTAAGTGCGACTCAATCGTTTTGGTGAATCAAGAGAATGGTTTGGTTGATTTGTTTTAAACTATTAGCAAGTAATTAAAGTGTCGTTGAGTAAAATGGAAGTTAAAAGATTAATATCAAAATGACGAGTAAACATAAAAGCTTGAAAACTTAAAGGCAACAATGGAAAGTACTTGCACCCTAAATAAAACTAACACTTAGAAAATCTTAGCAAAAACAAGAAACTAAACAAGTCCTAATCGGAATAATGAAGAAGCAGTGCAATCGGAATGGGACGGTAAAAGTCCAGATCGGAATACTTTCCGATCTGGTGGTCGGAATGTAGAGCTAGGTAACAATCGGAATATCAGGGAATAGCACTCAATCGGAATGTGAAATAATACACTCAATCGGAATATTAAACTGGCTCAAATCGGAATACATGCAAAACAATCCAATCGGAATGTCACTCAAAGTCCCAATCGGAATACAGGACAAATGCTACCGTCGGAATACTCGAGACCTAACCTGATCGGAATACTCAAGGGTGCAGATCGGAAAAGGAGAAACCCTTTTCCGATTGGTTCAATCGGAAAGGGTGGTCTGGTCGGAATGGGGCAATCGGAAAGGGGAGTTTGTACCCCTTCCTAAAATTGTGGAATTCGGTTAAGCAAGTGAATAAGCTATATAATAAGCTTATCACAAAACTAACCCGAATCAATGCCTAAACCGGATCAAATAAGCACTCTAATCAACTTATCCGACTCGAAATTAAGCAACTTTTTAGATTAAACAATAAAAACATAAACTTTTTAAGGAATATTTTTATAAACTAAATAAGCTAATCATAAAAATAAGCCAATAAGCACAAAAGTCTTAAAGCTTAATCAAATGAAAACTTATGAAATGATCAAAAGATTAACTTTTTAAGCAGAAATCAATTAGAACAACACGGATCACATGATAATCGTACCAAATCAATCTTAAATCAAAGAAAAGTAGAATGAGATTAAGAGATAAAAGCTTAAAAATAGAACTTGATTAATAAAAATAAGCAATACAAAGTGTTTAATCTTTGAAAGATTAAGAAAAAGATGAAATTTAGTGAGAGAAAGTTTAAGACTTTCTCTCTCTAAAACTAGAGAAAACTAAAAAAATGAAAATTAACTAAAAACTCTAAACACTCTCCTAATGACTATTAGGAGGGTATTTATAGGGAAGGTGGAAGGAGTGCATGTGTTGCATCTTCTTTCTTGCTTTCTTCTCGACTCGACTTTAATTATTCGTCTTTGTCGTCTCGGGATTTGAACTTGTCTTTTAATTTTCTTCTTCTATTAGACTTAAGTTCTTCGACTGCGTTAAACTTCCGTCTTTTGACTTTTTCTTTGATAAATCTTCAGAATAGGCCTTGGACTTCCTTTCTTTTTGCACTCTTGATCTTTTGACTTCGTCTTTTCCCGTTTTCTTCAATAAAAGCCCGTGAAAGCCCGTGTTTTCTTCCTTTTTCATATTTTGGTCCTAAAACACAATAAAAACACAAACCACGCATAATTCCGACTTTTACGACATAAATCACACGTTTTGGTCTTGTTATTATTGGAAATAAGTGGTAAAAGGATAAGTGTTTTCACACTTATTAAATCCCCTACACTTGACCATTGCAATGCCCTCATGCAATGCATTAATTTTAAAGCACGGTTTACATTTTCCATCATAAATAACCCACCTTGGCCTTTATTAAATACTAAACATAAAAGATAGAAATAAGTAAAGAAATTAAAAACTTACATTGGGTTTTGGCGGCCATGAACGTTTATCATCCTCAAGTTTCACGTTCCCCATACCAAGCTTAAAAACGAGATCATTGTTATTATAAGTTAGCAAACTATCACGAACTCATGTGGGCCAATTATTCACTTAGACTCCCTTATTCCTAGGTGTATCTCTTATATTTTATTTTTGTCTTGAATGATCACGAGGATGCATTGTTTGACTTATTTCGATAGTTATTTAGTCCGAAAATAAGGTGAACGATTTAATCAATAGTTAGCTAAAGAACCAAATCTTTTAAAACTGCTTCTCGGGACCTCATAAAGTTCATATCTTGGCATAACTCGCTTTACGATTTGAGACCTTTCTCGGACCGATATTTGGCAGGGACTTCATACTTCGAATCTTGAGAGACGTTCTTGAAATAATGGTCTTCTCTTCATAATAGAAATTTCTTCACTTGAAGTTTTGAGAGATTCTTCATCTTTGGACCACGACTTCTTCATTTTTCTCCAATCTTTATTTTGGACTTTGATATACAACGATCCGCCTCCTTTTAGGACTTGGATCTATTTATCCTCATACCTTTTTAGGGTCTTTTCGGATAGATTTCTCCATGACTTTTGGGGAGTTCTTGCTTTTCGTCGTGTGTCTCGATCCTTCATATTGATTTTCGATAAATGATTCTTCACATCACTTTTGGATCTTTAGCAACAAAATGTAGCCCTCATGCCTTGTTAGAGCCTTTTCGGACTCGCCAATCTTCGCATCTCGCTTCAATAAGTTATGCCTAGGCTATGAACTCTAATCCGTACCGAGCAACTTTTAAACGATCTGGGGCTAGAAGCTAAGTAACCTTTTAAATCGTACAACCTTATTTATTGCAGATAAATTTATTAGCAAGCGGAGGGAGAATAGGCTCATAATTAACTCACATAAATTCACGAAAGAATACCGAACTTATAATTGACTCTATCATCTCTCGTTCTCCACAGTTTAAAATCTCAAGGAATGAGACTTGTGGATGCTTAGCCTATTAAATCAAAGTTTTGGGTTTTCAAGTCGCCTATAGGATCTTGCAAATTCTTGGACTTTTTCAAGTTTAGAAATCGCGTTTTAAAGTTCCCTTGATAAACGACTCTCTAGGATCAATTATAGGAACTTGCGAAAAGTTCTTGTTCTTAACCCGCGAGAGTTAAGACTTTCGCGTTTTATAGCTCCCTATATAAAAGCCTAGCAAAACTTGACTTAAACACGTTAAGGATACTAGCTAGAGTAAACTTAGGTAAGTAAACTCGGGTTGAGTCAAAATGTTCACGACTAAGAAAAATCTAAAACCACTTTATTTAAAATTTATTCTAGCAAAGGAAACATAACAAAGGCAAATACAACTATACAACTAGGCCAAAATAGATTAAAAATTTTGAAAAATGTCGAAAAATCAAATTTTCCGGTTAAAATGAGGGCAAATTCATGGAAAAGACCACTTACTTCGATAGAAGTCCCCCTACACTTGAGATAAACATTGTCCTTAATGTTTAAGCATGTGGGAGTAAACTCCCCTACACTTAGGACATTGTGCACTTTGTTTAAATCTTGCTAAGGAAAAGACAACTAAAGTGAATTCAATGTGAACATATAAAATATGAGATATTGAATCACAAGAGTTTAGGATAGAACCGGGAAGATAGGAAAACACGGTATCACAGTTCGTCAAAAGTCATCAAGATGCTCTCTGAAGCTTTAATCCCTGCACAGCACAAGAAACAGGACAACAAACATATGCGGGGCTCCCCCTACACTTATTATGAAAGCAGTAAAGGATAGAACACGAGTTGCCTCCCGAGAAGCGCTTGTTTTTGTTCACCGAGTCGTGAGCCTGACTCGACCCAAATTTAGTTCATGGGGAACGTGGTGAGGGATGGAATCATCTCTTGAGAGATGTCCTCACCAAAGTACAGCTTCAGACGCTGGCCATTCACCTTGAAATTGGGCCCATTTGACTGAGAAAGCTCAATGGTCCCATATGGAAAGACTTTGGCGACGGTGAATGGAACAGACCAACGACTCTTCAATTTGCCAGAGAAGATCTTCAACCGAGAGTTAAAGAGTAAGACTTGATCACCAACGTGGAACTCTCGGTTCTTGATTTTAGCATCGTGGATAATCTTCGTCTTCTCCTTGTAGATCAGCGAGTTCTCATAAGCTTCATTCCTCAGTTCATTTAGCTCGTTGAGTTGAACCTTGCGATGATCACCGGCTTTGTTGATGTCGAAGTTAGCCCACTTCAAGGCCCAGTGCGCCTTATGTTCCAGCTCGATGGGTAGGTGGCAGGCTTTCCCGTACACAAGACGATAAGGTGTACAACCGATCGGGGTTTTGTAAGCAGTACGGAAAGCCCACAGAGCATCATCTAACTTATCGGCCCACGCGGCGCGATGCTCTCCCACAGTACGCTCCAAAATTCTATTCAAGCCACGATTGGAAATCTCAGCTTGCCCATTGGTTTGGGGATGATAGGCGGTGGAAAGACGGTGAGTGACACCATACTTTGCCATGACTCTTGCAAATTGATCGTTGCAAAAATGAGTCCCGCGGTCACTGATAATAGCACGAGGAACGCCAAATCGAGCGAAAAGCTGCTTCAAAAAGTTCACAACTACCCTCGCGTCATTCGTAGGAAGAGCCTTAGCTTCAACCCATTTAGAGACGTAGTCGACGGCGACGAGGATGTACTTGTTCCCTTTGGATGATGGAAATGGCCCCATAAAGTCGATGCCCCATACGTCAAAGATTTCACATTCCTGTATGAAATTTTGAGGCATCTCATCCTTATGTGTGATCTTGCCTTGACGTTGGCAAGCATCACAATGCTTAACCATTTCGTGAGCGTCACGATAAATGGTGGGCCAGTAGAATCCGGAATCAAACTCTTTCTTAGCGGTGTAGTTGGGACCAAAGTGACCACCGGTGGGTCCTTTGTGGCAAGCTTGGAGGATGTCAAAAGCTGCCGGTCCGTCAACACATCTACGAATAATCAGATCAGCACACTGTTTGAATAGATAAGGGTCATCCCAAAAGTAAGTCTTAACATCATTCAAGAACTTCTTCTTTTGTTGGGATGTTAACCCTTGGATGAGAATACCACCCGCTAAGTAGTTTGCAATGTCCACAAACCACGGGGTGCCATCAAGATTGAGATTTATAGACATTAAGGTCTCAAGGGGGAAAGAGTCATTTATCTCTTTGTTCGGATGATCCCCTTGATATGGATCCTCAAGTCTGATCAGATGATCCGCGACCAGGTTTTCGGCTCCCTTCTTGTCACGAATTTCAATGTTGAATTCTTGAAGGAGTAAAACCCAGCGAAGAAGTCTTGGCTTAGCATCATGCTTTGTCATCAAGTACTTCAACGCGGAATGGTCCGTGTACACAATGGTGGGGGATAAAACAAGATAGGGGCGAAATTTTTCAAAAGCATAGACAACAACTAAAAGCTCTTTTTCGGTTGTCGTATAATGCAATTGAGCCCCCGTCATTGTTTTGCTAGCGTAGTGGATTGGTTGGAAGTGTTTATTCACTCGTTGGCCCAAAACCGCACCAATAGCAAAGTCGCTAGCATCACACATCAATTCAAAAGGCATCTCCCAATTAGGGGTAACCAAGACCGGTGCCTTAGTTAGCTTATCCTTAAGGAGATTGAAGGCTTCAAGACACTCTTTAGAAAAGATAAAGGGAGTATCTTTTTCCAAGAGGTGGGTCATCGGGCGAGCGATTTTAGAGAAATCCTGAATGAATCGACGATAGAAGCCCGCATGACCTAGAAAACTTCTCACACCCTTCACGGTTGAAGGTGGAGGTAACTTGGCTATGACATCTACTTTAGCACGGTCGACTTCAAGACCGGCTTTAGAGATTTTGTGTCCTAGCACAATGCCTTCTTTTACCATAAAATGGCATTTTTCCCAATTCAGAACAAGGCGAGTGTCTTCGCACCGCTTAAGCATACGTTCCAAATTAGCAAGGCAAGAAGAGAAGGAATCCCTAAAGACCGAGAAATCATCCATGAAGACTTCCATGGTTTGCTCAACCATGTCATGGAAGATAGCCAACATGCACCTTTGGAAAGTCCCGGGGGCATTGCATAAGCCAAAAGGCATTCTTTTATAAGCAAATGTGCCATAGGGACAAGTGAATGTTGTCTTCTCTTGATCGTGGGGATCGATGGGTATTTGAAAATAACCCGAGAAACCATCCAGAAAGCAGTAATATTCATTACCCGCTAAACGTTCAAGCATTTGGTCCATAAAAGGTAGAGGGAAATGATCCTTTCTCGTAGCATCATTGAGTTTGCGGTAGTCTATACAAACTCTCCACCTAGTAACGAGACGGGTAGGAATTAACTCGTTGTTTGCATTGGGCACAACGGTGACTCCGCCTTTCTTTGGCACACAATGGACTGGACTAACCCATGGTGAATCCGAAATAGGGTAAATCATACCCGCATCAAGAAGTTTGATAACCTCTTTTTTGATGACTTCATGTATTTTAGGATTCACCCTTCGTTGACTTTGAATTGTGGGCTTAAATTCGTCCTCCATGAGAATTTTATGTGTGAAGAAGTGAGGATCAATTCCACGGATGTCGGAGATTTTCCAAGCGATAGCTCTTTTATGCTTCTTCAAAACAGCGACAAGTCGGGCTTTTTCGTCTTCTTTCAGATCCTTTGCGATGATGACCGGTAGCTTCTCGTCGTCTTCCAGAAAAACATACTCAAGATGAGGAGGTAGGTCCTTAAGCTCAAGAATAGGAGGATCCTCAATAGATGGTGAAACTAACGATGGATCATCATTAATCACCTCTTTAGGATCAGAAGGAGACAGCGGGTCCTCATTGAGAAGTCTCTCAATAGTACGAATGTCTTCATCCCAATTGGTGGACAAATTATCATACTTAATATCGAGAGGACCCAAGATAGCTTCGAAATCATCCAAGTCACTTTCTCCGAAAGGAGTCAATGCTGGAGCAATTGAGGCAAC
Organism: Glebionis coronaria; assembly: GCA_025667525.1. Classification (NCBI taxonomy): domain Eukaryota; kingdom Viridiplantae; phylum Streptophyta; class Magnoliopsida; order Asterales; family Asteraceae; genus Glebionis; species Glebionis coronaria. Next base: position 368,555,191 of record CM046877.1, on the reverse strand, counting down.
GGTCTCAACATTGGGTAGAGAAGAAGGAGTACTTTTGCAAGCATCATGAAAATGTTCTTCACAAGCCTCATCGAGAACATCAATAGCATTAACACTCTCATATGAATAAGGTTTCTTAGAAATCTTACCCATGTTGAAGACAATTTTATCGTCACCAACTCTCATGATTATTTCGCCTGCGGCTACATCAATGAGAGTGCGACCGGTCCTTAGGAATGGACGTCCTACGATTAATGAAACACGGGGATCCATCTCGTAGTCAACGACGACAAAATCCGCCGGGAAGGTGAATTTATCAACGCCAACAAAGACATCTTCGGCTATCCCCACTGGATAAGCAACCGTACGGTTGGCTAATTCCAAAGTCATTTTGGTGGGGACTAGCTCGGGGAAAGATAATTGCTTCCAAAAACTTAAAGGCATTAAGTTTATACTGGCACCTAGATCGGCTAGGGCCATGCAATTCTCTACTCCCGGGAAGTTGCAAGGAATCAAGAAGCGACCCGGATCACCAAGTTTGGTGGGCAGTTGCCTTAAGAGTACTGCGGAGCAGTTCTCGTTAAGTTGGGTCTGAGCGATGTCAAGAAGCTTTTCCTTATCACTTAGAAGATCTTTAAACATCTTAGCGTATTTGGGCATGTGAGCGAGAGCCTCGGCAAAGGAGATGTTAAAATTCAATTGTTTAAACATTTTCAGAAAGTTTGAAACCTGAATATCATCCTTGCTCTTTTGCTTCTCTTTCCTCAACCTTGAAGGATAAGGTATATTGGATGAAGAAGAAGGCTTTAAGGGAGTAGGATCACTCACAACCACGGGTGGTGGGGAAATGGGGATAGAAGGTGAAGGAGGTGGGGAAAGTTGCTCTTTTTCCTTGGTCACAATCACGGGTGGAGGTGTAGGAAGCTCGGGTTCCATATAACCTTTTCCACTACGAGTGGTGATTGCTTTCATCTCCCCCCTTGGATTCGCAACGGTATTACTCGGAAGAGTACCCAAAGAAGAGGGTTGATTACTTTGGATGAGCGAGCCAATCATATCACGAAGGTGAAGAGCTTGATTGTTAAAAGAGTTTTGCATGTTTGCGTTAATTGCATCGCTGTGTTTGGCCATATCATTCCTTAGCTCGGCTCGAATATCGTTCCCTTGCTTTGCTATTTCTCCCTTCAAGTTGCGGACTTGACTCTGAAGATTTGTCACCAACTCCCGATTAGTCTTCATGAATGTCTCGACATCTGAATTCACTGCCATCGGTTGATTGAGAGGTGGAGCCTGGTAGGCTTGGGAATTTCCCTGAGTTGGGTATGGGTTTCGTTGGGATTGATATTGATTGTTTACACGAGGTTGGGATTGATTGTAGCTTTGTTGTTGGTTCTGGTTTGTAGGGGGGAAACCGGGGGGAGCAAGATAATTGTTGGAGCGATAACTTAGCAAGTTACGGTCTCCTTGAGGGCGAGCTTGATAGCCTCCCGTGGGATAAGTACCATATGCTGCGTTAACGTCTTCAGAATAATTGCCGTGAGTAGAAGGACACTCATTGTAGGAATGAGGACCACCACATGTGTCACAAGAAATAGCAACGGCTTTAGCTTGTTGAGTTTGGTTAGAAGACAAAATTTGGAGACTTTTGTTAATATCAAGAATAGCACGTTCCAAAACAGACGAGTTGGTGGTGGAAGAAGTAGATGAAACATTGACTCTCTGATTAGATCTTGAGGATGCGGAAGAATCCCAATTCTTGTGGTGAGTAGTCATGTTTTCAATCAACTCTCGACACTCCTCCGGTCTCCTTTTCATAAAAGTACCACCGGCGGCGGCATTGATCGTGTCACGATCACGAAAAGTGAGACCATTGTAAAAGGTGTCAATGAGAGTGACGGGGAGCATATTGTGATTAGGACAGCGGTCGATCAAATCATTGTAGCGTTCCCAAGCATCGAAAAGCGATTCATCATTCTCTTGCATAAATCCACTGATTTGGTTACGAAGGCTAGTGACCATGGATGTGGGAAAGTAGCGCGATAAAAAGCGTTGAGTCATGTCGTTCCACGTATGAATAGAATTCTTAGGAAGACGGTCAAACCATTTTTCGGCATGGTGAGAAAGTGAGTGTGGAAAAAGTTGGAGGCGAAGGTCATCCATGGAAACACCGGAGCACTTCATGCTTTGGGTCATGGTAATGAATTTGTCGAGGTGTTTGTTGGCATCATCATCCAGAATTCCACGAAATGGGTTCGTTTGCACTTGCTGGATCATGTGATGCTTCAACGAAAACTCCTGAGCCGTGACGTGCATTGGCGCAATCGGGCCTCCGCGTCCGTTCATGGTGGGTTGGCACAATTCCTCCATGGTTCGTAAATCAGGTAGAAGGACATTGTTGTTGTTGTTGTTGTTGTTGTTGTTGTTGTTATTCAAATTGTGTTGAGGTGGGTGATTATTGTTGTTGTTAACACCAGCCATATCTAAATCTTCACGAGTCTCGGGCTCAGAATAGTTCGTAGATCTAGTACGCATGCACCTGCAGAAGAAAAATATACACAAAGAGAATACCTATATAATATTTTTGGTTTTTATAGGTTTTTTAATGTTTTTGTATTTTTGAAGAGTTTTATATTTTTATGGATTTTTGAAAATTTTAATAGCAATGAAAATAACGTTCAAAGAACGGATCCCAAAATTCAATGCGTCTCTCACTAGAAACCGTTTATCTTAACGAAAAGAGCCGGCAGCGGCGCCATTTGATACTTGAGTTTTACCCCAAATATAAAATCTTGAAGTCCCAAAGTCCTTTCGAATTGAAAACCGGTCTTAAGTACGACTCAATCGTCTTTTGGTGAATCAAGAGAATGGTTTGGTTGATTTGTTTTAAACTATTAGCAAGTAATTAAAGTGTCGTTGAGTAAAATGGAAGTTAAAAGATTAATATCAAAATGACGAGTAAACATAAAAGCTTGAAAACTTAAAGGCAACAATGGAAAGTACTTGCACCCTAAATAAAACTAACACTTAGAAAATCTTAGCAAAAACAAGAAACTAAACAAGTCCCAATCGGAATAATGAAGAAGCAGTGCAATCGGAATGGGACGGTAAAAGTCCAGATCGGAATACTTTCCGATCTGGTGGTCGGAATGTAGAGCTAGGTAACAATCGGAATATCAGGGAATAGCACTCAATCGGAATGTGAAATAATACACTCAATCGGAATATTAAACTGGCTCAAATCGGAATACATGCAAAACAATCCAATCGGAATGTCACTCAAAGTCCCAATCGGAATACAGGACAAATGCTACCGTCGGAATACTCGAGACCTAACCTGATCGGAATACTCAAGGGTGCAGATCGGAAAAGGAGAAACCCTTTTCCGATTGGTTCAATCGGAAAGGGTGGTCTGGTCGGAAAGGGCCATCGGAAAGGGGAGTTTGTACCCCTTCCTAAATTTGTGGAATTCGGTTAAGCAAGTGAATAAGCTATATAATAAGCTTATCACAAAACTAACCCGAATCAATGCCTAAACCGGATCAAATAAGCACTCTAATCAACTTATCCGACTCGAAATTAAGCAACTTTTTAGATTAAACAATAAAAACATAAACTTTTTAAGGAATATTTTTATAAACTAAATAAGCTAATCATAAAAATAATCCAATAAGCACAAAAGTCTTAAAGCTTAATCAAATGAAAACTTATGAAATGATCAAAAGATTAACTTTTTAAGCACGAAATCAATTAGAACAACACGGATCACATGATAATCGTACCAAAATCAATCTTAAATCAAAGAAAAGTAGAATGAGATTAAGAGATAAAAGCTTAAAAATAGAACTTGATTAATAAAAATAAGCAATACAAAGTGTTTAATCTTTGAAAGATTAAGAAAAAGATGAAATTTAGTGAGAGAAAGTTTAAGACTTTCTCTCTCTAAAACTAGAGAAAACTAAAAAAATGAAAATTAACTAAAAACTCTAAACACTCTCCTAATGACTATTAGGAGGGTATTTATAGGGAAGGTGGAAGGAGTGCATGTGTTGCATCTTCTTTCTTGCTTTCTTCTCGACTCGACTTTAATTCTTCGTCTTTGTCGTCTCGGGATTTGAACTTGTCTTTTAATTTTCTTCTTCTATTAGACTTAAGTTCTTCGACTTCGTTAAACTTCCGTCTTTTGACTTTTTCTTTGATAAATCTTCAGAATAGGCCTTGGACTTCAGTTCTTTTTGCACTCTTGATCTTTTGACTTCGTCTTTTCCCGTTTTCTTCAATAAAAGCCCGTGAAAGCCCGTGTTTTATTCCTTTTTCATATTTTGGTCCTAAAACACAATAAAAACACAAACCACGCATAATTCCGACTTTTACGACATAAATCACACGTTTTGGTCTTGTTATTATTGGAAATAAGTGGTAAAAGGATAAGTGTTTTCACACTTATTAACAACCAAGATATCCAAATATTTTAAGAATTAATGCTAGGTTGTTATCCATTTAGAATAAAATGTCTTTGGCATGTCTGTGTGTTGTTGTATGTAAGGACCTAGTCCATCTGAACCATGTTTGTATGTTGCTTCTCTATAATATGTGGTAATAGTTGTTATGATTTATTCCCTATGCTTCAACTTGGCATAGACTTAAGATATATATATTTTTGTGTATATCATTTGTGCTTATGTCATCAAAGCAGGAACCATGTCAATCACCAGAGAACAACAACAACAATCAGACCTCGCATTAGTACCACTTAGTATCCGACTACCACTTGCAGAGAACAACTTTCGTCTGAGAGAGGATTTTGATCCAAAAATAGCCGCTTTCAAAGTTGCAATGGACATTCTTGACATGTCACCCATTAAATATGCCCTTAGAGCTACTGCATCAGTTCCCGAAATCTACATTCATGAATTTTGGGCCACAGCATCGATTACTGCAGCAAAGGAAGCATCTAAGATATCGATCACTTTCAAAATCAACAAGCAAAATTTTACTCTTGATTTAAATCAATTTAGGAAATTGTTCAAGTTTCCCAAATTAGCAAAAGGAGAAAAGTTTGTGCCCAATCCAAAAACAGAAGAAGTGCTTCGAGTAATTAGAGCTCTAAACTACGAGGGTAACATTCAAAATCTATCTCAGTTCTCCACTGCACGCATTGGTCAACCATGGAAAGCAATCGTCACCATCATAACCAGGTGCCTCACTTCAAAGGCTCGTGGTTTTGACCAACTGAGACCACCTCAGGCTCATATACTTTGGGGCCTATACACTGCATCTAAAGTAGACTATGCTCTACTTCTTTGGGAAGAAGTGTGTTACCAATTCACCGGTACCAAGAAGAAATCACTGCATCTTCCGTTTCCAAGGTTCACAAAACTTATCATCAACCATTTCATGAAGAGTGTTCCTTCTATTGACAAGCGTGGAAACTTCTTCTACCATACATCAGATGATGACCATGTGTTGGATCAGATGGGTGACGAGAAACATTCCACTAAGTACTCACTGCTTCCAGCTTTAGTGCCTGACACAATGATCAATGACGGGATCAAGGACAGTGAACCCTACAAACAAATGCTCCTGGACATTGAAACACAATTTAAAAAAGCAAACACAGATCCATCCGAAAAACAAAAGGGTAAAAGGAAAAAGACTGTTGTCAAACGCCAAAAGACTTCTTCACCCCAAACCAAAGGTAAAGCTAAAGGGAAAGAGCAACTACGTGATGAAGATGCCGATGAACAAGATCCTTTAGTACAAATGTCTGAAGAAAAACAGATGCGAGTAGCACGAAAGTTAAGTAGGATGGAGGCACAAAAAACCGGTAGTGGTTCTAGATCAAAAACTCCTGCCGAGTTAGCACTGGAAGCTTTTGGAGATCCAGACGATTCAAACGATGAAGAAGAACAAGATCTCAGACTAGAGGAAGAACTCACGGACCCAACAAATCAAGATGATGACAACATAGATGATTATATCAACTATGATTATGAAGATCAAAATTTAGAAGGTGGAGAAGATATGGAAACAATTTTGTACAAGGACGTCAACCTTAGCAAACCACTTCCACCTCCTTCATCAATGATAGCAGCAGACGATGCTCATCTGACGTTGTTTCCTATCCAACAACACATACCCCCTCCACCACCAGTTTTCAGCACTGTTGTAACAACCGTCCCGCCGATTGAACCTACAATCGAGACCATTCAACCTGTATCAACCACCACCCCCGTAATCACACCCACGCCGTCACCGGTCATCAATCAACCTGTATCAACCACCACCCAGGTAATCACACCTACGCCGCCACCGGTCACCCATCCACCTGTACTAACCACCACCCAAGTGATTACAACGACGCCTCCACCGATTGTCGATCCTCCTGTACCAACCACTGCCCCAGTGATTGTACCAACATCGCCATCTATCCTCGAACAACTTGTACCAACCACCATCCAATACACAACCTCGTTAGCAATTGCAGTAACTCCTCCACCAACAACAACAGCAGTACAAATATCATCCACTCCCACTCCATTTCTCACAATCAATGATCCACTCATTCAGCATCTCCAAAAACAACTGGATTCACAGTCAAAACATATAGCGTCACTGGAGGCAAGGATAACTCCTAGTAAGTCATGTGAAGAAAGAGCACAAAAACGTGATGACTCCAAACTTCAAGAAACATTCGTAAATTTCATAAGACTTCAAAAGCAACACAAAGAGTTTCTTGCTGAAAAGGACGCACGTGACAAAGAAAATGATGCATTTCTCGATTCCATCAATGATTCCATGACTAACATCATTCAGCGTGAAGTTAGGTCATGTTTACATCAGGAGCTTCCAACATTATTCACAAATGGCCTTACTAATCTACAGTTAATGCAGACTTTGGAGACTCGGTTAACCAACATTGAGTCACCAATAACAGAAGCTCAACACGAATTACAAAGAGCTCTTAGTAAGGTCATAATGGAAGCTTCCAGCACATCACCAGTAGAAGACACTGAAGTTCCCCAATCTTCCAAGAAACGGAAACGTCAGGAGTCTGAAAATGACGATGAAGAAGAAAATGAGGAGGAAGAGGAAAAGAATGAGGAGGAGAAAGAACATTCTGATAAGAATGAAGAAGAAGAGGACGAGGACGAGGACGAGGACGAGGATGATGACGAGGAAGAGGACGAGGATGAGGATGACGACGAGGACGAAGATGAGGACGATGAGGAGGATAAGGATGAGGATGAGGATGACGGGGAAGACGAGGATGACGATAGTGATGCGGATGACGGTAATGGGAATGGTAAGGATGAAGGTAATGGTACCAATGGAGAAGAATCCAAGGATGGTGATGAGAAAGAGGAAGAAAGTGATGCACGTTCAAAAGAAAAAGTTGGCGATAAACAAGCTGAGAGTGAAAAAATTACCACTGACAAGCATGGTGAAACCATTGACACCACCACAGGTAAGTCATCTGAACTGGTTCTTCCTAGTGTATCCCAAGAAGATCCTGTACTGCCACTGGTACAAGACGAGCCAATGATTGAAGACGAACCATCACCGTCTGTGGAACATAACTCTCCACCGCTTACTCCTGTTCAGCATCACACAGAAACAGCCACATGTACGCCTTCTGTACCGGTTCCTACTAATGTCTCATCAACAGCACCTGTAGAACACGAACCTATGCAAGAAGACGACCCGATACCATCTGTGATACATACCTCTCCACCTCAGCACTACATTGATATGGATATTGACAAATTAAATCAACCAGATCCTGAGTTTGCTGATACGTTCACTATTGATGAGACGGTTCTAGTGCAGCCATGGCTTACACAGGCAGCAACCGCACGTACAGTTTCTGACAGTGAAAAGGCGGATCTCACACAATTCCTCAATAATCCTATCGACTTCTCTGGATTTTTGATGGATAAATATGGAGTGCCTAGCATTGATACAAATATGCTTCAAACAACGATCAAAGACAAGAACTTCTGGGCTTCCATGAAGATTGCCGAAACTGAGGGAGAATATCATTTCAATGAGCTCATGAAAGCAATCAAGTCAACAGCATCAGGTGAACAAGCTCCAATCCTTCTTCCACTAACACCCTCAGTTATTTCAGCCGCCAAGGATCTGCCAATGCAATACTTAACCAACCGTGATCTTGACTACTTAGAAAACGGCGCAGACAAGTATGCTACGTCATTAACAATGGGCAAAGCAGTAAATTTGGAGGATATCCCTTGGATTGAAGATAAAGTTTCAAAACTATGGAGCAAAAAGCTTGTCAGAGAATATGATCAATATGCGGAATTAGGCATCTCACATTGGTGGGGCAACAAGAAGTCGGCTTACTACTTCTACAATCACACCAAGAAAGGTACACTTATACTTGCAACCCGTCGAATCTCAAGCATACAGGGAGTTAGCTTTCACCATATATTCGGATATTCGTATTTGAAAGATATCAGGTTCAAGCGAGAAGACGGTAAGACTTATAGTGTCAGTGAAGGGGATCTTCAATTCTTACGACTTGAGGATATTGAAGATTTTCTACTCCTCTTGGCTCAAGGCATGGTTCCTCACTTAGACCCCGATGAAGTCATTGCCCTAAGCTCCAACATTCTCCAATTCACTCGTAGAATTGTGATCAAGCAAAGGGTTGAAGATTTTCAACTCGGGGTAGAGAGTTATCAATCCAGGCTCAATCTACAACGACCTCACACAACACCAATGAGTCGTTTTCACCAAGATAAGGAACCATACATGGGAACACTTAAACCAGAGATGGGCATATTTTACCTGAATGAAGCAGAGGTCATGCAATACATGCGACTCTCAGAACTGCACAAGTTCAGCGATGGCACTCTCAAGCATGTACGTGACAAGCTGTTGATGCTCAACTCAGGACAAGGTCTTCCAGAGGTAAAGTACCAATGGGTAGGCCGATTTAAGAAGAGTGCCAACCACACCATCCAGATGATTGAGGAAACGTTAAGGCATCGACGGTTGATCCGTAGTATTGAACGATTCGTGGGGGGCAGACCATATGGAGCACATCACAGGCTCGTGGCCCGATCCATCTAATGGGTCGCACTATTTCAGGTCTACTCCATTTTGGTTAATTTTTGAATATGTTAATATTGTAAATATTATGCTTTTGTGGCTTGTTGTAGTGTGAAAGTATGAACATGTTTCAAGAATTTCTCACGAGATTCTAAATCTTTCAAAATCTATCATACTCAAGCACTACAACTAACCCTCATTAATTTGAGGGGGAGCATTAATATGTTCTTTGGCCAACATCTAATTTCATTTTATTACCCAAAGACCGGTTAATCCATTAATATCCAAAATATTGATGGTTAACATTTTGGAAAGGGGAGAAAATGGGATTAAGGAGACTTAATGATATTTGGCTAAAACAATGAAAAAGAATTAAAAGATAAACCAACTTAACATGTGTAATGCACAAGTTAAGGGGGAGCGTTTTTGATGATCAAAACACTTAAGGCACAAAAACTTTGATTCTAATATCACAAGTGCTTTAAGTGATTTTCAAAGGATTTTTCATGGTGACTATATCAACCCAAAACACACTTAAATCACGACGGATGTGGTGACAAAAGGGTGGTAGGTATAGGTATTAGTCCAATGATTCATCAGAACCGATGGAATCTTCCCAAGGACAACTCCCTAGATAGAACTAGAAGTCCTAGGAAAGATGGAGAATGAATGTGAACGTAGCTAAATGCCGACCAAGTACTTAAGCTAGCACTGGAACAATCACAATAAGGTGCTAGTGATGACGTATTGGTAAGCATTTAAGGGGTTGAAGAATGAAAAAGAATTGTAAAGATAAAGGGTGTAAAGAAAGAAGCCCTCCTTACAACTTTAGGCAGAAACCGGGTCAATACATATGCTATTGAGATCATTTATGATTCTCGATATTGAAGAAAGCCATCATGGACCCAGTGATGCAATGCACAACCCTCCCCAGCTAACTCAAATATCTCTCAAAAGGTATTTGTTTTAATCACACGGAGATCAACACGTTATCTATTGGTTTATTCACTCTGAATAGACTGATATTGAATAGGTGGCACTCCTCTCCAGCCATCGATCACTAAATCAAAACGCACTATCGAGTCTAGAGCCACGAGATCATCAAAAGTCTCATTAGGACACTTTCCATTTATTGCTTGCTTCTTCACACACTGTGAAAAGTAAGAGATCTTTTATGAGTCCTACGCAGTATTCTTGTAATATTGCAAGAACATCCGAGTAATACGCAAGTATAACAATGAAGATGGAAATCCTGCTTGAGCCAACATCAAACAAGCTCATGGTAGGTGACACGTGCGGTTCTTTACGAACTAATCTTGTGACAACTGGAAAGAAACAGTAGTTTAATTCTTAATTGAACTTAAACTCGTTCCAGGCCTCTACGCATTATCGTATGATCTTGCCAGAACACTCAGAGTGACACTCTTTAGTGTTCACAGTGACGAGTGGAAATCCTTCTAGTGTTAACATCAAACAGCACTTGGTAGGTGACAAGCAAGATTCAATTTGAATCAAGTTTGTGACAACTGGAAAGCAACGATGGTGAATATCTTAATTGAAATTCACTTGTTCCAGGTTTCATGAATTGACGACTTCAATCATAAGGATTTTTAATCCAAATGATTCACTCTTTATGTTCGCAGTCAGCTTTGGACGGTCGAATAAAGAGAACGGGTTTACCCGCGAAATCCTGTCAGGAAGTTACTTAATTGAAACTATCCGTCACGGGTACGATATCTAATATCTTCCAACGGTCTTCACCGACCGGAGGTAAAACGCTACCGAATTAGAATAAAATGTCAAAGCCATTTTATTCGTGTCTTATTATGTTGCAGGCAGAATGGCTTCCTACTCTATACCTGTAGTTAGGCACTGACTTCGACTACAGTGCTGTACAGAGTCAGGAGTTAGGGCAACACTCTTCGCCTTCGGGTTCTTAAGAAGAAAAAGAAGATCCCGGAGTTCTCTTTCTAGGTTGAGGAGATTGCTTTGACTTTCTTGTTAACCCTACCCGAAAGAGAGTGAGTGCTTTCTCTAATGCGGAGGACCGGTAGCTATCAGATATCATGCCCTCATCAACGAGTAGAGTATGACTGACCAAGGGGAACACCCCCAAGCCTAAATTGAAGTACACCCGCCGATGCCTTTTATATGACATTCGAAGACGGTGGCGTTGCTGTGTACCTGTTGAAGACGGTGGCGTTGCTGTGTACCTGTTGAAGACGGTGGCGTTGCGGTGTACCTATTGAAGACGTCCTCACATGCTTATTCCTTCTGCATCAAATACTCCTGCAAATTTAAGAAAGTATGACCTAAAAGTCTTCCGCTGTATCGACTCTGAAACTTTCAAGAATTCAACAAAGGATAAGTGTGTGGGACATGAAGTCACAAAGAGGCAAACATCACAAGAAAACAAAGACTGCACGTGAAAGGCCAAAAGAACGTGTTCCAAGCAAAAGGCTGATATTATTCAACACATATTCACAAAAGGAAAGAAAAAGAAAGAAAAGAAGACTACGAGCTCAAGAACAAGATCTAACATGCTAGATTAGGACTTTGTAAATTTGGAGTGACCTCCCTTTGGGGGAGATTGTTGGAAATACGTTTTACGCATTTAGAAAGTCTCGGTCACTCCAACAATGTAGTTATAGGCTCGTAGTTATGTTTAATTTCACTTATTAAATAGCCTGACCCATGAGCATGTTCATGGGCCGGAAGCCCAAGTCCATTAAGGACTTGGGGTATTTAAACCTCTTTCCACCATGGAAAGAGGTGTTGGTTGTTCATTTCTAACTTTACATAATATAAGTTTTCTTTCACTTCTCTCTCTAACTTTCTCTCTCTAGAAAAACATCAACCCCCTTGTTTCACAAAGATTATCATTATTCTACAGCCTTGTCCTTTAACCCCTTTTCAAAGTCAATGAGCATTGCATGCAAATCATTAATTGTCTTCCCCGTGCAATGCATATTATAGTTTCTAACGAAATCATTGAAGTCCTTGTTAAGGGACCTATCGATCAAGTTGATAGCCATATTATGATCATAGGGTTATCCTAGTGCAATGAGATGTTCCATATAACCCCTCATCTCCATATAATGGGCACTTACAGACTTTCCAGGAGCTTGCTTGCAACTATTCAGAGCATCTACCAGGTCGTAGATTTCCACAGCTTACGGCTTTTCGAACATAGCCTTGAGCTCATCAAGCATTCTCTTAGGAGAACATAGCTCATACTTCTGTTGAAGTGGAGAAGCCATTTTCCCTAACATTAAAGTAGCCACCTTAGAGTGCTTCTTAACAATAGCAGGGTATTCAAGCCTTTGCGCATCAGATGCTCCTTCAGCAAGATCCTCCGGATAAGGAGTAGTCAAGATATCGATAGTACCCACTGCTCTCAGAACTATTCTTAGTGAGCGATACCCATCATTGAAGTTAGGGCCAGTAAGTTTAGGACGATCAAAGAAACCTTTGAACGCAGAACTTATAGTCATATTGTTTTTGGGTTGAGCCATTTCTACAGAAATAAGTTCAAACATTAGTATTTTTGATAATACCATTAAAGAAAATAAAATTACCCCGGTAATAAAACCATAGTATTTTCCTTGAAACTAGAATCCACATTGACATAAACTTATCACATATGTTGATCTACTAGTGATAAATGTACTCAACATGGTAACTTGTCGTACAATAATTGACAAACAAATTTGCAATTTCTAGATATTGTAGGGATTTACGTTGCCAAAAGTGTCTTTGCATCGTAAACATGTTTCATCCCTACTTTATGCCTTAAGTTTCCAGATCTCACTGAGTAACTCAATTAAGTCGACTAATCTAAAGAACATAAAACCTTCATGTGCAATCTCATTCAGTCATGAAGTTTTCTCTCCATTACAACATCATCCAAAATCTCATATGACAACAATTGTAACTTCAAGTGTTCGTCAATTAGATGGTATAAGACTTAAATTTAAGGGTATTAATTTTGGTGTCAAAATCATGTATGGAGAAGCATGCATACATCTCCATAACATTAGTTTAATAAAACCTTTTAATAAACCTTTTGGTGAGACTAAAAAATTCCCCACATATTTGCAAGTTGAGGTATTGGTGAAACCAATTAAAGATTTTACCCACAATAATTCACGTCTCACGTTCCCAGAACATGGCTAAAGCACAAAGCAATAACTTGCAAGCCGAGAATTTGGTCAGCGCTGAAGCATAACACCTCCTTCCTTAACCGGGTACATGACCAGCGGTGCGTTATACCCACTTTATAGTTTGTCAAAATTAAGTAGGCCGTTAAGTTATTATTGCAATTCCAATCAACGCAAATCATATGTAAATTAGATCTCAAAACAATTCATTAATTTTTACATGATTTAGTCCATATTAATTTTTCTTGGAAAAAATTACCCTTGTTTACAACATACAATTAATATAATACCTATGAAAACAAGTAGGTACAAAAAAAAACTAAATCAAATAGCCATATGCATAACAATTTATTCAAAGAACATAAAATCTAGGGTTTTTATAAACATAAAAAGTCTTCCCTAATTTTAAAACTTTGAATCAAATAAAGCAAATAGCATATAAAATCCCATATGATCCGTGAAAACATGCATGTTCATCACGGATCTCCCACATATTCTTAACAATTAAAAAACTACGGATCGTAACCATACATGACATAACAATTAATTCATGCAATCATCTAAAGATTTTACCATGTAATTTTAGTGTTTACAAAAAACCTTTTTTTTATAAAAATTCAGCTATGCCGATTTTAAAAAACAAAAAAAACAAAACAAACAAAACCCTAATTTTTTAAAACCTAAAACATAACATGTAATTTTAACCCAAATCACCATTTAGTTAAAAAAAACCTTTAGATATCGATAGTTATACCATGTTGAAATGACTCTCGATGCCACTGATGGTTTATGACATTCATAACAATTATATAATCATAACAAAGTTCAAAGCACGTTATTGAGGAAGCGATATAACAAGATCATTAATAACATAATTATAATTAATCGATTAGAGTTACATACCTTTATCCTAGCATAGATCCACAAGATAACCCGACGAATCACCAATTAGGGTTTGTGAAGAACAATACCAAGATATAGATTAAAGTAAAACTATATTATGCTCTTGTACACACGTAATGCAACGGGCTAACCGTGAGTCTAGCACTTGCAAACCGGAACTTCAACACTTGTGGAATTTAAGCAAAATCGAAAACCAAAGAAAAACCCTTGTGGGTTTGTGGCTTGCGATCGCAGGAAGAGAAGAGGGGGAGAAGAGGATGGATAATTTATGAGGGCTATGTGTGTTTATATAGGGCTTTGCAAAACTTAGTTTCCAAGTAACACACGAATTAGGAAACAAAAAGTTTCCCTTTGCCCCCCCCCCCCTTTGGCCGACGATCGACTAGACCCAAGGGGTGTTTCCGGAACTTTTCCGTTTTCCTTTTCCTTCTATATAATTCCATAACGGTCGTTTAACTTAACCCTTAATTTATTTAACGATCGTTTAGTTACGTTCGGTTTGATTTAATAAATATATATATAATATATTTAATAAATAAAATTAACCCTTTATGTATTGTGTGCAATCCCGTAATCCCGAGTTCGATCCTATCACGCGACTATTAATTTTATGTCCATAAACTTTCACACTGATACCATAAAAAACCTGTCATAATCTGCTCAATATCCAAAAGAACTCTCGAAGGGAGAACAAACACCGACGCCCAATAGACATGCATGGAACCAATGATAGATTGAACCAGTTGTAATCTCCCAGGTGCAAAAAGAGCCTTATTTTTCCAATCTTGCACATGAGTTTAAACTCTATCCACCAAGTCACGACAGTCCCGAATAATAAGTCTAGAAGATACTAGAGGGACATCGAGATATTTAACCGGGATATTTCCTTCCTCAAAAGGTAGAACCTGTAAAATTGCCAACTTGACATGATTAAGGGCGTTGCAAAAGTATGCCGTACTCTTTGGTAAACTAGGAGTAAGACCCGATGCATTCTGAAACACATCCAACGCTTCCTTAATGACCATAACCGAAGCTACATCCGCATGAGCAAATAAGAATAAGTCATCTGCAAAACATAAGTTAATCAGCTCTAATCTCGAACAATATCTATGGAAAGTAAACGATTCAGCCTCCCGAACCCGTCTCCTCAGGATGAGAGTTAACACCCCCATTAAAAGGGTAAACAAATACGGAGACAACGGATCTCCCTGACGAAGACCTCTTTTACCCTTAAAAATCCATGTAGAGCACCTTTAATAGTAATCGAGAACGATGTGGTAGTAACACACTCCATAATCCAAGCAACCATACGATCATGGAACCCGAACCCAACAAGTGTAGTACGCAAAAAGTCCCAATCCACCGTATCATATGCCTTTTGAATATCAACATTTTTTAGGTAAAAGGGTTTAACAGCCCCGATAAAATATATTACACCAAAAAACATTATCAACCAATGGAATGTGGAAGAAGTACCACATTAACCTCAAGTCAAAGCTTGAACAATCGAAACCAAACGAGACAAAACCTCACAGTTACAAACAAGACCTAACAGCTAAACAATAGAGAAACCTATTCCTTAGACTTTGATAGAATCAGGCAGCTCCCACAGGCGGATAAACTTCCTTCCACTCTGCGATTTCTTAAATCTGCAAGTTAACAACTTAAGCCTAACCGAAGATTTAACAAGCTCCACCAATCGAGATCAATATCGTTTAGCATTCCGAAACAACCTCCCATTTCTCTCTTGCCAAATGTAATAAGTACTAGTAGCAATTACCAATTTGGTAATAACACTCCCGGCTTGACTTCGACCAGCCGTTGGCATAATCTATACCAATATAGAGCTGAAATTAGGACCTATATTCTGCAAATCCGCCAAAACCCTAACTGAATCGCAAACCTGAGAGGAAAACACGCATTCAAAAAATAAATGGTCATGAGAGTCCGGTTGCGAGGAACACAAAGGGCAAAGCAACTGGTCATCAGAAATCATCAAGTCTTGCGTGCGCAGCCTACGCTTCACCACCAACCATAAATGAAGCACGTGCCGTTGAATACAACCATTGAACCAGATCATCCTAAACCAATCTACCAAATCAGTTCTAGGGCGAATACAATTCCATACCATAGCCACAGAAAACGGCAGAACAACACCATCATCCAAACGCCATTCCAAACAGTCACGTGTATCCGAATTAAGAACAGGAGGTAGAATATCCATAACTAATGGGTACTTGACGTTCCAATCAGCATGCTAATTCTAAGCCATATTAGCAACCACATATCTAACCTTAGAACCTGTATTAAACCCCACACTATAGATATCACGAGTAGACACAATATTAGCCAAAGGACCAGCCAAACACCACGTATCATACCAAAGCGACGCTACACCCCCATCACCAAGCCTAGACCACATGAACTTGCGGATAAAAGGCCGAATAAACAACATCTTTCGCCAACTCCACGTCAAATTACCCCGAATCAGGATATCCCAAAAATTCCGTCCTCTAAGCTTGTAAGAATGAATCCACTGGACCCATAAAGACTCTTTACGGACTAGAAGATTCCATATATGCGTAACCATAAGAGCTTTATTGAAAAGATCAAGCTGGCGTAGCCTAAGCCCACCCTCACTTTTAGGAAGACACGCAACTTCCCAAGCTACTTTAGACTGCTTCATGTCACCTTGACACCAGAAAAAACCCCACATCAGTTGCTCAAGATCAAGTAATAATCGGGTCTGAAGAATAAAAACGGAAGCCCAATACACATGCATAGACCCAATAACCGATTGAACAAGTTGAAGACGACCAACTCATGTCTTTATTGTTTACCTTATTAAGCCAGGGCTCAATACGATGTTGTGGTCCATGCTTGGGGTCCATTGTACCCATTACATATCATCAAGTATCCTTCTGTATTTAAGTTCCCTACCAACCTAGAGGTTGTGAGTTAAAGGCTCGCTAGAGGCATGTATAAAATATATTGTGAAATAGATATGAAAAATTGCAGTTCTAATAAAGAAAAACATATATAACAATTTTTAGGTGCGGTTGCACTATTTTCTAATTACAGGAACGCTTACATAAAACGTACTACCTCCGTTTCATAATTATATTCCATCGATAAAAAAACACGCAGTTTAAAAAAACATCATTATTTCAGCTTTCTTTCTCTTACTTTTACACAATGACAATTTTACTTTTAACCAATTAATTTACAACTTTTTTATTGTTTGTAATAATACTTTTAAGTGAATTTCGTACCTTTTTTTAAAAAAGGATTATTAATTTGAAATGCTCGAACATTGTAAACTGGATTATAACTTCAAGACGAATAGAGTATATAATTTAGGAGACAATTTTATGTAATTTATTTTTAGAGAGTAAAATGTCACAAAAAAGACAAAAACAACTACCTTAATATACACAAAAGTATTATTTTTTTCATTGTTTATAAAGGTATTTTGTGACAAATATAATGGCTTTTAGAATGATTAGCCTTGTTTAATACGCTAATAGGTTTTGTTACTATTCCTAGGTCGTCACTAGCCCCCACTATGTAAAAGGTTACAAAGTAAAGCTAAAAATGTTACATCTGAAACTATTGTATTTGACTACGTACATGATAATTTTAATTACATATTAAGCATTTTATGCACTCTCTTTTCTATAAATGCAAAAAACTGAGTAGTATAACTATAATAGCCTATTGTACATCTTCTTAATGCATCTAATAAAATTTGAATTAAGTAATACAATATATTAATGCATATGTGTAACCATAACAAATATCAATTTTTTACAACAACTCATTGCATTTAATACTATGATTAATATTATAAATAAAACACCCCTTACAACAATTTACAAATAAAACAACATATTGTACAAATGTCACTTCAACATATATTTTTCTCAAAATTAATCAATATCTATTAATATATAATTAATACACCCTATTACTTAAATATACAATTTTATATTCATATTATACAACAATTAGAGCATATATTTACAAAAGCGTATATATGTGTTTTACCTAAAATCATGGTGTATATAGTTTTGAATGCAAAATCAGACCAACGTGTTCAACCGGGAAGCGAAGTCACCGTTGGTTCGGCTAGGCAATTATATACAGTTACCTAAATATTCAATTGTAGTTTTTGAGATGTCGTTGTAAAAAAACATAAAATTAAAATATTGGTGACCGAAAATTATGTTACATGGTACCTGTAGTCGCAACGCGCGGATACCCTACTATTCATATTGATGTATATTTTAGTATTGGATGAAAACAGTGTTACTTTTAACATTTGGTATTATAAGGAAGCTAATCAATCCACGCCCGACTACTACATGACTCTCTCCTAGACTTCCCGGTTTACGGAAAGATATACGTAAATACAGGCAAAATTTTATTATAAAATATGCTTTAGCATAAACTCAAATAATTCATCTCAGTCATTCATCTTTTTCACCTTAAAAAACTCAATTTCACTAAATTTTTAAAAGTTAAATATCACACAAACTTTTAATCCTTAAGCAAAATGAAACACACCATCGCGACAAGAATTAAATCATATTTCTATCATGGGCTACATGTATATACTTTCGACGAACTCTTTTCTATTTTTTTCTTAAGTGACGTTTGAGAAAATCATATATGATTCGTATCACGAATCATTTTCTTAAATCATATATGATTTTCTGAAATCATATATGATTTTTTGAAATCATATATAATTCGTGATAAGAATCATATATGATTTTTCATACAAAAAAAGGTCCGTCAAAAGTTTATACATGTGCCCCTTGATACAAATCGTTGCGATGGTATATTTTTTGTTATTTGACAATTTACCGTGTGTGAGATATTTAAAGTTTTTAAAAGATGTGATTAGTGACTTTTTTTTTAAATAAGTAAATGTTATTATTTGATTGGATGTATGTTAAATTAGGGTTGATTGAGACCCAAGTATTGAAGATAGAGCTGACTTATTTCTAGAGGTCCAGGGTCGTGTGAAGAATGGAGTTTAGTAAAATGGGCATAACTTGGGCTCGGGAGGAGTTAAAAGGTCTACGACCAGCCAAAACGAGAGGAACGCAGTTGTAACTCCTCCTTTTGCAGGCTCGTTTTCATAGTAAGCTTCTTAAGAATAATAGGCGAGTTACGCACCATCCATGGTCCTCCTTCTAAAACAGATTCTAACCCTGCATTAGTATCAAACTTAAAAAAGAAGAACCCTTTGGCATTCTCATTATGCGTTTTAAACCAAACTTAGCCCAATTATTTTTCGCATAGAATTCAACAACAGGAAAAGCCATTCTTTTACCAATGAAATATCCTCTTGGAATTATTTTTCGTATAGAATTCAACAACAGGAAAAGCCATTCTTTTACCCCAAGATCTTTACACATACCACTAGCATAAAATAAAAAAAAATGAGAATGTGTTTCATCAATCTCTTGACAAACAAAGGATTAGACTTCTTGGAATTCTTTAACTCGTACACATTAATTTGCATCAATAATGGTTTATCTATAAGATTTTCCATCAAGGGGAAAACCTTTGTATATACTCTTGAAGAATTTGGTGAGATTCTCAAAGTTCCATACGAAGGTCAATGTAGGTTCACCGATGTTTGGAGTTTAAACTTTTTAGAATCGACCCCTATTGATGTGAATTATGTGACCGAGTTACCCTCGGCTTCGACCATCTCTTGTGCTATTGCTAAACCTCGTGAACACCATATTCTTGGTAATTTTGAGGGAGAAGTTCGTACTCTCACTCCTTGGAAATTACTAACTAGCGATCTTAATGATTTATGATCCCTTGGGCCGAAATCATTAGGGAAAATGCACTGTGTTTGGATGGTAATCGCACCCGTGTGCCCGCTTGTCTTGCACAATGTTGTATTGTGTTGCTACCTCTACTCCATACAACCTTGCATTTTTCATAGCTAGAAGAATTAGATTTGTTCTCAACGGGTCTCGCTCTAGTCTTCCATTTGCCATGATTCTCTCACGGCTTCTTAGAAAACTTCTTCTTGACTTTCCACCCTTAAATGCTTCATCATTTCACTCCGTTGAGTCATGCTTCCTATTGAAGGAAACATCTCTTTTGAACCCATGCATGATTCAAATGAATATGGAAATGTCTCTCAGGACGACTCTCTCAACCCTTGCTATGACTTGTCATCCTCTATCTCTCAATTGTCTTCTCTAGACATTGATTCCGACTATCAATATTATCTCAATCTTCATCTTCGAGAACGCATAAGAAGTGAATTAAGGCAATGAGGAAATGCTCATGGATGAATGATACATCCCACTCTTGAATGGTTAACATGTGTGTAAACATGTTTGGATTGTTGATCTCAATTTCCTTTATCTTTATTTTAGGATGTTATGTGTTTATTAACTAACACTTTATGTTTGGATTATTTAGTATTTTAATCCTAATTGCCTATGTGACTGATCTTTAGATTTACATAGCTTTGTGCATCTTATGTGTTAGTTAGTTTCCTAGATTTTGGCTAATAGTTCACTTTGGCTTGATAAACGTTTGTGTAAAATCTGGGCTTGCAAAAGTTTCAGGAAATGCATTTTATGGAACCCTCCGGGGGAGGTTCTTTATCTCCCGCGGTTCTTTAGCGATAATGAACCGCGACCCTATATAAGGAACCGTCGTTGTCTGTTCTGATAGAATATTTGCTTTACATTGTTTTTCCTTAATATGTGTAAACCTTGATAAATTTTTTGCAAAAACCTGCACTTTCCTAAACTAGGCAACCTAATTTTATTATTCACCTAAAATGATTTTAACCCATTAATAGTTTGGATCATCCCTTCCTCGTCTTAAACCCCTCCTTATTGATCTTGTTCTTCATCCCTTAAACTTCTTTCTAAACC
Organism: Glebionis coronaria; assembly: GCA_025667525.1. Classification (NCBI taxonomy): domain Eukaryota; kingdom Viridiplantae; phylum Streptophyta; class Magnoliopsida; order Asterales; family Asteraceae; genus Glebionis; species Glebionis coronaria. The sequence goes on along the minus strand of CM046877.1, from coordinate 368,534,157 downwards.
TCCTCACAACCATGGTGTCCACTAGAACATCCAATTCTCCCAAAATTTCCTCTTCCAAAAGAAACCTTAAGATCAAGGTTAAGTTACCCAAACTTGGTTCTTCATCTTTCCATACACCTAAGAATGAGACTTCTCCTATTCACATTTCTTCATCACCTTCACCACCTATTGCTCCATGCAAGACCAACTTTACTCATTGTACCAACCATTCACATGGTTCTACCTCCCCATCATTCCAATCTAGAATGAATGAGTTGTCATCACCCTTCACACCTTGTCCTCCCTTGGATGTAAACAATCAACCTCAACCTCTCTAATGCATTCCTTTTGTGAATGATGAGCCTATGATTACCTCTCCTTTCATTCTACCCAATTCACCCATCACCTTTGGACACTATGCCTCCACCACCTCCTCCTCCCTCAAATACTAATGCTCATTTTTTGGGCATTCCTATTTCTCACTTCATGGGTGATCCTTACTTCTTTGGTTTTATAGAAGCTCATGGTGCTAATTGCCCATGTTGTCTTTATAACAACTACATCATTCAAAACCTAAGGTTGGAGATGCTTTTTTTTTGGGTAAGGGGTCACTCCCCGGTAAAATATATTAGATCCCAAAAAAACCAATGAGTATAATGGAATGTGACTGAATGTCACATCAACCTCGAGCACATGCTCGAACAGCCTAGAATGAATGACACACCATCCATTTTACTTAAAAATTACAAAACCAATAACACTAATAGGAAAAAACCACCTAATAGTGCATAAACAATAAGAACCAACTATCATGGACCAATAAAAATAGAGTCAGGTTACTCCCAAAGACGAGCATACTTCTCCCTCTCCTTGGACTTCTTGAAGCTACACGACAGAAGTTTGAGTCGAACGACAAATGTAATGGATTCAACAATTTGGGTGACTATACGCTTATTCGTCTTAAACAACCTCTAATTCCGTTCTTGCCATATAAAATAAGCTGTTGATGCGACCACTAATTTAGAAACAATAACAGCAGTCGTCCTTCTACTAGCATTAGGATTAATATGAGCAATCATACCATACACATTAGGGGGCAAAGAAGCAAAACATGTCCTCCCTTTCACCTGATTCCAAACATTCATTGCAAACGGGCATTGGAAGAAAAGATGCTCATGGGAATCTGCTTGACATTCACATAAAGAGCACACCGATCCTAAGGATGAGGAGGCGTCCTAATGAGAGAGGCGATCCTGCGTTTTTAACTTAAGCTTAACAAACAACCATAAATTAAAAGCTGTCGGGGAATATTCTGATGGAACCAAACCGTATTAAACCACGACACTTTAAGATCCCTTGGTCTGAGGGACGCCCACACCTGCTGAACAGAGAATTTCGTTGACATAGTATTTCCAACCCGTCAAACCAAACTATCATGAGCAGAACCACCAACTTGGCCTATACAAGAGTGCAATACAGGATATTTAGACAACAGCTCCACAGGCCAGCTCCAAGAACTATTGACAATAATATCCTTAACCTTTGCATTTATCGAAAGACCTGCTCTATGAATATCACGCATAGACACATAAGACTCAATCGGACCAGCCTCACACCATTTATCAAACCAAAGAGATGTTTTCGAGCCATCTCCCAACTTAGACCAAAAGAACTCACGAATAACAGGACGCAGCTCAAACATCTTTCTCCAACCCCAAGATATATTACCTCGCATAGGAACACTCTAAAAGCTGCGGCCCTTAAGTTTATATTCATGAATCCATTTGACCCATATTGAGTCTTTAAGAGTAAGCAACTTCCAAATATTATTAACCATAAGAGCAGAGTTGAAATATTCTAACCGACGAATACCTAGACCACCCTCATCTTTAGGAAGACATGCAACTTCCCATGCAACCTTTGACTTCCCTTTTTTCATGGGACCATGGAACCAAAGGAAACCACGCATAATCTGTTCTATATCACGTAACACACGAGAAGGAATAATAAACGCTGAAGCCCATAATACATGCATAGATCCAAGAACATACCTGATTAATTGGAGCCGACCAGCTATTGACATCGACTTATTTTTCCAGTCTTGAACACGGTTCTGGACCTTCTCCACCAGTTCTTTACAATCCCGAATCATAAGCCGAGAAGAAATCAGTGGAACACCTAAATATTTGACAGGGAACCGCCCTTCTTCAAACGGTAGAACATTAAGGATCCCACGCTTGACAAAATTTAGCACATTACAGAAATACGCTGTGCTCTTGGGCAAACTAGGATGCAGACCTGAAGCATCTTTGAACTCCTCCAAAGCTTCCTTAATGACATTGGTAGATTGAACATCCCATAAGCAAATAAGAAGAGATCATCCGCAAAACAAACGATGATATGTAAAAACCCTAACTCCGCAACCTTCCTCTGAAGCATAAGGGTTAATATTTCCATAACCAACGTAAACAAATATGGAGAAAGAGGGTCTCCTTGTCGAAGCCCCCGCTTACCCTGAAAATAACCATGGAGAGACCCATTCACACATAAGGAATATGAAGTCGTCATGACACATTCCATGATCCATCCAATCATGCGATTGTGAAAGCCAAAACCTTGAAGAACCATACGTAGAAAATTCCAATCAACCGTGTCAGCAGATTGATTAGGGCTCACAATATACTAAAGACAATGCTTGATACGGTTAGTGATAATTTTACTAATACATTTGAATAGAACATTACAACACGATATAGGTCTATAATCAGTAACCCGTGATGGCGATCTGACTTTAGGAATCAATGCTATTATAGTGTGGTTAAGTTCCATCAAGAGCGTACCATTCGTGAAGAACTCTTTAATAGCAGTAATTACCTCTTGTCCAATGATATTCCAAGCACATTTGAAAAACGCTGCTGAGAACCCATCCGGCCCAGGGGATTTATCATCCCCCATAGAGAACATAGATTCTTTAATCTCCTTATCAGTAACATCACAAACCATAGTGGCAGCAACATTGTCATCAATGACCGTCTTAAATAAATGCTGTGAGTTGAATACCTGATCAACATTCGCCTCTCCAAGAAAAGCTTCATAACGTGATACAAACGCCTCCGGGACCTGTTCATTAGCACATATAATACCAGCTCCGTTAGTAACTACATTAACATGATTCCTACTAGCACGACTCTTGACGACCTTATGAAAATAGGCTGAGTTCAAGTCCCCTTCTTTTGACCAGTTGATTTTAGCTTTCTGTTTAAAAAAGCTCTCCTCCAGAAGCACAACATTATTGAAACCTACAACACACCTAGCCTCTTCGTCACGCAGCCTAGAGCTAAACGGGTCCTTATCAAGCGCCATTTGGATATAGTCTAACTCTTCCCGTAAAGATATCACATCAGCATGTAAATTTCCTTTGTCATATAGAAGCTTACGAAACGGTTTTTTAAGCATCTTAAGCTTCTTCACAACAACAAACATATGGAACCCACTGATACGCTGACTCCACACTCCTTGAACAGTATTATAGAAATGCTCATGTTTAGTGAGAACATTAAAAAACTTGAAAGGATCAGGCTTAGGTTTATTACTTATAGGAATACAAAGTACAGCTGGAGAATGATCCGATATTCGATAGGGTTTAAAAATGGCATGAGCACCCAGTAACTCATTAGAAAATTCCAAATTAGCCAAGATGCGATCTAGCTTTTTGAGGATCCCCTCAGCACCTTTCGGCTTTTGGTTCCAAGTGTACTGCAACCCCGTTTTTGAACATCCGCTACTTCAATATCATTTACACACTCCTTGAATTCCCTCATCGATATGTCAATCGTTGAACTACCCACAGTTGAGTCATCCAAGAACATTGCGCCATTAAAATCACCCAGTAAGCACCACAGACGATCACGCACATAACTCTTATGAAGACACAAACCACTCCATAGCAACCGACGCTGGACATATTTATTATGAGCATATATGAACGAGCAGAAGACCTCCTTTTTCTCAGTTTTCATCCAAACACGTGTGTGAATAACTTGGTCATCCTGAGAGATAACCATTACGTCAACGTCATTATGATTCCATCCCAAGATGATACGAGTACCTTTGTTGCAGTAAGAACCATTTGAAGCCCAATCCCAATGTCGAAACACCAGGGAACACAGCCTATGAAGGTTGGAATCTCCAACATGAGACTCCAAAATAGCACAAATAGAAAGATTATTTTCATAAATCACTTGTCTCACTTCATTTTGTTTTAGGGAGAAGTTCAAACCCCGAATATTCGATGAGGCAACATTAATCATTGGAAACCGTGACAACGGGAGTGCTTGCCCCCTTAACCTGTCCATCTTGACTGGTGACAATTCGATCATCCAAGGTTATTTCCTCATCAATCTCAATATCGCTAGCATTAAGAACCAGATCATGTTTACCCTTAGGTTCCACTCCAGTTTCATATTCTGGAATATCCAAAGCACTAAAAGAATTATTAGTGCTAACGACAGGCTTATTGACCTTAGGAATAACCTGCAGCTTAGGTATAGAAACCTGAGTCGTCGACTTAGAAGACTCACCATGCTCTTTTCTAACCTGCAACTTAGGAGAAGGTTTAGTGAGTTTTATCCTACTAATTGGCTGCTTGTGCGCTTGTTTGGCCTTAGATTTCTTCTTCGTCACTTCCACAAACCCATCAACATCAGCCGTAACAACCTGTTCCTCCACCTGCCTATTGGGACATTTTTCATCCACTGATTAAAAATAGCACAACTAGAACACCGAGGAGGCTTCCAATCATACTTAATGTCGATAGTAGCCAGAGAATGGCCCATATCTTTGCCTTTAGGAACAGTAATAACGACGGACTCCAGTAATTCCTTATCAGACAAGACTTCAATAAGGTCCCTCACATAGGTACTACGCCCCCATGAACTCAGACACATATTGCTAGTATAGGAATCCAGCATGATTGGGTTCCCAATTTGAGAAGTATCAAGCTGAGACCAATTTTAGAGTACGCCACTATAGGGACGTGGTGCAATTTAACCCAAACTGGCGCCTTTTTGATCTCAGCCTTTTTTAGTTCTGTCGTCAGTGTCCATATGTTTAACATAAGGGGTACCAAACGAACCATTCAGGGACCATTCTCCAACACACCCTCCATACCCTCTTGCGTTTCGAACTAGAATAGGAAGAAATCTTCATGTAATTGTACACGCTTAAGGCCAAACTTGGCCCAAGCGTTTTTCACATAATTTTGTACCAAAGGAAAAGCTAGTCGCTTCCCTATAAAATAACCATAAAGGGTATATGTAAACCTCTCTTAAATGGCTTCCACAGCCTCCCACGGAAGGGCAACAGCAACCCCTTCAACCACTTCTTCACTCCTCATCATAGAGATCTTAACAACCTGCTTATTCGGCTTCTTATTGACCACAACCGCAAAAGATTGGCTACTAGAACCATTTCCACTCTCCTGACTAACACTTGTCTCCTTAATAGGAATTCTTTTAGCCAAAAGTTTACTCTCAATATTCTTAATTTTCGACGCCAGAACATGCGCCTGAACAGATGCACCCACCGACGGCTTTCCAGCACCAATAGGTTTAACCCCATTATATTCATTCTCTCCAGCCATATTCATAACGATGAAACCCTACAAAAATTAGGGCACCAAAAACGATCCAAACACACACCTCTAGCCGGTTCCCATAAAGGAAACACTAATAAGATATATAATATAATATTAAAATGAGCACTAGATTAAAAAAAAACCCTAGACTATAGACGATCAAGAAAAACTAGAACGATACTAATCACGTCTCTAATCTACGTCGAACCAAATAAGAACAAATTAAAAAACAAACCCTAAAACGCCAACATCCCACGAGATAAGTGATCACAAAGAGAATAGGGGGATCGAAATCACAGCCTATTTCTTATCGCAACTTATTTGATGAGACGAAAACAGAATCAAGGAACGTTAATTGGCCCTTATTCGATGATTGGTAGGATTAGAAGATTAGATTTGTAACACCCCAAATATACACAATTTAATACAGCGGAAGACTCGTTGGTGTTACGGGATAGCACATTACTCACATCATAGACAACCTTAGAAATCGCGTCGTTTCATAATAAAGCATTTTCATTCATAAATATCAAATTTACATAGGTCCCAAGTCATAGTATTTCATACAATTTTTACAAAATATTTGAATGGAAATTATTATTTAAGTGCGGGCCATGAATTCTTGTTGTCTTCCCGAGAATTACCTTCAAGTACCTGAGATAAAACATGTTAAAAGAAAAGGTCAGCGATAACGCCGAGTGAATTCATAGAGTTTAATAAAACCATTAATATATCATCGGTATATAATTATTACCGAAAATCATTTCTGTACAAATCATTGTAATAGGCCATAAAATAGCCAAAGTCATTTTATAAAAATCCTTATCAAAAATTATAATATAGGCGTTTGCCTTCAAAATCATTATACGAATCAAACTCGTAAAAACATCATACAATACGTTTTATAACGTTGTATAGAGTTAAATAAAAACCGTTATATGAATATGGTTATGTAAAATCAAAACACGAACATAATATCAATAATAAGACCCCGTATTGCTAGTCAGGCAATATATCGTAATTCAGTGCGTATAGCAGTATTTCGTTATTTGGATTATTATAAGCCGCATGACATTGTTACCTTACTACAACAAACAACGGGTAGCTAGCCCGAAACTCAATTTGCCCATCTAAGTTAGCGTGTCGTCACAAAGATCACGCTATGGAAATCTTCTCATACATAAATTCGCTTACCAATCAATGTGGCACGACGGGGATCAACCGTCAAGTCGCGAACTGGGGTGATCGTCCCCAAATAGTACTATTATATGCACAAGCGTCTACCAAATCCCGGTAGTTCACAATTCATGCTAATGGGACTTTTAGTGACATAACCTAACTTAAATAATCCATTTTATTTCATACATCGGGTCATATAATCATTCATCGGGTCATACAATCATTCGGGTCAAATGGTGTCCTATTTTATCAAAACTAACATGTTATCTCCCTCGCGGGTTTATAAAACATTTCATAAAAAAACATTTAAAAGAGTGCGAGGCTATGAACTCACATTGATGTGGGAAAGCGGGTTATCGGCAATTCGGATGTACGGTACGTGCTTCAATCACGGAAACCTAGACAAATAATCATTTGTCTTAGACTCTTGTCCAATGACTTTATAAAAATAACAATTATGTATACATATGATGATTTTATATATATGATGATGATCAAGTGGGTTTATACATTCTCATTTACTCATTTTAGTGTTATGTATTGGTAACTTTTATACTAGATTATAGTTTTACTTATTTACATGTTTTAGGCCCAATAAGCCTATTATAAGCCCAATACCTTATATTAGTCCTTTTTACACTTTTATTATCAGTATTATACTTTACATGTTGGGCCCAAATGGGTTAACCCAATAAGTAAGTTTATAAGTGTTTTACCAAACTAGTCGGGTTAATAGTCCAATAAGGCTACTTTGGCCCGTTAATGTCTATATGTTGTAAAGCTCGGGTTTTATCGGTTTTTACTTGTTATATAAGTCTATATATCAGTATGTGAGTTTATAAAAGTTTACATTAGACGGGTCCGACCGTCTAACTTTTATTTGACAAAAACGTTAATCTTTCGGTTTTAGCCGAAAAGACGTAAAACTTAGGTATATAGTTTTATAACTTGGAAAAACATTTATACTTGTAATTTATATAACATGTCTCATTTTAATATCAATATATATATATATATATATATATATATATATATATATCTTTAATTATGATTATCATCAACTAGTGGATTTTATATATGTATATTTTATATAAAATTTTTGAGTGCTAATATTATATACTATTTATATACAAAATCAGTCCCAAATTTTAAGTCCACTAAAATGTTCATATCTAGAATTCTATAATGAGATAGGACCTAAAATATTTATGACAGTAACTACATAATATGTGCTTCATTTTACTTCTTTATAGCTACTGATGAATCAACCTCTAAATATTTTAATAAATTCGTCCAAAACAGTATAGGCAGATTTGCACTCTAATCTTGTTTTGATCATATCTCACTCATTTTTATGATTCCATTGTTTGGCCAACTCTCACATGTGTATAACACCTAATACTTACTGTAAATTGATTCCACTATGCTATTTTGTCAGTTTATCATTTGGTTACTTACTGTTTTTATACAACCATCATTTTAAGCAATATTTTAACCATTTTATATGTGGTTTTCCATCTTTTTACCCATGTTTATCAACACCAAATCCCCACATAATATTTTATCATCATTCATCATCATATACATATACATAAATAAAGAAAATACAAGATTACATAATCAAAATAACAAGAGGATAGGAAGAACAATCTTTATACCACCAAGATTAAGTAGTTTATGATCAAGGCTTGGATTTTTGATGGCAAAACTTGTGATAGACCAACACCAATCTTCAAGACCACCAATACTTGTGAACTTTATATAGAAATCAGCCCTTGGACATCACTAAATCACCTCCTTGGATGTTAGAATCACCTCCAATCTTCAAGGCTTCAAAGGAGCATCATCATATGTAGAAATAACATGAGATTTTGTGGTTGAATTTGATCAAAATGGGTGTTTTATGGTTATATGGGACGAATTTTAGAGAGAGGAGAGGAGAGAATGAGTGGTATTGCATGTATGAGTTTTGTGAGAAATGGTTTTGGTGTTGGATGGTTTTGTTAGTATATACATGTGTTTTAGCTTCCATGTGAAGCTTTGACACATATGGGGTGAGGTGGAGCATTTGTAGCCGTCCCATATTAGTGGGGTGGGGCAAAACTTGTTTTGTCTCATCCCACTAATTTACGGGTATTTCTCGATTCTAGTTTCCTTGATTTGCGTGCCCTCGGGTCGTTTTACGAAAACGTTTTTATAAATTATGAATCAACGGCACAAAACGAATCTAATAAAAATTGTCTCATCAAAAACGGAGTTCGAAAACGTAAATACGTAATCCTAAGGTTTCCGGTTTAGTCGTAAAGGACGTTAAATTATTCACGTAAGTCCTAATCTCTTCTCGTAAATTAGTGAGTTTATGAACCAACACAAATTTAAAATACCAAAATAATATTCACGGATAAATTTATTTCCTGAAGTGTCGGACTGTCACCAAAAACGGCGTATGTAAGCGTAAGCACGTAACGTAGAGTCCTCCGGTTTAAACGTAGTCGATGCTACTTCAAGATGTAAACCCAAATTTCTTCCCAAGATAAGTGAGTTCATAATATAACATCAAAATGATGTTTTCAAATAATACTTGAGAATAAAATATCAACCATAAATTGACGGATTGTCACAGCATTTACCCCTAAACAGGATCTTTGTCCTCAAAGATCAATTTATCTTACTACTCGCTTCTTATAGAGTTAGAGCCATGTGGGTATTTCCTCAACATTCGGTCTTTTCTCACAAGTGTAATTCATCACAACACGCGAGTTTCATCAAACATAACTACAGGAATAAGATCAGGCTTAATGTTGACTTACTTTCTCTATCCATGATGTTCACGGGTTTTTGATGAATGCAACTTTTCGTCGATCTAAACTTCATTAAGGAATAGTCAGATTTTCACTTGATAGACATTTTATCAAGTTAGATATACGAAACATAATTCACGCAGCACTTGAAGTCCTAGGGTAGATCCAGCTTATATGCCTTTCGTACCAACTTTTACATCATCTCTATGGTCCCATACTACGGGGACTTATTTCCCATGATCTTTCAGATCATCTATTCGTTTTTCTAAAGTAAAATTTTTTGGCATAACTTCGCTACCCATCCGATACTTTAAGATCTACATTTCATATTCACATAACCTCCTGCCTACTACCGGTAGTCAATAATCAGATCCTAATTTCAACAACCATTTCAGGTCTCGCGGGTCGGGTATTTTGTAAGGTTAGGTTTGTCGTCACAGAAAACCTTAAACCTAAAAGACATGTCCAACTCACAGTGGGTGTATGTCGGGTGTGTTCGTCCCAACTCTTGCTTACAGATGCTCTCATATTTTAGATCCTCACAAGATTCGATCTCGATCATAATACGATAATTATCAATGATAATCTCTCCAAAGGAAAGCGATTATACGGTTTATTACCAAAGGTCAATTATTCAAGCATAAAACAACACTTCTAGTGTTTTTTTATCATTACTTTACCTCGTCCCTTCGATTGGGGTGGTAAATAGTACTCTCATCAAGGTTCGTTCCCAATGACTTCTGAGCAAATCTCTAGAAATTCGATGCGAAGCGAGGATCTTGATAGAGATGATCGATACAGGCACACCATGTTTTCACAACTCTTTTAAATACAAAGAGTCAATTTCTTCATCGAGAATCTATCATTAACAGGAATGATATTAGCAGATTTGGTCAGTCTGTCGACGATGACCCAAATCGAATCAAATTCAGATGATGACCTTTGTAATAGTTAGACGTTTACTAATGTATGAGGCGATGTCTGCATTCATAATTTGCCATTAGTACAACTTCTTCAGATAAAGATAAATTAAATCTGAAATGTCATGAATAGAATACTTAATCCAACACGACTAAATCTCAAAATCCTCTATATTTAGGCAACCTCAAGTGGCCTTTTATACATTTAACGCCATCGTCTTCTCAACTTGGTTTAGATCTAGAATAGCTAGAATTCTTAAGGGAATAGCTTCGATCGATTTGCTAGGGGAGTTAGGGTTCCTTGTGACAATCTACGTCGTATAAATACCTCATATAAATATTAAAATAATCATCAAATAATCATGTAATCAAATTACATCATATATATATACAATCCAAGTTATATATATATATATATATATATATATATATATATATATATATATATATATATATATATATATATATATATATATATATATATATATATATATATATATATATATATATATATATATATATATATATATATATATATATATATATATATATATATATTAAAATAACACTTCTCAGTCTGGCCTTGTCGGTAACTCGGGAATTCTTCGGCACCGTTATAGTCAAAAGATTTCCAGACATTTTGAGAAAAATGTTTATAGTTAATAGATTTTGAAATGTTTTATTCAAAACCTTAGTTTTAAAAATCTTTCGTTCTCTATAACGAGAGCTCTAGTACGAAACTGTAACACCCCCAAATATACACAATTCAATACAGCGGAAGACTCGTTGGTGTTACGGGATAGCACATTACTCACATCATAGACAACGCTTTGAAATCGCGTCATTTAATAACAAAGCATTTCCATTAATAAATATCAAATTTACATAGGTCCCAAGTCATAGTATTTCATATAATTTTTACAAAATATTTGAATGAAAATTATTATTTAAGTGCGGGCCATGAATTCTTGTTGTCTTCCCGAGAATTACCTTCAAGTACCTGAGATAAAACATGTTAAAAGAAAAGGTCAGCGATAACGCCGAGTGAATTCATAGAGTTTAATAAAACCATTAATATATCATCGGTATAATTATTACCGAAAATCATTTCTGTACAAATCATTGTAATAGGCCATAAAATAGCCAAAGTCATTTTATACAAATCCTTATCAAAAATCATAATATAGGCTTTTGCCTTCAAAATCATTATACGAATCAAAGTCGTAAAAACATCATACAATACGTTTTATAACGTTGTATAGAGTTAAATAAAAACCGTTATATGAATATGGTTATGTAAAACCAAAACACGAACATAATATCAATAATAAGACCCCGTATTGCTAGTCAGGCAATATATCGTAATTCAGTGCGTATAGCAGTATTTCGTTATTTGGATTATTATAAGCCGCATGACATTGTTACCTTACTACAACAAACAACGGGTAGCTAGCCCGAAACTCAATTTGCCCATCTAAGTTAGCGTGTCGTCACAAAGATCACGCTATGGAAATCTTCTCATACATAAATTCGCTTACCAATCAATGTGGCACGACGGAGATCAACCGTCAAGGCGCGAACTGGGGTGATCGTCCCCAAATAGTACTATTATATGCACAAGCGTCTACCAAATCCCGGTAGTTCACAATTCATTCTAATGGGACTTTTAGTGACATACCCTAACTTAAATAATCCATTTTATTTCATACATCGGGTCATATAATCATTCATCGGGTCATACAATCATTCGGGTCCAAATCAATAAACAAACAATCGGGACAAACGGTGTCATTTTATCAAAACTAACATGTTATCTCCCTCACGGGTTTATAAAACATTTCATAAAAAAACATTTAAAAGAGTGCGAGGCTATGAACTCACGTTGATGTGGGAAAGCGGGTTATCGGCAATTCGGATGTATGGTACGTGCTTCAATCACGGAAACCTAGACAAATAATACTTGTCTTAGACTCTTGTCCAATGACTTTATAAAAATAACAATTATGTATACATATGATATTTTATATATATGACGATGATCAAGTGGGTTTATACATTCTCACTTACTCATTTTAGTGTTATGTATTGGTAACTTTTATACTAGTTTACTAGTTTTACTTATTTACATGTTTTAGGCCCAATAAGCCTATTATAAGCCCAATACCTTATATTAGTCTATTTTACACTTTTATTATCAGTATTATACTTTACATGTTGGGCCCAAATGGGTTAAGCCAAATAAGTAAGTTTATAAGTGTTTTATCAAACTAGTCGGGTTAATAGTCCAATAAGGCTACTTTGGCCCGTTAATGTCTATATGTTGTAAAGATTGGGTTTTATCGGTTTTTACTTGTTATATAAGTCTATATATCAGTGTGTGAGTTTATAAAAGTTTAAATTAGACTGGTCCGACCGTCTAAGTTTTATTTGACAAAAACGTTAATCTTTCGGTTTTAGCCGAAAAGACGTAAAACTTAGGTATATAGTTTTATAACTTGGAAAAACATTTATACTTGTAATTTATATAACATGTCCCATTTTAATATCAATATATATATATATATATATATATATATATATATATATATATATATATATATATATATATATATATATATATATATATATATATATATATATATATATATATATATATATATATATATATATATATATATATATATATATCTCTTTAATTATGATTATTATCAGCTAGTGGGTTTTATATATGTATATTTTATATAAAATTTTTGAGTGCTTATATTATATACTATTTATATACAAAATCAGTCTCAAATTTTAAGTCCACTAAAATGTCCATATCTTGAGTTCTATAATGAGATAGGACCTCAAATGTTTATGACATTAACTACATAGTATGTGCTTCATTTTACTTCTTTATAGCTACTGATGAATCAACCTCTAAATATTTTAATAAATTCGTCCAAAACAGTATAGGCAGATTTGCGCTCTAATCTTGTTTTGATCATATCTCACTCATTTTTATGATTCCATTGTATGGCCAACTCTCACATGTGTATAACACCTAATACTTACTGTAAATTGATTCCACTATGCCATTTTATCAGTTTATCATTTGGTTACTTACTGTTTTTATACAGCCATCATTTTAAGCAATATTTTAACCATTTTACATGTGGTTTTCCATCTTATTACCCATGTTTATCAACACCAAATCCACACATAATATTTTTATCATCATTCATCATCATATACATATACATAAATAAAGAAAATACAAGATTACATAATCAAAATAACAAGAGGATAGGAAGAACAATCTTTATACCACCAAGATTAAGTAGTTTATGATCAAGGCTTGGATTTTTGATGGCAAAACTTGTGATAGACCAACACCAATCTTCAAGACCACCAATACTTGTAAACTTTATATAGAAATCAGCCCTTGGAAATCATCAAATCACCTCCTTGGATGTTAGAATCACCTCCAATCTTCAAGGCTTCAAAGGAGCATCATCATATGTAGAAATAACATGAGATTTTGTGGTTGAATTTGATCAAAATGGGTGTTTTATGGTGATATGGGACGAATTTTAGAGAGAGAGGAGAGGAGAGAATGAGTGGTATTGCATGTATGAGTTTTTTAAGAAATGGTTTTGGTGTTGGATGGTTTTGTTAGTATATACATGTGTTTTAGCTTCCATGTGAAGCTTTGACACATATGGGGTGAGGTGGAGCATTTGTAGCCGTCCCATATTAGTGGTGTGGGGAAAAACTTGTTTTATCTCATCCCACTAATTTACGGGTATTTCTCGATTCTAGTTTCCTTAATTTGCGTGCCCTCGGGTCGTTTTACGAAAAATGTTTTTATAAATTATGAATCAACGGCACAAAACGAATCTAATAAAAATTGTCTCATCAAAAACGGAGTTCGAAAACATAAATACGTAATCCTAAGGTTTCCGGTTTAGTCGTAAAGGACGTTAAATTATTCATGTAAGTCCTAATCTCTTCTCGTAAATTAGTGAGTTTATGAACCAACACAGATTTAAAATCCCAAAATAATATTCACCGATAAATTTATTTTATGAAGTGTCGGACTGTCACAAAAAACGGCGTATGTAAGCGTAAGCACGTAACGTAGAGTCCTCCGGTTTAAACGTAGTCGATGCTACTTCAAGATGCAAACCCAAATTTCTTCCCAAGATAAGTGAGTTCATAATATAACATCAAAATAATGTTTTCAAATAATACTTGAGAATAAAATATCAACCATAAATTGACGGATTGTCACAAGATTAAAGCCGCCTGAATTGATTCAAATCGCCCATAGTAGAGAGAGAAAGGGTATTTTCGTAGGTTTTATTCAAATCGCACAGGCCAAGGAAGATGAATGATGATTTTCAAAACTAAATGTTTTTAAAGAAAGTCAAGTCAAGGAAGACTGTGCTATCAAGAACTAGTTTAAGCTAACTTTGTATTAGTTAGTTGTTATTTCTTTTCTTGTATTTCCTTTCCTTCATGTGTTTTTCATGAAGATGTTCTATGGATTTAGTTTTATGTGTTTCAACCTATATGGTCACATTAATCAACCTCAATTTATTTAAAATTGAACCTAAATCTATCACAACCTCTAAAACTTGACTTAAAATTGGATCAAAATGTTATCTAAATATTTTGTCACCCATTGTCAAGACACTCTTTGTGAGTGTGTTGCTTTTATGAAACCCTAGCATATTCTAGTGCTAAAAGAGGTAAAAATCCAAGTTTTGAAATTTTTTGAAAGAGTCTTATTTTCTTCAAAACCTTTAAAAATCATGGTTTAACGTCCACTGTACACGGCTCCATAGTTAGTCGCGCGGCTCCATATCGATATGGAACCACCGGTTCCTTTAAGGAACCGCAGACAACAAGCCTGTTTTGGCTTATTTTTGGTCTTTCTTCTTTGACCACTGTCTTGGTTAAGATTCCTTGTTTACCCAATTTGGCTAAACATTCCCTAAAACCTTTTGTTTTCATTTCAAATTTTTGCCTTGTCTACTTTCTTTAAATTCTTCTCTTTTGGGAGTTCTTCTCTTCATTCCTCATAATGCCTAACTCTTCCATTCCTAACCTTGACATATCTTTGTCACAATCTTCTCGACCTAAAGCTTCTTCTTCTAAGCTTTCAAAGAAATAGAAAATATCGGTTCGACCCGTTTGGATCAAGAAGAACAATAATCCTCATGATTCCTCTTCTACAAAACCCTCCAAGAATTCTTCTTTCTCTCTGATCAAATATTGGAATGAGACTTACTCTATAAACCCAATTACCAGAGAAAAGGAAATTCTTCCACCACCACCTAAACCTTTCAACTCTCCACAACTCAATGACATATCTTCTTTCCCAAATCTCACTAGGCATTGTGAAAACATCTCTTATCCATTATCTCCCTCTCCACCAAACTCTCATTTTGATGGACCTCCCCATCTAATGACTTTGTTTTGCATCATGGCTCCTCGTGTGCTTGTTGTCGATTTCAACAAATTAAACTTGGTCATGTTTATGACAAACTAAATTTCCTTGAATTCCTCAGTACTTGACCTCATCTCAAAGTTTTTGTTCCCGTGAACAAAACTTCTAATGATGCCTCGTCGTCTTTATTTTCCAACTAAGGAACATTTTGTACTTTAGTCGTTTGAGTCAATAAATCTCAAGCAATCTTGGAAGATTATCACTACTAGAGTAGTTTATGCTTTGTGGTTTATTTTCCATATTTTTTGCTTTAAATATTCATATTGTGTGTATGAATATTTCTCTTGTATGTTCTTTCATATTTGTGTAATATGAATGCTATGTGTGTTATCTCTTTCCCGCTAATTCTTTTCACACATTTGTTAAAGAGTTGATCATGGTTAAAATTTACTATTGATTATGGGTGATTCGATAATTTCTAAATTTTTAACCCTTTGACATTTTAATCATTTTTGATTGGTTTGGATGTTTCTTTTCTTTCTTTATTCCACTAAATGAACTTTGATGTTGTCAACACACACTCTTTAGACATACTTAGCAAATACTTACTTCTAATTTGGGATTTCTTTTCTTCCTCCATCTCAAGTTAGTTAGTAGGTAGTGCACATATATACATTGGTGTTTCTTTTCTATCTTCTAACCTTTATGTAGCATGTCACCTTAGCTCACTCTCTTGGTACCCTAAGAAAGGGGGAGTAAGCACCGAGGGGGAGCTACTAGCAAAGTCCGGTTCTTCTCTTCTTCAAAGACTTGTGCTAACCTTTTTGCTTCGACAAAGGGGGATAAATGATAGTGATAAACTCGTTAATAATTCAAATAATTTTGTATTTTACGTAAATGAGTTTATAGTTTGTCGTAATAAAAAAGGGAGAGACTGTTAATGCAAAGCAATGCCTAAAAACATTGTTAGTGCAAACTAATCTTTCTTAGTTTTGATCACGAGAAATTACAAAGACATTTAGCATAAAATATAATCGTAAAACGAATTATCTAACAAACACTATCATCAAGGTAATAATCATTACACTAACATATCTTAATCATACTTAGTGATCATACAAGTGATTAGCCTTAAAACTCACTTTTGTCAAATGTGACAAAAGTTTTTTAATAAATTTTATTTTTAAGAAAATGTTTTATTAAAATGAAAATATAAATTTGAATATGGCATATTCCAAATACCATAAGAATATCCTTTTAAGGTTTAAACTGCCTCAGATATTCCTACCCTACTAAAAGACAAAAAGGAACAGAGTCTACATCCGCGGTTCTTTAAATGCCTATGCGGTTCATTATCGATAAGGAACCGCCTAGGGAGATAAAGAACTGCGCTCAGCTAGCCGTTGTTTTTTGTCTCCTATAAATAGTGGATCAAATCTGCATTTTCCATAACCCTTTTTGGACATTTCTTTCAGCCTTCTTTCTCCTTTCTAATCCTAATCATTTGTAAATGATCACTTAATGTGTTATGTATGTTTACTTATGATTATCCTCTTGATCTCCTTCTTTACCTTGTCCAAAGAGAAAATCACTCACACACTTGTGATGTGATTAAATATGAAGCCTTGATGAAGATCATCCTCTCCTAAAGATCTAGTCATGTTCATCATTTTTTTATTTGTTTCTTGTGTAGATCCAATGTATTTGTGAATACTTGGACTAGTTGTGTTCATCCAAACTATTTGTGAATACTTGGATTAGTGTTGTGTAAATCCTTTGCATATGTGTGTGCTTGGATTTGTGTTGTGTAGATCTAAGTTACATGTGTGTAATTGGATATGTTTAGTTGAGTTGTAATAAGTTGTGTAATTTCACACTAAACTATAAAGTGATGTGGTTGTGTCTTGTGAGTTCTCACTAAACTATAAATTGATGTGTAGTTGTGTTGTGTGAAGTTCTCACTTAGCTTAAAAGTGAAGAGTCTTGAAGATTGGTTCTAGATTTGGATTAGAACTCGACATCTAGCCTTGTGTCGGGAAATGGTGATGTAGGCAACGTTGTGAAGATTGGTTCTATCTTTCGATTAAAACTCGACATCTAGCCTTGTGTCGTAAAATAGTGAAGTGGGCGACGTTGTGTAGATTAGTCCTAGCTAAGATTAGGTATCAACATTTAGCGTATGTCGGAAAATAATGTAAGCGACGTGTAAGGTTTTCTCCTCCAAGAAGGGAGCTTGTGGATATAGTGGAAATCTCGAGTAGGTGTACTCAAGGAGTAGAGTAGGAACGAGGATAGAGCTTCGTTGCCGAACCACTATAAATCTTGGTGTCTTCCGATTAGGTTGTTTCTTTCCTTACTCTTTACTTACTTTCGTTATCATCACACTTACTACTTGTCATTGTTGATGCATTAGAATTGAACCTAATCATTATGCAACTAGCTTTCAAGTAAAATATCGTTTTGGTACTTACCTAATTGAAAGGAATTTTAATTAGGAGATAAATCGAAGAGAAACTATTCAACCCCCCCTTCTAGTTTCTACATAAACCATTGAGCTACTTCATAAGATGAATCAAGAGAATGAAAGAAGGATTTGTGAGAGTGAAAGAAGGACTCAAGATTAATTAAGGGCAATGCAAGAGGAAACGAATAAGAAGTTTATGTTTCTCTTAAACAAAAGACCTCAAGGTGCTTTACCCTCAAATAACCAAACCAATCCTTGTGCTAATGTTAATGCCATCACTACAAGGAGTGTGAAAACAACCGTGGGACCTTCCATTCCTCTACCATCAAAGGGGGAACAAGGCCCGAAGGTAACAATGAGTACTCCTACCCCCCCCATTCGGTGATTCCTTTCACGGTCCCTACTTGTGACATTCCACCATTAACCAACCCTATACCTTCTAAGCCTACCCTTGAAGAAACCCAAAAGAAGAGTCCTCCAACACGCTCTACTCAACCTTCAACCAAACCTAATCTACCATACCCTTCTAGATTGAGGAAAGAGAAGTTAGAGAATAAAGATGACATACAAGTGTCCAACTTCTTGAGGATGTTTAAGAAATTGAGTATCAACATATCTTTTGTGGAGGCTTTAGCTTACATGCCTAAGTTTGCCAAGATGTTTAAGGACCTTCTCTTAAACAAAGAAAAATTGGTTGATATGCCTAACACTTCATTGAACGAGAATTGTTACGTGGTGTTGTTGAACACTTTACCTATTAAACTTGGTGATCCGGGCCGGTTCTTAATTTCATGTAATTTCCCTGGGGTAGAGAATTGTATGGCATTAGCGGATCTTGGTGCTAGCATAAATTTGATTCCTTTGTCGGTTTGGAAACAACTCTCCCTTCCCGAGCTAACACCATCTAGAATGACACTCGAATTAGAAAACGGTTCAATTGCTTATCCGAAGGGGATACAGAAGACGTTTTGTAGGAGTTGATAAGTTCACATCCTCGCGGATTTTGTAGTTGTGGACTATATGGATCCTAGAGTTCCCCGTATTTTAGGAAGACCTTTCTTAAGAACCGGTCGCACTATTATTGATGTTGCGAAAGGGGAACTCATTATTAGGGTAGAGGATGAGAAAGTTGTGTTTAAGATGGGAAAAGTCACTAAGAAATCTCAAGGTTGTGAAACCGTTAACATTGTGGATGTTCTTGAAGAAGTTTGTGATGAAAACATTCATGATGCTTGCAAGAGTAGTAATGAGGACATTCCACATGTTGAGACTGTAGCTTCTATTGCTCCTTCGTTGACTCCTTTTGGAGCAAGTGATTTTCTTTTACAAGAATTTGAAGCAAGTTTAGGAGATGTGAATTTACCATATGACGATTCTCCCATCGTGTGACAATCTAACATTTTTAGGTAGTAAATTATTTTCTCGTATAATATTTTTAAACTTATTTTTGTGTTGGTTGATGAACTCACAATTTACGGATTTAAATTTGGGCTTACGTGCATAAATTAATGTCCTTCACAACTAAACCGGAAACATTAAGATTACGTATTTACGTTTTTGAACTCCGTTTTTGATGAGACAATTTTTATTAGATTCGTTTTGTGCCGTTGATTCATAATTTATAAAATCGTTTTTCGTAAAACGACCCGAGGGCACGCAAATCGAGGAAACTAGAATCGAGGAATACCCGTAAATTAGTGGGATGAGACAAGTATACACTTGTCCCACCCCACTATATGGGACGGCTACACAAGGACACCACATCACAAGATGTGGCAAACTTGTAGCTAACAAGTTAACACTTGTTTACTTAAACTTAACAAGTAAGCTACACATAGAAAAACCATCAAACCACTAAACATCAAACCATTTACACATATCATCACATGAAAACTACTCTCAAAATCCTCTCACCCTCTCTTCCTTGCCGTCCCATATCAAGAACAAACACCCCCATTTGATCAATTTTAGCAATAAACTTTGTGTTATCTACACATATAATGAAGAACTCTTGAAGCCTTGTTGATTGGTGATCATTATAACATCAAAGGAGGTGATTTGCTTGTGTCCTAGGGCTGATTTATCAACAAATATTCTTGGTGGTTGATGATCTTGAAGATAAATTTGGTGTACCTCAAGGTGTTATCATCCAAAAACAAGTTATAGTCTTGGTTGGTAAACAAGATCATCCTTTCGATTTTCTTTTTTTATTTTTGTAAAGATCAAATGTATTTTCTTTCCTATTGTATATGTATATGTATATGATGATATATGATGATAAAATTGTTGTGTGGGGATCAAGTGTTGATAAACATGGTTAAAACGATGGAAAACCATATATAAAAAGGGTTAAAATCTTGCTTAATAAGTTGGTTGTATAAAAACAGTAACTAACCAAATGATAAACTGATAAAATGCATAGTGGAATCAATATACAGTAAGTATTAGGTCTTGTACACATGTGAGAGTTGGCCTTGCAATGGAATCATTATATTGAGTGAGATATGATCAAAACAAAATTAGTGTATCAATCTGAGTAGTCTGTTTTGTGAGGACTGTTAGGGATACTTAGACTTGGATGAGCAGTAGCTAAAACTAAGTTATTTATAACACATAATATGAAGTTTATGTCATCCAAAAATGAGCTTCTATCTCCTTGTAGAACTCAGGATATGATAACAATGGTGAAAGTGAAACTAAAAATCAGATTTCGTGAAATTAAAGTTTAATAGTATTATAATAGCAGTCAAATAAATATAGTATAAAATGTTAATTAAAACCCACTAACTTATATATTAAATTTATATAAATATTTACAATGATAAATAAATGGAACATTTTATAAAAATGGTAATTTGATAAGTTTTATAAGTTATAAAACTATAAACATGATTTTTACGTCTTTTCGGCTAAAACCGTAAAATTAACATTTTCGTCAATTAAAACTTAGACGGTCAGACCCGTCTAATGTAAACTTTTTATAACTCATATACTGATATATAAGTACCTATTACAAGTAAAAACCGATAAAACCCGAACTATATAACATATGGACATTAACGGGCCAAGTTAGCCTTATTGGACTATTAATCCAACTAATTTGGCTAAACACTTATAAACTTACTTATTGGGCTTAACCCACTTGGGCCCAACATGTAAAGTATAATACTGGTATTAAAAGTATAAAATGGACTAATATAAGGTATTGGGCTTATAATAGGCTTATTGGGCCAAAACATGTAAATAAGTAAAACTAGTAAACTAGTATAAAAGTTACTAATACATAACACTAAAATGAGTAAATAAAAATGTATAAACCCACTTGATCATCATCATATGTATAATATCATCATGTCTATATATAATTGTTATTTTTATAAAGTCATTGGACAAAAGTCTAAGACCGATTATTATTTATATAGGTTTCCGTGACTGAAGCACGTCCGTAGCCGATAATCCGCCTTTCATTATCAACGTGAGTTCATAGCCTCGCACTCTTTTAAATGTTTTATAAAATGATTTGTAAACCCGCGAGGGAGATAAAACGCTAGTTTTTGATAAAAATAGAACACAAGTAGTCCCGATGGTATGCTTAATGATATGGACCTGAATGATGCTATGACCCAATAAACGAGATAAAAAGGATTATTAGTAGTTAGGTTATGTCACTTAAAGTCCCATTAGCACGAATTATGAACTACCAGGATTTGGTAGACGCTTATGCATATGATAGTACTATTTGGGGACGATCACCCCAGTTCGCGCCTTGACGGTTGATCCCCGTCGTACCACATTGATTGGTAAGCGAATTTATGTATGAGAAGATTTACATAGCGTGATTTTTGTGACGACACGCTAACTTAGATGGGCAAATTGTTTGTCGGGTTCGCGGCCCGTTGTTTGTGATAGTAAGGTAACAATGTCATGCGGCTAATAATAATCCAAATGAATCAAATGTATTCCAATACAATTCAATAATGATGTGAATAACGATAATAATATTACCTATAATGGTAGTATTGAGGCTACAGTCTCATGGACGGTTAAAGATGTATGCTTTGCTTTATATATTACCTGACTAGCAATACGAGGACTTACTTCTGATATTATACTTGTGTTCATATTTCAACGATTGTTTTACATAACGGTTTTATTAAACTCTATGAATTCACTCGGAATTCGCTGATATGATTTTTGCATGTTTTTATCTCAGGTGCTTGAAGGTAATTCGGATGGAGATCGACTCTGATGGCCCACATAATAATAAAACTGTTCATTCGATCTATGTTTTGTAAACTTAATGACCAGTATAATTTGGGACCTGCTGTACACTTAAAACTTTTATTTCGAATGAATGTATGTTAAAACTTGTAAAATCATTTTTATGTGTTGTCTATGATTGGAGTTATTGTGCTATCCCGTAACACTCTAAAGACTCCTCCGCTGTACCGATATGAAATTTGAGATTGTTACAGTTTGGTACCAGAGCTCTCTTTATAGAGAATGAAAGATTTTAAAAACCAAGGTTTTGAACAAAACTTTTCAAAATCTTTTAACTATAAACATTTGAGAAATATTTGAAAAATCTTTTGACTATAACGGTGCCAAAGATCTCCGACGTTACCAACAAGCCCTATTGAGAAGATATATATTTGTATATATATAATTTAATTTATATATATGTATATATCGTGGTTTCAGTATGTAACTGTTTAATAAGTATGTTATGCTAATACGAGATATATATAAATGCAGATTGTCATGGCTGACCCCAATATTCCTTTAGAGAACCATGCTATTCTCGAACCTAATGTAGATGATAACCCTTATTTAGACTTAGTGGATTATGATGTAAATGAGGATATGGATGATGATGAGGAGGAACCATTTGAGGATCTTGAGCCCGAGATAGGACTAGGAGATCAGATTGCCCCTCAGGTTGATATGCTAGAGAATGAGAATGATGATGTTGGTATTGAGAATGATGATGAGATTGGGATAGATAATGTAGATAATAAGGATGACGACGAGGATGTCGAGGAGGATATAGGTATAGATGATGAGGTTGATGATGATGATGAGGCTGAGCTTATTTACCCTTATGATGTACCGGAGGGTGAGCCCTTACCCCTCTAGTTTATTGGTCTGATTCTGAGATTGAGCTACTTAGAGATGAAATGTCTGAATCGTCTGAATTTGATTCTGAATCAGAGGATGATGAGGATGATGATGCACCTGATGGTACTGATGGTATTGCTACTCGTAGACATGTGATAGGAGAGTCGTCTAGGGTTCGAGAGGCTACTCATATTGATGGTCTTGCACCTTGGGCCTTGAGACGTGATTTAGATGCTTCCCGTGCTTAGAGTAGTATGACAGATGTTGGATTAGGTGTTGTTCAGACTCATGTTGCTTATTTAGAGTCAAAGACTAAGGTTGGTGAGAAAGAGCGGGAATTGCTTAATTTGGATTTGACTGATGTAGAGCGTGGTTTGAATGAGGCTTTTAGGAGGTTATCTATGTTAGAAAGTGGTGAGTTTGCTGAAATGAAGAAAAAGGTGAATACTATGGAGATTTAGTTGAGTGTAGCTCGTGCGATACGTGAGAAAGCTGAGAAAGAGTTGAATATATATGTGGGTTGGAACAATAGATTTTATACTGAGATGGTTGAAAGAGGAGTGATCCGTAAACGCCCAGATGAAGATGTGTCTTGTGATCGTCTGACAAAGATACAGAAGATGATGGATGATGGACCATCTAGCGGTTCTCAGTAGACCAGTCTATATTTAGTAGTGACCTTTGTATCTTTTGTACCTTTTGTAACTTTGACTGAACCGACTTATTAGTTAGTAGATCTGGCACAAATTTTGAGTATGTATAGTGCTAGAAATTTTGATATGGGATGTAAATTAAGACGATGCTTTTGTTTCAAATCCAATGAAATATGTATCTTGTCTTGAATTCCATATTGTGCCTTATTTGTATCTTGATTATGAATTCAATTCATATTATATGAATCCCTTATTGGGTGAATGTTTAATACTTTGAAATTGTGAAATTATAGAACTATGCCGCCCAAGAAAGCTGTGAATGAGGATGATGTACGTAGGATTATTGCGGAGCAAGTTACCGCATCTATGACTGTATTTATGGCAAATGCTAGAAATGGAGCTGGCGGTAGTGGAGCTGGCGGTAGTGGAGCTGGCGGTAGTGGAGCTGGCGGTAGTGGAGTTGGTGGTACTAATGTGAATGTGAATGCTAATAATGTGAATGCTAATGCTGGAGGAAATATAGGAGGACTTGGAACTAATGCACCTGAAGTCGGTGGTTTTACTTATGTGACGTTCATGAAGTGTGAACCTCTACCTTTTAATGGAACTGAAGGTGCTGTAGGATTAAGCCAGTAGATTAAGAAGATTGAGTCGGTGTTTCAGATTAGTAAGTGTAAGGAGGAAGATAAGGTGACTTTTGATATGGCTACTCTTAAAGGTCGTGCGTTGACTTGGTGGAACGGGAGAATTGCTTTCATGGGTATTGATGCTGCTAATGCTACTCCCTGGGCTGGAATTAAGAAGTGGATGACTTTGGAGTTCTGTCCCCGTAGTGTGATCATTAGGTTAGAACAAGAGTTGATTCATCTGAGAATGAAAGGTGTGGACATTGATAGCTACACAAACCGATTCCATGAGTTGGCCTTGCTGTGTCCTCGATTGGTGGAACCTGAAGAGATCCGAATTGGACAATATATTAAACGGTTGACCAAGAATATCCGGGGGGACGTGACATCATCAAAACCATTGACCATTGATGATGCTGTTCGAATGGCTTACCAACTCATTGGGTAGATAATTCAGGATAGGGAAGATGAAGCATGTACTGGTGAGAAGAGAAAGGGTGATGGCGATCGTGTAGATAGAGGTGATAATAGGAAGAATTTTGATCGCCGTCAGAACCAGAGAAAGGGGAATGCAAATGCTCTTACCAACAACACACCGCGTAATGATGAAAGATGTCCTAAGTGTGGCAACAAGAGGCATGCTGGCGACTGTTGGAACTGTCGAAATTGCGGAAAGCTTGGACACGAAGTTGAAAGGTGTAAGAAAGGAATCATTTGCTTCAATTGTAACGAAGAGGGTCATAAGAAATCAGATTGCCCTAAGTTGAAAGCAATTTTACCTGGAAGAAAACCCCAGGGTGGTGCTTATTAAATTGGAACAGTCGAGGTGAAGAAAGAGGATCCGAATGTCGTTACTGGTACGTTTTTACTCAACAATCATTATGCTGTTGCTTTATATGACTTAGGTGCTGATAGGAGCTTTGTATCCACTAAATTAAGTGCCCTTATTGACATTGAACCTGTTGAGATAAATACCAGTTACGAGGTGGAATTGGCTGATGGTAAATTAGTGAAAACTAATAAGCTATTAGAAGGATGCTCTCTAAATCTCTTAAACTATTCCTTTCCGATTGATTTAATGTTGATAGAATTAGGTAGTTTTGATATTATTATTGGTATGGATTGGTTGTTGTTGAATAATTCTATAATTTTATGTGGAGAAAAGAAGGTTAAGATTCCTCTTAGGAATAGGACGTTAGTAATTGATGGTAATCGAGGTGAATCCCGTTTAAAAATCATTTCATGTATTAAAGTCCAAAAGTACATCAGGAACGGTTACGAGTTATTCTTGGCTCAAATGACCGGGAATGAGTCTAAGGAGAAACGATTAGAAGATGTACCTATTATCTGTGAATTTCCTGAGGTATTTCCTAAATATTTACCCGGACTTCCACCGATAAGGCAAGTTGAGTTTCAAATCGATTTAATTCCTGGTGCTGCACCGGTGGCACGTGCGCCTTACCGATTAGCACCTTCTGAATTAAAGGAATTATCTGAACAGCTTAAGGAGTTGTCTGATAAAGGTTTTATTCGACCGAGCTCGTCGCCTTGGGGAGCTCCAATCTTGTTCGTTAAGAAGAAGGATGGATCTTTCCGTATGTGCATTGATTATAGGGAACTGAATAAGTTAACGATTAAAAATCGATATCCTTTACCAAGGATTGATGATTTGTTTGATCAACTACAAGGATCTAGTGGGTATTCTAAGATAGATTTACGGTGTGGATATCACCAACTTCGCGTCCGTGAAGAAGATATTCCTATAACTGCATTTAGAACTCCTTATGGACACTATGAATTTCAAGTAATGCCATTTGGGTTAACTAACGCGCCTGCGGTTTTCATGGATCTAATGAACCGAGTGTGCAAACCCTACTTGGACAAATTTGTGATTGTGTTTATTGACAATATTCTAATCTATTCTAAGAATAAAGATGAACATGGAGAACATTTAAGGATTATCTTGAGTTTGTTAAAGGATGAAAAGTTGTATGCTAAGTTTTCGAAATGTGATTTTTGGTTAGATTCTGTGTAATTTCTTGGTCATGTGATTAACAAGGATGGAATTCATGTTGATCCTGCAAAGGTTGAAGCCATTAAGAATTGGTCTGCACCAACAACGCTAACGGAAGTGCGACAGTTCTTAGGATTGACTGGCTATTAAAGACGATTCATTAAAGAATTTTCTTTAATAGCTAAACCCTTGACTAAGCTTACCCAGAAGAATAAACCTTTCGTTTGGGGAAGTGATGAAGATAGAGCATTTCAGATATTGAAGAAAAAATTATGTAGTGCGCCAATTCTATCATTACCCGACGGAAGTGAAGATTTTGTAGTATATTGTGATGCATCTCTTAGAGGCTATGGAGCTGTTTTGATGCAGCGAGAAAAAGTAATAGCTTATGCTTCTAGACAATTAAGGAAGATTGAGGAGAATTACACTACTCATGATCTTGAGTTAGGAGCCGTAGTTTTTGCTCTAAGATTGTAGAGACATTATCTGTATGGCACCAAGTGTACCATATTCACCGATCACAAAAGCCTACAGTATATTCTCGATCAAAAGGAATTGAACATGAGGCAACGAAGATGGATAGAGCTGTTAAGTGATTATGATTGTGATATAAAATATCACCCAGGAAAATCCAATGTTGTTGCCGATGCATTAAGCAAAAAAGATAGAGAGCCTATCATGGTACGTTCTCTAGTCTTGACCGTGCACAATAATTTGCCTGAGCAAATTAGAAATGCGCAAATAGAAGTTTGTAAGAAAGAAAATTTCGTTAATGAAGGGTTTCGAGGAGAAGGAGATCCTTTAGAGGTTAGAGCTGATGGAGTGAAATGCTTAAGAGGTCGTATGTGGATACCCAAGTTTGGAGGCTTAAGAGATTTGATTATGTTAGAATCCCATAAATCTAAATATTTCATTCATCCTGGATCTGATAAAATGTATCATGATTTGAAGAAGTTGTACTGGTGGCCGAATATGAAAGCTGATATTGCTATGTATGTTCTTTAATGATTGACTTGTGCTAGAGTCAAAGCTGAACATCAAAAGCCATCAGGACTACTTCAACAACCAAAGATTCCTGAATGGAAGTGGGAGCGAATTACGATGGACTTTATCACCAAGCTTCCTAGAACATCATATGGAAATAACTCGATTTGGGTCATTGTCGATAGACTGACCAAATCAACACACTTCATTCCGATTAAAGAGCAGTTCTCACTGGAGAAGCTGACTCGTATTTATCTTGAGAATGTTGTATGCAAGCATGGAGTGCCTGTATAGATCATTTCAGATCGAGATCCTAGATTTGCATCGAACTTTTGAAAATCTGTCCAAAGATCTTTGGGAACGAATCTCGACATGAGCACTACTTATCACCCCCAGACTGATGGGTAGAGTGAAAGAACGATACAAACACTGGAAGATATGTTGAGAGCTTGTGTGATATATTTTGGTAAGAATTGGGATAAACATTTGCCGTTAGCATAGTTTTCATATAACAATAGTTACCATGCTAGTATTAAGGCTGCACCGTTTGAAACTTTGTATGGTAGGAAGTGTAGATCTCCTGTATGTTGGAGTGACGTTGGGGATACCCAGCTCACGGGACCGGAATTGATTCGGGAGACTACAGAGATGATAGTTCAGATTAAGAATAGGCAGTTGACTGCCCGTAGTAGACAGAAAAGTTACGCGGATGTGCGGCGGGAACTGATGAAGTTTGAAGTGGATGACCGAGTAATGTTGAAAGTATCGCCATGGAAAGGCGTCATAAGATCTGGAAAGCGAGGGAAATTAAATCCCCGCAATATTGGACCCTTTAAGATTTTATCTAGAGTAGGTCCGGTGGATTACAAACTAGAGTTACCCCAAGAACTTCATGGTGTTCACAACACATTCCATGTATCTAATCTGAAGAAATGTTTAGCAGTGAGTGATGAGAAAATTTCGTTGGATAAGGTTCGAATAGATGAGAAGTTACATTTTATCGAAGGACCCGTAAAGGTTATGGATCGTGAGGTAAAGCAACTGAAACAAAGTCGGATTCCTATTGTCAAGATCCGATGAAATTCAAAGCATGGACTGGAATTTACTTGGGAACGCGAGGATGAAATGTGGAAGAAATATCCGCACCTCTTTGATTTCAATAAGAAACAAACATCAAAATGAAATGGATCACGAGGACGTTGATCCCTTTTAGGAGGAAAATCTGTGACAATCTAACATTTTCAGGTAGTAAATTATTTTCTCGTATAATATTTTTAAACTTATTTTTGTGTTGGTTGATGAACTCACAATTTACGGATTTAAATTTGGGCTTACGTGCATAAATTAATGTCCTTCACGACTAAACCAAAAACCTTAGGATTACGTATTTACTTTTTTGAACTCCGTTTTTGATGAGACAATTTTTATTAGATTTGTTTTGTGCCGTTGATTCATAATTTATAAAAACGTTTTTCATAAAACGACCCGAGGGCACGCAAATCGAGGAAACTAGAATCGAGGAATAGTAAATTAGTGGGATGAGACAAGTATACACTTGTCCCACCCCACTATATGGGACGGCTACACAAGGACACCACATCACAAGATGTGGCAAACTTGTAGCTAACAAGTTAACACTTGTTAACTTAAGCTTAACAAGTAAGAAACATATAACAAAACCATCAAACCACTAAACATCAAACCATTTACACATATCATCACATGCAAACTACTCTCAAAATCCTCTCACCCTCTCTTCCTTTCCATCCCATATCAAGAACAAACACCCCCATTCGATCAATTTTAACCATAAACTTTGTGTTATCTACACATATAATGAAGAACTCTTGAAGCCTTGTTGATTGGTGATCATTATAATATAAAAGGAGGTGATTTGCTTGTGTCCTAAGGCTGATTTCTCAACAAATATTCTTGGTGGTTGATGATCTTGAAGATAAATTTGGTGTACCTCAAGGTGTTGTCATCCAAAAACAAGTTATAGTCTTGGTTGGTAAACAAGATCATCCTTTCCATTTTCTTTGTTATTTTTGTAAAGATCAAATGTATTTTCTTTCCTATTGTATATGTATATCATGATATATGATGATAAAAATGTTGTGTGGGGATCAAGTGTTGATAAACATGGTTAAAAAGATGGAAAACCATATGTAAAAAGGGTTAAAATCTTGCTTAATAAGTTGGCTATATAAAAACAGTAACTAACCAAATGATAAACTGCTAAAATGGCATAGTGGAATTAATATACAGTAAGTATTAGGTCTTGTACACATGTGAGAGTTGGCCATGCAATGGAATCATTATAATGAGTGAGATATGATCAAAACAAAATTAGTGTATCACTCTGAATAGTCTGTTTTGTGAGGACAGTTAGGGATACTTAGACTTGGATTGAGCAGTAGCTAAAACTAAGTTATTTGTAACACATAATATGAAGTTTATGTAATCCAAAAATGAGCTTGTATATATCCTTGTAGAACTCAAGATATGATAAAAATGGTGAAAGTGAAACTAAAAATCAGATTTTGTGAAATTAAAGTTTAATAGTATTATAATAGCACTCAAATAAATATCGTATAAAATGTAAATTAAAACCCACTAACTTATATATTACATTTATATAAATATGTACAATGATAAATAAATTTAACATTTTATAAAAATGGTAATTTGATAAGTTTTATAAGTTATAAAACTATAAACATGATTTTTACGTCTTTTCGGCTAAAACCGTAAAATTAACGTTTTCGTCAATTAAAACTTAGACGGTCGGACCCGTCTAATGTAAACTTTTTATAACTCATATACTGATATATAAGTACCTATTACAAGTAAAAACCGATAAAACCCGAACTATATAACATATGGACATTAACGGGCCAAGTTAGCCTTATTGGACTATTAATCCAACTAATTTGGCTAAACACTTATAAACTTACTTATTGGGCTTAACCCACTTGGGCCCAACATGTAAAGTATAATACTGATATTAAAAGTGTAAAATGGACTAATATAAGGTATTGGGCTTATAATAGGCTTATTGGGCCTAAAACATGTAAATAGGTAAAACTAGTAAACTAGTATAAAATTTACCAATACATAACACTAAAATGAGTAAATGAAAATGTATAAACCCAATTGATCATCATCATATGTATAAAATAATCATGTGTATATATAATTGTTAT
The DNA here is from genome assembly GCA_025667525.1 of Glebionis coronaria. Lineage (NCBI taxonomy): Eukaryota > Viridiplantae > Streptophyta > Magnoliopsida > Asterales > Asteraceae > Glebionis > Glebionis coronaria. Next base: position 368,503,141 of record CM046877.1, on the reverse strand, counting down.
TTTTATAAAGTCATTGGACAAAAGTCTAAGACCGACTATTATTTATATAGGTTTCCGTGACTGAAGCACGCCCGTAGCCGATAATCCGCCTTTCATTATCAACGTGAGTTCATAGCCTCGCACTCTTTTAAATGTTTTATAAAATGATTTGTAAACCCGCGAGGGAGATAACATGCTAGTTTTTGATAAAAATAGAACATAAATAGTCTCGATGGTATGCTTAATGATATAGACCCGAATGATGCTATGACCCAATAAACGAGATAAAAAGGATTATTAGTAGTTAGGTTATGTCACTTAAAGTCCCATTAGCATGAATTATGAACTACCGGGATTTGGTAGACGCTTATGCATATGATAGTACTATTTGGGGACGATCACCCTAGTTCGCGCCTTGACGGTTGATCCCCGTCGTACCACATTTATTGGTAAGCGAATTTATGTATGAGAAGATTTACATAGAGTGATTTTTGTGACGACACGCTAACTTAGATGGGCAAATTGTTTGTCGGGTTCGCGGCCCGTTGTTTGTGATAGTAAGGTAACAATGTCATGCGGCTAATAATAATCCAAATGAATCAAATGTATTCCAATACAATTCAATAATGATGTGAATAACGATAATAATATTACCTATAATGGTAATATTGGGGCTACGGTCTCATGGACTGTTTAAGATGTATGCTTTGCTTTATATATTTCCTGACTAGCAATACGAGGACTTACTTCTGATATTATAATTGTGTTCTGATTTCAACGATTGTTTTATATAACTGTTTTATTAAACTCTATGAATTCACTCGGCAAAGAAGGGTTAACCCAAAAATCCATGAAGTCATCAAAAAGGAAGTTATCAAACTCCTTGATGCGGGTATGATTTACCCAATTTTCGACTCATCATGGGGTTAGCCCGGTGCATTGTGTGCCTAAAAAGGGTGGGAATCACGGTTGTTCCAAATGAAAACAACGAGTTGATTCGCACAAGACTTGTCACGGGTTGGAGAGATTGTATAGACTATTGAAAGCTTAATGATGCCACTAGGAAAGAATATTTTCCCTTACCTTTAATGGACCAAATGCTAGAGCGTTTAGCGGAAAATGAATACTATTGCTTTCTTGATGGATTCTCGGGTTATTTCCAAATGCCCATTGATCCAAAGATCAAGAAAAGACCACATTCACTTGTCCTTATGGCACATTTGCTTACAAGAGAATGCCTTTTGGCTTGTGCAAGGCCCCTGGGACATTTCAAAGGTGTATGATGGCAGTCTTTCAAGATATGATTGAGCACACTGTAGGATATTGTAAATCTTGCTTATATTTTAGAGAGAGAAAGAGATAGATAGATGGTGAGAACACACACACTTAGAGAGAGAAAGTGAAAAGAAAACACCTTCAACTATGTGAAATCATGAAGTGAACCATACCCTCTCTAACTAAGGAGAGGGTTTATATACACAAGCCCATGAGATGGGCTTGGGCTTACAATGGGTCGCCAGCCTACACATGTTGTAGGATTGGCTTGGCCTTGTTGGTTTAATATTAAGTTAACTAGACTACGAGCTACTACTTAATCTATTGTTGGAGTGACCGATCCTTTCTAATACGTAAAACATATTTCTAACAATCTCCCCTAAGGGAGGTCACTCCAAACAAGGGCGTTACCCGAGTTACAATAACAAAATAAACCTAGCATACTATGCTTGTCTTGAGCTCGTAGTCTTCGTGTTTCTTTTCTTTTTCTTTTCTGGTGAATATGTTGATGTGATCTTTAATATCAATCTTTGAGCATTAATCTCTTGCCTTGATCTTGTGCTTCAATCACTTGTGATATTCGCCTCTTCGTGACTTCATGTCCAACGTACTTATACCTTTGTAATTCTTGAAAGCTTCAGAGTTCGATACCGCGGAAGACTTGACTTTTAGGCTTTCTTGAATTAGATGAAGTATTAAGTGCATAAAGTGTAAGCATGCGGGGACGACTTCTTCTTGGATTCCGCAACACCACCGTCTTCAAATGTAGTAACATAAGTATACACGAACGAAATGGATTTGAACATTTCATTCTAATTCGGTAGCATTTTACCTCCGGTCGGTGAAGACCGTTTGACGATATAAAATATCGTACTTGTGGCAGGTAGATTTAATTAAAAATCTCCTTGACAAGATTTCGCGGGTAAACCCGTTCTCTTTACTCGACCGTCCAAAGCTGACTGCGAACGTAAAGAGTGAATCATTTGGATAAAGTTATCCGTATGATTGAAGCCGTCAGTTCCGATTCCTGGAACAAATTTGATTCATTAAAGAATCGCACCATTGTTGCTTTCCAGTTGTCACGAGCTTGATTCATATTGAATCTTGCTAGTTACCTACCAAGTACTGTTTGACGTTAACACTAGAAGGATTTCCACTCATCACTGTGAACACTAAGGTATTACTCTGAGTGTTTTGGCAAGATCACTCAGATAATGCGTAGAGGCCTTGAACGTGTTTAAATTCAATTAAGAATTAAACAACTGATGCTTTCCAGTTATCACTAGTTTGATTCATAAAGAATCGCACAAGTCACCTACCATGAGCTTTTTAATGTTCGCTCAAGAAGGATTTCCATCTTCATTGTAAATACTTGCGTATTACTCGGATATTCAGGCAAGATCATGAAGATTTTGTGTAGGACTCTTAATATCTTTCTTACTTGTCACAGTGTGTGAAGAAGCAAGTAAATATGGAAGTGTGTCCTAATGATATATTTGATGATCTCAAATGGCTCTAGAGTCGACCGTGCACTTTGGATTTTTAGTGATCGGAGGCTGGAGAGGAGTGCCACCATTTCATGACCAACTTATTTGGAGTGAAAAATCAATAGATAACGTGTTGATCTCCGTGTGATTAAAACAAATATCTTTTGAGAGATATCTGAGTTAGTTGGGATGGGTCGTGCATCGCATCACTGGGTCTATGATGTCTATCTTCTATATCGAGCATCATTATGATCTTAATAGCATATGTGTTAACCCGGTTTCTGCCTAAGGTTGTAAGGAGGGCTTTTTTCTTTACACCCTTTATCTTTACAATTCTTTTTCATTCTTCAACCCCTTCAATGCTTACCAATACGTCATAACTAGCACCTTGTTGTGATTGTTCCAATGCTAACTTAAGTACTTGGTCGGCATTCAGCTACGTTCACAATATTTCCCCATCTTTCCTAAGGATTACTATTTCTAGCTATGGAATGTCCATGGAAAGATTCCTCCGGTTTTAGAAGAATCATTGGACTTAACCTATTCTACCATCCTTTTGTCACCACAATCTTCATCGTCATGAAATAAATGGTTAGTGGGTAATCATAAATCACCATGAAATCCATTTTTGATATAGCAAATCCATTTTGCTCCCCCTTAACATTCCACGATATTCGAAAACATTTCGCACATGTCGGGATGATCCATCACGTTAAGTCAAACCATTTTTGAATAATCATGTCTCATATTAAATCACATTTTCTCCCCCATATTAAAAATATTAACCCAACCGATATTTTTGATATCAATTGATTTAATGAAGTTTTAAAAAGTTTTTTGGAATAAAAATGCAAGTCCATTTTATCTTCATGATAACAATGTGTGAGAAATGATACCGATTTGTAGAATAATCACATATTCACCATATAAGAATAAATTGACAAGGTTGGACCTGATTGATGAGAACATCATATGATAAGATCACATGGTTCTTGTTGGGATATGTTGGTCGCCTCATCATGTCTGAAGTCATCTCTTGACACCACATGTACTATTTGTATTGTTGTCTTGACACCAATTAGTGAACTTGGCACTTTCAGCATCGAAGATTCTGAATGCTTGACAATTGCTCCCCCCTCAATTATTGACCCATAATCTATTGAAAGAGCTGTAGTCGTCGTTTGAGTAGTCGCATCGTCGAGTATGTAGATACCAATTGTAGATTGCTATGGTTGTAGAGATGATAACTTCATAAAAAACAAGATTTCTCTTATTTTAACAAATAAATGCTATGCGTACATATATCCGTGTTATATTGTGTTATAACGTAAACACAATCCCTTACATGGTTATAAAGTAAACCATGCCCGAGAAAATTAATTCCCGTTGTTGAGCCAAAGCTTTCATAAGAAATACTTAACTTTAATATGAAAAGCGGGTTGCAGTCAGAAATAACTAGAAGCCATATAGGCATGTTTTATGAAAAACTTACAACTTTTGTACGAACTCTATTTATGGCACAGTGTCAATATTAATCAACATTTCTAAGGCTGTAAATATTATCGTCCCAAAAGACACGCCTTTAAAAAATAAAGTAAATATTTTTGGATTTTTCTGAATTTTTCAATTTTTATGGTTTTTATATGGTTTTATATTTTTGTATTTTGCTTTTGTGGATAAAAATATAAACAATATATACAGATGATCACCAAGGATACGAAGAATAGTTTACCACCACTATTCTTTTGCTTCATCTGCCAGTTACTTAAGAGTCTCGGGCGAGAAAGTTCTCAATCCTAACTTGTCGGCCAAACATTCAATTCGAGCGCGATCTAAAGCCTTCGTGACAATATCCGCCAATTGATACTCAGATCTGACAAAGTAAAGCTCGATCACTCCATTTTCCACTTGGTCCTTGATAAAGTGGTAGCGAATGTCAATATGCTTCGACCGAGAGAATTAAACGTTGTTGCAGCATAAGGCAATTGCACTTTGTTGTCGTAGTACATCGGAATTTTGTTAAAACCTAGACCATAGTCGGTTAATTGTGATCTCATCCAGAGAATTTGAGCACAGCAACCAGACATAGCTATGTATTCTGCCTCTGTACTTGAAATTGCAGCGCTTTTCTGCCTTTTCGATGCCCAGCTGATCAGTCGATCTCCTAGTAGTTGCAAAGTTCCACTTGTGCTACGCCCTGTATCTTGAAAACCCGCGTGGTCTGCATCTGCATATTCCATTAGTGCAATCAAAGTCCTTCAATTCCAAAGTCCCCGATTAATGGTTCCTTTAATATAACGAAAGACCCGTTTAACAGTAGCTAAGTGTAACTCAATAGGCCTAGTTTGATACAGGGCACACATACATATAGCAAATTGAAGATCAGGTCGACTAGCTGTGATATACAGAAGGGTACCGATCATTCCACGATAAAGTGTCGGATCAACAACAATCCCATGTGGATCTGCACCTAGCTTAGTTCGTTCAACCATTGAAGTATCCACAGGGTCGCAAGATTCCATCTTATATTTCTTAAGCGATTCAAGGGCATACTTGGATTGATTGATAAAGATGCCTCTGGGACTTTGAGATATCTGAAGTCCTAAGAAAAATGATACCTTTCCCATCATTGACATCTTAAATTTGGAAGACATGAGTGTCCCAAACTCATCTGATAAGGTGTGGGTCGAGGCAACAAATATAATATCATTAACATATATTTGTACAAAAATCATATCTTTACCTCGTTTCTGCATGAACAACGTGGGATCCACCTTGTCTTTAGCGAAGCCTTGTAATAAGTGTGAAAACACTTATCCTTTTACCGCTTATTTCCAATAATAACAAGACCAGAACTTGTAATTTATGTCGTAAAAGTCGGAATTATGCGTGGTTTGTGTTTTTATTGTGTTTTAGGACCAAAAGATGAAAAAGAAAGAAAACACGGGCTTTCACGGGCTTTTATCAAAGAAAACGAGAAAAGACGAAGTCAAGAGATCAAGAGTGCTTAAAGAACGGATGTCCAAGACCTATTCTGAAGATTTATCGAAGAAAAAGTCTAAAGACGGAAGTTTAATGAAGTCGAAGAACTCAAGTCTAAATTATAGAAGAAAATTACTAAGATAAGTTCAAATCCCGAGACGACGTCGAGAAAAGACAAAGAATTAAATCGAGTCGAGAAGAAAAGAAAGAAGGAAGCACACCACACATGCACCTCCCACTTAGCCTATAAATACCCTCCTAATCACATTAGGAGGGTGGATAACTAATTTAGTTTTTCATTTTTTTCCTTTCTAGTTTTTAGAGAGAGAAAGTTCTAAACTTTCTGTCACTAAGTTTTTCATCTTTTCTTTCCTTTAATCTTTCAAGTTTAAGCTTTTTGTATTTTGATTTCATTAATCAAGTTCATGTTTAAAGCCTTTGTTATTAAATCTCCTTCTACATTTCTTGATTTTGCTTATTCTTTGATCCGAAACTTCATATTTGATCCGATTAGTTCTTAATGCGTGATTGATTTTGATGTTTTAGTCAAGAAAAGTTAATCTTTTACCCATTCATAAGCTTTCATACGTATAGGCTATAAGCTCTTTTAGCTTATTGGCTTATTTCGTGTTTTAGCTTATTACTTTTCGGTTTACTAAAAAGGTTTAGTCATTTTAAAGTTTCTTTTATAAAGTTTATGATTTTATGTTTTGAAAATTATCAAATTTAAGCTTATATAGTTGTTTAAGGTTCGGTTAAGGAAACTTATTGTATGTGCTTATTGAGTTTTCAGCTTAACACCAATTTCGGATTAAGTTTGTGTGCATCGCAATATTGGGGGTTTCAACATTCCGACGAGAAGCTTGTTTCGATCGCAATAACCCTTAAGGGTTCTACTTTGCGATCACTTGGTATCATCCCCCTTATTCCGATCTGGGATTGTGATCGCTCATTGCGATCGCATATTCCGACGGGACTTAAGGTTACCTTGAATCGAAACTCTGCCCAATTTTAGTTTACTACATTCCGATCCTTGTATTCCGATTTGGACTTTCCGATAGACAACATTGCGACAGTGGTGTTTAGATTATTCCGATCTGAAACATTCCGATCTAGGACTTTCCGACAGACATCATATTGCGACAGAATTTAACTGTGTTATTCCGATGGGTATTCAGATGAACATTCCGATAGCTTTGCATTTGATTATTCTGATGATTCTAATTTTGGTGCATTCCGATAGAAAGGACTTGTTGAATTCCGTTAGATTGAGCTTTTAAGTTTTAAAGTTTTACAAGTTTTACATTTTAAGTCTTTTTCTAAATAACTCTTAGTTTAATTTTCTAAAAGCTTCTACTTTACTCAACGACAATCATTTGCTTTAAGTTTAAAATTAGATAATATAACCAAACCATCCTCTTGTTCACCAAAAGACAATTGAGTCGCACTCTTAATCGGTAATCGATTCTAAAAGACTTGGAACAACGAAATTATTTGATACTTAGTGAAAAAGCATGTATTAAATGGCGCCGCTGCCGGCTCTTTTCGTTAAGATTAATGGTTTTTAGTGAGAGACGCGTTGAATTTTGGTGATCCGTTCTTTTAGGAACGTTATTTTCCTTGCTAAAAATTTTCAAAAATCCATAAAAATTATAAAAAATTTCAAAAATACAAAAACATTAAAAAATTATAAAAAGCATTTCTTTTCCAAAGGTTTTGCACCAAAAAGATATATATATATATATATATATATTCTCTGTTTCTTTGGTATCTTTTTCTTCTGTAGGTGTATGCGTACTAGATCTTCAAATTATTCTGAGCCCGAGACTCGTGAAGATTTAGATATGGCTGGTGTGCATAACAACAACAACAACCCACCTCTACCCAATTTGAATAACAATAACAACAACAACAATGTTCCCCTACCTGATTTACGAACAATGGAGGAACTTTGTCAACCAACCATGAACGGAGGCGGAGGACCGATTGCGCCGATGCAAATCACGGCTCCTGAATTTTCGTTGAAGCATCACATGATCCAGCAAGTTCAAAACGCTTGCCCGTTTAGCGGATTACCGGGTGATGATGCCAACAAACATCTTGACAAGTTCATTACCGTCACTCAAAGCATGAAACTACCCGGTGCTTCCATGGATTTTCTTCGCCTTCACCTCTTTCCACACACTTTATCCCATCATGCCGAAAAATGGTTTGATCGTCTCCCCAAAAACTCAATTCAAACATGGGATGACTTGACTCAAAAATTTTTGTCGCGCTATTTTCCACCATCCATGGTCAATAGTCTTCGCAACCAAATCAGTGGATTCACACAAGAACCTGATGAGTCGCTTTTCGATGCTTGGGAACGCTATAATGTCTTGATCGACCGTTGTCCGAACCATAACATGCTCCCTGTTACTTTGATTGATACTTTCTATAATGGTTTAACTTTTCGTGATCGTGATACGATTAATGCTGCCGCCGGTGGTACATTCATGAAGAGACGACCTGAGGAGTGTAGAGAGCTGATAGAGAACATGACCACTCACCACAAAAACTGGGATTCATCTGTATCTTCAAGAAATAATCAGAGGGCCAATGTTTCTTCTACATCATCTAACCCAGAGCTCATCGAACTTACTCGCCAAATAGCTGAGATGAACAAAAACTTCTTAACCATGGCTACAAACCAATTTCAACAAGCCAAAGCTATTGCACCTTCTTGTGAGATTTGCGGGGGTTCTCATTCGTACACCGATTGTCCTTCTACTCTTGACAATCCGGAAAATGTGTACGCCGCTAACGGTAACTTTGGCTACCAAGCACGTCCTCAAGGAGATCGTAACTTGCTAAGTTATCATTCCAACAATTATCTATCTCCACCCGGTTTTTCTCTTCAAAACCAAAACCAAAACAATTTCAACCGCAACAATCAAAGCCAACCTCGAGCTACCAATCAATATCAATCCCAAAGAAACCCATATCCATCTCAAGGAAATAATTCAGCTTACCAAGCCCCACCTCTCAACCAACCCACAACATTGAACCAAGACCTCGCAACTTACATGAGGACCAACAGAGAGATGGTGACAAATCTTCAAAGCCAATTCATTAACTTGAATGGGGACATGGCAAAACAAGGGAACGATATTCGAGACGAGCTGAGGAATGACATCGCGAAACAAGGGAATGCTCTTCAAGCAGACATGAGAAACTCCATGAACAATCAAATGAATAACTTAAGGGATATGATGGCTAGTTTTTCCCAAGTAATCAAGCCTCTGGTTCAGCTTCTCTTCCGAGTAACACCGTTGCTAATCCAAGAGGGGAGATGAAAGCAATCACCACCCCAAGTGGCAAAGGTTTAAAGGAACCCGAGATTCCTACACCTCCACCGGTGATTGTGACTAAGGAAAACGAGTCCCATTCTCCAATTCCACCACCTTCTACTTCCACCCCTACACCACCCAAGGATGTGAGTGAGAATTCCATTCCGAAGCCTTCATCTCAACCCAATATACCTTATCCTTCAAGGTTGAGGAAAGAGAAGTTGAAGAACAAGGATGATATTCAGGTTTCAAACTTTCTCAAAATGTTTAAACAACTGAATTTCAATATCTCCTTTGCTGAGGCTCTCGCTCACATGCCTAAATATGCTAAGATATTTAAGGATCTTTAAGTGATAAGGAAAAATTGCTCGACATCGCCAATACCCAATTAAATGAGAATTGTTCTGTCGTTCTTTTGAGAAAACTTCTAGTTAAGTTAGGAGATCCGGGTCGTTTCTTGATTCCTTCCAACTTCCCTGAGGTAGAGAATTGTATGGCCCTAGCCGATCTAGGTGCTAGTATCAACTTAATGCCTTTAAGCGTTTGGAAACAATTGTCTCTACCCGAGCTAGTCCCCACCCGCATGACTTTGGAATTAGCTAACCGTACGGTTGCTTATCCAGTGGGGATAGCCGAAGACGTCTTCGTCGGTGTCGACAAATTCACCTTTCCGGCGGATTTTGTTGTCGTTGACTACGAGATGGACCCCCGTGTTCCATTAATCGTTGGACGTCCATTCCTGAGGACCGGTCGCACTCTCATTGATGTAGCCACTGGCGAATTAATCATGAGAGTTGGTGACGATAAAATCGTTTTCAACATGGGTAAACTTTCTAAGCAGCCTTCTAAAAATGAGAGCGTTAATTTCATTGACGTTCTTGATGAGGCTTGTGAAGAACATTTCAAAGACGCTTGTAAAAGTGGTTCTTCTTCTCCACCCACTGTTGAGACCATTGCCTCTATTGCTCCATCACTTACTCCATTTGGAGAAAGTGATTTCATCTTGAAAGAATTCGAAGCAACTTTGGGAAATGTGGACTTGCAATATGACGATTCTCCCTCCAATTGGGATGAAGACATTCGTACCATTGAGAAACTTCTCAATGAGGACCATATTTCTCCACCATCTCCTAAGGATATCTCTATCGATGATCCGACTTTGACTCCGCCGTCTATCGAAAATCCTCCGGATTTAGAGCTTAAGGATCTTCCGTCTCATCTCGAGTACGTTTTCCTTGAAGACAACAAGAAGTCACCCGTCATCATCGCAAAGGACTTGAAAGAAGAAGAAAAATCCCGACGTATCGCCGTGCTGAAGAATCATAAGAAAGCGATTGCATGGAAAATCTCCGATATTCGTGGAATTGATCCTCACTTTTGCACACATAAAATTCTCATGGAGGACAACTTTAAACCCACTATTCAAAGCCAAAGAAGGGTGAATCCTAAGATCCATGACGTTATCAAAAAAGAGGTTATCGAACTTCTTGATGCGGGAATGATCTACCCTATCTCGGATTCACCATGGGTTAGTCCCGTCCATTGTGTGCCTAAGAAAGGTGGAATCACCGTTGTGCCCAATGAAAATAATGAGTTGATTCCTACTCGTCTCGTTACAGGGTGGCGAGTTTGTATAGACTATCGCAAACTCAATGATGCTACGAGAAAGGATCATTTTCCCCTTCCTTTCATGGACCAATGCTTGAACGTCTAGCGGGTAATGACTATTACTTCTTTTTTGACGGTTTCTCCGGGTATTTTAAAATACCCATCGATCCCCAAGACCAAGAGAAAACCACATTCACTTGTCCCTACGACACATTTGCTTACAAAAGAATGCCTTTAGGCTTATGCAATGCTCCTGGGACATTCCAAAGGTGTATGATGGCTATCTTCCATGACATGGTTGAAGAAACTATGGAAGTCTTCATGGATGATTTCTCGGTCTATGGTGATTCCTTCTCTTCTTGCCTTGCCAATTTGGAACGCATGCTTAAGCGGTGTGAAGACACTCGCCTTGTTCTGAATTGGGAAAAATGCCATTTCATGGTAAAAGAAGGCATTGTGCTTGGACATAAAATCTCCAAAGCCGGTCTTGAAGTGGACCGTGCTAAAGTGGATGTCATAGCCAAATTACCTCCACCTTCAACCGTGAAGGGTGTGAGAAGTTTCCTTGGTCATGCGGGCTTCTATCGTCGATTCATTCAAGATTTCTCTAAAATCGCTCGCCCGATGACCCACCTCTTGGAAAAAGATACTCCTTTCATCTTTCCTAAAGAGTGTCTTGAATCCTTCAATCTTCTTAAGGATAAGCTGACTAAGGCACCGGTCTTGGTTACCCCTAATTGGGAGCTACCTTTCGAATTGATGTGTGATGCTAGCGACTTTGCTATTGGAGCGGTTTTGGGCCAATGAGTGAATAAACACTTCCAACCAATCCATTATGCTAGCAAGACAATGATGGGGGCTCAATTGCATTATACCACTACCGAAAATGAGCTTTTAGCTGTAGTGTATGCCTTTGAGAAGTTCTGCCCCTATCTTGTTCTTTCCACCACCATTGTGTACACCGATCATTCCGCGTTGAAGTACTTGTTAACTAAGCAAGATTCTAAACCAAGACTTCTTCGTTGGGTTTTACTCCTTCAAGAATTTAACATTGAAATTCGTGACAAGAAGGGGGCCGAAAACCTAGCCGCGGATCATCTAAGTAGACTTGAGGATCCTTATCAAGGGGATCATCCGAACCAAGAGATCAATGACTCTTTTCCCCTTGAGACCTTAATGTCTATTCATTCCAATCTTGATGACACCCTGTGGTTCGCGGACATTGCAAACTACTTAGCGGGTGGTATTCTCATCGAAGGGTTAACATCCCAACAAAAGAAGAAGTTCTTTAAAGATGTTAAGACTTACTTCTGGGATGACCCTTATCTCTTCAAACAATGTGCGGATCTTGTCATTCGTCGATGTGTTGATGGGCCGACAGCTTTACAAATCCTTGATGCTTGCCATAAAGGACCCACCGGTGGTCACTTTGGTCCCAACTACACCGCTAAGAAAGTGTTTGACTCTGGATTCTATTGGCCCACCATTTATCATGACGCTCACGAAATGGTTAAGCATTGTGATGCTTGCCAACGACAAGGAAAGATCACACATAAAGATGAGATGCTTCAAAATTTCATACAAGAATGTGAAATTTTTGATGTATGGGGCATCGACTTTATGGGGCCATTTCCATCATCCAAAGGGAACAAGTACATCCTCGTAGCCATTGACTACGTTTCTAAATGGGTTGAAGCTAAGGCTCTCCCAACAAACGATGCGAGGGTGGTTGTGAACTTTTTGAAGCAGTTATTTGCTCGATTCGGTGTGCCTCGTGCTATAATCAGTGACCGCGAGACTCATTTTTGCAATGATCAATTCGCAAGAGTCATGGCTAAGTATGGTGTCAATCATCGTCTTTCCACCGCCTATCATCCCCAAACCAATGGTCAAGCCGAGATTTCCAACCGTGGATTGAAGCGAATTCTGGAACGTACTGTGGGAGAGCCTCGTGCCGCGTGGGCCGATAAGTTAGACGATTCTTTGTGGGCTTTTCGTACCACATATAACACCCCGATTGGTTGTACACCTTATCGTCTTGTGTACGGGAAAGCATGCCACCTCCCTATCGAGCTGGAACACAAGGCATACTGGGCCTTGAAGTGGGCTAACTTCGACATCAACAAAGCCGGTGATCATCAGAAGATTCAACTCAACAAGCTTAACGAACTAAGGAATGAAGCTTACGAGAACTCACTGATCTACAAGGAGAAGACCAAGATCATCCATGATGCAAGCATTAAGAACCGAGAGTTCCACGTTGGTGATCAAGTCTTACTTTTTAACTCTCAATTGAAGATCTTCTCGGGCAAGTTGAAGAGCCGCTGGTCTGGTCCATTCACCGTCGCCAAAGTCTTTCCCTATGGCACCATTGAGCTTTCTCAGCCAAATGGGCCCAATTTTAAGGTGAATGGCCAGCGCGTGAAGTTGTACTTTGGTGAGGACATCTCTCATGAGATGATTCCATCCCTCACCACGTTTCCCATGAACTAGTTTTGGGTCAAGTCAGGCTCGTGACTCGGTGAACAAAAACAAGCGCTTCTCGAGAGGCAACCCGTGATCTATCCTTTACCGCTTTCATAATAAGTGTAGGGGGAGCCCCGTATGTGTTTGTTGTCTTGTTTCTTCTTATGTGCAGGGATTCAAGCTTCAAAGTACACCTCGATGACTTTTGACGAATTGTGATTCCGTGTTCCCATCTTCCTGGTTCTATCCTAAACTATCGTGATTCAATATTTCATATCTCATATGTTCAAATTGAAATCACTATAGTTGTCCTTTCCTTAGCAAGGTTTAAAAAAAAGTGCACAATGTCATAAGTGTAGGGGAGTTTACTCCCACATGCTTAAACATTAAGGACAATGTTTATATCAAGTGTAGGGGGGACTTCTAACGAAGTAAGTGGTATTTTCCATGAATTTGCCCTCATTTTAACCGGAAAATTTGAGTTTTCGACATTTTTCAAATTCTTAATCTATTTTGGCCTAGTTGTATAATAGTATTTTCCTTAGTTAGCGTTATTTACTTTCTTTGCTAGAATAAATTTTCAATAAAGTGGTTTTAAATTTTTCAAAGTCGTGAATATTTTGACTCAACCCGAGTTTACTTGTCCAAGTTTACTCTAGCTAGTATCCTTAACGTGTTTAAGTCAAGTTTTGGTACGCTTTTATATAGGGAACTTTAAAACGCGAAAGTCTTAAATCTTACGGGTTAAGAACAAGAACTTTTCGCAAGTTCCTATAATTGATCCTAGAGAGTCGTTTATCAAGGGAACTTTCAAATGCGAATTCTAAACTTGAAAAAGTCTAAGAGTTTGCAAGATCCTATAGATGACTCGAAAACCCAAAACTTTGATTTAATTGGCTAAGCATCCACGAGTCTCATTCCTTGAGATTTTAAATTGTGGAGAACGAGAGATGATAGACTCAATTATAAGTTTGGTATTCTTTCGTGAATTTATGTGAGTTGATTATAAGCCTATTCTCCCATCTCTTGTTAATAAATTTATCTGCAATAAAAAAGGTTGTACTATTTGAAAAGTTACTTAGCTTCTAGCCCAATATCGTTTAAAAGTTGCTCGGTATTAATTAGAGTTCATAGCCAAGGCATAAATTATTGAAGCGGGATGCGAAGATTGGCGAGTCCGAAAAGGCCCTAATAAGGCATGAGGGCTACATTTTGTTGCTAAAGATCCAAAAGTGATGTGAAGAATCATTTATCGAAAATCAATATGAAGGATCGAGACACACGACGGAAAGCAAATACTCCCCAAAAGATCATGGACAAGTCTATCCAAAAAGACCCTAACAAGGTATGAGGATAAATAGATCCAAGTCCTAAAAGGTGGCGGATCGTTGTATATCAAAGTCCAAAATAAAGATTGGAGAAAAATGAAGAAGTCGTGGTCCAAATATGAAGAATCTCTCAAAAAGTCAAAGAGAAGAAAGTCCTATTATGAAGAAAAGACCATAATTTCAAGAACGTCTCTCAAGATTTGAAGTATGAAGTCACTGCCATATATCGGTCCGAGAAAGGTCTTAAATCGTGAAGCAAGTTATGCCAAGATATGAACTTTATGAGGTCCCGAGAAGCATCTTTAAAAGATTTTGTCCTTTAGCTAACTATTGATTAAATCGTCCCACTTTATTTTCGGCCTAAATAACTATCAAAATAAGTCAAACAATGCATCCTCGTGATCATTCAAGACAAAATTAAAATATAAGAGATACACCTAGGAATAAGGGAGTCTAAGTGAATAATCGACCCACATGAATTCGTGTTAGTCTGCTAACTTATAATAACAATGATCTCGTTTTTAAGCTTGGTATGGGGAACGTGAAACTTGAGGATGATAAACGTTCATGGCAGCCAAAAACCAATGTAAGTCTTTGATTTCTTTACTTGTTTCTATCTTTTAATTTTCCTTAAATGTTTAGTATTTAATAAAAGCCAAGGTGGGTCAGTATGATGGAAAATGTAAACCATGCTTTGAAATTAATGCATTGCATGAGGGCATTGCAATGGTCAAGTATAGGGGATTTAATAAGTGTGAAAACACTTATCCTTTTACCGCTTATTTCCAATAATAACAAGACCAAAACGTGTAATTTATGTCGTAAAAGTCGGAATTATGCGTGGTTTTTTTTATTGTGTTTTAGGACCAAAAGATGAAAAAGGAAGAAAACACGGGCTTTCACGGGCTTTTATCGAAGAAAACGAGAAAAGATGAAGTCAAGAGATCAAGAGTGCTCAAAGAACGGATGTCCAAGACCTATTCTGAAGATTTATCGAAGAAAAAGTCTAAAGACGGAAGTTTAATGAAGTCGAAGAACTCAAGTCTAAATTATAGAAGAAAATTACTAAGACAAGTTCAAATCCCGAGACAACGTCGAGAAAAGACAAAGATATAAATCGAGTCGAGAAGAAAAGAAAGAAGGAAGCACACCACACATGCACCTCCCACCTAGCCTATAAATACCCTCCTAATCACATTAGGAGGGTGGTTAGCTAATTTAGTTTTTCATTTTTTTCCTTTCTAGTTTTTAGAGAGAGAAAGTTCCAAACTTTCTCTCACTAAGTTTTTCATCTTTTCTTTCCTTTAATCTTTCAAGTTCAAGCTTTTTGTATTTTGATTTCATTAATCAAGTTCAAGTTTAAAGCCTTTGTTATTAAATCTCCTTCTACATTTCTTGATTTTGCTTATTCTTTGATCCGAAACTTCATATTTGATCCGATTAGTTCTTAATGCGTGATTTATTTTGATGTTTTAGTCAAGAAAAAGTTAATCTTTTACCCATTCATAAGCTTTCATACGTATAGGCTATAAGCTCTTTTAGCTTATTGGCTTATTTCGTGTTTTAGCTTATTACTTTTCGGTTTACTAAAAAGGTTTAGTCATTTTAAAGTTTCTTTTATAAAGTTTATGATTTTATGTTTTGAAAATTATCAAATTTAAGCTTATATAGTTGTTTAAGGTTCGGTTAAGGCAGCTTATTGTATGTGCTTATTGAGTTTTCAGCTTAACACCAATTTCGGATTAAGTTTGTGTGCATCGCAATATTGGGGGTTTCAACATTCCGACGAGAAGCTTGTTTCGATCGCAATAAACCTTAAGGGTTCTACTTTGCGATCACTTGGTATCATCCCCCTTATTCTGATCTGGGATTGCGATCGCTCATTGCGATCGCATATTCCGACAGGACTTAAGGTTACCTTGAATCGAAACTCTGCCCAATTTTAGTTTACTACATTCCGATCCTTGTATTCCGATTTGGACTTTCCGATAGACAACATTGCGACAGTGGTGTTTAGATTATTCCGATCTGAAACATTCCAATCTAGGACTTTCCGACAGACATCATATTGCGACAGAATTTAACTGTGTTATTCCGATGGGTATTCAGATGAACATTCCGATAGCTTTGCATTTGATTATTCCGATGATTCTAATTTTGGTGCATTCTGATAGAAAGGACTTGTTGAATTCCGTTAGATTGAGCTTTTAAGTTTTAAAGTTTTACAAGTTTTATATTTTAAGTCTTTTTCTAAATAACTCTTAGTTTAATTTTCTAAAAGCTTCTACTTTACTCAACGACAATCATTTTCTTTAAGTTTAAAATTAGATAATATAACCAAACCATCCTCTTGTTCACCAAAAGACATTTGAGTCGCACTCTTAATCGGTAATCAATTCTAAAAGACTTGGAACAACGAAATTATTTGATACTTAGTGAAAAAGCATGTATTCCCTGCGTAATGAGGAATTGTGACAATAGATCATACCATGTGCGTGGATCTTGCCTCAACCCATTGAGAGCCTTCTTAAGCTTGTACACGTGATTAGGATATTTAGAGTTCACAAAACCATCCAGTTGTTGAACACAGACCTCTTCCTTGATTTCACCATTGAGAAATGCCGTCTTCACATCCATCTGATAGACGATCATATTCATGTGGGCTGCATAAGCGAGGAATAGTCTAATAGCTTCCAAACGGGCAACAAGTGCAAAGCTTTCCATAAAGTCGATGCCTAATAATTTCTTGTATCCACGAGCTACTAGTCGAGCTTTGTTCTTCAATATTCCACCTAACTCGTCGAGTTTCACCTTGTAAACCCATTTCAATGTGAGTAATTTCACTTGATCCATGCATGTGACAAGTTTACCTACATCAAGACGGACAAATTCATTAAGTTCTTCTTGCATAGCTTCTATTCAACAGGATTGGGTAAATACTTGGTGCCATGTCTTAGGTTCAACTTCACTGAGAAAAGCATCAAAATGACAAAACATTGCACTTTCTTGAACTGACTTCGTGTGGATACCGGACTATTAGGGTCACAAATAATAAAATCTATAGGATGATCCTTTCTCCACTTGCTGTCATGTTCACGAATTCGTGGATTGGAGTCGACCGTAGTAGGAGCTTCCTCTGAGGTGGACGACCTGGCTTGATTATGGTCAAGAATTGGTACACCAAAGAGTGTAAGTTCACGCATTTGAGCGAATTCCAAATCGTGACCATCATCATCCTCTTCATCATCAATAGGCATGACCTGGGTAGTTGATACTTGCGTCGGTTGAGAATTACTCGATGAAGGTGCCTCTTGACAAATTGTAGGTGTAAACGTATCTGATTGTGCTTCGTTTGCTGGAGCGAAAACTTGAGGTAACCGGAGCTATTACGTCAGTATCTAGAACAACAATACTTGGAGGAGTAAAGAATTCATCAAAGAACGGTTGAAACAACGTATCTCATTCATTCCTAGAAGGTGGTGTAAATGATGATGAAGTAGGGTTGTTTGGGACAAGACTAGAGCTAATGTTACTGGGTCCCATTTCATGTAGTGCGGGTTCAGAGCTGCTTTGCTCAGAAGCCATTGCTGTCAGCTCATCAAAATCGACATTCATAGTTTCGAGGATCTTGCGAGAATTACGATTGTAGATTCGGTATGCTTTCATTGTGGGTGCATAACCAATGAAAATACCAATATCGGCCTTTGGTTGAAGTTTTCCCAAATTATCACCATCATTATTTGGATAGCAAAGAGAACCAATACACGAAGATATGATAAGTCTAGTACTTTTCCATGTAGAAGCTCATAAGGTGTTTTACCATGGCTTTTTCGAATTAGTGACCGGTTTTGGTGTAAACTGTTGTAGAGACTGCTTCTGCCCATAAAAATAATAGAGCCTTTGCGTAAATTAACATCGTTCGAGCAGCTTCCATAAGTGTGCGATTTTGCCTTTCAACGACAGCGTTTTGTTGTGGAGTGCGAGCAACAGATGTTTCATGAGATATGCCAACTTCTTCATAATAATTATGCAAGATTTGATTCAAAAATTCGGTTCCATTATCTGTGCGAATGCGTCGGACAGTAGTGTTGAGACGCACTTGAATCATCTTGAGAAATCTGATGATGAATTTGGGTGCCTCATTTTTTGTTGCAAGAAATTTCATCCATGTAAACCGAGAGTAATCATCGACAATGACGAGGATTTACTTTTTACCACTAAGACTTTCAACACGCATTGGCCCACAAAGATCCATATGCAACAAATAAAGTTTCTCTTGGTTGGTGTCTTCAGTCTTGGATTTGTATGATTTCTTAGTGATTTTCCCCATTGTAAACGCGGAACACAAATGGTCCTTATGAAATGTAAGTTAAGAAAGACCACGAACAAATTCGTTTTTCGCCAAATGATTAATAGCGTCAAAGTTAAGATGAGATAACCGTCGATGCCGTAACCATGACTTAGTCTTTGATGCTTTGGAGAGAAGACATACGGGAGAAGCGGCCATCATATCTTGTAGAGAAAAAGTGTACAAATTATTCCCTCGAGTACCTTTCAATATATCAACCCTTTCCAAATTACGAATTCAAGTAGGTATGCTCTCGAAAAGCAACTTCTAGGTTTGCATCACAAAATTGTCCCACAGAAAATAAGTTATGACCGAGACCTTTCACATAATACACTCTTGAAATTATAACATTCCCAATATGATATTCACCGTAACCCATGATCTTTGAAATATGATCATTTCTAAATCGAACCGTACCAAGAAACTTGCTGACGAATTTCTGAGCTAAGAGCGATCTCCGATCATATGCTTGGAGCAACCAGAGTCCAAATACCAGAGAACAATATGGACCACCTGTTTTCAGCAACAACAGTAGACAATGCATTGGAAACTATTGGTTCCGGAGTGTTAACAAATACATATATAAAATTTCTAATATTTGTCTTATCCTTAGATTTCCCGGCGTTTTCTATTACGAGTATTACCAATAACATGTTTTATTGTTCCAACTGTCTGAGGTCTTGGAGTATTAGCGGGCACTACAGTGGGAGTAGACCTATTCAAAGGGCACTTGATTCCTACAGTAGTGTTGGTGTTCCTAGTTAAAGGACACGCTTGTGTTTTGGTAGCCTTGGTACTCCTAGTTAAAGGGCACACTTTCTTCGCTTTAGTGGGAGTGATCCTAGTTAAAGGGCACGTATTATACTGAAAGTTCTACCAGTGGGGCGCCACATCCAACCAACTTGGGTAAAAAATTTCCCAGTCGGTCTCCATTCTAAACCATTTTTCCGGGCATTCATCTCATTCACATGGTCAATAAGGCAAGAATCATGACGACTAGAGAACATACATTCATTGCAATTCTAACATTTCAAATTAGAATTCGCAGTAGGCTTAGAACGCTGCACAACCGCAGAGCCTTTAGGTTTAGCTACATGATTCTTTTTATTCAAAACAGAAATAACATTCCTAGGGTGGACTTCTACTTTCTTCTTCACTTGACTACTAGATGGGGGCAAGATCCTATCATTCTTCGTGTTTCTTTTAAGCTTAGATCTTTGAGCCTTAGTAGTGGTGTTTACTCTTGTAGAAGGCAACACGGGAATATTAGAAGTTGGTTTTGATTTTGCCTTATCTTTAGTGACCAATGTCTGAGATGGTTTAGTCCTAGGACCCTTGTTAAGTGGTGTGACGGCTATGAGGTTCCTTTTGATTACACTAGAGGACGATGCTGAGACAGTGGCTGCGTTATCCACATCATTCTTACCTTTTAGGGTACGAAGTGTTTCCTTTAAATCAGCCAAAGCCAATTTTTTATCACAAATTTGTTCCCTCAAATAAGATATTTTCACCAAATTTCGATTTAATCGTTCAATCAATGATTGATTCTATGTAGTGGTATTAGCACATGCGGGCTTTACTGAATCGAAGAGTTGTGTATTTTTCTGTTTTAAGTTATCAACTTTGGACAAAATCTTGGAAACTCAATTATCTAGATCAAGTTTAAAATTCTCAGCGGCCTCAAGTACGTTCACACAGTTAATCTCCTTAGATTTCTCTATGTCTATCGACAATGATTTAGCAACCTTGTCACTTGGCTGACGTTGTTTTGATTGTAAATTCAATCGGAAATTCTTTTGAAAATTTGCATCATCTATATTAACACCTTCGAATGACGTTTCAAAAAGCTCTTGAATAAATTTTTGTTTACATTTAAGCGAAATACAATGTTTTTGAATCTCATCAAAACGTTTTAAAAGCGAAGAATAAGAATATTGAAGCTTTAAAAATTCAGCGTCAGATTTGTGACAAGTACTATTACCACATTATCCATAGATTCAACATTATGCACAATAGAATCATTATCAACACTATTATTCACACAGACGGAAACAATATCATGCGACATCACTTGCTTCAGAAGCTGATCATTTTGGTGTGAAATTCATTCTATTTCAAGTAAACCGTTTTCATAAGCATCGTCCATTTTATTGAAAACACGTTTAACTTCTTCTAAGTCCAAATCCAAATCTTGATCAATATTGCTAAAACACTCTTTAATATTGTTTATAAACGGAACAATTTCGCCTCGAAACGCAGCTCTAGTGTGCTCAAAATTCCATTCACCATCCGTTATGGCCGAAGCCGTCACACGTTCCTTAATGACCGTGTCAAAATCGGCAAAGTATTGGTGAAACACATTTAAGCTATCTGACACCTTACTTACCAGTGGAATTAACTTAGTTAAATCCTTTTTGACAAGTGTTGGAGACGTACTAGGAAGGTTTTCCTTTGACAAATTTTGGGGCACAAAAGCTGATAATTGAGCTAATTCCTTTTGTAATCGAATACGGGTCTTTTTATCAAATTGATCTTTATTATGCTTAACATAATCAAGCTTATGGAATGTTGAAAGCATTTTAGATCGAGTTTCTTCCGCAAGTGAACTTGTCTCCTCAGTATCACGAACATAAGGTGCTTCTTTCGATTTGCCAATT
Source organism: Glebionis coronaria (assembly GCA_025667525.1). Classification (NCBI taxonomy): domain Eukaryota; kingdom Viridiplantae; phylum Streptophyta; class Magnoliopsida; order Asterales; family Asteraceae; genus Glebionis; species Glebionis coronaria. Next base: position 368,481,682 of record CM046877.1, on the reverse strand, counting down.
AGGGTCACATCATAAAGACAAGGAATATATTCCTGAGCTTGTTTTGCATATCCGGGATTAGGTGGTAAATCTTGAAGACGCTTAAGTTCTAGTTCTTTAAATGATTTAGTTAAAAGATGAATCTTTTCTATGGAAGCGTATTGTTTTAAAAGCTGTTGTTCCTTGAATTTAAGAAGTTTGGTAGCATTAATTTCCGATTTAAACTTTTTAGACTCGAGAGTTTCGAAATCCTTTTTAAGTTATTGAAAATCATTTACAACTGACTCCTTCTTTTGATTAATTGGAAAGATTATCTCTTAATGATTCTATTTCGTTTAATTGTTCTATCCTTTCAAAACAAAATTGGTCAAATCCAGAATAAGTTATTTTTTCCACTTGAGGGACCATTTCAAAAGTTTTGACCTTTTCCTTATACAGCGCAAGCTCAGTGGTTAGATTGGCATTCAAATCTACGGTTTGTAGGACTGCCACATTCATTTTATTAATAATGTGTTTTGGAACCATTACCAAATCATGTTGATCATAAGATTCCATACCCGTAGTAGCATTTGGTTGAGGTTCACTCAAATGTGTTGGATTGGATACCACATCATATGAATTACTAGTTCCCGAATGCTGTTCGAGGTTGTCATTTTCATGCTCAACTTGATGTGGATTATCATGAACAATATTAGATGTGGTTGGTACCTCACTGACGACATCAAAACCGTAGTGAGAGAGATTAGCAACGAGAACAACTTGGGCTGAGTGAATGTCATCACAATCTGAATCATATGCATCAAGATCATCTGCTTGATATGCTGCATTAGAAGTAGAGACGACTGTAATGCCTTCATTATCTGCTACCCCTGGGTCTGCAAGAAATGCTAATTCCTCTGAATCCAAAATCTTTCCCATAGATTGAGCATCGACCAAATACATCTTCTCACGTAACCATGTTGCATCCCTTCTCCTTTTTGGCTGAGTGCAATTCCTAGCTATATGACCTTGTCCTCGACAATTGTAGCAAGTCACAAACTTTTGAGGACCAATAGGGCTTCCGTTTCTACTAGCTTGAGAAGTCACAACTTGAGCGTTCACGATCCTTGTAGTAGGTCCATATGAATTTTGCCTTTCCTGAATGGATTGCACCGTCACTTGACCATCTTGAATAGTGGCTTGTTGTTGAGGATTTGAAGAAGTGCGGATGTAGGATATGTAAATCTTGCTTATGTTTTAGAGAGAGAAAGAGATAGATAGATGATGGAGTTCACACACTTCTACAGAGAAACAAAAGTTTACTATGTGTAAAAATGAAAACCACTCACCCTCTCCATCTAAAGAGAGGGTTTATATACCCAAGCCCTTGTCATGGGCTTGGGCTTACATTTGGGCCGGCCTACACATGTTGCAGGTTAGGCTTGGGTTTGTTTGTTAAATAAAGATAAGTAACTAAACTACGAGCTATTACATGGACTATTGTTGGAGTGACCGATCCTTCTTAATACGTAAAAAGTATTTCCAACAATCTCCCCCTAAGGGAGGTCACTCTAAACAAGGGCATTACCTAAGTTACAATAATAAGATAAACCTAGCATACTATGCTTGTCTTGAGCTCGTAGTCTTCGTCTTTCTATTTCTTTTTCTTTTCTGGTGAACATGTTGATGTGATCTTTGATATCAATCTTGAGCATTAATCTCTTGCCTTGATCTCGTGCATCCATCACTTGTGATCTTCGCCTCTTCGTGACCTCTCGTCCCACATACTTATACCTTTGTAATTCTTGAAAGCTTCAGAGTTAGATACATCGGAAGACTTAACTTTTAGGCTTTCTTGAATTAGATGAGGTTTTAAGTGCATAAAGTATAAGCATGCGGGGACGACGTCTTCTCGGATTCCGCAATGCCGCCGTCTTCAAATGCCACAACATAAGTAGACACGAACGAAATGGCTTTGAACATTTCATTCTAATTCGGTAGCATTTTACCTCCGGTCGGTGAGACCGTTGGACGATATAAAATATCGTACTTGTGGCAGGTAGATTTAATTAAAAATCTACTTGTCAAGATTTCACGGGTAAACCCGTTCTCTTTACTCGACCGTCCGAAGCTGACTGCGAACGTAAAGAGTGAATCATTTGGATTAATTTATCCGCATGATTGAAGCCGTCAATTCTGATTCCTGGAACAAGTTTGATTCATTAAAGAATCGCACCATCGTTGCTTTCCAGTTGTCACGAGCTTGATTCATATTGAATCTTGCAAGTTACCTACCAAGTGCTGTTTAAGGTTAACACTAGAAGGATTTCCACTCATCACTGTGAATACTAAGGTATCACTCTGAGTGTTCTAGCAAGATCACTTAGATATTGCGTAGAGGCCTGGAACGTGTTTAAGTTCAGTTAAGAATTAAACCACTGTTGCTTTCCAGTTATCACAAGTGTGATTCATAAAGAATCACACAAGTCACCTACCATGAGCTTTTTGATATTCGCTCAAGAAGGATTTCCATCTTCATTGTAAATACTTTTGTATTACTCGGATGTTCAGGCAAGATCATGAAGATTTTTCGTAGGACTCTTAAGATCTTTCTTTCTTTTCACAGTGTGTGAAGAAGCAAGGAAATATGAAAGTGTGTCCTAATGAGATATTTGATGATCTAAAATGGCTCTAGACTCGATCGTGCATTTTGGATTTTAGTGATCGGAGGCTGGAGAGGAGTGCCACCATTTCGATACCAATTTATTCGGAGTGAATAAATCGATAGATAACGTGTTGTCTCCGTGTGATTAAAACAAATATCTTTTAAGAGATATCTGAGTTAGCTGGGATGGGTTGTGTATTGCATCACTGGGTCCATGATGTCTATCTTCAATATCAAGAATCATTAAAAATGATCTCAATAGCATATGTATTGACCCGGTTTCTGCCTAAGGTCGTAAGGAGGGCTTCTTTCTTTACACCCTTTATCTTTACAATTCTTTTTCATTCTTCAACCCCTTCAATGCTTACCAATACGTCATAACTAGCACCTAGTTGTGATTGTTCCAGTGCTAACTTAAGTACTTGGTCGGCATTCAGCTACGTTCACAATATTTCTCCATCTTTCCTAAGGACTACTATCTCTAGCTATGGAATGTCCTTGGGAAGATTCCTCCGGTTTTGGAAGAATCATAGGACTTAACCTATCCTACCATCCTTATGTCACCACAATCTTCATCGTCGTGAAATAAATGGGTTTTGGGTAAGTATATGTTAGCATGAAAATCCATTTTGATATGCAAATCCGTTTTGCTCCCCCTTAACATATGCCACGATATTCGAAAACATTTCGCATATGTCGGGATGAGCCAACACGTTAAATCAAACCATTTTTGATAATTTCCCATATTAAATCACATTTTCTCCCCCATATTAAAAATATTAACCCAATCGATGTTTTTAATATCAACTGATTTAATAAAGTTTTAACAAAGATTATGGGAAGAAAAATGCAAGTCCGTTTTATCTTCATGATACCGAATGTATGAGATATGATACCGATTTGTAACATGATCACATATTCACCATATTAAAAAAATTTTGACAAGGTTGGACCTGATTGATGAGAACATCATATGATAAGATCAAATGGTTCTTGTCAGCATATGTCGGTCGCCTCGTCATGTCTGAAGTCATCTCTTGACACCATGTGTACGATTGGTATGGTTGTCTTGACACCAATTAGTGAGCTTGGCACTTTCGGCATCGAAGATTCTGAATGCTTGACAATTGCTCCCCTCAATTGTTGACCCGTGTTCTATTGAAAGAGCTGTAGTCGTCGGTTGAGTAGTCCCATCATCGAGTATGAAGATACCAATTGTAGATTGCTATGGTTGTAGAGATGATAACTTCATAAAAACAAGACTTCTCTTGTTTTAACAAATAAATGCACTGAAACGTACATAAATTTTTGTCAGACCAAGTTATAAAGTAAACTTGATCCCTTACAAGGTTTTAAAGTAAACCTTGCCCGAGAAAATTAATTCCCGTTGTGAGCCAAAGCTTTCATAAGAAATACTTGACTTTAATGTGAAAAGCGGGTTGCAGTCTGAAATAACTACAAGCCATATGGGCATATTTTATGAAATATTTACAACTTTTGTACGAACTCTATTTATGGCGCCGTGTCAATATTAATCAACATTTATAAGGCCGTAAATATTATCGTACCAAAAGACATGCCTTAAAAATAAAGTAAAAAATATTGTTGGATTTTTCTAGATTTTTCAATTTTTATGGTTTTTTATATGGTTTTATATTTTTGTATTTTGCTTTTGTGGATTAAAATATAAACAGTATATACAAATGATCACCAAGGATACGGAGAATAGTTTACCATCACTATTCTTTCGCTTCATCTGCCAATTCCTTTAGAGTCTCAGGCGAGAAGGTTCTCATTCCTAGCTTGTCGGCCAAAAATTCAATTCGAGCGTGATCTAAATCCTTCGTGAAAATATCCGCCAATTGATACTCAGTTCGGACAAAGTAAAGCTCTATTACTCCATTTTCCACTTGCTCCTTGATGAAGTGGTAGCGAATGTCAATATGCTTCGACCGGGAGAACTGAACGTTGTTGCAGCATAAGGCAATTGCACTTTTGTTGTCACAGTACATCGGAATTTTGTTGAAACCTAGACCATAGTCGGTTAATTTCGATCTCATCCAAAGAATTTGAGCACAGCAACCAGACATAGCTATGTATTCTGCTTCCGTACTTGAAATTGCAGCACTTTTCTGCCTTTTCGATGCCCAACTGATTAGTCGATCTCCTAGTAGTTGCAAAGTTCCACTCGTGCTACGCCTTGTATCTGGACAACCCGTGTGATCCGCATCTGCATATGCCATTAGTGCAATCGAAGAGTCCTTCGAATACCAAAGTCCCCGATTAATGGTTCCTTTAAGATATCGAAAGATCCGTTTAACAGTAGCCAAGTGTAACTCAGTAGGCCGAGTTTGATACCGAGCACACATACATATAGCAAACTGAAGATCAGGTCGACTAGCTGTGATATACAGAATGGTACCGATCATTCCACGATAAAGTATCGAATCAACGACAACTCCATGTGGATCTGCATCAAGCTTAGTTCGTTCCACCATTGGGGTATCCACGGGGTCGCAAGATTCCATCTTATATTTCTTAAGCGATTCAAGGGCATACTTGGATTGATTGATAAAGATGCCTCTGGGACTCTAAGATATCTGAAGACCTAAGAAGAATGATACCTTGCCCATCATTGACATCTTAAACTTGGAAGACATTAGTTTCCCAAATTCGTCGGATAAGGTTTGGGTCGAGGCTGCAAATATAATATCATCAACATATATTTGTACCATAATCATATCTTTACCTCGTTTCTGAATGAACAGCGTGGGATCCACCTTGCCTTTTGCGAAGCCTTGTGTAATGAGGAATTGTGACAATAGATCGTACCATGCGCGTGGAGCTTGCTTCAACCCATAGAGAGCCTTCTTAAGCTTGTACACATGATTAGGATAATTAGGATTCACAAAACCATCCGACTGTTGAACATAGACTTTTTCCTTGATTTCACCATTAAGAAATGCCGTCTTTACATCCATCTGATTGACGATCATATTCATATGGGCAGCATAAGCGAGGAATAGTCTAATAGATTCCAAACGGGCAACAGGTGCAAAGGATTCCATAAAGTCGATGCCCAATAATTGCTTGTATCCACGAGATACTAGTCGAGCTTTGTTTTTCAATATTCCGCCTAACTCGTCGAGTTTCACCTTGTAAACCCATTTCAAAGTGAGTAACTGCACTTGAGCCGGGCATGGGACAAGTTCCCATACTTCAAGACGTATAAATTCATTAAGTTCATCTTGCATAGCTTCTATCCAACATGATTGAGTAAAAGCTTCTTGCCATGTCTTAGGTTCAACTTCAGTGAGAAAAGCATCAAAATGACAAAACATTGCATTTTCTTGTAACTGACTGCGTGTGGATACCGGACGATTAGGGTCACTAATAATAGAACCTATAGGATGATCCTTTGTCCACTTGCTGTCATGTTCACGAATCCGTGGATTGGAGTAGACCGTAGAAGGAGCTTCCTTTGTGGTGGACGACCCGGCTTGATTAGGGTCGGGAATTGGTACACCAAAGAATGGAAGTTCACGCATTTGAGCGAATTCCAAATCGTGATCATCTTCATCGTCTTCATCATCAATAGGCATGACATGGGTAGTTGAAACATGAGTTGGTTGAGAATTACTTGTTGAGGGTATATCTTGACCAATTGTAGGTGCAGACGTATCTGATTGTGCTTCGGTTGCTAGAGCGACAACTTCGGTTACCAGAGCTATTACCTCAGGTTCTGGAGCAACAATACTTGGAGGAGTAAAGAATTCATCAAAGAACGGTTGAAACAACGTATCCCATTCCTTCCTAGTAGGTGGTGTAAATGATGATGAAGTAGGGTTGTTTGGGACAAGACCAGAACTAATATTACTGGGTCCCATTTCATGAAGTGCGGGTTGAGAGCTGCTTTGCTTAGAAGCCATTGCTGTCAGCTCATCAAAATCAACATTCATAGTTTCGAGGATCTTACGAGACTTATGGTTGTAGATTCGGTATGCCTTCTTTGCGGGTGCGTAACCAATGAAAATACCAATATCAGCCTTTGGTTGAAGTTTTCCCAAATTGTCACCATCATTATTTAGATAGCATAGAGAACCAAATACATGAAGATATGATAAATCTGGTACTTTTCCATGGAGAAGCTCATAAGGTGTTTTGCCATGGCGTTTACGAATTAGTGACCGGTTTTGGGTGTACACTGCTGTAGATACTGCTTCAGCCCATAAAAACAATGGAGCCTTTGCGTAAATTAACATCGTTCGAGCAGCTTCCATAAGTGTGCGATTTCACCTTTCAACGACACCGTTTTGTTGTGGAGTGCGTGCAACGGATGTTTCATGAGATATGCCAACTTCTTCATAATAGGCATGCAAGATTTGATTCACAAATTCGGTTCCATTATCTATACGAATGCGTCGAACAGTAGTGTTGAGACGCACTTGAATCATCTTGAGAAATCCGATGATGAATTTAGGTGCCTCATTTTTTGTTGTAAAAAATTCACTCATGTAAACCGAGAGTAATCATCGACAATGACGAGGATGTACTTTTTACCACTAAGACTTTCAACACGCATTGGCCCACAAAGATCCATATGCAACAAATAAAGTTTCTCTTGGTTTGTGTCGTCAGTCTTGGGTTTGTATGACTTCTTAGTGCTTTTCCCCATTGTACACGCAGAACACAAAAGATCCTTGTGAAATGATAGTTTAGGAAGACCACGAACAAGTTCGTTTTTCGCCAAGTGATTAATAGCGTCAAAGTTAAGATGAGATAACCGTTGATGCCATAACCATGACTTAGTCTTCGAAGCTTTGGAGAGAAGACATATGGGAGAAGCGGCCATCAAGTCTTGTAGAGACAACGTATACAAATTATTCCCTCGAGTACCTTTCAATAAATCAACCCCTTCCAAATTACGTATGAAGCAGGTATGCTCTCAAAAAGCAACTTCTAGGTTTGCATCACAAAATTGTCCCACAGAAAATAAATTGTGACCGAGACCTTCCACATAATACACTCTTGAAATTATAACATTCCCAATACCATATTCACCATAACCCATTATCTTTGCAATATGATCATTTCCAAATCGAACCGTACCAAGAAACTTGCTGACGAAATTTCTGAGCTGAGAGTGAGCTCCGGTCATATGCTTGGAGCAACCAGAGTCCAAATACCAGAGAACAATTTGGACCACATGTTTTCAATAACAACAGTAGACAATGCATTGGAAACTATTGGTTCCTGAGTGTTAGCAGAAACAGATATAAGATTATCAGAAGTGCTAACATTTGTGTGACCCTTAGATTTCCAGCGTTTTATAATGTGAGTTTTAGCACTAACAGGTTTTACTGTTCCAACTTTCTTAGGTTTTGGAGTATTAGCGGGTACTACAGTGGGAGTAGACCTATTTAAAGGGCACTTGGTTCCTACGGTAGTGTTGGTGTTCCTAGTTAAAGGACACGCTTGTGTTTTGGTAGCCTTGGTACTCCTAGTTAAAGGGCACGCTTTCTTCGCTGTAGTGGGAGTGATCCTAGTTAAAGGGCACGTATTTCCTAATATAGTGAAAGTTCTACCAGTGGGGCGCCACATCCAACCAACTTGGGTTAACACTTTCCCAGTCGGTTTCCATTCTAATCCATTTTTCCGGGCATACATCTCATTCACATGGTCAATAAGGCAAGAATCATGACGACTAGAAAACATACATTCATTGCAATTCCAACATTTCAAATTAGAATTCACACTAGGCTTAAAACGTTGCACAACCGCAGAGCCTTTAGGTTTAGCTACATGATTCTTTTTATTCAAAATAGAAATAACATTCCTAGGATGAGCTTCTACTTTCTTCTTCACTTGACTACTAGATGGAGGCAAGATCCTATCATTCTTCTTGTTTCTTTTAAGCTTAGATCTTTGAGCCTTAGTGGTGGTGCTTACTCCTATAGAAGGCAACACGGGAATATTAGAAGATGGTTTTGATTCCGCCTTATCTTTAGTGACCAAAGTTTGAGATGGTTTAGTCCTAGGGCCCTTGTTAAGTGGTGTGACGGCTATAAGGTTCCCTTTGATTGCACTAGAGGACGATGCTGAGACAGTGGCTGCGTTATCCACAACATTCTTACCTTTTAGAGTACAAAGTGTTTCCTTTAACTCAGCCAAGACCAGATTCTTATCACAAATTTGTTCCCTCAAATCAGATATTTCCACCGACTTTCGATTCAATTGTTCAATCAATGATTGATTCTGTGCAGTGGTATTAACACATGCGGGCTTTACTGAATCGAAGAGTCGTGTATTTTTCTGTTTTAAGTTATCAACTTTGGACAAAATCTTGGAAACTCGATTATCTAGATCAAGTTTAAAATTCTCAGCTGCCTCAAGTACGTTCACACAGTTAAGCTCCTTAGATTTCTCTATGTCTATCGGCAAATATTTAGCAACTTTGTCACTTGGCTGACGCTGTTTTGATTGTAAATTCAATGGAAAATTATTTTCAAAGTTTGCATCATCGATATTAACACCTTCGAATGACGTTTCAAAGATTTCTTGAATAAATTGTTTCTTGCATTCAAGCGAAATACAATGTGTTTGAATCTCATCAAAACGTTTTGAAAGCGAAGAATATGAATCTTGAAGCTTTAAAAATTCAGCGTCAGATTCGTGACAAGTACTATCTACCACATTATCCACAGATTCAACATTATGCACAATAGAATCATTATCAACACTTTTATTCACACAGACGGAAATTATATCATGAGACATCACTTGCTTCAAAAGCTGATCATTTTGGCGTGAAACCCGTTCTATTTCAAGTAAACTGTTTTCATAAGCATCATCCATTTCATTGAAAACACGTTTAACTTCTTCTATTTCCGAATGCAAATCTTAATCAAGATTACTAAGACAAGCTTTAACATTCTTTACAAACGGAACAATTTCGTCTCGGAACGCAGCTCTAGTGTGCTCAAAGTTCCATTCACCTTCTGTTATGGTCGTGGCCGTCGTACGTTCCAAAATGACCTTGTCAAAATCGGCTAAGTGTTGGTGAACCGCATTTAAGTTAACGGACGCCTTATTTACCGGTGGAAGTAACTTTGTTAAATCCGTTTTGACGAGTGTAGGAGAAGTACTAGGAGGGTTTTCATTTGACAAACTTGGGGGCACAAGAACTGTTAGTTCAGCTAATTCCTTTTGTAAGCGAATTCGTGTCTTTTTAGAAAGTTGATCTTTATTATGCTTATCATAATCAATCGTATGTAATTTTGAAAGCATTTTAGAATGAGTTTCTTCCGCAAGTGACTGTGTCTCCTCAGTACTACGAACAAAAGGTGCTTCTTTTGATTTGCCAATTATGGTCATATCATAAAGACCGAGAATATATTCCTGAGCTTGTTTTGCACACTTGTCTTGTATCTTAGCATCTCCAGTTAATTCACCCGTTGTGCGAGGACGAGTAACAGCACCTTCCGTCACAGTACCATATACCAATGGTCCATTGAGCACCAATGCCCAAATAAGATGTCCATTTTCCTTGTTCAGCATATAAAGTTCCATTCGGGAAGCCCATTCCTCATACATAGTCTTCACAAACATTGGTGGACGATTATCCGTACCCGAGAAGATGGACTTATCCGTTAGAGATGTGTACTTCATTTCAATAAGTTAAGATTTACAAAGTTGATCGGTCAATGAAAGAAAGTAAATGTATTTGTTGTTGTGAGTTAAAGCCGAGAAATAATATTGAAATCCCCTAAATTATGTCCTCGATAAACCAAAAAATCCAAGTCAAAATTGCATACGATTAAAAATTTTCAAAAACACGTTTTTGAAAAAATGTTAGATCGCAACACCTGATCGCAGTGGTGATCGTACTCAGATCGTACTCAAATCGTAGTTGTGATCGCACTCACTATGATCGTACTCAGATCGTATTGGTGATCGCACTCACTATGATCGTACGCTGATCGTACTTGGATCGCACTCGTTTGATCGTACCCAACGATCGTACTCAGATCGCACTTGTGATCGTACCCAACGATCGTACTTGGATCGCACTCGTTTGATCGTACCCAACGATCGTACTCAGATCACACTCGTGATCGTACTCAATGATCGCAATGTGTGATCGTACTCGTGATCGCAACGAGTGATCGTACTCGTGATCGCAACGAGTGATCGTACTCGTGATCGCAGCGAGTGATCGTATTATATGATCGTGCTATTGGATCGCAAGTAGAAACCCTAGGTTTATGCGATCACAATACACAGATCGTACTATGAATCCCACTTTTCTCGGACAGTACAATAACACAACCAATTCGAGATTCTAAGCCAAAAAATGAATCAAACACCCAAAAGTTTTGTGTTTTTAACCCAAATAACAATACCAAATCACTAAAACGAGTAACAAGATGAAGTATATCAAGATTAACTCATAAAAACAAAAAAAAAAAATTGGTTCGTGTGAAATTGGATCAAAAATGGCGAGAGAATCAAGAACACAAATACAAAAACCAAAAAATCATCCCATGGCTCTTGATACCATTTGTAGGATATGTAAATCTTGCTTATGTTTTAGAGAGAGAAAGAGATAGATAGATGATGGAGTTCACACACTTCTAGAGAGAGAAACAAAAGTTTACTATATGTAAAAATGAAAACCACTCACCCTCTCCATCTAAGGAGAGGGTTTATATACCCAAGCCCTTGTCATGGGCTTGGGCTTACATTTGGGCCGGCCTACACATGTTGTAGGCTAGGATTGGGTTTGTTTATTAAATAAAGATAAGTAACTAAACTACGAGCTATTACATGGACTATTGTTGGAGTGATCGATCCTTCTTAATACGTAAAACGTATTTCCAACAGCGGAGTTGATTGTTTGTTGGTGGAACACCTCTAGTAGCAACAAGTTTTGACAGGTAGGCAGTGAGATGGTTTAAAACATCAGTTGGCGTATCATTTGGGGTGAAGACCGGTGCTTTAATTGGTGGGAGTTCATTGGAATAAAAGGCTTGTGCTGGTGGTGCTTCAATTGGAAAATATCCTTGCTTAGGAGTATAGCCCATTGGTGAAGTGATAACTTGTGATGGTGATGCCTGATGTGTTGGTTGCTGTGGATAAGGCTGTTGAAGAACACTTTGTTGAAATGCTTGTTGTGGCACCATTAGTGGTTGATAAGATGGTTGTTGTGGTTGCTGATAGGTGTGTTGTGGTGGCTGCTGCAAGTATGATGGTCGTTGATAAGTGAAAGCCATGTTTTGTTAGGGAGTCATTTGTTGAGAAGCATACATGGCAAGTGGATCATGAACTTGAGGTGTTGACAACCGAGCCTCGATCACATGGCATTCGTGTTGTTGAAGAAAAGCTTGAAGTTGATCCACGTTGGTTTGATGCAAATCCTTAGCCAATTTAACAGCCGTCACGTACTTGCTCCATTCGGAAGAAAGAGTGTTCAAATAGTTGGTGTTTAACTGAAACGTAGGAATTGCCAGGCCATAGATGTTGAGCTCATTCATCAATAGAGTGAATCTCAAATAGTAATCATTGAGAGTCTCCCCGGGGACATAGGCAAACTTATCAAACGTATCATATAGCTTACACTCTCGTTCTTGTTTAGCTAACGAGGTGCCTTGCATTAGAACACAAGTTCTATCCCATAACTCTTTGGCAACTTTATGTTTACTGACAAGTTTATAGACATCCGGAGGAAGGGCTTGGAGAATGATGTTTGTAGCTTGTTTATCACACTTGCCTTGAATCTTAGCATCTCCAATTAATTCACCCGTTGTGCGAGGACGAGTAACAACACCTTCCGTTACCGTACCATATACCAATGGTCCATTGAGCACCGATGCCCAAATGAGATGTCCGTTCTCTTTATTCAACATATAAAGTTCCATTCGAGAAGCCCAATCCTCGTACATAGTCTTCACCAACATTGGTGGACGATTATCCGTACCCGAGAGGATGGACTTATCCGTAAGTGATGTAAACTCCATTTCGATAAGTTAAGATTTACAAAAGGTTGATCGAACAATGAGAGAAAGTAAATGTGCTTGTTGTCATGAGTAGAAGTCAAGAAAAATGTTGAAATCCCCTAAAATATGTTCTCGATAAACCAAAAAATTCCAAGATTAATCTTCGCAATGTTGAGAACCAATGATCTGTCGCAATATCACCTGTCACAATGTCACCTGTCGTAAAGTCACTTGTCACAATGTCACCTGTCGCAATGTCACCTGTCGCAATATCACCTGTCGCAATATCACCTGTCGCAATGTCTATGCAAAAAGTGTCGCAATATCAAAACCCTAACGACACGTCGCAATGTCTATCACAAAGAGTGTCTCAATATCGAAACCCTAATGACATTGCGATGGATTTTGTGTCGCAATAGTATGAACAGTATCCCAACTTCCATTTTTCTTCGGATAAAACAACCCAATTCGAGATTTTAAGCCAAAAATGATCCAAACACCCAAACTTTTTGTGTTTTTAGCCAAAGTAAATATACTAAATCTCTACCACAACTATGTAGATGATTTGTATCAAGAAAAAACCATAAAAACACAAAAAAATTGGATCGCATGATTTTGAATCAAAATAGACACGAAAGTCAAGAACACAAACACATAAACAATACAATCATCCCAAGGCTCTTGATACCATTTGTAGGATATTGTAAATCTTTCTTATATTCTAGAGAGAGAAAGAGATAAATAGATGGTGAGAACACACACACTTAAAGAGAGAAGTGAAAAGAAAACACCTTCAACTATGTGAAATTATGAAGTGAACCACACCCTCTCCAACTAAGGAGAGGGTTTATATACCCAAGCCCATGAGATGGGCTTGGTATTACAATGGGCCGCCGGCCTACACATGTTGTAGGCTTGGCTTGGCCTTGTTTGTTTAATATTAAGTTAACTAGACTATGAGCTACTACTTAATCTATTGTTGGACTGATCGATCATTTCTAATACGTAAAACGTATTTCCAACACACACCATGGAAGTGTTTATGGATGATATCTTGGTGTTTGGAGATTCATTCACTTCTTGTCTCTCCCATTTAGAACGTATGCTTAAAAGGTGTGAAGAAACCCGCCTTGTTCTAAATTGGGAGAAGTGCCATTTCATGGTTAAAGAAGGGATAGTTTTGGGACATAAGATTTCTAAGAAAGGACTAGAAATGGATCGTGCTAAAGTCGATGTTATTGCTAAACTTTCCCCACCAACTACTGTGAAAGAAGTTAGGAGCTTTTTGGGACATGCGGGTTTCTATAGACGTTTCACACAAGACTTTTCTAAGATAGTTAGACCCATGACCCACCTCTCAGAAAAAGAGGCTCCGTTCGTATTCACACAAGAGTGTTTAGAATCTTTTGAGATCTTTAAGGAAAAATTAACCAAGGCTCCATTTTTGGTTTCACCAAATTGGGATTTGCCTTTTAAGATCATGTGTGATGCTAGTGATTATGCGGTGGGGCTGTTTTGGGAAAAAGGATAAACAAAAACTTCCAACCTATACACTATGCTAGTAAGACAATAATGGGTGCTCAATTGCATTACACTACCACGAAAAAAGAATTGTTTGTCATTGTGTATGCTTTTGAGAAATTTCACCCCTATCTTGTTCTTTCAAGACCATAGTGTATACGAACCATTCCGCTCTCAAATACCTTATGACAAAGCAAGATGCTAAGCCTAGATTGTTAAGATGGGTATTGTTGCTCCATGAGTTTTCTATTGAGATTTGTGATAAAAAGGGAGCCGAGAATTTGCCTGCGGATCATTTGAGTAGACTTGAGCATCCTTTTCAAAGAGACTTGCCTCATAAGAAAATAAATGAATCCTTTCCACTTGAGGAACTTATGTCTATCTCTTCACAAGAGGATGCCACCCCTTGGTTTACGGATATTGCAAACTATCTTGTAAGGGACGTGCTAATTGAGGGTATTACTTACCAACAAAAGAAGAAGTTTCTAAAAGAAGATAAATACTACTTTTGGGACGACCCTTACCTCTTTAGACAATGTGCAGATCAAATCATAAGACGATGTGTAGATGTGCCTGAAGCTTTTAAGATCTTAGAGGTTTGCCATAAAGGACCCACAGGGGGCCATTTTAGGCCTAACTACACGGCTAAGTAAGTCTTTGATTCGGGTTACTATTGGCCATCAATCTACAAGGATGCCCAAGAAATGGTGAAATATTGTGATGTATGCAAAAGACAAGGAAAAATTAATCAACGTGATGGGATGCCACAAAATTTCATACAAGAATGTGAGATATTTGATGTGTGGGGAATAGACTTAATGGGACCTTTTCCATCTTCCAAGGGAAATGAGTACATACTCGTAGCGGTGGATTATGTTTCAAAGTGGGTTGAGGCTAAGGCCTTGCCACTAATGATGCTCGAGTTGTAGTGAAATTCTTGAAGCAATTATTTGCTAGATTTGGTGTACCTCGTGCCATTATTAGTGATCGCGGGACTCATTTTTGTAATGATCAATTTACAAGAGTCATGAAGAAATATGGTGTTAACCATAGACTTTCTACCGCTTATCACCCACAAACCAATTGGCAAACCGAGGTCACAAATCGTGGTTTGAAAAGAATTTTGGAACGTACGGTGGGAGAGCATCGAGATTCTTGGTCGGATAAACTTGATGATGCATTATAGGCTTTTCGAACCGCATTTAAGACACCTATAGGTTGCACACCTTATCGTCTTATATGGAAAGGCATGCCACCTCCCTTTTGAGTTGGAACACAAAGCTTCATGAGCTTTAAAATGGGCTAACTTTGATCTTAATCAACCCGGTTCACATACGAAGGACCAACTCAATAAGATGAATGAGCTTAGAACCGATGCCTATGAAAATTCATTGCTTTATAAGGAAAAGACTAAGCAACTTCATGATGCTAGGATCAAGAACCGTGAGTTCAAAGGGTGAAACTTCATCATGTGCCCATTGATGCTTATTCGAAGATTGGTCTTAGTTTGATCACAACTCAAATTGGTAGACCTATTATGCTTGATTCTTATACTAGCAGCATGTGTATCAACCCGTGGGGTAGGAGTACTTTTGCTCGTGCTCTTATTGAGGTTTAGGCTAATGATGCTTTAAAGAAGTCGTTGGTCATTGCTATTCTGATTGAGAAGGATAGAGGGCACAAATTGACGACTATTGACATCGAGTATGAGTGGACGCCTCCCAGATGTTCTAATTGTCTTACTTTTTACCATATTGATGCTAAATGTCCTAGGTTGCCTAAACAGGTAGTGGTTGAGAAGGTGGTTAGCAGGGAAGATCATAAGGCTGTGGATGATGATGGGTTTCAGGTAGTTAAGAACAAGAAGAGCAATGGGAAGAATAAGAAGCAACAACAAATTTCTGGTATTAAACTTACGAAACCAGCTCTTAATATTAAGTACCGTAAGGTTGAGAGGGGTGAAACTTCAAAGACATGTGATACCGGTCAGAAGAAGGCAGCTCCCATGCTTAAGAAGGGTTTCTTGAATAACAAAGCCTCAAGTTTTGTAGCTAAGACTAATTATAAGGAGAAGAGTTCTCATAATTCTTTTAGTGCTCTTTGGGATAAGACAGATGATGGTACCGATTGGGAAGATGGTTCTAATATCAAGGAAGATGTGGTTAATGCTAGTGATAGTGAGGTTGAAGAAGTCATATCGATTGATGATCGAAATGGTGCTCGTCAGCCTGATGTTTGCTCTAAGTGTTAGCCTTGATGTCATTTTATTTTCATTGTTCATGCACCTTTAGGTGGTTTTTTCCTATTGGTGTTATTTGTTTTGTAATTGTTTACTAGGATCATATGGCATGTCATATGATTTAGTGGTTATTCAAGCTTTTTCTTGAGGTTAATGTAGCGTTGCAGCTACATTCCATTGTACTTCAATGCTTTCGGGAATATATTTTACCGGGGTCTTGATTCCCCTTTACCCAAAAAAAGAGAGTCGGTTTTACTCTATAACTCACGATTGAAACTTTTTGCGGGCAAGCTTAATTCCCGATGGACCGGTCCATTCACTATAGCTCAAGTGTTTCCATATGGGACTATTGAGTTATCACAACCAGATGGCCCAAATTTTAAAGTGAATGGTCATCATGTGAAGCATTATTTTGGGGAGGACATTTCCGTTGAAATGGTCCAAGAGACCCCTATTTTCCCCATGAATTAATTCATTGTGGGAAGAGTCTAGCTAGAGACTCCTTAAATCAAGCTTGAATAACTAGGTTATATCATCTAGCATAGATTTTGGTAGGTTAGGATTAGTAAAAGGGTAATATAGTCGAGTTGAAGTGTAGGGGGTGCCTTTCTTTTGTCTTTTTTATGTTTGTAGGGTTGCTCTCTCTCATTTCATGCATGGAGATTATGGAGGAGGCCCTCATATCAGGTTCACTTTGATACTTTTGTGATTCAAAATTGTATCTTAATAATGTCTAACATTGATTCACTTTAGTAGACCTTTCCTTAGCTCGAGTTAAACAAAGTACGTAATGTCATAACTATAGGGGAGTTTACTCCAATACTCTTAAACATTGAGGATAATGTTTATCTTAAGTGTAGGGGGTCTTCTATCAGAGTGACCTTACCTAGACCATTCCCTTGCTTTCATGATAATTGGGAAAATTATTTTTTCAACATTTTTCAAATTTTTGATCCACTTTGGCCACCAAAAATATGCATTCATAATTTTTGCATTTATCATTTTTCATTTGCATAACGCATTTGCATTGTATATATTTTCTTTTGTTAATCAAAAATATATAAAAAGAAAAAAAATATAATAAAGGATATGGTTTTTGCTTGTTTAGACGTCTTTGACATATTAGGCCCATCATGAATATTTCGACTCAACCCGAGTTTGCTTATTCGAGCTTACTCTAGCTAGTACCTTTAAACATTTTATTGGTTTATTAGGCTAAGCATCCACGAGTCTCATTATATGAGATTTTAAATTGTGGAGAACGAGAAATGATAGAGTTTGAAGTAAGTGTAAAGGGCTAGATAAACCTCATATTAATTACTTGTGGCTTTTATATCCCCTTTCGTAACCTTTACTTTCTTGACAACGTATGTATATATTGTTAATAAATAATCAAGAATGTTTTTAATCGGTTTGTAGTCTCTTATGCATTTTTGACTAATCATTCGTGGTTGGTATAAGTACGTCTTAGGATTCTAAGTTAGAACGTTTTATGTGTTCTAGACTTATGTCATGCTTAATACTTAACGGGTGTTTTTCATTTTATTATTTTTCTATTCTTTTTGAGGAATCAAGAAAAATAAGAGCGGCTTAAAAAAATGAGTGGCTAGAAAAACAAAATAAAAAAAAAAGAAAAAGAAAAGAAAAAAAGTTATACAAGACTCCCAAGAGGGGCAGTGTGATGTTAATTATAGTAGCTATTAAATTCCAATATTACTCTCACAAGGGTTGCGGGGATTTAATAGTTGCTCCAATCTAATATTACCTTGACGGGTTGCGGGATTGAAGATCCAAGGTTTCAAAAAGGCGACGGATATAAAGTATTGTGTGAGTTTTATTTTTCTTTTCTTAGCGAGCGAGTAGCTACTTATTATTGCATGACATAAGTATCTTACACATAGGCGAATGTCTTATTATTTTAGGTCTGACTTATATCAATTTTGGGCGATTTTTCGAGTAATGGATAAGATGATTACTTAGGATTAAAACCGTTTTTCCTTATTTTCAGATTTTACATTTCTTAGATTTCATGCCAAATAATGACAAATTCGCTCAAAATCAATTTGATCAATTAAAATTAGATAGAGGCAAAATAAGTAGGGGTATAACGGTAACACAATTAATTTGTATGAATAAGTCGATGCACTTTCACTTATGAATGACAATGATCTTGTTTTTAAGCTTGGTATGGGGAAAGTGACACTTGAGGATGATAAGTATTCATGGTATCCAAGCCCTAATCAAAGTCATTGATTTCTTTATGAGTTATTTCCATCAAACTATTTCAAGAAAATACAAAAAATATATAAATAGAATTGTTTTCCTCGCATTGTATTGTAAAAAATCAACATCATGCATCATATAGTGTAGCATAGTGTAGAAGCATTTCATTTTGGCCAATTTGAATTAATTATGAGAAAAATGTAATTTAGAGCTTTGAAATATTATATTGCATGAGGCATGGAAATGATCAAGTGTAGGGGATTTGATATGAGTGAAATCTCATATCAATTATAACAAATCAAACCCTAAAACACAAAGAAAAATACCATGTTTAATCTGAAAAAGCAGAATTATGAACCCTAAAAACATTAATGGCTGCCGAACAAATCCCTTCTTCTCATAACCCGATTTTCTTTTTCCTTTAATCCGAATACCTTATAATGATGCTGTTTTCTCGAATAATCACTGATTATTATTGAGTTAACAAAGTCCTTGTTTGGTTGATTGGTTTTAGGATTAATTAAATTGGTTTTTTATTTTATTTTTTCTGCCGTCATTGATTTTACTTTTGATTGGTCTTCGTGGTTGTTAATTGTCGCAACTTTGGTCGGTTTAGTCATTATATAAAGTGAGGATCACGTGTTACTGGCGACATTGTTTCGTTTTGTTTTTTCTGTGTTTAGCATTTATTGTTTTTTAGGGCTTTGTTTGGTAGGTATCGTTTGATTATTTAATCTTTGTTAGGGTTTAGTTTTTGTGGGGCTGTTTAATTTAATATGGTGGATTCCAACAGTGGTTCGACTAATGTAGTTTCAAACCCTAGTTCGATTGTTGATACAGCAAATGGTGAACGACTGAATTTGAATGTAGGGTCATTAGAGGATGTTGAAAAACTGTTCTCGGTCTCTCTAAATACGGTGGAAGTGATTAGTAGGTTTATGAATGATGTCCAAAATAACAAATATGAATTCTGGAAGCGAATGACTACTGAGCAATGGACAAAGACCCTGGATATCGTATGTGTACACCAAGTGGAGTTTGAGAGCAGTGTTAGAACACTTAAACGTCAACATGTTAATGCTACCAAAGTAGGTGTGCGTGATTATAGTAATGCTAGGGATCCGTCTATGAGCGCTACTTTTGGACATGATGCTAGGGTTACACCAAATTTATCTAATATCATAATGCGTATGTCCTTAGATCAGCATAAAGAGGTGAGTGTCTAATCTCCTACGTTTAGTAAATTGGTTAAAGATGAGCTATCGTTTGAACAAATGGATATAAACCCTAATGAATGTGTCACTGAGCCTAAGAGGAGTGATGTGTTTGACTCAAATATGGATGATTTCACGTTTTCTAATCCAATTGATCCAGTGATAGATGTCGAGGAAACTGCGTGGTCTTCCAAGCCTATAGGTAATGAAGTGGAAGTCCCTACATATTACTTATTTGGTGAAAATGTTACCAATGTTAGCCGTGGTGAGAAGGAATGTCCTATAGTACAGTCGATGGATATTGGTGGTCCATCTAACTCCTATGCAGCTGCTGCTAGTTTAAGCCAACAAGCTCCACCTATTGCTCGTGTTAATATAGGTTCTGCCATATCTGAAAACAGGTTTGAGGGTGTTCAGGTTTCTATTCCACGTAAAGTGGTTGAAAAAGTTAATACTCGTTTTCATAATAGGCTCTATGGATACTTTATTGGTAAACGAATGGCATTTCCAGTGGTTGAGTATTATGCTAAAACAAATTGGGCTAAATTTGGTTTAAAAAGGATCATGATGAATTCCAATGGTTTCTTCTTCTTTCAATTTGATGCAAAATCTGGTTATGAAGCTGTGTTGGAAGGTGGCCAATGGATGATTTGAAATTCTCCCATTATTCTTAAAAGGTATACTATGAAGACTAGTCTTCGAAAAGAAGAGTTTACTTGTATTCCTGTGTGGGTCAAACTTCATGATGTGCCTATTCAAGTGTTTGAGGAAGAGGGTATTAGTTTGATTGCTACATATTTGGGTAAGCCTATTATGCTTGATTCTTTTACTAGCACTATGTGTAAAGAATCTTGGGGTCGTAGTAGTTTTGCTCGTTGTTTAATTGAAATTAAATCTGATTGTGATTTACATGAGACAATTACTATTGGTGTTTCTTATTTAGAGGGTGAAGGGTTTACTAAGGAAACTATTAAAGTTGAATACGAGTGGAAGCCACCTAGATGCCCTACATGTACTATTTTGGTCATACGGCTGAAAACTGTCCTAAACGAGTTATCCCTAAAGTGGCTCCTACAGTTGTACATGAACAAGATGATGGATTTCAACAAGTTCGTAGTAGAAAGCATAACAATAAAGGTAAGCAAGGAAGTCAGATTCCGAGAGGTGTCCCTTTAAGCAAAGGATTCCAGGTTGGTACTCCTTTTACTTTTAGTCCGAAGTCGTCTACTTCTGGTGTTCATATTCCAGATAACTCATCTAACCCTGGTACGACTTCGAATGCATCTAAACGTGATTTTAACAAAGTAGATAGTGGTACCAAACCTGGTTTGCATACTAATAGTTCTAATAAAGGTAAATCTATTGTGAGTGGCGTATCTACTTCGAATTCATTTGGGTCTCTTTCAGTGGAAACAGGTGACTAAAGTGGTGATGATGATGATGAAGAGGTTGAAAACGTTTATGATGAATCTGCTAATCTTCTTAATTCTCATATAGGGGCAAGCACTCCTGTCACGAATGTCTTAAATGTTTAGTATAGCCTGTTGGAATATAAGGGGTTTGAACCAATCCCTTAAAAGAAAAGAGGTTCGTCAGGTTATCAATGATAATAATCTGAGTGTGTGTGCTATCTTGGAATCCCATGTTGATGCTTCAGGTGTTTATGATATGTGTCGTAAGCTTTTTAGCAGATGGAAGTGGTCGTCTAATGGTGGTTTGTGTACTAAAGGGACACGCATTATTCTTGGCTGGAATGATGATAATGTGGATGTTATGATGTTGTCTCAAACTAGTCAAGTTATGCATTGTCAGATTAATACGTGTATTGATAACCGTACTTTGTTTTGCTCTCGTTTATGCTGATAACTACTATATGGATCGGCGTGTTCTTTGGAATAATCTTGTTGTCCATGCTACTTTCATGCGTGATAAACCATGGGTTGTTTTGGGTGATTTTAATACTACACTAAATATTGAAGATCACGCATGTGGCGGCTACACTCCTAATATTGCCATGCGGGATTTCAAGGAATGTGTAAATCTTATAGAAGTTATGGATGTTAATGCTACAGGTTTACACTTGGAATGAGAAACCACAGGGTGATGATGGTATTCTCAAAAAGATTGATCGGATTATGTCTAACATAAAGTTTCTTGATGAGTTTCCAGGTTGTTTTGCTATTTTTCAACCTTACAGGATTTCTGACCATTCTCCTTGTGTTTTACGTATTCCTGTAGTTAGCAAACCTAAGCCTAAACCGTTTAAATTTAGTAATTTTATTGTGCATAAGGAGGGTTTTCATGAAGTGGTAGCTAATGGATGGTTGGCCAATGTTCATGGCTGTGCAATGTTTAAGTTTGTTAAACGTTTAAAAGGCTTAAAGGCCCCGTTGCGTAAATTGCTTTTTGAACAGGGTAACCTTCATGATCGTGTTAACAGACTGCGTGTGGAATTAGATGTTGTTCAGCAAGCTCTTGACAGAGATCCATCTAATGTGTTGCTGAAAGAAGAGCATGCTCATTATCTAGTTGCTTTTAAAGAAGCTTCTCTTGATGAGGAACGCTTCCTTCGTCAGAAATCTAAAATTAAATGGCTTGATGCATGAGATTCGAATACGGATTATTTTCATAAATCGGTTAAGAGTAGGGCTGCTCGTAATCGTATTGAAATGGTTCGTGACTCTCATAATGTTCTTCATGATGGTGGTGATGTGCCTGGAGCTTTTTTTGCTCATTATGCGCAGTTTCTTGGTCAGGCAAGTGATTCAGGTGCTTTTAATACTTCTAATTTTTTTGTTCGAAAGCTTGGTGCTCTGAAAGCTGCCCATATGGTTAGAGTCATCTCTGATTCTGAAATTAAAAGCGCGTTATTTTCCATGAGTGATGATAAAGCGCCTGGTCCGGATGGTGAGAAATTACCATCGAAATTTTGGTCCTCCAAGATGTGCTTTTAAGGTGGATATCCAGAAAGCTTATGATACGGTGGACTGGCAGTTTCTTCATAACATTCTGATTGGTTTTGGATTCCACCGTTTAATGGTTGATTGGATTATGACGTGTGTTTTTACTACTTCGTATTCTATTTGCATTAATGGTAATCTATATGGCTGGTTTCAAGGAAAAAAAGGTCCCCGACAAGGTGATCCGTTGT
This sequence comes from Glebionis coronaria, assembly GCA_025667525.1. Lineage (NCBI taxonomy): Eukaryota > Viridiplantae > Streptophyta > Magnoliopsida > Asterales > Asteraceae > Glebionis > Glebionis coronaria. The sequence continues at coordinate 368,458,716 of CM046877.1, read as the reverse complement.
CTCCGTATCTTTTCACTTTAGTTATGGAGATTCTTTCTCTCATGTTGCAGCGGAGGGTTCTTAATGCGGAGGAGTTCTATTTTCATTACCTATGTGAGCAGCAACGTATTATAAACCTATGTTTTGCAGATGATCGTTTCTTGTTTGCTTGGGGTCACTTGGATTCTGTGCAGGTTATTATGGATGCGTTGGAGGAATTTAAGATAGCTTCGGGTTTGGTTCCAAGTATCCCTAAGAGCACTGTTTTCTTTTGTAATGTATCCACTGCTGTTGAAAGTAGTATTTTACATATCATGCCTATTGTTGAAGGCGTGTTACCTGTCAGATACCTTGGTGTTCCTCTCCTTTCGTCTAGGCTTCTATATAGGGATTGTAATGCCCTTGTAGAAAACCTTGACAGTAGAGTAAATGATTGGCGCAATAAGTTACTTTCTTTAGCAGGAAGACTCCAGTTAGTTCATTCAGTGCTTTCATCTATGCATATTTACTGGGCGTCTGTCTTTGTTTTACCTGTTCGGATTATTCATGATTTGGAACAGCTTATGAGCGGCTTCTTATGGTGTAAAGGTGAAATGAAGAAGGGTAAGGCTAAAGTTGCTTGGGACTTTGTCTGTACCCCGTTTTATGAAGGTGGCCTTGGTATTCGTAAGCTTTCTGATTTTAATGCTGCTTTAATGGTTTCTCATATCTGGTGTATCCTTACCCGTAAAGAATCTTTATGGGTTAAATGGATTTATTCTTACAAGTTAAAGGATAAAAGTTTATAGGACATTCCATGTATTGGTGATATGAGTTGGGGCTGGAGAAAATTTTTCCAGATTTGATCACGTGTTTGTTAGTTTATTTGGTACAAGATTAATAATGGCAAGGTTGCTTCTATGTGGTTTGATAATTGGGCAGATTTGTGTCCATTACGGGATGTTCTTACGGTTCGTAGCATCACAAGATCGGGGCTATCTCTTTCTAATAAGGTTAGGGATCTTATCATTGATGGTATTTGGCAGTGGCCGCAGGAGTGGAATGCTAGATTTCCGAACATTGTCTCTATCCCTGTCCCTATTATTAACGATGATAAGGATGATGATTTGATGTGGCGGGATATAAAGGGGGTTTTACATCCTTTTTAAGTTTCATTAGCATGGGATTCCATACGGTATAGGGTTGTGATGGTTAATTGGTACCATGCTATTTGGTTCGCTCATTGTATTCCTCGTCACTCTATTCACTTGTGGTTAGTGGTTAGAAGAAAATTGAAGACTCAAGATCGGCTTAGGCAATGGGATGTTGGCCCTTTGGTGGATTTAAGCCTTCTTCGATGTCCTCTGTGTAAATTGGTGTCGGATTCTCATGACCATCTTTTCTTTGAATGTTCTTATTCTGTGCAGGTTTGGTCTAAGGTTCGGGTCCTCTGTGATATGGATAGCGTCCCTCCTCGAATTGATGATATATTAGCTTATGTTATTCCAATTTCTAAGGGAAAGTCTTTCCCTAGCATCCTTGCACGTCTTGTGTTGGCTGCTACTGCGTACTTTATATGGATGGAACGTAATGTAATACTTCTCAAGAAAAAGCAAATGGCGGTTGATCAGCTTGTTCAGATTATTTGTGATACTATTCGATTGAAGTTGATTTCATTTCGTTTAAGAAGTTGTCTACCAGGTCGAGTTTGCTGCTTAACAAATAGAGGGTGCCGAGCTTTAGAGTTTTTCATGATGGGAGTGCCGGGTGAGGGTTTTACTCTTTTTTCCTTGTCCAAGGTTCTTCCCACTGGGTTTTCTTTGGCAAGGTTTTTTAAGGAGGCAGGCTCATTTGGATTTCCTTTGCTCCTATCGTGGTGTTGTTGGAAGCTGAAGAGAATGCGTGTCTTCATGTTTGCATCTTGGTTTCTATCTAGTTTACTTGTATTGTAGTTCTAGTTTAGTTAGTGTTTATGTTATTGCATAACCACGTGTTAACATGCTGCCTGTAGCATGCGGTTAATGTGGTATCTCAGCCACGTTCCTTTGTACTTCAATGTTTTTTTGGTTAATATATTTACCGGGGAAACCCTTTACCAAAAAAGCAGAATTATGTGGTATTCTTTGTTGTTTGTGATTTTGTAGGTAAAATGAGACGATTTGGTGCAAACATGGACTTCAAGGCATAATTATGAAGAAAAAGACAAAAGAAGGACCTATTTTGACAAGACTCTAAAGTTCAAGGACCTTACATGATAATTCAAGAAGATGAAGGACTTAATCAATTCAAGAAAGTCAAAGAGCTTAAGATGCAAGTCAACCAAATTTCAAGGGCCTAATTGCTTGATTTCACACGTGGAAGGACTGAAGATGTCAAGATTAATAAGTTTCTATGCTTAAAACAAAGTCTGCCAAAGTTCGAGGGTGATATCTGATAATATGGAAAGTAATATCAAGCTTAATCCGTGTGATGATGCAAGGACCAATCAGAAGTGAGAATGGGTTAACCACGGATTGCCACTTAAGCCCAATAAATGAGAAAAGAGACGAATCCTAACACTGCCACGCACTAGCACTTGTCCACCAATCATATCTTGCCATTTCAACAATCCGCACTGTTGTAATGGATATCAATCCGTGTGACTATTAATGGGCTAATAATACAAGGGTTTTACCTAATTAAAAATTAAAGTTCGTTATGTTGGTCTAATCGAATTGATCTAGGTTCTCTATGTGACTCTATTGTTCTTTGGTGGAACAAAAAGGTTGTGGTTGATTTAAAATTTAAATGTGCGAAGACTTAAAAGTAAATGTCGTTGAAAGTAAAGTGGTGTGAAAATAAATCTAAATCTAATTAAAAGAAAGTGTGCAATATTTAAAAACGTGACGGAAAGTAAATTAATTAAACGACTAAAAATTAAAGCGTGACGAGAATTAAAAATGGACAAAGTATAAAAACATAGCTAAAAATTAAACAAGACAAAGTATAAAGAAAATAGCCCAATCGGAATATATTCCGATCAGTCCACAATCACCTCAGATCGGAATGATGGCCGGACCCAAATCAGAATGCTGTCACTCACCCAATCGGAATAACCAACACCCTCAGATCGGAATGACGAACTTCGCTTGATCGGAATATGGGTGGACCTGGTCGGAATGCTGATCGGAATGCTGATCGGAACCCACTGATCGGAATATGTCACCTTACCTGATCGGAATGTCCAAACACGCACCTCGATCGGAATGTGGAAAAGAGTACCAATCGGAATAACTGTCACTTACTGATCGGAATATCCTAACCTCTCCTGATCGGAATACCAAGCCACCAATCGGAATACTGAAACACTTTCCAATCGGAAAGTTATAAACCCTTTTCCGACCAAGCAAGACACGCTGGTCAGAATGTGTAAACCCCTTTCCGATTGTAAGATCGGAATACAGTAAAGAATAACAAAAATAAGCTAGAAAAATAAGCTAAAATCCTAATAAGCACAAGACGAAATTTCTAAGACAAAACGTGTAAAAATAAGCTACGAAACTGAAATTTTAAGACTTTTGAAACAAGAAATGAATAAGCTTTACTAAAAACAACTTTTTATATAAAAATAACTTTTATAAAAACTTTATAAACTTGAAAATAGACAAAATAAGCTATGAAAATAGATGATTTAAAACAATCAAAAGCTTAAAAATGAAATCTTTAAACAAATAAGCAAGTTAAAAAGCATATAAATCAAAGATTAAGGAAAGGTAGAAAGAGATCAACAAGACAAAGTAAAGGTGCGAGAATTAAAAGAAACACTTACTTGAAATTAAATGGTAAATAAGGTACAAGACATGTAATTAAAGGTGCAAGTAATTAAAAGTGCAATAAAATAATGGTGGAAGAACTAGTTTGTCAATCTAGCCAACAAGACTAAATGAATGAAAATGGGAGGTATTTATAGGTGATTCGGAGGATGGTTAGAGGAAGCTTCCTCCTCTCCTTCCTTTCTTCTTAATTGCGCCATCAAGTCCTTCCTTCTTAATCTTTTTGTTAATCTTGGACTTTGATGACTTGTGGCTCGGGATTTCTCTTAGACTCGTCTTTTAATTCTTCGACAAAATAGACTTGAGTTCCTCGGCTTTTGATAAACTTTCGTCTTTTGACTTTTTCTTCGATAAATCTTCAGAATTGGTCTTGGACTTCCGTTCTTTTTGCACTCTCGACTTCTTGACTTCGTCTTTCATCTTTTTCTTCAATAAAAGTCCGTAAATGCCCGTGATTTCCCGTGTTTTCTCCACTTTTCACCTTTTCGTCCTAAATCACAACAAAAACACAAACCACGCATAATTCCGACATAAAAGACATAAAATACACGTTTTGGTCCGGTTATTATTGTAATTAAGTGGTAGAAAAGATGGGTGTTTTCACACCTATCAAATCCCCTACACTTGACCATTACAATGTCCTCATGCAATGCATTAGTTACAAAGCACGTTTACATTTTTCATCATAATCAATCCACGTTGGCCTTTATTAAAGAGATAGAAACTATAAACACCAAAAGTAAAGAAATCAAAAAGCATACCTTGGGTTTTAGAAATGTTATGAATGATCATCATTCTCAAGTTTTCACTTTCTCCAAACCAAGCTTAAAAACGAGATCATTGTTATTATAAGTTAGTAGACTATCACGAACTCATGTGGGCCAATTATTCACTTAGACTCCCTTATTCCTAGGTGTATCTCTTATATTTTATTATTGTCTTGAATGATCACGAGGATGCATTGTTTGACTTATTTCGATAGTTATTTAGTCCGTAAATAAAGTGAACGATTTGATCAATAGTTAGCTAAAGGACAAAATCTTTTAAAACTGCTTCTCGGGACCTCATAAAGTTCATATCTTGGCATAACTCGTTTCGCGATTTGAGACCTTTCTCGGACCGATATTTGGCAGCGACTTCATACTTCAAACCTTGAGAGACGTTCATGAAATTATGGTCTTCTCTTCATAATGGAATTTCTTCACTTGAAGTTTTGAGAGATTCATACTTGGACCACGACTTCTTCATTTTTCTCCAATCTTTATTTTGGACTTTGATATACAACGATCCGCCTCCTTTTATGACTTGGATCTATTTATCCTCATACCTTGTTAGGGTCTTTTCGGATACACTTCTCTATGACTTTTGGGAGTTTTTGCTTTTCGTCGTGTGTCTCGATCCTTCATATTGATTTTCGATAAATGATTCTTCACATCACTTTGGATCTTTAGCAACAAAATATAGCCCTCATGCCTTGTTAGGGCCTTTTCGGACTCGCCATTCTTCGCATCCCGTTTCAGTAAGTTATGCCTTGGCTATGAACTCTAATCCATACCGAGCAACTTTTAAACGATCTTGGGCTAGAAGCTAAGTAACTTTTCAAATCGTACAACCTTATTTATTAGCAGATAATTTATTAGCAAGCGATGGGAGAATAGGCTTATACTTAACTCAAATAAATTCACGAAAGAATACCAAACTTATAATTAGCTCTATCATTTCTCGTTCTCCACAGTTTAAAATCTCAAGTAATGAGACTCGTGGATACTTAGCCTATTAAATCAAAGTTTTGGGTTTTGGAGTCGCCTATAGGATCTTGCAAATTCTTAGACTTTTTCAAGTTTAGAAATCGCATTTTAAAGTTCCCTTGATAAACGACTCTCTAGGATCAATTATAGGAATTTGCGAAAAGTTCTTGTTCTTAACCCGTGAGAGTTAAGACTTTCGCGTTTTATAGCTCCCTATATAAAAGCCTAGCAAAACTTGACTTAAACACGTTAAGGATACTAGCTAGAGTAAACTCGGGTTGAGTCAAAAGATTCACAACGTTTGAAAATTAAAACCACTTTATTAAACATTTATACTAATAAGGAAAGAAAATAACTATACAAAGGGAAAAACTAATAGGCCAAAATAGATCAAAAATTTTGAAAAATGTCGAAAAATTGATTTTCCGGTTAAAATGAGGACAAATACAAGGAAAAGACCACTTAACTTCGATAGAAGTCTCCCCTACACTTAATATAAACATTGTCCTCAATGTTTAAGCATGTGGGAGTAAACCCCCCTACACTTAGGAATTGTGCACTTTGTTTAAATCTTGCTAAGGAAAGGACAACTAAAGAGATTCCTATTTTAATACTGAGAAAATATAAAATAGTGAATCGAAAAGAGTTTAGGATAGAACCGGGATAATGGAACACGGAATCACGGGTCGTCAAGAATCATCAAGAGTGGATCATTGAGCTCGAATCCCTGATTAAGAAGTGAGGAGAGGGAATAGCAAACCAACGGGTCTCCCCTACACTTATGATAAAGAAAGCGAAAAGATAGATGCATGGGTTGCCTCCCAAGAAGCGCTTGATTTTTGTTAACCGAGTCATTAGCCTGACTCGACCTTGATCATCAACGGAAGAAGCATGAAACATATCCACTAGGATCAAAGACATAGTTTTCGTCCATCAATAAGCACAAGCTTAAGGCGAACAAGGCAAGCCAAAGAAGGATAGGCAGGGTTCCCTTAAGCAGTGATGGAGCACGGTGGAAGCAAGGGTGAAGTGGTGCAAGCAGATTTCCAGAAGTTCCAAAGATATTTCCTTTTATTTCATCAGGTGGATACTGAGATGGCTGCAGAATGACAATACCGGGATCGAACACCTTTTCCTTTAGGGGAAAATAGCACTCAGGCTCAGCCGAGTGTGAAGAAGATCCGCAAAGAAGCACAACCTCGTCCTCAGAAGGAGGACAAAGAGGTGTCAAATCATATGTGCAACGGATATTGGTGTCGACCGGTTTCTTCTCCTTTGAAAGAATGTGCTTCAAATCCAAAGTAGGATCAAGACGATAATCTTCAAAGTCCAAAGGAGGTGCATCACTCTCATGAGGGAAGTAAGTGTTAAGAAAAGCAGAGAAGTCTTCCTCAAATGAGTAATCGTCCAAAGTAGGATCGAGTGATGGCGGAGGATCTTCATCATGCGAAGAATCACTCGAAAGAGTATCAGCCTCATCAAAATCATCATATGTGGGCAGCTCGGGATACTCAGAAGTAAGGTCATCATAATCATCCGAATCTGAGCTAGAATCATCATCATCATAAGCATCAAAGACCGGTGGAGAATCATAAATTGGAGAAGCGTCCAAAGTAGGGAGAGAATCATCCACATCATCTTGAAAAAGTGGATTATCGATGCAAGAGTCGAATAGAGGATTGTCGTAGACGGTAAAGTCATCGAGCACATGAATCATATTCACTGATTCGCGGCCTCCAAACGTTGTACTTGTAAGCTTCCCCATTTTAAAAACTTTGTCGAGGTGTTTGTTGGCATCATCATCAGGCAATCCACGGAATGGGTTTGTTTGCACTTGCTGAATCATGTGGTGCTTCAACGAAAACTCAGGAGCGTTGATTTGCATCGGTGCAATCGGTCCTCCTCGTCCAAACATGGTAGGTTGACAAAGCTCCTCCATGGTCAGAAGATCAGGCTGTGGAAGAACATTGTTGTTATTATTAGGGTGCGGTGGATTATTGTTGTTTACACTTGACATAGCTAAATCTTCTTGAGTCTCGGGCTCTTGATAATTAGAAGATCTAGTACGCATACACCTACAAAGAAAAAAAAAGAAACCAAACACAAAAACAATATATATATACAATAAAGGTAAAATCTTTTTGGGTTTTTGAAATTTTTATTTTTATGGATTTTTAACAATTTTTAATTTATATGGTTTTTTGAATTTTTGTGCAAGAAAATAACGCTCACAAGTGAACGGATCCCAAAAAGCAACGCGTCTCTCACAGAAAACCGTTAATCTTTACGAAAAGAGCCGGCAGCGGCGCCATTTAATACAAGGGTTTTACCTAATTAAAAATTAAAGTTCGTTATGTTGGTCTAATCGAATTGATCTAGGTTCTCTATGTGACTCTATTGTTCTTTGGTGGAACAAAAAGGTTGTGGTTGATTTAAAATTTAAATGTGCGAAGATTTAAAAGTAAATGTCGTTGAAAGTAAAGTGGTGTGAAAATAAATCTAAATCTAATTAAAAGAAAGTGTGCAATATTTAAAAACGTGACGGAAAGTAAATTAATTAAACGACTAAAAATTAAAGCGTGACGAGAATTAAAAATGGACAAAGTATAAAAACATAGCTAAAAATTAAACAAGACAAAGTATAAAGAAAATAGCCCAATCGGAATATATTCCGATCAATCCACAATCACCTCAAATCAGAATGATGGCCGGACCCAAATCGGAATGCTGTCACTCACCCAATCGGAATAACCAACACCCTCAGATCGGAATGACGAACTTACCTTGATCGGAATATGGGTGGACCTGGTCGGAATGCTGATCGGAACCCACTGATCGGAATATGTCACCTTACCTGATCGGAATGTCCAAACACGCACCTCGATCGGAATGTGGAAAATAGTACCAATCGGAATAACTGTCACTTACTGATCAGAATATCCTAACCTCTCCTGATCGGAATACCAAGCCACCAATCGGAATACTAAAACACTTTCCAATCGGAAAGTTATAAACCCTTTTCCGACCAAGCAAGACACGCTGGTCGGAATGTGTAAACCCCTTTCCGATTGTAAGATCGGAATACAGTAAAGAATACCAAAAATAAGCTATAAAAATAAGCTAAAATCCTAATAAGCACAAGACGAAATTTCTAAGACAAAACGTGTAAAAATAAGCTATGAAACTGAAATTTTAAGACTTTTGAAACAAGAAATGAATAAGCTTTACTAAAAACAACTTTTTATATAAAAATAACTTTTATAAAAACTTTATAAACTTGAAAATAGACAAAATAAGCTATGAAAATAGATGATTTAAAACAATCAAAAGCTTAAAAATGAAATCTTTAAACAAATAAGCAAGTTAAAAAGCATATAAATCAAAGATTAAAGAATGGTAGAAAGAGATCAACAAGACAAAGTAAAGGTGCGAGAATTAAAAGAAACACTTACTTGAAATTAAATGGTAAATAAGGTGCAAGACATGTAATTAAAGGTGCAAGTAATTAAAAGTGCAATAAAATAAAGGTGGAAGAACTAGTTTGTCAATCTAGCCAACAAGACTAAATGAATGAAAATGGGAGGTATTTATAGGTGATTAGGAGGATGGTTAGAGGAAGCTTCCTCCTCTCCTTCTTTTCTTCTTAATTGCGCCATCAAGTCCTTCCTTCTTAATCTTTTTGTTAATCTTGGACTTTGATGACTTGTGGCTCAAGATTTCTCTTAGACTCGTCTTTTAATTCTTCGACAAAATAGACTTGAGTTCCTCGGCTTTTGATAAACTTCCATCTTTTGAATTTTTCTTCGATAAATCTTCAGAATTGGTCTTGGACTTCTGTTCTTTTTGCACTCTCGACTTCTTGACTTCGTCTTTCATCTTTTTCTTCAATAAAAGTCTGTAAATGCCCGTGATTTCCCGTGTTTTCTCCACTTTTCACCTTTTCGTCCTAAATCACAACAAAAACACAAACCACGCATAATTCCGACATAAAAGACATAAAATACACGTTTTGGTCCGGTTATTATTGTAATTAAGTGGTAGAAAAGATGGGTGTTTTCACACCTATCAGCTAATCATATTATGCCATGTGGCTAGTTCATCACTAGAATGCAGAAGACGAAGGAAGCCATTTCACAAAGAGTTATCTACATGAAAAATGATCGCAAAGGACAGACGAACACATCTCAACTACTTAATTAAGCTGAAATCAAGTGATTCAATTTTCCCCAATTTATAGCCATGAACATCAAGAACACTTTGCTAGAATTGTATACGTAGAAGACTGCAATTGGAGAGGACACGTCACAACCCCTCAGTTTAGCTCATCTTTTGTCTATAAATACCTTGTAATAACTCATTTGTTGTATGTAAAAAGTGTGTGAAATACACACACTTAGTTAAATTCCCTAAATTTCCTTTCCTTTTCATAGTTAACAGCTTTAGAGTGATTAAAAACCACTCTAAAGTCTATTATAGTTAGTTGTAACAGATTACCAAACTTTCCTCCATAATGAACATTCACATTTCAGTTTTCACTTGAATCTCAATCTACTTACTTTCTTACTGTTCTTATCCTATTATCCATGGATTTTTTATACATAACTGAATAACAGACTTTTGTTGATGTTTGGAGAAGCTGGTTTGTTCAGATGTTGTAGTTGTTAGCTTATACAACTAGTTCTAGCCATTAGCCAAGTTTAGACAGTAGCAGATTGATGATGATGATCCATGGAGATATGTGGTGTTTTGTTGATTGATTATAGATGATTGGGTGTTGATTATTATTGAATAAGCAAGTTCAACACTTGCTTCTCTATCAAAGGAGCCTTCAAGCTAAAAAGTGCTCAATTCTGTTTTCAATTTCTCTTAAAAATGCTTAACATGCTCATTTCAGTATCTTAGTGTCAATATGCTTGAAACTGCATGCTATTTGTTCTAATAGACCTATTTGACTTGTGTGAGTAGTATTAGTCCTTATCTCTTTAGTTTAATCTGTTTAAACTTGTTAGAATTCTGTTTCAGTTCCTTAGGTGGTGTTTGGTTAATCTTTGATACTTTGATTCGGTGAGTGAATTGGATAAAATCTTGCTTGAATTCATTTTTTAACTAGCTGGTAACACTTGTGCATGTTTTCAAAGTCTAATACAAAGTCAAAGAGGCAAATGACCTTAAAATACTTTGGGTCAGACTTTCATACTCAAAACAGCCTACTTTCAAGCCTTCATAACTTGCTCATTTCTTGGAGTTAGAGCCTGATTTTTGGCTTGTTGGATAGCTTAATATACCTGTTTTTAGAACCTAGCAAGCTTAAAGTCTATAGTCTACTATAGAATAAGCTACAAAGGCTTAAAAGTCTCTGTGATAAAAGCTATAAATTGCCAAGACACATTTCCATTTCCAATTGATTCTTTTCATTAAAGTGGTAATTTTATTTCACAAATCAGTTACAAGAGTGTTCAAAATAAGATTTAGCTTTGGTCAAACTTGGCTTATTTTTTTGATGAAATTTGGATTTTCTTGGATAGTTCTTATTATTTCGAGCTTATAAATGTTTCTTGTGAGTTTGAGTTCAAGTGCTTATCCAGATTTGCTTATCTCTTAAAATTGGCTTATTGAAAAAAGCTTAACTGAGAATTAGACCAATTCAGCTTATCTCCTTTTTTATGACTAGCTTATTTCCAATTCTAAATCTTTTAAAATTAGTTTTTAGCTAAAATGGTTAACTACAACTCTAGATACAGCTTATTGGAGTCATAAGCCCGTTTCTGGTTTACACCTTTTGAAAATTGCATTTTGGTCCTTTGGTTTATTAAACTTGCTTAATTGCTGGTAATTAGGTATAACTTTTTAGGGTTTGCAGTTTGGTCCTTGCTGTTTGTTAGATTGGTTATAGTTTGTTGATAGTTTGTTAAAGTTGTTACATTTGGCACTTATTTTACGTAGATTACATTTTCAGTCTTTATACTTTACATAGTTTACATTTTTAGTACTTGTATTTTCTAGATTTACATTTTTAGCATTTAATACATATTTGTGCTTTGTTTACTTGTACATTGTGCTTACTTGGTGGTATGTGCAATGTGTTTCTGGCATAGTACGGTTACGTAGGTGATACTATTTTTACCTTTTTGACGGTTTTTGTGGAAATTAGAAATAGATTACCAAAAATCTATAATCAAATACCAAAAAGAATTAAGTGACTTAGTGATATCGATTAATCAATTCGTAAAGACAAACAGAAAAATGAACCTTGAAAAAGTGAAATATTAAATGGCGCTGTTGTCGGTTATTTGCGTGGAGAATGACGATTGATTGAGAGTTACATATTGGATTTTGGGATCCGTTGACTTGTGGACGTTTCTTTTTGCTAAATCAAAAACATAAAAATAAAAAAATAAAAAATATAAAAATATAAAAAATAAAAAATCACAAAAATCAATTCTTTCCTAAGAACTGAACAAAAAAAAGTAATCTTTTTCCTAAAAGATTACACTAAAAATATATTGTATTATTGTATTCACTCGTTTTTACGTTCATATTATACTTTCTTAAAAAATCAAATAAATACAAAAATATTTTTTCTATATTATTATATGTAAATAAGTATACGTAGATACGAATCTTAACACACCTACTTCCATAAGTGTTGCCTTGTCAATACACCGTAATTAGGGGTGTTCCGGTCGCATATACCTGCATCGATAAAAGAAAATAAAGGCAAAAATAGATAAATACTTTCAATAAGCAAGAATTCAATAAATACGAACTATACGGTGAATAGAAAGGCGGCTTTGCTATAAAATGCAAGCTGATAGGTGTGAAAACACCCATCCTTTTACCACTTATTTCTTGCTAAAACAAGACCAAAACGCGTATTTAATGTCATTTGTTTGGAATTATGCGTGTGATAGGTGTGAAAACACCCATCCTTTTTACCACTTAATTGCAATAATAACCGAGCCAAAACGTGTATTTTATGCCATTTATGTCGGAATTATGCGTGGTTTGTGTTTTTGTTGTGATTTAGGACGAAAAGGTGAAAAGTGGAGAAAACACGGCATTCACGGGCTTTTATCGAAGAAAAAGACGAAAGATGAAGTCGAAAGATCAAAAGTGGAAAAAGAACGGAAGTCCAAGATCAATTCTGAAGATTTATCGAAGAAAAAGTCAAAAGACGGAAGTTTACTAAGAAGCCGAAGAACTCGAGTCTTATTTTTGAAGAAATCCCAAGACAAAGTCCAAGTATTAAGAAGACTAACAAAAGATTAAAGAGATCAAGGACCTAAGTGCGCAATTAAGAGAAAGAAGAAAGAGGGAGGAAGCTTCCTAAGCTCCTCCCTAATCTCCCTATAAATAGCAACCAACCTCATTTGTTTAGAGTTGTTGGTGGCTTGACAAACCACTCTTCCACCATTTTCATTTCTTGTCATTTTATTTCTCGCACTTTAATTAATTGTTATGCACTTTTAATCATTTTAATTTTCAAGTAAGTTTTCAATTATTGTTCTTTAATCTTTACTTTTCTTGTCTTAATCTTTCATCTTCCCTTCTTGATTTTCGTTTGCTTTTGGTGCGATTACATTTGATCCGTGTTGTTCATTCATGTTTTCGTGCTTAAAAGTTCATCTTTTTATATTTTGATTCAAAAAGTTTGTTTCTTTTACATTGGATAAGTTGTCTTTCATGCTTATTTTGTCCTTTTCACTATTAGATTCGAGCTAGTTTTGAGTTTAAGCTTATTGTTTTAGCTTATTTTCTTTTGCCTATATTTCGGATCAAGAAACCTATCGGAAAGGGTTTTAAAACCCTTTTCCGACCTGTTATTCCGATCGAGCATTCCCCCCTTCATTCCGATCACCCGATCGGAATAGGGTTTAGTGTTTTCCGATTGGTTTGTTTAGTATTCCGATTGTACTCATTTAGACCCATTCCGATCAGTTTACTTTTTAGCATTCCGATTATACCCCTTTTCCTATATTCCGATTACTCGTCCTTAATATATTCCGATCATGCCAACCTTCTGATCATCAGATCGGAAAACATTCCGATCGGGGCACATTTTTGGGTGTATTCCGATTGGGTGGTCTTGGTTTGTTTTAAAATTTTTATTTTAGTTAAGTGTCAACGTTTCTCGTTTTGATTTTAGTATATTTTAAATTTCGTTGTGCATTTCTATTTAATTTACTTTTCGTTTAATTTTAATGTTACGTTATTTGAATTCTCGTCCTTTACTTTTAACGTTTTAAATATTGCACCGTTTTACGTTTCACTTAGTTATAGTTTTAATTTCTCGTCATTTATTTTTAAGTCTTGCACATTTATTTTACCAAATCCAAAAATATTTGTTTCACCAAGAACAACTAATCTCACACAATTAACCGGAAATCAATTCGATTAGACACCGAGAAAACGAACTTTTCATTCAACTAGTAAAATCTCTTTATATCAAATGGCGCCGCTGCCGACTCTTTTCGTGAGGATCGAAAGTTTTTTGTGAGAGAAGCGTTGGCTTTTGGGACCCGTTCACTTGTGAACGTTATTTTTCTTGTCCAAATATTTTCAAAAATCCAAAAACATTTGAAAAATCATAAAAAGCATTTCTTTTTCAAAGTTTTGCACCAAAAATATTCTTCTTGCTTATCTATCCTTATTTATGGATTTTTATGTCCATTGCGTCCGGTGTGGGAAACAATTATCTGGGAACAACTCTTGTCAATGGTGTACATGTGAGCGGTGCGGAAATGATATCGACTACATACAAAACGGATTTTGTCCCTTGTGCAACTCGACTAATTCATTCTTTTTGAACCCACCTCCTGTTACCCCGTGCATCTATTGTGGAAGCGATTCTCATTGGCATGTTTCGTGCCCGGTTCAATACCCGTATGGTCACGGGCAAGAACCGGGATACAATTATGACAATGAAAATAGCTATCCACAAGACGCACCTGAGTTTTCTCCATACCCGGTTTGCAACAACTGTGGGGGTCCTCACGATACTTATTATTGTCAACCAATGAATTGTTATGAGCCAAATCCGTGCCCTCAGTTTTCTTCACAAGTGGATTATTATGAACCAAATCCGGTTTATAATTCTTCTCAACCGATGAACTACTATGAGCCACAACCATGCTATAATTCAGGTTTTCAACATTTTGAACCCCCACAGCACATCATCGATCATCAACCTTCCTTCGAACAATTGAGCCCCCACGAACAATGGAACTCTCTTGTTAAGCAAAGTCAACAAATTCAAGAAACTTTCAACAAGATCATCGAAAAGTGGCAAAAGGATCAACGACAAGAGCAAATATCGAATATCGAGACTTATACTCCTCCTCTGGTACTATTATGATGATGACGAGGATGATGTCTATGATCTCAACCCATCTTCTGAGATTACTACTCCTATTCTTGATAACACCAATTCGTCTAAGGATAGTGATACTTCGAGTGAGATTCGTGATTTTGGTCTTGAAGAATTCTTTGATGAGGTTTGTGATATTCCGAATTTTGCTGAAGGTAAGGATGAGGTCGCTTTTAATGATGAATTCCAATTCGAGCCTGAGATTGCGGAAATTATCGAACGAGAGCTAGCTCTTTTACCTCCGCTTCCTCCTACAAGCGAGGTCGATTTTTCCAACATCGATGCCGAACTTGATGAGTTGGAGCGTCTTATTTTTCATAATAATGACGAACCAACTCACTTGACCAATGATCCTATTCTCGAGGAGTTACCTAATCAACACTCCTCCACTGAGAATTACGTTTACCACATTCGTGAGGATTTAACTTATCAACAATCCCCACAAATGAATGATGGTTTCGTACTTGATCGTGATCTTTTCGAACGAGTTTCTGAAATCCTCAATGATGGGAACGACAAACCTTGGTTTGACGCACCTATCTATGATGAAGAAATCGAAGAGATTAACGTTCATGAGGATGAGTGCTTTGACCCGGGAGGTGACATTGATTATTTTATGCTTGATGACCTTACGGCTTTGCCGCTTGCTGCTGAGCATCCATTGTCTTTAGGGGATGACAATGTGATTCCTTTACCCACCCCACCTCCCGTGGATCATTACCTCACATACCTCTCGTATGTTGAGCGGACCTTTCCCCCATTTAAGACTTATTCCCCCGCCTCCCCTTTGTTAATGTCCACCGGGAACGAGAACAAGGTCTTTGATTCCGGTATCACATTCGAGGCTTCCCCATGGACCATTTAATTCGGGGACGAGTCAGGCTCGTGACTCGGTCAACAAAAACAAGCGCTTTTTGGGAGGCAACCCAATTATCTATCTTTACCTGTTTTCACCATAAGTGTAGGGGGAGCCCCGTGGTGTTTCTTGCTTTCTTTCTTATCATGTGCAGGGATTAGAGCTCCAAAGACACACTCTTGATGACTTTTGACGAACCGTGACTCTGTGTTCCCTTCTTCCCGGTTCTATCCTAAACTCTTTTCGATTCACTATTTTATATTTCTCAATATTAAAATAGGAATCTCTTTAATTGTCTTTTCCTTAACAAGATTTAAACAAAGTGCATAATGTCCTAAGTGTAGGGGAGTTTACTCCCACATGCTTAAACATTGAGGACAATGTTTATATTAAGTGTAGGGGGGACTTCTATCGAAGTTAAGTGGTTCTTTTCCTTGTATTTGTCCTCATTTTAACCGGAAAATTTGATTTTTCGACATTTTTCAAAATTTTTAATCTATGTTGGCCTAGTTGTATAGTTGTATTTTCCTTTGTTACGTTTATTTTCTTTCCATTATTAGAATAAATTTTTAATAAAGTGGTTTTAAATTTTCAAACGTTGTGAATCTTTTGACTCAACCCGAGTTTACTTACCTAAGTTTACTCTAGCTAGTATCCTTAACGTGTTTAAATCAAGTTTTGCTAGGCTTTTATATAGGGAGCTATAAAACGCGAAAGTCTTAACTCTCACGGGTTAAGAACAAGAACTTTTCGCAAGTTCCTATAATTGATCCTAGAGAGTCGTTTATCAAGGGAACTTTAAAATGCAATTTCTAAACTTGAAAAAGTCCAAGAATTTGCAAGATCCTATAGGCGACTCGAAAACCCAAAACTCTGATTTAATAGGCTAAGCATCCACGAGTCTCATTCCTTGAGATTTTAAACTGTGGAGAACGAGAGATGATAGAGTCAATTATAAGTTTGGTATTCTTTCGTGAATTTATGTGAGTTAATTATAAGCCTATTCTTCCATCACTTGCTAATAAATTTATCTGCTAATAAATAAGGTTGTACGATTTAAAAGGTTACTTAGCTTCTAGCCCCAGATCGTTTAAAAGTTGCTCGGTACGGATTAGAGTTCATAGCCAAGGAATAAATTATTGAAGCGGGATGCGAAGATTGGCAAGTCCGAAAAGGCCCTAACAAGGCATGAGGGCTATATTTTGTTGCTAAAGATCCAAAAGTGATGTGAAGAATCATTTATTGAAAATCAATATGAAGGATCGAGACACACGACGAAAAGCAAATACTCCCCAAAAGATTATGGAGAAGTCTATCCGAAAAGACCCTAACAAGGTATGAGGATAAATAGATCCAAGTCCTAAAAGGAGGCGGATCGTTGTATATCAAAGTCCAAAATAAAGATTGGAGAAAAATGAAGAAGTCATGGTCTAAAGATGAAGAATCTCTCAAAACTTCAAGTGAAGAAATTCCCATTATGAAGAGAAGACCATTATTTCAAGAACGTCTCTCAAAGATTTGAAGTATGAAGTCGCTGCCAAATATCGGTCCGAGAAAGGTCTCAAATCGTGAAGCAAGTTATGCCAAGATATGAACTTTATGAGGTCCCGAAAAGCAGTTTTAAAAGATTTGGTCCTTTAGCTAACTATTGATTAAATCGTTCACTTTATTTTCGGCCTAAATAACTATCGAAATAAGTCAAACGATGCATCCTCGTGATCATTCAAGACAAAAATAAAATATAAGAGATACACCTAGGGATAAGGGAGTCTAAGTGAGTAATTGACCCACATGAGTTCGTGACAGTTTGCTAACTTATAATAACAATGATCTCGTTTTTAAGCTTGGTATGGGGAACGTGAAAGTTGAGGATGATGATCATTCACGACATTTTCAAAACCTAAGGTATGTGTTTGATTTCTTTACTTTGTATGTTTATAATTTTCTATTTCTTTAATAAAGGCCAATGTGGATTGATTATGATGGAAAATGTAATCTTGCTTTGTAACTAATGCATTGCATGAGGACATTGCAATGGTTAAGTGTAGGGGATTTGATAGGTGTGAAAACACCCATCCTTTTTACCACTTAATTGCAATAATAACCGAGCCAAAACGTGTATTTTATGCCATTTATGTCGGAATTATGCGTGGTTTGTGTTTTTGTTGTGATTTAGGACGAAAAGGTGAAAAGTGGAGAAAACACGGCATTCACGGGCTTTTATCGAAGAAAAAGACGAAAGATGAAGTCGAAAGATCAAAAGTGGAAAAAGAACGAAAGTCCAAGACCAATTCTGAAGATTTATCGAAGAAAAAGTCAAAAGACGGAAGTTTACTAAGAAGCCGAAGAACTCGAGTCTTATTTTTGAAGAAATCCCAAGACAAAGTCCAAGTATTAAGAAGACTAACAAAAGATTAAAGAGATCAAGGACCTAAGTGCGCAATTAAGAGAAAGAAGAAAGAGGGAGGAACCTTCCTAAGCTCCTCCCTAATCTCCCTATAAATAGCAAACAACCTCATTTGTTTAGAGTTGTTGGTGGCTTGACAAACCACTCTTCCACCATTTTCATTTCTTGTCATTTTATTTCTCGCACTTTAATTAATTGTTATGCACTTTTAATCATTTTAATTTTCAAGTAAGTTTTCAATTATTGTTCTTTAATCTTTACTTTTCTTGTCTTAATCTTTCATCTTCCCTTCTTGATTTTCGTTTGCTTTTGGTGCGATTACATTTGATCCGTGATGTTCATTCATGTTTTCGTGCTTAAAAGTTCATCTTTTTATATTTTGATTCAAAAAGTTTGTTTCTTTTACATTGGATAAGTTGTCTTTCATGCTTATTTTGTCCTTTTCACTATTAGATTCGAGCTAGTTTTGAGTTTAAGCTTATTGTTTTAGCTTATTTTCTTTTGCCTATATTTCGGATCAAGAAACCTATCGGAAAGGGTTTTAAAACCCTTTTCCGACCTATTATTCCGATCGAGCATTCCCCCCTTCATTCCGATCACCCGATCGGAATAGGGTTTAGTGTTTTCCGATTGGTTTGTTTAGTATTCCGATTGTACTCATTTAGACCCATTCCGATCAGTTTACTTTTTAGCATTCCGATTATACCCCTTTTCCTATATTCCGATTACTCGTCCTTAATATATTCCGATCATGCCAACCTTCCGATCATCAGATCGGAAAACATTCCGATCGGGGCACATTTTTGGGTGTATTCCGATTGGGTGGTCTTGGTTTGTTTTAAAATTTTTATTTTAGTTAAGTGTCAACGTTTCTCGTTTTGATTTTAGTATATTTTAAATTTCGTTGTGCATTTCTATTTAATTTACTTTTCGTTTAATTTTAATGTTACGTTATTTGAATTCTCGTCATTTACTTTTAACGTTTTAAATATTACACCGTTTTACGTTTCACTTAGTTATAGTTTTAATTTCTCGTCATTTATTTTTAAGTCTTGCACATTTATTTTACCAAATCCAAAAATATTTGTTTCACCAAGAACAACTAATCTCACACAATTAACCGGAAATCAATTCGATTAGACACCGAGAAAACGAACTTTTCATTCAACTAGTAAAATCTCTTTATATCAGCGTGGTTTGTGTGTTTTTTGTGTTTTCAGAGCCAACCGGATAAATATTGGAGAAAACATGGGATTGCACGGGTTTTATCGAGGGAAAAGATGAAAAACGAAGTCTATAGTCCAAGAGATGCAAAAGATTTGAAGTCAATGGGCCTATTTGAAGATTTATCGAAGAAAAGGACCAAAGATGGAAGATTTACATATGTCAAAGAAACTCAAGTCTATTAAATGAAGAAATTAAAAGACGAGTTGAATTTATTCGTCGACAAATCCCGAATCGAAATCGAAAACGTCAACTTTTCTGAAAAGACGAGAAGACAAAAAGAAAGGGAGAAAGCCCACTCACCAACCAAGGAGGAAGCCTATAAATACTCCTCCCATTCACAAATTTCCACAAGTTTTTCATTCTGTTACATTTTTTTTCCTATTTCGTAGGAAGAACCATCTCCCTTTAGGAGTGGTTTTCATTTCTTTTGATTTCTTCCAATCTTGTAAGTTTAATCTTTCCATTTTTGTTTGTTGAATCTTAATCATCAATACAAGTTTACATTTAATCTTTCTATCATCTTGTTCTTCATCTCTTTGTGATTCAAAGTTCTTAAGTTTCATTTTATTGGTTTGATCATAAAAAGTAAGTGGGTTTTATGTTTTTGTTGTTTTGGATTGATGTTTATCATTGGTAAATGTTTAGTGGATAAATTGGTTTAAGTTTGGGTTATAAACTTGTTTGATTTTTGGTTTAAAAGCGTGTTACTGTAATCCCCTGTTCTTCGTCATTTTTACTGTTCCTTGCCCAGATTCCGAATCAAGCAAAGATTCCGGATCAAGGACTTGTGATTTTATTGTTTATTCGGAATATCCAATTATTCCGAGTAGAGCAAACATTCCGTATAAGCACATTATTCCGCATAAGAACATTATTCCGGATCAGTGATTTCTTACAAACATTCCGAATCAGCTTGTCCATCCGGAATAATCAATATTCCGGAGAGCAGTTATTCCGAATAAATTTTTCTTCTAAAACATTCCGCATAAGCACAATATTCCGCATAAGCACATTATTCCGCATAAGCACATTATTCCGGATCAACTGTTATTCCGCATGAAGCTATCATTCCGCATGAAGGACATTTATTCCGGATAAACTATTATTCCGCATGAAGCAAACATTCCGGATCAAGCTATTATTCCGAATAGAGCAGTTTTCCAGTTTTATTTCGCATGAGAAGAAATATTCCGAATAAGCTAAATTTCCCTGATGTTCCGGATCAAGCATTTATTCCGAATAAGTTGTTTTCTCCAAGTTTAGGTACTTACTGTTTGATTTTTATTCAAGTTTATTTCCAGTAATTGCTTTTAGTTTAATTTTATTACTTCCTGCACTTTTCGTTTTAGTAGTTATAGACCAAAGCTCCCCCTTTTTTAGCCACCAAGTACAACTATTCCACTTTTTACCGTGATCGATTCAAGAAGATACCGAGAACGAAACAACGACAAATACAATTGGGTACGAGCAATGCAAAGAAAGATCTTGCAAAAGCAAACCTTTTTTATCAACTAAAATAACAGTTATTAAAATGGCGCCGCTGCCGGCTCTTTTCGTAAGGATCCACGGTTTTTTGTGAGAAAAATTGGATTTTGGGATCCGTTCTTTCGGGAACGTTATTTTCAAGCACAAAAAGTTTTCAAAAACCCATAAAAATATAAAATTTTCGAAAATACAAAAACATTAAAAAAACCTATAAAAACCAAAAATATTTTCTCTTGCATTTTCTTTTTAGTGTATGCGTACTCGATCAACGTCTTATTCAGAGCCTGAGACTCTCGAAGATTTAGACATGGCCGGTGTACACAACAACAACAATAATAATCCACCCGTCCCCAACAATAATAATCCACCCCACCCCAACATGAATAATCCACCCTTACCCGACCTACGAACCATGGAGGAGCTATGTCAACCCACCATGAACGGACGTGGAGGCGCGATTGCGCCGATGCATATCACGGCTCAAGAGTTTTCGTTGAAGCATCACATGATCCAACAAGTGCAAACTAACCCATTTCGCGGAATTCCGGATGATGATGCCAACAAACACCTCGACAAATTTATTACCATCACCCAAAGCATGAAATCCCTCGGTGTTTCTATGGATGACCTTCGCCTCCAACTATTTCCCCATTCGCTTTCTCACCATGCCGAAAAATAGTTTGGCCGTCTCCCAAAGAATTATATTCATACTTGGGACGACATGACTCAACGCTTTTTATCGCGCTACTTCCCACCATCCATGGTCACGAGCCTTCGTAACCAAATTAGTGGATTCATGCAAGACAATGATGAATCGCTTTTTGATTCTTGGGAACGATACAATGATTTGATCGACCGTTGTCCAAATCACAACATTCTCCCCGTCACTCTCATTGATACTTTCTACAATAGTCTCACTTTTCTTGATCGTGACACGATCAACGCCGCCGCTGGTGGTAATTTTATGAAAAGGAGACCGGAGGAGTGTAGAGAGTTGATTGAAAACATGACTACTCACCATAATAATTGGGATTCATCCGCATCCTCAAGATCTAATCAGAGAGTCAATGTTTCTTCTACTACTTCCGATCATGACCATGGCCACAAACCACTTTCAACAAGCTAAAGTCGTTTCTATTTCTTGTGACACATGTGGTGGTCCTCACTCCTACAATGATTGTCCTTCTACTCAAGGCAATTTTTCTGAAGACGTTAACGCGACATATGGTACTTATCCCACAGGAGGCTATCAAGCTCGTCCTCAAGGAGACCGTAGTTTGCTAAGTTATCGTTCAAACAACTATCTTGCTCCACCCGGTTTTCCTCCTATAAACCAAAACCAACAACAAAGCTATAACCGAAACAACCAATCCCAACCTCGTGCTAACAATCAATATCAATCCCAAAGAAACCCATACCCACCTCAAGGAAATTCTCAAGCTTACCAAGATCCACCTCTCAATCCACCGATGGCATTGAATCCAGACGTCGAGACGTTCATGAGGACTAATAGAGAGTTGGTGACGAATCTTCAGAGTCAAGTCGTCAACTTGAAGGGAGAAATGGAAAAACAAGGGAACGATATTCGAGCCGAGCTAAGGAATGACATGGCAAAACAAAGCAATGAAATTCGTACAGACATGAGAGACTCTTTCAGCACTCAAGCGGTTAACATTCGTGATATGATCGGGTCGCTCTTCCAAGGTAATCAACCCTCTTCTTCGGGTACTCTTCCGAGTAACACCGTTGCGAATCCAAGAGGGGAGATGAAAGCAATCACCACTCGTAGTGGAAAAGGTTATACGGAACCCGAGCTTCCTACACCTCCACCCGTGATTGTGAACAAGGAAAAAGAGCAACTTTCCTCACCTCCTTCACCTTCTATCCCCATTTCCCCACCACCCGTGGTTGTGAGTGATCCTACTCCCCTAAAGCCTTCTTCTTTATCCAATATACCTTATCCTTCAAGGTTGAGGAAAGAGAAGCAAAAGAGCAAGGATGATATTCAAGTTTCAAACTTTCTTAAAATGTTTAAACAATTGAATTTTAACATCTCCTTTGCCGAGGCTCTTGCTCACATGCCTAAATACGCGAAGATGTTTAAAGATCTTCTTAGTGACAAGGAGAAGCTTCTTGACATTTCTCAGACCCAACTTAATGAGAATTGCTCCGCCGTTCTCTTAAGGAAATTTCCCACCAAACTTGGTGATCCAGGTCGCTTCTTAATTCCTTACAACTTCCCGGGAGTAGAGAATTGCATGGCCCTAGCCGATCTAGGTGCCAGTATAAACTTAATGCCTTTAAGTGTTTGGAAGCAATTATCTCTCCCCCACCAAAATGACTTTGGAATTAGCCAACCGTACAGTTGCTTATCCAGTGGGGATAGCCGAAGACGTCTTCGTTGCCGTTGACAAATTCACCTTCCCGGCGGATGTTGTTGTCGTTGACTACGAGATGGATCCTCGTGTTCCATTAATCGTTGGACGTCCCTTCTTGAGGACCGGTCGCACTCTTATTGATGTAGCCGCGGGCGAAATAATCATGAGAGTTGGTGACGATAAAATTTTCTTCAACATGGGTAAGATTTCTAAGCAACCTTATTCATATGAGAGTGTTAATGCTATTGATGTTCTCGATGAGGCTTGTGAAGAAAACTTTCATGATGCTTGCAAAAGTACTCTCTCTTCTCTACCCAATGTTGAGACCGTTGCCTCAATTTCTCCGGCATTGACTCCTTTTGGAGAAAGTGACTTGGATGATTTCGAAGCTAGCTTGGGTTCTCTCGATCTTAAGTATGATGATTCTTCCACCGATTGGGATGAAGACATTCGTACTATTGAGAAACTTCTCAATGAAGACCCGTTTTCTCCTCCTTCTCCTAAAGAGGTGACTAATGATGATCCATCGTTAGTTACACCATCTATTGAGGATCCTCCTACTCTTGAGCTTAAGGACCTACCTCCTCATCTCGAGTATGTTTTCCTTGAAGACAACAAGAAGTTACCGGTCATCATCGCAAAGGACCTGAAAGAAGAAGAAAAATCTCGACTTATCGCCGTGTTGAAGAAACATAAAAGAGCTATCGCTTGGAAAATCTCCGACATTCGCGGAATTGATCCTCACTTTTGCACACATAAAATTCTCATGGAGGACGACTTTAAGCCCACAATTCAAAGCCAACGAAGGGTGATTCCTAAAATCCATGACGTCATCAAAAAAGAGGTTATCAAACTTTTTGATGCGGATATGATTTACCCTATTTCGGATTCACCATGGGTTAGTCCAGTCCATTGTGTGCCTAAGAAAGGCGGAATCACCATTATGCCCAATGCAAACAACGAGTTGATTCCTACACGTCTCGTTACTGGGTGGAGAGTTTGTATATACTACCGCAAACTCAATGATGCCACGAGAAAGGATCATTTCCCTCTTCCTTTTATGGACCAAATGCTTGAACGTTTAGCGGGTAATGAAAATTAATGCTTTCTTGAGGGTTTCTCGGGTTATTTCCAAATACCCATCGATCCCCAAGATTAAGAGAAGACAACATTCACTTGTCCTTATGGCACATTTGCCTACAAAAGGATGCCTTTTGGCTTATGCAATGCCCCCGAGACTTTCCAAAGGTGCATGTTGGATATCTTCCATGACATGGTTGAGCAAACCATGGAAGTCTTCATGGATGATTTCTCGGTCTTTGGGGATTCCTTCTCTTCTTGCCTTGCCAATTTGGAACGTATGCTTAAGCGGTGCGAAGACACTCGCCTTGTTTTGAATTGGGAAAAATGTCATTTTATGGTAAAAGAAGGCATTGTGCTAGGGCACAAAATCTCTAAAGCCGGTATTGAAGTCGACCGTGCTAAAGTGGATGTCATAGCCAAATTACCTCCACCTTCAACTGTGAAGGGTGTGAGAAGTTTTCTGGGTCATGCGGGCTTCTATCGTCGATTCATTCAGGATTTCTCTAAAATCGCTCGCCCGATGACCCACCTCTTGGAAAAAGATACTCCTTTTATCTTTTCTAAAGAGTGTATCGAAGCCTTCAATCTTCTTAAGGATAAGCTAACTAAGGCACCGGTCTTGGTTACCCCTAATTGGGAGCTACCCTTTGAATTGATGTGCGATGCTAGCGACTTTGCTATTGGTGCGGTTTTGGGCCAACGAGTGAATAAACACTTCCAACCAATCCACTATGCTAGCAAAACAATGACGGGGGCTCAATTTCATTATACGACAACCGAAAAAGAGCTTTTAGCTGTTGTCTATGCTTTTGAAAAATTTCGCCCCTATCTTGTTTTATCCACCACAATCGTATACACGGACCATTCCGCGTTGAAGTACTTGATGACTAAGCACGACTCTAAGCCAAGACTTCTTTGCTGGGTTTTACTCCTTCAAGAATTCAACATTGAAATTTGTGACAAGAAGGGTGCCGAAAACCTAGCCGCGGATCATCTAAGTAGACTTGAGGATCCATATCAAGGGGATCATCCGAACAAAGAGATCAATGACTCTTTTCCCCTTGAGACCTTAATGTCTATAAATCTCAATCTGGATGACACCACGTGGTTTGCCGACATTGCAAACTACTTAGCGGGTGGTGTTCTCATCAAAGGGTTAACATCCCAACAAAAGAAGAAGTTCTTGAATGATGTTAAGACTTAGTTTTGGGATGACCCTTTTCTATTCAAACAATGCGCTGACTTGATTATTCGCTGATGTGTTGACGGACCGGCCACTTTGGACATTCTCCAGGCTTGCCATAAAGGACCCACCGGTGGTCACTTCGGTCCCAACTACACCGCCAAAAAAGTATTTGACTCGGGATTCTATTGGCCTACCATTTATCGTGATGCTCACGAGATGGTTAAACATTGTGATGCTTGCCAAAAACAAGGCAAGATCACACATAAAGATGAGATGCCTCAAAATTTCATACAAGAATGTGAAATCTTTGATGTATGGGGCATCGACTTTATGGGGCCATTGCCTTCTTCTAAAGGCAATAAATACATCCTTGTCGCTGTTGACTACGTTTCCAAATGGGTTGAAGCCAAAGCTTTACCCACTAACGACGCGAGGGTTGTTTGTAATTTCTTGAAACAACTGTTTGCTCGATTCGGTGTTCCTCGTGCTATAATCAGTGACCGCGGGACTCATTTTTGCAATGATCAATTTGCAAGAGTCATGGCTAAGTATGGTGTCAATCATTGTCTTTCCACCGCGTATCATCCTCAAACCAACGGTCAAGCCGAAATATCCAACCGTGGATTGAAGCGAATTTTGGAACGTACTGTGGGAGAGCATCGTGCCTCGTGGGCTGATAAACTTGATGATGCTCTGTGGGCTTTCCGTACCGCCTATAAGACACCGATTGGTTGTACACCTTACCGTCTTATGTACGGGAAAGCCTGCCACCTCCCCATCGAGCTGGAACATAAGGCATACTGGGACTTGAAGTGGGCTAACTTCGACATCAACAAAGCCGGTGATCTTCGCAAGATTCAACTCAACGAGCTACATGAATTGAGGAATGAAGCTTACGAGAACTCATTGATCTACAAGGAGAAGACCAAGATTATCCACGATGCTAAAATCAAGAACCGAGAGTTCCACGTTGGTGATCAAGTCTTACTTTTTAACTCTTGATTGAAGATCTTCTTGGGCAAGTTGAAGAGCCGCTGGTCTGGTCCATTCACCATCGCCAATGTCTTTCCCTATGGCACCATTGAGCTTTCTCAGCCAAATGGGCCCAATTTCAAGGCGAATGGCCAGCGTCTGAAGTTATACTTTGGTGAGGACATCTCTCATGAGATGATTCCATCCCTCACCACGTTTCTCTTGAATTAGTTCGGGACCGGGTCAGGCTCGTGACTCGGTTAACAAAAACAAGCGCTCCTCGGGAGGCAACCCGAGTATCTATCTCCCTTTCCTGTTTTTCATCCTAAGTGTAGGGGGAGCTATATAGGTTGCTTGTGCTTGTATAGTGATGTGCTTACAGGGATAAGTGCACTCTTGGAATCTTTGAAGAACCGTGCTCCCATGTTATCCGCAATACCGTTCTATCTCTCAACTATCGTGATTCATTTTTCTTCATACTCACATTTGAAATTGATCACTTTAGTCGTCTCTTCCTTAGCTTGATTTAACCAACGTGCACAATCTCATAAGTGTAGGGGAGATTTTTCCCATATGCTTAAACATTGAGGACAATGTTTATCTTAAGTGTAGGGGGACTTCTATCGAAGTTTTAAGTGGACTTTTCCATTAAAAAGCCTTCATTTAACCGGAAAATCATCTTTTTCAGCATTTTTCAAATTTTTAATTAACTTTGGCCATATAGTCGTAATTTTTAAATTTTTATCATTGCTTTCATATGTATATATCCCGCAATAAAGTCAAAAATATTAATAAAGTGGTGTAGCTAGTTTAGAAGTCTTTGACATATTAGGCCCGTTGCGATTATTTTGACTCAACCCGAATAGACTTATCCAAGTTTATTCTAGCTAGTATCCTTAACCATGTAGACCTTAATAGGTTTATTAGGCTAAGCATCCACGAGTCTCATTACTTGAGATTTTAAATTGTGGAGAACGAGAAATGATAGAGTCAATTATAAGTCGGTATTCTTGCACAAGCACACTTGGTGTGATTATCTGCCTATTCTCCCATCACTTGCTAATAATTTATCTGCAATAAGTAAGGTCGTACGATTTGAAAGGTTACTTAGCTTCTAGCCCAAGATCGTTTAAAAGTTGCTCGGTAATGATTAGAGTTCATAGCCAAGGCATAACTTATGAAGCGGGGCGCGAAGATTGGCGAGTCCAAAAAGGCCCTAACAAGGCATGAGGATTCCATTTTATTGCTAAAGATCCAAGGTGATGTGAAAAGCATTATTCCTAAAATCAATATGAAGGATCAAGACTCACGATGAAAAGCAATCAACTCCCATAAAGATCATGGAGAAGTCTATCCGAAAAGACCCTAACAAGGTATGAGGATAAATAGATCCAAGTCCAAAAAGGAGGCGGATCGTTGTATCTCAAAATCCCAATTAGCGATTGAAGAAATAATGATGAAGTCGTGGTCAACAAAGTTGGAGTACCCCTCAAAAATACTCCAAGTGAAGAACTCTATTAACGAAGAGAAGACCATTATCTCAAGAACATCTCTCAAGATATGAAGTATGAAGTACATGCCAAATATCGGCCCGAGAAAGGTCTCAAATCGCGAAGCGAGTTATGCCAAGATATGAACTTTTTGATATCCCGAGAAGTAGTTTTAAGAGATTTTGTCCTTTAGCTAACTATTAATCAAATCGTCCTACTTTGCTTTCAGCCTAAATAAACTATCGAAATAAGTCCAAAAATGCATCTACATGATCATTATAAGACAAAAATAAAATATAAGAGATACACCTAGGAATAAGGGAGTTTAAGCATATAATTAAGCCATGTGTGTAAGTGTTTGAATTGCTAACTTATAATAACAATGATCTCGTTTTTAAGCTTAGTTTGGGGAACGTGAAACTTGAGGGTGATAAATCTTCACAGCACCAAAGCCCTAATGTAAGTCCTTGATCTCCTTGTAAGTTATTTCCATATAGCTATTTTCAAGTGGAAATGGTTTTCTATCCCTTTGTTTCCTTTAAAGTTTAAATTTCTCTTAGTACTCTAATTTTTGTTTTAGTAGTATGTTAATAAGGCCAAGGTTGATTGATTATGAGAAAAGTGTAAATTTGCTTTATCACTAAGCATTGCATGAGGGCATGGCAATGGTTAAGTGTAGGGGATTTGATAGGTGTGAAAACACCCATCCTTTTACCACTTATTTCTTGCTAAAACAAGACCAAAACGCGTATTAAATGTCATTTGTTTGGAATTATGCGTGGTTTGTGTGTTTGTTGTGTTTTCAGAGCCAACCAGATAAATATGGGAGAAAACATGGGATTGCACGGGTTTTATCGAGGAAAAAGACGAAAAGACGAAGTCTATAGTTCAAGAGATGCAAAAGATTTGAAGTCAATGGGCCTATTTGAAGATTTATCGAAGAAAAGGACCAAAGATGGAAGATTTACATATGTCGAAGAAACTCAAGTCTATTAAATGAAAAAATTAAAATACGAGTTGAATTTATTCGTCGACAAATCCCGAATCGAAATCGAAAACGTCAACTTTTCTGAAAAGACGAGAAGACAAAACGAAAGGGAGAAAGCCCACTCACCAACCAAGGAGGAAGCCTATAAATACTCCTCCCATTCACAATTTTCCACAAGTTTTTCATTCTGTTACATTTTTTTTCCTATTTCGTAGGAAGAACCATCTCCCTTAAGGAGTGGTTTTCATTTCTTTTGATTTCTTCCAATCTTGTAAGTTTAATCTTTCCATTTTTGTTTGTTGAATCTTAATCATCAATACAAGTTTACATCTAATCTTTCTATCATCTTGTTCTTCATCTCTTTGTGATTCAAAGTTCTTAAGTTTCATTTTATTGGTTTGATCATAAAAAGTAAGTGGGTTTTATGTTTTTGTTGTTTTAGATTGATGTTTATCATTGGTAAATGTTTAGTGGATAAATTGGTTTAAGTTTTGGTTATAAACTTGTTTGATTTTTGGTTTAAAAGCGTGTTATTGTAATCCCCTGTTCTTCGCCATTTTTACTGTTCCTTACCCAGATTCTGAATCAAGCAAAGATTTCGGATCAAGGACTTGTGATTTTATTGTTTATTCGGAATATCCAATTATTCCTAGTAGAGCAAACATTCCGTATAAGCACATTATTCCGCATAAGAATATTATTCCGGATCAGTGATTTCTTTCAAACATTCTGAATCAGCTTGTCCATCCGGAATAATCAATATTCCGGATGAGCAGTTATTCCGAATAAAGTTTTCTTCTAAAACATTCCGCATAAGCACAATATTCCGCATAAGCACATTATTCCGCATAAGCACATTATTCCGGATCAACTGTTATTCCGCATGAAGCTATCATTCCGCATGAAGGACATTTATTCCGGATAGACTATTATTCCGCATGAAGCAAACGTTCCGGATCAAGCCATTATTCCGTGTTGGGAATAAATTAAGGCCAGATCACTTGAGCGCTGACAAGAACAAAACAAGCGTTGACAGGAACAAAGCAAGCGCTGACAGTCCAAGCGTTGACAAGTTAAAGTCAAGCGTTGATAGATTGAAGACAAGCACTGATGGAAGATATAAGCTACACGTTTATCATATTCTAGAATACTTCTAGTAAGGATAGAAACGACAATGTATTTTCTATGTTTATCTTTACCTAGAATAGTTGATACGTAGCTTATTGTACAAGGCTTCTTAGTCTATAAAAGAAGGCCTTTAGGTTAATGTTTAATATCAAGTTTTATATAAGTTTTCATTCGTAAACATCTTTCATTGTAAGCAAGTTCGACATTCATAATCAAAGTGAAAGTTTTGTTTACATCTTGTGTTCTTGTTTAAGTGTTAAATTCCGCATAACACTTAGATTCACAAAGCATATAACAAAGGTTTCTCTATGTGTTATACTTGATCTAATCTCGTATACACAAAGCTAATCGATCTAAGTTTGGGATCAACAAGTGGTATCAGAGCTTGTTGAGGAACTTTTGATCTTTGGAAGAACACCAGAACGATACACGAACACCAAAACCCTAATTTTCTCAAAACCCTAAAAACATCATGTCTGAAGCAATAACCACCTCAAATTCACCCTTACCAAACATCAAGATTCCCATGCTTGATGCAACCAACTTTGACTTATGGAAGTTCAGCTTTGAACAATATATGGGGATCTATGATCAAACACTCTGGGAGATTATTGAATATGGAAACTCATTCAATAAGGCTCAAAAGATTCAGGATGCCATTACTCAAAGATCAGCTGTTGAAGGATGTCCTGATGAAGATAAGAGAGAAAAACCTGGAGATGGTAGAGCTGTAGGTGCTGAAGATATTGCAAAGAAAAGGGTTGACATGAAAGCCCTAAATATTCTGAAAGTCTCTTTGGGACAAGAAAATCAGCACAAATATAGAGGCTATGAATCTGCTAAGGATCTTTGGGAAGCAATTGAAGTTGCATATGGTGGCAATGCAGACACTAAGGAAGAAAAGAAAAAGCAACTTCTGCATGATTATGCTGTCTTCAAAGCTCAGCCCAATGAGAAACTGAGTAGTGTGAGAAGCAGATTGCTTGACATCACAAGCAAGTTGTCCTTCATGGGGACACAAGTTGGTGATGTTGACACCAATGCTACCTTTCTGAAAAGTCTTGGTGAGGCATGGAAGATTGAGGCAAGATATATTCTTGCCAATAATACCTACAAGAGCTCCTCGTTTGATGACATCTACAACAAACTAAGACTGTTGGAAGATGAAACTCTTTCAGCACATGGAAGCAAACCTAGCACCAGCAACATGGCCTTCTTCTCTCATAGTGAAGGTCAATTCAATCAGAAGGACTCTTTTATGCATCCAGTTACTGGATCATCATTTGTCAGCGCTGGAACAAGTCCTGTCAACGTCTCCTTTTCAGACGCTGACACATTCATGAATGACTGCCCAAGAGTTAAACCTGCTGGTTTGGATTTGGATACTGTGTGTGCTTACATTGCTTCTTTGCCCAATGGTTCAGTGATTACATATGAGGACCTTGAGCAGATAAGTGATGAACACTTGGAAGAGATGGACATCAAATGGAACATGGCTCTTGCTAGTATAAGAGCAAATAGGTGGAATAGAAGGTTCAAGAAGAAGATGACCTTCAATGCTAAAGACACAGCTGGATTTGATAAATCCAAAGTTGAGTGCTACAACTATCATC
Source organism: Glebionis coronaria (assembly GCA_025667525.1). Lineage (NCBI taxonomy): Eukaryota > Viridiplantae > Streptophyta > Magnoliopsida > Asterales > Asteraceae > Glebionis > Glebionis coronaria. The sequence goes on along the minus strand of CM046877.1, from coordinate 368,427,018 downwards.
GTATGGGGAACTTCATGAGGGAATGCAGATCTCCTAGAAGATCTGATGCTGGTAAACCCTCAAGTCAGGTTGTTAAAGCTCAAGATTCCAAAGCCATGGTTGCAGTTCAAGGAATTGATGGTACTGGATGGGATTGGAGCTATCTGGCTAAGAATGCTGAAGAGGACAAAGCTTTCATTGCTGATATTGAAGAAGACGAGCATGTTGAATATGCTCTCATGGCACATTCCTCCTCTTCATCTGATAATGAGGTATATGATGATGCTTTTTGTAGCAAAGGTTGTAGGTTAAACACTGATAGACTTAACAAAGAGGTGTTAAAACTAAAAGATGATATGAGCACTGAAAGGTGTAAATTATCCAATTACCAACTAGCTCTTACTGAAACTGAGAAAACCGTTTCTGAATACAAGAAAATGGAATTTGATTTAAAAGATAAGATAAATATCTTAAAACATGAGCTAGAGGGTAGTATGGATATTAGAAATATCATGACGAAGGTCAATAGAGACCTACAGGCTAAGTTAGATGAGGCCATTAAGAATAAAGATAATGTTGACCTCAAGATTCAAAGATTTGATAGAGCCACCCAAACCCTAGGAGACTGTGTAGCTAAACAAAGGGATCCTAAGGACATGACTGGGATTGGGATGAATGATTACTCTCTGGTTCCACCACCAGCTGGTGACTTCTATGGTGTCCCTAGAAAGGACTTGTCTTGGACTGGGATACCAGAATGCCAAGAAGAGGAATTCATTCCTCCACCAAGAGTTGTCACTCCAGTGGAAGAGTATCAACAAAAACTGACTGACCTAAATGAGTGGAAGAAAGCTAACTCTACTTTATTTGTTAAGGGAGGTTTGCTATGTGAAAGTCCCAATGAATCACCACCCATTAAGGTTACTCACCCAGTCACTGGTAAAGCTGTTGACCTAGGCTCCAACACTGTTAGAAGACCTACCATTAAATATGCAGAGATGTATAGAAATAATATGTCACCCAAGAGCCAAGTTAACAATCATGGAACAGGTTTCTTCTCTTATAGACCTAGGAGTGTGTCTAAGAAAGCCTGTTATACTTGTGGTAGCTTTTCACATTTGGCATACAAGTGTGTCAACGCTCCCAAAGCCAGCGCTGACAGGAACAATTTTAGCGCTGATAGGAAGAAAGTCAACGTTGTTAGGAAGTCAAACATTGTCAGACCCAAACCTTGTGTGCAGCAAAGTCCACAAGTGATTAGACCTGCCCCATTCTTCTCTAGAAGGTCTAACACTCATGGACAAAGACCTTTTCAAAAGACAAACACCTGGTCAAATAGGCAATGGGTTCCTGTAGCAAACCCTAGGTTCAACGCTGACAAGGGTAATTTCAGCGTTGACAGGAGAAAATCCAACGCTGACAGAAACGTGACCAGACCAAAATATTTGCAGCCACAAGGTAAGGGGTCAAAAGCTTCTTCAAGCTTAACATGGAGACCCAAGAAAGATCAAAACCCTAATAATAATGTAATTTCAATGACTTGCAATAAATTTAATTAAGTCCTCATCCATGCCCAATGAACCTGACTTGGGAGGTCAAATCCCCATTTCAGAAGAGGGAAGTCTGGAACCAATGACTCTTTTGGAATTGACGGCAGTCTGCATTCGCTTGCAAAAGCAAAATGCAGACTTAGTACAAATTGTCAGCTCACAAGGCCTTGAACTCAAGCAATTGAGGGAGAGGATTGTTGTTTTGGAGAGTGTAACATCCCGCCTACTCAGATCACAATATTGTCCGCTTTTCCCGCAGGCTCACGGCTTTGCTTTGTGGCCCTCTTGTAAGTACTTCCCGACTGGTCACCCAATCTAGTACTACTCTGACATGAGCACGCTTAACTGCCAGTTCCTAAGAACCCCACTTGCATTAGACCACAAAACGCGTTGTGTCATGAGAAGGCGACTGTTATCTTATGAACCATGGATCTCTCCTAGCCACAGCCGATGTGGGATTTGCCTGGGGTGTCACAATCACCCCCCCCCCCTTCGGGACTCATCGTCCTCGATGAGGTTTGCCCCACCATCCCGAACGGCTCAGGAGTGTCTCTGATACCACTTGTAACATCCCGCCTACTCAGATCACAATATTGTCCGCTTTGCCCGCAGGCTCACGGCTTTGCTTTGTGGCCCTCTTGTAAGTACTTCCCGACTGGTCACCCAATCTAGTACTACTCTGACATGAGCACGCTTAACTGCCAGTTCCTAAGAACCCCACTTGCAGTAGACCACAAAACGCGTTGTGTCATGAGAAGGCGACTGTTATCTTATGAACCATGGATCTCTCCTGGCCACAGCCGATGTGGGATTTGCCTGGGGTGTCACAGAGAGTGATCATGCTAGGAGGGGTATGGAGGAGTCTTCCAAAGGGGAGGAATATACAAGAAATCTGAGTGATAAGGGCAGCCAAGATGGTCAATCAATGGATGTTGCTGAAGCCCTTACAACTTTGAAGGAACAAACAGGTTTTGATACGTCCTTAATCTCTCCAACCAATCTAAATTTATCATTTATAGCTATGTTGAGAGAGGTTACACAAGGCGCTGAGGGAAAATATTTGAGCGTTGACAAGACAAATTTGGACGCTGATAGAAGTATTTTGAGCGCTGATAGAGGAAATTTGGGTGTTGACAGACCTGCACATGAAGGTGATGTATTCCAGTCATCATCTATCATCAAAGAAGTTTCTACTCAGGTATTACCATCTACCTTACCAACCATTGCACCATCAGATAAGGGTAAGGGTAAATTGGTAGAAGAAATTGTTCCAAAGAATGCAGCCCAAGTTGAATTTGATAGAAGATTGGCTGAACAAATGATGGAACAAGGTGAAAAAGAAAAGTCACCATTTGTTGTGACTTCTGAAGAAGAAAGTGATGGAGCTAGCTCAGACTCAAGTGTGATGATTATAGAACCAGAAAGGCTTGAGTATGGTGATGAGCTTGCTAGGGAAAAGTTGAGAGATTTAAAATTGCAGGTTGATTTTGACATGCCAGAGGTGGTTCAGATGTACAATTCTTGGGAAGAAAGCTGCATGGATAATCCAGACTTGACCATTTCAGATCAAATATGGGGTTTGGAGCTTCTTCTTAGAGTTCAGAAGGATTGTAAGGTGATTTTGAAGCACAAGGCAAGCAATATTCTCTCTGAGTTGAAAAGGGATAGAAGGGAGCTCTACTTTATGTTACTCAGATGTCATGGAGTTGGATGGACACATCAGAAGTTGAAGGCTTTGACATTTGATGAGTTGGAACATAGGGCTTATCCTATTTGGGTAAGAGTGCAGGAAGAAAACACTCTCAGACTTCTTTCAGATGAAAGAAAGGAGCAACTTGCAGAAGAGATGGAAATCAAGAAAGCTATGATAGTTCCCAGGCCAGTGAAGAAGGGATTTAAACTTGAGTTTCCAAAAGATATGAATCCACTATATCCAAGTGAAGCAGTTATTAGAAAGAGCCTCAAGCTCTCCCCATTAGAAGCTTCAGATATGGTGCAGGTGTTACCATTAGATTCCAGGAATCCAATTGTGAGTTATGATGAGGATGAATGTGGATTCTGGAAGATTGGAAGATTTGGCAAGGAGGTACACACTTTTACCACTCTCATATCTTTATTTGCAAGTTGTGATAGAGAAGACTTGGTGGACCTTTGGAGGTTGCTAGAGACCAAGTATGAGGCTGAAGCACCAACTTCAGCTAATGGAATAAAACTTTGGACCACATTCAAAAGAATGTGTGGGACAAATGAGGAAGATCCTGAAATATGGAAGGATCTTGAAGATGACCTCAGTGGTCTTCAATGGAGGTTATATTCAGCTGCTGGTGTATACCATTTGAGTTCTACAAAGTTTGCTGAGTATCTACTTGTGGATGCTCAGTATTTCATATCCAAGGCTGTTTTGGAAAAGATGAAGGACACCCAGCTGGAGATAGATTATACAAGTAACGTGGCAAAGAATTTGATCAGATTTATTTATTACCAATATGAGAAGGTTTGTCAGACTCCTCCAAGTTCTTAATGCTTATTCAGAAACTTGATCATAAGAGTGGATATCAAGTTTAGGGGAGGATTGTTGGGAATAAATTAAGGCCAGATCACTTGAGCGCTGACAAGAACAAAACAAGCGTTGACAGGAACAAAGCAAGCGCTGACAGTCCAAGCGTTGACAAGTTAAAGTCAAGCGTTGATAGATTGAAGACAAGCACTGATGGAAGATATAAGCTACACGTTTATTATATTCTAGAATACTTCTAGTAAGGATAGAAACGACAATGTATTTTCTATGTTTATCTTTACCTAGAATAGTTGATACGTAGCTTATTGTACAAGGCTTCTTAGTCTATAAAAGAAGGCCTTTAGGGTAATGTTTAATATCAAGTTTTATATAAGTTTTCATTCGTAAACATCTTTCATTGTAAGCAAGTTCGACATTCATAATCAAAGTGAAAGTTTTGTTTACATCTTGTGTTCTTGTTTAAGTGTTAAATTCCGCATAACACTTAGATTCACAAAGCATATAACAAAGGTTTCTCTATGTGTTATACTTGATCTAATCTCGTATACACAAAGCTAATCGATCTAAGTTTGGGATCAACATTCCGAATAGAGCAGTTTTCCAGTTTTATTCCGCATGAGAAGAAATATTCCGAATAAGCTAAATTTCCCTAATGTTCCAGATCAAGCATTTATTCCGAATAAGTTGTTTTCTCCAAGTTTAGGTACTTACTGTTTGATTTTTATTCAAGTTTATTTCCAGTAATTGATTTTAGTTTAATTTTATTACTTCCTCCACTTTTCGTTTTAGTAGTTATAGACCAAAGCTCCCCCTTTTTTAGCCACCAAGTACAACTATTCCACTTTTTACGGTGATCGATTCGAGAAGATACCGAGAACGAAACAAGGACAAATACAATTGGGTACGAGCAATGCAAAGAAAGATCTTGCAAAAGCAAACATTTTTAATCAACTAAAATAACAGTTATTACAAGCCTAAGGGAAGCTAGGTACTTAAGTTCTTCGCGCCACCTCATTCCCCCCGTTCACTAGTGAGTATTTTTTGAAGGAAGGCTTGTTGAGGGTTTTTCCGCCCAATTATTATTACATATATATTATACTTTCTTGTGATTTTCACTATTGAATCTCGAAGGATATAATCTATTCTCCTTCAAAGTCGACCGAGAGCTCCTCTCTCATTCCTCGTGTTTAGTTGCATGCGCACTCGAGCGCGTGCACACATACCGAGTTGTGTACTTCATCCTTCCAAGAGGAATAATAAGAACAAATCCGTCCCTAAAGCCGATCACGAGCATCATGCTTTCGACAACTTAAACGAGGCCATGGATAATCGACCATTGATTGAGATTCTCCAATCCAATGTGTATGGTAATGCGGATGCCATAGTCATTCCCGAGATAGCCGCTAACAATTTTCAACTCAAGACATGTGTGATACAAATGGTTTCTACTATACCTTTCCTAGGGAGACCTATGGATGATCCCCATGATCATATCAAGAGATTCTTGTCCATTTGTAACACCATCAAGTATAATAGGGTACCTCAAGAGGCGGTTAATTTGATGTTATTCCCTTTCTCCTTGGAAGGGAATGCTAGGATTTGGCTAGATAAGCAACCTTCTAGTAGCATTCTCACCTAGGAAGACTTAAAGAAGAAATTTGTGAACAAGTTCTTTCCACCTTCATGATCCACCGCATTAAGGAATGAAATCATAGGCTTTCAACAAAAGAGAGATAAAACCTTTAGTGAGGCTTGGGATGAATTCAAAGAGTTGTTAAGCCCTAACCAGGGTTTTGACCAAGTCCATCAAATCAATACCTTCTACAATGGTTTGAGACCACAACATCAAGATTCCCTTAACTCGGTCGCGGGTGGAAACATTCTTGCTAAGTCTATCCAAGAGGCAATGGATATCACTGAGACAAAATCCATGGTTCAAAGCAATAGGGATAGAGATGAGGTGGTACATGTGGTTCAAGAGGGTGCTACTCAATCAATTGACAAAGCTTTATATCAAAAGGTTGATAAACTTAGTGATATAGTGCAAATACTTTTAGAAAATCAATTGAGCAACTCTTCTACCAACAATGTTAATGCCATCTCCCTTCAATGTGAGACATGTGGAGGCCCTTACTCATACTTGATTTGTGAAAAAGTTCAAAACTATCAAGGAGAATGTTATGCTTATAATGATGATGGACGCGCACATTTCAAACCAAACATCAATCCTAATCACCTTTCTTACAAATCTAACAATTACCATGCTCCACTGGGTTTCCCTCCCCAACAACACACCCAAACCCAAGAAAACAATCCACAAATGCTAAATAGAAACCAAGGGCCAAGAGGAAATTATCTAGGGACAAAATAGACGGCCAAATAACTTTCAAGGGCAAAACTTAGGGAAACATCTTTCATGGCAATAACCAAGGGTTTCACAATCCACCTCCACCTTTCCAAAACCAAGGGTATAATCAAGGGAATGGACAAAATGAAACCATTGAGCTACTTCATAAGATGAATCAAGAGAATGAAAGAAGGATTCGTGAGAGTGAAAGAAGGACTCAAGATCAATTAAGGGCAATGCAAAGAGGAAACGAATAAGAAGTTTATGTTGCTCTTAAACCAAAGACCTCAAGGTGCTTTACCCTCAAATAACCAAACCAAACCTCGTGCTAATGTTAATGCCATCACTACAATGAGTGTAAAAACCACCGTGTGACCTTCCATTTTTCCACCATCAAATGGGGAACAAGGCCCGAAGGTAACAATGAGTACTCCTACTCCCCCTTCGGTGATTCCTTTCATGGTCCCTCCTTGTGAAATTCCACCATTAACCAACTCTATACCTTCTAAGCCTACCCTTGAAGAAACCCAAGAGAAGAGTCCTCCAACACCCTCTACTCAAACTTCAACCAAACCTAATCTACCTTACCCTTCTAGATTGAGGAAAGAGAAGTTAAAGAATAAAGATGACATACAAGTGTCCAACTTCTTGAGGATGTTTAAGCAATTGAATATCAACATATCTTTTGCGGAGGCTTTAGCTTACATACCTAAGTTTTCCAAGATGTTTAAGGACCTTCTCTCAAACAAAGAAAATTTGGTTGATATGCCTAACACTTCATTCAACGAGAATTGTTCCGAGGTGTTGTTGAAGACTTTACCTATTAAACTTAGTGATACGGGCCGGTTCATAATTCCATGTAATATCCTGGGGGTAGAGAATATTATGGCACTAGCGGATCTTGGTGCTAGCATAAATTTGATGCCTTTGTCGGTTAGGAAACAACTCTTCCTTCCTGAGCTTACACCACTAGAATGACACTCTAATTAGCAAACCGCTCAATTGCTTATCTGGTGGGGATAGCGGAAGATGTTTTGTAGGAGTTGATAAGTTTACATTCCTCGCGGATTTTGTAGTTGTGGACTATGATATGGATCCTAGAGTTCCCCTTATTGTAGGAAGACCTTTCTTAAGAACCGGTCGCACTCTTATTATATATATATATATATTGCCGACGGTCTATCAATTGAGAAAACAATTCCAGTCCGTTCAAATTTGATATATAGTTAATCTCAGCCGTCCTAATTCATTAATAATCTTTATAGCAAACTAGAGTTGAAATAGGAAAGTAAAGTACATATTCAAATAAGATGAGATAGGATAATTTTGAAATGACCGGTAATGTTGGCAGACAAGTAGGGTGAAACAAACTAAACAATGTTATCCAGATAGTTTTGTAAATTGAATCCTAAATAAAATGAATTGAATTTTGGCATTGACCATTAAACTTAACATAAAATCATTTTCATTTCATAACATCAATTAAGTCAGTTAAAAAACGTAAATTAACACTTTCTATTTTAGCCATTGTATTCCAAATTATTCCATCTACACAAATGAACATGTGAAACTATGTGTTCCCTACCGATCGAAGCAACCGAAATAGTGTTATCGACATAGCCACATCGAATGCCAAAGAAGATATCAAGGCAAACTTCCTGTCTACACAACGTCGTTTCTTTATAGTGTAGACATGATATTTCCTTTTTCCATTGAATAGCAAGTTGGGGAAAATGTCCATATCAATACTTATGAGGTAATATTCAGATAGACAATTCTTTTTGTTTTTGCTTTTCAATATACAAATCTTTTCGTATTTTTGTATGAAGGTGTAATATTGTTTCTCTTCTTTAAATAGGACCATGGTCGCTGATGCCCATCTGCTGCTTGATGCAGTGAATCACACAACCAAAAAAGGAAAACAAAGACAAATTGGCGACATGGAAATAGAAGGATGTTATTAAAATTGAAAGTCTGGTCCATGAGACCATTTGTTATTCGGTTGATAATACTCTTAATGTATGTGTTACTATTCCAAAATTGAAGGTGGATGTTTTTTTGCCAATGACTAAATAATAAAAAATAAAGAAACTATGTTTCTACTAATGTATAATTCTTCTACTTTTCTAAGTAGTATTTGTATATATGCGATAATATACTTTCGGGTAAGTTTCTTATTATTAGTATAAATTATTTAATCATTAAACGCGGGAATGTAAGGGTACTATACTATTTCTTTTGTTTCGAATTCTTCCTTTCACAGTTCTATAACAAACTGAAAATTATAAAAATAAATAAGATTGAAAAAATTAAAAAAAATATATAAAAATATATAGAGGATACAAGTGGCTTTTTGGGAGGGTCTTTGTAACCTTACTCTTTTTGTTTTCAAACTTTTTATAGTACTTTATATGTTTTTATTTATTACTCTCACTTAATAAAAATGTCTCTAAACATTAGATGTGTGTGAATTTTTTAAAGTTTTTGTGTTAAAGTTACAAAACATTTGTTTATATTTTTTATTAAATCGTTATACCCGCGCAACGCATGGGTATTTTACTAGTTGATGTTACCGAAGTGGAATTCATTATTAGGGTAGAGGATGAGAAAGTTGTTTTTAAGATGGGAAAAGTCACTAAGAAATCTCAAGGTTGTGAAACCGTTAACGTTGTGGATGTTCTTGATGAAGTTTGTGATGAACACTTTCATGATGCTTGCAAGAGTAGTAATGAGGACATTTCACATGTTGAGACCGTAGCTTCTATTGCTCCTTCCTTGACTCCTTTTGGAGCAAGTGATTTTCTTTTACAAGAATTTGAAGCAATTTTAGGAGATGTGAATTTACCATATGACGATTCTCCCACCGATTAGGAAGAAGACATTCGTACCATTGAGAAACTTCTCAATGAGGACCATACTTATCCACATACTCCTAAGGAAGTTACCAATGATGATCCATCATTAGTCAAACCTTCTATTGAGAGTCCACCTACTTTAGAGCTTAAGGATTTACCATCACACCTTGAGTATGCTTTCTTAGAGGGAGAAGATAAGCTACCCGTTATCATTGCTAAGGATTTGAAAGAAGTTGAGAAGAAGAAGCTTATTGAAGTTCTTAAAAAGCACAAAAAGGCTATTACGTGGAAAATATATGATATAAGGGGGATTGATCCTAATTTTCGCACTCATAAGATCCTTATGGAGGATGATTATAAACCCGCCATTCAAACCCAAAGAAGGGTTAACCCAAAAATCCATGAAGTCATCAAAAATGAAGTTATCAAACTCCTTGATGCGGGTATGATTTACCCAATTTTTGACTTACCATGGGTTTGCCCGGTGCATTGTGTACCTAAAAGGTTAGAATCATCGTTGTTCCAAATGAAAACAACGAGTTGATTCCCAAAAGACTTTTCACGGGTTGGAGAGTTTTCATAGACTATCGAAAGCTTAATGATGCCACTAGGAAAGACCATTTTCACTTACCTTTCATGGACCAAATGCTAGAGCGTTTAGCGGGAAATGAATACTATTGCTTTCTTCATGGATTCTCGGGTTATTTCCAAATACCCGTTGATCCAAAAGATCAAGAAAAGACCACATTCACTTGTCCCTATGGCACATTTGCTTACAAGAGAATGCCTTTTGGCTTGTGAAATGCCCCTGGGACATTTCAAAGGTGTATGATGGTAATCTTTCATGATATGATCAAGCACACCATGGAAGTGTTTATGGATGATTTCTCGGTGTTTGTGGATTCGTTCACTTCATGTCTCTCCCATTTAGAACGTATGCTTAAAAGGTGTGAAGAAACCCGCCTTGTTCTAAATTGGGAGAAGTGCCATTTCATGGTTAAAAAATGGATAGTTTTGGGACATAAGATTTCTAAGAAAGGACTATAAGTGGATCGTGCTAAAGTCGATGTTATTACTAAACTTCCCCCACCAACTACTGTGAAAGAAGTTAGTAGCTTTTTGGGACATGCGGGTTTCTATAGACGTTTCATACAAGACTTCTATAAGATAGCTAGACCCATGACCCACCTCTTAGAAAAAGAGGCTGCTTTCATATTCACACAAGAGTGTTTAGAATCTTTTGAGATCCTTAAGGAAAAATTGACCAAGGCTCCAGTTTTGGTTTCACCAAATTGAGATTTGCCTTTTGAGCTCATGTGTGATGCTAGTGATTATGCGGTGGGGGCCGTTTTGGGAAAAAGGATAAACAAACACTTCCAACCTATACACTATGCTAGTAAGACAATGATGGGTGCTCAATTGCATTACACTACCACATAAAAAGAATTGTTAGCCATTGTGAATGCTTTTGATAAATTTCTCGAAGCTTTTAAGATCTTCGAGGCCTGCCATAAAGGACCCACGGGGGGGGGGGGGGGGGGGGGGGGCATTTTGGGCCTAACTACACGGCTAAGAAAGTCTTTAATTCGGATTACTATTGGCCTTAAATCTACAAGGATGCCCAAGAGATGGTGAAATATTGTGATGTATGCCAAAGACAAGGAAAAATTAATCAATGTGATGAGATGACATAAAATTTCATACAAGAATGTGAGATATTTGATGTGTGGGGAATATAATACATGGGACCTTTTCCATCTTCCAAGGGAAATAAGTACATACTCGTCGCGGTGGATTATGTTTCAAAGTGGGTTGAGGCTAAGGCCTTGCCTACTAATGATGCTCGAGTTGTAGTGAAATTCTTGAAGCAATTATTTGCTAGATTTGGTGTACCCCATGCCATTATTAGTGATCGCGGGACTCATTTTTGTAATAATCAATTTACAAGAGTCATGAAGAAATATGGTGTTAACCATAGACTATCTACCGCGTATCACCCACAAAACAATGGGCAAACCGAGGGCACAAATCGTGGTTTGAAAAGAATTTTGGAATGTACGGTGGGAGAGCATTGAGCTTCTTGGTCGGATAAACTTGATGATGCATTGTGGGCTTTTCGAACCGTATTTAAAACACCTATAGGTTGTACACCTTATCGTCTTGTATATGGAAAGGCATGCCACCTCCCTTTTGAGTTGGAACACAAAGCTTCATGGGCTTTAAAATGGTCTAACTTTGATCTTAACCAAGTTGGTTCACATAGGAAGGACCAACTCAATGAGATGAATGAGCTTAGAACCGATGCCTATGAAAATTCATCGCTTTACAAGGAAAAGACTAAGCAACTTCATGATGCTAGGATCAAGAACCGTGAGTTTAAAGTTGGAGAGTCGGTTTTACTCTATAACTCACGGTTGAAACTTTTTGCAGGAAAGCTTAAGTCACGATGGACCGGTCCATTCACTATAGCTTGAGTGTTTCCATATGGGACTATTGAGTTATCAAAACCAAATGGACCAAATTTTAAAGTGAATGGTCATCGTGTGAAGCATTATTTTGGAGAGGACATTTCCGTTGAAATGGTCCAAGAGACCCCTATTTTCCCCGTGAATTAATTCATTGTGGGAAGAGTCGAGCTAGAGACTCCTTAACTCAAGCTTGAATAACTAGGTTATATCATCTAGCATAGAATTGGTAGGTTAGGATTAATAAAAGGGTAATATAGTCGATATGAAATGTAGGGGGTGCCTTTCTTTTGTCTTTTTGGTGTTTGTAGGGTTGCTCTCTCTCATTTCATGCATGGAGCTTATGGAGGAGGCCCTCGTATCGAGTTCACTTTGATACTTTTGTGATTCAAAATTGAATCTTAATAATGTCTACCATGAATTCACTTTGGTAGAACTTTCATTATCTCGAGTTAAACAAATTACGCGATGTCATAAGTGTAGTGGAGTTTACTCCAATACTCTAAAACATTGAGGACAATATGTATCTTAAGTGTAGGGGGTCTTCTATCGAAGTGACGTTACCTAGACCATTGCCTTACTTTTTTGATAATTGGGAAAATTAATTTTTCAATAGTTTTCAAATTTTTGATCCACTTTGGACACCAAAAATATGCATTCATAGATTTTGCATTTATTATTTTTCATTTGCATAAACCATTTGCATTGTATATATTTTCTTTTGTTATTCAAAATATATAAAAAGAAAAAAAATCTGATAAAGGATATGGTTTTTGCTTGTTTAGACGTCTTTGACATATTCGGCCCATCACGAATATTTTGACTCAACTCGAGATTGCTTATTCGAGCTTACTCTAGTTTGCTTATTCGACCCATCATAAATATTTAGGCTAAGCATCCACGAGTCTCATTATTTGAGATTTTAAATTGTGGAGAATGAGAAATGATAGAGTTTGAAGTAAGTGTAAAGGGCTAGATAAACCACATATTAACTACTTGTGGCTTTTATATCCCTTTCATAACCTTTACTTTCTTGTCAACGCATGTATATATTGTTAATAAATAATCAAGAACAGTTTTAATCGGTTTGTAGTCTCTTATGCATTTTTGACTAATCATTGTTGGTATAAGTACGTCTTAAGATTCTAAGTTAGAACGTTTATGTGTACTAGACTTATGTCATGCTTAATACTTAGCGGGTGTTTTTCATTTAATTATTTTTCTATTCTTTGTGAGGAATCAAGAAAAATAAGAGCCGCTTAAAAAAATGACTGGCTAGAAAAACCAAAGAAAAAAAAGAAAAAGAAAAAGAAAAGAAAAAAATAATTATACAAGACTCCCAAGAGGGGCAGTGTGGTGTTAATTATAGTAGCTATTAAATTCCAATATTACTCTCACAAGGGTTGCGGGGATTTAACAGTTGCTCCAATCCAATATTACCTTTACGGGTTGCGGAATTGAAGATCCAAGGTCTCAAAAGGCGGTGGATATAAATTATTGCGTAAGTTTTATTTTTCTTTTCTTAGCGAGTGAGTAGCTACTTATTAATGCATGACATAAGTATCTTACACATAAGGCGAATGACTTATTATTTTAAGTCGGACTTATATCCATTGTGGGCATTTTTCGAGTAATGGATAAGATGGTTACTTAGGATTAAAACCGTGCTTCTTATTTTCAGATTTTACATTTCTTATATTTCACGCCAAATAATAACAAATTCGCTTAAAAGTAATTTGATCAATTAAAATTAGATAGAGGCAAAATAAGTGGAGGTATAATGGTAACACAATTAATTTGTATGAATAAGTCGATGCACTTTCACATATTAATGACAATGATCTCGTTTTTAAGCTTGGTATGGGGAAAGAGAAACTTGAGGATTTATAAGTATTCATGGTACCAAAACCCTAATCAAAGTCATTGATTTTTTTATAGTGTAGCATAATGTAGAAGCATTTCATCTTGGCCAAGGTGGATTAATTATGAGAAAAATGTTATTTAGAGCTTTGAAATATTGCATTGCATGAGGCCATGGCAATGATCAAGTGTAGGGGGTTTGATATGAGTGAAATCTCATATCAATTATAATAAATCAAACCTAAAACAGAAAGAAAAATACCATGTTTAATTTGAATAAGCATAAATATGTGGTATTCTTTGTTGTCTGTAATCTTGTAGGCAAAATGATATGATTTGGTGCAAACACGGATTTCAAGGCATAATTATGAAGAAAAAGATAAAACAAGGACCTATTTTGACAAGTCTACAAAGTTCAAGGACCTTACATGATAATTCAAGAAGATGAAAGACTTAAAGTGTCAATTTAAGAAAGTCAAAGAGCTTAAGATGCAAGTCAACCAAAGTTCAAGGACCTAATTTCTTGATTTCATAAGTGGAAGGATTGAAGATGTCAAGTTTATGAAGTTTCTATGCTTAAAACAAAGTCTGCCAAAGTTGGAGGGTGAAATATGCTAATATGGAAAGTTATATCAAGCTTAATCCGTGTGATGATGCAATGACCAATCAGAAGTGAGAATGGGTTAACCACAGTTCGCCACTTAAGCCCAATAAATAAGGAAAGAGACGAACCCCAACAGTGCCACGCACTAACACTTGTCCACCAGTCATATCTTGCCATTTCAACAATCCACACTGTTACAATCGATATCAATCCGTGTGACTATTAATGGGCTAATCACATCATGCCACGTGGCTAGTTCATCACCAGAATGCAGAAGACGTAGGAAGCCATTTCACAAAGAGTTATCTACATGAAAAATTATCACAAAGGACAGACGAACACATCCCAACTACTTAATTAAGCTGAAATCAAGTGATTCAATTTTCCCCAATTTATGGCTAAGAACATCAAGAACACTTTGCTATAATTGTACACGTGGAAGACTGCAATTGGAGAGGACACGTCACAACACCTCACTTCAGCTCATATTTTGTCTATAAATACCTTGTAATAGCTCATTTGTTGTATGTAGAAAATATGTGAAATACACACACTTAGTTAAATTCCCTAAATTTCCTTTCCTTTTCATAGTTAACAGCTTTAGAGTGATTGACAACCACTCTAAAGTATGTTATAGTTAGTTGTAATAGATTACCAAACTTTCACCCATTAATGAACATTCACATTTCACGTTTCACTTGAATTTCAATCTACATACTCTCTTACTGTTCTTATCGTATTATCCATGGATTTTGTTATTCATAACTGAATAACATACTTTTTTTGATGTTTGGAGAAGCTGTTTTGTTCAAACGTTGTAGCTGTTAGCTCATACAACCAGTTCTAGCCATTAGCCAAGTTCAGCACTTGCTTTTTTGATGTTTGGAGAAGCTGTTTTGTTGACTGATGATAGATGATTGGGTGTTGATTGTTACTGAATAAGTAAGTTCAGCACTTGCTTCTCCATCAAAGGAGGCTTCAAGCTAAAAAGTGTTCAATTCTGTTTTCAATTCCTCTTAAAAATGCTTAACATGCTCATTTCAGTATCTTAGTGTAAATCTGCTTGAAACTGCATGTTATTTGTTCTAATAGACCTATTTGACTTGTGTGAGTAGTGTTAGTCCTTATCTCTTTAGATTAATCTATTTAAACTTGTTAGAATTCTGTTTTAGTTCCTTAAGTGGTGTTTGGTTAATCTTTGATACTTTGATTCAGTGAGTGAATTGGTTAAAATCTTGCTTGAATTCATTTGTAAACTGCCTAATAACACTTGTGCAAGTTTTCAAAGTCTAAGACAAAGTCAAAGAGGCAAATGACCATAAAATACTTTGGGTCAGACTTTCATACTCAAAACAACCTACTTTCAAGCCTTCATAACTTGCTCATTTCTTGGAGTTAGAGCCTGATTTTTGGCTTATTGAATAGCTTAATATACCAGCTTTTATAACCTGGCAAGCTTAAAGTCTATAGTCCACTATAGAATAAGCTACAAAGGCTTAAACGTCTCTATGATAAAAGCTATAAATTGCCAAGACAAATTTCCATTTCCCATTGATTCTTTTCATAAAACTGGAAATTTTATTTAACAACTTAGTTACAAAAGTGCTCAAATTAAGATTTAGCTTTGGTCAAACTTTGGTCAACGAAAGTCAACGGTTAGTCAACATAAGCCAGTTTTAGCTTATTTCATTTCTGGCTTATTTTGTTGATGAAATTTGGATTTTCTTGGATAGGTCTTATTATTTCGAGCTTATAAATGTTTCTTGTAAGTTTGAGTTCAAGTGCTTATCCAGATTTGCTTATCTCTTAAAATTGGCTTATTGGAAAAAGGTTAATTGAGAATTAGACCAATTCAGCTTATCTCCTTTTTCATGACTAGCTTATTTTCAATTCTAAATCTTTTAAAACTGGTTTCAGCTAAAACGGTTAACTAGAACCCTAGATACAGATTATTGGAGTCATAAGCCCGTTTTTGGTTTATAACTTTTGAAAATTGCATTTTGGTCCTTTGATTTATTAAACTTGCTTAATTGCTGGTAGTTAGGTATAACTTTTTAGGGTTTGCAGTTTGGTCCTTGCTGTTTGTTAGATTGGTTATAGTTTGTTGCTAGTTTGTTAATGTTGTTACATTTGGCACTTATTTTACATACTTTACATTTTCAGTCCTTATACTTTACATAGTTTACATTTTTAGTACTTGTATTTTCTAGATTTATATTTTTAGCATTCAATACATTTTTGTGCTTTGTTTACTTGTACATTGTGCTTACTTGGTGGTATGTGCAATGTGTTTCTAGCATAGTACGGTTACGTAGGTGATACTATTTTTACCTTTTTGACGGTTTTTGTGGAAATTAGAAATAGATTACCAATATGGTCTAAAGTAAGACTATATTATTTTCTTGTACACACGTAATACAACGAGCTAACCGTGATTCTAGCACGTGAAACCGAGCTTCTAAGCTAGTGGAAAAATCTACCCAACAACCCTAGAGAGGGGCTAGGACTAGATTATAAGTAAAATCGATAGAACAAGGAAACCAACCAAACCTCTTTGTGTGTTCCTTTTTGAGATCGACTAGAGAGAAGGGGAGGGAGAGATTGTGTGTTGAATTATGAGGGTGGGTTTTTTTATATAGACCAAGTTCTTCCCCTTTGCCTCCATAACCGACGGCCCAAACACCCCCTTGAGGTGTTCCGGAACCTTCCGTTCTTCTTTCTATTTATTATACTTACTATTTATTCCATAACGCTCGTTAATACTTAGCTCTTAATTATTTTACGATCGTTAAAGTCATAGCTCGGTTTAATTTAATAAATATAATAAATGTATATTTATTAAATAAATTAATAATTATAATAAATATATTTATTAAATAAATTAACTCTTTACGTATTGTGTGCAATCCCTTAATCTCGAGTTCAATCCTATCACACGACTATTAAATATAAGTCCATAAACTTTCAACTCCATTTGGACATATTTCAAATATCGTGATTACATTGACTAGCGTCTAGTTACACTAGCAATGCCTCTAGTACAACTCGAGTAAGGTCTCTTGGATAAAACCTTCTAATGATTCATCATTAGTATTATCCTTTTATTTCTAATACAACGTTAATAAGGATATGGATCTGAGTCATTCATTTCATTAACCATTCTGTTTCTCGTTTATAGATTCAGCAAGATTACCAAGAAAAATGTGGGTGCGATCGCACAAACATCTTACTAATCCCACGAGGGGCCTAGCTGTATTAAACTCCAAAATGAAATTGGAGGAAATAAATTCCATATTGACTACAAGCAAAACTTATGAATTTTGCAACACTTCCGAAAATAATCCTTATAGCTACCAGTTACGTTTAGTGTTAGATTATTCCACGGGAATGCACTAGATTCATAACAGTTTCCTAGTATCTCAAGTCTAAGGATAACTATTTATGATTTCCTTGATGACAAAGATCCACAAAGTAAAATCATATAGTTGGGATAAGTCCCATATTCGATTCATCGAATATCATCCAAAATCGATCAATATACTTTCAAGTATACTCTATCGCAATTTTGATTTGTCTTAATTTAATAATATTCCCAAATTATTAATCGACAACGGACATTTAGCATAACAATTTATTCATGGATTAAAATATGTAAAATATGATAAAAAGTTAAGTAATAAGAATAAACGAAACCCAATCTTTATTTATTAAATAATAATGTCTTAACATCCTTTATCCAAGTATGAATCACATATTTATTGCATGAAATCGCTAGCTAGTTGCAGCCCAATAGCCTTTGCATGTTTAACTACCTTTGGTCTAGGCAAAGCCTTAGTAAAAGGATCAGCTACGTTATCATCTGTGTGAACATTTATTAATTTGATTTCACCAGCGTCAACTTGTTCTCTGACGTAGTGATGTCTATGCTTAAAGTGTTTGACGCCCTTCATGATTCCAACATCATTGGCAAATATGATTACGGCAGAATTGTCCCAGTACATATTTATTTGGTTCTTTTATTACAAGCATCACTCCAAGATCTCTAATAAAGTTCCTAATCCAAACCACATTTAGTTATGTGTATGGCTACCCTCCGAATACCAAAACATTTCTTTTCGTATTCCTCAAATACTTTAGAAAATGTTTAACATCAGTCCAGTGGAGCTTCCCTGAATTCTGTTTGGTAACGATTGACCAAGTTCTAAGCAAACGCCACATCGGGCTTTGTGCATCTTACAACATACATAATAGATCCTATGGTCGAAGCGTAAGGCATCTCCTGCATGTATGCCTCCTCTTCAGGAGTTGATGCATCCATCTCATGACTCAGATTATGCTTAACTTCCATAGGTTAAAAACCTTTCTTGGAATTATGCATATTATATTTCTTCAATATCTTATCTATATAAGCATCTTGACTTAGACCAATTAACCGTCTTTTCCTATCTCGATAAATCTTAATTCCCAGAATGTATGTAGCTTCTCCTAAATCCTTCATAGGAAAACATTTACCAAGATAATCCTTAACAGCTTTAAGTCTTGGAATGTTACTTCCCATGATTAATATGTCATCAACATATAGGACTAGAAATACTACATCACTCCCACTAGCTTTGTGATATATACATGGCTCATCACGATTTTGAATAAATCCAAACTTTTCGATTTCTTCATCAAATTGTTTATTCTATTGACGTGATCTTGCTTCAAATCATAAAAAGATCTTTGAAGTTTGCACACGTGTTTTGGATTCTTAGGATCAACATACCCTTCCTATTTTTGCATATAGATGTCTTCATCTAAGCGACCGTTCAAGAGGGCAGTTTTAACATCCGTTTGCCATATCTCATAGTCATAGTATGCTGCTATAGCTATGAGAATCCTAATAGCTCTTATGTCTAATACAAGAGAAAAAGTCTCCTCGTAGTCTACGCCAAAAGTTGAGTAAAACCTTTAGCTACTAAACGAGCTTTATAGGATTGTACTTTTCTGTCCATGTCGGTTTTCTTCTTGTATATCCACTTACGTCTCACTACTTTAGCATTTGGTGGTAGATCTACAAGAATCCAAACATCATTAACTTTAATGTATTTCATTTCCTCATCCATAGCAACCATCTACTTATCCCTCTCAGGATCAAGCATTGCAAATTTATAATTAGCCGGTTCTCCAAGATCCCCTACTTCATCATCATCCTCTATATTAAGACATATATTGCTACTAGCATTTTTAATCCTTTCAGATCTACGCAGATGAACTAATTCCATTGGAACTGCCAGACTTTCTGGTTCTACAGGAATTATTTTGCAAGTGTTTTCAAAAGTAATGTATATATATGACTTTATTCAAGATCATAATTTCTCCCACTGAATTCTTGATTTACAAGATCACTTTCAAGGAAGTCTCTATACCTAGCAACAACTTTGTTATCAGGTGGATAATAAAAGTAGTAACCCATAGTTTCTTTGGGGTATCCTACAAAGATACATTTTATAGATCGTTATTGGAGTTTATCGCCCGAATCACGTTTCACATACGCCTCGCAACCCTAGACCTTTAAATAAGACAAATATGGCTTCTTGCCATGCCATAGTTCATATGGTGTCTTATCAACCTTCTTGGTGGGAACCATATTTAAATTGCGAACAACAGACTCTAAAGCATAATCCTAAAAGGATAATGGTAAAGTTGTAAAGATTAAAGATAGATCACACCATATCTAATAATGTATGATTTCTCCTTTCGGATACACCATTTTTTGTAGAGTATAGGGATAATTAAGATGCTGAACAATTCCATTCTCACTTAGATAATCTATAAACTCTTGACTTAAATATTCACCACCTCTATCAAAACGAAGAGCTTTAATCTTCTTTCCTAGTTGTAGTTCTACTTCTGCTTTAAACCCTTCGAATGTTTCAAATACCTCATATTTATGTTTAAGCAAATAAACATAACCATAACGGCTATAATCATCCGTAAATTTTAAGAAGTAGCTAGCACCTTTCCTTGAAAAATGTCTAAGTGGTCCGCACACATCAGTATGTATTAAACCAAGTAGATCAGGAGCTCTTTCAATATTACTATTAAAAGGTTTCTTGGTCATCTTTCCATAGATACAAGACTCACATTGATCAAATTATTCATCATCAATATTTTCCAAAAGTCCTTCACATTGAAACTTTTGTATACGAGTCTTTCCAATATGGGCAAGTCTACATGCCAAAGATAAGAAGAGTTCTTGTCAAACTTTCTCTTCTTATTCATGCTAAAAATAGAATATTATTATTCTTGGATTCATTATCATGCATGTCTATTTCAAATACACCATTCACAGAAATTGCATTAAAATAGAAAATACCATTTTTCTAAACAAAAATTCCATTATTATCAATAGTGCGGATGAGTCCATTATTCAACAAACAAGAAAAGGAAATAACTCCCCTAACAATTGTAGTCGCATAATGACAATCATTTAAAATCAGTACTAAACCCGAAGGTAAAACAAAATTAAATGTTCCTATAGCTTCAACCGCTGCTTGTGCACCATTGCTCACTTGCAGAAATTGTTCCCATAAGATAGATTCCTTTCTACATTAAATCCCTGTAGCGTATTACAAATGTTAATACCGCATCCGTATCATATAACCAGGAATTTGATTTGTATCTCAAATTAAAGATTTCAATCATAAATAAAGTACCTGAAGTTATAGTGCTCTACTCAGACTTCTTCTTTATTTCTCGCAACTCTTCGAGGTAAAGAGGGCAATTCCTCTTCCAGTGAACACTTGACTTGCAATGGTGACAAGTCTCATCCTTCTTAGATTGATTCTTCTTGACAAAGTTCTGCTTAGGTTTCGAATAAGTCACAACTTACTTTCCCTTATCACCCTTGCCTTTGCCTTTCTTCTTGTTCACTTGCAATTTTGGCTTACTTACTCTGTAAAACACGCATGCTTTTACCATGAATAGTACCCTTATGATCGTACGTACATGATTAGAACTTTCCTTATTTAGCACGTTTATGTTTCACGAATAGGAATTTACAAGTATTGCGTACGTGTTATTACACGATAAGTATTTATTACGTATTAAGACACGATAATTATTATAAACAATAATTATAATCACGAACATGAAATCATGAACGTAAATAATCACGAACCTAATATTATGTATTTACGTATATTTATTACGATTATGAATAAATATATTTACGACACGAATGAACAATAATTAGATCATGTAAACACGACACGATAACATGTAAATAAATAGAACACGAGAAAACAACAGGTTTCCCCATGTGGGGCCCTTATAGCCGCGGCATAGACAAGGTAGTGGGCCCAGCCCACTTAAAAATTTAACTAGAAAGGGAAAAGGAGGGAAGGAGATTTTCATAATAAAGAATAATTAGAAAAAAAAAACCCTGCTCCTCCTCCTTCTCCTTGTAACCGCCGCCTATACACCACCAAAAGGAGGTGTTTGTTGATTTTGGTAGATCCAATCTATTGCAAGGTTGTTCGTGTTAGTATTTTCCTTTTGATCCACGAATCGGTAATCTTCTTAAACCTTTTCTTTTAATTGTTTATTAGATCTAAAAACATGAAATCATGGGGTTATTTAAAACAAGTTAATAAACATGTAGATCTAATCAAGTGGGATTAAAAACATATGGTTTAAGGGGTGGTTGGTTCGGCTAATGGGTAGAACCGAGAGTAAGGGCTCTCGGTGGTTGTGTGATCATCACCAACCAAGACCACAAGGTCTCGGTTTGGTTGGGGTGGTTCGGCCGCAAGCAACCAAGGACCCCGACGCATGTCGGGGTTAGCCTTGGTGGTCTAGGGGGTCTTGGCTAAAAACCACACGCACCACTGGTTTAAACCGATGGTGGTTTTGCCATGGTTAAGGGTTGTAGGCCGGTTCAAGGGTTAAATCGGTCCGGCTCACGACATGTTTAGAGTTCAAACACGGGTTCGGTTCATGGTGTATTTTTACAAGTTAATTATTTTAACAAGTTAAATAATTATAAGATTTAATTAAATTAGTTTAACATGTTATGTAATTAATTTAATTTAGACATGACTTAGGTTAATTATTATTAGAAATAATACATGATTTTAACTTAAGTATTTTGTGATATAATTTTAGACTAAGTAATTAATTAATTATTAAAACATGGCTTATAATTAATAAATTTTCATGACTTAGGTTATATTAATAATAAATATTAATACATGTTTTAACCTAAGTATTATTTTACCCTTTTATTTAATTAAATCATGTTATATTTAATTAAATCTTATAACCTACAGTTTATTTAATTTACATGTACTAATTAATAAACTATACTATATTCCACATGACTTAGAATATTAATCAGTAAAACTTAAGCTTATGTTATTAGCTTAATAATCCAGCTTATTTCTAATTATGGAAACTTTCTATTTTTAGAAACTTATTTAAAAAAGGCAGCTTATATATTTATGGAAAATTTCTATTTTTAGAAACTTATTTATTTAAGGCAGCTATTCTATTTTTGGAAACTTTCTATTTTTGGAAACTTTCTGTTTTTGGAAACTTTCTATTTTTGGAAACTATCTATTTTTGGAAACTTTATATTTTTGAAAACTTTCTATTTTAGGAAACCTGCTATTTTTAGAAAGTTACTTATTATTACACAACAAGTATAATAATACAAGAAATACAAGTAATTCTTAATCAGAATAGACAGAATACATGTTAAACACAGCATAATGATAAAATCAGTAAAACAAGAGATGAACATATAAAACAAGCTAAGATATGATATGAAACTAGTTACGTATACAGTAATCAGAATACTTATACACGTATATTATTTATGTAGCATTAGTGATATCGAAGTAGGACTCTCTTCCGTTCGTCTACTTCATTCACTGGACACAAGGTACGGATTCTCTGTCCTTTCAGTATGGACATTCTTTCCTTATTAGGATTTCCCCGTATGCAGCCAACTGTTTTCCCAGTATATGTTTTATATGTTTTGATTACTTATGTTTAATTCAATGCCTAAGTCATATACATGCATGACCAGTTTCACCTAGTTATGGAGGTACCATAACCATAACACTGGAGGCACCAGTGTTATGACTTCACCACGGCGGAGTGATAGCTCGTGGCGTCCCTTCAGCTTTTGTCCATATTATTATTATCATGTGGGGCGTATGGGGCATCCTAGGTTACATGTTTTTACAGATTATTCAGGTGAATGTGGTGTGTGCCTTGCATCCTTCACAAGGAGCTGATCCCTCCTACCCAAACTTATATTAATTAGAGGCTGTTAGCCTTAAAATGTGTGCGACTAACAGAATTACATTAGTTTCATAGCCAGTACTTGCATGGACAAATATTGTCATATGTAAAGTCCAAGTCCCGGGCTATATAAACCCCTCCATACTTCCATGGAGGGGTGAGGCTTACCATTTCTTGTTTTTCGTTTCTCTCACTAGAAATAAACTCTTTGTTTCTAGTATATCTTGTTTCTCTCTCTAAAATGGCTAAACATCACTTCTATCCTCCCCGACCTCCGGATGTTTTACCCGTGTTATTAGTGAATCCAAGTTAACAATTGGTATCAGAGCTAACCGGGGGTGTTTCGTGTTTTTTATTCGTGGTCTTGTTTGTGTTTGTGATTGATTTTATCTCGGTTTAAATTCTTTATCATTATCTGAAATCTGTTCAATTTTTGTTGTGTCATTTGTTTTATCTGAGTTTTAAAATATCAGTCATCACATCTCGTTTTCTGGTCCATCATCATCATTTTTTTCTATGTCTTCCCTGTTATCTTTTCCATCTCGATCATTGTTTTTTTATTATCTCAATTTATTGGGAAAGGGACAAAAAGATAAAAAGATAACAGATCCATGTTTTTCTGTGTCTAAACCGCTTTTCGATGGTCACTTTCTGATGCATATTCAGATGGGGAATCTCAGCTACATACCGATGGGGTTTGTTTTTGAAACATTCTGATGGGTCCGACTGTCCCTCATTGCGATGGGTGGTTTGACCTATCGCAATGGTATTTAAGGCGTCATGCTGCCGGATTTTCTCCAACATTGCGATGGTTTATCTCTGAAATATTCCGATGGAAGATAAAATCATTGCGATGGGGATGTTTGGACATATTGCGATGACTTTCTGATAACCATACGATGACTTTTTCTGGAACATATTGCGATGGAAATATTCATTGCGATGGACAGTGTTGGTTTAAAAAAAATAAAAAATCATTGCGATGACTCACCAATATATTGCGATGGTTTTGTGAAAACATTCAGATGACTCATATTCATCACAACATCACACCGGGTCAACTCGGTATTGACCGAGTTGACCGGGTTAACTCAACTGAGTCATATACAACAAGACTAGAAAATACACAGTTAAAATTCCATTAAAACAAACTCATCAAACAAACACCATCCTTTTAACTCCACAACACAATATCTATACCTAACCCATCGACACCTAATACCCATCTAGACTCGTATAAATACAAACATGATCTCAGTTCACTTTTCTCGATTCGTGTTAAGCTTATACATCAAGATCTTTAAAAATCTTTTACTCAAGAAAAGGATTCATCATAGATCTTAATTAAAAACCGACATGCAATCAAATCAACCTACCCGAGACCTTCATCACGATCGTAAAGTCATTAATTGCGTTGTAACTGGTTGAGGTTGCTTTGTTTCATTTTCTTTAAGAAAGAACATGAGTTCGTCTGTAAGACTTTAGATGGGTTGTGATGAGATTCATGAATCATATATGTTCGGTTTAATAGATGGGTTTGTAATGAGTAATGATCTGGGATTGATGTTATTTTGTTTGGTTGAACAATATTGAGATTATGGCAGATTGAGATGGGAGCTATTTCTAGCTTTCAGATGAAGATATTGGAGGCGGAAGAAACGAGGAGATGTGATTAGGATTAGAGTTACTATGAGAAAATTTAGGGGAACTAACCCTTTTAATCCCTCTCTCAGTTTTGATTGGACCGGGTTTCACATAACAATCAATATTACTCGTATGGGCCAGTATAACTCACACACAAGGTTGATTGAGTATTAACCTTAACATGGGCCGAGTAACTAAATTGATTGATGGATACTACTATGTGCTAAATTGGACATGAAAATGGTTGTGTAGCCGGCTCCCTATAATTTGGTTATCATGATGTAATTTGGACTATTGGATGTGCGGATAATAGGTATATGGTGATTACGGGTTCTTCCTTATAGAAAACCTTCGTTTTGAACCTATATTTTTCGGAATTTTTTTTTTCGACGAGTGGTCACTACAAATTTGGGCTTTCATGTAAAGTTTGCTAGACAACGTTGACAACTTCTCATTCTTTAGTCATCGTTGGATCTATAGTAAACGACAAACACAACAAACACGACAAACACAACAAAAAAACCAAAACGATCCTTTAAGATTCACTGAAATTGTCAAAAACGGCTAGTATTTGGGCAAAGTAATGTCAACTGATTACGAAGTGTATTTGGTATTTATTATTTGAAGGTGAAGTGGAATATCACGAAGGTGTCTACTCAATTCATCATCGAGCCTCTTTCACCCAATTCTATCGACTGATGATTCGCTTCAACATTTATGATTAAGACTTGATTTATCTAGTTTCCACTGTCAAGAGTGGATGGTCGACGACATGGACAACTATCACTTAAGGAGTTACGTTGTAGTGCTCAGCGTCACACTCACCGGGAGTTGTGGATACTTCAAGAGATGTTCTACATCTTATACCTCTCTCTTTAGGTATAAGATTCTAAGAGACGTTTCTCTGCACCGTTCTTCAATCAACACAAGTGCTAAGTGATGGTTGAGTTTTTTTATACCCTTTAGGAAAAGAGTGCACAAAGTAGGGTAAGCACGGCGATTTAGGAAAACCGTGTGTAAATGACCCTAAAGTGAGTTCGTTCTCGAGGAGGCTAGTGAGTTGTGTTAAGAGATGATTAACTTTTGTGATTATATGATTGAGAGAAAAGAAAATAGAAATGGGGTAAGAAGAGAATGACGGTTACGAAGACGGATTAAGCTAAGACGAAAAGGTCGTTCACGTAAAACCGTAAAAACCACCAAATTAAAAAAATTAAACCTAAAAATTAATTAAAAGTTAAAACTAAGTCTAAAATAATATAAGTAAGATTAAAAATTCAACAAAAATATTTTACAACCTTTTATTAATTAAATATTCAATTTTAAATGCTAATTAAAGCCCTAAAATTAAATATAATTAACAAAATGTCCAAAATATTATTTTATTTAACTAATAAGTTACTTATATTATTTAAAGACTAAAAAGTATTTTTCCTAATTTTTAAAAACTATTTTTCTAGTTTTAAAACACTTAAAACTATTTTTAAACTAAAATAATTATAAAAAATGATAAAATAATGCTAAAAATAATTTGACAATTTTAAAAATCCTAATTTATACTAAAGAACAGTAGAAAAATTAAAAAGTTTGAAAAATATAAAGTTTTTCACTAAAAGACAAAAACTGTTTGAAATTAAACCCTAATTAAACTAAATTAATTCTAAAAATTAAATAAAAAGTGAACAGTGAAAACTTTTTAAACTAAAAATCTTAAATTATTTTTCTTAATCTATGAAAAAATTTTAAAACTGAAAAATATTACTTTTTACCACTAAAAGACAAAAATCAGAAATTAAAAAGTTAATTAAAATAGCTATTTAATCTAAAAAATCCAAATGAACAGTAACAAAAAATCTAATTAAACGGATAAATCAAAAATTAAATAAGAAAAATAATGCAATTTGTTTCAAGTCCTAATTCCTATTTTAACCCACAAAAGACAAAAAATCTGGTTTACTGAAAGTGACATGTGACAAGGTTTTGTTTTTTAGCTTGGCAGTGGAAACCAAAGCACTAGCAGGGGTAAATGAGTTCCCACTGCTAGTGCAATTTTTTGGTCAGTTGACCAATAAGCTTAGGGAAGCTTATTTTGAGCTTTTTCTTGGGCAATAAGGCACCCCCACACTCAGTTGAGTGTGGGGAGTCAGTTTATGCTAAAAAACAAACAAGTTCTTCACAGGAATCAAACACAATAAGCACAAGAAGGTGACTGTTAAGGCTATGTTGTATCTGTGAACAGTAAGCTGGTGTGATGTGCACACAAACGATTTTCAAAGCTTAAAATCTTGCACAAAAATCCACCAAATCACATAAAACTGACAACAAACCCTAAGTTGACCTATTATCTAACAGTTTACAAAAAGTGGTGAACCAAATCAATGAAAACAGTCAGTTAGGCCCCTTACTGAATTTTGGCCGGTTTTACCATTTTTTAACATGCAAGCTACTGATTTCTACTAACAAACTATCAGAAAAATACTAAATGACCCTAACACTATCTATGTGGGTGTGTTAAACTGCTTATACTCACTTATATGACACCAAAATTCAAATATTCAACAATGCCAAACACCCCTTAATTAACTGAATATGGACTTTTTCCAAATCAAGTACACTCAAATCCTAACTAAACTAATCACCACTTATTCAAACATGCATAACCATCACAAATAATCATAAAGCAGCTTATACTAGCATAAAAATAACAATCACTTAAAATCATAAGACTTCTCATAAAATTCAAAAAATGAAGCAGGGTTCAAGCTTGTTTACCATGTGGGACCCACATCCAGGCCCCACTAAGGCTGCTGTGCCTTCTCCTTATAGCTTAAAAGCTATGCTAGGGCTAATGGAAGAGCTTGCTGTTGTAGAGAGAGTGGGTGAGGACTACTGCAGTCCCAAACACCCCTATATCTTCAAAAACCAAAAGTGAAATGTGGTGAGCTTGCCTCAATCTTGTACCCTGCACAATACAAACAACAAGAAGAAAATTCATGTATCAAAATGCCATAAGCTTGTAGCTTATGGCTTTTTGATACAGTAAAGCTTAGTAGAAAAAAATTGGGAAA
This sequence comes from Glebionis coronaria, assembly GCA_025667525.1. Classification (NCBI taxonomy): domain Eukaryota; kingdom Viridiplantae; phylum Streptophyta; class Magnoliopsida; order Asterales; family Asteraceae; genus Glebionis; species Glebionis coronaria. Next base: position 368,398,834 of record CM046877.1, on the reverse strand, counting down.
ACTGATTTTTCCAAAAATCTTTTTGAGACCTTTGAAAACAACAAACCTTGAAATCTTTGAACACGTTTTAAAACAAGTACAAATTCAGAAAACCAAGAATCCAAATCCACTTTCACTTCTTTGGAATCTTGGATTTCTGAAAATATCAAAACCTTTTCAAAACCTTTTTTGAAACCTCAAAACACAAAGTGTTTACCAAAATATTATGGAACTCAGAATTTCTTCAAGACAATTACCAACTTTTAAATTAATAGAAAAGGAATTATATTTTCAACAAAACACCAACTTTCATTTATATAAAAAGGAATTACAAAACTTGAAGAAAAATCTGGAACAAGAACTAAAATGAAAACCTTATATGCCCTTATATAATGGGTCACAGAAGAGTCTAGAATCATAAAACCCTAACTATAAATTTCCTAAACTGCCCTTGGACAAAATTTTGAATTTCAGTCAAAATGGATTCTTGTGATGGATGTTGACATGCCAGCTAGAATCTTTGATCTTGAACGTTTGTTGATGCCTTTGGGAAGAAGAATTTATTGTGGGACATTGATGCTCTGAATAGATGCCAAATTTTCCAAAAATGTGGAAGCAGGGGACACGTGTGGGGTCCTTGGAGGTCACGGGTTACAAATTTTGGGTATGGGTTTGGATTATATGGTAACTAATTACTAATCTGAAGATTTGTGGACAAAAACCCCTTGATTTCTTCTTAGTTCATCCTGGGTTTTTTAGGGTTTATGGGTGTAAATAGGGTGGGTTTAATCTGATTTTGGGGGTTAAGGGATTTAAATGGGTGTTTAGTGGGAAAGTTATAACTGATTTAAAAAATCAGTTATTAAGTGTTGGTGGAAGGTGACGTGGGAGGGAGAGGTGAGGTGGTGTGATGTGATTCGTTGGTGGGGATGATGTGGAGGGGTGATTGGTGGGGAGTAGTTGTGGTGTCTGGGCAAAACAGCCCCCCAAAGTCCCAAATTGTTGTCAAATGTGATCTTTGCAGCACAAACAACTTTTCCTTTGTTAACAAGTTTCCATAACTTGTCAAATTTGGCATGTTGTTTTTATAAACTTGTATCAAGGACCATTTATGCATATTTTTGCATTCTTCAAGGGCATAACTTGTACAATCTTCATTCTTAAAGGACCAATGTTGTTTATAGTGATTCTTCAAGGGCTAAAGTTGACAATTCTCCAAAGATGAGGGACCAATCTTGCCAATTCTTCAAACTTCAAGGACTTTATAGGAAATTCATGATTCGGGTCCGGTTCATTGTGCGGCTTCGTTTCCCGTGTTCGTTTTTGATTGATTCTTGTGATCTTTTTGTCATTTCCTCAATATCCGTACCTAAAATACACAAGCAACAAACACGAGCATATATTTGGCATTTTTAATGATATTTAATGCATTTTAAGCCCATTTTGGACGATGAGACTATGTATAAAAGCAGTCTCATCACTCCCCCATACTAAACCATTGTCGTGCCCTCACGCAATGCTAGAATAAAGTATCGTAGCACCTCCAAAATTTATTTTTATTCACTTTATTGAACGATAAACTAGCTACACTACTACTATTTCTACTACTACTACTTGCGTTTTAGACATAATGTATGATTTTCATCGCAAAATGGGACATTTAGGTTCATAGAATAAGAACACGTAAATGCTTCGTTAGAAATAATTTCATCGTCCTCGATTTTCACCCCAATTCCATGCCAAGCGTGCAACGAGATCATTGTCATTATAAGTTAGTAATGCTAACACTACTCATATGCCCTAATCACGTACTTATCCTCCCATTATTCCTAAGTTGTATCTCTTATACTTTATATTGTCTTGAATGTTTCACGAGGATACATTGTTTGACTTATGCGATAATAGAGATTTAGGTCTAAAAATAGAGTCCTAACGGTGTAACCAAGACCATCAAATCAATAACCCCTCCTAATAGACAACGATGTCAAAAAATTAAGTTGACAAGAAGGATCGATAAACACGGTTTTATAACGGTTTTGAACATGAGACTTATTACCAAGACTTTTATACGCCCCCTAACGGAAGGGCCTTATTATCTTTGGTTTACCTCCATCTTTTATTCAACTTCGCCATGAAGCTTTTATTATGATTTTGGTCTTGCCTTGCCTTTTATTATCCACCTCATCGGTAGTTTTATTAGCCAAAGACGTATATCCTCACGCTAAGGCGAATTTTGGATCTTTAAAGCTTCGAAGATTAAGGCTTGATTCACTTTCAATTTTGCATAGATTTTTCGGCCTTGCGGGGCTTCAAATTGTTTGCTTGATTTAGGTGAGCACTTGAAATCTTATTATTGGGTGAAGCTTTTGATTATTCGGGTGCCAATACTTCAAAACCGTGACGCTGGCGATACCTTAATGTCTTCCCAATTTAATTACACGGAAGCTACTAGAAAAGACTAGAAACCCAACAATCCCAACTAAACCGCTAAGTCAATATTTATTAAGCAAAAAATATTTACATGCGAAGGGAGAATAAGAAAACAACGAGAACACATGAGTTTTTGAAAGAATACGAGTACTCTACGTTTAGCATAGTAACTTATAATTAACCCTATCATTTCTCGTCCTTATTTAAGAGACTTAGCCTAATGTGTAGTTAAGGAACCAAAGCTAAGTGCTCAACACGCACGGTCGAGTCAAAAATTACTCTTATTCTCGCCATCGGAAAACCTACATTCGTGTCTTCAAACACTTATAAAACATGAGAAAAATTTTAAAATTTGGCCATTTTTAGCCTTATTTTGCAACAAAAACGATAAACAAAAAGATAAACTTTGGAAAGCGTGAAGGTTTGGCAAGGCAAGTATCTATTCACCCCCCCCCCATACTAAAGTTAAACATTGTCCTCAATGTTTCGAGTCTAGGGGTGCAAACACCCCCATACTAGAGACGTAGTCGAATGCCTAATCTAGCATGGAAAGGGCGCAACCAATAAATTAATAGCCGTTTATGAAGTGTGCTAAAAACCTAAGGTTAGAACATCAAAGGATATATCATTTGGATATTGAGAAAGTCTTCAAAGCAAACGATCGAGTGCTCCCATAAAACGAACACGAGAGGCTCCAATCGTGAAGATCATGATCTAAAAACCACAATTCACAAACAACCACGGAAGAAAGGTTGGAAGGGCACAAATCCCCTCACATTAAACTAATTAGAAAGCAATAATATGTACATGGATAAGCATGGGTCTCCCCCACGAGGCACCTTGTTTTTGATAACCGAGTCAAAAACTTGACTCGAATCCCCATAAATGTGATCATTTAGGGATTATCTTGGTATGGTCAATTTTTGGTGGGGCTTACATGATAAACAAGGCCCAAAAACAACCGATATTAAGGACTAAGTCCTTTGATGGTGCAAAATACCGGGATCGAAGATGGCGTTCTCGTTTTCATTGGAAAAACAAATCAACGCCACTTCATCATGTGTTAACACAAACCCAAAGGGTTTCAAGAAAATAGATGAGAAGAAATAGAAGGGTGGGACAATGGGTAAGTCATAAAAAACATGAGCTACTCGAGGTAGACTCGCACCAATCAAATAGAAAGATTTTCCATTTATTGCATCGGTGGAAGACCGAGATTTCCCTTTATAAGCAATTCCGGGATCAAATATATCGTCCTCGATGGAGAAAGGGGTGGGAACATAAGGAGCTTCCCCCACACTAGGTACACACAAAGCATCGTCAAAAGGAGAAGACGAGCTTGTAGCACTCAAAACACGAGGTGATGACGGAGTTAGCATTGTAGAAAAATCTTTTAAATCCAATTTAAAATCTTTCCCTTTTTCATCTTTTAAACTCTCCTTATGAAAACCCGACTTAATTATGTCAAAAATATTTGGTGTTTCTAAAGCAATGTTAGTCACACTAAAAATTCTCACATTTGAAAACCGTTTTGGTTTAGGTGGTGGTAAGTTTCAAAACATTTGTCAACAAAGAAAACTTCCCCATCGGGATCAACATATTCATCATCCGAAGAATCATTCGTGATTGGAATCGTAGGCTTAACACTCTTAACCTCCACCGACGGAGGGGATGGAAAATCGTTTTTATCATCAACTTCTAAAACTCTTTTTGAAATCTTTTTGCAAATGTTTTTTTATGGGATTAACATTGTTCAAAGACGTGATAGAGTACACATGAGAAAGTGTGGAGTTTTGAGTTGCATTTATGACGAGTTCTTCCTCATTGAAATGAAGAGTGATTTTCCTAGCATGCACATCGATAAGTGCTCTCGAGGTATCCAAAAATGATCGACCTAAAATTAGAGGAACTTTAGGATCGATGGGAATATCAACAACAATAAAGTCTACGGGATAGTAGAACTTTCCAACTTTCACGAAGACGTCCTCGGCTACTTCACAAGCTAGAATCGTAGAATGATCGGCCATTTCGATTGACATTCTCGAAAGAGTGAGATTTGGAAGATTGAGCGACTTAAAAATCTCAAGAGGCATCAAATTAATACTAGCACCAAGATCGGCCAAGGCGTAGCATTCCTCCATATCTTGTATAGCACATGGGATTAAAAACTTGCCGGGATCACCGACTTTTTGAGGTATGCTGCTAAGAAAAACTGATGAACAACTAGACGACTTTTGCAATTTCTCTTTGTTATTCAACATACTTTTAAAGTTTGCGGCAAATCGAGGCATCATGACCAAGGCGTCGGCAAAACTTATATTAAAATGCAAGTCACGAAACATTTTTATAAAAAGTTCAAATTGATAATTATTTGGTTCTTGTGCCTTTTCCTTGTTTCGTCTTGAAGGGTAAGGTAAGGGTGGTGTGGGTTGGGGCATAGGCAAAGGCCTGGAATCTCAGGTTCCACTATTGGTATTGGTTCAACCGTAGGTGTGGTTTGAGCGGTACTTCGTGGGCTTGGAAATTTCTCCTTTTCTACCACCACCTCGGGTTCTTTCTCTTTTTCCTTCTCCGTAGAAGTACTTGGACGAGAAATGGGTTCTTTGAAAGTTTTACCACTACGACTAGTAATAACCTTCAATTCTCCTTTCGGGTTTACGATGGTATCACTAGGAAGACCACCCGAAGAAGAAGGTTTACACATGATAGCTTCAAACATTTTTCCCATTCGATCTTCAAACTTAGATTGCCTAGCATCCGCTTTTAACAACTCTTACTTAATCTCATGTTGACCTTGCTCCATTTTTTGTTGATTTTGTTGGAGTCGTTGAACATTTCCTTCCATTTTATTAGCATGAGTCTTAAGTTCATTAGCAAGTTCGTTTTTAAGCTCGTTTTTCAACTCGGATCTTAAGCTAACCATTTCACGTTGCATATTATCAAACTTAGCATCGTTTGCTTTAGCATAATTCAAAAATTCTCCTTGAAGATTTTTGGTGTGATCATTTTGAAAACCTTGTGTGGTAGTTTGAAAATCATGGTTTTGGTTTTGGTTTGAAATTTGCCCATTTCCACTTTGATAGTTACCCTTGTTGTAGTTACGTTGATTTCCTTGATAAGCACCACTTTGATTGTTAATTTGATAGTTGTTAGCATTTTGATTTTGTGGAGCTTGATTTTGGCGGGAACCTTGACCGTTTTGGTTATAAGTTCCCGTGGCTACATAAGCATTCGAAGTGTTACCATCCGCGGTAGTGCACTCGGAAAAATCATGAGCTCCACCACACGAAATACAACTCTTAGCAACCGCTTTAACCGAAGCGGAATTTGAAGCTTCTTGAGCTTTCCAATGGGACATAAGAGTCGAAAACCTATCGAAAAACCGATTCTCCTCATTTGCTTCATCTTGCAAGGCATTAATGCTACGAGACGATGACGACCCCAAATTGGCAACACTCGATGTGTTACGAGGGCTATAAACCTTAGACCTATTTTCAATGATTTTCAAAGCCTCTTCGAGCATTTTGCACAAAAAATTACCACCCGCGGCGGCATTTAAGTAATCTCGTTCATGATCATTAAGCCCATTATAAAAGTGTCAATTTGATGCAATTTGGAAAAATCATGGTGTGGACATTCATGTAACATTTCTTTAAACCTTTCCCAAGCCATTGAAAAACTTTCATTAGATCTTTGTGTAAATCGTGAAATCCTCGTTTTTCAAATGTGTTGTTTTAGATGGTGGAAAAAATTGATTCACAAATTTCGAAACGAGATCACCCCACGTCAAAATCGAACTTGGGGGTTCTTTCTCGAGCCATATCTTGGCGGGTCCATCTAACGAGTATGGAAACAACATCATCTTAATGGCATCGTGTGGTACATCCTTAAACTTGCTTGTCGCGGTGAGACGATTAAATTGCCTAATGTGATAATGTGGGTTGTCTTTTTCGTGTCCGTGAAACTTGTTGGCTTGAAGCATAGACATTAAACCCGTCTTGATCTCGAAGTTCTCCGCAAGGATGGCGGGAATCACAATGGCCTCTCCAAAACCCTCGGTGGGTGCTTGAAGCAACTCTGTCATAGTACGATTAGCCATGATAGCTTCTTGTTCTACAATAAGTTCCTCACTTGGAGTCTCTTCACTAGAAAGATTAGGAGTAGGTGTTGCCTCCTTTTTGTTTCTTCATTTACGTGCACGTCTTGCTTGATTGCGAGTAAGCATAAACGTCACGTACAACGGAGGGATGAGAAAAGAAGATTCTTTTTGGTGTTTTTAACTTTTTCAATTTTTTTGGGTTTTTTGATTGTTTTTACTTTTTTTGGATTTTGGAATTGTATTAAGTAGACAAAAATCTACAAATCTCCTCCTTAATCAAATCTCTTGATTAAAGAAGCCTCAAGGAATGAAAACGATCACGTGAAGTGAACGCCTTCGATGACTTTAGAACGTTGGTGGAACACCAAAACGTTCAAGAGGGTTTAATCAATGAAAACCAAGAAAATATATATGATACTTACTAATACTTTGGGCGGCAAAACCCTCGATTAGCTCTCAAAATCAAATACTCACAAGCAAGCGGGGAAACGAGGCGGCGGGAAGCACTTAAGAGCCTTTTTCCTTAGGATATATTTTATAATATCCGCCTTATACCCACCTTATAGTTTGTATTTTCAAAATCGAGCTTCTCGAAATTATTTATCTATTTTTGCCTTTTTTTCTTTGGTTTGAGATTCGAATACAATGATTGGGTAATGACCTCCCAAGTCAAGGTTGTGATTTCTCACGTATTTGGAGTACTTGTGTATTTATTGTTCTACGTATACAATATAGTAATAGTATTCAAAAAAAAGAAAAACCAATAATACGTATTAGTAGAGTGCTACTAATACAAATACTTATTATGGCTATATAAAAACAAAAATTGTTCAAGTCAAAACACAACACGCCTCCCCGGCAGCGGCGCCAAAATGATGGTTGAGTTTTTGTATACCCTTTAGGAAAAGAGTGCACAAAGTAGGGTAAGCACGACGATTTAGGAAAACCGTGTGTAAATGACCCTAAAGTGAGTTCGTTCTCGAGGAGGCTAGTGCGTTGTGTTAAGAGATGATTAACTTTTGTGATTATATGATTGAGAGAAAAGAAAATAGAAATGGGGTAAGAAGAGAATGACGGTTACGAAGACAGATTAAGCTAAGACGAAAAGGTCGTTCACGTAAAACCGTAAAAACCACCAAATTAAAAAAATTAAACCTAAAAATTAATTAAAAGTTAAAACTAAGTCTAAAATAATATAAATAAGATTAAAAATCCAACAAAAATATTTTAAAACCTTTTATTAATTAAATATTCAATTTTAAATGCTAATTAAAGCCCTAAAATTAAATATAATTAACAATATGTCCAAAATATTATTTTATTGAACTAATAAGTTACTTATATTATTTAAAGACTAAAAAGTATTTTTCCTAATTTTTAAAAACTATTTTTCTATTTTTAAGACACTTAAAACTATTTTTAAACTAAAATAATTATAAAAAATTTTAAAATAATGCTAAAAATAATTTGACAATTTTAAAAATCCTAATTTATACTAAAGAACAGTAGAAAAATGAAAAAGTTTGAAAAATATAAAATTTTTCACTAAAAGACAAAAACAGTTTGAAATTAAACCCTAATTAAACTAAATTAATTCTAAAAATTAAATAAAAAGTGAACAGTGAAAACTTTTTAAACTAAAAATCTTAAATTATTTTTCTTAATCTATGAAAAATTTTAAAACTGAAAAATATTACTTTTTACCACTAAAAGACAAAAATCAGAAATTAAAAAGTTAATTAAAATAGCTATTTAATCTAAACAAATCCAAATGAACAGTAACAAAAAATCTAATTAAACAGAAAAATCAAAAATTAAATAAGAAAAATAATGCAATTTGTTTCAAGTCCTAATTCCTGTTTTAACCCACAAAAGACAAAAAATCTAGTTTACTGAAAGTGACATGTGACAAGGTTTTGTTTTTTAGCTTGGCAGTGGAAACCAAAGCACTAGCAGGGGTAAATGAGTTCCCACTGCTAGTGCAATTATTTGGTCAGTTGACCAATAAGCTTAAGGAAGCTTATTTTGAGCTTTTTCTTGGGCAATAAGGCACCCCCACACTCAGTTGAGTGTGGGGAGTCAGTTTATGCTAAAAAACAAACAAGTTCTTCATAGGAATGAAACACAATAAGCACAAGAAGGTGACTGTTAAGGCTATGTTGTATCTGTGAACAGTAAGCTGGTGTGATGTGCACACAAACGATTTTTAAAGCTTAAAGTCTTGCACAAAAATCCACCAAATCACATAAAACTGACAACAAACCCTAAGTTGACCTATTATCTAACAGTTTACAAAAAGTGGTGAACCAAATCAATGAAAACAATCAGTTAGGCCCCTTACTGAATTTTTAGCCGGTTTTACCATTTTTTAACATGCAAGCTACTGATTTCTACTAACAAACTATCAGAAAAATACTAAATGACCCTAACACTATCTATGTGGGTGTGTTAAACTGCTTATACTCACTTATATGACACCAAAATTCAAATATTCAACAATGCCAAACACCCCTTAATTAACTGAATATGGACTTTTTCCAAATCAAGTACACTCAAATCCTAACTAAACTAATCACCACTTATTCAAACATGCATAACCATCACAAATAATCATAAAGCAGCTTATACTAGCATAAAAATAACAATCACTTAAAATCATAAGACTTCTCATAAAATTCAAAAAATGAAGCATGGTTCGAGCTTGTTTACCATGTGGGACCCACATCCAGGCCCCACTAAGGCTGCTGTGCCTTCTCCTTATAGCTTAAAAGCTATGCTAGGGCTAATGGAAGAGCTTGCTGTTGTAGAGAGAGTGGGTGAGGACTACTGCAGTCCCAAACACCCCTATATCTTCAAAAACCAAAAGTGAAATGTGGTGAGCTTGCCTCAATCTTGTACCCTGCACAATACAAACAACAAGAAGAAAATTCATGTATCAAAATGCCATAAGCTTGTAGCTTATGGCTTTTTGATACAGTAAAGCTTAGTAGAAAAAAATTGGGAAAACTGATTTTTCCAAAAATCTTTTTGAGACCTTTGAAAACAACAAACCTTGAAATCCTTGAACATGTTTTAAAACAAGTACAAATTCAGAAAACCAAGAATCCAAATCCACTTTCACTTCTTTGGAATCTTGGATTTCTGAAAATATCAAAACCTATTCAAAACCTTTTTTGAAACCTCAAAACACAAAGTGTTTACCAAAATATTATGGAACTCAGAATTTCTTCAAGACAATTACCAACTTTTAAATTAATAGAAAAGGAATTATATTTTCAACAAAACACCAACTTTCATTTATATAAAAAGGAATTACAAAACTTGAAGAAAAATCTGGAACAAGAACTAAAATGAAAACCTTATATGCCCTTATATAATGGGTCAAAGAAGAGTCTAGAATCATAAAACCCTAACTATAAATTTCCTAAACTACCCTTGGACAAAATTTTGAATTTCAGTCAAAATGGATTCTTGTGATGGATGTTGACATGCCAGCTAGAATCTTTGATCTTGAACGTTTGTTGATGCCTTTGGGAAGAAGAATTTGTTGTGGGAAATTGATGCTCTGAATAGATGCCAAATTTGCCAAAAATGTGGAAGCAGGGGACACGTGTGGGGTCCTTGGAGGTCACGGGTCACAAATTTTGGGTATGGGTTTGGATTATATGGTAACTAATTACTAATCTGGAGATTTGTGGACAAAAACCCCTTGATTTCTTCTTAGTTCATCCTGGGTTTTTAGGGTTTATGGGTGTAAATAGGGTGGGTTTAATCTGATTTTGGGGGTTAAGGGATTTAAATGGGTGTTTAGTGGGAAAGTTATAACTGATTTAAAAAATCAGTTATTAAGTGTTGGTGGAAGGTGACGTGGGAGGGAGAGGTGAGGTGGTGTGATGTGATTCGTTGGTGGGGATGATGTGGAGGGGTGATTGGTGGGGAGTAGTTGTGGTGTCTGGGCAAAACAGCCCCCCAAAGTCCCAAATTGTTGTCAAATGTGATCTTTGCAGCACAAACAACTTTTCCTTTGTTAACAAGTTTCCATAACTTGTCAAATTTGGCATGTTGTTTTTATAAACTTGTATCAAGGACCATTTATGCATATTTTTGCATTCTTTAAGGGAATAACTTGTACAATCTTCATTCTTAAAGGACCAATGTTGTTAATAGTGATTCTTCAAGGGCTAAAGTTGACAATTCTCCAAAGATAAGGGACCAATCTTGCCAATTCTTCAAACTTCAAGGACTTTATAGGAAATTCATGATTCGGGTCCGGTTCATTGTGTGGCTTCGTTTCCCGTGTTCGTTTTTGACTGATTCTTATGATCTTTTTGTCATTTCCTCAATATCCGTACCTAAAATACACAAGCAACAAACACGAGCATATATTTGGCATTTTTAATGATATTTAATTCATTTTAAGCCCATTTTGGACGATGAGACTATGTATAAAAGCAGTCTCATCACTCCCCCATACTAAACCATTGTCGTGCCCTCACGCAATGCTAGAATAAAGTATCGTAGCACCTCCAAAATTTATTTTTATTCACTTTATTGAACGATAAACTAGCTACACTACTACTATTTCTACTACTACTACTTGCGTTTTAGACATAATGTATGATTTTCATCGCAAAATGGGACGTTTAGGTTCATAGAATAAGAACACGTAAATGTTTCGTTAGAAATAATTTCATCGTCCGCGATTTTCACCCCAATTCCATGCCAAGCGTGCAACGAGATCATTGTCATTATAAGTTAGTAATGCTAACACTACTCATATGCCCTAATTACGTACTTATCCTCCCATTATTCCTAAGTTGTATCTCTTATATTTTATATTGTCTTGAATGTTTCACGAGGATACATTGTTTGACTTATGCGATAATAGAGATTTAGGTCTAAAAATAGAGTCCTAACGGTGTAACCAAGACCATCAAATCAATAACCCCTCCTAATAGACAACGATGTCAAAAAATTAAGTTGACAAGAAGGATCGATAAACACGGTTTTATAACGGTTTTGAACATGAGACTTATTACCAAGACTTTTATACGCCCCCTGACGGAAGGGCCTTATTATCTTTGGTTTACCTCCATCTTTTATTCAACTTCGCCATGAAGCTTTTATTATGATTTTGGTCTTGCCTTGCCTTTTATTATCCACCTAATCGGTAGTTTTATTAGCCAAAGACGTATATCCTCACGCTAAGGCGAATTTTGTATCTTTAAAGCTTCGAAGATTAAGGCTTGATTCACTTTCAATTTTGCATAGATTTTTTGGCCTTGTGGGGCTTCAAATTGTTTGCTTGATTTAGGTGAGCACTTGAAACCTTATTATTGGGTGAAGCTTTTGATTATTCGGGTGCCAATACTTCAAAACCGTGACGCTGGCGATACCTTAATGTCTTCCCAATTTAATTACATGGAAGCTACTAGAAAAGACTAGAAACCCAACAATCCCAACTAAACCGCTAAGTCAATATTTGTTAAGCAAAAAATATTTACATGCGAAGGGAGAATAAGAAAACAACGAGAACACATGAGTTTTTGAAAGAATACGAGTACTCTACGTTTAGCATAGTAACTTATAATTAATCCTATCATTTCTCATCCTTATTTAAGAGACTTAGCCTAATGTGTAGTTAAGGAACCAAAGCTAAGTGCTCAACACGCACGGTCGAGTCAAAAATTACTCTTATTCTCGCCATCGGAAAACCTACATTCGTGTCTTCAGACACTTATAAAACATGAGAAAAATTTTAAAATTTGGCCATTTTTAGCCTTATTTTGCAACAAAAATGATAAACAAAAAGATAAACTTTGGAAAGCGTGAAGGTTTGGCAAGGCAAGTATCTATTCACCCCCCCCCCCCCCCCATACTAAAGTTAAACATTGTCCTCAATGTTTCGAGTCTAGGGGTGCAAACACCCCCATACTAGAGACGTAGTCGAATGCCTAATCTAGCATGGAAAGGGTGCAACCAATAAATTAATAGCCGTTTATGAAGTGTGCTAAAAACCTAAGGTTAGAACATCAAAGGATATATCATTTGGATATTGAGAAAGTCTTCAAAGCAAACGATCGAGTGCTCCCATAAAACGAACACGAGAGGCTCCAATCGTGAAGATCATGATCTAAAAACCACAATTCACAAACAACCACGGAAGAAAGGTTGGAAGGGCACAAATCCCCTCACATTAAACTAATTAGAAAGCAATAATATGTACATGGATAAGCATGGGTCTCCCCCACGAGGCACCTTGTTTTTGATAACCGAGTCAAAAACTCGACTCGAATCCCCATAAATGTGATCATTTAGGGATTATCTTGGTATGGTCAATTTTTGGTGGGGCTTACATGATAAACAAGGCCCAAAAACAACCGATATTAAGGACTAAGTCCTTTGATGGTGCAAAATACCGGGATCGAAGATGGCGTTCTCGTTTTCATTGGAAAAACAAATCAACGCCACTTCATCATGTGTTAACACAAACCCAAAGGGTTTCAAGAAAATAGATGAGAAGAAATAGAAGGGTGGGACAATGGGTAAGTCATAAAAAACATGAGCTACTCGAGGTAGACTCGCACCAATCAAATAGAAAGATTTTCCATTTATTGCATCGGTGGAAGACCGAGATTTCCCTTTATAAGCAATTCCGGGATCAAATATATCGTCCTCGATGGAGAAAGGGGTGGGAACATAAGGGGCTTCCCCCATACTAGGTACACACAAAGCATCGTCAAAAGGAGAAGACGAGCTTGTAGCACTCAACACACGAGGTGATGACGGAGTTAGCATTGTAGAAAAATCTTTTAAATCCAATTTAAAATCTTTCCCTTTTTCATCTTTTAAACTCTCTTTATGAAAACCCGACTTAATTATGTCAAAAATATTTGGTGTTTCTAAAGCAATGTTAGTCACACTAAAAATTCTCACATTTGAAAACCGTTTTGGTTTAGGTGGTGGTAAGTTCTCAAAACATTTGTCAACAAAGAAAACTTCCCCATCGGGATCAACATATTCATCATCCGAAGAATCATTCGTGATTGGAATCGTAGGCTTAACACTCTTAACCTCCACCGGCGGAGGGGATGGAAAATCGTTTTTATCATCAACTTCTAAAACTCTTTTTGAAATCTTTTTGCAAATGTTTTTTTATGGGATTAACATTGTTCAAAGACGTGATAGAGTACACATGAGAAAGTGTGGAGTTTTGAGTTGCATTTATGACGAGTTCTTCCTCATTGAAATGAAGAGTGATTTTCCTAGCATGCACATCGATAAGTGCTCTCGAGGTATCCAAAAATGATCGACCTAAAATTAGAGGAACTTTAGGATCGATGGGAATATCAACAACAATAAACTCTACGGGATAGTAGAACTTTCCAACTTTCACGAAGACGTCCTCGGCTACTTCACAAGCTAGAATCGTAGAATGATCGGCCATTTCGATTGACATTCTCGAAAGAGTGAGATTTGGAAGATTGAGCGACTTAAAAATCTCAAAAGGCATCAAATTAATACTAGCACCAAGATCGGCCAAGGCGTAGCATTCCTCCATATCTTGTATATCACATGGGATTAAAAACTTGCCGGGATCACCAACTTTTTGAGGTATGCGGCTAAGAAAAACTGATGAACAACTAGACGACTTTTGCAATTTCTCTTTGTTATTCAACATACTTTTAAAGTTTGCGGCAAATCGAGGCATCATGACCAAGGCGTCGGCAAAACTTATATTAAAATGCAAGTCACGAAACATTTTTATAAAAAGTTCAAATTGATAATTATTTGGTTCTTGTGCCTTTTCCTTGTTTCGTCTTGAAGGGTAAGGTAAGGGTGGTGTGGGTTGGGGCATAGGCAAAGGCCTTGGAATCTCGGGTTCCACTATTGGTATTGGTTCAACCGTAGGTGTGGTTTGAGCGGTACTTCGTGGGCTTGGAAATTTCTCCTTTTCTACCACCACCTCGGGTTCTTTCTCTTTTTCCTTCTCCGTAGAAGTACTTGGACGAGAAATGGGTTCTTTGAAAGTTTTACCACTACGAGTAGTAATAACCTTCAATTCTCCTTTCGGGTTTACGATGGTATCACTAGGAAGACCACCCGAAGAAGAAGGTTTACACATGATAGCTTCAAACATTTTTCCCATTCGATCTTCAAACTTAGATTGCCTAGCATCCGCTTTTAACAACTCTTGCTTAATCTCATGTTGACCTTGCTCCATTTTTTGTTGATTTTGTTGGAGTCGTTGAACATTTCCTTCCATTTTATTAGCATGAGTCTTAAGTTCATTAGCAAGTTCGTTTTTAAGCTCATTTTTCAACTCGGATCTTAAGCTAACCATTTCACGTTGCATATTATCAAACTTAGCATCGTTTGCTTTAGCATAATTCAAAAATTCTCCTTGAAGATTTTTGGTGTGATCATTTTGAAAACCTTGTGTGGTAGTTTGAAAATCACGGTTTTGGTTTTGGTTTGAAATTTGCCCATTTCTACTTTGATAGTTACCCTTGTTGTAGTTACGTTGATTTCCTTGATAAGCACCACTTTGATTGTTGTTTCGATAGTTGTTAGCATTTTGATTTTGTGGAGCTTGATTTTGGCGGGAACCTTGACCGTTTTGGTTATAAGTTCCCGTGGCTACATAAGCATTCGAAGTGTTACCATCCGCGGTAGTGCACTCGGAAAAATCATGAGCTCCACCACACGAAATAAAACTCTTAGCAACCGCTTTAACCGAAGCGGAATTTGAAGTTTCTTGAGCTTTCCAATGGGACATAAGAGTCGAAAACCTATCGAAAAACCGATTCTCCTCATTTGCTTCATCTTGCAAGGCATTAATGCTACGAGACGATGACGACCCCAAATTGGCAACACTCGATGTGTTACGAGGGCTATAAACCTTAGACCTATTTTCAATGATTTTCAAAGCCTCTTCGATCATTTTGCACAAAAAATTACCACCCGCGGCGGCATTTAAGTAATCTCGTTCATGATCATTAAGCCCATTATAAAAGTGTCAATTTGATGCAATTTGGAAAAATCATGGTGTGGACATTCATGTAACATTTCTTTAAACCTTTCCCAAGCCATTGAAAAACTTTCATTAGATCTTTGTGTAAATCGTGAAATCCTCGTTTTTCAAATGTGTTGTTTTAGATGGTGGAAAAAATTGATTCACAAATTTCGAAACGAGATCACCCCACGTCAAAATCGAATTTGGGGGTTCTTTCTCGAGCCATATCTTGGCGGGTCCATCTAACGAGTATGGAAACAACATCATCTTAATGGCATCGTGTGGTACATCCTTAAACTTGCTTGTCGCGGTGAGACGATTAAATTGCCTAATGTGATAATGTGGGTTGTCTTTTTCGTGTCCGTGAAACTTGTTGGCTTGAAGCATAGACATTAAACCCGTCTTGATCTCGAAGTTCTCCGCAAGGATGGCGGGAATCATAATGGCCTCTCCAAAACCCTCGGTGGGTGCTTGAAGAAACTCCATCATAGTACGATTAGCCATGATAGCTTCTTGTTCTACAATAAGTTCCTCACTTGGAGTCTCTTCACTAGAAAGATTAGGAGTAGGTGTTGCCTCCTTTTTGTTTCTTCATTTACGTGCACGTCTTGCTTGATTGCGAGTAAGCATAAACGTCACGTACAACGGAGGGATGAGAAAAGAAGATTCTTTTTGGTGTTTTTAACTTTTTCAATTTTTTTGGGTTTTTTGATTGTTTTTACTTTTTTTGGATTTTGGAATTGTATTAAGTAGACAAAAATCTACAAATCTCCTCCTTAATCAAATCTCTTGATTAAAGAAGCCTCAAGGAATGAAAACGATCACGTGAAGTGAACGCCTTCGATGACTTTAGAACGTTGGTGGAACACCAAAACGTTCAAGAGGGTTTAATCAATGAAAACCAAGAAAATATATATGATACTTAGTAATACTTTGGGCGGCAAAACCCTCGATTAACTCTCAAAATCAAATACTCACAAGCAAGCGGGGAAACGAGGCGGCGGGAAGCACTTAAGAGCCTTTTTCCTTAGGATATATTTTATAATATCCGCCTTATACCCACCTTATAGTTTGTATTTTCAAAATTGAGCTTCTCGAAATTATTTATCTATTTTTGCCTTTTTTTCTTTGGTTTGAGATTCGAATACAATGATTGGGTAACGACCTCCCAAGTCAAGGTTGTGATTTCTCACGTATTTGGAGTACTTGTGTATTTATTGTTCTACGTATACAATATAGTAATAGTATTCACAAAAAAACGAAAAACCAATAATACGTATTAGTATAGTGCTACTAATACAAATACTTATTATGGCTATATAAAAACAACAATTGTTCAAGTCAAAACACAACACGCCTCCCCGGCAGCGGCGCCAAAATGATGGTTGAGTTTTTGTATACCCTTTAGGAAAAGAGTGCACAAAGTAGGGTAAGCACGACGATTTAGGAAAACCGTGTGTAAATGACCCTAAAGTGAGTTCGTTCTCGAGGAGGCTAGTGCGTTGTGTTAAGAGATGATTAACTTTTGTGATTATATGATTGAGAGAAAAGAAAATAGAAATGGGGTAAGAAGAGAATGACGGTTACGAAGACAGATTAAGATAAGACGAAAAGGTCGTTCACGTAAAACCGTAAAAACCACCAAATTAAAAAAATTAAACCTAAAAATTAATTAAAAGTTAAAACTAAGTCTAAAATAATATAAATAAGATTAAAAATCCAACAAAAATATTTTAAAACCTTTTATTAATTAAATATTCAATTTTAAATGCTAATTAAAGCCCTAAAATTAAATATAATTAACAAAATGTCCAAAATATTATTTTATTGAACTAATAAGTTACTTATATTATTTAAAGACTAAAAAGTATTTTTCCTAATTTTTAAAAACTATTTTTCTATTTTTAAGACACTTAAAACTATTTTTAAACTAAAATAATTATAAAAATTTTTAAAATAAAGCTAAAAATAATTTGACAATTTTAAAAATCCTAATTTATACTAAAGAACAGTAGAAAAATGAAAAAGTTTGAAAAATATAAAATTTTTCACTAAAAGACAAAAACAGTTTGAAATTAAACCCTAATTAAACTAAATTAATTCTAAAAATTAAATAAAAAGTGAACAGTGAAAACTTTTTAAACTAAAAATCTTAAATTATTTTTCTTAATCTATGAAAAATTTTAAAACTGAAAAATATTACTTTTTACCACTAAAAGACAAAAATCAGAAATTAAAAAGTTAATTAAAATAGCTATTTAATCTAAAAAAACCCAAATGAACAGTAACAAAAAATCTAATTAAACAGAAAAATCAAAAATTAAATAAGAAAAATAATGCAATTTGTTTCAAGTCCTAATTCCTATTTTAACCCACAAAAGACAAAAAATCTAGTTTTCTGAAAGTGACATGTGACAAGGTTTTGTTTTTTAACTTGGCAGTGGAAACCAAAGCACTAGCAGGGGTAAATGAGTTCCCACTGCTAGTGCAATTTTTTGGTCAGTTGACCAATAAGCTTAAGGAAGCTTATTTTGAGCTTTTTCTTGGGCAATAAGGCACCCCCACACTCAGTTGAGTGTGGGGAGTCAGTTTATGCTAAAAAACAAACAAGTTCTTCACAGGAATCAAACACAATAAGCACAAGAAGGTGACTGTTAAGGCTATGTTGTATCTGTGAACAGTAAGCTGGTGTTGTGCACACAAACGATTTTCAAAGCTTAAAGTCTTGCACAAAAATCCACCAAATCACATAAAACTGACAACAAACCCTAAGTTGACCTATTATCTAACAGTTTACAAAAAGTGGTGAACCAAATCAATGAAAACAGATAGTTAGGCCCCTTACTGAATTTTTAGCCGGTTTTACCATTTTTTAACATGCAAGCTACTGATTTCTACTAACAAACTATCAGAAAAATACTAAATGACCCTAACACTATCTATGTGGGTGTGTTAAACCTGCTTATACTCACTTATATGACACCAAAATTCAAATATTCAACAATGCCAAACACCCCTTAATTAACTGAATATGGACTTTTTCCAAATCAAGTACACTCAAATCCAAACTAAACTAATCACCACTTATTCAAACATGCATAACCATCACAAATAAAAAGCAGCTTATACTAACATAAAAATAACAATCACTTAAAATCATAAGACTTCTCATAAAATTCAAAAAATGAAGCAGGGTTCAAGCTTGTTTACCATGTGGGACCCACATCCAGGCCCCACTAAGGCTGTTGTGCCTTCTCCTTATAGCTTAAAAGCTATGCTAGGGCTAATGGAAGAGCTTGTTGTTGTAGAGAGAGTGGGTGAGGACTACTGTAGTCCCAAACACCCCTATATCTTCAAAAACCAAAAGTGAAATGTGGTGAGCTTGCCTCAATCTTGTACCCTGCACAACACAAACAACAAGAAGAAAATTCAAGTATCAAAATGCCATAAGCTTGTAGCTTAAGGCTTTTTGATACAGTAAAGCTTAGTAGAAAAAAATTTGGAAAACTGATTTTTCCAAAAATCTTTTTGAGACCTTTGAAAACAACAAACCTTGAAATCCTTGAACACGTTTTAAAACAAGTACAAATTCAGAAAACCAAGAATCCAAATCCACTTACACTTCTTTGGAATCTTGGATTTCTGAAAATATCAAAACCTTTTCAAAACCTTTTTTGAAACCTCAAAACACAAAGTGTTTACCAAAATATTACGGAACTCAGAATTTCTTCAAGACAATTACCAACTTTTAAATTAATAGAAAAGGAATTATATTTTCAACAAAACACCAACTTTCATTTATATAAAAAGGAATTACAAAACTTGAAGAAAAATCTGGAACAAGAACTAAAATGAAAACCTTATATGCCCTTATATAATGGGTCACAGAAGAGTCTAGAATCATAAAACCCTAACTATAAATTTCCTAAACTGCCCTTGGACGAAATTTTGAATTTCAGTCAAAACGGATTCTTGTGATGGATGTTGACATGCCAGCTGGAATCTTTGATCTTGAACGTTTGTTGATGCCTTTGGGAAGAAGAATTTGTTGTGGGACGTTGATGCTCTGAATAGATGCCAAATTTGCCAAAAATGTGGAAGCAGGGGACACGTGTAGGGTCCTTGGAGGTCACGGGTCACAAATTTTGGGTGTGGGTTTGGATTATATGGTAACTAATTACTAATCTGGAGATTTGTGGACAAAACCCCTTGATTTATTCTTAGTTCATCCTGGGTTTTTTAGGGTTTATGGGTGTAAACAGGGTGGGTTTAATCTGATTTTGGGGGTTAAGGGATTTAAATGGGTGTTTAGTGGGAAAGTAATAACTGATTTAAAAAATCAGTTATTAAGTGTTGGTGGAAGGTGACGTGGGAGGGAGGGGTGAGGTGGTGTGATGTGATTCGTTGGTGGGGATGATGTGGAGGGGTGATTGGTGGTGAGTAGTTGTGGTGTTTGGGCAAAACAGCCCCCCAAAGTCCCAAATTGTTGTCAAATGTGATCTTTGCAGCACAAACAACTTTTCCTTTGTAAACAAGTTTCCATAACTTGTCAAATTTGGCATGTTGTTTTTATAAACTTGTATCAAGGACCATTTATGCATATTTTTGCATTCTTCAAGGGCATAAGTTGTACAATCTTCATTCTTAAAGGACCAATGTTGTTAATAGTGATTCCTCAAGGGCTAAAGTTGACAATTCTCCAAAGATGAGGGACCAATCTTGCCAATTCTTCAAACTTCAAGGACTTTATAGGAAATTCATGATTCGGGTCTGGTTCATTGTGCGGCTTCGTTTCCCGTGTTCGTTTTTGATTGATTCTTGTGATCTTTTTGTCATTTCCTCAATATCCGTACCTAAAATACACAAGCAACAAACACGAGCATATATTTGGCATTTTTAATGATATTTAATGCATTTTAAGCCCATTTTGGATGATGAGACTATGTATAAAAGCAGACTCATCACTAAGCGTAAGTAACAAATTTGGGGGATTGTACTTTAGTTTCAAGTTTGGAATATCAGGTTTACTTCACCAGTGGTCACTACAGATAGCCGAAAGAATACGAGGTTGGTAAGTTTAGCCAGAGAGTACAAGAGTAGAGATGTGATCAGCATACAATTCTCACGAGCAACTTGAGCTACAGAATGTCAACAAAGATTACTGCTTCAGACACGAATATCTCGTGATTCTGATTTTACTCGTCAAATGATGCTTCCGAGTGTTCTTTACCACCATACTTTTGACAAGAATGCTACCGAGTGTTCTTAACCACCATTCTTTTGACAAGAATGCTACCGAGTGTTCTTAACCACCATTCATTTGAAAAGAGCGCTACCGAGTGTTCGTCACCATCATACATTCGATAAGAACATCTCGCGATTTTGACCGTACACGTCAGATGATGCTTCCGAGAGTTCGTCACCATCATGGGGGAAGAACGTGTACTTTGGAGACTTAGTTCCCACTCTGGAGTACTTAGTTCAACTTCCAGGGGGAAGTATTCTACAAGCGTGAGAAGATTTGTTACTGATTTCTTACATGTTCCCCCAAACACATAATCATTAAGAGCAAAAATGTCAAGGTAGTAGTTACTTGGTGTTGTTTGCTTCTTCTTCTACAAAATTCCGTTGTGCACTTTAAATGTCAAAGATAGAAGATTGCTCAAGCGACAATTTCTGCTCAAGACAGGGATATTGGCTTGGGGGAAGCTGATTCAGAAGCTTCGTCAAAAAGAATTCTATGAAGAAAGCTTTTTAAGACATGTGGTATGAATTGGGGGAAAGTCAATCCAGTTCATACATGATACAATGGTTCCTCAACAAGCAAAGACAAAGAGGATTCAAACGGGGGTATAAGTTTTTCTAGAAGACTTGAAGACAATGGTGTCACCCTCAGCATTGGAAGCAAACTTAATACTGTCATATTTTTGTTGTATTTTCATTTGTTAGGAACATTGTAAGTAATTCCGTATGTCACCACATTGGGGGAAGATTGTTAGCCTTAAAATGTGTGCGACTAACGGAATTACATTAGTTTCATAGCCGGGACTTGCAGGGACTAATATTGTCATATGTAAAGTCCAAGTCCAGGGCTATATAAACCCCTCCATACTTCGATGGAGGGGTGAGGCTTATCATTTTCTTTCTTGTCTTTATCTCACTAGAATAAATACACTTTTCTAGTTACTTGTTTCTCTCTCTAAAATGGCTAAACACTTCTGCAATCCTCCCCGACCTCCGGATCATAAACCCGTGTTCTTAGTGAATCCAAATTAACAGAGGCAGCCCCTCTAATTGCATGACGAGGTCACCCCTCCAAGTATTCAAGCACGTTGATATTTCATGACCTATATTGGCTAATGGTAAACATGTTAAACAGTTTTTATAATATAAACTTAAGGCTTTTCAAACTATAAAACCAGTTTTACTAAGTTATACCAGGTTTTCTAGGACTTAGACATTTCCGCTGCTATATTCTTATATGCTTATGATTATTCATTCTATGCTTGTATATCCGTGCACTGAGCGTTATGCTCAGCCGTTTTTCCTTTCATGTTCCAAAAACGGCAGGTACTCAAGGACGCTCGTAGACTTTAAGCGTACGTGCATATGGACTGGAAGCTTCCTAGCCTTCATTACTTTATGCATTTCTTCATACTTTTGATACTCATTTCTATGGACATTGTTTAGTCCTTTTCATTTACAGTACTTATGTTTGTGTGTGATGAGTTCTACTTTTGGGGTACCGATGTTTATTTTCGGTATTTCCTTTATGGTCATGTGATGTTTTATACATTTATTCTTGTATGCTTTGATGACACGCCATAATCACGCGTGACATTCCATTTATCAAAATGAGGTGTTACAATTATGGTATCAGAGCCTGCTTTCGACCTGTAAGCTCTCAAAACACGACCTGTGATTAATAGGTAGTCACTATGGTCTTCCTAGAACTGACAGTCGGTTTGCATGCATTCATTGTTTTCATGCATATATATATATATATATATATATATATATATATATATATATATATATATATATATATATATATATATATATATATATATATATATATATATATATATATATATATATATATATATATATATATATATATATATATATATATATATATATATATATATATATATATATATATATATATATATATATATATATATATATATATATATATATATGTCATTGTCGCAGGTTTTATGAGTAAGTAATGGTTGGTACATGACTGGACCTATTTAGTCGCATGTGTTTTTCGAAACTTTTAACTTTGGGACCGACCTATTGGAGTCCCCTCGCCATGTCTTTTGTTTTGAGTGAACTAACCATAGGCGTTCACTCTCGCGAATATAAAGGTTTTCATAAAATTGCATCATGCATTCATGTACTAGTTTTTCCTGCATAAAATTTTTCTCATGATTTATTGGTATAATTTTTTTTCATGTATATATTTTATGTTTTGATTAGTTTAATCATGTATTTTTCATGTTATACTGTCAGATGGTAAACACACACAATATCCGGGAGATGGTTGCAGCTGCCAATGCAGATTTGCAGGACATCCTTCACCAGAACAACAACTATCCTCCCCCACCTCATATCTTTCCCACGGAGGGAAGAAATAGGCTCATGAGAGAATACTACGCTATTAGGCAGCGAGCTGAGGAAAACAACAATGATTTCATGCAGCGTTTCCTTCGGTTTGTTGGTGTCCTGAGAGCAGCCGCGGGCTCTGCCGAAGAGCAGGCACAACATTTCCGTTGGGCCCTTTCTCCAATGATTGCCAATAACTTGGAGGGCACTACCTTTAACACGGTGGCACAAGTGGCCGATGCAGCACATAAGCTAGAGATGCTGCAAGAAAGAGAAGAGTTCGGGGAAGCAGAGAGACCCCAGAAGAGGTAAACATTCGTTATTCAGCGGTGACCAAATCGTATTCTTTCATCATATTTACATCTCTTTAAAATTGTATCTTCCAGGCAGAAGACTAGGGACCGGTCTCAGCCGGCTACTCAGCAACAGCCTACTCAGCCCAAGGGAAACGGTCAGACTCACGACCGTTCTGGTACGGATAGGCGTGGCGGTAATGATAATTACCGTAACAACGCTGGAAACTCCAACAGCAGCAGGTCCTTATACTTACTCATTTTCTTATGATTACATGCTATAGTTCTTAATTCTGACACATTAGAGAATCTTCTACCAGGAATCATGGTAACGGGAGGGACCAGAACTAGAGAGGTTCATAGCCTAACCGTCTAGCTATCACTGGTATTCCATCTTACGAATCATTCGCATTGTCCTTTGTACCTATTATCATGTCTCATGTATATTGTTCTTATCAGGCTCTCAGCCAGTAAGGACACCTGCTGGGGGATATACTCATCCTCTTTGTACTACCTGCAACCGTAGGCACCTAGGGCCATGTCGCTGCGACAACGACGCATGCTTCAAGTGTGGTCTTCCTGGCCATCGCATGAAGGACTGCCGCAAGGGCGAGATGGAGGGCACATCGGGACATGCTGATACCAAGCCGCCTCCTACTAGTGGATGCGTTTACACGACATCTCGCGATCAGGCCAACAAGTCTACAAGTACCATCACTGGAATCTTGTATATGTATGGTCAAGCTGCATGTGTTCTATTTGACACGGGTGCTACTCACTCGGTCATTTCTACTGATTATGCTAAGAATGTTAGGATACTCCCCATTCCACTAGATAATATACTTAATATTTCCACGCCTTTAAGAGACTCTATACGCATAACCCATGTGTACAAGAGCCTTCCCCTAGAGTTTGATGACAAGATTCGTCCTGTTGACACACTTCCGCTGGACATGAATGATTTTGACATGATATTAGGCATGGACTGGCTATCCAAGCATCATGCTACCATAGACTGCCATTCATATCGAGTCATCATCGGTGATGTTAATGCACTGGAGTAAATTCACAACGGGGTCGTACCCAGAAGGTCTGTACAAATCATATTAACCCTGCAAGCACGTGCATAACTTTCACATGGTTGTGAGGGTTATATAGCTATTGTTCATGACATGGATGCTGAATCCCCATCAATTTAGAATCAGCCGATAGTGTCATAATTCCCAAACGTATTTCCAAAAGAACTTCCGGGCATACCACCTGCACGTGAAGTAGAATTTAATATCGAGCTCATCCCATGAGCTGAGCCGATTTCTAAGGCTCCTTATTGCATGGCTCCCATAGAGTTGAAGGAGATGAAGGACCAACTTCAAGAACTTCTGGAACGAGGCTTCATTCGATCGAGCGCATCTCCATGGGTCGCACTTGTCTTATTCGTGAAGAAGAAGGACGACAGTATGCGTCTTTTCATAGACTATCGTGAGCTCAACAAGATTACCATCAGGAATATGTATCCTCTACCACGTATAGAAGATCTGTTTGACCAACTCCAAGGGGCCAAAAAATTCTCCAAGATTGATCTAAGGTGGGGCTATCATCAGCTACGGGTTAAAGAGCAGGACATCGCCAAGACTGCTTTCCGTACACGCTATGGCCACTACGAATTTGTAGCCATGCCATTTGGCCTTACCAATGCTCCAGCAGTGTTCATGGATTTGAAGAACAAAATCTTCCATGAATTTCTGGACAAGTTCGTCATTGTCTTCATTGACGACATCCTAATATTCTCTAAGTCCAAGGAGGAACACGAAGACCATCTTCGTACGATATTAAAGATTCTTCGCCAGAAGCAGCTGTATGCTAAATTCTCCAACTGTGAGTTCTGGTTAGACAAGGTTGCATTCTTAGGTCACATTGTATCAGCAGAAGGAATTACAATGGATCCAGCAAACGTTGAGGCTATTACCAAGTGGCCAAGACCGACATCAACAACTGAAGTTCGCAGTTTCCTAGGCTTAGCTGGTTACTACCGTAGGTTCATGGAGAACTTTTACCGTTTAGCACTACCATTGACCAAACTGATGCGGAAAGGGGAGAAATTCGTTTGGACTGAAGAAAGAGAGAAGAGCTTTGAAGACCTAAAGCAGAGGTTAGTATCTGCACTGATTCTTACTCTCCCATCTAGTACATGTGGATTTCAAATCTACAATGATGCATCAAGAAAGGAACTTGGCTGTTTTCTCATGCAACATGGGAAAGTGATCGCGTACGCTTCACGGCAGCTAAAGCCTTATGAGGAAACTTACCCCACGCATGACTTGGAACTTGCAGCAGTCGTGTTTGCATTGAAGATATGGAGGCACTACTTGTATGGAGAATCATGTGACATATTCACGAACCACAAGAGCTTGAAGTACATCTTCACTCAACGCGAACTGAACATGATACAAAGGAGATGGTTAGAGCTGTTGAAGGATTATGACATCAATCTGAAGTATCATCCCGGCAAGGCGAATGTAGTGGCAGATGCACTTAGCAGAAAGTCCAGAATGATAAACGGTATTAAAATTTAGGAGGAAATTATAAGAGACTTGGAGCGACTAGATATTGAGATCATGGTACGTGGACAGCATGGTTACTGAGCTAATCTTAGAGTAGAACCCGAGTTACTCTCTAGGATCAAGGAAGCTCAGAAAGATGATGGTGAAATTTGGGCAATAATTCAGAATTTGGAGAAGCAGACAGAATTTCGAGTAGACGCCGATGGTATCTTATGGCAGGGCACGAGACTTTGTGTTCCTGACGATCAAGAGCTCCGGGAAGCATTGTTAGCTGAGGCTCATAGGTCCCCATTCTCTATTCATCCTGGTTCGACCAAGATGTACCATGACATCAAGCAATACTTTTGGTGGAGTGGTATGAAACAGGATGTTGCGACTTACGTCTCCAAATGTCTTACCTGCCAGCAGGTTAAGATCGATCATCAGCGATCTGTCGGTCTTCTTCAACCGTTAGATATTCCAGAGTGGAAGTGGGACAAAATCACCATGGATTTGGTTACCGGTCTTCCGCAGACAAAGAGGAAGCACGATGCGATTTAGGTTATCGTTGATTGACTTACCAAGTCAGCTCATTTCTTACCGATCCGCAAGGAAGATTCGGTCAGTTTACTCGCCGATACCTACAAGAAGGAGATCATAAGACTTCATGGTGCTCCATCCAGCATCTCTCAGACAGAGATCCTCATTTCACTTTGCGATTTTGGAGAAGTCCGCAGAAAGCTTGGGGTACAAAACTTAAGCTAAGCACGGCTTTTCATCCTCAAACAGACGGGCAATCGGAGCGAACGATTCAGACATTAGATGACATGTTAAGGTCATGTGCGTTGGAATGGACGGGAGATTGGGACGATAACATCTGTTTGGTAGAGTTTGCATACAACCACAGTTGGCACGCAAGTATCATGTGTGCTCCATTCGAGATGTTGTATGGCAGAAAGGGTCGCGCCCCAATCTGCTGGGATCAGGTTGGTGAGCGAACACTTGAAGGACCAGAAATGACTGAGTTGACCAACGAGAAGGTCGTAGTAGCTAAGCAGAAACTGCAAGAAGCACGGTCACGTCAGAAGAGTTATGCCGACAAGCATCGTAGGGACTTACACTTTAACGTAGGAGATCACGTTTTCCTTAAGGTTTCGCCGGCACGTGGTGTTAGACGTTTTGGAATCAAAGGGAAGCTCAGTCCTTGATTCATCGGACCGTTTGATGTCATTGAGCGAGTCGGTGAAGTATCTTATCGTTTAGCGTTACCTCCGCAGCTTTCTCATGTTCACGATGTTTTTCGTGTTTCCTTACTCAGAGGGTACAAGTATCATCCCCTTCACATGGTTTAGTATCTACTGGAATAGATTCGTGAAGATCTAACTTTCATAGAAGAACCCGAACGAGTTCTTGATAGACAAGAACGAGTCATGAGAAGGAAGACGATTCCTTTCGTCAAAATCCTTTGGAGGGATCATACCGAGCGGGAAGCCACTTGGGAAACAGAGGAGTCTATCCGAGCTTGTTACCCTCATTTTATATTCTGAATTCGGGTATGTTCTTCTTTTCCAGTTTACATTATCTATCATTCAAGGACGAATTATTCTTTTTAGGGGGGAAGAGTTGTAAAACCCGCATGCTTTTACCATGAATAGTACCCTTATGATCGTACGTACATGATTAGAACTTTCCTTATTTAGCACGTTTACGTTTCACGAATAGGAATTTACAAGTATTACGTACGTGTTATTACACGATAATATTTACGTATTAAGACACAATAATTATTATCAACAATAGTTATAATCACGAACATGAAATCATGAACGTAAATAATCACGAAACTAATATTATGTATTTACGTATATTTATTAGGATTACGAATAAATATATTTTACGACACGAACAAACAATAATTAGATCACGTAAACACGACACGATAACATGTAAATAAATAGTACACAAGAAAAACAACGGGTTTCCCCGTGTGGGGCCCTTATAGCCGCGGCATAGACAAGGTAGTAAGCCCAGCCCACTTAAAAATTTAACTAGAAAGGGAAAAGAAGGGAAGGAGATTTTCAAAATACAGTGTAATTAGAAAATCCAAAACCCTGCTCCTCCTCCGTCTCCTTGTAGCCGCCGCCTATCCACCACCAAAAGGAGGTGTTTGTTGATTTTGGTAGATCCAATTTATTGCAAGGTTGTTCGTGTTAGTATTTTCCTTTTGATCCGTGAATCGGTAATCTTCTTAAACCTTTTCTTTTAATTGTTTATTAGATCTAAAAACATGAAATCATGGGGTTATTTAAAACAAGTTAATAAACATGTAGATCTAATCAAGTGGGATTAAAAACATATGGTTTAAGGGGTGGTTGGTTTGGCTAATGGGTAGAACCGAGAGCAAGGGCTCTCGGTGGTTGTGTGATCATCACCAACCGAGACCACAAGGTCTCGGTTTGGTTGGGGTGGTTTGGCCGTAAGCAACCAAGGGACCCCGACGCATATCGGGGTTAGCCTTGGTGGTCTAGGGGGTCTTGGGTGAAAACCAGACGCACCACCAGTTTAAACCAATGGCGGTTTGCCATGGTTAAGGGTTGTAGGCCGGTTCTAGGGTTAAATCGGTCCGGTTCACGACATGTTTAGAGTTAAAAAACGGGTTCGGTTCATGGTGTATTTTTTCAAGTTAATTATTTTATCAAGTTAAATAATTACAAGATTTAATTAAATTAGT
Organism: Glebionis coronaria; assembly: GCA_025667525.1. Taxonomy (NCBI): domain Eukaryota; kingdom Viridiplantae; phylum Streptophyta; class Magnoliopsida; order Asterales; family Asteraceae; genus Glebionis; species Glebionis coronaria. Next base: position 368,370,135 of record CM046877.1, on the reverse strand, counting down.
TTAACATGTTATGTAATTAATTTAATTTAGACATGACTTAGGTTAATTATTATTAGAAATAATACATGATTTTAACCTAAGTATTTTATGATATAATTTTAGACTAAGTAATTAATTAATTATTAAAACGTGGCTTATAATTAATTAATTTTCATGACTTAGGTTATATTAATAATAAATATTAATACATGTTTTAACCTAAGTATTATTTTACCCTTTTATTTAATTAAATCATGTTATATTTTAATTAAATCTTATAACCTATAGTTTATGTAATTTACATGTACTAATTAATAAACTATACTATATACCACATGACTTTGAATATTAATCAATAAAACGTAAGCTTATGTTATTAGCTTAATAATCCAGCTTATTTCTAATTATGGAAACTTTCTATTTTTAGAAACTTATTTAATTAAGGCAGCTAATCTGTTTATGGAAACTTTATATTTTTAGAAACTTATTTATTTAAGGCAGCTATTCTATTTTTGGAAACTTTCTATTTTTGGAAACTTTCTATTTTAGGAAACCTGTTATTTTTAGAAAGTTACTTATTATTACACAACAAGTATAATAATACAAGAAATACAAGTAATACTTAATCAAAATAGACAGAATACATGATAAACACATCATAATGATAAAATCAGTAAAACAAGACATGAACATATAAAACAAGCTACTACATGATATGAAACCAGTTACGTATACAGTAATCAGAATACTTATACACGTATATTATTTATGTAGCGTTAGTGATATCGAAGTAGGACTCTCTTCCGTTCGTCTTCTTCGTTCACTGGACACAAGGTACGGATTCTCCGTCCTTTCAGTATGGACATTCTTTCCTTATTAGGATTTCCCCGTATGCAGCCAACTGTTTTCCCAGTATATGTTTTATATGTTTTGATTTCTTATGTTAAATTAAATGCCTAAGCCATATACATGAATGACCAGTTTCACCTAGTTATGGAGGTACCATAACCATAACACTAGAGGCACCAGTGTTATGACTTCACCACGACGGAGTGATAGCTCGTGGCGTCCCTTCAGCTTTTGGCCATATTATTATTATTATCATGTGGGGCGTAAGGTTACATGTTTTTACAGATTATTTAGGTGAATGTGGTGTGTGCCTTGCATCCTTCACAAGGAGCTGATCCCTCCTACCCAAACTTATATTAATTAGAGGCAGCCCCTCTAATTGCATGACGAGGTCACCCCTCCAAGTATTCATGCACCTTGATATTTCATGACCTATATTGGCTAATGATAAACATGTTAAACAGTTTTTATAAGATAAACATAAGGCTTTTCAAACTATAAAACAAGTTTTACTAAGTTATACCAGGTTTTCCAAGACTTAGACATTTCCGCTGCTGAATGCTTATATGCTTATGATTATTCATTCTATGCTTGTATATCCGTGCACTGAGCGTTATACTCATCCATTTTTCCTTTCATGTTCCAAAAACGGCAGGTACTCAAGGACGCTCGTAGACTTTAAGCGTACGTGCATATGGACTGGAAGCTCCCTAGCCTTCATTACTTTATGCATTTCTTCATACTTTTGATACTCATTTCTATGGACATTATTTAGTCCTTTTCATTTATAGTACTTATGTTGTGTATGATGAGTTCTACTTTTGGGGTACCGATGTTTTTTTTCTGGTATTTCCTTTATGGTCATGTGATGTTTTATACATTTATCCTTGTATGCTTTGATGACACGCCATAATCACGCGTGACATTCCATTTATCAAAATGGGGTGTTACATACTCTACCCTTTTGTATGGTTAGTACAGGAGGAGTAGAAGTAGATGCCTTGTCTTTTAACCCCTTTTCGTAGTCAATGATCATTGCATGCAAATCACTAATTGTCTTCCCCGTGCAATGCATATTATTGTTTCAAACAAAATCATTGAAGTCCCTGTTAAGGGACCTATTGATCAAGTTGATAGCCATATTATGATCATAGGGTTGTCCTAGTGCAATGAGTTGTTCCATATAACCCCTCATCTCCATGTAATGGGCACTAACAGACTTTCCAGGAGTTTGCTTGCAGCTATGCAAAGCATCTACTAATTCGTAGATCTCCACAGCTTGCGGCTTTTCGAATGTAGCCTTGAGCTCATCAAGCATTCGCTTATGTGAAAATAGCTCATACTTATTTTGAAATAGAGGAGCCATTTTTCCTAACATTAATCAAGCCATCTCCGAGTGCTTCTTAACATTAGCAGCGTGTTCAAGCCTTTGCGCTTCAGAAGCTCCTTCAGCAAGATCCTCCAGATAGGGAGTAGTCAAGATATCAATTGTACCCGCTACTCTCAAGACAATTCTTTGTGAGCGGTACCAATCATTAAAGTTTGGGCAAGTAAGTTCAGGACGATCAGAAAACATTTTGAACGCAGAACTTATAGTGCTATTGTCGGGTTGAGCCATTTCTACAGAAATAAGTTCAAATATTAGTATTTTCCATAATAAAATACATTCAAGAAAATAAAATTACCCCGGTATATTAACCATAGTTTGAATCCTAGAACTATATGACATAGACCCATTACATCAGTTGATCTGCTAGTAATGAATGTACTCAACATAGCGACTTGTCGAACAATTCAAATAATTTTCAATTTCTAGATTTTTAAGGGATCTACATTGCAAAAAAAACGTTTTGCATTGTAAACATGTTTCATCCCTTCTGAATGCCTTAAGTTTCCAGATCTCACTGAGTAACTAAATTAAGTCGTCTAATTTGAGTAACGTAAAACCACCATACGAATTCTCATTCTATGAAAGTTTTCTCTCCATCACAACATCATCCAAAAATCTCATTTCATGAAGTAGCAATTTCAAGTGTTCGTCAATTAGGAGCATTCGACTTAAAATTTAAGGGTATAAATTTGATCTCAAAATCAATGTATGGAGAAGCATGCATACAACCCATAGCATAAGTTTAATAAAACATTTAGTAAACTTCTTTACGAGACTAAATTTATACATAAATTATGTTGAGGTATTCGTTTAACCAATCAAAAACTTTACCCACAACTATTCACAACGTAATTATGGCTAAAGCACAAAGCAATAACCTTATTCATTGTGAATTCGAATGTAAATTTATGGTAAATCAACCTTAAGGTATAATTCAAATAATAATCGTAGGTAATTTCAGTTTGACACACATGCGAGCCGGGAATTTCGTCAGTGACTAATGGCTTAACACCTCATTCGTTAACCGGGTACATGACCAGCGGTGCGTTATACCCACTTTATAGTTTGTCAAAAGGAGTAGGTCGTTGGATTATTTTTGCAATTCATCAATCAACGTAATTCTATGTAATTTAGATCTCAAAAAAATCTTAATTTTAATATGATTTAGTCCATATTTGTTTTTCTTAAAAACACTTGTTTACAACAATTCGTATAATTTTAACATAAACAAGTAAAAAAAACTAAATCATAAACACATAATAACAATTTATATATGTGATAAATAAATCAAATAGCCACATGCAAACGATTTATTCAATAACCTTTAAATCTAGGTTTTTTATATTCATATAAAAGTCTTCCCTAATTCAAGATTTATTGTATCAAATGAAGCAAGTAGCACATAAAATCATATAAACATACAATTTTACGATCCATGAAAACATGCATGTTTATCATGGATCCACCCTCAAATCTTAACAATTAAATCTCTTCGGATCGTAACCTTTAATTTACATGACATAACAATTAATCATGCAATTTAATATAAAATTATCCAGCATGTAATATAGGATTTCAAAAACAATTTTTTTTTAATAAAATTCGGCCAAAAACCCTAATTTTAAAAAAACTAAACCTCAAATTTTTTAGGAAAACCTAAATAAACATGTAGTTTTAACTCAAAATAATTATTAGTTAAAAAAAATTAGATTTTCGATAATTATAACATGTTAAAACGGCTCTCTGATACCACTGAAGGTTTATATAGTCTATAACAATTACACAAAACCCTAAACGAGATCAAAGCACACATAGTGGAAGCGATTTAACAAGATCATAATAATAAAACAATTATAATTAATCGAATTAGGGTTAGATACCTTTATGCTAAAACAAATCCACAAGATAAAGAGCAAATCACCAATTCGGGTTTATAACGAATATCACAAAGATATTGTCTAAAGTAAGACTATATTACGTTCTTGTACACACGTAATACAACGAGCTAAACGTGATTCTAGCACATGAAACCAAGCTTCTACGCTAGTGGAAAAATCTACCCAACAAACCTAGAGAGGGGCTAGGACTAGATTATAAGTAAAATTGATAGAACAAGAAAACCAACAAAAACCCTTTGTGGGTTCTTTTTGCGGTCGACCAGAGAGAAAGGGAGGGAGAGATTGTGTGTTGAATTATGAGGGTGGGGGTTTGTTTATATAGACCTAATTCTTGTAGACAAAAAAAACCCCTAAAAATTATTAATGGCGACAGAAAATTCTTTCTTCTTCCTGATTCGATTTCTATTCCCTGTTAATCTCTAAACCTTATAACGATGCTGTTTTTCGATTAATCTTTGATTAATATTGAGTTAACATAGTCATTCTTTGGTTGAACGTTTTCTAGGGTTTATTAATCGATCTTTTTTTCTTTTTCTGCGTGCGATTAGTGAGGCGTTGTTTTTTATTGACTCTAGGTCGGTTTCGTGTTGTATGATCGCATATCTATTTGGTGTGTCTCCAATAGTTACCTACACGATTGTCCACTGTTTTGTTTTTTTCTTGTCGTTGCATGTTAGGGTTTCGGTTTCTTGGTTTTTATTATTAGGGTTTGTTAGTTGTTTCGCTGGTTAGGGTTTTAGTCCTAGCTATGGAACATACTGATTATGCTAAGATGGATGTGAGAGGAAAGGCTGTGGCTATCAATAGTATGCAGATTTGTAAGATTGACATGATTATGAAGGTTTTTAGGGTGAAACTGAGTACTTTTAGGGAGGTTCATGATTTTATGCACAGTTTAAAGATTAATAAATATGAATTCTGGTCCTTGGTGTTTGGTGCTCGATCCCAAGAGATAATCAATATGATGTGTTCCTATAAGATTCTTTGCTTGCGAAGGAGGGGAATGATCAATCTAGGGTTTCCTCAAACCCTAACGCAGCCATGTTGGGTAATGTTACGATGCGTCAACCTGTTAGGGTTGCATATCCGTCATTCGATGTGCATGATAAACAAGATGAATTTGTTAGTATGTCTTCTTTTATGGTGTCTAAATTTCTGGATGGGGATGCTAGCATGTCGTAGGTTGATGGAAACCCAAATATGGGTATGTATGATCGGGAGGGTACATCGTTTGCTGGTGAGGGCTTTGTGGTACAAAAGGAGCAAGATGGGATTGGTTCACAGCAAAAGGATGAGTCTTTTTGGTCTATTGGTCCGTCATTGTCAGTTCCAAGTTCTCTTATAAATGTATCTCCACAAGTAAGTGGTTCGAATGTTGATTGTTCTCCAAGTATGAGTGCTGCTAGTGTTCAGTTTGTTCAGGTTGCGTCTGTGTCTTACGCTGGCATTTCATCGCAACGTGATACTTCGAAAAATACTAATAGTTTTATGTTTACACAAGTGGAAAATGTGTTTGAAGGGGTGGATATATCTATTCTGTGTCGTGTTATTCAAAATGTGGGGACTCGGTTTGAAAACAACCTATATGGATACTTCATTGGGAAACATGAAGCTTTTCCTGTGGTTGAATATTATGTGAAGAACAATTGGGCGAAGTATGGGCTTAAGAAAATTATGCTCAATGCAAAATGTTTCTTCTTTTTTAAATTTGATTCAAGCACTGGATTGGAAAGTGTTCTTGAGGGTGGACCTTGGATGATTAGGAATAATCCGATTATTCTTAAGAGATGGACGATAATACCAGTTTACTAAAGGAGGAATTAAGCCGTGATCCGGTTTGGATTAAATTGCATGATGTTCCTTTAGAAATGTTTGATGAGGAAGGTATTAGTTTTCTTGGATCTTATTTAGGGAAGCCGATAATGATGGATACCTATACTAGTGCTATGTGTAAGGAGTCATATGGCCGTAGCAGTTTTGCAAGATGTCTTATTGAGGTTGGTTCTGAGGCTCCTTTACGTGAATCAATTAGTGTTGGTATTCCATTATTAGATGGTACGGGTTTTACAAAGGCTACTATTAAGGTGGAGTATGAATGGAAACCCCCTAGGTGTGATAAGTGTAAGATTTTTGGGCATTCCGTTGAATCATGTCCGGCTATGGTGGTGGTTACTAAAGAAGCTGCAAATGTTAATGATGGTTTTCAGCAAGTGGTTAACAGGAAGAAGAAAACTAATGCTAGTAATAAAGGGGGTGTTCAACCAGGTAAGAAGTTTGTGTATGCTCTGAAGGCTGATGGTAAGAATGTTAAGGGCAAATCTATTGTTGATAGACCTAATACATCAACTGGTGGTCCAGGGAGGAATAGTGAGGGTTTGCTTTGGTCGACTTCTAATCTGAATAGGTCGTTGGTGTCTAAGGCTGCTTCTTTACCGCAGGCTACTCCTATTGTGATTTCTAATCCCTATGATGCTTTGTCTACTCTTAATAAGGAGGATAGTGGTACATCTAAGGTTACTGTTTCCGATGATGAGGAGGATGTGGAAAATGTTTATGATGAGACGACAAATCTTATGAATAATTCTCAATCAGGGGCAAGCACTCCTGTTGTTAATGTTTTTAATGTTTAGTATTTCTTCTTGGAATATATGGGGCTTGAACCAGTCCCCTAAGCAGAGAGAGGTTCGACAGGTGTTTACTTAGAATAATTTAAGTGTTTGTGCTATTTTGGAATCTCAAGTTGATGTATCTATTGTTTATGATACATGTCGTAAGGTGTGTAGGAGATGGAAGTGGCTTTCTAATGGTAGCTTGTGTACTAAAGGTTCTCGTATTATTGTTGGTTGGAATGATGATATGGTTGATGCCGGTGTTATGGCTCAAACATAACAGGTTATTCATTGTCAGATTAATACTCGGGCTGACCAGAAAACTTTTTTATGTTCTTTTGTGTATGCTGCTGTGACAACCCTAGATTTTGGATTTTTCACTTTTGACTGTTTGATGTTGATCATGTGCTTGGTGTGCGTTTATGTGTTATGTGCTCATATTTGATACTTTATCATGATGTTAGACATTGTTTATGTAGTACATGGTATGTTATATGATGATGTGATGGGGTTGGTTCGTGCTCATGAGTTCATATGAATGTATAAATCATGGTATAAGTTGGAAATGAAACGAAATGAAATGAAATGAAATGAGTTCAGAAATGAACTGCAGAAAAGTTCAGGTATCGTTTTGATAAGGTTTCGTGTACGTATCGTATGTTGTATGTATGTATTAAGTATATATAATATGGTTAGGATAAGTTTTATAGTTACTTTCTATATTTAGAAACTTTTAGAAATGAAGGCTAGTTCAAATCGCGTAAAAAGTCGAAAAATTAGCAAAAGGGTACCCGGTTTGGTCCCGAAAGTGTATAGGGGTATAAGTAAACATAAAATACAAGGGGGAGAGTGTAAATATGATAAAACACAGAGAGGAGTCGAATTTGTGGGTCCCATAGCCTTAATTTTAATAATTAAATTAATAGAAATAGGATAATTACCATTTAAAAGTCCTAATTGGGCCTAAACTTGTCCAGAAGGTTACCAAGGCCTATATAAACACCCCTAGACCCCTAAAAACGACTAATAACCCTAAATAAACCTAAAATCAGTCTTAATCTTCCATGGATATCAAGAGAAGTCGAAATTATGCTTAGGGTTCATTAATTTTTCTTGTTTCAAGGTAAGTGATCAATTAAACTTTAATATAATTTATGTTTTTATTAATTAATCATAATTGTATTGTTAATTAACCATCATTGAGATAATTAGGGTTTTATTAATTTTATGGAAAAATATATTAATTAAGATCCATTAATGATTTTAGGGTTTGTGTTATAAATTTAGGGATAATTAATGATCTTTAGAGGGTTAGTGCATAAAGGCGTAAAACAGTCTGATTTTTAAGGCTGTCTTGTGTCGACTGTTCCGGGCAGTAGGTAGCACCTTTGTTCGAGTTTATTTTTTTCAAAATTAAGTTCAGAGAGTCTACTTTTCAAAAATATAAGGTTGGTCGAAAATGGAGTTCGGGAAGGTCGTCAAATAGTTTTTACAAAAACAGTACGCTGTTTAGGAATAAATTTTGATTTCAGGCATTTGAGTCAAAACCTAACCAAACGGATGAGATAGCCAAATATTTTTGATTTGGGAACTCTTTATAATGTATATAAAAGGACTGGAGGTTTTCAGTAAAATTTATGGTGTTTAGGTCGGGGTTTTGGTGTCAAACATTTAGCATGTATGGAAAATCAGTTTTGGTGAAAACGACTTTTGGCGTAGAGACTAAACGAAAGGGTTAAACGTGTAATTAGAAAGTAAAATTGGTTTTTGAAGTTCTTAGATCATATAACAACATAACTCCAGTAGGGTAGGAGTCAAGTGTGGTGTTAAGTTCACTTCATGTGATCGTTTAGTGACTAGTAAACCGTACCGGGGAAAAACTGAATTTTTACGTATAGAATAGCTTGTAGTGTGAGAACTAGATAGTGAGGATTGGGGGATTAGATTCATCTCCGTGTTTGTTACTTAACTTCGGTGTTAGGACCTGAGCTAAGTGTGTTTTGTATGATTTTATAGGTTTGCAGGAGTGCTAGCTTGTTGTGCTATCAGGTGAGTTCATAGTCCCGTTTTGCTACGTTTTTAAATGTTTTTCCAGTATGGGATGGAGATGACACTTGCAATGTTCTTTAACATGATTTAGTACTATGTTTTAAAATGTGTGGACATACATGTGATATTGTGTGACTTGCGTGCTTATGTGTTCTCATATGTGCTTTGATATGTGTTATGATATGTGAATCTTGATTGTGTTATGGTTGGGATTGGTACATAGATGTATGGGCGTCTATGGGACCATTGTGATGTGTGTGGAGCGTGGGGTACGATCTGTCCTGAGTTCTTGGTTCTGAGTTCTTGGTTCGTGGGGCAAGATCCGTCCTGAGTTCTTGGTTCGGGGGGCACGATCCGTCCTGAGTACTTGTGCATCGTCTCTTCGGAGGCAAGATATCTCGACGGGGATATAGTTCATCTTCCACAGGTGGTGTGGGAAAGATCCGGATAGTGTGGTGTGTGTTCTTGTGTGTGTGACGGGATACTTCTTGATTGTTATAGTGTGCTTTGTGAATTGTAGATGTGATCGGTACTTGGTTTATGTTTTGTTGTGGATGCATGTAACATGTTTATCACATTATGGTCCATTACTATAAATTGTTTTCCTTCAACTTATTTGCAGCGGATGTAAAGGTTTCTTATGATGTTCTAGATAACTTAAACCTATGTTCTCACCAACTTTATGTTGACAGATTTTAGTGTCATTTTCAGGGGAGGTAGTTGAGGAGGATGAGGTTAGAAGTTGCTAGATTTTAGAGGCTACTAAGACTACATTAGGAGGAATCCCTTTCCTCTTAGTTTTTATTTAATGTTTGAATAAGTGATACTTTTTAGACACCTATATGTTTGATGTTTATTTATTTGTATGTCTTTGGTAAGAGGTAGGCGTGTTACCTACTTACCTAGGCGCCTACATTATTTGAGATATTGTCATGACATTGTGTTGCCTTTTTATGACATTTCTATTTCATTTAGTTAACTCTATAGACACACTATTATTGTGATGATATCCATACGTCGCGCCCCATATTCCGCCATGGTGGGGTGTGACAGAATGGTATCAGAGACAATGGTTATAGAGAATTAGGTTTCTTTGTCGCGTAGCCTAATCTATAGCTTAAGGGTCCCTGCATATGTCATAGGAGTATGTGTGCATTTTATATTAATTGATGTGTTTGGATGTTATGTATTACGATGTTTTGACTAGTATGAATTGAACCATAGTAAGTTCATACTTAGCTACATTTTATTTTCTTTACGAGTTTTGACTAGTGCGGGTAGAACTATAGTCGTATACGCTAGTCATTGTTGGATTTCGTTTAATTACGTTTTCATGTTCTTTATACATTTTGAATTTAGTCTACGTTGGTTCAGCTGGACTACGAGTTTATTTGTTTCATGCATTGGCTACGTTATTTTAATACATGGATTTTGGATCTTATTTTATGTTGTGGTTATGTGCTTATATGAGTTGTAGGATCTATGTGCTTATTTGAGTTGGTAGACTGATGTGTTATGTGTAGTATTAATTCTTATAAGTGTCATCATAGGAGGGAGTGCATTAGTGAAAGGGGACTGGTATAAGTATGGTGGCCAACATAGTTATACAAGTACCACGACATCAATGGATTCCTAAGTATGGTTGCATGAAAGAGGGTTAATACATGCTTGTATTGTATATTTTGTATGGATTTGAGTGTATGTACGCCTATGCCTATATATGTGTATATCCCTTCTACTTATCGGTTGTATTCTTAGGATGGTTTTATAGCTCTTCATTCTTTGGGATGTTCAACTTCTGTAGTAGCGCATTTATCGAGTCCTCATTTCACGTATTTGTTTGTATGGTACTTTTGGTGTAGAGGCTATTGAGAGGGTGGAGAATTCTTTTTGGGATCACGGTGTCTTTTAGTTTGTATCTTATGTGGTAAAAGAAATGAAATTTGTAAATAGTTAAAATAGTTGTTGGTAGTCGGTGAAATAAGGGTTAAGTGTCGTAAGCGTGTTTGAAATAAGATGGGATATATATTTTTTTAACATATAAGTATGGCTTCTTTATTATTATTATTTTTTTTAAAAAAAAAACTAAAATTGGTTTTGATCACCTAAAGCTAATGATCTTTAGTTAAATTCTTGTTCTTATTTAATTAAATATGTTAAAATCATGTAATTACTCATATGATGGGTAAGGGTTTCTAATTTTCTGGAATTAAAATAAATTAGGTCTTGAATTTGGTAATTAATGAGGGGTTTTAGGGTTTCAAATCGTTTTTTTTGTTATAAATCGGAGTAGGCAGAAACTGTCGCTAAATTTTCAGAATTCATCGCTAAACTGTCAGAAACTGTCGCTAATGTCTGGGCAGATTCTAGGTAAAAATCGTTTTGGTTATAACTTATTCGTTTTTAAAGATTTTTGGGTGATTCAAAAGCCTAATGTTATCTACTCGGAGCGTACTTTTCAAAATTTAGAATGTATTGTCAATGGAAGTCAGTAGCTTGGTCGAATTAATTGTACAACTGTCGAGTTCAAGATTAATTTTCGGACAACATGGTTTAAACTCGTGTTTTGGGTATTTTGGGATAGTGGACACTTAGAAGGCTAACATAGGGCTGCTTTGGGATAGGATTTTAGATGTATCCATCATAGAGATTGTTACATTAATGAAGAATGTGGGTTCCGGAGTCAATGTTGACGCGTGATATTGTGTTGTGTGCTTTAGACAATTGATCGTTCGTGAAGAGACTATAGATTTTTTTCGTCAAATGATTACATAAATTACTAATGTGATACCATGGTTTTAGAACAACTAATATACATTAAGGTACAAAATCCATTCTGGGGTAAAATTTGGTTTTGCACAAGGTTTTAATAGTATGTCACCGGTCGTAATACGTTTCGGTTGTCGCTGGGTGCTTCTTGTGTCATTGGTCCGTTTTCATGGTTCGTTGGGAGTCGATACATGTTTTATGTTGAGTATCTTTTGGAGTCTCAGGTTTTGGTTCATATTTTTAAATTCTTTCACGTAAACGTCCGTTAGTTGTCCATGGGCTTGATCGTTTATCCGAAGTTGGGGGTCCTAAAATTTGTCTTGAGCTTATATTCATTGAGGGCGTTGTTGTAGTCATACAGATGATCCGGTTACGTTCTTATGAGAGAGATAGCGAGTTGGTTGTGAAATGAAGTTTTTTGAGCTTATGGAGTAAATCTCGAGACGAGATTTCTATTAGGAGGGAGTGATGTGACAACCCTAGATTTTGGATTTTTCACTTTTGACTGTTTGATGTTGATCATGTGCTTGGTGTGCGTTTATGTGTTATGTGCTCATATTTGAGACTTTATCATGATGTTAGACATTGTTTATGTAGTACATGGTATGTTATATGATGATGTGATGGGGTTGGTTCGTGCTCATGAGTTCATATGAATGTATAAATCATGGTATAAGTTGGAAATGAAACGAAATGAAATGAAATGAAATGAGTTCAGAAATGAACTGCAGAAAAGTTCAGGTATCGTTTTGATAAGGTTTCGTGTACGTATCGTATGTTGTATGTATGTATTAAGTATATATAATATGGTTAGGATAAGTTTTATAGTTACTTTCTATATTTAGAAACTTTTAGAAATGAAGGCTAGTTCAAATCGCGTAAAAAGTCGAAAAATTAGCAAAAGGGTACCCGGTTTGGTCCCGAAAGTGTATAGGGGTATAAGTAAACATAAAATACAAGGGGGAGAGTGTAAATATGATAAAACACGGAGAGGAGTCGAATTTGTGGGTCCCATAGCCTTAATTTTAATAATTAAATTAATAAAAATAGGATAATTACCAATTAAAAGTCCTAATTGGGCCTAAACTTGTCCAGAAGGTTACCAAGGCCTATATAAACACCCCTAGACCCCTAAAAACGACTAATAACCCTAAATAAACCTAAATCAGTCTTAATCTTCCATGGATATCAAGAGAAGTCGAAATTATGCTTAGGGTTCATTAATTTTTCTTGTTTCAAGGTAAGTGATCAATTAAACTTTAATATAATTTATGTTTTTATTAATTAATCATAATTGTATTGTTAATTAACCATCATTGAGATAATTAGGGTTTTATTAATTTTATGGAAAAATATATTAATTAGGATCCATTAATGATTTTAGGGTTTGTGTTATAAATTTAGGGATAATTAATGATCTTTAGAGGGTTAGTGCATAAAGGCGTAAACCAGTCTGATTTTTAAGGCTGTCTTGTGTCGACTGTTCCGGGCAGTAGGTAGCACCTTTGGTCGAGTTTATTTTTTTTAACATTAATTTCAGAGAGTCTACTTTTCAAAAATATAAGGTTGGTCGAAAATGGAGTTCGGGAAGGTCGTCAAATAGTTTTTACAAAAACAGTGCGCTGTTCAGGAATAAATTTTGATTTCAGGGATTTGAGTCAAAACCTAACCAAACGGATGAGATAGCCAAATATTTTTGATTTGGGAACTCTTTATAATGTATATAAAAGGACTGGAGGTTTTCAGTAAAATTTATGGTGTTTAGGTCGGGGTTTTGGTGTCAAACATTTAGCATGTACGGAAAATCGGTTTTGGTGAAAACGACTTTTGGCGTAGAGACTAAACGAAAGGGTTAAACGTGTAATTAGAAAGTAAAATTGGTTTTTGAAGTTCTTAGATCATATAACAACATAACTCCAGTAGGGTAGGAGTCAAGTGTGGTGTTAAGTTCACTTCATGTGATCGTTTAGTGACTAGTAAACCGTACCGGGGAAAAACTGAATTTTTACGTATAGAATAGCTTGTAGTGTGAGAACTAGATAGCGAGGATTGGGGGATTAGATTCATCTCCGTGTTTGTTACTTAACTTCGGTGTTAGGACCTGAGCTAAGTGTGTTTTGTATGATTTTATAGGTTTGCAGGAGTGCTAGCTTGTTGTGTTATCAGGTGAGTTCATAGTCCCGTTTTGCTACGTTTTTAAATGTTTTTCCAGTATGGGAGAGATGACACTTGCAATGTTCTTTAACATGATTTAGTACTATGTTTTAAAATGTGTGGATATACATGTGATATTGTGTGACTTGCGTGCTTATGTGTTCTCATATGTGCTTTGATATGTGTTATGATATGTGAATCTTGATTGTGTTATGGTTGGGATTGGTACATAGATGTATGGGCGTCTATGGGACCATTGTGATGTGTGTGGAGCGTGGGGTACGATCTGTCCTGAGTTCTTGGTTTTGAGTTCTTGGTTCGTGGGGCACGATCCGTCCTGAGTTCTTGGTTCGGGGGGCACGATCCGTCCTGAGTACTTGTGCATCGTCTCTTCGGAGGCAAGATATCTCGACGGGGATATAGTTCATCTTCCACAGGTGGTGTGGGAAAGATCCGGATAGTGTGGTGTGTGTTCTTGTGTGTGTGACGGGATACTTCTTGATTGTTATAGTGTGCTTTGTGAATTGTAGATGTGATCGGTACTTGGTTTATGTTTTGTTGTGGATGCATGTAACATGATTATCACATTATGGTCCATTACTATAAATTGTTTTCCTTCAACTTATTTGCAGCGGATGTAAAGGTTTCTTATGATGTTCTAGATAACTTAAACCTATGTTCTCACCAACTTTATGTTGACAGATTTTAGTGTCATTTTCAGGTGAGGTAGTTGAGGAGGATGAGGTTAGAAGTTGCTAGATTTTAGAGGCTACTAAGACTGCATTAGGAGGAATCCCTTTCCTCTTAGTTTTTATTTAATGTTTGAATAAGTGATACTTTTTAGACACCTATATGTTTGATGTTTATTTATTTGTATGTCTTTGGTAAGAGGTAGGCGTGTTACCTACTTACCTAGGCGCCTACATTATTTGAGATATTGTCATGACATTGTGTCGCCTTTTTATGACATTTCTATTTCATTTAGTTAACTCTATAGACACACTATTATTGTGATGATATCCATACGTCGCGCCCCATATTTCGCTATGGTGGGGTGTGACAGCTGCTGATGTTGGAGTTTTTACCACTCTTTAGGAAAAGAGCGTAAAATAGGGCAAGTGAGCACGACGATTTAGGAAAACCGTGTGTGAATGACCCTAGAAGTGAGTTCGTTCTCGAGGAGGCTAGTGCGTTGTGTATTGATTTGATATTGATTTGTGATTATATGATTGAGAAAGAAATTGGATTAGAAGAGAAAGACGGTTACGAAAACGAATTAAACTACGACGAAAAAGGCGACCACGTAAAACCGTAAATAGTACAAAAATTAAAATTTTAACCTAAAAATTCCTAAAAATTACTAAAAATCCCCAATAATATTCTAAGAGTTTACAAAAAATCCAAACTTGCTAAAACCTTTTAATTAATTAGATAATGACTTTTTAATGCTAATTAAAGCCCTAAAAATCACTTTTAATTATTAAAAAGCCTTAAACAAGATCTTATAGTTTGTAAAACTCAAAATTATCCTAATTAAGCTAAAAACTATTTTTAAAAATTTTAAAACCAAATTAAACTATTTTAAACACTTAAAAATTATTAAAATCAATTAAATCTTAAATTAATTCTAGAAAATAATTGAAAAGTCCTAAAAATATTTGGAAAGTGACAAAACTCCTAATTTAGTGTCCTTAACCTAGGAAAAATGTAAAAACTAAAAATAATCAAACTTCAATTTTTAATAATAAAATAATATTAAAATAATAAAAAAATTCAAAGTTCATAAAAAAAATCTAAAAAATTACCAAAAATCTAGAATATTGTAACTAAGACAAAAATGCAATTAAAATTTTCTGAAACCTATTTAATAATTTAATATTAAATTTTAAAGTTAGCTAAAAACCCTAAAATCCAATAAAATCAAAAATAAGCTAAATTGAAAACTTAAATAGCTGAAAACCTCAAAAATATGATTAAAAACCTAAAAACTATTTTTTCAGATTTTTAAATTACCTTTTTCTATTTTTTAATGACTTTTTAAAATTAAAACTTAAAATAATCCTAATAAATTAATTAATAATGGGAAAAATAAACTTTTTGGACTGAAAAGTCAAAAAACCTAATACAAACAAAATAAAAATACTAACTGGTCAAAACCTTAAGGAAATAAGCTAGAATAAGCTTATTTATAAGTTGTTAGCTAAAATAAGCTACAAACCAAAAGCCCTTAAATAAGTAATGAAATGAAACTTATCAGTCAAAGTCCCTAGGGCGCAATGGTTAAGACGTTTGTGTGTGAGAGGAGTGGCGCAGGTTCGAGTCCTGGCCACGTCCTTTTTGGTAAACTTCTTTTTTTTTTAACTTTTAAAACTCAAACTTTATACTCTTACTTACTTAAAAACACAAATCCAAAACCAAATTAAACAAGATTTATGCTTAGGAAAGCAAAAACGTGCCCAGATACAAGTGTGTTTCTGATGAACACAAGTGTATTCTTTACAAGTGAAGAGAACGTTCAAGAGGGCTTGAACCTTGATTTGTGGTGTTGTTTGTTGGACAAGAAGGCACCCCTATACTCAGTTGAGTATAGGGAGTCACTTAAAACACAAAAACAGGCAAGTGAAACACAATATCAAGCACAAATTCACCAAAATGTTACTGAAAAAGCTATGCACATGTCTGAGAGTGTTTTGCTGATATACTTGGCACCAAAGTGAAATTCAAGGGCCAATTACTTGCACAAAAGATCACCAAATAGCAGGTAAATGATTCACAATCCTAAAATAACCTAGAATCTAGCAAACTTCACAAATTGGTTGATAAAATTTCAACAAAACAAGCAGAAAAGGCAGTTTACTGATTAAGGCAATGTTTTTCAATTTTTAGCAAGCAAAAGTGTTTAAACTTGTTCAAACTGAAAAACCAATCACACTTAACACTTAATAACAACCTAAGAGATATGTCTAAACAGGTTTTAAGCTAAATTCAAAACATTAAACCCTACTAATGCCCTAATCCAAACACCCCTTAAGTTTACTGAATATGCAAATAAACACACCAAAATCTTTTAAAACTCAACCAAAGTGATCTAAATATCTTTTAACATGCATTAAGTCCTAACATGAGCAAACTCAAACACTTAAACCAACAAACAAGCAAATTTCATGCAATTCACATAAACACGATATAAAAACATAAAACTGAAAAATGAAAATGGAATGAGGGTGCTACCTTAAGGGTCCTACATCCAGGACCCTTAGTGGTTGCTTAACCACCTCCAATAAGCCCGGGCCTATGCTGATCCTTTAACAATCAATCAAGTTCTTCCAATCTGCTAAGAAAAACAACACAAGCACAAGCACAATAATATGATTTTCTGATTTTTCTTTCTCTTTTAAAAACCTTTTCACAAAACTTCCTTATACTTCCTTTGAAAACACTTACAAAATCTAGATAACAACCTTGGAAACCAAATCTTGAACAAGATTTTAACCAAACCACATCAAAATTTCAGAAACCTTGAAAACCAAACTGAATTTTAAATATTTGAAAAATAAACAAACTTGGAACTTAAACACAATCAAACAATGTAAAATAAAGCTGGCTCTTTCTTCTCATCAACAATCTTTAACCTTTTTTCATTCATAAAAAACATGACTTACAAAGTTGTGAAAAAGGAGAAAAAAGAACAAGGGTCATGCACAATACGCATACTCCTTATATAGACCTAGATAGAACATTCTAGTTACTCTTGAATAAAAAATACAAGCTAAAACCCTAATGGTTTGAAAATCCCAAAATGCCCTTGTGTTCTTGATTGATTTCTTGGTCAATATGCTCCTCATGTGATCTTTGTACTTGGCCAGCTGTTGGAAAGTGATAATGGACGTTTAAAACTCCTTGGGGACCAAGGAGTGTGATCCAGACGTTCATCTTGTCGGTTTTAGGGTTTTGAGGGAAAGGGGCGGGTGTAGGGGTGGGTCCCACAAGACACATGGGTGTGTCTTGTGGTGAGTTGGAATGTGGGTTCGTGTGAGGATGAGTTTAATTATCAATCTGGAAAAAATCAACGAGAAACCCTTTGAATTATGATTAATCGAACCTGGGATTAATTTAGGGTTTAAAGGTAATAAAAGGGGGGTTTAATCTGAATTGGGTAAAAAGAAATTTAAAAAGGTGTTTGGAGGGAATAAGTGGGGGTTTGACTGGGGTTTGACCGCAGTCTAATTAATAAACTTGGGCTTTGGGTAAATGGGTTGGACGGGTAGGGTCGGGTAAAGGGTTTGGTAATATGGGTGGGTAATGGTGACGTGTAAGGAGGGGATTGGGTGTGTAAGTTTGGGTGTTTGACAGGATTGATCCCCAAGTTTTCATGTCTTCTTCATTTTGTAAAAACAGCATCAAAACTTCATTCCTTTGTTTTTAAGTTTGCCAAAGTGTCACTTTTGGCACAAAAACTTTATAATCTTGAAACAAGGGCCATTAATGCACATTCTTCATACTTCAAGGGCTGATCTTGTATAGTCTTCAAACTTTAGGGACCCTATTCATAATTTTGAATATTTGAGGGGTATAAAGTGTTAATCTTCAAAAGTTGAGGGACTAAAGTTGCCAATCTTCAATTCTTCAAGGGCATTTTTGTAAAATCCAAACTTGGGCCCGGTTCATTGTGCGGCTTCGTTTCCCGTGTTCGTTTTTGAATGATTCTTGTGATCTTTTGCTCCGTACCTAAAAATACACAAGTAACAAACACAAGCATATATTTGGCAATTTTAATGATATTTTATGCATTTTAAGCCCGATTTGGACGATGAGACTATGTATAAAAGCAGTCTCATCACTCCCCCATACTAAACCATTGCCGTGCCCTCACGCAATGCTAGAATAAAGTATCATAGCACCTCCAAAATTCATTTTTATTCACTTTATTGAAATGATAAACTTGCTATACTACTACTATTACTACTACTTGTGTTTTAGACATAATGTATGATTTTCATCGCAAAATGGGACGTTTAGGTTCATAGAATAAGAATACGTGAATGCTTTGTTAGAAATAATTTCATCGTCCTCGATTTTCACTCTAATTCCATGCCAAGCGTGCAACGAGATCATTGTCATTATAAGTTAGTAATGCTAACACTACTCATATGCCCTAATCATGTACTTATCCTCCCATTATTCCTAAGTTGTATCTCTTATATTTTATTATGTCTTAATGATCACGAGGATAAATTGTTTGACTTATGCGATAATAGAGATTTAGGTCTAAAAATAGAGTCCTAACGGTGTAACCAAGACCATCAAATCAATAACCCCTCCTATAGACAACGATGTTAAAAAATTAAGTTGACAAGAAGAATCGATAAACACGGTTTTATAACGGTTTTGAACATGAGACTTATTACCAAGACTTTTATACGCCCCCTAACAGAAGGGCCTTATTATCTTTGGTTTACCTCCATCTTTTATTCAACTTCGCCATGAAGCTTTTATTATGACTTCGGTCTTGCCTTGCCTTTTATTATCCGCCTTATCGGTGGTTTTATTAGCCAAAGACGTATATCCTCACGCTAAGGCGAATTTTTGATCTTTAAAGCTTCGAAGATTAAGGCTTGATTCACTTTCAATTTTGCATAGATTTTAGGCCTTGTGGGGCTTCAAATTGTTTGCTTGATTTAGGTGAGCACTTGAAATCTTATTATTGGGTGAAGCTTTCGATTATTCGGGTGCCAATACTTCAAAACCGTGACGCTGGCGATACCTTAATGTCTTCCCAATTTAATCACACGGAAGCTACTAGAAAAGACTAGAAACCCAACAATCCTAATTAAACCGCTAAGTCAATATTTATTAAGCAAAAAATATTTACAAGCGAAGGGAGAATAAGCAAACAACGAGAACACATGAGTTTTTGAAAGAATACGAGTACTCTACGTTTAGCATAGTAACTTATAATTAACTCTATCATTTCTCGTCCTCATTTAAGAGACTTAGCCTAATGTGTAGTTAAGGAATCAAAGCTAAGTGCTCAACACGCACGGTCGAGTCAAAAATTACTCTTATTCTCGCCATCGGAAAATCTACATTCGTGTCTTCAAACACTTATAAAACATGAGAAAAAATTTAAAATTTGGCCATTTTTAGCCTTATTTTGCAACAAAACGATAAACAAAAAGATAAACTTTGGAAAGCGTGAAGGTTTGGCAAGGCAAGTATCTATTCACCCCCCATACTAAAGTTAAACATTATCCTCAATGTTTCGAGTTTAGGGGTGCAAACACACCCATACTAGAGACGTAGTCGAATGCTTAATCTAGCATGGAAAGGGTGTAACCGTTAAATCAATAGCCGTTTATGAAGTGTGCTAAAAACCTAAGGTTAGAACATCAAAAAGATATATCATGGATATTGAGAAATGTCTCCAAAGCAAACGATCGAGTGCTCCCATAAAACGAACACGAGAGGCTCCAATCGTGAAGATCATGATCTAAAAGCCACAATTCACAAACAACCACGGAACAAAGGTTGGAAGGGCACAAATCCCCACACGTAAGCTACATTAGAAAGCGATAATATGTACATAGGATAAGCATGGGACTCCCCCACGAGGCACCTCGTTTTTGATTACCGAGTCATGAGCTCGACTCGATCCCCTCAATACTAATTATCATTGGGGAAGGTGACTTGGTCGAGGTAGTTCAAGGATGGAACTTCCCCGCCAAAGTAGTGCTTCAACCTATGTCCATTCACCTTGAAGTTAGGACCATCATCTTGAGCTAGCTCGATGGTCCCATACGGAAACACTTGAGTCACGGTGAATGGACCGGACCAACGTGATTTCAACTTACCGGAAAAGATTTTTAATCTTGAATTAAAAACCAAAACTTGATCCCCAATGTTAAAAACCCGGTTTTTAATTTTAGAATCATGCAACTTTTTAGTTTTCTCTTTATAAATCAATGAATTTTCATAAGCAATATCCCTCAATTCATCTAATTCATTCAATTGCATTTTCTGGTGTTTTCCCGCGGTCTCCATATCATCATTACAATGCTTTAGGGCCCAATAAGCCTTGTGTTCTAACTCGATAGGCAAATGACAATTCTTTCCATACACAAGCTTATAGGGAGTGCACCCAATGGGCGTCTTATGAGAGGTCCTAAAGGCCCATAAAGCATCGTCCAACTTATCCGACCATGATTGTCGGTTTTCCCCAACAGATCTTTCCAAGATCCTCTTCAATGCTCGGTTTGAAACCTCGACTTGCCCACTCGTTTGTGGGTGATAAGCCGTAGAAAGACGATGTGTAACCTCATATTTCCTTAGAACCCTTTCAAATTGGTCGTTACAAAAATGGGTTCCACGATCGCTTATGATAGCACGAGGGGTTCCAAACCGAGAAAACAATTGCTTCAAAAACTTGACTACCACACGAGCATCATTGGTGGGCAAGGCCTTGGCCTCCACCCACTTAGAAAGGTAGTCAACCGCAACGAGAATGTACTTATTACCACGAGATGATGGGAACGGCCCCATAAAGTCTATACCCCAAACGTCAAAGATCTCACACACTTGGATGATATTTTGTGGCATTTCATCTTTTTGTGAGGCTTTTCCTTGTCGTTGGCATGCATCACACGACTTCACAAGATCTTGTGCATCTCGGTAAATAGTAGGCCAAAAGAAGCCGGCATCAAACACCTTCTTAGCCGTGAGATTAGCACCGTGGTGACCACCCGTGGGTCCCTCATGGCAAGCTCTAAGGATGTTAGAAGCTTTGGTGCCAAATACACAATGTCGGATGATTTGATCCGCACAAGTTCGAAACAAGTAAGGGTCGTTCCAAAAGTAGAACTTGACGTCACGAAAGAATTTTCATTTTTGTTGAGTCGTCATACCCTTAATGATGAAGTTACCCGCATGGTAATTTGCAAAATCCGCAAACCATGGGGTGGAAGAATCAAGCTTAGAATTCACTACACCAAGTGTCTCGAGCGGAAATGTTTCGGTGATTTCCTTGGGCTCGTAAACACTTTGGTGAGGATCTTCCAAACGAGAGAGATGATCGGCCGCTAGATTCTCGGCTCCTTTTTTGTCAACAATGGTGTGATCAAATTCTTGAAGGAGGAGAATCCAACGAAGTAATCTAGGCTTAGCATCTTGCTTTGCCATGAGATACTTGATAGCCGAATGGTCCGTATACACTATGCATTTCGCCAAGACGAGATAAGGTCGGAATTTCTCAAATGCATACACCACGGCAAGGAACTCCTTTTCCGTTGTAGTGTATTTAAGTTGAGCCTCGGTCATCGTCTTGCTAGCATAGTGAATAGGCAAGAAGTGTTTATCATGACGTTGCCCCAAAACGACCCCAATAGCGTAATCACTAGCATCACACATTAGTTCAAAGGGGAGGTTCCAATTTGGAGCAACAAGAATGGGAGCTTCGGTAAGTTTCCTCTTAAGGATTTCAAAGGCTCGTACACAATCTTCGTCAAAGACAAAACGTGCCTCTTTTTTAAGAAGATGTGTAATGGGTCGAGAAATCTTTGAAAAATCCTTGATGAATCGACGATAAAAGCCCGCGTGGCCTAGGAAACTCCTAACTCCCTTGACGGTTTTGGGATGAGGTAATTTGGCGATCACGTCTACCTTAGCTTGATCTACCTCAATCCCCGCTTTCGAGACCTTGTGCCCTAAGACGATTCCACTCTTAACCATAAAATGACACTTTTCCCAATTGAGCACAAGGTTGGTTTCCTCACAACGTTTTAACATTCTCTCTAGATTCGACATACACGAAGTGAACGAATTACCAAACACGGAAAAGTCATCCATGAAGACTTCCATCGTCTTCTCGATCATATCATGAAAAATAGCCATCATGCACCTTTGAAAGGTTCCCGGTGCATTACAAAGTCCGAATGGCATTCTACGATAGGCAAACGTTCCATACGGACACGTAAACGTAGTTTTTTCTTGATCACGAGGATCGATGGGAATTTGGAAGTAACCGGAAAAACCATCTAAAAAGCAATAGAAATCGTTTCCCGCAAGACGCTCCAACATTTGGTCCATGAAGGGCAAGGGAAAATGGTCTTTTCGAGTGGCTTCATTCAACTTTCGATAGTCAATGCACACTCTCCATCCGGTCACGAGTCTAGTGGGAATTAACTCGTTGGCATCGTTTGGCACAACGGTCATCCCTCCCTTTTTAGGGACACAATGAATAGGACTCACCCAAGGGCTATCGGAAATAGGGTAAATCATTCCCGCGTCAAGGAGTTTAAGGACCTCCTTTTTGATGACGTCGTGAATTTTGGGGTTCACCCTCCTTTGAATTTAGATTGTGGGCTTCAAATCCTCCTCCATTAAAATTTTGTGGGTACAAAACTTGGGATCGATTCCCTTAATGTCGGATAACTTCCACGCAATCGCCCCTTTGTGGTCCTTAAGAATATCGACAAGTGCGGTTTTTTCATCATTCGAAAGATCCTTCGCAATAATAACCGGCAACTTGTCGTCCTCCTCCAAATAGACATATTCGAGGTGAGGAGGTAAATCTTTCAACTCGAGGATAGGTGGTTCCTCAAGTGAAGATTTGGGCTCGATACTCATAACCTCCTCGGGTGGAGGAAATGGGAAATCGTTAAGAAAATCTTTGATAATCGAGAAGTCCTCATCGTTGTCGAGGTCTTCGTCACAAGTACGTGGAACATTGCATTCTTCCAACGTAAAACCACCACCTTCGAAAGGAGTGAAGGTTGGTGTCGAATTATCAAGAATTGGATCTAACATAGTGGGATTGCCACTAGTTTCTTCATCACCAAACCCTAAAACTTCTTGTGAAAATTCCTCGCAAACCACGTCTATCATATCAACGAGGTTTATGGTAGCAACGGAATAAACATGAGAAAGTTGAGAATTTTGAGTTGCGTTTATAACAAGTTCCTCGTCGTTGAAACGTAAGGTGATCTTTCTAGCATGCACATCAATTAAAGCCATAGACGTATCTAAAAACGAACGACCTAAAATAAGAGGAACTTGAGGATCCGTGGGGATATCGACAACGATAAAGTCTATGGGATAGTAAAACTTCCTCACTTTCACAAAAACGTCTTCCGCCAAACCACATGCGAGAATCGTGGAATGGTCGGCCAACTCAATAGACATTCGTGAAGGAGTAAGATTAGGAAGATTGAGCGACTTGAAGATTGCAAGTGGCATCAAATTAATGCTAGCACCAAGATCGGCCAAGGCATAGCATTCTTCCATATCTTGAATGGCACAAGGGATCAAAAATTTACCGGGATCACCGACTTTTTGAGGTATGCGATTAAGATAAACCGACGAACAACTAGATAATTGGTGCAATTTCTCCTTGTTGTTCAACATACTCTTAAAGTTAGCGGCAAATCGAGGCATCATGACCAAAGCATCGGCGAAACTCACATTAAGGTGCAACTCACGAAACATTTTCATAAAAAGCTCAAATTGGTAGTTGTCGCGCTCTTGTCGTTTCTCCTTCCTAAGTCTCGATGGGTAAGGCAAGGGTGGTGTGGGTTGGGGCGTAGGCATAGCCTTTGGAATCTCGGGTTCCAATGTTGGTAATGGGTCGACCGTAGGTGTGGCATGAGCGGTACTTTGTGGGCTTGAGATATGCTCCTTTTCGACCACCACCTCGGGTTCTTCCTCAATTTCCTCCACTGTTGGAGTAATTGGTTGAGGATTCGGTTCTTTAAGTGTCTTACCACTTCGTGTGGTAATCACTTTCATCTCTCCCTTTGGGTTTGAAACGGTGTTACTAGGTAGACCACTCGAAGTAGAGGCTTTGTTCCCCATGACGGCTTCTAAAATGGCATTAAGCTTAGCATCTTGACTATTAAACTTCAAATCTTGACTAGCGGCTTTTTGGTCAATTCTTTGTTCAAGCCTAGCATGACTTTGTTCAATCTTATTGTTTTGACCTCTAATTTGATTAGCAAAATCATTTTTCAACTCATTTCTCATGTTAAGATTTTCCTTCACAAAATTAGCTAACTCCTTGGTGTTTTTAGCCGTGTCCCTAGCTTGACTAGCCAATTGCTCTTTAATGTTTTCCAAAATCTTATCATTTGCCGTGGCGTAATTCAAAAAGTCCATTGGAAGTTCTTTAGTGTAAACATTTTGAAGACCTTGACTCGTGTTTTGAAAATTACGGTTTTGATTTTGATTTTGCAATTGGCTACTAGTTCCTTGATTCCCATAGTTGTTATTACCCTTGTAATTGTTCCTTTGATTGCTTTGGTAACCAACTTGATTGTTTCGATAATTGTTAGCATTTTGATTTGGTGGAAAACCCGGTGGAGTCAATTGATCAGTGCGAGGAACTTGACCGTTTTGGTTATAAGTTCTCGCGGCCGCGAAGGCACTCGAAGTGTTACCACCGTTGGTAATGCACTCGGAATAATCGTGAGCTCCACCACAATACATACAAGAAACCTCAACCGCTTTAATCGTAGCGGGAGCGGGTTGTTCACCAACTTTAAACTCAATTAACAATCCTTTCAACTTATCAAAAATTTTGTTCTCCAAATTAGCCTCGATTTGGCAAGCATCAATGGTGTGTGACAATGAAGGCGAAGACGAAGAAGAAGTCTTACGAACATTCGACGTGCTACGAGGACTATAGACCTTAGACCTATTCTCAATGATTAACAATGCTTCCTCGACCGTCTTACACAAAAAATTACCACCCACGACGGCATTAAGATAATCACGCTCATGATCGTTCAAGCCATTGTAAAACGTGTCAATTTGGTGCAAGTCGGAAAAACCATGATGAGGACATTCGTGCAACATTTCCTTAAACCTATTCCAAGCCGTTGAAAAACTCTCATTATACTCTTGTGAAAACTTTGAAATCTCGTTTTTCAAGTGCGTAGTCTTAGAGGGCGGAAAAAATTGGTTCACGAATTTTGAAACGAGATCCTTCCACGTCAATATAGAATTGGGTGGCTCTTTCTCTAACCAAATTTTTGCGGGCCCCGCTAAGGAATACGGAAATAGCATCATCTTAATCGAGTCGTTTGAGACGTCCTTAAACTTGCAAGTGGCGGTGAGACGATTAAATTGGCGAATGTGGTTATGAGGGTTGTCCTTTTCGTCACCTCGAAACTTGTTGTTTTGAATCATGGACAACAAACCCGTCTTAACCTCAAAATTCTCCGCAAGGATAGCGGGAATCACAATCGCTTCTCCATAACCCTCGGTGGGTGCTTGAAGCAACTCCATCATAGTTCGATTAGCCATGGGTGCTTCTTTCACTACAATGGGTTCGTCAATAGGAGACTCCTCACTAGTAGGAGTGATTGATTTGTTTCTTCGTTTACGAGCACGTCTTGCTTTAGAGCGAGTTTGCATAAACGTCACGTACAACGAGAAGGCGAGCAAAGAAGATTCTTTTTGGTGTTTTTACTTTTTCAATTTTTTTGTGGTTTTTGATTGTTTTTACTTTTTTTTGGATTTTGGAATGTATTAGGTAGACACAAATCTACAAATCTCCTCCTTAATCAAATCTCTCGATTAAAGAAGCCTCAAGGAATGAAAACGATCACGTGAAGTGAACGCCTTCGATGACTTTAGAACGATGGTGGAACACCAAATCGTTCAAGAGGGTTTAATCAATAGAAACCAAGAAAATATATATGATACTTAAGTAATACTTTGGGCGGCAAAACCCTCGATTAGCTTTCAATCTCAAAATACGCACAAGCAAGCGGAGGAAACGAGGTGGCGCGAAGCACTTAAGAGCCTTTTTCCATTAGGTCGTGAAATACAACCGCCTTATACCCACCTTATAGTTTGTATTTCTCAAAATCGAGCTTCACGAAAGTATTTATCTATTTTTGCCTTTTTCTTTGGTTTGAGATTCGAATACAATGATTGGGTAATGACCTCCCAAGTCAAGGTTGTGATTTCTCACGTATTTGGAGTACTTGTAAATTTATTGTTCTACGTATACAGTATAGTAATAATATTCACAAAAAAACGAAAAACCGATAATACGTATTAGTTGAGTGCTACTAATACAAATACTAATTATGGCTAGTATAAAAACAACAATTGTTCAACCAAAACACAACACGCCTCCCCGGCAGCGGCGCCAAAATGATGTTGGAGTTTTTACCACTCTTTAGGAAAAGAGCGTAAAATAGGGCAAGTGAGCACGACGATTTAGGGAAACCATGTGTGAATGACCCTAGAAGTGAGTTCGTTCTCGAGGAGGATAGTGCGTTGTGTATTGATTTGATATTGATTTGTGATTATATGATTGAGAAAGAAATTGGATTAGAAGAGAAAGACGATTACGAAAACGAATTAAACTACGACGAAAAAGGCGACCACGTAAAACCGTAAATAGTACAAAAATTAAAATTTTAACCTAAAAATTCCTAAAAATTACTAAAAATCCCCAATAATATTCTAAGAGTTTACAAAAAATCCAAACTTGCTAAAACCTTTTAATTAATTAGATAATGACTTTTTAATGCTAATTAAAGCCCTAAAAATCACTTTTAATTATTAAAAAGCCTTAAACAAGATCTTATAGTTTGTAAAACTCAAAATTATCCTAATTAAGCTAAAAACTATTTTTAAAAATTTTAAAACCAAATTAAACTATTTTTAAACACTTAAAAATTATTAAAATCAATTAAATCTTAAATTAATTCTAGAAAATAATTGAAAAGTCCTAAAAATATTTGGAAAGTGACAAAACTCCTAATTTAGTGTCCTTAACCTAGGAAAAATGTAAAAACTAAAAAAATCAAACTTCAATTTTTAATAATAAAATAATATTAAAATAATAAAAAAAAATTCAAAGTTCATTAAAAAATCTAAAAAATTACCAAAAATTTAGAATATTGTAACTAAGACAAAAATGCAATTAAAATTTTCTGAAACATATTTAATAATTTAATATTAAATTTTAAAGTTAGCTAAAAACCCTAAAATCCAATAAAATCAAAAATAAGCTAAATTGAAAACTTAAATAGCTGAAAACCTCAAAAATATGATTAAAAACCTAAAAACTATTATTTCAGATTTTTAAATTACCCTTTTCTATTTTTTAATGACTTTTTAAAATTAAAACTTAAAATAATCCTAATAAATTAATTAATAATGGGAAAAAGAAACTTTTTGGACTGAAAAGTCAAAAAACCTAATACAAACAAAATAAAAATACTAACTGGTCAAAACCTTAAGGAAATAAGCTAGAATAAGCTTATTTATAAGCTGTTAGCTAAAATAAGCTACAAACCAAAAGCCCTTAAATAAGTAATGAAATGAAACTTATCAGTCAAAGTCCCTAGGGCGCAATGGTTAAGACGTTTGTGTGTGAGAGGAGTGGCGCAGGTTCGAGTCCTGGCCACGTCCTTTTTGGTAAACTTCTTTTTTTTTTTAACTTTTAAAACTCAAACTTTATACTCTTACTTACTTAAAAACACAAATCCAAAACCAAATTAAACAAGATTTATGCTTAGGAAAGCAAAAACGTGCCCAGATACAAGTGTGTTTCTGATGAACACAAGTGTATTCTTCACAAGTGAAGAGAAGGTTCTAGAGGGCTTGAACCTTGATTTGTGGTGTTGTTTGTTGGACAAGAAGGCACCCCTATACTCAGTTGAGTATAGGGAGTCACTTAAAACACAAAAACAGTCAAGTGAAACACAATATCAAGCACAAATTCACCAAAATGTTACTGAAAAAGCTATGCACATGTCTGAGAGTGTTTTGCTGATATACTTGGCACCAAAGTGAAATTTAAGGGCCAATTACTTGCACAAAAGATCACCAAATAGCAGGTAAATGATTCACAATCCTAAAATAACCTAGAATCTAGCAAACTTCACAAATTGGTGGATAAAATTTCAACAAAACAAGCAGAAAAGGCAGTTTACTGATTAAGGCAATGTTTTTCAATTTTTAGCAAGCAAAAGTATTTAAACTTGTTCAAACTGAAAAACCAATCACACTTAACACTTAATAACAACCTAAGAGATATGTCTAAACAAGTTTTAAGCTAAATTCAAAACATTAAACCCTACTAATGCCCTAATCCAAACACCCCTTAAGTTTACTGAATATGCAAATAAACACACCAAAATCTTTTAAAACTCAACCAAAGTGATCTAAATAGCTTTTAACATGCATTAAGTCCTAACATGAGCAAACTCAAACACTTAAACCAACAAACAAGCAAATTTCATGCAATTCACATAAACACCATATAAAAACATAAAACTGAAAAATGAAAATGGAATGAGGGTGCTACCTTAAGGGTCCTACATCCAGGACCCTTAGTGGTTGCTTAACCACCTCCAATAGGCCCGGGCCTATGTTGATCCTTTAACAATCAATCAAGTTCTTCCAATCTGCTAAGAAAAACAACACAAGCACAAGCACAATAATATGATTTTCTGATTTTTCTTTCTCTTTTAAAAACCTTTTCACAAAACTTCCTTATACTTCCTTTGAAAACACTTACAAAATCCAGATAACAACCTTGGAAACCAAATCTTAAACAAGATTTTAACCAAACCACATCAAAATTTCAGAAACTTTGAAAACCAAACTGAATTTTAAAAATTTGAAAAATAAACAAACTTGGAACTTAAACACAATCAAACAATGTAAAATAAAGCTGGCTCTTTCTTCTCATCAACAATCTTTAACCTTTTTTCATTCATAAAAAACAGGACTTACAAAGTTGTGAAAAAGGAGAAAAAAGAACAAGGGTCATGCACAATACGCATACACCTTATATAGACCTAGATAGAACATTCTAGTTACTCTTGAATAAAAAATACAAGCTAAAACCCTAATGGTTTGAAAATCCCAAAATACCCTTGTGTTCTTGACTGATTTCTTGGTCAATATGCTCCTCATGTGATCTTTGTACTTGGCCAGCTGTTGGAAAGTGATCATGGACGTTTAAAAGTCCTTGGGGACCAAGGAGTGTGATCCAGACGTTCATCTTGTCGGTTTTAGGGTTTTGAGGGAAAGGGACGGGTGGAGGGGTGGGTCCCACAAGACACATGGGTGTGTCTTGTGGTGAGTTGGAATGTGGGTTCGTGTGAGGATGGGTTTAGTTATCAATCTGGAAAAAATCAACGAGAAACCCTTTGAATTATGATTAATCGAACCTGGGATTAATTTAGGGTTTAAAGGTAATAAAAGGGGGGTTTAATCTGAATTGGGTAAAAAGAAATTTAAAAAGGTGTTTGGAGGGAATAAGTGGGGGTTTGACTGGGGTTTGACCGCAGTTTAATTAATAAACTTGGGCTTTGGTTAAATGGGTTGGACGGGTAGGGTCGGGTAAAGGGTTTGGTAATATGGGTCGGTAATGGTGACGTGTAAGGAGGGGATTGGGTGTGTAAGTTTGGGTGTTTGACAGGATTGATCCCCAAGTTTTCCTGTCTTCTTCATTTTGTAAAAACAGCATCAAAACTTCATTCCTTTGTTTTTAAGTTTGCCAAAGTGTCACTTTTGGCACAAAAACTTTATAATCTTGAAACAAGGGCCATTAATGCACATTCTTTATACTTCAAGGGCTGATCTTGTATAATCTTCAAACTTTAGGGACCCTATTCATAATTTTGAATATTTGAGGGGTATAAAGTGTTAATCTTCAAAATTTGAGGGTCTAAAGTTGCCAATCTTCAATTCTTCAAGGGCATTTTTGTAAAATCCAAACTTGGGCCCGGTTCATTGTGCGGCTTCGTTTCCCGTGTTCGTTTTTGAATGATTCTTGTGATCTTTTGTTAATTCCTCAATATCCGTACTAAAAAATACACAAGTAACAAACACAAGCATATATTTGGCATTTTTAATGATATTTATGCATTTTAAGCCCGATTTGGACGATGAGACTATGTATAAAAGCAGTCTCATCAGCTGCCAACTACTATGTGGATCGTCGTGTGTTATAGAATGATCTTGCTGCTCATGCTTATCTTATGCGTGATAACCCATGGGTTTTGATGGGTGATTTCAATGTTGCTCTTAATCTTGAAGATCACTCCTATGGTGGGTATGAGCCGAATATTTCTATGCGTAAATTTAGAGGATGTGTTCAACTCATGGAGGTTATGGATGTTAATGCTACTGGACTTCACTTCACATGGAATCAAAAACCTCAGGGTGGCTGTGGTGTTCTTAAGAAGATTGACAGGATTATGTCTAATATGGTTTTTATTGATGAGTTTCTAGGTTCTCTTTGGGTGTTTCAGCCTTATCGTATATCGGATCATTCTCCGTGTGTTCTTCGTATTCCTAAGGCTAGTAGACCGAAGCCAAAACCTTTTAAATTCTCTAACTTTCTTTTTCATAAGGAAGGGTTTCGCTCTGCTGTTCTGAATGGGTGGAATGTTAGTGTTTCGGGTTGTGCTATGTATCGTGTGGTTAAACGTCTGAAACATCTTAAAGCGTTATTCCGCAAGCTTCTTCATGAGAATGGTAATCTGCACACGCATGTGATTCGGACCAGGGATGAGCTTGACGCGGCTCAAAGGGCTCTTGATTTAAATTTATCAAATACTGATGTCCGTGAAGCTCATGCTTGGTGTCTTTTGGCGTTTAAAGAAGCATCTCTTGATGAGGAAATGTTTTTAAAACAGAAAGCTAAGATTGAGTGGCTTGATGCAGGTGATTCTAATACAGCTTATTTTCATAAAATTGTTAAGTGTTCTAATGCCCGCAATAGGATTGATATGGTGCGTGACATGTCTAATGTGTTGTGTGAAGGGAATGATGTTGCGAATGCGTTTGTGGCACATTATAAGCAGTTTCTTGGTTTGGAGGGTTTTTCTATCCCTTTGGAATCACAGGATTTGTTCTCTAATGTTCTCGATGCGCAGCGTGCTTTGGATATGGTTCAGGTGGTGTCGGATGTTGAGATTAAGAATGCTTTGTTCTCGATGGGTGATGATAAAACTCCTGTTCTGGATGGTTTTACGGCTGCATTTTTTAAGAATGCCTGGGGATATTGTGGGTGGTGATGTTACATGTGCTATTCGGGACTTCTTCACTAATGGTAAGTTGCTTAAGAAAATAAATCATACTATTATTGCGCTTATTCCAAAGGTGACTGTTCCTAATAAGATCACGGATTATAGACCTATTTCTTGCTGGAATGTGATTTTCAAATGCATTACGAAGATTATTGCTAACCGCATTAAAGTGGTGTTGGGGGACTTGGTTAATATTAATCAATCTGCTTTTGTTCCGGGGCGTAGGATTTCGGATAATATATTACTTACACAGGAATTAATGCGAAGTTATCATAGGAATATTGGACCTCCTCGTTGTGCTTTCAAAGTGGATATTCAAAAGGCTTATGATACTGTTGATTGGGGTTTTCTTAGGGTGATTCTGCTTGGTTTTGGCTATCACACTACGATGGTTGAATGGATTATAGAGTGCATGACTACGACCTCGTATTCTATTTGTATTAATGGGAATCTCCATGGCTGGTTTAAGGGTAAGCGTGGGTTAAGACAGGGTGATCCCTTGTCACCTTATTTATTTATGTTGGTTATGGAAGTTTTGACTCTCCTGCTGCAGAGGCGTGTTCGTTTGGCGGAGGAGTTTCTGTATCATAATCACTGTGAGCACCAGCGTATTGTTAATCTATGTTTTGCAGATGATTTATTTATTTTTGCTAGGGGGAATCTAGATTCGGTTCGCACCATCATGGATGCTATGGAGGAACTTAAACATGTGCCAGGTTTGGTTCCAAGTATTCCTAAGAGTACCGCATTCTTCTGTAATGTTCCACCTGATGTGTAAGCTAGTATTCTGGATCTTATGCCGTTTGTGGAAGGCACATTGCCAGTGTGTTATCTTGGGGTTCCTCTTATCTCGTCTAGGCTGCTTTATAGGGATTGCAAAGTCCTTGTTAAAAAATTGGAGAGTCGGGTCCAGGATTGGCGTAACAAATTTCTATCTACTACAGGGAGACTTCAACTTGTTAATTCTGTGCTATCATCTATGCACCTGTACTGGGCTTCAGTTTTTATCCTGCCTGTTCGGATTATTCATGATCTTGAACAACTTTTGAGGAATTTTTTATGGTGTCAAGGTGAGATGAAAAAGGGGAGGGCAAAGGTATCTTGGGATGATGTTTGCATTCCCCAAAGTGAGGGCAGTCTTGGTATTCAGAGGCTTGATGATTTTAATGCTGCTCTTATTACCTCTCATATTTGGTGTCTTCTCACACATAAGGAATCCTTATGGGTTCAATGGATACATTCGTATAAGTTAAGGGGTAAGAGCTTTTGGGATGTTCCTTGTATTGGTGATGTAAGTTGGGGCTGGCGTAAGCTTCTTCAGCTTAGGACATGTGTGCGGTCGTTTATTTGGTATAGGCTTCATGATGGTAAATATGCGTCTTTGTGGTTTGATAGGTGGGCTGCTGAGTGTCTGTTACTGGATACTCTTACGGTACGCAATATTGTTAGGTCTGGTTTTACCCTTCATAATATTGTTTATGACTTGATTGAGAACAACGCTTGGAATTGGCCGACTGATTGGGTGGACAGATTTCCTGCTATTGTCTTTATCCCTGTGCCCGCTCTGGATGAGGGGCTGTCGGATTCCCTGGTATGGCGTGATGGTGGTGGCTCTTTGTAGTCATTTTTTGTGGCTCTGGCTTGGGATACGCTGCGAACCAGGCGCCAGGCTGTTGTATGGCACCATGTTGTTTGGTTCTCTCATTGTATTCCTTGACACTTGTTGCATATGTGGTTTGTTGTTAATCAGAAACTGAAGACCCAGGATCGTTTGCGGCAATGGGATGTTGGGCCTGCCATGGATTTAAGCCTACTTCGGTGTCCTTTGTGTAAAGTCACTATCGATTCTCATTCTCATTTTTTTAGTTCTCTTATTCTTCACAGGTTTGGACGCAAGTTAGGGTGCTTTGTGATATGGATTCTATTCCTCCTTGTTTGGATGATGTTTTGGCATTTCTTATACCAATATCTGAAGGAAAATCTACTACTAGTATTATTGCTCGTCTGGTTGTTGCGGCTATTGTATACATTGTTTGGATGGAACCATTTGCTAGATTGTTCAAAAGGAAACAACTTTCTGTGGATAAACTTGTTAGTATCATTACTTCTCCTGTTCTCCTCAAGCTTATTACTATCAGATTCATGAAGATGACTACACGGTCTTTGGCTATTTTGGATCGGTGGAGACTTCCGTCCTCAAGTGTTTCTCATGATGGGGGTACCGGGTAAGGGTTGTACTCTTTTTTCCTTTTTGGGGTTTTTCTCACAGGGTTTTTAATAAGTGTGAAAATGCTTATCCTTTTACCACTTATTTCCAATAATAACAAGACCAAAACGTGTATTTTATGTCGTAAATGTTAGAATTATGTGTGGTTTGTGTTTTTATTGTGTTTCAGGATAAAAATATGCAAAAGGAAGAAAACATGGGCTATCACGGGCTTTTATCGAAGAAAACGAGAAAAGACGAAGTAAAAAGATCAAGAGTGCAAAAAGAACGGAAGTCCAAGGGCTATTCTGAAGATTTATCGAAGAAAAAGTCTAAAGACAGAAGTTTAATGAAGTCGAAGAACTCAAGTCTAATAGAAGAAGAAAATTATAAGACAAGTTCAATTTATATCTACAAATCCTGATACGACGTCGAGAAAGACAAAGAATTTAAGTCGAGTCGAGACGAGAAGAAAGAAGGAAGCAACACATGCACTCCCCACCTCCTATATATACCCTCATAATGACACATTAGGAGGGTGTTAGTTAGCTAGCTTATTTTTCTTTCTTTAGTTTTATTTTTAGAGAGAGAAAGTGTTTAACTTTCTCTCACTAAAACTTCATTTTCTTTCTTTTCATGTTTAAGCTTTGATTTGATCTTGTGTTTTGGAATCATTAATCTATAAGTTCAAGTTAAGTTTCTTATCTTTAATCTTCTTCTACCTTTCTTTATTTTGATCTTGATTAGTGATAATCTTTGATTTTGTTTTCATCTTGATGCTTATGTGATTAAAAAGTTTATCTTTTTATTCATCTCTAAGTTTTAATACGGATTAAGTTTTGAGCTTTTCATGATTATTGACTTAGTTTGTGTTTAGCTTATTTACGTTTTAAGTTTTCTTAAAGTTTTAGTCTTTTTAAAGTTTGATTTAAAAGTTTTGATTATTTAAAGTTTTGAAAAGTTCTTATTTTATGCTTATTAGTTCGGCTTATAAGTAATTTGTTTAAGTCTTGGTTTGAGCTTATCAAAAGTAGCTTAAAAACTTGGCTTATTTTGAAGTGAAAGTCATCTGAAAAGGGTAAACCACTTTCCGATTATGCATTCTGATTAGTGCCTTATATTCCAACAAGCTTCATTTTTATTCCGATCATCTTGATCGGAAAAGGGTTTCTGGGATTCCGACGTTGTGTTTTGGATATTCCGATAAGCTTTATTTTTTTAACATTCCGATTGTTGCCTTTTTCTTGTATTCCGATAAGCATTGATTCCGATCTGGATTCCGATTGGGATTCCGACGGCTTAATTTTACAAGTATTCCGATCGTTTTCCTTTTTCCATTATTCCGATCACTTTAGTTTCACTTATTCCGATAAGCTTAGATTTTCAATATTCCGATTAGTGTCTTTTTCATATATTCCGATAGCTTTGTTTTTAGGATTATTCCGATCACATTCCGATCTGATTCCGATGGTAACATTCTGACGGGTTTAATTTCTTGTTCTTTTTTGAAAAAGTTTTAATTTCTAAAAATTGCACGCTTCCCGAAATCTCTATTTTTACCAAGTGTTTTTCTAGTTTTTATTTTTAGAGAGAAAAAGTGACAGTTTTTCTTTAATTGCTTTTAGCCTATTTTAACTTCGTTTTGCATTTACCTTTTAATTAGTTATAGACAACGACAACCTTTTTATTTTCCACCAAGAACGACTGAGTCGCACTTTCTACTAGTAATCAATTCGAAAAGACTGGATTCAACGAACTTTCATAACTAAGTGAAAACCTAGTTATTAAATGGCGCCGCTGCCGGCTCTTTTTGTTATGATTAACGGTTTTTAGTGAGAGACGCGTTGGATTTTGGGATCCGTTCATTTTTTAACGTTATTTTTCTTGCTTTAAAATTTTCAAAAATCCTAAAAATTATAAAATTTTCAAAAACTAAAAAAAATAAATAGAAAACCATAAAAAACCAAAAAATATTTCTTGTCTATCTTTCTTTTCTTTTGTAGGTGTGTATGCGTACCCGTGCTCGTAAGAAGAAAGCAATTCAAGCCGAAGTCATTACTCCACCTATTGTCACCATGGACAATCAACCAATGATCGAGCTTTTGCAATCGCACGTAGAGGGCAACACCGATGCTATTGTCATACCCGAGATTGGAGCCAACAATTTTGAACTCAAATCCGGCTTCATTCAAATGGTCTCTGCTCAACCTTTCTTGAGGTGTTCGCTTGATGATCCTCATGACCATATAAAAAGGTTTCTTCAACTCGCCAATACGGCTAAGTATAATGGGGTTTCACAAGAAGTGATTCGCTTGCAACTATTTCCTTTCTCCTTAGAGGGACAAGCCCGAAATTGGCTTGATAAGGAACCGCCACAAAGTATTCTTACGTGGACGGATTTAGAGACTAAATTCATCAACTACTTTTTCCCACCCTCACGTACTACCGCTTTGCGGAATGAAATCATTACCTTTGAACAAAAGTACGGTGAGACATTTAGTGAATCTTGGGACCGTTTTAAGGAACTTTTAGAAAGTGTCCACAACATGGTTTCACAAAAGTACATCAAATTAATACTTTACAATGGTTTAAGCATGAATGACCAAGATTCACTAAATAGTGCCTCGGGGGGGTAATATTTTGGTTAAGTCTTCTAATGCCGCAGGGACATTATTGAGAATAAGTCTAGAGTGCAAAACAAGAGTGTTCGGACTAATGTGGCTAGTGCTAGTACTAGTGAGAGCGACAAGAGAATTGATAAGCTTACTTCGCTTGTTGAAACAATTGCTCTACAAACCGCTAACAATACCAAAGCCATCAATGCACAAGTTAATGCTATGAGTCAGTCATGTGAAATATGCGGGGGATCTCATTCATACACCGATTGTCCTTCAACTCATGACAATCCGGAAAATGTGTATGCCGCCAACGGTAACTATTCCACAGGAGGCTATCAAGCACGTCCTCAAGTTGACCGCAATTTGCTTAGTTATCGTTCAAACAACTTCCTTTCACCACCCGGTTTTCCACCACAAAACCCAAACAACCTTAATCGCAACAATCAAAACCAACCTCGAGCTCCAAATCAATATCCAACCGAAAGAAACCCATATCCACCTCAAGGAAACAACCAAGTTTACCAACAACTTGCTTATCAACCACCTGCCTACCATGCTATTCCTCCCACCAAACCCACCGCATTTAATCAAGAGGTTGAAACTTACATGAGGCCTAATGATGCGATAGCGCAGAATCTTCAGCGGCAAATGGCCAGCTTGAAAGGAGATATGGTGAAACAAGGGAATGATCTTCGAGCCGATATGCGAAACTCTTTGGCCAGTCAAGTGAATGACTTAAAGGATATGATGGCTAGTTTCTTCCAAAGTAATCAAGCCTCTGGTTCGGGTTCTCTTCCGAGTAACACTGTTGCTAATCCAAGAGGGGAGATGAAAGCAATCACCACTCGAAGTGGAAAAGGTTTAAAGGAACCCGAGCTTCCTACACCTACACCGGTGATTGTGACAAAGGAAAACGAGTCCCCTTCTCCAATTCCTCCACCTACTACTTCTCCAATTCCTCCACCTTCTACTTCTACCCCTCCACCACCCAAGGATGTGAGTGAGAATTCTATTCCAAAGCCTTCATCTCAACCCAATATACCTTATCCCTCAAGGTTAAGGAAAGAGAAATTGAAGAACAAGGATGATATTCAGGTTTCTAACTTTCTCAAAATGTTTAAACAACTGAATTTCAATATCTCCTTTGCTAAGGCTCTCGCTCACATGCCAAAATATGCTAAAATGTTTAAAGATCTTCTTAGTGATAAGGAGAAACTTCTTGATATCGTCAGACCCAACTTAACGAGAATGGCTCCGCAGTGCTCTTAAGGAAATTACCCACCAAACTTGGTGATCCGGGTCGCTTTCTTATTCCTTGCAACTTCCCCGGGGTAGAGAATTGTATGGCCCTAGCCGATCTAGGTGCTAGAATCAACTTAATGCCTCTAAGCGTTTGGAAACAATTATATCTACCCGAGCTAGTCCCTACACGAATGACGTTGGAATTAGCTAACCGTACGGTTGCTTATCTGGTGGGGATAGCCGAAGATGTCTTCGTCGGTGTCGACAAATTCACCTTTCCGGCGGATTTTGTTGTCGTTGACTACGAGATGGATCCCCGTGTTCCATTAATCGTTGGACGTCCATTCTTGAGGACCGGTCGCACTCCCATTGATGTAGCCGCGAGCGAATTAATCATGAGAGTTGGTGACGATAAAATCGTTTTCAACATGGGTAAACTCTCTAAACAACCTTCTGACAACGGGACCGTTAATTTCATTGACGTTCTTGATGAGGCTTGTGAAGAGCATTTCAAAGACGCTTGTAAAAGTGGTTCTTCTTCTCTACCCATTGTTGAGACCGTTGCCTCTATTGCTCCATCACTAACTCCATTTGGAGAAAGTGATTTCATTTTGAAAGAATTTGAAGCAACTTTAGGAGATGTGGACTTGCAATATGACGATTCTCCCTCCAATTGGGATGAAGACATTCGTACCATTGAGAAACTTCTCAATGAGGACCATATTTCTCCACAGTCTCCTAAGGAAATCTCTATCGATGATCCGAATTTGAGTACGCCTTCCATCGAAAATCCTCCGGATTTAGAGCTTAAGGATCTGCCGTCTCATCTCGAGTACGTTTTCCTTGAAGACAACAAGAAGTCACCCGTCATCATCGCAAAGGACTTGAAAGAAGAAGAAAAATCTCGCCTTATCGCCGTGCTGAAAAATCATAAGAAAGCGATTACTTGGAAAATCTCTGATATTCGTGGAATTGATCCTCACTTTCGCACACATAAAATTCTCATGGAGGACGACTTTAAACCCACTATTCAAAACCAAAGAAGGGTGAATCCCAAGATCCATGACGTTATCAAAAAAGAGGTTATCAAACTTCTTGATGCGGGAATGATCTACCCTATCTCGGATTCACCATGGGTTAGTCCGGTCCATTGTGTTCCTAAGAAAGGCGGAATCACCGTTGTGCCCAATGAAAACAACGAGTTGATTCCTACTCGTCTCGTTACAGGATGGAGAGTTTGTATAGACTATCGCAAACTCAATGATGCTACGAGAAAGGATTTATAACTAGATTTTACTAGTTGAAAGTTCGTTTTCTCGGTGTCTAATCGAATTGATTTCCGGTTAAATGTGTGACTCAATTGTTTTTGGTTAAGAAAAAGGGAAGTTGATTATCTATAACTAATTAAAAAGTAAATGCGAAAAGTATTTAAAAACAAACTAAAAACAAGTACAAATAATAAAAGTAGAACAAGGTGAATATTAAAAACTAAAAGTTAAAACGATATTAAAACTAATAGTAAAACAAATAATAAAACGTAATTTAAAGCGAAACAATTAATAAAAATAAAACTAAACGAAGAAATTAACTATCGACTCGAAAATAAAGTTCACTAAATAAAAAAGGAGAGAATAAAACTAAAGTGGTACTTTAAAACTAAACGAGGCAAAACCTTAAGCGGGTACTAAATAAAAGATAAAACTTGGACTTTACGAAAAAATATTAATTTTAAAAATAGACGAAAAATTCAACTAAAAATACGTAACTTTCAGAAATAAAATCGGAACAACTTTCAGATTAAACCGAACAATTACGGAACAAAAATAATAAATAAATAAGCTAGTAAGCTAGCTGTCTGCTAAGTGAAAGTGGCGCCAAGAAATTCATAGCAGGCAAGTAGGACATTTCCATTTGATGTAATATGAAACAGACTATCGTAAAGTTGACATGCAAGTTTCTATCGTAATATGCAAGATTCTATCACAATGTTGACATGAAAGATTCCATCGTAATATTGATTTAAAAAAGTATCGCAATATATATTTGTACAATCCATCGGAAAGTGGCTAAAGAAAATTGGGCAGCATTTCGACTTAACAAAGACCTTAAGACCCGTCGGAATGTGCGATCTCAATGAGCGATCGCAATCCCGATCGGAATAAGGGGGATTTACCAACCTATCGCAAAGTAGAACCCACACTTGGGTTATTGCGATACAAATCAAGAACCCGTCGGAATGTGATAAAACCCTTATATTGCGATGAACACCAACAAATCCGAAAATGGAGAAAAGCAAAAATCTCAATTAGCACTTTCAATAAGCACACTAAACCAAAACTTGAACAACTTAATAAGCATAAATTTAAAAGCTTTTAAAAGACGAAATTCATAAACTTTATAAAAACACAAAATAAGAAAACAAAATAAGCAAACTTTAAAGAGACTAACTTTTTAAGAAAACTAAAAAGCAAATAAGCTAAGTACAAAATAAGCCAATAAGATTGTCAAACTTATATCTTATTTCATACGAAAACTTATATAGAAGTAAAAAGGTGAACTTTTTACTCAAATAAGCAATATGATTAAGCAAAACCAAAACTTAATCCGAACCAAAATCAAATCAAAAACAAGAAAAGTAGGATGAGAAAGATAAAGAAAAGCTTGATAAAAGGGAAATTAAGATCCAACAATTAAATTAACTTACTTGGAATTAAACGGTACGAAATTTAAGACATGAAATTAAAGTGACAAGAAATTAAAAGGTACAAGTAATGAAAATGGTGGAAAGACTAATTTTGTCAAAATTAGCTAACAAGAATGAAATGTGCATCCTAATGACTATTTATAGGGGAGGATTAAGGAAGCTTCCTCCCCTCTTTCCTTTTCTCTTAATTGCGTCATTAAGTCCCTCCTTCTTTTAATCTTCATTAATTGCATACTTAGTCCTTTTCTTCTAATCTTCTTTAAACTTGGACTTAAGGGACTTTTGGCTTCGGGATTTCTTTGAACTCGTCTTTAAATTCTTCAATAAAATAGACTTGAATTCTTCGGCTTTTGATAAACTTCCGTCTTTTGACTTTTTCTTCGATAAATCTTCAGAATTGGTCTTGGACTTCCGTTCTTTTTGCACTCTTGACTTCTTGACTTCGTCTTTCATCTTTTTCTTCAATAAAAGTCCGTAAATGCCCGTGAATATCCGTGTTTTCTCCACTTCTCACCTTTTCGTCCTAAATCACAACAAAAACACAAACCATGCATAATTTCGACATAAAAGACATAAAATACACGTTTTGGCTCGGTTATTATTGTAATTAAGTGGTAAAAAGGATGGGTGTTTTCACACCTATCAAATCCCCTACACTTAACCATTGCAATGTCCTCATGCAATGCATTAGTTATAAAGCACGTTTTACACTTTCCATCATAATCAACCTACCTTGACCTTTATTAAACAACTAAGGAAAATCAAAAAGATAGAAAATAACAAGATGCAACAAGGAAGAAACTTGTAAAGAAA
The DNA here is from genome assembly GCA_025667525.1 of Glebionis coronaria. Taxonomy (NCBI): domain Eukaryota; kingdom Viridiplantae; phylum Streptophyta; class Magnoliopsida; order Asterales; family Asteraceae; genus Glebionis; species Glebionis coronaria. The sequence continues at coordinate 368,328,799 of CM046877.1, read as the reverse complement.
TCTAAGACTTACATTAGGGCTTGTGTGTCATGAATGTTCATCACCCTCAAGTTTCACGTTCCCCATGCCAAGCTTAAAAACAAGATCATTGTTAGTACAAGTTAGCATAACAAACATTTACTCATGTGGTTCAATTAATCACTTAAACTCCCTTATTCCTACGAGTATCTCTTATATTTTATTGATGTCTTGAATGATCACGAGGATGCATTGTTGACTTATTTCGATAATTTATTTAGGCTGAAAGCAAAGTAGGACGATTTGATCAATAGTTAGCTAAAGGACAAAATCTCTTAAAACTGCTTCTCGGGATATCAAAAAGTTCATATCTTGGCATAACTTGGTTCACGATTTGAGACCTTTCTCGGGCCGATATTTGGCATGTACTTCATACTTCATATCTTCGAGAGACGTTTTTGAGATAATGGTCTTCTCTTCGTTATAGAGTTTCTTCACTTGGAGACTTTTTGAGGAGTACTCCAGCTTTGTTGACCACGACTTCATGATTATTCTTCAATCTCTAATTAGGATATTGAGATACAACGATCCGCCTCCTTTTCGGACTTGGATCTATTTATCCTCATACCTTGTTAGGGTCTTTTCGGATAGACTTCTCCATGATCTTTATGGGAGTTGATTGCTTTTCGTCGTGAGTCTTGATCCTTCATATTGATTTTGGGAATAATGCTTTTCACATCACTTTGGATCTTCAGCAATAAAATGGAATCCTCATGCCTTGTTAGGGCCTTTTCGGACTCGCCAATCTTCGCGCCCCGCTTCATAAGTTATGCCTTGGCTATGAACTCTTATCATTACCGAGTAACTTTTAAACGATCTTGGGCTAGAAGCTAAGTAACTTTTCAAATCGTACGACCTTACTTATTGCAGATAATTTATTAGCAAGTGATGGGAGAAAAAGATCATAATTAACTCACATAAGTTAATGAGAGAATACCAAACTTGTAACCAACTCTATCATTTCTCGTTCTCCACAATTTAAAATCTCAAGGAATGAGACTCGTGGATGCTTAGCCTAATAAACCAATTAAGGTCTACATGGTTAAGGATACTAGCTAGAGTGAACTTGGATAAGTAAACTCGGGTTGAGTCAAAATATTCACAACGGGCCTTATATATCTAAGATATCTAAACTTGCTAAAACCATTTTATTAAAATGCTAGAAAGTAACAAAAATAAAGGAGACTACAACTAGGCCAAAATAGATCAAAAATTTTGAAAAATGTCGAAAAATTATTTTTCCGGTTAAAATGAGGGCAAATACAAGGAAAAGACCACTTAACTTCGATAGAAGTCCCCCCTACACTTAATATAAACATTGTCCTCAATGTTTAAGCATGTGGGAGTAAACTCCCCTACACTTAGGACATTGTGCACTCTGTTTAAATCTCGTTAAGGAAAAGACAACTAAAGAGATTCCTATTTTAATATTAAGAAATATAAAATAGTGAATCGAAAAGAGTTTAGGATAGAACCGGGAAGAAGGGAACACGGAATCACGGTTCGTCAAAAGTCATCAAGAGTGTGTCTTTGAAGCTCTAATCCCTGCATATGATAAGAAAGAGAACAAGAAACACCAACGGGGCTCCCCCTACACTTATGGTGAAAACAGGAAAGATAGATAGATAATTGGGTTGCCTCCCAAAAAGCGCTTGTTTTTGTTAACCGAGTCACGAGCCTGACTCGTCCCCGAATTAAATGGTCCATAGGGAAGCCTCGTATGTAATACCGGGATCAAAGACCTTGTCCTCGTTCCCGGAGGACATCAATAAAGGAGAGGCAGGAGGATAAGTCTTGAATGGTAAAAAGGTCTTCTCAATACCAGAAAAGCAAGTGAAGTCCAGATTGATGGGAGGTGGGGTGGGTAAGGGAATCACATTGTCATCCTCCAAAGACAATGGAGGCAGACCAATTGGCAAAGTCGTAGAAGTATCAATCATAGAATGGTCCATGTCACCTCCCGGGTCAAAGCATTTATCCTCATGATCGTAGAGAAGGAGTGTAGAAACTCGTTTGAGAAGACCACGATCAAGTACGAAACCATCATTCATTTGTGGGGATTGTTGATAAGTTAAATCCTCACGAATGTGGTAAACATAATTCTCATAAGAGGAGTGTTGATTAGGTAACTCCTCGAGAATAGGATATTTGGGCATGTGAGTTGGTTCGTCATTATTATGAAAAATAAGACGTTCCAACTCATCAAGTTCGGCATCGATGTTGGAAAAGTCGACCTCGCTTGTAGGTGGAAGCGGAGGCAAAAGAGCTAGCTCTCGGTCGATAATTTCCGCAATCTCGGGCTCGAAGACGAAACCATCATACTCACCACATGTTGAACTCTTGTTGGGAAAATCAATTAGCGCTTGTGGATTTGTGATTATGTGATCAATGACTGTCAAATCGACCTCGTCCTTAAGCTCCGCAAAAGTCGGCACATCACACAGATTTTCCGGAATACCTGCAGGCTCACTTGGGATGACGACAAGTTCCTCGACACGAGACTTTAGGAATTTGTCCGATTCAGTTGCCGAGATAACGTCAATATGCTCATCCTCCACGATGAGAGAGCCAACGGGCTCCTCGGGTGTGATAGCAATAGACGAAGGAGGAAGGGAAGAAGTCTTACTTTGCTTTAGAAATTCCTCCTCGTCGAAAATAACCTCAATATCGTCATCGCTCTCCTCATTACCTAAAGGGCCAATAATAAGCTCAGGGATATGAGTACTCGTCTGATCTCGCTGCTGTAAAAGTGACTCCATATAAGTTTGCAGCGTGTGTAAAAGCTCTTTCCTTTGTTCTTGAAAAGCTGCATCAAGATCGTTTCTTTGTTCTTGCAAGGCTGTAGCAAGATCGTCAATTGGTTCTTGGTAACTCATCCCGTGACGAGGCTGATGATCAATTGGGTATTGCAGGGGTTGGTCAAAACTGGAAGGGATATAATTATAGTAATTTTGATCCCCCGTAGGACAGTGAAAACTTTCGTGAGGACCCCCACAGTTGTTGCAAAACGGTAATGGAGAAAAATCAGGTGCGTCTTGTGGATAGCTATTATCATTGTCATAATTGTATCCCGGTTCTTGCCCGTGACGATACGGGTATCGAACCGGGCACGAAACATGCCAATGAGAATCGCTTCCACAATAGATGCACGGGGGAACAGGAGGTGGGTTCAAAAATAATGAATTAGTCGAGTTGCACAAGGGACAAAATCCGAATTGTGTGTTGTCGATATCGTTTCCGCACCGCTCACATGTACACCATTGACAAGAATCGTTCCCGTACAATCGTCTCCCACACCCGACGCAATGGACATAAAAATCCATAAAGAAAGATAGATAAGCAAGAAGAATATTTTTGGTGCAAAACTTTGAAAAAGAAATGCTTTTTATGATTTTTCAAATGTTTTTGGAATTTTTGAAAATTTTTGATACGAAAAATAACGTGCACGAGTGAACGGATCCCAAAAGCCAACACGTCTCTCACAAAAAACCGTTAATCCTCACGAAAAGAGCCGGCAGCGGCGCCATTTTATAACTAGATTTTACTAGTTGAAAGTTCGTTTTCTCGGTGTCTAATCGAATTGATTTCCGGTTAAATGTGTGACTCAATTGTTTTTGGTTAAGAAAAAGGGAAGTTGATTATCTATAACTAATTAAAAAGTAAATGCGAAAAGTATTTAAAAACAAACTAAAAACAAGTACAAATAATAAAAGTAGAACAAGGTGAATATTAAAAACTAAAAGTTAAAACGATATTAAAACTAATAGTAAAACAAATAATAAAACGTAATTTAAAGCGAAACAATTAATAAAAATAAAACTAAACGAAGAAATTAACTATCGACTCGAAAATAAAGTTCACTAAATAAAAAAGGAGAGAATAAAACTAAAGTGTTACTTTAAAACTAAACGAGGCAAAACCTTAAGAGGGTACTAAATAAATGATAAAACTTGGACTTTACGAAAAAATATTAATTTTAAAAATAGACGAAAAATTCAACTAAAAATACGTAACTTTCAGAAATAAAATCGGAACAACTTTCAGATTAAACCGAACAATTACGGAACAAAAATAATAAATAAATAAGCTAGTAAGCTAGCTGTCTGCTAAGTGAAAGTGGCGCCAAGAAATTCATAGCAGGCAAGTAGGACATTTCCATTTGATGTAATATGAAACAGACTATCGTAAAGTTGACATGCAAGTTTCTATCGCAATATGCAAGATTCTATCACAATGTTGACATGAAAGATTCCATCGCAATATTGATTTAAAAAAGTATCGCAATATATATTTGTACAATCCATCGGAAAGTGGCTAAAGAAAATTGGGCAGCATTTCGACTTAACAAAGACCTTAAGACCCGTCGGAATGTGCGATCTCAATGAGCGATCGCAATCCCGATCGGAATAAGGGGGATTTACCAACCTATCGCAAAGTAGAACCCACACTTGGGTTATTGCGATACAAATCAAGAACCCGTCGGAATGTGATAAAACCCTTATATTGCGATGAACACCAACAAATCCGAAAATGGAGAAAAGCAAAAATCTCAATTAGCACTTTCAATAAGCACACTAAACCAAAACTTGAACAACTTAATAAGCATAAATTTAAAAGCTTTTAAAAGACGAAATTCATAAACTTTATAAAAACACAAAATAAGAAAACAAAATAAGCAAACTTTAAAGAGACTAACTTTTTAAGAAAACTAAAAAGCAAATAAGCTAAGTACAAAATAAGCCAATAAGATTGTCAAACTTATATCTTATTTCATACGAAAACTTATATAGAAGTAAAAAGGTGAACTTTTTACTTAAATAAGCAATATGATTAAGCAAAACCAAAACTTAATCCGAACCAAAATCAAATCAAAAACAAGAAAAGTAGGATGAGAAAGATAAAGAAAAGCTTGATAAAAGGGAAATTAAGATCCAACAATTAAATTAACTTACTTGGAATTAAACGGTACGAAATTTAAGACATGAAATTAAAGTGACAAGAAATTAAAAGGTACAAGTAATGAAAATGGTGGAAAGACTAATTTTGTCAAAATTAGCTAACAAGAATGAAATGTGCATCCTAATGACTATTTATAGGGGAGGATTAAGGAAGCTTCCTCCCCTCTTTCCTTTTCTCTTAATTGCGTCATTAAGTCCCTCCTTCTTTTAATCTTCATTAATTGCATACTTAGTCCTTTTCTTCTAATCTTCTTTAAACTTGGACTTAAGGGACTTTTGGCTTCGGGATTTCTTTGAACTCGTCTTTAAATTCTTCAATAAAATAGACTTGAATTCTTCGGCTTTTGATAAACTTCCGTCTTTTGACTTTTTCTTCGATAAATCTTCAGAATTGGTCTTGGACTTCCGTTCTTTTTGCACTCTTGACTTCTTGACTTCGTCTTTCATCTTTTTCTTCAATAAAAGTCCGTAAATGCCCGTGAATATCCGTGTTTTCTCCACTTCTCACCTTTTCGTCCTAAATCACAACAAAAACACAGACCACGCATAATTCCGACATAAAAGACATAAAATACACGTTTTGGCTCGGTTATTATTGTAATTAAGTGGTAAAAAGGATGGGTGTTTTCACACCTATCAAGGATCATTTTCCCCTTCCTTTCATGGACCAAATGCTTGAACGTCTAGCGGGTAATGACTATTACTGCTTCTTAGACGGGTTCTCCGGGTATTTTCAAATTACCATCGATCCTAAAGATCAAGAGAAAACAACATTCACTTGTCTTTATGGAACATTTGCTTACAAAAGAATGCCCTTCGGCTTATGCAATGCTCCTGGGACTTTCCAAAGTTGTATGATGGCTATCTTCCATGACATGGTTGAAGAAACTATGGAAGTATTCATGGATGATTTCTCGGTCTATGGTGATACTTTCTCTTCTTGCCTTGCCAATTTAGAAAGCATGCTTAAGCGGTGTGAAGACACTCGCCTTGTTCTAAATTGGGAAAAATGCCATTTCATGGTAAAAGAAGGCATTGTGCTTGGACATAAAATCTCAAAATCCGGTCTTGAAGTGGACAGTGCTAAAGTGGATGTCATAGCTAAATTACCTCCACCTTCAACCGTGAAGGCTGTGAGAAGTTTCCTTGGTTATGCGGGCTTCTATCGTCGATTCATTCAAGATTTTTCTAAAATCGCTCGCCCAATGACCCACCTCTTGGAAAAAGATACTCCTTTTATCTTTTCTAAAGAGTGTCTTGAATCCTTCAATCTTATTAAGGACAAGCTAACTAAGGCACCGGTCTTGGTTACCCCTAATTGGGAGCTACCTTTTGAATTGATATGTGATGCTAGCGACTTTGCTATTGGAGCGGTTTTGGGCCAAAGAGTGAACAAACACTTCCAACCAATCTATTATGCTAGCAAGACAATGACGGGGGCTCAATTGCATTATACCACTACCGAAAAAGAGCTTTTAGCTGTAGTGTATGCTTTTGAGAAGTTCCGCCCCTATCTTGTTCTTTCCACCACCATCGTGTACACTGATCATTCCGCATTGAAGTCCTTGTTAACTAAACAAGATTCTAAGCCAAGACTTCTTCGTTGGGTTTTGCTCCTTCAAGAATTTAAAATCAAAATTCGTGACAAAAAGGGAGCCGAAAACCTATCCGCGGATCATCTAAGTAGACTTGAGGATCCTTATCAAGGGGATCATCCGAATCAAGAGATCAATGACTCTTTTCCCCTTGAGGACTTAATGTCTATCAATTCCAATCTCGATGACACCCCGTGGTTTGCGGACATTGCAAACTACTTAGCGGGTGGTGTTCTCATCGAAGGGTTAGCATCCCAACAAAAGAAGTTCTTTAAAGATGTTAAGACTTACTTTTGGGATGACCCTTATCTCTTCAAACAATGTGCTGATCTGATTATTCGTCAGTGTGTTGATGGACCCGCAGCTTTAGACATTCTCGAAGCTTGCCATAAAGGACCCACCGGTGGTCACTTTGGTCCCAACTACACCGCGAAGAAAGTGTTTGACTCGGGATTCTATTGGCCCACCATTTATCATGACGCTCACGAAATGGTTAAAAATTGTGATGCTTGCCAAAGACAAGGCAAGATCACACATAAAGACGAGATGCCTCAAAATTTCATACAAGAATGTAAATTCTTTGATGTATGGGGCATCGACTTTATGGGGCCATTTCCATCATCTAAAGGGAACAAGTACATCCTCGTAGTCGTTGACTACATATCCAAATGGGTTGAAGCCAAGGCTCTCCCTATGAACGATGCGAGGGTGGTTGTGAACTTTTTAAAGCAGCTTTTTGCTCGATTCGGTGTTCCTCGTGCTATCATCAGTGACCGCGGGACTCATTTCTGCAATGATCAATTTGCACGAGTCATGGCTAAGTATGGTGTCAATCATCGTCTTTCCATCGCTTATCATCCTTAAACAAATGGTCAAGCCGAGATATCTAACCGTGGATTGAAGCGAATTATTGAGCGTACTGTGGGAGAGCATCGTGCCTCGTGGGCCGATAAGTTAGGTGATGCTTTGTGGGCTTTCTGTACCGCATATAAGACTTCGATTGGTTGCACTCCATATAGTCTTGTGTACGAGAAAGCATGCCACCTCCTTATTGAGCTGGAACATAAGGCGTACTGGGCCTTGAAGTGGGCTAATTTTGACATCAACAAAGCCAGCGATCTTTAGAAGATTCAACTCAATGAGCTAAATGAACTAAGGAATGAAGCTTATGAGAACTCATTGATCTACAAGGAGAAGACCAAGATCATCCATGATGATAGGATTAAGAACCGAGAGTTCCACGTTGGTGATCAAGTTTTACTCTTTAATTCTCGGTTGAAGATCTTCTCGGGCAAGCTGAAGAGCCGTTGGTCTGGTCCATTCACCGTCGCCAAAGTCTTCCCCTATGGCAGCATTGAGCTCTCTCAGCCAAATGGTCCCAATTTCAAAGTGAATGGCCAGCGCGTGAAGTTGTACTTTGGTGAGGACATCTCTCATGAGATGATTCCATCCCTCACCATGTTTCCCTTGAATTAGTTCTGGGTCGAGCCAGGCTCGTGACTCGGTTAACAAAAACAAGCGCTTCTCGGGAGGTAACCCGTTGATCTATCCTTTACCGTTTTCATAATAAGTGTAGGGGGAAGCCCCGTATGTGTTTGTTGTCTTGTTTCTTCTAATGTGTAGGGATTCAAGCTTCAAAGAGTACTTTTGATGACTTTTGACGAATCGTTTAAAAGTTACTCGGTATTAATTAGAGTTCATAGCCAAGGGATAACTTATTAAAGCGGGATGCGAAGATTGGCGAGTCCGAAAAGGCCCTAACAAGGCATGAAGGCTACATTTTGTTGCTAAAGATCCCAAATGATGTGAAGAATCATTTATCAAAAATCAATATGAAGGATCGAGACACACGACGAAAAGCAAATACTCCCCAAAAGATCATGGTGAAGTCTATCCGAAAAGACCCTAGCAAGGTATGAGGATAAATAGATCTAAGTCCTAAAAGGAGGCGGATTGTTGTATATCAAAGTCCAAAATAAAGATTGGAGAAAAATGAAGAAGTCGTGGTCCAAGTATGAAGAATCTCTCAAAAACTTCAAGTGAAGAAATTCCTATTATGAAGAGAAGACCATAATTTCAAGAACGTCTCTCAAGATTCGAAGTATGAAGTCTCTGCCAAATATCGGTCCGAGAAAGGTCTCAAATCGTGAAGCAAGTTATGCCAATATATGAACTTTAAGAGGTCCCGAGAAGCAGTTTTAAAAGATTTTATCCTTTAGCTAACTATTGGTTAAATCGTCCCACTTTATTTTCGGCCTAAATAAACTATCGAAATAAGTCAAACAATGCATCCTCGTGATCATTCAAGACAATATTAAAATATAAGAGATACACCTAGGAATAAGGGAGTCTTAGTAAATAATTGGGCCACATGAGTTCGTGTTAGTTTGCTAACTTATAATAACAATGATCTCGCTTTTAAGCTTGGTATGGGGAACGTAAAACTTGAGGGTGATAAACATTCATGACAGCCAAAACCCCAATGTAAGTCTTTGATCTCTTTACTTGTTTTGGAAATATTTATATCTTTTAGTTTCCTTAGTGTTTAGTATTTAATAAAGGCCAAGGTGGGTTATTTATGATGAAAAATGTAAACCATGCTTTGAAATTAATGCATTGCATGAGGGCATTGCAATGGTCAAGTGTGGGGGATTTAATAATTGTGAAAACACTTATCCTTTTACCACTTATTTCCAATAATAACAAGACCAAAACGTGTATTTTATGTCGTAAAAGTCAGAATTATGCGTGGTTTGTGTTTTTATTGTGTTTCAGGATAAAAATATGAAAAAGGGAGAAAACACGGGCTATCATGGGATTTTATCGAAGAAAAAGACAAAAGAGAAGTCAAAAGATCAAAAGTGCAAGAAGAACGGAAGTCAAAGGCCTATTCTGAAGATTTATCAAAGAAAAAGTCTAAAGACGGAAGTTTAACGAAGTCGAAGAACCAAGTCTATTAAAAGAAGAAAAATAGAGGACGAGTTCAAGTTATCATTCGACTAATCCCGAGCCTAAGTCGAGAAAGACGAGAAGAAAAGAAGAAACAAGCACTTTCCACCTCCCCTATATATAGTTAGAAAAATAGTCATTAAAAAGTTAGTCTTCATTTTTCTTTTGTAGTTTTAATTTTTAGAGAGAGAAAGTGTTTAACTTTCTCTCACAAGGAAAACTTCATCATTTCTTTTCTTTCTTTCTTGTTTTAATCTAATCTTACCTTTTTAAGTTTAATCTTGGTTTAATCTTCATCTTTTTAATCTTTCTTGTTAGTTACGATCTTGTTTTCTTAATCTATTTCATCTTATTTTTCTACACGCCATAAAAAGTTTGTTACTTTTCGAGTTTCTTGATTCGTAATTTTAAGGTTTTACAAGTTTTATCATTTGCCTAGCTTATTGGTAGCTTATTGGTGTTCCTGTGTGCTTATTCCCCTTCAAAAGTTGCGAAAAGAGTGCCCAAATTCGTCCTTTTACGAGTTCCCCTTTTTTAGGAAAATCTGATTCAATTTAGCAATTTTTGTGTATTGCGACATTGAACTTTTTTATGAATTGCGACTTCTATCGAAGCAATTTTTGTGTAGGAGGGACTTCTATCGAAGTAAGTGGTCTTTTCCATGAATTTGCCCTCATTTTAACCGGAAAAATTGATTTTTCGACATTTTTCAAAAATTTTAATCTATTTTGGCCTAGTAGTATAGTAGTATTTTCCTTTGTTATCGTTATTTACTTTCTTTGCTAAAAAAAATTTTTCAATAAAGTGGCTTTTTCAACGTTGTGAATCTTTTGACTCAACCCGAGTTTACTTATCTAAGTTTACTCTAGCTAGTACCCTTAACGTGTTTAAGTCAAGTTTTGCTAGGCTTTTATATAGGGAACTTTAAAACGCGAAAATCTTAACTCTCACGGGTTAAGAACAAGAACTTTTCGCAAGTTCCTATAATTGATCCTAGAAAGTCGTTTATCAAGGGAACTTTAAAATGCGAATTCTAAACTTTAAAAAGTCTAAGAAGTTGCAAGATCCTATAGATGACTTAAAAACCCAAAACTTCGATTTAATAGGCTAAGCATCCACGAGTCTCATTCCTTGAGATTTTAAATTATGGAGAACGAGATATGACAGAGTCAATTATAAGTTTGGTATTCTTTCATGAATTTATGTGAGTTGATTATAAGCCTTTCTCCCATCGCTTGTTAATAAATATATTTGCAATAAATAAGCTTGTACGATTTGAAAAGTTACTTAGCTTCTAGCCCAAGATCGTTTAAAAGTTGCTCGGTATTATTTAGAGTTCATAGCCAAGACATAACTTATTGAAGCGGGATGCGGAGATTGGCGAGTCCGAAAAGGCCCTAACAAGGCATGAGGGCTACATTTTGTTGCTAAAGATCCAAAAGTGATGTGAAGAATCATTTATCAAAAATCAATATAAAGGATCAAGACACACGACGAAAAGCAAATACTCCCCAAAAGATCATGGAGAAATCTATCCGAAAAGACCCTAGCAAGGTATGAGGATAAATAGATCCAAGTCCTAAAAGGAGGCGGATTGTTGTATATCAAAGTCCAAAATACAGATTGGAGAAAAATGAAGAAGTCGTGGTCCAAATATGAAGAATCTCTCAAAATGTTCAAGTGAAGAAATTCATAATATGAAGAGAAGACCATAATTTCAAGAACGTCTCTCAAGATTTGAAGTATGAAGTCGCTGCCAAATATCGGTCCGAGAAAGGTCTCAAATCGTGAAGCGAGTTATGCCAAGATATGAACTTTAAGAGGTCCCGAGAAGCAGTTTTAAAAGATTTTGTCCTTTAGCTAACTATTGATTAAATCGTCCCACTTTATTTTCGGCCTAAATAAACTATCGAAATAAGTCAAACAATGCATCCTCGTGATCATTCAAGACAAAATTAAAATATAAGAGATACACCTAGGAATAAGGGAGTCTAAGTAAATAATTAGGCCACATGAGTTCGTGTTAGTTTGCTAACTTATAATAACAATGATCTCGTTTTTAAGCTTGGTATAGGGAACGTGAAACATGACGATGATAAACATTCATGACAGCCAAAACCCCAATGTAAGTCTTTTGATTTCTATCTTTTTAGTTTCTCCATTGTTTAGTATTTAATAAAGGCCAAGGTGGGTTATTTATGATGAGAAATGTAAACCGTGCTTTGAAATTAATGCATTGCATGAGGGCATTGCAATGGTCAAGTGTAGGGGATTTAATAAGTGTGAAAACACTTATCCTTTTACCACTTGTTTCCAATAATAACAAGACCAAAACGTGTATTTTATGTCGTAAATGTCCAAATTATGCGTGGTTTGTGTTTTTATTGTGTTTCAGGATAAAAATATGCAAAAGGAAGAAAACATGGGCTTTCACGGGCTTTTATCGAAGAAAACGAGAAAAGACGGAGTCAAAAGATCAAGAGTGCAAAAAGAACGGAAGTCCAAGGCCTATTCTGAAGATTTATCGAAGAAAAAGTCTAAAGACGGAAGTTTAATGAAGTCGAAGAACTTAAGTCTAATAGAAGAAGAAAATTATAAGACAAGTTCAATTTATATCGACAAATCCCGATACGACGTCGAGAAAGACAAAGAATTTAAGTCGAGTCGAGATGAGAAGAAAGAAGGAAGCAACACATGCACTCCCCACCTCCTATATATACCCTCCTAATGACACATTAGGAGGGTGTTAGTTAGCTAGTTTATTTTTCTTTCTTTAGTTTTATTTTTAGAGAGAGAAAGTGTTTAACTTTCTCCACTAAAACTTCATTTTCTTTCTTTTCATGTTTAAGCTTTGATTTGATCTTGTATTTTGGAATCATTAATCTATAAGTTCAAGTTAAGTTTCTTATCTTTAATCTTCTTCTACCTTTCTTTATTTTGATCTTGATTAGTGATAATCTTTGATTCTGTTTTCATCTTTATGCTTATGTGATTAAAAAGTTTATCTTTTTATTCATCTCTAAGTTTTAATACGGATTAAGTTTTGAGCTTTTCATGCTTATTGACTTAGTTTGTGTTTAGCTTATTTACGTTTTAATTTTTCTTAAAGTTTTAGTCTTTTTAAAGTTTGATTTAAAAGTTTTGCTTATTTAAATTTTTGAATAGTTCTTATTTTATGCTTATTAGTTCGGCTTATTAGTAATTTATTTAAGTATTGGTTTGAGCTTATCAAAAGTAGCTTAAAAACTTGGCTTATTTTAAAGTGAAAGTCATCGGAAAAGGGTAAACCCCTTTCCGATTATGCATTCCGATTAGTGCCTTATATTCCGACAAGCTTCATTTTTATTCCGATCATCTTGATCGGAAAAGGGTTTCTGGGATTCCGACGTTGTGTTTTGGATATTCCGATAAGCTTTGTTTTTTTAACATTCCGATTGTTGCCTTTTTCTTGTATTCCGATAAGCATTGATTCCGATCTGGATTTCGATTGGGATTCCGACGGCTTAATTTTACAAGTATTCCGATCGTTTTCCTTTTTCCATTATTCCGATCACTTTAGTTTCACTTCTTCCGATAAGCTTAGATTTTCAATATTCCAATTAGTGTCTTTTTCATATATTCCGATAGCTTTGTTTTTAGGATTATTCCGATCACATTCCGATCTGATTCCGATGGTAACATTCTGACGGGTTTAATTTCTTGTTTTTTTTTAAAAAAGTTTTAATTTCCAAAAATTGCACGCTTCCTGAAATCTCTATTTTTACCAAGTGTTTTTCTAGTTTTTATTTTTGGAGAGAAAAAGTGATAGTTTTTCTTTAATTTCTTTTAGCATATTTTAATTTCGTTTTGCATTTACCTTTTAATTAGTTATAGACAACGACAACCTTTTTATTTTCCACCAAGAACGACGGAGTCGCACTTTTGACTAGTAATCAATTTGAAAATACTGGATTCAACGAACTTTCATAACTAAGTGAAAACCTAGTTATTAGTTTTTCTCAAAAAGGTTTTTTAAGGAGGCAGCCTTATCTGGATCCTTTACTTCCATTATGTTGTTGCTGGTATTGTGGGTTGGTCGCCTGGTTCCAAGAGTTCTTTTTATTGGAGTTTGCTAATGCTGTTTTTTACACTAGTTTTCGATTTGTAATGTTAGCTTAGTGTTGCTGTGTTTATGGCCTGTCATAAGCACTTGTTAATCAAGCTTTTGCCTAGAGGTTAATACGGTACTTCAGCGGTATTCCATTTGTACTTAACATTGGTTTTTTTGGTTAATATATTTACCGTGGTAACTCCCTTTACCCAAAAAAAACAAATATAAGGAAAGTTTTTCCTCTTCCCCTTTGCCTCCATTATCGACGGCCTAAACACCCCCTTGGGGTGTACCGGAACCTTCTATTCTTCTTTCTATTTATTCTACTTACTATTTATTCCATAACGCTCGTTAATACGTAACTCTTAATTATTTAACGATTGTTAAAGTCATAACTCGGTTTAATTTAATAAATATAATAAATATATATTTATTAAATAAATTAATAATTATATATTTATTAAATAAATTAATAATTATAATAAATATAATTATTAAATAAACTAACTCTTTACGTATTGTGCAATGCCGTAATCTCTAGTTCGATCCTATCACACGACTATTAAATATAAGTCCTTAAACTTTTACCTTCTGGATGCACCAGATGTGCGGCACATAATCTCAGAAGTGCGGCACACAAAGATCACCTCCAATGTGCGGCGCATATTTTGAGAAGTGCGGCGCACTTTGACCCTCAGTTTGTACTATAAACAGAGGGCTCCTCTTCTCATTTTTATCATTCCACTCTCACCTATTACTCTCTACTCCGAGTATTTTTAGCCTCTTAAGTATATTTTCAGTATATTCCACTTTTGGGAAATACTTGAAACAAGGGTATCTTTCTCTTTAATTCGTGGAAAGACGTTACAATTGTGACACTTGTGTACTCGTCAATTCATTCAATCTAAGTATGATGTTCTTTTACTCTTTGCCATTTGTTAATTTGATTACTATGCTAGGCTAATTAGTGATGATGCTATGATATGATCCTTTTTAAATTTATTTTAAGCTAATGTTATAGACCCATGTTGCCACTTAATTCTATCATGTTATTTTATAAAAATTGATCTGTTACAATAGTTTGACGCTGAGAGGGTCAAGTTGTTATAATAAGTTTTTAAAGAACTTGTCTATGGTTTTTGAATCTTTGGTTGGTGAGATCCGCTTAGATATTTTGATAAAATATTAAACTTATTGGAAACGTGTTTTAAGCTTAGTCGCTTAATAAGACATAAGTCTTGAATCAAACTAAGTGAATTGTGAAAACGCTATTTTGACGAAAAAGGTCTATCACGTTTTACCTAACTAATCATATCTCGATCATTGTTATCATCATCACGAAATTATATGAACTATCCCATATAAGTCATATTTTGCCATTATATTATTTATTCAATCATTCTTATCTTCGATTATTATATTGCTTACCAAAACGAAACTAAGTCCTTGCGAACGATCCTCGCTTACCACTACAAAACTATACTACGAACGAAAGGGTATACTTGCCGGTGTTTGTATTCTAGTTTCCATGTTTTATCTAAACCTTGTTATAAATTTAAGACTTGCGAAACTGATCCTCGCTTACCACTACAAAAAATTATTGTTTGTATATAAACTGATAATATCTGAGTATTCGATAATATTACTGATTTACGTATTTTTTTATACCTGAATATTGTTTAATGTGCAAATTCTGATATAACTATTATTACTATAAATAGTAATCTGATAAAATTAGAAAGTTTCTAAATTCGTTTCTTTGAAAATATTAATTAAATCACACGTTTCAAAATAATTAAAAGGTAAAACAATGTCGATTTAATTTTTACAAATTAAATTAATAAATTTTAACAATTTAATTAACGTATTCATAAAACACCTTATAGCATGATTTAATTAATATTAATATTTTCTCGCGTTTACAATTACTAGTTATCTCGAAAACCCATGCTAAAATCTTCCCCGAGACACCCATGTCTCGGGTTATCCAAACCGAGCCCAACAGCCCCCGGCTGTGGCTCGTTCGCTGCTGGTCCACCATAGTCTCCACCGGCTTAAGCCGGCAGCCACTGTCCTCCTGCGGTTCCCACTGTTTTTGGTGATTTTCTTCCTATTGTTAATGTAGTGGTTCCCACTGCTAATGCAGTGGTTCCCATAGCTAATGCAGTGGTTCCCACTGCTTCAAACAAACACACCCTGTTGACCTTTTCTACTTACTGTATACTAAACCCAAAAACCCCCTTATGTACGTGACTAATCCCAAACGTACCCTGTTTGTTTCTGCCTGCTGCCGAGGAATCCAAGACCACCACCGAGACCCCTGGTGGTCTCGGCAGGACCAAAATAACAACACACTGAGACCCCTGCTGGTCTCAGTTCACGTGTAACATCAAAGCCTGACTATTTTTAATACTTATTATATGATTAAATCCAAACCCCACGGTTCTTGGTATAAAAATGGATTTTCGTGACTTAGAAGGAAGAATGAAGAGATGGTTTACCTTAGCTCGACTAACAATGAGATAAGAACACGATTAAATCAAAGACAAAAAACAAAAACTTGTTCTCCTGCTTGTTCTAGCCGGCGACCACCAAAGGGAAACACCGAACCCTATTTTCTGTTTTGTGTGTGCAATAATCTGACAAGTAAAATGGGTGACGCTCCCGTTTAATTTTTGTGTGTACATGGATCGGGCTGAAAGCCCAAACTCCCCCTTTGTCTTGTTATTTGAAACGAAGACCAAGCCCAACACATGCATACTTTATGTTTCCGTTTTGTTTTGTTTATAACCGTTTAACTTGCGTTTTCGTGTTTTAAATCCCGTCCTGTATTAATTTATTATTACTGAAAATACATACGTACGTAATACTGAATAGCTAGTAATCAATTACTAACTAATAACTATTTTCTCAATAATTAAATTAGGTCATGATTTTAACTAAAACTGAGACTGTGTGAATTTAATATTCGTGGATTTTAAACATTACTTACGCGTTCGTATATTAATTCTCGTGAATATATTATGACGTAAATTATTTATTTCCGAAATAAATAATATTAGCGTAATATCTGAATTTATACTGTTATTTATTATCTGAAGAATAATTACGCAGCGTTTAAATTAAAGATGTGATTATTCGTAATAATTGTTCATGGACTTTTAAAACGGGTTTTACACATCCTGTAGCATTCCAAAGAACGCCGCACAATCTAATTTGTGCGCCGCACATTCCCTACTGTTAGACCAAATCATTCTTGGATGTACACCCATTCATTCAGAACTCAACCCGATTCACCATTATCTGAACCTGAACATACTCTTAACCGATGGTTACGTCGACGCCATCGTCGTGTATCTTTAGATAAGAGACACGAGAAACCTCAAAAACCTTGAATAATCTACCAACCATTTGATAACCTATCTCAATTCCTATTCTTCACTAGACTCATTGAACGTTACGATCCATTGTCGGATACGGATGATGAACCTATGTGATCAGTCAAAAGAGTTGTCGCACCAACTCCTGGCTCCACAATTATTTTACCTGAATTACAAACGAATTTGCCATCAAAGGAAACCACTTGACACTTATCAAAAACAATTAATTCGATGGTCGAATCAAAACCGATCCTCACAAGCACATCCATGAATTTAGAGGCATTTGAAAAATGTTCAATTATGGAGAAGGACAATCCGAAGCCGTACAACTCATTATGTTTTCATCATCTCTAACTGGAGAAGCCACATCATGGCTATACGAACTTAACGACTAAACCATTCGAACATGGGAAGGTATTAGAACCGCTTTTATTAGCCGATTCTTTCTTCCTGTCCTACTTGAAAAACACCTTGGAGAAATCTGAAGCTTTTCTCAACAAGATCAAGAAACTCTCACTGACGCATGGTTAAGAATGAAAGAACTCCTCGGAAATTGCCATGGTCATGGACTCAAGAAAGAAAGTGTAATCAAGATCTTTTATCATGGTCTTGACGATACTACTCAAGATGCCTTGAACGCCGCAGCGGGCGGTATTTTCCTTTACAAAACCTCAAACCAAGCTTACCAACTTTTGGATGAAAAAGTCTATTAAAGCTTGATATGTCCAAGAACTACAAAACGAAAAACCCTCGAAAAACCATAGCTTTTGTCGAAGAAAGCAGCAACCCAACCGACACTGAAAAAATTATGGCTCGCATGGACACCGTGTCTCTTAAAATGGATATCCAATACAAAGAGATGAAAATCAAATCTCGTGAATCATGCAACCACTTTGGAGGAAACCATCCTTCTAGTGAGTGTGATGACGACAATAAACCATAGACCAAAGAAAAAGAAGCCAACTTTATGAACACCTTTCGTCGAACTCGTTTCTATAATGATTGTCGCAATCGTGACCGCGATAATTGAAGATCAAACCATAAACAAAGTTACAACAGAGATGAAAAGAAGCAAAACAAAACCGAAGATAAAACCCAATCTCAAAAGCAAGATCGATAACTTCATTGAATCTCAAAGGACAACAAACCTTTTTGTAAGAGATACATCACCGATCTCAAAACAAAAGTCAAAACCTCAAATAAGAACCATCAAGCTTCCATTAAAAACCTTGAAGCTAAGTTTGATCGCTTTGTCGAAAACCAATCAAATCGTGCCTCTGGTTCTTTACCAAGTAACACCAACCCCAAACCAAAAAACAACAAATACCAACCACCGCAAGCTCGTAACAAGCATGTGAATGACGTATTTATGCGGGTTGGTTTTTCTTAGGAATCACCTTCCAAATCAACCCAAGACACACCCATGGAAAACCCATTCAGTGATGATGATAACAATGAACCACAAACAACAAAAACCAAAGCCACTGAAGATGTTACACCAACCCCAATACCAAAACCATACAAACCAAAAGTACCATAACCCCAATGCTTACGTAAGCAAAAGATGTAAGCTAAGTGTGGTAAATTTCTCGAATTAATTCAAGAAGTTCGAATCAAAATCCCTTTAGTCGATGTTCTGGCTGGAATGACCAATTATGGAAAATTTCTTAAAGAGCTTATCAAGAACAAGCATAAGTTTGTAGAGATTTCTTCAACGTTTCTCAATGATGAAGGCTCTGCCATTATTCAAAGCAATGTACCACCGAAACTTGGAGATCCCGGAAGTTTTCTTATTCCTTGTACTTCCCATCACTCATACTCATGCAACGCCTCAACCGATCTTGGCGCTAGCATTAACCTCATGCCATATTATCTATATGCAAAACTTTCAAAAGACCTTCTCAAACCCACCAAAATGAGCGTTCACCCTGCGGACCGATCTTTTCAATACCCTATGGGTATAGCCGAAAATAACCTCGTAGAAGTCGAAAATTTTATTTTTCCCGTGGACTTTGTACTTCTAGAAATGGAAGAAGATAGCAAAGTACCACTCATTCTTGGTAAACCCTTCTTGTATACATCTAATATTTTAATTCGAGTAAAGCAAAAACAACTCAACCTTGGAGTTGGAGAAGATAGAATTTCATTTTCTATTGACGAAGCAATGAAACACTCGTATTCTAATGACAATACTTTCTTTAGTATCGATGTCATTGACGAAGTCGTTGAAGCCGAGTTCGACGCTCTTCTTGATGAAGGATGCGACTTTATTCTATCGAAGGAACTATCCTCGAAGAATAACTTTTTTTCCGAATTTGACGCATTCATAGCCATTCATAACGACGAACCAATCGAAACCCCTGAGGAAGAAAAAGAAACACCTTTTGAGACCATAACTTTTGAAACCGATTTCAAAGTTAAGAAATATGTGGTAGAACCACCTATGGATTTGGAACTCAAACCTTTTCCTGAACACTTGGAATATCCATTTCTTCACGAAGAGAAATTACTCCCTGTAATTATCTCATCCCAACTTTCGAAAGAAAACAAAACCGATCTAATCCAAGTTCTCAAAAAGCATAAACAAGCTTTTGCTTGGAAAACTTCAAATATACCTGACATATGTCCATCATTTTGTAAACACAAAATCCAACTCTTTGATGATAAAAAACCAGACGTACAAAAACAAATAAGATTAAATCTTGAGATGAAGGATGTTGTCAAAAAGGAAATAGTCAAACTCCTCGATTTTGGAATAATCTACCCAATTGCTATTGCTGATAGCCCATGGGTTAGTCCTATCCAATGTGTACTTAAAAAGGCATGCATCACTATAGTGACTAATGAAAACATTGAGTTAGTACCAACGCGAACCATCACCCACTGGAGAGTTTGTATTGACAATCAAAAATTAAACGAAGCAACCGCTAAGGATCACTTTCATTTGCCATTTATGGATCAAATGTTAGAAAGACTCGCAAAGAATGAATATTTTTGTTTCCTCGATGAATTTTTCGGATACTTTCAAATTCCCATCAACCCTATAGATCAAGAAAAAATCACGTTTACTTATCCATTTGGAGCTTACGCGTATAGGGACATGCATTTTGTCTTATGCAATGCACCTACTACTTTTCAGAGGTGTATGATTGTTATTTTTCACGATATGATCGAAGAATCAGTCGAAGTTTTTAAGGAAGATTTTTCCATCTTTGGAAACTCTTTCGACGCATGTCTTAATAATCTCGACAAAATGTTAGCACGTTGTGAAGAAGGAAATCTTGTGCTAAACTAGGAAAAATGTCTGTTCATGGTTAAAGAAGGAATTGTGCTTAGACACAAAGTGTCTGGCGTAGTCCTAAAAGTAGACAAATAAAAAATAAACGTAATCTAAAACTCCCACCACCCACTAATGTTAAAGGCCTTAGAAGTTGTTTAGGTCATGCCGGTTTTTACCGTCGATTCATTAAAGATTTCGCGAAAAAATTACGAGACCATCGACCCAACTTCCAGAGAAACAAAGAACATTCGCTTTCAATGAAGAATGCCTTCTTACATTTGCAACTCTTAAAACTAAGCTTACATGCACACCGATTATCGCAAACCCTAATTGGAATCTTCCATTTGTGCTTATGTGTGATGCAAGTGAATACGCCCTTAGAGTCATCCTTTGACAAAAAGATGGAAAACAATTTCACCCCATCTATTTTTCTAGTAGAAATCTAAACGCAGCCCAACAAAATTACACCATCATGGAAAAAGAACTCATGGCTGTAGTTTATACGTTTGAAAATTTCCGAGCATACCTCGTTTTGTCTAAAACAATAGTTTTTGTTGATCCCAAACTTAGATCGATTTAGCTTGTGTAAACGAGATTAAATCAAGTTAAACACGTAGAGAAACTTTGTTATATATGTAACAATTCAAGTATTATGCAGAATTAATACTTAAATAAGAACACACAAACAATGTAAACCAAATTTTCACTTTGATTGATAAGTCGAACTTACGTACAATGAAAGTGTTAAAACGTATATAAAACTAAAACCTAAAGGCCTCCTTTTATAGTTTAAGGAGCCTTGTACAAGAGTCTACGTATCAGCTATTTTAGGTAAAGATAAACATAAGAAATACATTGTCGATCATATCTTTACTAGAAACATAATACGTGTAGACTAAGTCTTCTATCAGTGCTTGACTTCTTCTTATCAACGCTTGACTTCTTTCTGTCAACTCTTGTCCTGTCAACGCTTGGTTTCTTCTTAACAACGTCCAGATTGCTCTTGTTAGCGTCCAAGTGTATTGGCTACATTTTATACCCAACAATCCTCCCCTAAACTTGATATCTACTCTAATAATCAAGTTTCTGAATAAAAACTAAGAACTAGGAGGATTCTTACAAATCTTATCAAATTAGAAATAAACAAATCTAATCAAATCTTTGGCCACGTCACTTGAGTAGTCTATCTCTAGCTGTGTTGTCATCATTTTCTTCAAAACTTCTTTGGACATGGGATACTCAGCATCCACAAGAAGATACTCAGAAAAATTTGTAGAAACCAAATGATACACACCAGCTGCTGAATATAGACGCCATTGAAGTCCACTGATATCTTCCTCAAGATCCTTCCAAACTGGATCTTCTTCTTCTGGTGCACACATTCTCTTGAATGTTGACCAAAGTTGTATTCCATTGACTGGAGTAGGTGCTTCAGTCTCATACTTGGCCTGCATCAACCTCCAAAGGTCTGCCAAGTCTTCCCTATCCAAACATGCAAACAAAGACATAAGAGTAGTAAAAGTATGTACCTCTTTCCCATATCTGCCAATCATCCAAAACCCACTTCCATCTTCTTCATAACTAATGATAGGGTTTCTGGAATCATGAGGTAATACTTTTACCATATGTGAAGCTTCCATGGGTGAGAGCTTAATACTCTTTCTAATAACAGCTTCACTGGGATTCACTCTATTCTAATTTGAAGGAAACTCAAGTGGAACTCCCTTCTTTAATGGTCTTGGAACAATCATAGCCCTTTGAATCTCCATCTCCTCTGCAAGTTCTTCTTTCCTTTCATCTGAAAGAAGTCTGATAGTGTTCATCTCTTGCACTCTTGCCCAAATAGGATAAGCCTTATACTCCAATTCATCAAAGGATAATTCCTGCAACTTCTGAAAAGTCCAACCTCCTTGATGACATTTAAGCAACATATAATAAAGCTCCCTTCTTTCTCTCTTAGATTGTGAAAAAACTTTTCTAGCCTTATACTTTAGGATTACCTGACAATCCCTTTGAATCCTAAGAAGAATCTCCAATCCCCAAATCTGATTTGATAAAGACATATCTGGATTCTCCATGATCTTATTCTCCCAAGCAAAGTACATCTGGGTAACTTCTGGCATATCATAATCTACCTGAATTTTTAACTCTACAAGTTTCTCCCTTGCCAACACATCACCATATTCAAGTCTTTCTGGTTCTTCAATTATCATAACACTTGAATCTGTGCTCTCATCACTACCTCCTTCTTGTTCCTCAGAAGTAACCACAAATGGTGACCTCAACAACCTTTTCCCCTTCTTGTTCCATAATTTTTGTAGCCAACATTGAATCAAATTTTACTTATGCTGCATCCTTGGGAACCTCTGTTTCTACCATAATTCCTTTACCCTTATCTAATGCATCAATGATGGGTAAAGATGATGATGGTACCTGTGAAGACACTTCCTTGATGATAGCTGATGACTGGAATACATCAACCATATCTGCAGGCTTATCAACATCCAAAACCTGTGTGTCAACGCCCAACTTACTCTTGTTAGCGCTTGGCTTGTCAGCGTCCAAAATCTGCTTGTCAACGCTCACTTTACTCTTGTCAGCGTTTCTTGTGAACTGCTCCATCATTTCTGTAAAGGATAAATTCAAATTTATAGGAGTAACCAAAGAGACATCAAAACCTGGTTGCTTCTTCAAATCTGTAAGAGCTTCAGCCACACCCAAAGATTCTCCATCATGTGAGCCTTTGTCACTCACATGTATCTTCTCATCCTCCCCTTTGGAAGAATCCTCCATACCACGCCTATTGTTAGCACCTTCTATAAGAACAATCCTCTCCCTCAATTGCTTGAGTTCAAGGCCTTGTGTATTGACAGTATGTACCAGGTCTGCATTTTGCTTTTGCAAGCTAATGCAGACAGCCGTCAATTCCAACATTGTATATGGTTCCAATATGCCCTCCTCTAGAATGGGTATTTGACCTCCCAAAGTAGATTCATAGGGCATGGATGAGGTCTTAATGATTTTGGGACTGGCTTGGCCTACATCTAAGCTAGCACCAATAGTCCTAGCCCCACCCATATCACCAACCACACTTATGGTGGTGGTTCTCTCTACAACATGGCTAGGACCACCAGAGGAGAACACTCCAATGGTCCTTTGGCGTTTTTCCATCCTAAAGTCTTAGGGTGAAGAAGATGATGTGGATTGGGTAGTAGTTTGAAGGTTAAGGGGTGTTTGGGTCTGTTGTAGAAAGGTGTCAACGTTTGGATTTGAAGTATCAACGCCAACATTTAATGTGTCAGCGTTGAAGGGATCTTGGTCAAGTTCCATATGTTAAGGTGAAGGTGATGGTTCAGGTAATGGGTTAAGTTGTAGTTGTGGGTCAGGTTGAGATTGTGCTGCTGCAATAATAGCAAGCATGGCTTGGGTAAGGGGTAAGTCTCTGTGAGTGGGTGAATTCATCTTACTAAAAATAGCTTTCTTTTGCACAAGATCGTATAAAAATCACCATGATCCCTGGTGCAATACCTTTGTTCATCAAAAATCATTTGTAAAAATCTTGGGTAAGCCAGAGTCATCTTGCTACCCTTGTTTTTACACATGCCATCAAAAATCAGTTTAGAAAAATTATACTTTTGCCCATTTTCAATACACATAATAGCACTAACAATAGACCTGTTAATTTCATTATGTGCAGTACATTTGGGACTTAAACATTGAAGGATGACATGTATTAAGTACTTCCAAGCTGGGGGAAATTCCTGTTTATTATATTTATTTTAAGTACCCTCTTCAGGGAAAGGATACCCCAAATCTTGAAGTCCCTGTTCTATCTCACCAATGGGTAGAGTGGTTATACCATCTGCATCATTAAGACGCAAAGCCTGACGAACCAAGGCTTCAGTAACCACCCATGGACGCCCATGGACAATAGCAGTTAATGTAGTCACATTATTAATCGTTGAGGAACTAAGAGTGTTCCAAAACTGTTTAATATGAGTGACAGGGATAAGAGGAGCATGAGAAAGTGCATACCGTAGAGGAGATGCATTCAAATACGCCACCATCTGAGTATATTGAGGAAACAGAGCATCATCAGCCTCCAAATAGGCAACCATGTTATGCTGACTTCTGAATCCCAATACCAAGTCACTCGGTTTAAACTTAGGCGCCATTGATGTAGAAGGCTGTGTGAAAGGTTATGAAAGATGAATATAGGAGAAAAATTTGTTAGACAAGAATAAGCAAGTACCCTTTTACAAAATAAGGAGCCAAATTTATAGGAGAGGTAGGCACATGTGATTGGTAAAAAATGAGGCAGTTATTTTCAAAATATAATGATGAAAATATTGAAAAGAAAATAACTTATCTTGTTCATTAATTAAAAGTTACCAACTCCTAAAATTACGGCCCCAATTTTCGTCAAAAATAACAACTGGGTAGGACCCAATGAGTGTCAACGGTAAAAAATAACCTATCAACGCCCAACGGCTATATTCTTGTCAACGTTGGAAAAAGCCATGTCAACGTCTAAATTGGTCCTAACAACGTTTGGAAATAAATCTGTCAACGTCCAAAAATAAAAATAATAAAAATGAAAAAGGACCTTAACAAAGTGATTTATCCTAGTGAAGATAACCTATAACCTGAAAATTACTATAGGGTGGCAAGCATTGTCCAATCATGCATACTTGCTTATGCAAGATAGACATAACAGTCCTCTAGTGTCCCTTGCTAACCAAAGTTCTTAACAGTGAAGTTATCTAAAAAAATCCTTTGTAACTTCCAAGGTAAGCCCAATATAAATCATACCCAAGTCTCCCAACAGACCACATCTAATTCTAGGCCAAAAAGTCTTGGCAGCGTGCATAGTATATCAACTTTGCATGCTACAGTGCCTCATGAGTTAGTAAACTAATTCATACTCACCAATGGACACAATCTAGAATTGTGATAAGAGTATTATATGAATACCCAAAAAGTCCTAAAAGGTTCCTAAACCTCCCCTTAAACTATGATACGTAAGTTGCCAAATAATATGCATGTAATAAAAATTTATGTCAAGATAGGAACATAAATATTCCAACCATCATCCATAAATTGAAACATGCTCCAATAATGCTCCAAGAATCCATAAGCAACTCTATATCCAATGGTACAATGCTAACAACGCCTGTATAATTAGATCAAAAACCACAAAACTAACATGTTGCTGACAACGTCAAGTTAACACTTATCAGCGTTAAAATAACCTTTGTCAGTGTTAGACAAATAAAGTGGAAAATCTAATTTTGTATAAAGACCAATAACAAATGCATATCCTGTACATACTTTTACAATAAGATCCCAAAACACATTTTAAGTGAGATTGATCATTCCAATACTTGTTACCAAGTATTGAAATCTTCCAGTATCAAAAAGTTTAGTTAATAAATCAGACACATTTTCTTCTGTGTCAACCCTATCTGGTTGTATTAAACCTTTTTCAAAACAATCTCTTATAAAATGATGTCTAATTTCTATGTGTTTGGTTTTAGAGTGATGTACAGGATTTTTAATAATGCATAAAGTACTGTTATTGTCTACAAAAATCTTGGTATGCATGAAATTATACCCATAATCCAACAGCTGGTTCTAAATCCATAAAACTTGTCCACAACAAGCAACTGCAGCAACATACTCTGCTTCAGTTGTAGAATTGGCCACCACTGTTTGTTTCTTGCACTGCCAAGATATCAATCTACTCCCAAGAAATTGGCATCCACTAGTTTTGTATTTTCTATCAAATTTGTCACCACCATAATCACTGTCTGAATATGCAATAAGCTCTAATGAGGAATCTTTTGGATACCATAATCCCAGGTCTGGATAACACCTAATGTACCTAAAAATCCTCTTGACAGCATGAAGATGACATTCTTTAGGAGTCACTTGATGGCGTGCACATGCACACACAGCAAACATAATGTCAGGTCTTGAACATGTGAGATACATAAATGAACCAATCATTGACCTATAATGCCTGACATCCACCTCTTTTCCATCTCCAACTTTTCCCCAAGGGTGTTCCCTATCCATAGGTGTGCTAACCCGTTTCTCATGTGGAGAAAAGCCAAACTTCTTCAAGATTTCTGCTACATATTTATCTTGAGAGATGAAGATACCATCTTCTTTCTGCTGTACTTGTAACCATAGAAAGAAGTTCATCTCCCCCATTACACTCATCTTGAACTTGTTTGTCATGAGTTTGGAAAAGTCTTCACTCATCTTTGGACTAGAAGAGCCAAAGATGATATCATCCACATAGACCTGTACAAGTAAGAAATCCTTACCAGTCTTCTTTGTAAACAAGGTATGGTCTATGGTGCCCCTTTTAAATCCATTTTCCACCAGATAAGTGGACAATGTGCCATACCATGCTCTTGGGGCTTGATGAAGTCCATACATAGCTTTTTTCACTCTATACACCTTGTCTGGATGTTTTGAATCTTCAAAACCAGGAGGCTGCATCACATAAACCTCCTCTACAATTGTGCCATAAAGAAAATCACTCTTCACATCCATTTGATAGACTGTAAATCCCATGTAGGAAGCATAGGCTAGAAAAATCCTTATAGCCTCAATCCTTGCAACAGGTGTAAAGACCTCCTCATAGTCTATTTCTTCTTCTTGTGTATATCCTTGGGCCACTAAACGTGCCTTGTTTCTGACCACAATGCCTCTCTCATCCTTTTTGTTCCTAAGAACCCATATTGTCCCAATAGGTCTGACATGTCTGGGACAATCAACCAACTCCTAAACATCCTGAATAGCAAATTGGTAAAGGTCATCATGCATTGCTTCCACCCAACTTGGTTCTTTGAGAGCATCAAAAATCTTCTTGGGTTCCTGTTGTGACAGAAAACAGGCAAACAAACATGCTTGAACAAGAGGGGTATCAACCTTCTTGTGAATATTGGCAATAAATCCTCCATGATTCTGATGAAACCTTCTAGTTTACACAAGAGTCATTACGTCACCAATAATTAGAGAAGGAGGATGATTTTTAATTGTAGAAGTAAGCACTCCTCCCTCAATAATGGTGTTGTCCTCAATCTCATCTTCCAAGTTACCAAGATCCTCTTCAATTTTTCTTCCATCATCATCTGAATGACCCCCTCCATGACTGTTTGAAGGTTAACCTTGTTCAAAATTATTGAAAGAGAAAAGATGGTCAAAAGATCTGTCAACGCCTGAACCAAAGCTGTCAACGTTTGAGCCATCAACGCCTGAATTTGTCTTGTCAGCGCCAGAATTTCCTTTGTCAGCGCCTGAAGGATCATGCATGTTTTCAACTGGTGATACTTGGGGACCACCTTTTTCCTTTCCAGCAGCAGCAAATGCATATGTCCATATGGAAATAGTAATATACTCAAGTATGGGTGCTGATTTGTCTGCTTGTGATCCAACCTCTTCATCAACCTGTTTACCTGAAATATCGATAACTAGTTCTTCCACAACATTTGAAGTCACCTTCACAATGTTTGGATTAGTAACAGGCATATAATTCAATGTCCTAGATAGAGGTTCCAAGTCAAATAACCAATTTGGACCACTCTCAGGATCACTAGGTTTACTTTATAAAAACTTAACATGTACCTTTTCAAGTATACGTTTTTCTTTCTTAAGGTAAACTCTATATCCTCTACTCTGCACAGAATAACCCATGAAGTAGCCTTCATCACCTTTAGCACTAAACTTACCTAAGGCATCACTAGTGTCCAACACAACTACATGACATCCAAAAGGTTTAAGAAAACCAATATTAGGTTTCCTGCCCCAAAGTAACTCATAAGGTGTTTTGTTATGAATCTTGTTGACTAATGCCCTATTCTGAACATAACAAGCTGTATTCACAGCCTCAGCCCAAAAAGCAATGGGAAAGTGAGTATCATCCAACATAGTCCTGGCTGCTTCTATGAGGGTTCTATTCTTTCTCTCAGCAACCCCATTTTGTTGTGGGGTTCTAGCTACACTAAACTGTCTAGTAATACCTTTCATGGCACAAAAGTCATCTAACAACTTATTTCAAAACTCACCACCATTGTCACTTCTAAGCATCATAACCTCATTACCAGACTTCTTTTCAATTTGGGTAATAAATTTAATCAAAGTATCAGTAGTGTCACTTTTCAAAGCTAAAAAGAAAGACCAAGTAAATCTAGAAAAATCATCAGTGATGACAAAACAGTAGAATTTACCATTTAAGCTTTCTATGTTAGTTGGACCAAACAAGTCCATATGTAGTAAGTGAAGAGGTTTAGAACTAGAATGCACAGGTTTAGACTTAAATGAGACCTTGTGCTGTTTGCCTTTGAGGCATGCAACACAAGAATGGTCATTGTGGAAAGCCTTTTCAGGTAAACCATCAACTAAACCATGTCTCACAAGTATATTTATATTCTTAAAATTAATGTGCCCTAATCTTCAGTGCCAAAGATTACTCTCATCAACTGAAGCCTTAGCATATAGACATGATAAATTATTATTCATCCTAATTCCATTAAGATTCCCATTATAAATGTCCTTATGCCTAGGTGTTCTATAATCAATGAATTTCTCATATGGTATTTTAAAATCTTTGCTCAACACCAAGCATTCAGTGTCAGTGAAAAGAACCTTATTTTTGTTATCACACACTTATGATACACTAGACAGACTATAGTCAAGTTCTTTTACCAAAAACACGTTTTCAAAACGCAAATTGTTGGTGAGAATAGTGCATTTGCCAGTGATAGTCCCATATCCACCTCCAAAGTACACTTTGTCACCATCTTTAATGGGGATAAAATTTGTCAGATAATCTTCCTTTCCCGTGATGTGCCTAGAGCATCCACTATCCTAATAGCCATAATCATTAACCTTCTTTTGAATGCCCTGCACATAAAGAAAACAAATTAGTTTTCTTTGGGAACCCATGCCTGAGCAGACTTGGATTCATTTGGTTGTTCAACAAGAACAGACTTAGTCCTGATGACAACCCCTTGTTCATCCCTTTTTGGATTAAACACCCAGTTAACCCCAATTGGTTTTGTTATGACCTTTGAAATATAATGAAATCTGTTACATGTCATAGAAATCTCATCTAAATTAGGGTTTTGATCTTGCTTAGGTCTCCATGTCAAGCTAGAAGAAGCTTTAGACCCTTTTCCCTTTGGATGCAAATATTTTCCATTATTTGGTCTGGCAACGTTCCTGTCAGCGTTTAATTTGTTCTTGTCAATGCTGAAATTACCCTTATCAGCGTTGAACCTAGGGTTTGCTACAGGAACCCGTTGTCTGTTAGACCACGTATTGGTCTTCTGAAAAGGTCTTTGTCCATAAGTATTAGACCCTTTAGTAAAGAATGTGGCTGGTCTAACAACTTGTGGACTTTGCTAGACAAAAGGTTTGGGTTTGACAGTGTTTGACTTTCTATCAACGTTGACCTTTGAAGCATTAACACACTTATAGGCTAAATATGAAAAAATTCCACAAGTATAACAGGCTTTTCTAGACATAGCTCTAGGTCTAGAAGAAAAGAAACTTGTCCCATTATCACTAATTTAGCTTTTTGGTGACCTAGGTTTTCTATACATTTCTGCATATTTAATACTAGGTTTTCTATCAACGTTTAAGCCAAGGTCAACAGTCTTGCCAGTGGTTGGGTTTGTCACTTTTATGAGTGTAGACTCATTTGGGTTGTCACTAAGCATGCCACCCTTAACAAACAACGTAGGGTTGGCTTTCTTCTATTGGTCCAAATCAGTCAACTTCTGCTTGTATTCCTCTACCGGGGTAAGAACTCTTGGTGGAGGAATAAATTCCTCTTCTTGGAGTTCTGGTATACCAGTCCAAGACAAGTCCTTTCTAAGGACACCATAGAAGTTCCCAGCAGGTGGTGGAACACCAACATACTCTTTCATCCCAATCCCAGTCATATCCCTAGAATCCCTTTGTTCACTGACACGGTTTTCTAGTGTTTGTGAGGCTTTATCAAATCTCTGAATTTTAAGATCTACATTATCTTTGTTTTTGATAGCCTCATCTAACTTAGCATGTAAAACACCATTGGCTCTCTCCATGATGTTTCTAACCTCAACACTAGCATTTAAATCATGAGTTAAAATGTTGATTTGATCTTTTAGGTCAAACTCCATTTTCTTATACTCAGCTACAGTCTTTTTAGTTTAAGTAAGAACAAGTTGATAGTTAGATAACTTGCATCTTTCATTAACCACATCTGTTGTCAATTTTAAAACTTCTTTGTTAAGTTTTTTAGTGTTTAGACGACAACCCTTACTACAAAATGCATCATCATATACCTCATTGTCTGATGAAGATGAAGAGTGTGCCATGAGAGCATAGTGAACATGCTCTTCTTCTTCCTTTTCTACAACCAAAGCTTTGTTTTCTTCCTCATCTTTGGCCAAATAACTCCAATCCCAGCCAACACCATCAATGTCTTGCATAGCAACCATAGCTTTGGAATCCTGAGCCTTGATGATTTGGCTTGAGGGTTTTCCAGCATCAGATCTTCTTGGAGATCTGCATTCTCTCATAAAATGTCCCATCCAATGACAATTATAACACTCAACCTTGGATTTATCAAATCTAGCAGTGTCCTTAGCATTAAAAGTCATCTTCTTCTTAAATCTTCGATTCCATCTATTTACCCTTATGCTTGCAAGAGCCATATTCCACTTTATGTCCATCTCCTCCAAATGCTCATCACTAATTTTCTCAAGGTCCTCATATGTAATCACTGAACCATTAGGAAATGAAGCAATGTATGCACAAACAGTATCTAGATCAATACCAGCAGGCTTAACTCTTGGAGAATCAACATTGTATGTGTCAGCGTCTGAATGTGAGGCGTTGACAAGGCTTGATCCAACGTTGACACAAGGTGATCCAGTAACGGGGTATCATGTATGACTCCATTTGATCGATTTAACCTTCACTATGTGAGAAGAAGGCCATATTTCCATTGGTATACTTGCTTCATTGATCCAAAAGAATTTCATTCTCTACCAGCCTCAGTTTATTGTAAACATCATCAAAAGTAGAACTTTTGTGAGTATTATTAGCAATTATAGACCTTGCTTCAATCTTCCATGCATCACCAAGACTTTTAAGAAAAGTGGTGATGATATCAACATCACCAAGCACTGTTCCCATAAAGGACAACTTGCTTGTAATGCAAGAAGTCTGCTTCTCACTCCACTTAGCTTTTCATTGGGTTGAGCTTTCAAAACAGCATACTCATGCAAGAGTTGCTTCTTTTTCTCTTGTATAGTATCAGCATTACCACCATAAGCAACTTCAAGGGCTGCCCAAATATCTTTTGTAGACTCATAGCTTCTATATTTGTGCTGATTGGCTTGTCCCAAAGAGAGTTTGAGAATGCTTAGGGTTTTCATGTCATTCCTTCTCTTTACTATATCCTCAGCTGAGACAGCTCTACCATCTTCAAGTTTTTCTTTTCGATCCTCTTCAGTAGAGCCTTGAGTTGATATTGTCAAGATAGCAGCTACAATCTTGCCAGCCTTATTGAATGTGTTTCCATATTCAATAGTTTCCCATACGGTGTAGTCATGGATTTGAAGATACTATTCGAAGTTAAACTTCCACAGCTCAAAATTGTCTGGGTCTAGCATGGGAATCTTGATGTTGGGGGTTGAGGAAGAGGAGGAGTTTAACTCTAGAGTAGACATGTTGTTTTTAGGGTTTCTTGAAAATAGGGTTTTTGGTGATTTAGGGTTTTTGGCGATTTAGGGTTTTTGGCGATTTAGGGTTTTTATGTTCTTTAGATTAGAGTTTCTCAATAAGCTCTGATACCACTTGTTGATCCCAAACTTAGATCGATTTAGCTTGTGTAAACGAGATTAAATCAAGTTAAACACGTAGAGAAACTTTGTTGTATATGTAACAATTCAAGTATTATGCAGAATTAATACTTAAATAAGAACACACAAACAATGTAAACCAAACTTTCACTTTGATTGATAAGTCGAACTTACGTACAATGAAAGTGTAAAACCGTATATAAAACTAAAACCTAAAGGCCTCCTTTTATAGTTTAAGGAGCCTTGTACAAGAGTCTACGTATCAATTATTTTAGGTAAAGATAAACATAAGAAATACATTGTCGATCATATCTTTACTAGAAACATACTAGAAACATAATACGTGTAGACTAAGTCTTCTATCAGTGCTTGACTTCTTCTTATCAACGCTTGACTTCTTCCTGTCAACGCTTGTCCTGTCAACGCTTGGTTTCTTCTTAAAAACGTCCAGATTTCTCTTGTCAGCGTCCAAGTGTATTGGCTACATTTTATTCCCAACAGTTTTCATCGATCACTCAGCTCTAAAATACTTGTTTAAAAAGAAGACACCAAATTTCTTCTCATACAATGGATATTACTTTTACAAGATTTTATTTGGAAATAAACGATAAAAAAGGAGCAGAGAATGTTCCAGCCGATCATTTATCTCGCATTGTTAATGATGATTCAAGCGATGATGAAATCGATGATTTTCCCGACGAGCATATCATGCAAGTAAATACTAGTGACATACCATGGTTCGCAGACTTTGCAAACTATTTGGCTGTAGGTATTTTATGTAAGGGGCCAAAAAAGAAGAATTTCTTTTTTGAACTCAAGAAATACTTTTGGGATGAACCTCATCTATTTAAAGTATGTCATGAATGAATGATCCGACGTTGTATTTTCGAAAGCTCATACCTTTGTCCTACTTTGCTAAGCATGTCAAAATCCTGGAAATATTTCCAAAAGAAATGAAATGCCTCTCCATAACATCCATGTCTTCGAAATATTTGATGTGTGGGGTATCGACTTCATAGGACCATTTCCAAAATCGTATAAATGTCAATACATTTTAGCCGTCGTCGTCTATGTATCAAAATGGTCCGAAACTCAAGCCTTACAAACCAATGATGCAAGAGCTGTTATAGCATTCTTAATGAAATTATTTTGTCGCTTTGGAATTCCAAAAGCACTCATAAGTGACAGAGGAACTCATTTCTACAACAAGCTCATGGATAAAATCATGAAAAGATATGGAGTTAACCATCGATTTTCTACATCTTACCACCCTCAAATGAGTGGCCAAGTTGAAAATACTAATAGACCTCTTAAACGGATACTTGAAAAGACCATAAAAAACAACCCTGCTTGTTGGTCAAAGAAATTAGAAGACACTCCATGCGCCTTTCGTAGCGCATTCAAAACAACAATTGGAACCACTCCATACAAGCTTTTGTATGGAAATACATGCCATTTACCGATTGAAATTAAACACCGTGCATATTGGGCACTAAAGAACTGCAACCCAGATCTTATTGTAGCTGGCGAAAAATGAATATTCCAACTTCATGAGTTAGATGCATTTCGACATCAAGCTTATGAGCATTCTTGCTTATACAAAGCACAAACGAAAGTGTGGCATGATCGCAAGCTAATAATGAGAAAAGAATTCAAGCATGGAAATAAAATACTCCTCTTTATTTCGAAATACAAATTCAAACAAGCTAAACTCACTTCGAGATGGACCGGACCTTATATAGTTAAATACCAATATCTTTTTTTGTGGGTAAAGGGGACTCACCCCGATAAAATATATTACACAAAAAATAAACGTTAAGTACAATAAAATGTGGCTGAAATACCACATTAACCACTAGTTAAATACCAGTATCCATCAGGATATGTTGAACTGTATGGTAGCGACAACACCACCTTAATTGTTAATGGACATAGAACTAAGCTCTACCACGAGGAGGAAAACTGTAACGAATTTGATAGGGAAGATATTCATTCTTCATGGAATAAACCCTAGTAGTCGAGTCTGGCTGAAGACTCCAAACTTAGCGCTTCTCGGAAGGCAATCCGTGTTTTTATCCCCACTTTTTACCTTAAGTATGGAGGAGTACTTGTAACATAAATAAAAACCATCCTTGTGTATACTTTTCATGTGTCTTTTGTTTATTATGTCATGCAGGAAAATAACAATTTGGAGCTATAAGCCGGATTCATCTTTTTGAAGTCTAGCAGTTTTCTACTAAGCCCCAGGAAGTTCTCGTTTCCCATTGCATTTTCCCAATTTTTAATTTTATCAGTTCTCACATCAAGGATGATGTCCACCTTAAGTGTGGAGGAGGGGAGACACATAGGCAAAATAGCAATAAAAATAAAATAAAATCAATTTTCTCCACATTTATAAAAAATCGAAAACCTTTTCAAAAATAAAGATGTTTTGTAAATAAATGAAGTTTTTAGCAAAGCAAAAATCTCATTGATTGAAACTATAACTAAGAAAAAACCATCGACCAAATATATGAGAAAAACCTAGCCTTTATATTTCTCTATTTTGTGTGAAAGCCGATAATTTAGTATGCTTTAGAACTTGTGCTTGATCATCGTTTACTAAACCGTAATGAGGTTACTTTATAAATATTTTTGAAAGAAGGCAAAATAAATCCCATTATATCATTTTAGTCGAGCTACACTGGCTTGCTAAAATATGTGGCACTTGTACCTATGTGTGCTATATTATCAATTGTACCAATATCCTTGTGTTTATGCCTTCCATTGTCAAGTCGTAAATGTATAATGTTCTTTTAAAAAAGATTTAAAAAGTATTCTAGTATAGTTTGTTCTACGACTTTGACAAGGCATATTGTGTTACTAAATCCTCATCATTATCACGTTTTGCCTCTTTGAAAACTTATTTGGTACTCACGCTGCAACAGTTATGTTTACGTGTCTTGTACAAGCATATGGTACATATCTATCTTATGTCCGTGCTATTTGAGTGTTATCTTACATGTCCCCTTTATGAGTGACATTTGTGTGAACTTAAAATCCAAACACTATTCCGTGTGAGGTGCTAAAATTGTTTTGTCATTTGCTGTTGCTACTTAGAAACCTAATAATTTTCCTAACATGCTTCATATGCTTATGCTTTTAAAATCTAACCTTGTTTTCTCACTTTGATTTCTTGAGGGAAAGCAATAGCTAAGTGTGGAGGAATTTGATAACACCTAAAATACACATATATAATCCGTTGCTATTATCTCACTTTGTATGATAAATAAGAACTTTTGGTACTTAAAACATTGCATTTTATATGCAGGTGAAAGATTGAAGGCTTAAAGTGAAAGAAAGCAAAAAGGAGTCCTTAGTTGCAATAATAAAAGAATAAAGAGAAGAACATTTTTGGTGCACCAAATGTGCGGTGCACAAGCTCAAAAGTGCGGCACACAAACACCACCTCTAATGTGCGGCGCACATTTAGAGAAGTGCGGCGCACTTTGACCCCCAGTCTGCACTATAAATCGAGGGTTCCTCTTCTCATTTTTATCATTCCACACTCAACTAGTACTCTCTACTCCGAGTATTTTTAGCCTCTTTAGTATATTTTCAGTATATTCCACTTTTGGGAAATACTTGTAACAAGAGTAACATACTCTTCGATTCGTGGAAAGACGATTCAGTCGTGACACTTGTGTAGTCGTCAATTCATTCAATCTAAGTATGATGTTCTTCTACTCTTTTCAATTTGTTACTTTTATTACTATGCTAGGCTAAGTTATTTTTGAATATATGGGTGTGTGATTATAATTAGTGATAATGTTATGATATGATCCTTTATAAATTGATTTCAAGCTAATGTTATTGAACCACGTTCCCACTTAGTTCTATCACGTTATTTTATCAAAATTGATTTGTTACAATAGTTTGACGCTGAGAAGTTCAAGTTGTTATAATAAGTTTTTAAATAACTTGTCTATGGTTTTTTAATCTTTGGTTAGAGAGATCTGCTTAGATATTTTGATAAAATATTGAACTTATTGGAAACTTGTTTTAAGCTTATTCGCTTAATAAGACATCAGTCTTGAATCAAACCAAGTGAATTGTGAAAACACCATTTTGACGAAAAAGGTTGATCATGTTTTACCTACCTAATCATATCTCGATCATTATTATCATCATCACGATATTATATGAACTATCCCACATAAGTCGTATTTTGTTATTATATTATTTATTCAATCATTCTTATCTTTGATTATTATATTACTTACCAAAACGAAACTAAGTACTTGCGAACGATCTTGGCTTACCGCAACAAAACTATACTACGAACGAATGGGTATACTTGCCCATGTTTGTATTCTAGTCCCTTGTTTTGTCTAAATGTTGTTATAAATTTAAGACTTGCAAAAGGAACATTAATTCTTTAGAATGTAGTGTGAAAATTAATATGATATTTTATGTCATAGTCGTGCGTACGAATTGACTTATCATCTGTTTATTTAATGAATGTCACAACTTGTGATTATGAATAGGTATTCTCAAAGTTCCACAAGATCAGTAATCTAGTTTGTAGGAATCTATAACTTATCAACAATTGGATTTTTGTGACTAAGACGATAGTATTCAAACTAGGATTATTATGTAGTGATCTTAATTGGTATTTCGATAAGGGGCGAGTAAGCAATTGTATTAGATAATGAATTGACATACGAGGTATGATCATTTTCATTAAATACTATTGTGTAAAATATTTGCATGTTTAATCCATGGATGTAATATCCGCATATTTACATGTATTATATACATTCTAAATATTCATTGTCAATTATCAATATATGAATATTGTTGAACTAAGACATTTATGAGGGTTGGTTGTATCTTTGGAAAATACATAAAGATGATTCTTCCAAACTCATAGGTTATTTAATGTAAAGTATTTCTTATCCTTAGGCTTGAGATGCAAGCGGATCTTTGCATGGATGGATAACATTTCTTGATTTAAAATAAACGTTGTGTCAGTAAAATGAACAGTTATAAAACCTATTTTAGAAATGTCTTTGACATGTGTGAAAGGTACTTGTAGTCCAAATGGGATTTTGTTCCTCCATGAATGGAGTATGCTATAATTGTGCCCCCGTAGGATTTATAAGATGTTAACGTGGTCGCGTCCAAATCGTATTAAAGAAGTTTCTTTTTTCATTTGGTAATCTTGATTAATCATTGAAACAAGAAACAGAATCGTTAGTACATGAAAAGACTTTTGATCCATATTCATGATTCACAGTATCAGAAAAAAAAGGATGTAGTAATTTATACCATAAGGTTGAGCTTGTTTGCGAGAAACCAAACTCGGGTAATTTTAGGAGCATTGATGGTGTTTCTAGACTACCCGTCAATGTTAGTACTAAAATACACTACAATGGAGACTTCTACAAGTGGAAGCTTGAGACAACTAGGGTTTTGACGAGTCAGTTGTTACCCGTTGAACTCTATTTATGTGTGAACTTGTGTGAATTATGTGTTTTATGTGTTATTACAAGCGATTTGGTGATTGAGAATGAATGAAATGAGGTACATGATGTGTAGATCATGGTACAAGTTGGAAATGAAATGAAGTGAAATGAAATCAGAAATGAACTGTGTTAAAGTTCAAATATTGGTTTTATAAGATTTCGTGTATGTAATGTATATTGTATATATGTATTATGTATATATTATATGGTTAGATAAGTTCTGGAGATACTTTCTATTTTTAGAAACTTTTAGAAATGATGGTTAGTTCAGAAATCACGTAAAAAGTAAAAAAATTAACGTATGGCTTTCAGGTTTTGGCCTGGAAGTAACCCGAGGGTACCATTTAGTTTAGTAATGATCTAATACCAGCATAGGGATAAAGAAGTCAGCCTAAGAGGTTTGGTCTTGGTTTTGGATTAAAGGGTTTAAGGCATGCACTAAAACTATGCTTAATTAACGTTTAATTTACATATGTTACCTAGTATGATGGATTAGGGTTTAGGATTTACAATTTTTTTATTAGGGTTTTAATAAGTGTGAAAACACTTATCCTTTTACCACTTATTTCCAATAATAACAAGACCAAAACGTGTATTTTATGTCGTAAAAGTCGGAATTATGCGTGGTTTGTGTTTTTATTGTGTTTTAGGACCAAAAGATGAAAAACGAAGAAAACACGGGCTTTCACGGGCTTTTATCGAAGAAAACGGGAAAAGACGAAGTCAAAAGATCAAGAATGCATTAAGAACGGAAGTCCAAGGCCTATTCTGAAGATTTATCGAAGAAAAAGTCTAAAGACGGAAGTTTAATAAAGTCGAAGAACTCAAGTCTAAATTAAAGAAGAGAATTATCAAGACGAGTTAAAATCCCGAGACGACGTCGAGAAAAGACAAAGAATTAAATCGAGTCGAGAAGACGTGAAGAAAGAAAGAAAGAAGAGGCAACACATGCACTCCTTCCATTTTTTCCTATAAATACCCTCCTAATACACATTAGGAGGGTAGTTAGTCTTTAGTTTAAGTTTTCATTTTTTACTTTTCTTTCTAGTTTTAGAGAGAGAAAGTTCTAAACTTTCTCTCACTAAGTTTTCATCTTTTTTTTTAATCTTTCAAGATTAAACATTTGTGTATTGCTAATTTCATTAATCAAGTTCTAGTTAAGCTTTTAATCCTTAATCTCATTCTACCTTTCTTTGATTTTTAGATTGATTTTGGTGCGAATCACATTAAATCCGTGTTGATCTTAATAGTTTTCTGCTTAAAAAGTTAATCTTTTTGTTCTTACATAAGCTTTCATTTGATTGAACTTTAAGATTCTTGTGCTTATTGGCTTATTTACATGATTAGCTTATTTACTTTTTAAAAGTTTTCTTAAAAAGTTCATCTTTTAATTGTTTGATTTTTTTGAGTTAATAAAAGTTGTTATTAGTGCTTATTTGATCCGTTTCAGTTTTGATTCGTTTTAGTTTTGATGATAAGCTTATTATAGTAGCTTATTCATTGGCTTATTTTCGAATCCCATACATATCGGAAAGGGTCTAAACCCCTTTCCGATTGGCTTATTCCGACCAAGCATCCTCACCCCTTTTTCCGATTGTCAAATCAGAAAAGGGTTTCTGCATATTCCGATTAGCATCTACAACATTCCGATCCTTCAGATCGGATTAGGGTTTTGGGCTTATTCCGATTACATGAACTTTCCTGCATATTCCGATCTAGAGGATTAGTGACATTCCGATTTGGTTCCTGTTTCATACATTCCGACAAGGGCATTTTAGTTATTCCGATTGGGGATTTATGATTATTCCGATTGCCTCTTTGTTATGATATTCCGATTAGTACTAATTTGAACATTCCGATTGTGGCTTATTTAAGATTATTCCTATTTTAATCTACTACTAATATTCCGACTGTGAGGATTGTTTACATTCCGATCAAACAGATCGGAATATATTCCGATCTGGTGTTTGCTTATTCTGATCAGTGTAGGTTTCAAATATTCCGATTGAGTTAGTTTTTTTCATTTTTATAAAGTTTCCAAGTGTTAGTTTTATTAAGTGTTCTAGCCTTTAAGTTTTCCTGCATCTATTTTTAATTCGCTAAATTTAGCTTAATCTTTTAAAGCTTTAATTTTACTCTTCGACACTTACTTATTTGCTATTAGTTAAAATTAGATAAACAAAACCAAACCATACTCTTGTTCACCAAAAGACAATTGAGTCGCACTCTAGACCAATAGTCAATTCGAAAAGATCGGACGATAAAGATTTTATACGTGGTGTAAAACTCGAGTATTAAATGGCGCCGCTGCCGGCTCTTCTCGTTAAGATTAACAGTTTTTTGTGAGAACTTGGATTTTGGGATCCGTTCACCGTGAACGTTACTTTTTCATAAAAAATTTCAAAAACCCTAAAAAAATATAAAATTTTCAAAAATCCTAAAAATTAAAAAACATAAAAACCAAAAATATTTTTGCTTTGTTTTTGCCTTGTTAGTTCTTTTGCAGGTGCATGCGTACACGATCCACGTCTTATCAAGAGCCCGAGCCTCTCGAAGACTTAGACATGGCCGGTGTACAAAACAACAACAATAACCCACCTCAAAACAATAACAATCCACCTATCAACAACAATAATAACAACAACAATGAGCCTCTACCGGACAATCGCCCGATGATTGAACTTCTGCAAGCACATGTAGACGGCAACAATGACCCAATTGTCATACCCGCGATTGCAGCCAACAATTTTGAGCTCAAATCCGGTTTTATCCAGTTGGTCTCTGCTCAACCATTCTTGGGGCGTACCATTGATGATCCACATGACCACATCAAGAGATTCCTACAACTCACGAATACGGTCAAATTCAATGGTGTTCCACAAGAGGTAATCCGTTTACAACTCTTTCCCTTTTCTTTAGAGGGACAAGCCCGGCATTGGCTTGCAGGAACCGCCACAAAGTATTCTTACGTGGACGGATTTGGGAGACCAAGTTTATCAACTACTTTTTCCCACCCTCTCGTACTACCGCTTTACGGAATGAAATTATCTATTTTGAACAAAAGTACGATGAGTCGTTTAGTGAATCTTGGGACCGTTTCAAAGATCTTTTAAGAAAGTGCCCACAACATGGTTTTACCAAAGTGCACCAAATTAATACTTTTTATAATGGTTTAAGCATGAATGACCAAGATTCACTAAACAGTGCCTCGGGGGTAATATTTTGGTTAAGACTTCTAATGTCGCTTGGGATATTATTGAAAATAAGTCTCGTGTGCAAACCAAAAGTGTTCGGACCAATGTCGCCAGTGCTAGTACTAGTGACAGCGACAAGCGACTTGACAAAATCACTACGCTTCTTGAATCGCTTGCCGCCCAAACCGCCAGCAACACTGATTGTGGTAAAAATACACCTTTTAGGAAAAAGGCGTAAAAGCGGTAAGTATTGAACAAATGACTTTAGGAAAAATCAAGTGTTAATGACCCGATTAAGTTCGTTTCCCAAGGAGGTATATGTGTGTGACTAAGATGTACAAGGTTTGAGATTAATATTTGGTTTAGAAGGGGATTAGAAGAGAAAATGACGAAGTCGTAAAAATAAAAATTAACACAAAATCACTATTAGAAAGTTAAAACGTAGAACCTTAAAAATCACAAAAATAAAAATAAATTCTAAAAATTACCAAAAATTCACCAAAAATCAAAAATAATAAACTAAGAGTTTACCAATGATCAAAACTTTTCCAAACCTTTTAAATAATTAAATATTCAACTTTTAAATGCTAATTAAAGCCCTAAAAATCAAATAAATTATCAAAAAGCCCAAATAAAGATTTTTCAATTGATAAACCTCTAAAATGACCTAAAAAGATTAAAAACTATTTTTAGAAATTTTAAAACTAATAAAAACTATTTAAAATGAATTAAAAACTATTAAAACTTAAAATAATTATAAAAATTAATCTATGAGTGATAAAATTATTCTAAAAGTTGATAAATTCCTATTATAATGTAATTAACCTAAAAAAATGTAAAAAGTTGGAAAAATTGAAATTTTAAAAATAATAAAAAAATAATAATAAAATAATATTAAAAATCCAAAAATTATAAAAAATTCTAAAAATTTGCAAACTAGTTTATTTTAACCTAAATAATCAGAAAATGAAAGTGAAATTACCAAAATACCCCTAATGGGCCCTCAAATGGGCCAAATCCAAAAACAGTCAACACAAATGGGCTTTTGGGCCCAAAAAGTCAAACTTGGCCCAATTGACTTGGAAAAGCCCTATCTGACTTAAAATTTAATTCTAAGAACAAAACTCTAAAGGCCCAAAAGCTGAAAATGTGCTTATCACAGCTTATTGAACACAAAGCTTATTTTATTTGGGCTTTTCAGCCCATTAAGCCATAAGCTAATGCCATAAGCTCTAATTTGACACACAACCCTCTTTTTGGATGCTTAAGAGATCTGTCAAAAGAAATTTCCAATAAGCTCACTCAATAAGCCAGAAAATAGAAAAGTAAAAATTCACAAAACGACAAAATAGTCGTTTTTGAGAAATATTGAACCTCAGAAGCTGATTCAACTTGCAAAAGCTCACAAATAGCTTAACTAAGAATAATCAATCAAGAAAATCTCAAAAAGCCAAGTAAAATAAGCTGAAGGAGCAAATAAGCTGGCTGAAAAAGCCAAATAAGCTAGTTTTCTAGCAAAAGCTTAACCAAAAGACTTGTAAACTTCCAGACTTGATATTAAGCTGAGAAAAATGAGTTCTATTACAAAAACTAAGTTGTTGCATGTACCAATAAGCAAAACAGAT
This sequence comes from Glebionis coronaria, assembly GCA_025667525.1. Lineage (NCBI taxonomy): Eukaryota > Viridiplantae > Streptophyta > Magnoliopsida > Asterales > Asteraceae > Glebionis > Glebionis coronaria. Next base: position 368,286,336 of record CM046877.1, on the reverse strand, counting down.
TCAAATAAGCTGAAAACCAAGTTTGACCAAAAGTCAAACGCTGATAAGTTGAAATCAAACGCTGACAGGAACAAAGAAGGCGTTGACAGACTTAATGAAGTGTAAGAACTTGTTTTTCACCCTGCTGGTCAAGGATTGAGTGCAAACCTTGTGAATCAAAGCTTACCAGTTGGGTAAACTTTGATGTATTTTGGCACAAATAAGCCAATAATCCAGTGAGCTTATAAGCTATGAACAAAGCAATCCAAGTACCCAAATATCCTCACAAGCAGCAAACAAATAAGATCCAAGCAGCAATACAACAATCCTAATGCTAGAAATCAAAATGCAGCACCAAATGAGGTGGTCACTTTGCTGATGCAAATGACCACTTCAGCAGACTTTGATAAGCTATAAAAACCGCAATAAGCCACCAAATTCAACAAGCAGATAACCAATAGATAGCTTATCACCCAAACTATCCCCAAACCTGATTTCAGACCTTAAATCCAACAAACAAAGAAGTTATTGGATCTGATGTGTTTGACCAAATTCAAAACCAATTTTATCAGATTTTTGCAAAACTTAGAATCCCTTTTTCAAACTTTCAGAAAGTGAACCAATGGCAAAAACTTGTATATTGTGACTTGTTTAGACCACCCAAACCCTAAGAACCAAGGGCACAAGGCCACAAGGCCTTGATAGCCAGTAATCCCAAACAACCCTTAATCAAGCACTTAACAAACAAACTTCTGATTTTAACTCACAACCTGTTGATTTTAATGATCAAAAAGCTAAACTAGGTGACAACTAACAGAAACCAACCAATAAACACAAAGCACAAACACAAGAACACCAAATCATATACCAAAGTACAAAATAAGCAGAAACATGAAATTTTTAGGGGAATCTTAACAAGGGTTTATACCTGCCTTCCACAACATCCTATGAAGGCCAGCTATGCTCCTTGGACCTTGTTCAACAACTAGAACAAGACCAAGGTACTTCAATGAAGATGATGCAAACTGCCTTGGTTGATGGTTCAAAGTAGAACCTCAAGGACTTGATGTCTTCAACACAAGCAGCAAACAACTCAACCAAGGGCTCTAATCCCTTCACAAGCCTGGTGTCAACAAGCTTGTAAGAGCTTATAGCAAATGGTCAAGGGTTAGTACACAAAATAACCAAAACAGAACCTAGGATTTCAAGGTTTTCAAACCTTAAAAACCTTATGAAACAAGACGTGCCTTAACCACAAGATTAAGGTAGGCCTTAACAATCAAATGGAACTCAGAATTAGGCTACTCAAACACCAAACTTTTAACTAAATCAAAAAGAGATTTCAAATTTTCAGAAATTCAAATTTTATTTAACTTAAAAAGGAATTACAAAGATTAATAGCCTAAAACTGGAACAAAGGGACTCTCACATGTTGAGGTCTCCTTTTATAGGCAAATGCCTGGCTAAACACTATTCACAAACCCTAGAAGTGAAATTCCCTAAATGCCCTAAGTCCTTCTAGACGAATCCTTGGTGTGAGCTGTTTAAATTCATCTTAGATGTTCATTTCAGCTTTGTTATGAAGCAATGATCCTTGGCTGTTGATTTGGACACGTCACATAACTTGGAGAGTAAGTTGTGTTTTCATTGGGTAAGGAGGTTGAGTGTGGGGTCTAGGGAGTAGTGGGAGTGAGGGTTTTGTGTGTGGGATTCGTTTCTGCATGTGTGAATCACACGTGGGTGTGGGTAATTTTGATTTACCCTTTGTTTTAAGTGATGGTAAAACTGGGTGGATGAAGGTGAATAGTAAGTTGTTTGATCCGTTTTTGTAGGAGTGAATAAGTGTTTGGCACAAAACGTGTTTGAATGTTTCATTTTCACAAGTTTAACCCTCCTCTTTCCTTTCTTTTGGCATTTGTGGTTAAACTTCTATCAGCGCCCAATTAAGCTTGTAACAACTTTTACCACTTGCCAATTTTGGCACATAACTTTTCAAAAGGGTTTTCAAGGGTTCTTTTTGCCATTTTGAGATATTTCAAGGACTGATTTTGGACATTGTTGATCTTCAAAGGTCTTCATTGTAATTTTGACTTTATGAGGGACCATTATTGGCAATTTTGATTTGTTGAGGGACTATTCTTGCCATTTCTTCAAAGTTGAAGGACCTTTTGTGTAATTTTGACAAACTTAAGGGACCAAACTTGTGATTATGAATATACAAGGGTTTTAAGTGTCATTTCTTCAATAAATGAGGATCAACCTTGTTTGTCTTCAAGTCTTCAAGGGTATTTGTTGAGAATTCCATGATTAGGGCCCGGTTCTTTGTACGGCTTCGTTTCTCGTGTCCGTTTTTTCTTTGTAACTTGTGATCTTTTGTCTTTTTCACGATATCCATACCTAAAATACACAAGTAAACAAACACAAGCATATATATGGTATTTTTATGTCATTTTTATGCATTTAAAGCCCGAAAAGAACGATGAGATCATGTATAAATGCCATCTCATCACTCCCCCATACTAAGCCATTGCCGTGCCCTCACGCAATGCTAGAATAAAGTATCTAAGCATCACCAAAGTTCAATTTTATTAACCTTTATTGAAAAGAAAAAGACTTGCAACATACTACGATGATGTGTAAAGACATAATGTATGATTTTCATCACAAAAAGTGACTTTTAGGGTCAAAGAATAGAAACAAGTTAATGTCCCTTAGAGTAAACTTCGTCATCCTTGATTGTCATACATTCCATGCTAAGTGCAAAAACAAGATCATTGTTGGTACAAGTCACAATGCTAACACTACTCATACGTCCAAATTGTGTAATACTTTTTCTCCCCGCAATCCTAGTTATTATAAAAGGAAATGGGTTACTAGCATTTTTTATCTATTTGTCATGGATCACAAGTGATTCATATTGACTTATTTGAGTAGTTATTAGTCCGAAAGCAAAGTAGCACGATTTGATCAATAGTTAGCCGAAGGACAAAATCTTTTAAAACGGCTTCTCGTGTATCTCCTTAAGTTCATATCTTGGCATAACTTGTTTCACGATTTGAGACCTTTCTCGGACCGATATTTGGCATGTACTTCATACTTCAAATCTTGGGAAGACGTTCTTGAAATTATGGTCTTCTCTTCATATATTTGGAATTTCTTCACTTTGACATTTTTGAGAGATTCTTCATATTGGACCACGACTTCATCATTTTTCTTCAATCTTTACTTTGGATTTTGATATACAACGATCCGCCTCCTTTTCGGACTTGGATATATTTATCCTCATACCTTGTTAGGGTCTTTTTGGATAGACTTTCTCCATTCTTTAGGGGAGTAATTGCTTCTCGTCATGTGTCTCGATCCTTCATATTGATTTAGGAATAATGATACTTCACATCATCTTTGGATCTTTAGCAAAAATAGAGCTCCTCATGCCTTGTTAGGGCCTTTTTGGATAATCGCCAATCTTCGCGTCCCGCTTCAATAAGTTATGCCTTGGCTATGAACTCTATTCAACCCGAGCAACTTTTAAACGATCTTGCGCTAGAGGCTAAGTAACCTTTCAAATCGTACGACCTTACTTATTGCAATTATGATTTATTCCTAATGCATTGATCTTATGGGAAGAAAAAGCCACAATTAAAAACATATGAGTTTTTGAAAGAACACTTTCATGTTCTACGTTTAGCATGATCACTTGTCTAACTCTATCATTTCTCGTTCTTCACTATATAAAGACCTCTAATTAAAGAGACTCGTGAATACTTAGCCATGCAAGTCAAAATTAAGCCAAATTTGGATTAGCTTTCATTAAGACTATATCAAATCAAAGTTTTGGGTTTTCAAGCCACCTATAGGATCTTGCACTTTCTTGGACTTCTTCAAGTTTAGAGAATGCGTTTTAAAGTTCCCTTGATAAGTGACTTTCTAGAATCAGTTATAGGAACTTGCGAAAAGTTCTCGTTCTTAACCCGAATGAATTAAGACTTTCGCGTTTTAAAGCTCCCTATATAAAAGTCTAGCAAAACTTGAATTGAGCGGGTTAAGGAATGTAAATGGCTCCCAATGCCCATCAAGTCAAAAATTAACTCTTATTCTACCCAACGGAAAATATACATTCGTGTCTTAAAAACACTTATGAAAACTAAGAAAAATTTTAAAATCTGGCCATTTTTAGCCTTATTAGTAAAACAAAAACATTGAAAGTTGGAAAGCGTGAGGGCGTAGCAAAGCAAGTACCTATTCACCCCCCCATACTAAAAGTAAACATTGTCCTCAATGTTTCGAGTCTAAAGGTGGAGCACCCCCATACTAGAGACGAAGAGTCGAATGCTTAGGATCTAGCATGGAAAGGGTGATCAACAATATATCTAAAGCCGTTTATTAAGTATGCTAAAAGATAATTGTTAGAACAATAAAGGATATGTCATGGAATCGTGAAAAACTTCTTCAAACGAACGATGGAGGCTCACGTAAACGAACACGAGAGTCTTCAATCGTAGATGATGATGATGATCTAGATAACACAATCACAAACAACCACGAGACAACGAGTTGAAAGGGTACAAGTCCCCTTATTAGTGAATAGTGAGCATAAAAGATAAGCATGGGATCTCCCCCACGAGGCACCTCGTTTTTTATTACCGAGTCATGAGCTCGACTCGATCCCCTTAAAATGTGAACATTTAGGGATATCATGGTATGGTCAATGGGGCTTACATGATATCAAGGCCCAAAAAGCAACCGGTATAAAGGACTAAGTCCTTAGATGGTGCAAAATACCGGGGTCGAAAATGGCGTTCTCGTTCTCTTTGGAAAAACAAATTAACGCCACCTCAACATGTGCCATAAACTCAAAGAGTTTGAAGAAAAGAGATGAGAAGTAGAAGGGTGGGACAATTGGTAAGACAAACTTTTGAGCTACTCGAGGTAGACTCGCACCAAGCAAATAGAAAGATTTTCCATTTATTGCATCGGTGGAAGACCGAGATTTCCCTTTACATGAAATTCCGGGATCGAATATCTCGTCCTTGGTGGAAAAGGATGAGGGAACATAAGGAGCTTCCCCCATACTAGAACCACACAAAGCATCGTCAAAAGGAGTAGACGAGCTTGTAGCACTCAAAACACGTGGTGATGACGGAGTTAGATTTGTAGAAAAATCAATTAAATCACATTTAAGATCTTTTCCTTTTTTATCTTTTAAACTCTCCTTATGAAAACCCTTTTTGATTATGTCGAAAATATTCGGTGTTTCTAAGACGATGTTAGTCACACTAAAAATTCTCACATTTTGAAACCGTTTTGGTTTTGGTGGTGGAAAGTTCTCAAAACGTTTATCGACGAAGAAAACCTCCCCATCGGGGTCTACATATTCATCATCCGAAGGATCTTCCGTAGAAACCGGTAACTTATCAACACGTTTCAAGAATGAATGTTCGAGTTGAGGTGAAGGATTTTTCGATTCAAGTATTGACGGTTTCTTCTTTGTAGGCTTTATACTCATAACCTCCACCAGCGGAGGAAATGGTAAATTATTTTTGGCGATATTTCCAAAAACTCTTGGTGAAAATTCTTTGTAAACAACATTGGTTGAATCACCATGGTTTAAAGTTGCAATAGAATAGACATGAGAAAGATTGGAGTTTTGTGTTGCATTGATGACAAGTTCTTCCTCATTGAAACGAAGGGTGATTTTTCGAGCATGAACATCGATAAGTGCTCTTGATGTATCCAAAAATGAACGACCCAAAATGAGAGGAACTTTTCGATCGATAGGAATGTCTACAACGATAAAGTCAACGGGATAGTAAAACTTTCCGACTTTAACGAAAACGTCCTCGGCTACTCCACATGCTAAAATCGTAGAATGATCGGCCATCTCGATAGACATGTTCGAAGGAGTAAGAGCCGGAAGCGAAAGCGATTTGAAAATCTCAAGAGGCATTAAATTAATACTAGCACCAAGATCGGCCAAGGCGTAGCATTCCTCCATATCTTGAATTGCACACGGAATCAAAAATTTACCGGGATCACCGACTTTTTGTGGTATGCAGCTAAGAAAAACCGATGAACAACTAGACGATTGTTGTAACTTCTCTTTGTTGTTTAGCATACTTTTGAAGTTTGCGGCGAATCGAGGCATCATGATAAGAGCGTCGGCAAAACTTATGTTAAAATGCATGTCACGAAACATTTTCATAAATAGCTCAAATTGATAATTGTTCCGTTCTTGTGCTTTCTCTTTGTTACGTCTCGAAGGGTAGGGTAAAGGTGGTGTGGGTTGGTCATTAGGCAACGGCCTTGGAAACTCGGGTTCCTCAACTGGTATTGGTTCAACCGTAGGTGTGGTTTGAGCGGTACTTCGTGGGATTGTAATGTGCTCCTTTTCGACCATCACCTCGGGTTCTTTCTCGATTTCCTTCTCCTTAGAAGTACTTGGATGAGAGATTGGTTCCTTGAAAGTTTTACCACTTCGTGTAGTAATAACCTTCATCTCTCCCCTCGGGTTGTTAATGGTATCACTAGGAAGACCACCCGAGGAAGAGGGTTTACACATGATTGCTTCAAACATCTTAGCCATTCGGTCCTCAAATTTTGATTGCCTAGCATCCGCTTTTAATAACTCTTGCTTAATCTCATGTTGTCCTAATTCCATCTTTTGTTGGTTTTGTTGTAGACGTTGGACATTTCCTTCCATTTTGTTTGCATGAGTTTTAAGTTCATTCGCAAGTTCATTTTTAAGCTCGTTTTTCAACTCGGATCTTAAGCTAATCATCTCACGTTGCATGTTATCAAATTTAGCATCATTTGCTTTTGCATAATCCAAAAATTCTCCTTGCAAATTTTTAGTGTGAGCATTTTGAAAACCTTGTGTAGTGTTTTGAAAATCACGGTTCTGGTTTTGATTAGAGATTTGTCCATTCCCACTTTGATAATTCCCTTTGTTGTAATTGCGTGTATTGCCTTGGTAATTACCTTGGTTGTTGTTCCGATAATTGTTAACATTTTGGTTTGGTGGAGCTTGATTTTGGCGGGAACCTTGACCGTTTTGGTTGTAAGTTCCCGTTCCTACATAAGCACTCGAAATGTTACCATCCGCGGTAATGCACTCGGAAAGATCATGAGCTCCTCCACAAGATAAACAACTCTTAGCAACCGCTTTAACCGAAGCGGAATTGGAAGCTTCTTGAGCCTTCCAATGGGACATTAGATTAGCAAATCTATCAAAAAACCGATTTTCCTCATTAGCTTCATCATGTAAGGCGTTAATGCTACGAGACGATTGTGACGAAGATGACGAACCCATATTGGCAACACTCGGTGTGTTACGAGGGTTATAAACCTTAGATCTATTTTCAATGATTTGTAAAGCCTCATTTGTCGTCTTGCACAAAAAATTACCACCCGCGGCGGCATTCAAATAATCTCGTTCATGATCATTAAGCCCATTATAAAAAGTATCCACTTGATGCAATTCCGTGAAATCATGGTGTGGACATTCATGTAACATCTCTTTAAATCGTTCCCATGCCATTGAAAAACTTTCATTATTTCTTTGCACAAATCGTGAAATCTCATTTTTTAAGTGTGTTGTTTTAGATGGTGGAAAAAACTTGTTCACAAACTTAGAAACGAGATCGGCCCATGTCAAAATTGAATTTGGCGGTTCTTTCTCGAGCCAAATTTTTGCGGGTCCATCCAACGAGTATGGAAACAACATCATCTTAATGGCGTCATGTGGAACATCCTTAAATTTGCTAGTGGCGGTGAGACGGTTGAAATTCCTAATGTGGTAATGCGGGTTGTCTTTCTCGTGACCTCTAAACTTATTTGCTTGCAGCATCGACATTAAACCCGTCTTAATCTCGAAATTCTCCGCAAGAATGGCGGGAATCACAATAGCCTCTCCAAAACCCTCGGTGGGTGCTTGTAGCAACTCCATCATAGTACGATTAGCCATGACGACTTCTTGTTCTACAATAGGTTCAACAATTGGAGGTTCTTCAACAATCAACGTCTCTTGATTGGCTTGCTTTTGAAGACGTTTACGAGCTCGTTTTGCTTGATTACGAGTGATCATAAACTTCACGAAGAATGGGAGGTGAGCAAAGAAGATTCTTTTTTGGGTGTTTTGTGAATTTTCAATTTTTTTTGTGTTTTTGATGATATTTAATTTTTTTGGATTTTGGTGTATCTTCGTAGACAACAATCTATAAAATCTCTCCTCGAATCAAACTCTTGATTAAAGAAGCCTCAAAGGAATGAAAACGATCACGTGGAGTGAACGCCTTCGAATGACTTTAGAACTTTGGTGAAAACCAAATTGTTCAAGAGGGTTTAATCACAAAGAAACCAAGCAAATATAGTATACGTAATAATACTTTGGGCGGCAAAACCCTCGATTAGCCTTCAATCTCAAAATACTCACAAGCAAGCGGGGAAACGAGGCGGCGCGAAGCACTTAAGAGCCTTTTTCCTTAGGGTATATTTTATAATACCCGCCTTATACCCACCTTATAGTTTGTATTTTTCAAAATCGAGCTTCACGAAAGTATTTATCTATTTTTGCCTTTTTCTTTTTGTTTGAGATTCGAATACAATAATTAGGAGATCAAATCCCAATTAAGGTTGTGTTTTCACACTTTTGGAGATATTGCAATATAGTAATAATATTTGTACAAGAAAAACCAAGAAAACCGATAATACGTATTAGTAGAGTTCTACTAATACAAATACTATTTGGTTAATATTAAAAACAACAATGCAAATTAATCACGACACACCTCCCCGGCAGCGGCGCCAAAGTGATTGTTGGTAAAAATATACACCTTTTAGGAAAAAGGCGTAAAAGCGGTAAGTATTGAACAAATGACTTTAGGAAAAATCAAGTGTTAATGACCCGATTAAGTTCGTTTCCCAAGAAGGTATATGTGTGTGACTAAGATGTACAAGGTTTGAGATTAATATTTGGTTTAGAAGGGGATTAGAAGAGAAAATGACGAAGTCGTAAAAATAAAAATTAACACAAAATCACTATTAGAAAGTTAAAACGTAGAACCTTAAAAATCACAAAAATAAAAATAAATTCTAAAAATTACCAAAAATTCACCAAAAATCAAAAATAATAAACTAAGAGTTTATCGATGATAAAAACTTTTCCAAACCTTTTAAATAATTAAATATTCAATATTTAAATGCTAATTAAAGCCCTAAAAATCAAATAAATTATCAAAAAGCCCAAATAATGATTTTTCAATTGATAAACCTCTAAAATGACCTAAAAAGATTAAAAACTATTTTTAGAAATTTTAAAACTAATAAAAACTATTTAAAATGAATTAAAAACTATTAAAACTTAAAATACTTATAAAAATTAATCTATGAGTGATAAAATTATTCTAAAAGTTGCTAAATTCCTATTTTAATGTAATTAACCCAAAAAAATGTAAAAAGTTGGAAAAATTGAAATTTTAAAAATAATAAAAAAATAATAATAAAATAATATTAAAAATCCAAAAATTATAAAAAATTCTAAAAATTTGCAAACTAGTTTATTTTAACCTAAATAATCAGAAAATGAAAGTGAAATTACCAAAATACCCCTAATCGGCCCTCAAATGGGCCAAATCCAAAAACAGTCAACACAAATGGGCTTTTGGGCCCAAAAAGTCAAACTTGGCCCAATTGACTTGGAAAAGCCCTATCTGACTTAAAATTTAATTCTAAGAACAAAACTCTAAAGGCCCAAAAGCTGAAAATGTGCTTATCACAGCTTATTGAACACAAAGCTTATTCTATTTGGGCTTTTCAGCCCATTAAGCCATAAGCTAATGCCATAAGCTCTAATTTGACACACAACCCTCTTTTTGGATGCTTAAGAGATCTGTCAAAAGAAATTTCCAATAAGCTCACTCAATAAGCCAGAAAATAGAAAAGTAAAAATTCACAAAACGACAAAATAGTCGTTTTTGAGAAATACTGAACCTCAGAAGCTGATTCAACTTGCAAAAGCTCACAAATAGCTTAACTAAGAATAATCAATCAAGAAAATCTCAAAAAGCCAAGTAAAATAAGCTGAAGGAGCAAATAAGCTGGCTGAAAAAGCCAAATAAGCTAGTTTTCTAGCAAAAGCTTAACCAAAAGACTTGTAAACTTCCAGACTTGATATTAAGCTGAGAAAAATGAGTTCTATTACAAAAACTAAGTTGTTGCATGTACCAATAAGCAAAACAGATTCAAATAAGCTGAAAACCAAGTTTGACCAAAAGTCAAACGCTGATAAGTTGAAATCAAACGCTGACAGGAACAAAGAAGGCGTTGACAGACTTAATGAAGTGTAAGAACTTGTTTTTCACCCTGCTGGTCAAGGATTGAGTGCAAACCTTGTGAATCAAAGCTTACCAGTTGGGTAAACTTTGATGTATTAAGGCACAAATAAGCCAATAAGCCAGTGAGCTTATAAGCTATGAACAAAGCAATCCAAGTACCCAAATATCCTCACAAGCAGCAAACAAATAAGATCCAAGCAGCAATACAACAATCCTAATGCTAGAAATCAAAATGCAGCACCAAATGAGGTGGTCACTTTGCTGATGCAAATGACCACTTCAGCAGACTTTGATAAGCTATAAAAACTGCAATAAGCCACCAAATTCAACAAGCAGATAACCAATAGATAGCTTATCACCCAAACTATCCCCAAACCTGATTTCAGACCTTAAATCCAACAAACAAAGAAGTTATTGGATCTGATGTGTTTGACCAAATTCAAAACCAATTTTATCAGATTTTTGCAAAACTTAGAATCCCTTTTTCAAACTTTCAGAAAGTGAACCAATGGCAAAAACTTGTATATTGTGACTTGTTTAGACCACCCAAACCCTAAGAACCAAGGGCACAAGGCCACAAGGCCTTGATAGCCAGTAATCCCAAACAACCCTTAATCAAGCACTTAACAAACAAACTTCTGATTTTAACTCACAACCTGTTGATTTTAATGATCAAAAAGCTAAACTAGGTGACAACTAACAGAAACCAACCAATAAACACAAAGCACAAACACAAGACCACCAAATCATATACCAAAGTACAAAATAAGCAGAAACATGAAATTTTTAGGGGAATCTTAACAAGGGTTTATACCTGCCTTCCACAACATCCTAGGAAGGCCAGCTATGCTCCTTGGACCTTGTTCAACAACTAGAACAAGACCAAGGTACTTCAATGAAGATGATGAAAACTGCCTTGGTTGATGGTTCAAAGTAGAACCTCAAAGACTTGATGTCTTCAACACAAGCAGCAAACAACTCAACCAAGGGCTCTAATCCCTTCACAAGCCTGGTGTCAACAAGCTTGTAAGAGCTTATAGCAAATGGTCAAGGGTTAGTACACAAAATAACCAAAACAGAACCTAGGATTTCAAGGTTTTCAAACCTTAAAAACCTTATGAAACAAGACGTGCCTTAACCACAAGATTAAGGTAGGCCTTAACAATTAAATGGAACTCAGAATTAGGCTACTCAAACACCAAACTTTTAACTAAATCAAAAAGAGATTTCAAATTTTCAGAAATTCAAATTTTATTTAACTTAAAAAGGAATTACAAATATTAATAGCCTAAAACTGGAACAAAGGGACTCTCACATGTTGAGGTCTCCTTTTATAGGCAAATGCCTGGCTAAACACTATTCACAAACCCTAGAAGTGAAATTACCTAAATGCCCTAAGTCCTTCTAGACGAATCCTTGGTGTGAGCTGTTTAAATTCATCTTGGACGTTCATTTCAGCTTTGTTATGAAGCAATGATCCTTGGCTGTTGATTTGGACATGTCACATAACTTGGAGAGTAAGTTGTGTTTTCATTGGGTAAGGAGGTTGAGTGTGGGGTCCAGGGAGTAGTGGGAGTGAGGGTTTTGTGTGTGGGATTCGTTTCTGCATGTGTGAATCACACGTGGGTGTGGGTAATTTTGATTTACCCTTTGTTTTAAGTGATGGTAAAACTGGGTGGATGAAGGTGAATAGTAAGTTGTTTGATCCGTTTTTGTAGGAGTGAATAAGTGTTTGGCGCAAAACGTGTTTGAATGTTTCATTTGCACAAGTTTAGCCCTCCTCTTTCCTTTCTTTTGGCATTTGTGGTTAAACTTCTATCAGCGCCCAATTAAGCTTGTAACAACTTTCACCACTTGGTAATTTTGGCACATAACTTTTCAAAAGGGTTTTCAAGGGTTCTTTTTGCCATTTTGAGATATTTCAAGGACTGATTTTGGACATTGTTGACCTTCAAAGGTCTTCATTGTAACTTTGACTTTATGAGGGACCATTATTAGCAATTTTGATTTGTTGAGGGACTATTCTTGCCATTTATTCAAAGTTGAAGGACCTTTTGTGTAATTTTGACAAACTTAAGGGACCAAACTTGTAATTATGAATATACAAGGGTTTTAAGTGTCATTTCTTCAATAAATGAGGATCAACCTTGTTTGTCTTCAAGTCTTCAAGGGTATTTGTTGAGAATTCCATGATTAGGGCCCGGTTCTTTGTACGGCTTTGTTTCTCGTGTCCGTTTTTTCTTTGTAACTTGTGATCTTTTGTCTTTTTCACGATATCCATACCTAAAATACACAAGTAAACAAACACAAGCATATATATGGTATTTTTATGTCATTTTTATGCATTTAAAGCCCGAAAAGAACGATGAGATCATGTATAAATGACATCTCATCAAACACCAACAGCATCAACGCTAAAAATGCTCATGACGCTCAAGTCAATGCTGTTAGCCAACCATGTGAGATATGCGGGGGTCCTCACTCTTACACCACTTGTACCGCCACCCAAGACTACCCTTTTGAGAATGTGAATGCAGCATACGGTACCTATCCTCCGGCCGCTTATCAAGCTCGTCCTCAAGGTGACCGCAACTTGCTTAGCTACCGCTCTAACAACTTTCTTTCCCCACCCGGTTTTTCTCCTAACAACCCAAACCAACAACAAAACCTCAATCGCCCTCCTCAACAACAACAACAACCTCGTGCACCATACATACCACCTCACAAACAACCATATCCACCTCAAAGAAATAACCAAGTTTACCAACAACCTGCTTATCAACCACCCGCCTATAATGCTCCTCCCAACCAACCCACCGCATTACCCCAAGATATTGGAACCTACATGAGGACTAATGATGTGATTGTGGACAATCTCCAGCGCGAAGTGCTCAACTTGAAAGCAGACATGGTGAAACAAGGGAACGATCTGAGAGCTGATATGAGAAACACTTTGGCAAGTCAAACGAATGACTTAAGGAACATGATGGCTAGTTTCTTCCAAGGTAATCAACCCTCTTCTTCGGGTACTCTTCCGAGTAACACCATTACGAATCCAAGAGGGGAGATGAAAGCAATCACCACTCGCAGTGGCAAAGGTAACAAGGAACCCGAGCTTCCTATACCTCCACCGGTGATTGTGACTAAGGAAAACGAGTCACCTGCTCCTATTCCTCATCCTTCTATTTCCCCAATTTCTCCACCTCTTACTTCTACCCCCATTTCCCCACCACCCGTGGTTGTGAGTGATCCTACTCCCCTAAAGCCTTCTTCTTCATCCAATATACCTTATCCTTCAAGGTTGAGGAAAGAGAAGCAAAAGAGCAAGGATGATATTCAAGTTTCAAACTTTCTCAAAATGTTTAAACAATTGAATTTTAACATCTCCTTTGCCGATGCTCTCGCTCACATGCCTAAATACGCGAAGATGTTTAAAGATCTTCTTAGTGACAAGGAGAAGCTTCTTGACATTGCTCAGACCCAACTTAATGAGAATTGCTCTGCCGTTCTCTTAAGGAAATTGCCCACCAAACTTGGTGATCCGGGTCGCTTCTTGATTCCTTGCAACTTCCCGGGAGTAGAGAATTGCATGGCCCTAGCCGATCTAGGTGCCAGTATAAACTTAATGCCTTTAAGTGTTTGGAAGCAATTATCTCTCCCCGAGCTAGTCCCCACCAAAATGACTTTGGAATTAGCCAACCGTACGGTTGCTTTTCCAGTGGGGATAGCCGAAGACGTCTTCGTTGGCGTTGACAAATTCACCTTCCCGGCGGATTTTTTTGTCGTTGACTACGAGATGGATCCTCGTGTTCCATTAATCGTTGGACGTCCCTTCCTGAGGAACGGTCGCACTCTCATTGATGTAGTCGCGGGCAAAATAATCATGAGAGTTGGTGACGATAAAATTGTCTTCAACATGGGTAAGATTTCTAAGCAACCTTATTCATATGAGAGTGTTAATGCTATTGATGTGCTCGATGAGGCTTGTGAAGAACATTTTCATGATGCTTGCAAAAGTACTCTCTTTTCTCTACCCAATGTTGAGACCGTTGCCTCAATTGCTCCGGCATTGACTCCTTTTGGAGAAAGTGACTTGGATGATTTCAAAGCTAGCTTGGGTCCTCTCGATATTAAGTATGATAATTCGTCTACCGATTGGGATGAAGACATTCGTACTATTGAGAGACTTCTCAATGAAGACCCGTTTTCTCCTCCTTCTCCTAATGAGGTGACTAATGATGATCCATCATTAGTTACACCATCTATTGAGGACCCTCCTACTCTTGAGCTTAAGGACCTACCTCCTCATCTTGAGTACGTTTTCCTTGAAGACAATGAGAAGTTATCGGTCATCATCGCAAAGGACCTGAAAGAAGAAGAGAAAGCCCGACTTATCGCCGTGTTGAAGAAGCATAAAAGAGCTATCGCTTGGAAAATCTCCGATATTCGCGGAATTGATCCTCACTTTTGCACACATAAAATTCTCGTGGAGGACGACTTTAAGCCCACAATTCAAAGCCAACGAAGGGTGAATCCTAAAATCCATGAAGTCATCAAAAACGAGGTTATCAAACTTCTTGATGCGGGTATGATTTACCCTATTTCGGATTCACCATGGGTTAGTCCAGTCCATTGTGTGCCTAAGAAAGGCGGCATCACCGTTGTGCCCAATACCAACAACGAGTTGATTCCTACCCGTCTCGTTACTGGGTGGAGAGTTTGTATAGACTACCGCAAACTCAATGATGCCACGAGAAAGGATCATTTCCCTCTTCCTTTTATGGACCAAATGCTTGAACGTTTAGCGGGTAATCAATATTACTGCTTTCTTGATGGTTTCTCGTTATTTCCAAATACCCATCGATCCCCAAGATCAAGAGAAGACAACATTCACTTGTCCCTATGGCACATTCGCCTACAAAAGGATGCCCTTTGGCTTATGCAATGCCCCCGGGACTTTCCAAAGGTGCATTTTGGCTATCTTCCATGACATGGTTGAGCAAACCATGGAAGTCTTCATGGATGATTTCTCGGTCTTTAGGGATTCCTTCTCTTCTTGCCTTGCCAATTTGGAACGTATGCTTACGCGGTGCGAAGACACTCGCCTTGTTCTGAATTGGGAAAAATGCCATTTTAAGTAAAAGAAGGCATTGTGCTAGGACACAAAATCTCTAAAGCCAGTCTTGAAGTCGACCGTGCTAAAGTAGATGTCATAGCCAAATTACCTCCACCTTCAACCGTGAAGGGTGTGAGAAGTTTTCTGGGTCATGCGGGCTTCTATCATCGATTCATTCAGGATTTCTCTAAAATCGCTCGCCCGATGACCCACCTCTTGGAAAAAGATACTCCTTTTATCTTTTCTAAAGAGTGTATCGAAGCCTTCAATCTTCTTAAGGATAAGCTAACTAAGGCACCGGTCTTGGTTACCCCTAATTGGGAGCTGCCTTTTGAGTTGATGTGCGATGCTAGCGACTTTGCTATTGGAGCGGTTTTGGGCCAACGAGTGAATAAACACTTCCAACCAATCCACTACGCTAGCAAAACAACGACGGGGGCTCAATTGCATTACACGACAACCGAAAAAGAGCTTTTAGCTGTTGTCTATGCTTTTGAAAAATTTCGCCCCTATCTTGTTTTATCCACCACCATCGTATACACGGCCATTCCGCGTTGAAGTACTTGATGACTAAACACGACTATAAGCCAAGACTTCTCCGCTGGGTTTTACTCCTTCAAGAATTCAACATTGAAATTCGTGATAAGAAGGGTGCTGAAAACCTAGCCGCGGATCATCTAAGTCGACTTGAGGATCCTTACCAAGGGGATCATCCGAACAAAGAGATCAATGACTCTTTCCCCCTTGAGACCTTAATGTCTATAAATCTCAATCTTGATGACACCCCGTGGTTTGTCGACATTGCAAACTACTTAGCGTGTGGTGTTCTCATCAAAGGGTTAACATCCCAACAAAAGAAGAAGTTCTTGAATGATGTTAAGACTTACTTTTGGGATGACCCTTTTCTATTCATACAATATGCTGATCTGATCATTCGTCGATGTGTTGATGGACCAACAGCTTTTGACATTCTCCAGGCTTGTCACAAAGGACCCACCGATGGTCACTTTGGTCCCAACTACACCGCTAAGAAAGTGTTTGATTCTGGATTCTATTGGCCCACCATTTATCGTGACGCTCACGAAATGGTTAAGCATTGTGATGCTTGCCAACGCCAAGGCAAGATCACACATAAAGATGAGATGCCTCAAAATTTCATACAGGAATGTGAAATCTTTGACGTATGGGGCATCGACTTTATGGGGCCATTTCCATCCTACAAAGGGAACAAGTACATCCTCGTAGCCGTTGACTACGTTTCAAAATGGGTTGAAGCTAAGGCTCTCCCAACGAACGATGCGAGGGTGGTTGTGAACTTTTTGAAGCAGCTTTTCGCTCGATTCGGCGTTCCTCGTGCTATCATCAGTGACCGCGGGACTCATTTTTGCAATGATCAATTTGCAAGAGTCATGGCTAAGTATGGTGTAAATCACCGTCTTTCCACCGCTTATCATCCCCAAACCAATGGTCAAGCCGAGATTTCTAACCGTGGATTGAAGCGAATTTTGGAGCGTACTGTGGGAGAGCATCGTGCCGCGTGGGTCGATAAGTTAGATGATGCTCTGTGGGCTTTCCGTACTGCTTATAAGACCCCGATCGGTTGTACACCTTATCGTCTTGTGTACGGGAAAGCATGCCACCTTCCCATCGAGCTGGAACATAAGGCGCACTGGGCCTTGAAGTGGGCTAACTTCGACATCAACAAAGTCGGTGATCATCGCAAGATTCAACTCAACGAGCTCAACGAACTGAGGAATGAAGCTTACGAAAACTCACTGATATACAAGGAGAAGACCAAGATCATTCATGACGCAAAGATTAAGAACCGAGAGTTCCACGTTGGTGATCAAGTCTTACTTTTTAACTCTCGGTTGAAGACCTTCTCTGGCAAGTTGACGAGCCGCTGGTCTGGTCCATTCACCGTCGCCAAAGTCTTTCCATATGGGACCATTGAGCTTTCTCAGCCAAATGGGCCCAATTTCAAGGTGAATGGCCAGCGTTTGAAGCTTTACTTTGGTGAGGACATCTCTCATGAGATGATTCCATCCCTCACCACGTTCCCCATGAACTAAATTTGGGTCGAGTCAGGCTCGTGACTCGGTTATCAAAAACAAGCGCTTCTCGGGAGGCAACCCGTGATCTATCCTTTACTGCTTTCATAATAAATGTAGGGGGAGCCCCGTATGTGTTTGTTGTCTTGTTTCTTGTGTTGTGCAGGGATTAAAGCTTCAAAGATCCACCTTGATAACTTTTGACGAACTGTGATACCGTGTTCCCATCTTCCCGATTCTATCCTAAACTCTTGTGAATCAATATTTCATATTTTATATGTTCACATTGAATTCACTTTAGTTGTTCTTTCCTTAGCAAGATTTAAACAAAGTGCACAATGTCCTAAGTGTAGGGGAGTTCACTCCCATATGCTTAAACATTGAGGACAATGTTTATATCAAGTGTAGGGGGACTTCTATCGAAATAAGTGGTCTTTTCCTTGCATTTGCCCTCATTTTAACCGGAAAATTTGATTTTTCAACATTTTTCAAAATTTTTAATCTATTTTGGCCTAGTTGTATAGTTGTATTTTCCTTTATTATGTTTATTTTCTTGCCTTACTAGAATAAATTTTAATAAAGTGGTTTTAAATTTTTCTTAGTCATGAACATTTTGACTCAACCCGAGTTTACTTATCTAAGTTTACTCTAGCTAGTATCCTTAACGTGTTTAAGTCAAGTTTTGCTAGGCTTTTATATAGGGAGCTATAAAACGCGAAAGTCTTAACTCTCACGGGTTAAGAACAAGAACTTTTCGCAAGTTCCTATAATTGATCCTAGAGAGTTGTTTATCAAGGGAACTTTAAAACACGATTTCTAAACTTGAAAAAGTCTAAGAATTTGCAAGATCCTATAGATGACTCGAAAACCCAAAACTTTGATTTAATAGGCTAAGCATCCACGAGTCTCATTCCTTGAGATTTTAAACTGTGGAGAACGGGAGATGATAGAGTCAATTATAAGTTCGGTATTCTTTCGTGAATTTATGTGAGTTAATTATAAGCCTATTCTCCCTTCGCTTGTTAATAAATTTATCTGCAATAAATAAGGTTGTACGATTTAAAAGGTTACTTAGCTTCTAGCCCAAGATCGTTTAAAAGTTGCTCGGTACGGATTAGAGTTCATAGCCAAGGCATAACTTATTGAAGCGGGATGCGAAGATTGGCGAGTCCGAAAAGGCCCTAACAAGGCATGAGGGCTACATTTTGTTGCTAAAGATCCAAAAGTGATGTGAAGAATCATTTATCAAACATCAATATGAAGGATCGAGACACACAACGAAAAGCATATACTCCCCAAAAGATCATGGCGAAGTCTATCCAAAAAGACCCTAACAAGGTATGAGGATAAATAGATCCAAGTCCTAAAAGGAGGCGGATCGTTGTATATCAAAGTCCAAAATAAAGATTGGAGAAAAATGAAGAAGTCGTGGTCCAAAGATGAAGAATCACTCAAAACTTCAAGTGAAGAAATTCCTATTATGAAGAGAAGACCATAATTTCAAGAACGTCTCTCAAATATTCGAAGTATGAAGTCACTGCCAAATATCGGTCCGAGAAAGGTCTCAAATTATGAAGCGAGTTATGCCAAGATATGAACTTTATGAGGTCCCGAAAAGCAGTTTTAAAAGATTTTGTCTTTTAGCTAACTATTGATTAAATCGTTCACTTTATTTTCGGACTAAATAACTATCAGAATAAGTCAAACAATGCATCCTCGTGATCATTCAAGACAAAAATAAAATATAAGAGATACACCTAGGAATAAGGGAGTCTAAGTGAATAATTAGCCCACATGAATTCGTGTTAGTCTGCTAACTTATAATAACAATGATCTCGTTTTTAAGCTTGGTATGGGGAACGTGAAACTTGAGGATGATAAACGTTCATGGCTGCCAAAACCCAATGTAAGTGTTTATTTTCTTTACTTGTTTTTATCTTTTTATGATTAGCATTTAATAAAGGCCAAGGTGGGTTATTTATGATAGAGAATGTAAACCGTGCTTTAAAATTAATGCATTGCATGAGGGCATTGCAATGGTCAAGTGTAGGGGATTTAATAAGTGTGAAAACACTTATCCTATTACCACTTATTTCTAATAATAACAAGACCAAAACGTGTATTTTATGTCGTAAAAGTC
Source organism: Glebionis coronaria (assembly GCA_025667525.1). Lineage (NCBI taxonomy): Eukaryota > Viridiplantae > Streptophyta > Magnoliopsida > Asterales > Asteraceae > Glebionis > Glebionis coronaria. Next base: position 368,266,719 of record CM046877.1, on the reverse strand, counting down.
GGAATTATTTGTGGTTTGTGTTTTTATTGTGTTTTAGGACCAAAAGATGAAAAAGGAAGAAAACACGGGCTTTCACGGGCTTTTATCGAAGAAAACGGGAAAAGACGAAGTCAAAAGATCAAGAATGCATTAAGAACGGAAGTCCAAGGCCTATTCTGAAGATTTATCGAAGAAAAATTCTAAAGACGGAAGTTTAATGAAGTCGAAGAACTCAAGTCTAAATTAAAGAAGAAAATTATCAAGACGAGTTAAAATCCCGAGACGACGTCGAGAAAAGACAAAGAATTAAATCGAGTCGAGAAGACGTGAAGAAAGAAAGAAAGAAAGAAGAGGCAACACATGCACTCCTTCCATTTTTTCCTATAAATACCCTCCTAATACACATTAGGAGGGTAGTTAGTCTTTAGTTTAAGTTTTCATTTTTTTACTTTTCTTTCTAGTTTTAGAGAGAGAAAGTTCTAAACTTTTTCTCACTAAGTTTTCATCTTTTCTTTTAATCTTTCAAGATTAAACATTTGTGTATTGCTTATTTCATTAATCAAGTTCTAGTTAAGCTTTTAATCCTTAATCTCATTCTACCTTTCTTTGATTTTTTCATTGATTTTGGTGCGAATCACATTAAAGCCGTGTTGATCTTAATGGTTTTGTGCTTAAAAAGTTAATCTTTTGTTCTTACATAAGCTTTCATTTGATTAAGCTTTAAGATTCTTGTGCTTATTGGCTTATTTACATGATTAGCTTATTTACTTTTTAAAAGTTTTCATAAAAAGTTCATCTTTTAATTGTTTGATTTAAAAGTTTGCTTATTTTGAGTTAATAAAAGTTGTTATTAGTGCTTATTTGATCCGTTTCAGTTTTGATTCGTTTTAGTTTTGATGATAAGCTTATTATAGTAGCTTATTCATTGGCTTATTTTCGAATCCCATACATATCGGAAAGGGTCTAAACCCCTTTCCGATTGGCTTATTCCGACCAAGCATCCTCACCCCTTTTTCCGATTGTCAAATCGGAAAAGGGTTTCTGCATATTCCGATTAGCATCCACAACATTCCGATCCTTCAGATCGGATTAGGGTTTTGGGCTTATTCTGATTACATGAATTTTCCTGCATATTCCGATCTAGAGGATTAGTGACATTCCGATTTGGTTCCTGTTTCATACATTCCGACAAGGGCATTTTAGTTATTCCGATTGGGGATTTTTTATTATTCCGATTGCCTCTTTGTTATGATATTCTGATTAGTACTAATTTGAACATTCCGATTGTGGCTTATTTAAGATTATTCCGATTTGAATCTAGTACTAATATTCCGACTGTGAGGATTGTTTACATTACGATCTGGTGTTTGCTTATTCCGATCAGTGTAGGTTTCAAATATTCCGACTGAGTTAGTTTTTTTTTCATTTTTATAAAGTTTCCAAGTGTTAGTTTTATTAAGTGTTCTAGAATTTTTCTAAATCTTGTCTTTAAGTTTTCCTGCATCTATTTTTAATTCGTTAAATTTAGCTTAATCTTTTAAAGCTTTAATTTTACTCTTCGACACTTACTTATTTATTATTAGTTTAATATAGATAAACAAACCAACACCTTTTTATTAACCAAGAACAAATCATTCCACTTAGAACCGTGATCAATTCGAGGAGATACCGAGAGATTAATCTTGAACCCCATACAAAATCCGAGTATTAGGTTTCAAACTAAGGATGATGATTTCTGTAATTAATAATATTAGGGTTCACTAATTAGGTTATTATGGGGTTATGATGATTAAAGGGTTTAATTCTGTTTAAAATCAGAACTGTAGTCTGACCAGAATTTTAAGTCGACTTGTAGAGGTCATATATTGGTCATACAAAAACGTTATAAGAAGAATTGTTTTTTAGAACTTTAGTTTAGAGAGTTAGCTTTCCAATGGCATTGGTTTCAAGGCAATTGGAGGTATGGAAGTCACTTTTTTATGAATTTACAAGATTCGTGGTCAGAACTGGGATTTTAAAATTCAAATTTAGGGTTTACGTTCTGAGGGAAAAAAACCTTATCAAATGAACTAAGTTTTGCAAGGTGATATGAGTGAAATCTCATATCAATTTTGACATATAAAACCCTAAAACACAAGGAAAATACAAAGTTTTAATGTGATAAAAGATAATTATGTGGTATTCTTTGTTGTTTGTGATTTTGTAGGTAAAACGATACGATTTTGTGCAAACACGGATTTCAAGGCATGATTATGAAGAAAAAGACAAAAGAAGGGCCTATTTTGATAAGTCTCTAAAGTTCAAGGGCCTTATTGGTTGATTTTAGAAATTCAAGGACTTTACAAGAATATTCAAGAAGATAAAGGACCATATATGACAATTCAAGAAAGTCAAGGAGTCAAAGATGCTAAGTCAACAAAGTCAAGGGTTCATTTTGGCAAGTCAACAAAGTTAGGACTTAAGATGTTGATTCTACAAAGAAATAACATAAAATATCAAGCTGTCAAAGAAGGAGGACTTAAATTGCCATTTTTGGAAAGATATTTGAAGCTGGATCCGAGTGAAATGCTTTGAGCCAATCATAGAGCCTATAAATGTACACATACGAAAAAGCCACAACTTATGGAAAAAATGACAGATGAGCAAAACATTATAGATTTGGTGAAGTCCTGCATAGACTCAGAAAAGTTGGAAATAACTATTCTGAGAATTAATCATACGTACCCACTGACTTCGCTACACAGCTTGTGCACTATAGCCAGAAGTTATGTGAAGTTGAAGCTGTATGTTGACAGTCTCGAGCCATAAAAATAGATGAAAATAATATTTGAATGAGATTTGTATAATTACCTCTCATAAAATGTAAACACCCCATCATTTGAGCAATTTTTTCGTTGGAGAATGACACACATTATTAACTTGTTCATATAAAGAGTTGGAGGTGTCTTGGAAGTTGGTGTAAGAGTTGTTCATTACAAAAAAAATTAAAATCAAAAAATAGAAGACGAAATATATATATATAAAGAGAATGTAGTCTGCATTATAACATGATCCAACTATAGATACTAGACGACAAGGAAATGTCACAAAGCAATACGAATAGAATTAGTTGAAGGCAAGATCACAGAAAATTATAAATGATTTTTTGGTTTCTCAGAACGCTATACTAAAATTGTATTGAGCCATGCTTTACTAACTTGGAACTTTCCAATTGCTCCAACTTTGGTCTTTTACAAAGTATAACTTCTCGAGCCTCATTCTTTAACCTTATCATCTATAAACCCGTAAGAACAATTCCACCAAGTTTAAATGTACTCGAAAAATAATTTTGTTATTCTACCCCGATTCTAACATTATAAAAAATTCGACAATAAGAAGGCCATGGATCCATAGGATGGGGAAATAAATGCAATGTGACATGTTTCGTAGTAAAGGTAAGTTTCCATGTACAAACTCACATCACTTCGATAACGGGTGCTCTAGGTAGATTGCATGTACGTATGACATTTTGAGCAACTTAAAAACATGGTATCATGGAAAAAATGGAAGTCATGGATCATCCTAGAATTACATAGTCTTGATCCATAAACATACCAAATCAAATAAATGTGTATTGCAGTATCTTTTTTCCTTTACAAATTCATATAGATGTCCAAAATCATTGTGTTATTGTAGTTTCCCAACACAAGAAGAGGCAAGGTCATTGCTAATCCAAACACCCCTTTAACTTGCATGATCTGTTATGTTTTTGACAAGTCAAAATTCTAAACCAAGCCTCATCAACTTAGTTTACTGAAAGATTGTTTTAGAATTCTGCCTTATAAAATTTTACTCAATACCAAATATTAACCTTGCACAAACATATATTGAAAGCAGATCAAATGTATGAAATACCTAAACTGATTGTAGAGTTGCAAGCCTATACACATGAACTGGTTTTTATTTGCTTGATTGTGTGACATTTATCCACTGCTTGTAAATACATTTGAGGGTTTTTTAGTCTAAATGCATTTATATTTATAAAGCCAAAGAGGTTATTAAATGAAAAAAACTAACTCAAACCAGAAAGATACTATATACCCCGTCACTATCCTATAATATTCAAGTATCGGCTGATGGGAAATTGTTATCCGACTGACAGCAATTAACTTCAAACCAGAAAGATATTATATACCCCGTCACTATCCTATAATATTCAAGTATCGGCTAATGGGAAATTGTTATCCAACTGCTGAAATGAACCCTTTTAGACAAACATTTAAGGTGAGGCGAGGATGTTGCAGTGTCCATACGAACCACATCTAATGTGAAGGGAGGATGTATCAGCGTCATTTTGACGTATGTGCTCGTAGTGTTATCCAAAAGGAATCACTACGAACCACATCCTATATTTTAGGAATTGTTATTCTTTAAAATTAACCAAGGAGGTGAGTGTTATATATCAGTTACGGCATAAGAATAGTATTTCACTATATTCAAAAAAACATTTAAGAACTCACAGTGAGGGGTTCAGATCAAGAGTTCATGTTAACAGTTCTTTGCACCAGGTGAAAACCATGTTGGGCATCCATAGTCAGCCTTTGGATCAAAATAACAATATTTCCAAGTTACATTCATGCATCTAGGGACAAACCAATTATCTAGATTTTCATATTAGTATTGATCTTACTCTATTATACAAACTCATGAGGTTTGCTTCATCAAATGGTAAGTAACCTGTCATAAGTTTGAAAAGGATAACCCCTCATGAGCATATGCTGCACCATTATAACTTGTCATGCCTTGATTAGTTTGTTTCAGTCTGCTTGACCAAGTCTGATTTGTTTCCTCATTTGAGATACGTACATGTTTGTTGTCGTTGCTATATCACCATCTGTTGGTTGTCTTTCCAAAACCTTGCAAGGAAAACCACTAAAAAATGAATGTGAGCGTTAAAAAAAGAAAACTTGAGGTCGGGGTTAACACACTTTAACATAAGAGATTGGTACGTTTTAAATGTAGAACAATAGCGACGATTAGTAATATTTACGGATATTATATATAAAAAGGGGTACACGCCTTACTAATAGTTGTGTGTCCTTTAACCTGCATTCTTCAACCATTCTACAACTCTAACTTGTTTCCAAAATCTATGCCATCTTGCTGAAGTGTGCTCTTGCAGCCTATGGTTTCTGTTTTATTAGAAGAAACACGGAAAGGTGGTTAAGAAATTAATCTGTCAAACGACCTCTTTCAATAAATAGATAACTTATCAGTTAAAATAAGTCCCAAACACCCATGACTAAAGCTATAAAGACAGTTAAAAACGCTATTTAAAAAGTAAACATATATTTAGAAAATAATCCCAAACATGAAACACCCTTAAGTTCAGGATATCTTATGGAACCGTTACATTATCCTAGCATAAATACATGGATCTTCGAGTCATTTTAATAGCAACATGCTTGGAGAGCACATAGTACGAACTGTTGGGTCAAAAAGTTGATGTGGCGGAAACTTAAAAACAAAGAAAACATGAAGGCATTTGTCTAAGCGTTGACAAGTGTATTCCAGGCGTTGTCATGTACAAATCAGGCGTTGACAGAAGCAAGCATTGTCATGTACAATCCAAGCATTGTCATGTACAAACTAAGCATTGACAGAAACGTAGACAAGAAGCCTTTGGAAGCTTCTATTTAGATAAACATGCAGGATATATTCTGTATAAGTTTATTTAAATAGAAGATTTACATGTTTATTTGATATTATCTCTTGTAAACCTTATTCCTTATACTATAAAAGGAACCAAGGGTATTAGGTTTTATTATATAACTTTCATTCACAATGTAAACCTAAAAGCGTGTGTCGGCTAGGTGTGGGATTTAATATACACACACCTAGTGATTGTTAATTATTAATATAGTTAGCAATCCTTCTGTTTTAATTCATGTTCTTTGTGCCTAAACACCTTGTTACATAGTTATTGTTCTTTTCCGCTTTGATTGTTAATCATATGAACAATGGCTATGCCTAGTAGCTTAAAAGATCCGGAATCTTAGGATTCCTCAATTGGTATCAGAGCCTCGTGGCTCGTGATGCTAGGACCAACAAGGTGTTCGTGTATCAAGAAGAATAGGAAAAGTCCGTCTAGGTTTTTCTGGGCGTTTTTGTGTGCGCAGCACTATTCAGAAGACCATAACTTTTTATTGAGCCGTTGGATCGCCACGAAATCTTTTGTGTGTGTTCTATACACATATATCTAGGTATCCACCGGAGGGATTGTCAATATCTATCTCCAAGAAAAAGTTATTAAGCGTCAAAGTCAGCAGGGGTCATATGTTGTTTTCTGTGAACAATAATAGTAAAAACACGATTTCTCCTTCGTTAACCGTTGGATCGTCGTGAAATTCGCGCTGTAGGTTCTTGACACTTGTGTCTAGGATCTCGCAGAAGGGATCTTCGATCTGAGCTTTCATGAAGAAGTTATTCGATGTCGAAGTTCACTGCAGTTTATGGTTTTTCACATAAAATCATGATTTATAGTTTATAAAACCCTAGATCAATTAGCCGCTGATGAGTGTTATTTAGACGCTGATAGATGTTGGTGTGACGCTGACAAGGCATGGATGAGACACTGATGGCCAGGCGCTGACAGGTTTAAAGTTGGCGCTGACAGGAATAAAGTTGACGCTGACAGGAGGCGTTGACATGAGTTGTCCGATATATGGTTTTTCAAACGCTGTCACGTGTTGTCCGATGTTGGACAACAGACAGTGTTATATCTTGGACAAAGGAATATGTTGGACAACAAAAGGATAGATGCTGTTTGGAAAATTGATACGTTTTTAGCACACAAAAAGGAGGTATTTACACGCAAAGGTACATGTGTAGAATCTTGATAACCTATGAATCTATGAAGTGGGTTGATGTTTTCTAGAGAGAGAAACTAGAGAGAGAAAGGAGAGAAACTGTGTGTCTTTTTATTCAAGTGAAAACAAGAAATGAACAACCACCAACCCCTTTCCATGGTGGAAAGGGGTTTATATATCCAAGGCCTTATTTGGACTTGGGTCGACCCATGACAAGCTCATGGGCCGGTTTCTTACTTAACTAAATAAGTAACACTAACTACGAGCGATTACAACATTAATACTATTGTGGAGTGACCGATACTTCTAATATACGTAAAAACGTATTTCTAACAATCTCCCCCTAAGGGAGGTCACTCCACGTTTACAAAGTTCTAAACCTAGCATACTATACTAAGTCTTCGTTCTTCAGCTTGTAGTCTTTTCTTCTTTCTTTTTGTTGTGAATATTTTGATTTGATCTTTTAGGCTTTGGCTTGAGAGCATTGTTCTTTTGGCCTTTCACGTGCGATCTTTGCCTTCTTGTGAAACTTGCCTCCTCGTGACTTCATGTTCCACACACTTATGTCTTTTTGTTGAATTCTCGAAAGCTTCAGAGTTTGGTACAGCGGAAGACTTTATTTTGCACTTTCTTGAATTTTGCAGAACTTTGATGCAGAAAAGCATAAGCATGTGGGAACGACTTCAACAGGTACACCGCAACGCCACCGTCTTCTACTGGTACACAGCAACGCCACCGTCTTCAACAGGTACACAGCAACGCCACCGTCTTTAACAGGTACACAGCAACGACACGAATAAAATGGCTTTGACATTTTATTCTAATTCGGTAGCATTTTACCTCCGGTCGGTGAAGACCGTTGGACGATATTAGATATCGTACCCGTGACGGATAGTTTCAATTAAGTAACTTCCTGACAGGATTTCGCGGGTAAACCCGTTCTCTTTATTCGACCGTCCAAAGCTGACTGCGAACATAAAGAGTGAATCACTTGGATAAACTATCCTTGTGATTTGAAGCCGTCAATTCATGAAACCTGGAACAAGTGAATTTCAATTAAGATTTTCACCATCGTTGCTTTCCAGTTATCACGAGCTCAATTCATAAAGAATCTTGCACGTCACCTACCAAGTGTTGTTTGATGTTAACACTAGAAGGATTTCCACTCTTCACTGTGATCAGTAAAGAGTCACTCTGAGTGTTCTGGCAAGATCATATGATAATGCGTAGAGGCCTGGAACGAGTTTAAGTTCAATTAAGAATTAAACCACTGTTTCTTTCCAGTTTTTCACAAGATTGGTTCTAAAAGAACCGCACGTGTAACCTACCATGAGCTTGTTTGATGTTGGCTCAAGCAGGATTTCCATCTTCATTGTAGTACTTGCGTATTACTCGGATGTTCTGGCAATATTACAAGAATACTGCGTAGGACTCATAAAAATCTCTTACTTTTCACAGTGTGTGAGAAAGCAAGGAATAAATGGAAAGTGTCCTAATGAGACTTTTGATGATCTCTTGGCTCTAGACTCGATAGTGCGTTTTGATTTAGTGAGCGATGGCTGGAGAGGAGTGCCACCTTTTCAATATCAGTCTATTCGGAGTGAATAAACCAATAGATAACGTGTTAATCTCCGTGTGATTAAAACAAATACCTTTTGAGAGATATTTGAGTTAGCTGGGAAGGGTTGTGCATTGCATCACTGGGTCCATGACGTCTTTCTTCAATATCGAGAATCATTAACAAAAATGATCTCAATAGCATATGTATTGACCCGGTTTCTGCCTAAAGATGTAAGGAGGGCTTCTTTCTTTACACCCTTTATCTTTACATTTCTTTTTCATTCTTCAACCCCTTCAATGCTTACCAATACGTCATTCAGCTACGTTCCAGTGCTAGCTTAAGTACTTGGTCGGCATTCAGCTACGTTCACAATCTTTCTCCAACTTTCCTAGGACTTCTAATTCTATCTAGGGAATTGTCCTTGGGAAGATTCCATCGGCTCTGATGAATCATTGGACTAAACCTATTCCTACCACCCTTTTGTCACCACATTCGTCGTGAATTAAGCGTGTTTTGGGAAAGTATAGCCACCATGAAAAATCCTTGAAAATCACCTAAAGTACTTGTGATATTGAAATCAAAAGTTTTGTACCTTAGGTGTTTTGTTCATCAAAAACGCTCCCCCTTAACACGTGCTTTACACATATTAAGTTGGATAATCGTTAAGTCTTTTTCATCTTTTAGCCAAGTATCATTTAAGTCTCCTCAATCCCATTTTCTCCCCTTATCCAAAATGTTAACCATTAATATTTGGGATATTGAATGGATTAACCGGTCTTTGGGTAAAAATGAAATCGATGTTTGGCCATAGAACATGTTAATGATCCCCCTTAAATTAATAAGGGATAGTTGTAGTGCTGTAGTATGATATATTTTGAAAGATTTAGAATCTCGTGAGAAATTCTTGAAAAATTATCATACCTTAACACTACATCAAGCCGTAAAAGCACACTATTCACAAATATACATATTCACAATTAAACACCAATATAAAGTGGACCTGAAATGTACGACCCATTAGATGGATCGTTGCAGTAACTTGTGGTGCACTAAATATGGTCTACCACCAACGAATCTTTCCAAGCTCCTCATCAATCTACGTTCACGGAGCTTTTGATCAATCTTCTTGATCACATACTTCGCCATTTGCCGATAACCCTGATGCCAATCCTCAGTCATCTCTGGTAAAGTACCACCCGAATTAAGATGCTCTAACTTTCCTCTGACGTATAGGAGAGTCCCATCACTGTACTTATAAAGCTCACCTACCCTCATAAACTTCATTAACCCTCGACTGTTCAAGTAGAAAATGCCGCAATTCGGGACAGAAATGCCGGTATAGGGACATCTATCTACATGTTGAGGTAACACTTGATTCACTGGACGGGTTAGGTTAAGCTTCCTTTGGTAGCTTTCGACTCCCAACTGAAGATCTTCAACTCGTTTCTTGATAACAACGCTTCGTGTGAACATACGAAGTGCTGTATTCAAAGCAATGATGTCTTCACGAGGAATATGTGTGAGTTGATCACGGGTTATCATAAGCAACATATCTTCGATATCCTCAAGGCGAATGATAGAAAAATCTCCCTGCTGGATTTTGTATTCTCTGTAATCCTCCCTTTTCAGACGAATCTCCGTCACATGATAATAGCCTTGGCTTCAGTTTTCAGCCCTAAAATACTAGAGATGCGGATATCGGATCTAACGTTGCTTCCTGAATTGGCTAAGCAGCAACCCCTGTACGCCCTTCGGACTCGTTCGTCCCAATGAGATGCACCTATAACAGCATACATATCATAATTACGAGTTACCCTTGGGACCCAGAGACGGTTTACCTTTTCCTCGATCCAGGGTATTGTCCCCCAGTTGGCAGCTTTCAGCAAGGTCAAGGAGGTTGCGTACTTTGATGAGCCCTTCAGAAGATACTCAAGATCATAAGTGACGAAGAAGTCGAGAGCAATCTAATTATCTTGAGTAGGATCAAGTGGAGGTGGAGCTCTTTCTGATTCATGGAGGCATGGCCTTTGAACGGTGTTAAGAGCTTTCAGGACCTCGTCAGCATAATACTCGAACTCCATTCGGGTTAACCTGGTTTTGGCGCGAATCCTCTTATCCTTTAGCGCTTTTTTCACCAAAGACGGAGTAACCGAAGTCTTGTACTCATGAGCCAGAAATGCGCACAAGTCAATCGGACTGCGGATACGGAGATATAAAACATCTCTGTCAGCGTCTGTGATTGGATCATATTGCGCAGCTGCCGTGATCCAAGCCTGTGGCGGTGCAGTCTCGTCAATCTCCAACGTGTCTGCCCAGTCCCGTGTGCTTGAGTCAGGAACAGTAGATTGTGGTTCTTGTTGTAGAGGAGTAGAGACATGAACACGTGCTGGTTCTGATTCAGGCATCTCGGCGGTGTCATGAACAGGCGAGTGTTGTGCAGCTTCAGGTTCAGTTACTGACTCTGCAATCACAGGAGCAACAACAACAGAACTAATGGGGTTAGTGGTAACATGTATAGACACAGCAATAGATGTACCAGGAATCGATGACGCCGTAGTAGCATTCACATCGTGGCGCCACTTGGATCGTCTTGATTCCGTTGAGGTGGATTTTTCTTTATCCGCAGCATCTTTCTTAGACTTGGTTCCAGACTTAGCAGGTTTCTTTGAGCTGGCAACCTTATCCCCCTTTTCAGGCTGTTTACCCCCATCATCATCCTCATCGCTATCCTCGTTGCTCCCCTTAGCACTCTCCTCATTACCATCACCACCATCATCACCATCATCATCATCATCCTCATCCTCATCATCATCACCATCATCGTCATCGTCATCATCCTTTTCTTCTTCTTCTTCTTCTTCACCTTCTTCTTCCCCGTCACCCTCTTCTTGTTCGCTTTCTTCCCTTTCTTCCTCAGGCAGTATGTGGTATGGTACCACACTTCCAAACGTTTTTAACAACCGATCATCCTCCATGATAGCGTCATTCAGGGATTTGTAGAGAGCCCGTTGAATCCTAGATTTATCAAAAGATCCAAGTTCCCTCATACGAGCTTTGAGGATCTTCTTTAATTCAAAATCCGTCAAGTCATAGGCAATTTTGTAGGCGGATTCTGAAGGGTTGGATGACTTGATCATCAAGTTATCAGCCGCGAGTGTCTTCAACTCATCACGCAGTTTTGGCATAATTGATTCAACGGATTCTTTCACTCTCTCTTCAACAGAAGCTTCAAGTGCTTCTTTTTGCTCCTTGTATTTATCCCTCATCGCTTGAAGTCTCGTGATACGTGCAGCATGCTTATCAGCCTCAGCCTGCTTAACCTGAGCTAGTTCTTCTGCATGAGCTTTTCGTGTCAACTCCATCTCTGCAACGAACTTAGCAAGCATCTCTTCTTGGGCTTTCTTAGATGCTTCTTCACTTTGAACTCGTCTATGTAGCTCTTTGCGAAGTTCATCCATCTCTCTTTTGTGATTATCCGTATGTTTATCCAACATTTCTGCCATTACAAATGGAGCCATTGTAGACGATGCAGAGCTGCTCTGGGTTGGTTGAAGAGGCTCGGTTGTTACTACGGTACTAAGGATGGGAGTTATTGGTGGTGGAAGGAATGGTGTTGAAACCGGTCTGGTTGGTAAGGGTTGTATTGGTGGAGGTTGAGTTACTAAAGGTTGAGTAGGTACCATGATTGTAGGAGCACCGGACTCTTTTTCAACACTTGCTAAAACAGGAATGGATGTCTCCTTCAAAGTAGAATACCGTTCAGGTGACCCAAACTCATCAATATCCTCTGGCTCCTCGTACTCTTCTTCAATATTTATCCTTGCACCTGAACCACTACCGCCCATATCTTTCCTACTCCTTTCAATAGCTATCTTCATTAATTTCCTCTCAGCCTTGTCAAGAGTAGGATCAACAACATCTTATTCGTCACGTAGAACTAACTCATCAGCCTTACCCTTTCCCTTCTTAACCTCAGTCTTCTTCTTCTTGGTTTCGGGTTCAGGTAAAGCAACTGGTTGCTTGCGTTTACCTTTACTCTTGACCGTAGTAGACGAGTCTTCTCCAGTCTGAAGGCTTGCTTTTAGCTTCTTGATTTCTAGCAGCAGTAGCTTGTAATCAGCAGAACCTTTAATTCTATCCGTCAGAAGGTAATCGGGAATAGGACCAGGAATAACACCACCAGATGGTCCTTCATGCCTTAGATCTACTGTATGATCAGCCTCTTCAGTGTGATGACGACTTGCTGCACTCCTATCAATAGTAATATCATTCTTCATACAATAATTAATGATAAGCTTGATAAACCGAGGGTAAGGGAAGAAATTATTCTTCAGCTTCTTGTTTTGGAAGAGTTGAAAGGTGAATTCTTCCCACAACAATAATGCATAATCTGCATTTGCGCCTTTATACATTCCATGGAAGATGTTCATAATAGGACTGCGCAAAGCATCATGCCCACTTGTTGTCGGTGTAAGACATCTACTGAGAATACCCAACATTGCTCTCCAAGGTTGTCCTACTTTAGCAGTGGTAAACTCAGACGCAACTCGTATGTCAGGACATCCAAGAGCATCGAACATCTCCATGAGTTCGTCTTTAGTAGGATCCCTCGAAAATGCCATACCTTTGGGTGTATCCGAATGCCAAATATCTTACGGAAGTCTGAAACATTAAGTGTCTGCTGCTTGTTGTCGAGAGTGAAGGTGATCTTGTTTGAAGTGCTTTCCTTGGTAGCCCAGAACTCATACATGTAATCATAAGGCACCGAGGCAGTACTTCTTAAAGCATTCTTGAAATGAGATTGATCAAGGATTGCTATGGCGACTTTAAATCCATGGTGAGTGGATTTTGAAGCTGGCTTCAGCCGGTAGTTGTTTGGTATGAACTTGAGTGTTCGTGCTTCGGCAATTGCGACTGCTCGAGAGTCTTGGATTGCTTGTACTGTTGGATTAGTCATCGTATCTGCTTAAGATAAGACATGAAAGGTTGATGCACAAAAATATATAGATATGTATCATTATTACTTCTAAGCATAACACATTTCATAACATAATTCAACAAGTACTTATAACAGGCAAACACTATTAATCAAACAACTCTTCATCCGGAACTTTCCTTCATTCGGAACTCTTCATTCGGAAGTCCTTCATTCGGAAGTTCTTCATTCGGAAGTTCTTCATTCGGAAGTTCTTCATTCGGTAGTTCTTCATTCGGAACTTCTTCATTCGGAACTTCTTCATTCGGAAGTTCTTCATTCGGAAGTTCTTCATTCGGAACTTCTTCATTCGGAAGTTCTTCATTCGGAACTTCTTCATTCGGAACTTCTTCATTCGGAAGTTCTTCATTCGGAACTTCTTTCATTCGGAAGTCCTTCATTCGGAACTTCCTTCATTCGGAAGTCCTTCATTCGGAACTTCCTTCATTCGGAAGTTCACTCGGAACTCCTTCATTCGAAAGTCCTTCATTCGGAACTTCTTTCATTCGGAAGTCCTTCATTCGGAACTTCCTTCATTCGGAAGTCCTTCATTCGGAACTTCCTTCATTCGGAAGTTGTCCGGAACTTCCTTCATTCGGAAGTTCGTTCGGAACTTCCGTCATTCGGAAGTTCGTTCGGAACTTCCTTCATTCGGAAGTTCATTCGGAACTTCATTCGGAAGTTTTCAAGCTTTGTTCATCCGGAAGTTTGTTCAGCCATGTTCATTCGGAACTTCTAAACGCATCCTATTAAAGATTAATCTAGTCGCGTTTGTGAGTTCTAAGGCAACATAACACAATCTGATGATATTCCGAGCAAAACCCACCAAAAACCCCTAATTAATTAACCCTAATTTAAGCAAACGAACCCTAATTTGATAAACTTGCTTATGCGAATTAATTAACTGGATTAAATGATGAATTATGACGAATTATAAGTTACAGATTCAATGTTAATACCTTTTAGATCGAATGAAATGGATTGAATTGAGTAGAATGCGATTTGTAAAAGCTTGTGTGTGTTATCAATGGCGGCAAGAGCAACAGTGAAACAGTGAAGATGAAAAGATAAACGTATGGGGGGGTTTTGGTTTTGACTTAGGTCAAAATTTTTACAAGTTTCACCTTTGTCACCTTAAAACCCTATACTTTTCTATTCTTTTCCCTTTTTATCCCTTATATTTTCATTTTTCTTTCTCGTCTCCCTAACCATTACACAACTTAAGCATCGCTACCTATTAGCAAATCTCCAAGATCTTAAAGCTATTCCAATCACATTGATCGAGCACAAGTCGTATTCTAAAGCAAAACCACTCGTTAGCCAATTAATTTTCCACAAACACTTTTGAAAATCGTTTTGATGACGAAGATGATTTAATATTTTCTCCCCCTTAAACGATGACCCGTGTTCTAATTAAAGAGCTGTAGTCATTGTTTAAAGAGTCAAATATTGATGAAAGCATTTCCAATTAGTATCTTGAAAAAGATTGATTCGTGGTGGCAATAAGATTTCTCTTATTTTGACAAATTAATGCACTGAGACGTACATTAATTCGTGTTAGACCAAGTTGTAAAGTAAACTTGATCCCTTTGCATGATTTGGCTTGTAAATCATGCCCGAGAAAATTAATTCCCGTTGTGAGCCAACGTTTTCCAAGGAAATACGTGACTTTAATATGAAAATCGGGTTGCAGTCTGAAATAACTACAAGCCATTAATGGGCATGTTTTAAAAATGTACAACTTTTATACGGACTCTATTTATGGCACCGTGTCAATATTGATCGACATTTCTAAGGTCGTAAATATTACCGTACTAAAAGACATGCCCGATTTAAAAATGAAAAATATTTTTGGTTTTTCTTGATTTTATAATTTTTATGGTTTTTCTAGGTTTTATATTTTTTATGGTTTTTCTTGTTTTTATATTTTGTATTTTCTTTTTGTGGTTTATATATGTACGATAATATACATGATCACGAACAAAGGATACTCTGAATAGTTTACCACCACTATTCAGCTGATTCTTCTGCCAATTCTTTGAGAGTCGCTGGAGTGAATGATTTCATGCCAAACTTGTCGATCAAAAACTCGATTCGTCCTTGATCTAAGGCTTTGGTGAACATATCTGCCAGCTGATACTCAGTAGTGACAAAATACAGCTCGATCACTCCGTTCTCCACCTGCTCTTTAATGAAATGGTAGCGAATGTCTATGTGCTTGGCCCGGGAGTGTTGAACATAGTTGCAGCAAAGGGCAATGGCGCTCTTGTTGTCACAATACATCAGGATTTTCTTGAAACCCAAACCGTAGTCAGTTAGTTGTGATCTCATCCAAAGGACTTGAGCACAACAGCCGGACATGGCGATGTATTCAGCCTCCGTGCTAGAAATTGCAGCGCTTTTCTGCCTTTTTGAGGACCAACTGATCAATCTATCTCCAAGTAGTTGCACAGATCCAGAAGTGCTATGCCTCGTGTCTTGACATCCAGCATGATCGGCATCTGCGTATGATATTAAAGCAATAGAGGAATCTTTTGGATACCATAGACCACGATGAAGTGTTCCTTTTAGATACCGAAAGATCCTTTTCACAACATGTAGGTGCTTTTCGGTAGGCCGAGCCTGATACCGGGCACACATGCATACAGCAAATTGCAAATCAGGCCTGCTAGCAGTCATATATAGAAGGGTGCTGATCATCCCACGGTAAAGTTTTGGATCGACAAGAATCCCATTCCTATCTTCATCTAACTTGGATTTCTCCACCATTGGAGTGTCCACGGGGTCACAATTTTCAAAGTTATATTTCTTTAAAGATTCTAGAGCATATTTGGATTGATTAATAAAGATGCCTCTGGGATTCTGAGAAATTTGTAATCCTAAGAAAAATGAAATTTTTCCCATCATTGACATCTGAAAGCGTGTGGACATTATCTTCTCAAAGCGATTTGACAATTCTATGTTAGTGGCAGCAAATATTATATCATCAACATAAATTTGTACCAAATACCAGAGGATGATTTGGACCACCTGAAAATATCACCACACGAAGACAATGTAGAGGTATCGGAATCTGAATGTTCCTTGTTATTAGCAGGTATAGATTTAATAATCTTAGATTTGCTAACTTTAGGTTTCTTAGATTTCCTAGCCTTCTTCTTCCTAGTTGGTGGTGTAGATTCTAGTTGGCTTAAATCCTGAGGTATTTCTTCACTGATAGGCACTATAGTGGGGGCTGACCTAATTAAAGGGCGCTGTTTCCATACTTTAGTGCTAGTGTGCCTAACTAAAGGACGCTCAGACCTAACCTTAATGGATGCATTCCTAGTTAAAGGGGCACATTGTTCCATCTAATGTAAAGGTCCTACCAGTGGGACGCCATTTCCAGCCAACTTGGGCACGAGTTCTACCAGTTGGCTTCCATTCAAGATTATTCCTAATGGCATTCATTTCATTCACATGATCAATAAGACACAAATCATGACGTTGGGAAAACATACATTCATTACAATTCCAACAATTCAAATTAGAATTCACGAATGGTTTAGGCTTTTGCACAGGCGCAGAGCTTTTAGTCTTAACATGATTCTTTTTATTTAAAACTGAACTAACATTCCTATGGTGAGCTTCTACTTTCTTCTTGTTGGTACTACTAGTGGAGGGCTTGATCTTATCTTTCTTGAGTGGCGATCCTTTAGCCTTAGTAGACTCTTTTACTCCTGTAGAAGGCAAAGTGGGAACATTAGCAACAGATTTTAAAGGTGCCTTACTTGATGGTGGCAATAACGGTTTTGCTCCTGGGGTCTTATTGAATGGAGTTACAGCAATGGGTCGATTAGTGAGTAGTGCCGAACCTGGTTTACCTATGTATTGCAAATATGCTAAGCAATATTGAACTCGCTTAATGTATTCATGAGCTGAGTAATAGTAGCTACTTGAGGGATCTAAGGCATAAAGATCGTCTAAGATATCCCTAACAAGATCTATATGCTTAATTACGTTCCTCATATAATCATCGTAGGTAACCGGGTTTTTCTTATGGAGCGGGTTCTTATAGAGCACTACTGACTTGGTTGTTGGAGCACTAGAGGACGGTGCAGAGTCGGTAGCTAAGTTATCAACAGCTTCTTGTCGGGTGAGAAGAAGTGTCTCCTTTAACTCGGCCAAAACCATATTTTTGTCAATGAGCAGGATGTTTAAGTCAGAGATTCCCTCACACTTTTGGTTCAGTTGTTCAACATAAGATTGTTGATGTGCTGCATTAAAAGCTAAGCGTTCTTCTATTGAACCATAAAGAGCGGATAATCCTTGTCTTGCCCGATCCATCTCCCCTAGAATAGACGAATGTCTAATTTCTAAGTCCTGGTTTTTAGACTCTGCAGCATCTAGTTCCAATTTTAGTGTTTCATTTGATGACACATCTCTCTTCAATCTCATAATCTCTTCCTCTAATGCCTTAACTATTGCAATCATCTTGTCACTCGTCTCAACACCGTTTTCACAAACATTTGATATCAAAAGATCCTCATTTTGAGTTTGTTGTTTTAATTCTAAAGATATACAATGTTGTTCTGGTTGATTAAAGCGTTTTGAAAGTAAATTGTAAGAATCTTGTAGCTTTAAAAACTCAGCGTTAGATTCGTGACAAGAATGATTATCTACCTCATCTACAGTATCAGCAACATTTACAGAGAGATCACAAACATCATCACATATATTCACAGCATCACAGTTAATCATAGCGGATGTAAGCTCATTCGAATAATTAACATTTACAGTAGTAAGCACATCATACGAAATTACTTCGGACAAGAATCGGTCATATTCGGATAAAATCTTTTCCTTTTCAATTAGTTGTAGTTCGTAAGCGGTGTCCATTTCATAAAACACTTTTTGAACTTCTCCAATTTCAAACTCAAGATTTTCCTTAAGAGATGCAAAACTTCCTTTTAGACTTTCGACAAACGGATTGATCTCATTCTTAAACACCTCGTTCATGTGTTCGAAAGCCCATTCTCTGGCGTTTAGGCCATTTGAAGTCGTACATTCCAAAATGACCTTGTCAAAATTAGTAAAGTATTGATTAATCTCTTGCAAGTTTAACCATACAGTGCTAACAGGTGGAAGATCCTTTGGAATTTCCTTAGAACCTTCCATTTTGACAAGTGTAGGAAATGTACTAGGGTTTTCTTCATTTAACATGTAGGTTGGTGCTGTAATGAGATCTTTGTCCATATGGAAGCGAATTCTAAAATCCGTTTTAGCAAGCTCCTGATTCATAATAAAATAATCACAATCTGGATATTTTGCAGAATTGTATGACCGATCCTCATCAACTAGATCCTTACTTGTTCGATCATCAAAAATAACAATCGGGTCTAAGACCAATCCTAATTGGGTTGCATTATAAATTCTTGGACTATGGCTTAAAGCTTGTTTTGCATACCTTGGGTTAGGGGGAAGGCCTTTTTGACGTGATAAGTTAAATTCTCTAAACGAAGCATCAAATAAGTGCACTAGTTGAGAATCAGCGTATTGTCTTAAAAGCAAGTAATCTAGACTTCTAATCTTATTAGCAGCATTAATCTCCATTTCATTCTTCTTAGACTCGAGTAATTCAAAATCCGTTTGAAGTTTTTGAAAATTAGTGACCACTAACTCCTTTTCTTTAAGTTCATTAGAAAGATTTGCTCTTAAGTTTTCAATTTCTTGCAAATGACCCATTTGTTTGTTTCGAAAATGATCATATTCGGGATTTGTTAGAACACTAGACGAAGGCACTAATTCCAAAGTGTGAACTTTCTCGTTGCTTAAGGCAAGCTCATCAGACAAATTCTTATTCTTAGCTAGGGTTTCTAAGAGTGCATCATTCATTTTGCTAAGTAAAGTAGCAGGAACCATGACCAAATCTTGTTGAGCAGGAGTATGCGTATGCGAAATGGCTCCCGGTTGTGATTCACTCAAAGTCTGGGGACTCACATTGACATTACTATCATTGATTGTCTCCTCGTTTGAAAGACTCACCACCGAAGATTCATTCGAATCAGCACGCTCTTGCACAACTTGATGTGGTTGAATACTAGCATCA
Source organism: Glebionis coronaria (assembly GCA_025667525.1). NCBI lineage: Eukaryota > Viridiplantae > Streptophyta > Magnoliopsida > Asterales > Asteraceae > Glebionis > Glebionis coronaria. The sequence goes on along the minus strand of CM046877.1, from coordinate 368,247,268 downwards.
GTGGTATTATCAGTGGTATTAATAAGTACCTCAGATCTCTTTTCTAGCCCTAAGCTGGAGATAGTTGCCATAAGAGCTGCCTTTGCAGATTGAAATTCATCACAGTCTGAGTCATACGCATCAAGATCATCTGCTTGGTATGATGCATTCTGTGTGGTGACAACGTCTTGTTCAGCAATCCCTGGATCAGCAAGAAATGCAAGCTCCTCTTCATCAAGTTCCCTTCCTTGTGCCTGAGCATTCACCATATAAATCTTCTCTGCAAACCATTGACCATCCCTTCTCCTCTTGGGTTTCTTGCAATCCCTGGACATGTGACCTTCTTCCTTGTAGTTGTAGCATGTAATCATTCTCAACTTGCCTGTGGAATTAGCCCGTGGAGGAGTGTTGACCATTGGAGCAGGATTGACCGTGCGAGCATTGGTAGTTGATGTAGTAGGTCTCCCCTGATAAGGTTGAATAGGTTGAACCATTACCCTGCCATTCTCAATAGTAGCTTGTTGGCGAGAATTGGATGAATTCCTCAACTGATTGTTAGTAGGAGCTGATCCCCTAAATCCTCGTTTGCTTGATGTCCTTGTGAGATAAGCAGACATAGTGGTTAACACTTCAACTGGGTCAGTTCCTTGTTTGAACACAAGAATGGGGACTTCATCATCATCACAATACATTGCTTGGTCTTGATGAGCTGCATAATTGCTAGAAGGAATACTAATGTGGTCAGGGTAGCTTGTTGGATATGCTGCATTCTCTTGATAAGAAGAATATGAAGACTGAGCATAAGGTGCAATGCTTGCTGGGTGAGGTTGTGTAGCATATTGTGATGAAGGTGCATTAAACCGATATTGTTGCTGATGTGAGGTGGGTGGTTGCGGTAGAATCGAGTATTGGGGGAAGGTTGGTGTCATGTAAGGTGATGGATGATAGGCTTGATGTCCCAAGATACAAGGAGTGTTGTTGTGTGACAAGCTTGGTTGATTCGCCATCAAAGCTAAGGAATCAGGGTACATACCTCGAGGCGAACGGTGCATGATCACATGTTTCTCATGCTGCTGAAGAAAAGCATATAGTTGATCCAAATTGCACTTATGCAAATCCCTGGTTAACTTAACATCGGTAATATACTCACCCCATTCAGCTTGAGGTAAAGTATTCAAAAACTTGGTGTTAACCTGGAATGGAGCAATCACGAGATTATATACATTCAGATCATTCATGAGAGTAGTGAATCTGAAGTAATAGTCGTGAAGCGTTTCCCCTGGGTTGTAGGTGAATCTATCAAGCAGATCATACAACTGACATTCCCTTTCCTGTTTGGTAAGAGACGTACCTTGTAGCAACACCTTTAGACGTTCCCATAAATCCTTTGCCACCGTATACTGACTTACCATCCGATAGATGTCATGTGGAAGAGCTTGGAGAATGGTTTGAAGAGCCTTTTCGTCTGCATCGGCAACAAGTTGTTGAGCTGGTGTAAGTTCTTCAAACTCCCTTGGTCGAGTCACATTGTTAACCACGATAGTACCATAGTCAAGTGGACCATTTAAAATTAACTTAACCATAAGCCTCCCATATACCGGTTTTCCCTTAAGGTAAGACATCATCCGGCCTTTCCATGCTTCAAAAACTTCTTTGATGAGCATTGGAGGGCGATTATCCGTTCCCGTAATGACGGAAATATCCGTAAGGGATGTCATCTGAGGCATTACTGAATTCGGATTCATTTTGTTCACTTCAAAGAGACAAAGATTATCGGTTGATCGAGCAGTGAAGTAAAGCTTGTGAATTGTGTTGAGTTTTTGTTGTAAGAAACCAAGATTAAATCCTCTAAAAAATCGTCGAAAAAACAAGTAAAATATCCCTTGATTCGGAAGTGTTGATTCGGAAGATTTTGGCTTGGAATACCTTGATTCGGAACTTTTGGTTCGGAAGATTTGATCCGGAACTTTCCCTTGATTCGGAACTTTTCCTTGATCCGGAACTTTTTCCTTGATCCGGAACTTTCCTTGATCCGGAACTTTCCCTTGATCCGGAACATTTTCCTTGATCCGGAACTTTCCTTGATCCGGAACTTTTCCCTTGATCCGGAACTTTACCTTGATCCGGAACTTTCCTTGATCCGGAACTTTTCCCTTGATCCGGAACTTTTGGTTCGGAACTTCTTGATCCGGAACTTTTGGTTCGGAACTTCTTGATCCGGAACTTGTTGATCCGGAACTTTTTGATCTTGGTTCGGAACTTTACTGGGTAATCAGAAACTTTGTTCGAGTATGAACAGTCGATCAAAAAGATGAAATAAACCCAGATTTTTACCAAATAACCCAAAAAGTTTTGTGATTTCTACAATAATAAGTAAAAACTAATACTTATCTACTAATCCCAATCACAAAAACACCAAAAACTCCAAAAATCAAGATGGATCTTCTTAAAGAACACTAATACAATCAAAAACTAAAAAACCACACAAATCATTACCTTAAATCACCCCATATCTCTGATACCAAATGTAGAATCTTGATAACCTATGAATCTATGAAGTGGGTTGATGTTTTCTAGAAAGAGAAACTAGAGAGAGAAAGTGAGAGAAACTATGTGTCTTTTTATTCAAGTGAAAACAAGAAATGAACAACAACCAACCCCTTTCCATGGTGGAAAGGGGTTTATATATCCAAGGCCTTATTTGGACTTGGGTCGGCCCATGACAAGCCCATGGGCCGGTTTCTTACTTAACTAAATAAGTAACACTAACTACGAGCTATTACAACATTAATACTATTGTGGAGTGACCGATACTTCTAATATACGTAAAAACGTATTTCTAACAACATGGAATCTCCATTTTTATTTAGAATATCAAGTTGATATTAATGGCTCGGATAGTTTTACAAGGAGTAAATGATTTTTAAGTAAGTTAGCAACAATTCATGAAGACTTTGATTGATATTAGAGTATGTAATCAGGATAGCCTTGTGAAAGAGTTATTCGCTAACAGCTTTTACATATGAAGATATTGGTTCATTAAGACTTGTCATTAAGAGGTATTAGCTTAAGGGGAAGAATTCTTATGGTAAGTTTGATGTTTGAAGAAGATTTTCGCGAATTTGTGTTTTATCATATCTTTAAATCGTGGTTAACATCCCATTAATTTAAAGATAACTTGTTTATGCCTACATTGTTACTGATGAAGTGATACAAGATCTAGGAATATGTGATTTTTCTTATGGTTCTCTATGCACATATTTTCTATCACTTAAAGGAGTTACATTATCGTGCTCAGTGTCTCACAAAGGATGAGGATTTTTGTATCTGCAACACACTTCATCACATCGTACAAGATATGGAACATAGGTTTGGGTTACTCTACTTCTGCATCAAGAATATTATAGTTATTTTTCTTCAAAATCATTACACAGAGCCTACATTTGGAGAATCTTCAAGATTGCGTACATTGTTTACTTCCCTGTTGATGTGACAAAAAGGGGAAGACAATACGTGCTACAATTGAGGGGAAGCAATTTGAAGATGATGTACAACTTACAAGAGATACACAAAGAGTTTTGCCGACATCAACTACGGGAAGATTGTTGGGTCAAAAACTTGATGTGGCAGAAACTAAAAAACGAAGAAAACATGAAGGCATTTGTCTAACCGTTGACAAGTGTATTCCAGGCGTTGTCATGTACAAATCAGGCGTTGACAGAAGCAAGCATTGTCATGTACAATCCAAGCATTGTCATGTACAAACTAAGCATTGACATAAACGTAGACAAGAAGCCTTTGGAAGCTTCTATTTAGATAAACATGCAGGATATATTTTGTATAAGTTTATTTAAATAGAAGATTTACATGTTTATTTGATATTATCTCTTGTAAACCCTATTCCTTACACTATAAAAGGAACCAAGGGTATTAGGTTTTATTATATAACTTTCATTCACGATGTAAACCTAAAAGCGTGTGTCGACTAGGTGTGGGATTCAATGTACACACACCTAGTGATTGTTAATTATTAATATAGTTAGCAATACTTCTGTTTTAATTCATGTTCTTTGTGCCTAAACACCTTGTTACATAGTTATTGTTCTTTTCCGCTTTGATTGTTAATCATATGAACAATGGCTATGCCTAGTAGCTTAAAAGATCCAGAATCTTAGGATTCCTCATGAACAAAATGACTTTAAGTATCCACAGGCCTGATTTATGTGGTCGAAGGTACAGAAGTTGATGTGGAAGCTTCAATCCTGCTGATCAATTTCCATAAATCAAGAACTTTAACACAATCGTGATTTATAGGGTATGGAAAAAAAGGACATTTTCCTCACTAATAAGATAGAAAAAAAAATAAGTTTTTCAAGTCAACATGACCGGACATGTCTTACCCATTACCACCTGACCCAAACATGCTACCTGTGAATTCATAAGAATTGTGATATGAACGAATAAAAAATTGCATGGTACCATGATATAACCAAAACCAAAAAAGTGAGAAGCCGATCCTAAAAGAAAGAGAGTCGTTTTTTTGTGATTATATAAATTAGGGCTTACAAAAAAAAATATATATGCCGATGGATCGTATTTATGATTATCGGATATTCGACGTATGGTAAGTAATTTTGGTGTTTTTTAATTTAATTTTGTAACTCTTCATCAAACAATTGGTTTGCTCTAGTGGTTGAGAATATGGCATGTGAATGAGCAAACCGGTGTTCGAACCTTGGAAGACAATAACTTTTTAATATATCATAAACAACAATATTTCGAAAATTGTTAAATTCCGGGAATTGTTCAATTTTATTAAATTTTAAAAATTAAGAAAATTGTGGAAAAAAAAGTGATGACGTGGATTTATTGAATGCTTATGTGGCATTTCCCTCCTCTTATATATATATATATATATATATATATATATATATATATATATATATATATATATATATATATATATATATATATATATATATATATATATATATATATATATATATACTAGTTCTATAACCCGCCCAACGGGCGGGTTCGGTTCGTAAATTATTTTTAAAAGTACATTTGTGTATCCATTATATCTGTTGGCATTAAGAGCCATTTTGTTAAATAGAAACTATCCTTAGTCCTTTGCCGATCCAACAGACATGTTTTGTGTACAAATATAAATTGGTTGGTTTTAGTTTGTATATTTTTTAATAATCTTTACTATATTAGTTTCAAGTAAGATATATTACTGTTTGTGTTATAAGATTTTTCATAGAGTTATTGGTATCTTGATTAGTTATATTGGTTGGATTTGAACAACGGGTGTTGTATTTAGTTTTAACTTTTTTGTTAAATATATATGATAACGGGTGTGTCCGGTTTGTATACTGTGCACATATGATTTTTTTTAATTTGTTAATATTAAATTTATTTGTAGGTTGCATTTATGGTTTCTAGTTATGTTAATGTTGAATGGTAAAAGATCAGATAGACTCGTTCAAAAAAAAGATCAAATACACATTTCTACCAGATTGTACTATTTTGTTATGTTAATACGGAGTAGCATTTATTCTAGTGAACTTACAAATAGCATATTCGGAATATTAAGACAAAACATCATTGTTATTGTAGGATACTTCATAATCGTTAACAAATAGAAATGTGGTCTTAAATTATGATTATAAAATGTGATATTAAATTATGATTATAAAAATGTGGTCTTAAAAATTAATACGTTGTTTTTTAGATTATACAGAATAGAACCTGTAAATTTGTTGTTTTTTAGTTTGTCATTCGAAAGAAAGTAAGATCGGATCGTTATAGATCATAAGATCTTACGATCAAGATCGAGATCCTATAAGATTTTAAACATGCAAATATCTTATGTAAGATTTGAATCGTTTTTTATTTGTAATATCTTAATCACAAGATTTTAAAATCAAGATTGGGATCTTGACAACCGTAATTTTTTTGGTTTTGTCTTCAATATAACCTAAAATGAAATATAGCTTTATGTTAAAAAAACAAATGTATAAAAACATACATCCAAAGTCAAAATATTCCCCTTGACGGTGATATTTAGGAGTAAAACAACCCGAATATAAAACTAAACCGACAAATCGAGCCAAACTGATTAAAATCAAACCGATCATTTTTTGTTCAATTTTCGATTTTGCATATTTATTTTCGTTTTGCTCGGTTCGATTCGATTTCGGATTAAAACCTAGTAAAATAACCTAAACTATATATTCAGTTCGGTTTCTCTATGAAATACCAAATACTTTGCTATTTTAAAAGCTTTGGATGCGAATTACTAATTTACATATTATTGTCATCGCATACTCTTTATGTTGATCTCCTTGAAAAGTTTCAATATGTTGTTTAAGCAAATATATCGGAGATTACATCATTTAAGAGTATAAAAAAGTCTGGAAGATCATATCAGCATGTCAAATGGTTTCATACCAAAGTAAACCTCGATAACAAATTTTGAGCAAATGTTGTGTCAAGTGGCTTTTAAGTGCATTATTGAATAGTTACTCTTTGTGTCTAGCAATACCCACCGTTGAAAACATCGGTCATGGCGACCGATATCGCTCGGCGATGGTTCATCACCATGAGATTTCACTAATCGGTCATAAGTATCGGTCTTTGTCAATATCGGGTTATATCGGTCAATATCGGTAATTTGGCTGTCAAACTATTTGTTTGACTTTAAAAAAAGGTGTATTATGTGGGTTTTATATAAATCGAGTTACTTTTATATATATCAAACTTTGGTTTTATTTACTTTTATTAAACTAATTATGGATTTATGGTTTTTATTTTTAAGCATGTTAGAATTTTTAGTATTTTTTGCGGTTAACGGCTGATTTTGTTAGGATATTCGTAATATCTAGTTTTTTTACATAAATTCCTTTATAATTTATAGTACCGTCAAGAAACCGGTATATCGCCGCCAAAATTGATATATCGTTTGGCGGTGGTCGAACGCCGACACCCTTCCGAGCGACATTACAACCTTGGCGATACCTAAGTGTATGAAACTGAAGCTACGCTTTAACTTATACTCACAAACTATATATCTTATGTCGTAAGCTACTACTACTTTATAATATACATTCTCTTGGTTTATCCAACATTGACTCATACATTCCGTGTCATTCGAAGCTGATGCATGTTCGTCTTGGACTTTGAAGATTAGTAGATTACTATAGGGCGAATGACTTAAAAATGCATCTAACTTAACACTTTTTTGCGTTTTGTGTAGCCATCTTTTTTCTTTCCCATTATGGTTATCAAACTTTCAAAAGTCGATCATTCTGTGTATTTTCTGACCATTTTACCCTTAATTTTTCGAAATTTTGAAGGGTAAAATGGTCATTTTACATGGTAAAATAGCGACAAAATACACACAATGACCGACTTTTGAAAGTTTGATGACCATAATAGGAAAGAAAAAAGATGGGTACACAGAACGCAAAAAACTGTCAAGTTAGATGCATTTTTAAGTCATTAGCCCATTACTATACTATTACTGGATATCACATGGGTGCCTTGCTTGGTTTTGCACTAATATATAACATAGGTTTCATCATGGCTTTAACCTACCTTAAGGCTCTGTGTACTCGTGCCATTATTTCAAAGAAAATGCTATCTTAAGCAAATGGAGATGAACGATCGGTCTCAGAGCCTTATGAAGGAAAAATGGTTTTGACTGTTGAACCGTTAATGGTTACCTTTCAAGATCTACAGTTCCATGTGTAACACCCCCACAAATGCTATGCGCAGCGGAACTACAACATTGGGTGCTACGTAGTTATCATCACACATAAGCTATATTAAACGACTCAAAGAGACGTAAAAGTTCAAACATTATTAAAAACATCAAGTCTACAGTTTTCCAAATCCCAAAAGAAATATAAAACAGAGTTTGCGTTTAGGTCCCCACTGAATCTCAACCCAAAAGTACATTTCCATTCACATGACATAATATAAAAGAGTTTTAAGTGCAAAAAGGGAGGAAAACAAGTAGACCGCTAAGCCACAACAACTTTCCATCCTCGCATGCTCCACTGCTATCAATCTTGGTTACCTGAAACACATGCTTAAAATCGTCAACACAAAGGTTGAGCGAATCTATAGGTTTATCAAATCATAAGTCGAACATAAGTATTAAAAACCAATCATGATCATTCAATAGCATTGTGGCCATACAATCTATTATTCAAGGATATGACAATTGTGTTTAAGCTCATGACACTAAACCGTTAACTCAATCACCCGCGTAATAATTACCGGCGTGATTCAGATGAAACCAAGGCCCCTAATAAGGCATCAGTTGCAATTATACCTTATCTCTTATCACAAATTATCCGTCCGTAGGGGGTATCAACGTACTAGCCCTCGTCTCGGATAGGGTAGTCAACCCCATAGTACTATCACTTTGTATAAGCGGCTATTTCTAATCCACACTAGGACTAAACAATAGTTAATAGTTCATGAAATTAGGGACTTTTGCAACTAGGTACTCAACACAATTTCAAGGCAACATTCGGGTCCAACAATCCTTCATGACTTATGTTCATTTTTCTTTAAATAGCATGTATCCCCCTCGCGGGTAAAATCATTTGAAATAAGTAAAGAGCGAGGCTATAGACTCACCTTGCGTAGTAGTAGTGGTTCTAGCGAAGACGTAACGAGAATTGTCACCGACGACGTGGATGCCCGGGAAAATCGAACACTTGACCTAAAAATCAAGGTACGTAAACCAAATCAATACTCCGCGTACATTACTGTACTAAACACACGCAAATGCGAACACACTCAATGCTTATGAAAACTCACGCCAAAGTCAAACAAGTAGTTGTTACTAGACTTATACCATTTATCAATGTTATTAAAGTTACTATCCATTTTACGGTTTCGCTGATACTTACCAAAAGTATGGGCTGTTTTCCTAGACTTATACCCTTTTATAAAATTTGAGAAAATTCTCAAAAATACTATAAGACCTGTAGAAAACACATATTTAATCCCAACAAAAGTTTTTACTTCTACGACCCGTTACTCAACACTTTTCCAAAAACTACGTTTTTCGGACTGAAATTGTACTTTGACCAAGTCGGACTCATTTGACCCGTTTAAAATACTCCATTGACCCATTTGACACCTAAGTCCTATAATAGACTCAAATGTACAAGTTTGACACCAAAATTCAGCCCTTGCACATTTACCAAACTAGACTTATAGTCCCCGGGATTTGACCTAAAACCAAGCATAATTTCGGATTATGACGGTTTTCATCTCCCGGTACACGAATTTCAAAACGTCGTAACTTTTGACTCGTTAGGAGTTGTAAGCTCTACCTTATACCAAATCGAAGCTAAGAAGATGCTCTACAACTCTATCCTATCCAAAAGACCTGTTTTCAAAATAAGTTTTACGAAAATGCCTTAAACTTTCTGCCTAAAATCAACTATACCAAAATCATACCAACGCTCGTTTCCAAACCCATTTATCAACACTAGAAATCATCCTAAGCATCCCTAATCACAACCAAACATTATTTTCAGTCCTAAACCCCTATTGATCATCAACCTCATAAAACCCAATCATAAAAACAAACATGCAATATGTTTAACCCATTCAAACACACCCAAAACATTATTATAGACACAAACCCATGACATTTCATCAAACACCTTGAACACACCCAAAACCCCCCCACATTTCGTGGCTTTAGGGGCTGTGGAACACAAAACTCATAAACCCCTTTATGTTTTATGGATGAATTAACATTATATACACATGAATTAAACATGTGTATGGTTTAATTAGACCAAAATCTGTTTTTGAAAAATCACAAATTTTTGGAAAAAATCAATGGATGCATGTTGTTAAAAGCTACATCAAAACACTTACCATGATTAGTTAGAAGGTGTTCTTTGATTGGTTTCTTGCAAAACCCAAAAAAAAAAATGGATGTGGTGGTGGTGTTTGTGGTGGCCGACGGCCAAAGAAGAAAAAGGGAGAGAAAGGAGAAATTTTTGGAGAGTGTTTGTTTGTGTGTTTTTGATTTGGGTGTTTTGTAAAAGTATGGAGGGACCAAGGTGCAATTTGGCTAATCTTTTGGCCTTAAGTGAAAACGACTCTTCTAAATAGCGGGAACGACCTATTAGTCGACTTGAAAATTTTACGGAAGTCGGGGGTTGTCCCGAACACTCGAAAATACTTTTAAATGGTTCAAACGCACACAAAACGAATATACACATGGTTCCGACTCGACTTAACACGTAATAAAAATAAAATCTCGAAGAACTCAAATATCGATCAATCGATAATAAAAGGTAAATTTTGGGCATCCGTCGGTATCGTAGTCGTCATCGGTTCTTCTTAAATCGTCAAACGTTAAATTACGACCGTAAACGTTGGTTCAACTTAAACCGTCAAATAATTCCACGATAAAAATTCTTAAAAATTTCAAAAATATACGTAAAATAGGATTAAATAAATGACGTTGGGCTCGGGATATCACATCCACAAGTGAGCCACAACTTAAGAGAGATGCTCATACTGAACAGCTCTTGAGACAATAACTTAGCATCATACGGCACTTTCACGGGTCTTACATCCTTCCCCCCTTAAGGGAGCGACGTCCCGGCGCTCTCCGGTTCTTATACTCGCATTTTGTACTTCTAGGAAGATAAAGGTACTTCTTCCTAAAGAGGTCTTCATGTTCTGTTTCGAGCTCCGGTTCACGTTTCGGGTTCTATCACATTTTCACCATGAGGATTATACCTTGCTTCAATCTCTCAACATCTCGATCCATGATCTCCACTTCAAGTTCTCAAATTCTTCCTACGGTTATCAACCCATCTCTTACCACAGCTTCTCGCGGTTAACAAGTGATTCTAAATCTGCACCATCTCTTCCGTAGTCTCTCGAATCCTCTCAGGTCCATTCAACTTACTTTTTCCTACTTCATTCTATCCAACTGGCGATCTATATGTTCATCATCGTAATTCTTCAAATGCTACAGCTTCAAGGCTAACATGGTAAATGTCGTTGTACAAAGATACTACCAACAGCAAGTATCAATCTCAACAACTATCAAAATCAATCACGCACGTTCAGAGCATGTCTTCCAACTTTCGAATCGCCCTTTCACTTGGTTCATCATCCCATAAAACAACTACTCACAAAATAAAATCGCACGGGTCACACATAACCCCATCGAAAACGTTCAGAATATACAAGACGAAGTCATTATTACTAGTCGTACAAAATCACCTTGTCGCAATATTAGGTACATACAAACCTATTTCCAAAAAAAAAAACGAATTCATCGATACGGAATCATCCGACGTATACATAACTCTCTCGAAAACATCACAATCCGATCAAACACAAAAGTCACTATGAAGCACAAACAACCACAGTACGACACGTTGGCAACATAGCCAAACCATGCCAAAACAATCAGTTCGATCAAGCTAACTCATGCTTGCTAATCAGCCAAGCCATGATAAAATAAGAATATTTGACATGATTCTCGGATGAGTCCAGTTAAAAGAAAATTGCAATATTACGAAGATTCACGAGCTTGCTAGCTAAGGATGCATATCCAAAAAGAAAATAAAATAAAATAAAATAAAATACATACATATGTCATCATAGGGTGCTCACACACGGATCCATACCCAAAAGATATTACAAGAACACCATCTCACTTTCGTCCCAAACGTGGTCAAAACCTCAACAAGCATCACCGTTCATAGTAAAAAAATATATTACATGGCACGTGTTCTTCATGATCGGACTTCATTGGACAACGTCGTCTCAAGTTCTCACAACTTACGATCACTTGACCAGATCACATACAACATAAACACATAAAAGACAAGGGTTCACCATAAAAACTTCGACTATGTTTATCCATCGTTTAACCATCGATAATCAAGGATGGTTGAGTCAAGCAAAGAGGATTCCTCACTTAAATAAACGAAGACGACAATGGAATTGTCTTCCAATTACCGATGCACAGTTGGTAAACTTTAACAGTTTATCGCGTGTCATAAAACATATCAAAAGAACGAGAAAAGAAAATAAATAAGGTACGATGCGTTTGATGTAGGAGAAGTCTTCGTCATTCCCCTCAGAGTCACTTGAACTCTGATTTCCTCTACTTTGGCAGTCTTCTATTCTTGTTTAAAATTTCTTCTCAGTGTCGGTACGAGTCCCTTTGGTATTTCATCAACACCCTAACGATTCTGATAAATCTCACACGTTACACACAACACATTTCCAAAATTACTCGGTCACAGTGACTTACTAAGTCAACGCCAAACAAAAAGAAAAGATTTCAAAGAACACAAGAAAATTCAAAAAAAAAAATTTCTTTAAGAATCAAAGAAATTACGACTACTTGCAAAAATGATCCACCATTTTAAAAGGAAACGTTCTCATCCAAACGTTTATCAAAACACCACTAGTTTCAAGATGAACAATTTGTTTGACACGATCGTGCCCTTCCTAAACTATGCATAATTAGCTAGATCATGCATACTTAAGAATCAAGCAACAACAACCAACAAAACAGGACTCTTCCCGAATTATGCCTAGTTAGCTAAGCTGTGCATAATTGAGGATCGAGTGACGACACAAACATTATTATTACATACCAATATGACTACGAAAGTTTTCGACCTAATCTTCAAAATAATTAAACCATTGGAAATGAAATTTGAAATGGGAAAATATTGTTACCATCGTTTTAAGAAACACATCAAACATTTTTCGTCTACGTTGGAAACATACATTACTTTGCCTATTTATGAGAAAAATGAATAAATAATTAAGTAATTAAATCGACACCATTTACATTTGGTTAAACGAACCATTTAACACACTCATACATATTTTCAAATAGATTATTCACAAAATAGCGGTAAGGTGGTTCAAGATTAAAGATCATTGCAAGCACAACAAGTAATAAAATCAAAAATCAATGGGATCGAACGAGGTAAACGAGCAATATAATTGCCAACTAAAATTTAACTACATTAGAAATGAAAATACTTCAAATATATGACAAAAGTCTCGGGATAACAACAGCGATCTACGAATACATAGAAAAACAAAAAAAAACTTGGAATATCTACACAAGCGTCAAAAATAAAACAACGATCATAATTCCCATCGTCTCGAGTTGCACACACATTCCGCCAAGGGTATACGGGGAGAGAAGAATAATCACTTGGTTAAATAGAAACAATTTCTCTAGGAAGATCGAGTTCCTTCACCTCTACAATTTGGTAAAGCGGCTTCGCCTCCTCGCTTTTGTTCAATATAAATAAATAGCCAATTTAATGAAGATTTATAGCATCATTCAAGTAAATACAGAATTTTAGGTTCCATTAACCGAAAGAAGAAAAGTTACGGCGTCCATTAACAGGACAAAAATACACCGGGTGACATACTCTCATTATCAAGTACTAGCGAAGTAGCAATCCAAAAATAGATATAATAATAATGGTTTCATACAATAGACAATATTAAAATAAACAATTACATGACTACTCAAGCTCAGATATAGACTCGCAAAGTCGAAGAAGAGATGTCGTACGATCGAACCATCGTGACTCAAAACATTATATATACATCTTTATAAAATAATATACAAGTAGGCGTGTGTTGTATACTCCAGTTCCGTATAATAATTAGCGTCACCTTGTACATTGTAAAACCGAACATTTACACTTTTTTTTTTCAATCTTTACAACGTTTTCATTTCTGGAAAAATTTCAACCTCTAGGTAATTATTAACATTAGTAGATGCGGTGACTCGGTTATCATAATTTACAAATCATTAGGTTTGAAAATCTCCATACTTGTGTCAAAATCTCGTTAATGTTCATATCTTAAGTACCAAAACGTATATAGTAAGAATTTTCAAAGTTTTACATTATCATTATTACAACTTATATTATCACATATATACACATATCCAACATGACTCAAACTAGTCCAATTAACTCTTAAAATCAACTTTTGACTTTTTATTATACATAAGTCTTCCTTAAAACTGGTTTGTTAAATCACATTTGCGCACTTCGACTCAAATGATAAAGAGGTTTCACGTAGTTTTATCTCAGATAATTTACTGATTTTAGTCGACACTTGAATCTCAAAAATAATAATATAATAATGTAATAATTAATCAGAAATGCTTATTTCAATAATTCAAAGATATATAAGATTCAACTTTTAATCATTAGCCCGTTATCAAGTGATTTTTAAAATTAACACATCTCGCAGCGGAATAAAACAAAAGATTTTTCAAACGATTTTAAACAAGCATCATCGAATTATGCATAGAGATTCTCTATAACGACAATTAAATAAACAAATGATTCCCAATGACGTTCCATCAATGTTCAAAAATTTATTTCAAGCATTATAATTTCTTACATAAGGTGTATATTCCGATTTTATCCCAGTTTATTCACTACAACAAGTAACGTGTTCTAGTTTATACCAATGCATACATAACATAACCTTATGTTTAAAATAAAACAAATTTTACAAAGTTTTTATCTCCAAAATACATGACCAATTCTTCTACTCATGTTTTATATTACAAGATACGCCAAAAGTTTATTACATTGACCCGAAAATTAATTCATACTAAATCCAAGTTATATATACTCGACAGTCATATCGTAAATTTTATTATAAACTCCCTTTTCAAATTATATTAAACAAATTCTTAACAAATCCATCACTAGCTTCTAGTATCAAATTATTAATATATAAAACAAGGATTTTACGAGTAGTACAAATTACTTATTATGATATACCAACCACGGTTGAAGGAAAAACAATTTCACTTCGTCTATTTACACTCTACACATATTTTATTAGTTACAAAACACATCATAAGTCATTTTTATCCAAAAGTTTCATCCGCCAAGTATTAAATATGTAAAACACTTTATGTTTAAACCATTTAATCAACAAAGTTTAGTGCTTACTTAACTCACACAAATGCCGGACCTCGTCATGTAAAATATTAACTTCAAAATAATGAAACAACAAAACAAAATGAAATAAATGGAACGAGAATACGTATGTCAACTAAATGTTGTTATCGGCCTCGGATGAGTCTCGAAATCGTACACCACAAGATTAACACAAAAACCAACCAAATTCCAAGTTATCACGCTTGATCACAACGCTAGTCTATTTTTAAAACGCATATTTAAAATTCAAGTAGAATAGTAAACAACGATTAAATGGCAACACGCCTCAACCACGTTTTATAACACACACAAATGTGATTCGTCGCTACGATGTACGCATCGTTGATTATACTTCCTCTATATTATAGTTACGCCAACTAACATATCAAACCCATAAGGAATAAAGGAAATAAAGTAATACGTAAGTAAATTACGTTTCAAAAGAAAATGTCCAAAATGACACATCACGGTGCGATAACGGCAATCGAGATCAATCTAGTCAATATACAATATGTTACGAAGCGTTATTTACGTATATAGAGTATCAAACGAGGTTCATATTCGGTTATCCGAACAATAAATTAATTGTCAAGATTGATAATTAGCGGTAAGGCCGAATTCTCAACAAAACCGCATTTTAAATGTACGATAACCACGCAAGGACCATTGCTTCACGTGCAATGCCTTTAAATACCATAGTATATATACATACTTATACATACCATCATTCCTACATACACGTAGGATTACAACGCGGTGTTGCCATGTAATGCAATGTAGCCCGTTATGCCAATTACATGCAACATATACGATAATCTTTACAGGAATTTGCAAATTACGATGATAAATACTCAACGTACAAAACAACATATCTCAATATATATCAAAGTATTTACTTACTAAATACTAGGGAATTCATATCAATTTTGAGGGATACATCTAAAATATAAAGCAATGCTAAAGAATTCTTACCGGAGCCATGCAGGATAGTTGTGTGCTTGGACAATTTCTTACGACACCAAAAGTTATAGTTTAGGATTTTTCAAAATGACCTAGTTCTCTATAACTCATGGCTCTGATGCCAATCTGTAACACCCCCACAAATGCTATGCGCAGCGGAACTACAACATTGGGTGCTACGTAGTTATCATCACACATAAGCTATATTAAACAACTCAAAGAGACGTAAAAGTTCAAACATTATTAAAAACATCAAGTCTACAGTTTTCCAAATCCCAAAAGAAATATAAAACAGAGTTTGCGTTTAGGTCCCCACTGAATCTCAACCCAAAAGTACATTTCCATTCACATGACATAATATAAAAGAGTTTTAAGTGCAAAAAGGGAGGAACACAAGTAGACCGCCAAGCCACAACAACTTTCCATCCTCGCATGCTCCACTGCTATCAATCTTGGTTACCTGAAACACATGCTTAAAATCGTCAACACAAAGGTTGAGCGAATCTATAGGTTTATCAAATCATAAGTCGAACATAAGTATTAAAAACCAATCATGATCATTCAATAGCATTGTGGCCATACAATCTATTATTCAAGGATATGACAATTGTGTTTAAGCTCATGACACTAAACCGTTAACTCAATCACCCGCGTAATAATTACCGGCGTGATTCAGATGAAACCAAGGCCCCTAATAAGGCATCAGTTGCAATTATACCTTATCTCTTATCACAAATTATCCGTCCGCATGGGGTATCAACGTACTAGCCCTCGTCTCGGATAGGGTAGTCAACCCTATAGTACTATCACTTTGTATAAGCGGCTATTTCTAATCCACGCTAGGACTAAACAATTGTTAATAGTTCATGAAATTAGGGACTTTTGCAACTAGGTACTCAGCACAATTTCAAGGCAACATTCGGGTCCAACAATCCTTCATGACTTATGTTCATTTTTCTTTAAATAGCATGTATCCCCCTCGCGGGTAAAATCATTTGAAATAAGTAAAGAGCGAGGCTATAGACTCACCTTGCATAGTAGTAGTGGTTCTAGCGAAGACGTAACGAGAATTGTCATCGACGACGTGGATGCCCGGGAAAATCGAACACTTGACCTAAAAATCAAGGTACGTAAACCAAATCAATACTCCGCGTACATTATTGTACTAAACACACGCAAATGCGAACACACTCAATGCTTATGAAAACTCACGCCAAAGTCAAACAAGTAGTTGTTACTAGACTTATACCATTTATCAATGTTATTAAAGTTACTATCCATTTTACGGTTTCGCCGATACTTACCAAAAGTATGGGCTGTTTTCCTAGACTTATACCCTTTTATAAAATTTGAGAAAATTCTCAAAAATACTATAAGACCTGTAGAAAACACATATTTAATCCCAACAAAAGTTTTTACTTCTACGACCCGTTACTCAACACTTTTCCAAAAACTACGTTTTTCGGACTGAAATTGTACTTTGACCAAGTCGGACTCATTTGACCCGTTTAAAATACTCCATTGACCCATTTGACACCTAAGTCCTATAATAGACTCAAATGTGCAGGTTTGACACCAAAATTCAGCCCTTGCACATTTACCAAACTAGACTTATAGTCCCCGGGATTTGACCTAAAACCAAGCATAATTTCGGATTATTACGGTTTTCATCTCCCGGTACACGAATTTCAAAACGTCGTAACTTTTGACTCGTTAGGATTCGTAAGCTCTACCTTATACCAAATCGAAGCTAAGATGATGCTCTACAACTCTATCCTATCCACAAGACCTGTTTTCAAAATAAGTTTTACGAAAATGCCTTAAACTTTCTGCCTAAAATCAACTATACCAAAATCATACCAACGCTCGTTTCCAAACCCATTTATCAACACTAGACATCATCCTAAGCATCCCTAATCACAACCAAACATTATTTTCAGTCCTAAACCCCTATTGATCATCAACCTCATAAAACCCAATCATAAAAACAAACATGCAATATGTTTAACCCATTCAAACACACCCAAAACATCATTATAGACACAAACCCATGACATTTCATCAAACACCTTGAACACACCCAAAACCCCCCCACATTTCGTGGCTTTAGGGGCTGTGGAACACAAAACTCATAAACCCCTTTATGTTTTATGGATGAATTAACATTATATACACATGAATTAAACATGTGTATGGTTTAATTAGACCAAAATCCGTTTTTGAAAAATCACAAATTTTTGGAAAAAATCAATGGATGCATGTTGTTAAAAGTTATATCAAAACACTTACCATGATTAGTTAGAAGGTGGTCTTTGATTGGTTTCTTGCAAATACCAAAAAAAATGGATGTGGTGGTGGTGTTTGTGGTGGCCGACGGCCAAAGAAGAAAAAGGGAGAGAAAGGAGAAATTTTTGGAGAGTGTTTGTTTGTGTGTTTTTGATTTGGGTGTTTTGTAAAAGTATGGAGGGACCAAGGTGCAATTTGGCTAATCTTTTGGCCTTAAGTGAAAACGACTCTTCTAAATAGCGGGAACGACCTATTAGTCGACTTGAAAATTTTACGGAAGTCGGGGGTTGTCCCGAACACTCGAAAATACTTTTAAATGGTTCAAACGCACACAAAACGAATATACACATGGTTCCGACTCGACTTAACACGTAATAAAAATAAAATCTCGAAAAACTCAAATATCGATCAATCGATAATAAAAGGTAAATTTTGGGCATCCGTCGGTATCGTAGTCGTCATCGGTTCTTCTTAAATCGTCAAACGTTAAATTACGACCGTAAACGTTGGTTCAACTTAAACCGTCAAATAATTCCACGATAAAAATTCTTAAAAATTTCAAAAATATACGTAAAATAGGATTAAATAAATGACGTTGGGCTCGGGATATCACATCCACAAGTGAGCCACAACTTAAGAGAGATGCTCATACTGAACAGCTCTTGAGACAATAACTTAGCATCATACGGCACTTTCACGGGTCTTACACCATGTCCAGCCTTCACGGGAAATGTGAGAGCATGGCTTCGCTTTAAAGCGACTTCACAACTCTTTCATGATATCAGAGGTATCTTAGACATGGTATCCTTACAATATTGATGGTAGTAAGTGGTGCTGGCAAAACAGCAGTTCTTGATTTTTTTTTGAACATGAGTTCTTGATGTTCTCTCTAGAAGAATATAAGCGGTGGTATTGTAGAAGGAGATATTAGGATTGGAGGATATCTGATGTAGAGTTTTTACACACCTTTAGGAAAAGGAGGCAAAATAGTGGAAAGTATTAAGTGTCGGTTTAAGAAAACCAAGCACTAATGACCAATGGTGAAAGTTCGTTTCCCAAGGAGGCTAGTGTGTTGTGTAATGAGATGAATAACTTTGTGATTATATGATTATGAGAAAGAAAATAGAAAGGGGATAAGAAGAGAATGATGGTTACGATGACGATTTAAACTAAGACGAAAAGGTCATACACGTAAAACCGTAAAAGCACCAAAATTAAAAATTTACTCTAAAAATTCCTAAAAATTGCAATAAATCCTAAATAATGTATTATGTTATAAATATCCTTATAATGTGTGTCTCTTCACCTTGAATGTGTATTCACTAGCCATGAATTAGTGGTTAATTGGCTAAGATGTTACACTTCATGTGCCCTTATAAATAAGAGACACATTGTACTCATTTGGTACACTACATAATAAGAATCATCTTCTTCCTCCTCAATCTCTCATTCACTATATTTCATAACACGTTATCAGCACGATTTTTGCTCTAAGCAAAACTAGATAGGAAATTCTTGAAATATCTCTATTGTAATATACATGAGCACTACATGCTCTATTGTGATTACATAAAGAGAATCCATTTTTTTATTCATTTTTGTTTCCATCTACTATTGAAGTCTCTTGTAGTTTACATGAACAACAAATATTTTGTTGTGGCTACACGAAAACAAATCAAATGACATAATCTCATGTTATGTTAAAGAGAAAAATAAAAAATACAAATAGTTAGAACCTCATGTTCTAGTATGATTCAATATCATAACCTTCATGTTATGCTATTCTATAAAAAAGAGAAAATTAATAATAAAAACCTCATGTTTTTGTTATGATTCCCTCAAGAGAATCAAAACATAACTTCTTATAATTGTTATGTAATTTTTATAGAACCTTAAGTTCTATCACTTTTATTTTTGTTATTATTTAAATTATTATCATTTAGGATATATATTTTTTTCATGATCTTATATTTTTTGCTCATGTAGAACTTTTTATGAGAATTGCATATGAATCACACAACAAGTAGCTATAAAATTTTATTTTAATATACATTCGATAAAACAAATACATAACTTAAATATCATTAAACTACAACTTAAATGCCATTCAACATGTTGTGCCGTTATGCATATTTGAATTACAATTTAAATATCATTTATGAAAAGATTTTAATTGGGTATAATACTTATTGAATGGTATGTTAGTTTTTATACATCCATTTTAATACATATTGATTCTATTTCACTTATACAAGGTTATGTTACTTGTAAACTTGATTTGTTTATATTGTTATTATTTAAATAAAACTATATTGTAGTTTACAATTACTATAAGTATTTTATTGTGCTTGCAAGAAATGAATCAAAATATTATAACCTCATGTTCTATAAAAAAGTATGAATCTTAAATTCTATTATAATTAATTATATGAAAAAAAAGAATCAAAATGTATCATAATCTCATATTATGATTACACATATTTATAACCTCAAGTTATGCTATGATGAATATAATCAAAATATAATAACCTCAAGTTATTATTTTAATCATGATTCTCGTAAAAGAATAAATATATCATTTCTCGCAAAAGAAAAAAATATATCACTTTATATTTTTAAGGACTTAGTCTCTTATGAGTCTCTTAAAGTCGAAACATCATAACCTCATGTTATGATTGAATTTTTTAAAGAACCTCTTGTTCTATACGATTCGATTCAATGTTTAAAATTCCTTACACAATTAATATGCATAACTCATGTTATGTTTATTTCTTTTTTTCCTCATATGATCTTTTCAAAATGATCTAAATTTCAAGTCTTATATATTTTATTTTATTTTAAATATAATATTAGAACCTCAAGTTCTAAGGTATTGTAATATTTTGTAAGTAACCTCAAGTTTTATGACAATTTCTTTAAGTGAATCGTAATAATATAACCTCATTGTTATTATATTATGAATCTTAAGTTGAATTAAGATTTTATCAACAACATCAGAATAATATAGCATCAAGTTGTGATTAACCATTTTAAAGAACCTAAAGCTCTATTATGATCCTCCAAAATAATTAGTAACATCAACTCAATTCTTTCTCTAAAGTATACCGGTTTTGTTCGAAAAAAAACCAGGATATTAGTTTAAAAGAATGCATTATTGTGTGAGTGTACTTCTTAAAAAAAAAATTTCCAGAATTTTAGCATAATTTTGATGACTATGGTGTATTCTCATATCGTTTGTTTATATATTAACCTAATTTTTAAATATGTTAATAACTTTTTCACCATTGTATATAAAACTATTTTCCAACTATCGAGTGAATGATGTGAATTACATTTGTCTTTAATATGCGAGTCATTTAAGCAAATAAATCCTACAATGATACTCTCATATTGAAAAAAAAACAAATGCTTCATTACTTGTTTAGTAGTTTTTTCTTCTAATATTCTACATGCATTATTATGTATTTTCATTTTTAAATCATGTAGTATTTTTTTAAATGATCGTATGATTTTATCAAAATCATGTTTATTGGACATTATCAAATATAACTTTTACAACTTGCTCATATAGTAGCAATAACCCAAAGACCTTTTTTTTACTCTTGTTCATGTATCCTTATTCATGTTCATCTCTTTCTAATAAGCAAGAATATAATGAGTTCTAAAATATACTCATTTTCTCATGTGAATGCAATAATATAAAATGGATCTATAAATCTTCATTCCTCAAGTGAATGTGATGAAATGATCAAAAAATAAAGATTTTCATTCCCTCAAGTGAATGAGATGAAATGATCCAAATAAAGATTTTCATTCCCTCAAGTGAATGAGATGAAATGGTCAAAATAAAGATCTTCATTCCCTCAAGTGAATGTGATAAAATGATCAACTTAAAGATCTTCATTCTCTCATGAGAATGTGATAATATGAACAACATCGAGATATTCATTCCCTCAAGTGAATAGGATGATGTAATAGAAAATTTTCAAAAACCATTTATCATGGTAAATGATATGGTAGAAGTAATATGAAAATGACAAACCACTAACAGCGGAAAAATAAAAAGGAGCCGACGAAAATATGATTTATGCAAAATACAATGTGATATATGAAAAATACAAGTGTGTCAAAAAATAATAATATTACACACTATATTCATAGATGTAAGGATCTATGCTAACACATTGTTGCTCCTAAAACAAAATACAAAATTGTTACGAGGAATAAAATTTCATAAAAATTATGCATTACGTTGCATTTTCCTCGACATACCTTATAGATAAATTAGTGAAATATTATCACTAGCCATAACATAAATTTATGGCCTATAGTTATAATCTTTTTGGCATGACTCGTTATACCATCACGAGTCAATAATGATGTAAAACTATAAAATGATTAGATTCTTCAATCTAATATTTTATCTCTCTAAGAAAGTTGATTATTCATCTACCAACTAGATTGATGACTCAATCCCTCAATTTCTGGAAAGAAAACAAGTGGATATACGTTTGCATACATATCCATTGTATGAACCATTTATAATTCTATAAATCAATGCATCGTCTAAATGGTAATAAAAATTGCAACTTCATGTTTGCACGACTAATAGCTCGCTATATTAAAATGCGAGCATAACATTCCAGAGTAAGTAATTCGTTGTGAATATGAGATGAATTACTTCTACATTACCCAATGATTATGAGAGAAAATATTTTGTTGTTGTATGGGGTCATACTATCATATACACAAAATCATAATTAGCATCATGCCAATATATTATTACAATTCCTCCATTTCATAATTGGTTTTGGTTATAAACCAAATTTATCCCATATTTTGTGCATTACTCCACTTAAATGAAAATATACGGGATATAAACGAAGGTGTAATTCTTTCAGGAGGAGATAAGTAGCTACAAATTCAGAATGAATTACCATATTTTATTGATCCTCGATAGAAATTTTATGAATTTATTATTCAATGATAATCTAATAGCCATACATATACATTGGCAAATAACAAAGTTTCAGCTACTCATGCTCCTACTTTGTCCCTCAAAGACACTACATAATAAGAATCATCTTCTTCCTCCTCAATCTCTCATTGTACTTAATTATGACATGCCTCAAGCATGGTAGACTAATCGATTTCAAATAAAATCCTCGATATAAACTATGGAGCATAAAAATAAGATGGTTCTTCGAGGTATAAAAGGCCCCATGATAGTCTCACAAAGAGATACTAGACATAAAGGTTCTTAAAAGAACATTAAATTAACCAATGAGATCTCAATAAATTTTATCATGTCTAGATTCATATGAAATCGAAACAAAATGACGTCGATAATTTGTTTATAGCGCTTATTATTATGCATAGTGAGGATCATGAATTAATTTTTATTCAAAAGTGAGCTCAACAAACTGATTGATCATCATGAAAAGATTTAGTCACTTGAAAATAAGAGAAATATTAGGACATGAAGTCCATACACATGAATGTGTAAAAGCTATTGGATATACACGGGTTGCATACACAACCGAATTAAGAGCTCTAAAGTTACATGCTTTAAGACATGACGTGTGGAATATATAAATTCCCAAAAGCATGAATCTGCTTATTAAGTATCATATTATCTAGAGGTGGATGTAAATATATTATTGATATTATATGAGCAAGTCAATCTAAAAAATATTTTAGTTTGTCTTATATACGTTTTATTAGAGCTCTAATATTCTGAAGGATTCATAAGCCTCAAACATGTCTAGCAATTTCAACTTCCGGAAATATTTGATAAAGTTCTAAATAACTTATTTGATCAAGCCGAATGAATTATTATATTGATAAATAATCATTTGGACGCATATTATCTTATTTTTGCACATGTTTCAAAGAAAATTTTTGGTCCTCAAGTACCAAAAGTGCAAGTAAAGTTTTGATGTCTATTTTGCAATCAATGTGCGTCATGAGATTGTATATTTTTAATTTTTATATTAGCAATATGAATTTTCTAACCAATGTATTTTATAATGGTTTGGAAGCTACATGTATTTTTTAATCTTTGCAGGACATAACCTTAAACATCAATGATCTAGTGGACTTTGTTACAAAGTCTTTGCCTACACAAGTTTTTTAGCAACATGTTCACAAGACCGTCATTTGAGGCTTGAAAGATATGCATTAATTTGAGGAGGAGCATTATACGCACTGCACTCTTTTTCCCTTCATCAAGTTTTTATCACATTGGGTTTTTTCTTGATAAGGTTTCAAGTTTTTTAGCAACATGTTCACAAGACCGTCATTTGAGGCTTGAAAGATATGCATTAATTTGAGGAGGAGCATTATACGCACTGCACTCTTTTTCCCTTCATCAAGTTTTTATCACATTGGGTTTTTTCTTGATAAGGTTTTTAACGAGGCAGATGATGACGTATAACGACCGGTGAATATCCAAGGAGGAGTGTTATAAATATCCTTATAATGTGTGTCTCTTCACCTTGAATGTGTATTCACTAGCCATGAATTAGTGGTTAATTGGCTAAGATGTTACACTTCATGTGCCCTTATAAATAAGAGACACATTGTACTCATTTGGTACACTACATAATAAGAATCATCTTCTTCTTCCTCAATCTCTCATTCACTATATTTCATAACATATTAAGAGTTTACAAAAAATCAAAAATCACCTAAACCTTTTATTTAATTAAATAATGATTTTTTAATGCTAATTAAAGCCCTAAAAATCAATTTAATTAACAAAAAGTCCAAAATGAGATTTATCACTTTGTAAACCTCTAAAATGTCCTAACTTAATTTAAAACTATTTTTGGAAATTTTAAAATTAATTAAAATTATTTAAAAACAATTAAAAACTATTAAAACTTAAAATAATTATAAAAATTAATCTAAGAACAATAAAAATATTCTAAAAGTTGTAAAATTCCTAACTTAATGTATTTAACCTAAGAAAAATGTAAAAACTTGAAAAATCTAAATTTTAATTTTTAATAATAAAATAATAATAAAATAATATTAAAAATCCAAAATTTATAAAAAATTCTAAAAACTTGCAAACTAGCTTAATTTAACCTAAATTAACAGAAAATGAACTTGAAATTACAAAAATACCCCTAATGGTCCTTCAAATGGGCCAAAAGTCAAAACAGCCCCCTTAATGGGCTCAAATAGGCCCAATAAAAAAAATATTGTCCAATTAAGCCCAAAAGCTCCTATCTGACTCAAAATTTGATTTTAAACACAACTTTTCAAAGGCCCAAAAGCTAAAAATGTGAAATAAGCTGACTTATACCAAACAACTTATTCTTAATGGGCTTTTTGGCCCATTAAGCTATAAGCTGATGCCATAAGCTCAAATTAGACACACAAGCTTGTTTTGAGTTGCTTAAGACTTCTGTAAAAAGAAATTTGAAATAAGCCAAAGGAATAAGCCTGAAAATGCAAAAAGCAATCTACAGAAAATGACAAAATAGTCGTTTTGGAGTTCTAGGCTATCCCAAGAGCTGATTCAAATTGCAAAAGCTTTTAAATGACTTAACTAAGCTTAATCAACAAAAAGTTTTCAAATAAGTTGACTCAATAAGCTGAAATAAGCAAATAAGCACTTATGAAAAAGTCGAATAAGTTGGTTTTATAGCAAAAAGTCAAAGTCAAAGTCTAATAAGCTCTAGTTCAATCAAATGGGTCAAATAATGAAGATCTATCACAAAAAATAAGTTGTTGCAGGTCTGGATAAGCCAAAATGGCTTATTGATAAGCTAACTGAAAAATTGCACTAGCAGGGGCTAGTTTTGGGTGTTGAGCAGTGGAAACTTTTTCCACTGCTTGACTTGTTGACTTTTTTGTCTTTAGTGACTTTTTTGGAGATTCAAGTTACACAAAGGCACCCAAATGATTAGTGGATCATAAGGAGTCAATAACAACAAAGAAATCACAATCAACAACAGCCAATTTGTATAGTTAATTCAACCAATCACCAGATATGCCCAGACTTAGAACAATAAGCCGTTATGGTTCAATAAGCACTTATAGCACAATTCAGCCAGCCAAACTTAACCAAATGCATACTCAAGCAATATTAAACTTAAATAAGCAAGTCTAAACAGGTTTCATGCAGTGATTCAAAGTATTAAGCAAGATTCAAGCACTTAAAGTTACTGATGAACATTAAACATGCAGTTTTTTCACTTTGCTGATGCAATTGACCAACAAGCCAGATTCAATCACTCAAATTTCTAAGATATGTTATGATAACAATGATTTAACTACTTATATCCCTAAACATGCATATACTCTAAGTATTCCCAAAATTTTAGGTCAAAAACAGTCAAACTTAAGTAGTTATAGCACAATCTTTGATTTCAAGGTTCAAGCCCAAAAACTTGCAGCAAATAGCACTCAACCAAGTCAAGATCAGATAACAAGCATAAACATAAACTTCTAACAACACAATAACCACTTATGATCTCAAACAGGTAATCTCAAACACCCCTTTAAATTTTCAAAACCAAATTTTTCAAATCAAAAGTGTAATTCAAGACCACCCGAGCCCAAATAAGCACAATAACAGATATATTATGCAGATTTAAGCAAGATTAGACCATAAAATCAGCAAGAACACAAGTAGTACACAAATTCACCAAAAATCACATTTTTATCAGATTTTGGGTAGAAAGGTGTGTACCTCATGGATGTACATCCACACCCATGAATTTTTGAGCTTATGTACTAGCAAGAACAAGTACAAGCTTCCACCAACAACCCTGCTAAGAATCAACAAGGTTAAGAGCACAATATGAAAATCAGAAAAATGGAAATTCTTGATTAATGCAACCTTAGTTCCCCACACTTGATTATCCCCAAGTTATAAGCTTCACAACACCTTGATAACTCAATATCAGGATGCTATGATCAGCCTTATAGCCTAAGAATTCCAAGGTTTGAACAAGACTTAGCAAAATATCAAGAAAAGTGGAAAATGTGCAAACTTTTGCACACTCCTTTTGAAAATAGGTTTGAGATTTAAGAACTAGTAAACATTAACAACAATAAACAGATTATAAGAGTGGCACTTGAGCTTTCTTCAACAAATTCAAGCACATTTCATTGATATGAATATGAGATTTACAGATTTGTGAACAACTGAAAATTCCAGAGCAAAAGATAAATGTAGCATCCTATGGCCTTTATATAGGCATACAAGTGAGCTAAGTAAGCTGAAAAAACATGAACCCTAGCCAATGAAGTTCCAAATTTGCCCTTGTGAAGTTTGAACTCTTGGAGAATCATGTGACTGATTTTTGTTTGCTTGTTGTAGCTGGCAAGGAAAAAGTGAATCCAATGGCTTGTAATGAGCTTAGAAAGTAAGCTAGAATCACATTCGTTGGATGGCTGTCACAATTTTGGTAGTTTCGCCTTTGTTGTAGCAAGGGAATCTCTTGTGGGACAAGGGAGTGATGTGGCAAGTATTTTCAAAGTTGGGTTATGATTAAGGCATGCTTAATCATAAATCTGGAAGGTTTGGTGGGTTAATTGTTACACAATTAAGAAAACCCAATTTTCGTATGAACACTAAGAACAGCTCATTTGATCTTTGTTTTGGGTTTAGTGGGTGTTTAGCGCCAGTTTATAATATTAATTAACTTTTGAAAAGTTAGTTAATATTAAACGGTGAGTGGAGGGTGATGTGGAGGAAGGGGAAATCTGATTGGTTGATGTGGGTGAGTGGGGCACGTGGCGTGCAAGGGTTGGTTAAGGTAAGTTTCTTTGTCTGCCCATTTTGGTCCCTTAACTCCCTTCTTTTTTTCACTTTGTAAATAATAGCCCATAATCCGTTTTCCCTTTGTAATAAAGTTTCATTTTTCACACTTTTGCCCCAAATACTTTTCCAAAGTATTTTAAGGGGTATTTCTTGCCATTTTGTGATTATTGAAGGACTGTTTTGGCATTTTCTTCATTGATAATGGTCTTGACTTGTTTTTTTGACTTCTTGGAGGACTGAAATTGCCAAGTCATGATTAATGAAGGACCATTTTTGCAAAGTCTTCAAAGTCAAGGGTCCTTTTGGTAATTTTGACATTTTCAAAGGACCAAATTTGTAATTCTTGTAACTTGGAGTTCTTCATGGTATGTTTGACTTTGAGGAGGATAAATATTGACATTTTAGTTTTGTTGAGGGACTAAAATTGCCATTTCTTCAAAGTAAAGGGCCCTTTTTGAAATATTGACAAACTTTAGGGACCAATCTTGTAATTATGAAGATACAAGGGTATAAAGTGTCATTTCTTCCATATTGGAGGACCCTTTCTTCATAAATTTTCAAATCTTCAAGGGTTTTCTTGGAAAATTCTTCATTAGGGCTTGGTTCATTGTGCGGCTTCATTTCCCGTGTTCGTTTTTGTATAATTCTTGTGATCTTTTGTCATTTTCTCAATATCCGTACCTAAAATACACAAGCATATATTTGGATATTTTCATGATATTTAATGCATTTTAAGCCCTTTTTGGACGATGAGACTATGTATAAAAGCAGTCTCATCACTCCCCCATACTAAACCATTGCCGTGCCCTCACGCAATGCTAGAATAAAGTATCGTAGCACCTCCAAAATTCATTTTTATTCACTTTATTGAATGATAAACTAGCTACACTACTACTATTACTACTACATGCGTTTTAGACATAATGTATGATTTTCATCGCAAAATAGGACGTTTAGGTTCATCGATTAAGAACACGTGAATGCTTTGTTAGAAATAATTTCGTCATCCTCGATTTTCACCCCAATTCCATGCCAAGCGTGCAACGAGATCATTGTCATTATAAGTTAGTAATGCTAACACTACTCATATGCCCTAATCACGTACTTATCCTCTAAATTTCCTAAGTTGTATCTCTTATATTTTATTATGTCTTGAATGTTTCACGAGGATACATTGTTTGACTTATGCGATAATAGAGATTTAGGTCTAAAAATAGAGTCCTAACGGTGTAATCAAGACCATCAAATCAATAACCCCTCCTAATAGACAACGATGTCAAAAAATTAAGTCAACAAGAAGGACCGATAAACACGGTTTTATAACGGTTTTGAACATGAGACTTATTACGAAGACTTTTATACGCCCCCTAACGGAAGGGCCTTATTATCTTTGGTTTACCTCCATCTTTTATTCAACTCCGCCATGAAGCTTTTATTATGACTTCGGTCTTGCCTTGCCTTTTATTATCCACCTCATCGGTAGTTTTATTAGCCAAAGACGTATATCCTCACGCTAAGGCGAATTTTGGATCTTTAAAGCTTCAAAGATTAAGGCTTGATTCACTTCCAATTTTGCATAGATTTTTCGGCCTTGTGGGGCTTCAAATTGTTTGCTTGATTTAGGTGAGCACTTGAAATCTTATTATTGGGTGAAGCTTTTGATTATTCGGGTGCCAATACTTCAAAACCGTGACGCTGGCGATACCTTAATGTCTTCCCAATTTAATTACACGGAAGCTACTAGAAAATACTAGAAACCCAACAATCAAGACTAAACCGCTAAGTCAATACTTATTAAGCAAAAAATATTTACAAGCGAAGGGAGAATAAGCAAACAACGAGAACACATGAGTTTTTGAAAGAATACGAGTACTCTACGTTTAGCATAGTAACTTATAATTAACCCTATCATTTCTCGTCCTCATTTAAGAGACTTAGCCTAATATGAAGTTAAGGAATCAAAGCTAAGTGCTCAACATGCACGGTCGAGTCAAAAATTACTCTTACTCTCGCCATCAGAAAATCTACATTCGTGTCTTCAAACACTTATAAAACATGAGAAAATTTTTAAAATTTAGCCATTTTTAGCCTTATTTTGCAACAAAACGATAAATAAAAAGATGAACTTTGGAAAGCGTGAAGGTTTGGCAAGGCAAGTATCTATTCACCCCCCCCCCCATACTAAAGTTAAACATTGTCCTCAATGTTTCGAGTCTAGGGGTGCAAACACCCCCATACTAGAGACGTAGTCGAATGCCTAATCTAGAATGGAAAGGGTGTAACCGTTAAATTTAAAGCCGTTTATGAAGTGTGCTATAAACCTAAGGTTAGAACATCAAAGGATATATCATGGATATTCAGAAATTCTTCAAAGCAAACGATCGAGTGCTCCCATAAAACGAACACAAGAGGTTCCAATCGTGAAGATAATGATCTTCTAAAATCCACAATTTACAAACAACCACGGAACAAAGGTTGGAGGGGCACAAATCCCCACACGTTACTACATTAGAAAGCGATAATATATACATAGGATAAGCATGGGACTCCCCCACGAGGCACCTCGTTTTTTATTACCGAGTCATGGGCTCGACTCGATCCCCTCAATACTAATTATCATTGGGGAAGGTGATTTGGTCGAGGTAGTTCAAGGATGGAACTTCCCCGCCAAAGTAGTACTTCAACCTATGTCCATTCACCTTGAAATTGGGGCCATCATTTTGAGCTAGCTCGATGGTCCCATAAGGTAATACTTGAGTCACAGTGAATGGACCGGACCAACGGGATTTCAACTTACCGGAAAAGATTTTCAAACGAGAATTAAAAAGCAAAACTTGATCCCCAATGTTAAAAACCCGGTTTTTAATTTTAGAATCATGCAACTTTTTAGTCTTTTCTTTATAAATCAATGAATTTTCATAAGCAATATCCCTCAACTCATCCAATTCATTTAATTGCATTTTCTGGTGTTTTCTCGCGGTCTCCATGTCATCATTACAATGCTTTAGGGCCCAATAAGCCTTGTGTTCCAATTCAATTGGCAAGTGACAATTTTTCCCATACACAAGCTTATAAGGAGTGCACCCAATGGGCGTCTTATTAGCGGTCCTAAAGGCCCATAAAGCATCGTCCAACTTATCCGACCAAGATTGTCGGTTTTCCCCAACGGATCTCTCCAAGATCCTCTTCAAAGCTCGGTTTGAAACCTCGACTTGCCCACTTGTTTGTGGGTGATAAGCCGTAGAAAGCCGATGTGTAACTCCATATTTCCTTAGGACCCTTTCGAATTGGTCGTTACAAAAATAGGTTCCACGATCGCTTATGATCGCACGAGGGGTTCCAAACCAAGAAAACAAGCTTTTCAAAAACTTGACTACCACACGAGCATCATTGGTGGGCAAAGTCTTAGCTTCCACCCACTTAGATAGGTAGTCAACCGCAAAAAGGGTGTACTTATTACCACGAGATGATGGGAACGGCCCCATAAAGTCAATACCCCAAACGTCAAAGATCTCACACACTTGGATGATATTTTGTGGCATTTCATCTTTTTGTGAGGCTTTTCCTTGTCGTTGGCATGAGTCACATGACTTCACAAGCTCATGTGAATCTCGGTAAATAGTAGGCCAAAAGAAGCCGGCATCAAACACCTTCTTAGCCGTGAGATTAGCACCGTGGTGACCACCCGTGGGTCCCTCATGACAAGCTCTAAGGATATTAGAAGCTTCGGTGCCAAATACACAACGTCGGATGATTTTATCCGCACAAGTTCGAAACAAGTAAGGGTCGTTCCAAAAGTAGAACTTGACGTCACGAAAGAATTTTCGTTTTTCTTGAGTCGTCATACCCTTGATGATGAAGTTGCCCGCATGGTAATTTGCGATGTCCGCAAACCATGGGGTGGAAGAATCAAGCTTAGAATTCACTACACTAAGTGTCTCGAGCAGAAATGTTTCGGTGATTTCCTTGGGCTCGTAAACACTTTGGTGAGGATCTTCCAAACGAGAAAGATGATCAGCCGCTAGATTCTCGGCTCCTTTTTTGTCAACAATTTTGTGATCAAATTCTTGAAGGAGGAGAATCCAACGAAGTAATCTTGGCTTAGCATCTTGTTTAGCCATAAGATACTTGATAGCCGAATGATCCGTATACATTATGCATTTCGTCAAGACGAGATAAGGTCGGAATTTCTCAAATGCATACACCACGGCAAGGAACTCCTTTTCCGTTGTAGTGTATTTTAGTTGAGCCTCGGTCATCGTCTTGCTAGCATAGTGAATAGGCAAGAAGTGCTTTTCATGACGTTGCCCCAATATGGCCCCAATAGCGTAGTCACTAGCATCACACATGAGCTCAAATGGGAGGTTCTAATTGGGAGCAACAAGAATGGGAGCTTCGGTAAGTTTCCTCTTAAGAATTTTAAAGGCGCATACACAATCTTCGTCAAAGACAAAAAGTGCCTCTTTTTCAAGAAGATGTGTAATGGGTCGAGAGATCTTTGAAAAATCCTTGATGAATCGACGATAAAAGCCCGCGTGGCCTAGGAAACTCCTAACTCCCTTAACGGTTTTGGGATGAGGTAATTTGGCGATGACATCTACCTTAGCTTGATCTACCTCAATCCCCGCTTTCGAGACCTTGTGCCCTAAGACGATTCCACTTTTAACCATAAAATGACATTTTTCCCAATTGAGCACAAGGTTGGCTTCCTCACAACGCTTCAACATTCTCTCAAGATTCGACAAACACGAAGTGAACGAATTACCAAACACGGAAAAGTCATCCATGAAGACTTCCATCGTCTTCTCGATCATATCATGAAAATAGCCATCATGCACCTTTGAAAGGTTCCCGGTGCATTGCAAAGTCCGAATGGCATTCTACGATAGGCAAACGTTCCATATGGACACGTAAACGTAGTTTTTTCTTGATCACGAGGATCGATGGGGATTTGGAAGTAACTGGAAAAAACCATCTAAAAAGCAATAGAAATCGTTTCCCGCAATACGCTCCAACATTTGGTCCATGAAGGGCAAGGGAAAATGGTCTTTACGAGTGGCTTCATTAACTTACGATAGTCAATGCACACTCTCCATCCGGTCACGAGTCTAGTGGGAATTAACTTGTTGGCATCGTTTGGCACAACGGTCATTCCTCCCTTCTTAGGGACACAATGAATAGGACTCACCCAAGGGCTATCAGAAATAGGGTAAATCATTCCCGCGTCAAGGAGTTTTAGGACTTCCTTTTTGATGACGTCGTGAATTTTGGGGTTCACCCTCCTTTGACATTGGATTGCGGGCTTGTAATCCTCCTCCATTAAGATTTTGTGGGTACAAAATTTAGGATCGATTCCCTTAATGTCGGATAACTTCCACGCAATTGCCCCTTGTGATCCTTTAGAACATCGACAAGTGCGGTTTTTTCATCATTCGAAAGTTCCTTCGCAATAATAACCGGCAACTTGTCGCCCTCCTCCAAATAGACATATTCGAGATGAGGAAGTAAATCTTTAAACTCGAGGATAGGTGGTTCCTCATTTGAAGATTTGGGCTCGATACTCATAACCTCCTCGGGTGGAGGAAATAATCGTTAAGGAAATCCTTGATAATCGAGAAGTCCTCATCGTTGTCGAGGTCTTCGTCACAAGTACGTGGAACATCGAATTCTTCCAACGTAAAACCACCACCTTCAAATGGAGTGAAGGTTGGTGTCGAGTTATCAAGAATGGGATCTAACATAGTGGGATTGCCACTATTTTCATCATCACCAAAACCTAGAACTTCTTGTGAAAATTCCTCGCAAACAACGTCAATCATATCAACGAGGTTTATGGTTGCAACAGAATAAACATGAGAAATTTGAGAATTTTGAGTTGCGTTTATAACAAGTTCCTCGTCGTTGAAATGTAAGGTGATCTTTCTAGCATGAACATCGATCAAAGCCATAGACGTATCTAAAAACGAACGACCTAAAATGAGAGGAACTTGAGGATCCGTGGGAATATCGACAACGATAAAGTCTACCAGATAATAGAACTTTCCCACTTTCACAAAAACGTCTTCCGCCAATTCACATGCGGGAATCGTGGAATGGTCGGTCAACTCGATAGACATTAGTGAAGGAGTTAGATTAGGAATATTGAGCGACTTGAAGATTGCAAGTGGCATCAAGTTAATGCTAGCACCAAGATCGGCCAAGGCAAAGCATTCTTCAATATATTGGATTGCACAAGGGATCAAGAATTTACCGAGATCACCGACTTTTTGAGGTATGCGATTAAGATAAACCGATGAAAAACTAGACAATTGATGCAATTTCTCCTTGTTGTTCAACATACTCTTAAAGTTAGCGGCAAATCGAGGCATCATGACCAAAGCATCGGCGAAACTCACATTAAAGTGCAAATCACGAAACATTTTCATAAAAATCTCAAATTGGTAATTGTCGCGCTCTTGTCGTTTCTCCTTTCTAAGTCTCGATGGATAGGGCAAAGGTGGTGTGGGTTGAGGCATAGGCATAGCCTTTCTCGGGTTCCAATGTTGGTAATGGGTCAACCGTAGGTGTGGCATGAGCCGTACTTCGTGGGATTTGGACATGCTCCTTTTGGACCACCACCTCGGGTTCTTGCTTAATTGTATCCTCCGTAGGAGCAATTGGTTGAGGAGTCGGTTCCTTAAGTGTCTTACCACTACGTGTGGTAATCACTTTCATCTCACCCTTAGGGTTTGATATGGTGTTGCTAGGAAGACTACTCGAAGATGGTTTACACATAATTGCCTCAAACATAGATGAAATTTTATCTTCAAACATGGATTGCCTCTTCTCGGCCTTAATCATCTCTTGCTTAATTTCATGTTGCCCTTGTTCCATTTTTTGTTGGTTTTGTTGTAGCCTAGTTACATTTCCTTCCATTTTGTTTGTATGGATTTTAAGCTCATTTGCTAACTCATTTTTCAACTCTTTCTTCAAGTCGTTCTTAAACTCGGATCTTAGGCTAATGATTTCTCTTTGAATGTTGTCAAACCTAGCATCGTTCCCATTAGCGTATTCAACAAATTCATTTGGAAGATCTTTCAAAGTTTGCAAACTCTTGTTGTTGTTTTGAAAATCATTTTGATTTTTGTTTGAAACTTGATTATTAGCCCCTTGATTACCATAGTTTCCCTTGTTGTAATTGTTTTTGAAACCAACTTGATTGTTTCGATAGTTGTTGTTAGCATTTTGATTTGAACCAAAACCCGGTGGAGTCAATTGATTAGAGAGGGTAACTTGACCGTTTTGGTTGTAAGTTCCCGTGGCCGCGTAGGCACTCGAAGTGTTACCACCGTTGGTAATGCACTCGGAGAAATCATGACCTCCACCACAATACATACATGAAACCTCAACCGCTTTAGCCGTAGCGGGAGCACTTGGTTGTCCAACTTTGAACTCAATCAAAAGACCTTTAAGCTTATCAAAGATTTTGTTTTCCAAGTTCGCCTCAATTTGGCAAGCATCGATGGTAGTAGACAAAGAAGGTGAAGCCGAAGACGAAGCCTTACGAACACTAGACGTGCTACAAGGACTATACACCTTAGATCTATTCTTAATTATCATCAAAGCTTCCTCAACCATTTTACACAAAAAATTACCACCCGCGACAGCATTAAGATAATCCCTTTCATGATCATTAAGTCCATTGTAAAACGTGTCAATTTGATGTAAGTCGGAAAAACCGTGATGAGGACACTCATGTAACATTTCCTTAAACCTATTCTAAGCCGTTGAAAAACTCTGATTAAACTCTTGTGAAATTTTGAAATCTCGTTTTTCAAATGCGTAGTCTTAGAGGGCGGAAAAAATTGGTTCACAAATTTAGACACGAGATCCTTCCACGTCAATATAGAATTGGGTGGCTCTTTCTCTAACCAAATTTTAGCGGGCCCCGCTAAGGAATACGGAAAAAGCATCATCTTAATCGAATCATTAGCAACATCCTTAAACTTGCAAGTGGCGGTAAGAAGATTAAATTGGCGGATATGGTTGTGCGGGTTGTCCTTCTCATCACCACGGAATTTGTTGTTTTGGATCATCGACAACAAACCCGTTTTCACCTCAAAATTCTCCGCAAGGATAGCGGGAATCACAATAGCCTCTCCATAACCCTCGGTGGGTGCTTGAAGTAACTCCATCGTAGTTCGATTCACCATGGTTGGTTCTTCTCTTACAATGGGTTCGTCAATAGGAGACTCCTCACTAGAAAGATTAGGAGTAGGTGTTGACTCCTTTCGGTTTTTTCGTTTACGTGCACGTCTTGCTTGATTACGAGTAAGCATAAACGTCACGTATAACGTGGGGGTGAGCAAAGAAGATTCTTTTTGGTGTTTTGTATTTTTCTAATTTTTTTGTGGTTTTTGATTGTTTTTACTTTTTTTTGGATTTTTGTGATTGTATTAAGTAGACCAAAATCTACAAATCTCCTCCTTAATCAAATCTCTTGATTAAAGAAGCCTCAAGGAATGAAAACGATCACGTGAAGTGAACGCCTTCGATGACTTTAGAACGTTGGTGGAACACCAAAACGTTCAAGAGGGTTTAATCAAATGAAACCAAGAAAGTATATATGATACTTAATAATACTTTGGGCGGCAAAACCCTCGTTTAGCTCTCAAAATTAAATACTCACAAGCAAGCGGGGAAACGAGGTGGCGCGAAGCACTTAAGAGCCTTTTTCCTTAGGATATATTTTATAATATCTGCCTTATACCCACCTTATAGATTGTATTTTTCAAAATCAAGCTTCACGAAAGTATTTATCTATTTTTGCCTTTTCTTTCTTGTTTGAGATTCGAATACAATGATTGGGTAATGACCTCCCAAGTCAAGGTTGTGATTTCTCACTTTTGGAGTACTTGTGAATTTATTGTTCTACGTATACAATATATTAATAATATTTACACAAAAAACGAAAAACCGATTATACGTATTAGTAGAGTGCTACTAATACAAATAGATATTATGGCTATATATAAAAACAAAAATTGCCATATCAAAACACAACACGCCTCCCCGGCAGCGGCGCCA
This sequence comes from Glebionis coronaria, assembly GCA_025667525.1. Lineage (NCBI taxonomy): Eukaryota > Viridiplantae > Streptophyta > Magnoliopsida > Asterales > Asteraceae > Glebionis > Glebionis coronaria. The sequence goes on along the minus strand of CM046877.1, from coordinate 368,210,182 downwards.
AAATGGATGTAGAGTTTTTACACACCTTCAGGAAAAGGAGGCAAAATAATGGAAAGTATTAAGTGTCGGTTTAGGAAAACCAAGCACTAATGACCAATGGTGAAAGTTCGTTTCCCAAGGAGGCTACTGTGTTGTGTAATGAGATGAATAACTTTGTGATTATATGATTATGAGAAAGAAAATAGAAAGGGGATAAGAAGAGAATGATGGTTACGATGAGGATTTAAACTAAGACGAGAAGGTCATACACGTAAAACCGTAAAAGCACCAAAATTAAAATTTTACTCTAAAAATTCCTAAAAAATTGCAATAAATCCTAAATAATGTATTTAGAGTTTACAAAAAATCAAAAATTACCCAAACCTTTTATTTAATTAAATAATGATTTTTTAATGCTAATTAAAGCCCTAAAAATCAATTTAATTAACAAAAAGCCCAAAATGAGATTTATCACTTTGTAAACCTCTAAAATGTCCTAACATAATTTAAACCTATTTTTGAAAATTTTAAAATTAATTAAAACTATTTAAAAACAATTAAAAATTATTAAAACTTAAAATAATTATAAAAATTAATCTAAGAACAATAAAAATATTCTAAAAGTTGTAAAATTCCTAACTTAATGTATTTAACCTAAGAAAAATGTAAGAACTTGAAAAATCTAAATTTTAATTTTTAATAATAAAATAATAATAAAATAATATTAAAAATCCAAAATTTATAAAAATCTCCAAAAACATGCAAACTAGCTTAATTTAACCTAAATAAACAGAAAATGAACTTGAAATTACAAAATACCCCTAATGGGCCTTCAAATGGGCCAAAAGTCAACCCCCTTAATGGGCTCAAATAGGCCCAATAAGAAAAATGTTGTCCAATTAAGCCCAAAAGCTCCTATCTGACTCAAAATTTGATTTTAATCCACAACTTTTCAAAGGTTCAAAAGCTGAAAATGTGAAATAAGCTGACTTATACCAATTATCTTATTCTTAATGGGCTTTTTGGCCCATTAAGCTATAAGCTGATGCCATAAGCTCAAATTAGACACACAAGCTTCTTTTGAGTTGCTTAAGACTTCTGTAAAAAGAAATTTGAAATAAGCCAAAGGAATAAGCCTGAAAATACAAAAAGCAATCTACAGAAAACGACAAAATAGTCGTTTTTGAGTTCTAGGCTATCCCAAGAGCTGATTCAAATTGCAAAAGCTTTTAAATGACTTAACTAAGCTTAATCAACAAAAAGTTTTCAAATAAGTTGACTCAATAAGCTGAAATAAGCAAATAAGCACTTATGAAAAATTCTAATAAGTTGGTTTTCTAGCAAAAAGTCAAAGTCAAAGTCTAATAAGCTCCAGTTCAATCAAATGGGTCAAATAATGAAGATCTATAACAAAAAATAAGTTGTTGCAGGTCTGGATAAGCCAAAATGGCTTATTGATAAGCTAACTGAAAAATTTCACTAGCAGGGGCTAGTTTTGGGTGTTGAGCAGTGGAAACTTTTTCCACTGCTTGACTTGTTGACTTTTTTGTCTTTAGTGACTTTTTTGGAGATTTAAGTTACACAAAGGCACCCAAATGATTAGTGGATCATAAGGAGTCAATAACAACAAATAAATCACAATCAACAACAGCCAATTTGTACAGTTAATTCAATCAATCACCAGATATGCCCAGACTTAGAACAATAAGCAGTTATGGTTCAATAAGCACTTATAGCACAATTCAGCAAGCCAAACTTAACCAAATGCATACACAAGCAATATTAAACTTAAATAAGCAAGTCTAAACAGGTTTCATGCACTGATTCAAAGTATTAAGCAAGATTCAAGCACTTAAAGTTACTGATAAACACTAAACATGCAGTTTTTTCACTTTGCTGATGCAATTGACCAACAAGCCAGATTCAATCACTCAAATTTATAAGATATGTTATGATAACAATGATTTAACAGCTTATATCCCTAAACATGCATATACTCTAAGTATTCCCAAACTTTTAGGTCAAAAACAGTCAAACTTAAGTAGTTATAGCACAATCTTTGATTTCAAGGTTCAAGCCCAAAAACTTGCAGCAAATAGCACTCAACCAAGTCAAGATTAGATAACAAGCATAAACATAAACTTCTAACAACACAATAACCACTTATGATCTCAAACAGGTAATCCCAAACACCACTTTGAATTTTCAAAACCAAAATTTTCAAATCAAAAGTGTATTTCAAGACCACCCAAGCCCAAATAAGCACAATAACAGAATATATTAAGCAGATTTAAGCAAGATTAGACCATAAAATCAGCAAGAACACAAGTAGCACACAAATTCACCAAAAATCACATTTTTATTAGATTTTGGGTAGAAAGGTGTGTACCTCATGGATGTACATCCACACCCATGAATTTTTGAGCTTATGTACTAGCAAGAACAAGTACAAGCTTCCACAAACAACCCTGCTAAGAATCAACAAGGTTAAGAGCACAATATGAAAATCAGAAAAATGGAAAATTCTTGATTAATGCAACCTTAGTTCCCCACACTTGATTATCCCTAAGTTATAAGCTTCACCACACCTTGATAACTCAATATCAGGATGCTATGATCAGCCTTATAGCCCAAGAATTCCAAGGTTTGAACAAGACTTAGCAAAATATCAAGAAAAGTGGAAAATGTGCAAACTTTTGCACACTCCCTTTGAAAACAGGATTGAGATTCAAGAACTAGTAAACATTAACAACAATAAACAGATTATAAGAGTTGCACTTGAGCTTTCTTCAACAAATTCAAACACATTTCATTGATATGAATATGAGATTTACAGATTTGTGAACAACTGAAAATTCAAGAGCAAAAGATAAATGTAACATCCTAAGGCCTTTATATAGGCATACAAGTGAGCTAAGTAAGCTGAAAAAACGTGAACCCTAGCTAATGAAGTTCCAAATTTGCCTTTGTGAAGTTTAAACCCTTGGAGAATCATGTGACTGATTTTTGTTTGCTTGTTGTAGCTGGCAAGGAAAAAGTGAATCCAATGGCTTGTAATGAGCTTAGAAAGTAAGCTAGAATCACATTCGTTGGATGGCTGTCACAATTTTGGCAGTTTCTACTTTGTTGTAGCAGGGGATTCTCTTGTGGGACAAGGGAGTGATGTGGCAAGTATTTTCAAAGTTGGGTTATGATTAAGGCATGCTTATTCATAAATCTGGAAGGTTTGGTGGGTTAATTGTTACACAATTAAGAAAACCCAATTTTCGTATGAACACTAAGAACAACTCATTTGATCTTTGTTTTAGGTTTAGTGGGTGTTTAGCGCCAGTTTATAATATTAATTAACTTTTGAAAAGTTAGTTAATATTAAACGGTGAGTGGAGGGTGATGTGGAGGAAGGGGGAAATCTGATTGGTTGATGTGGGTGAGTGGGGCACGTAGCGTGCAAGGGTTGGTTAAGGTAAGTTTCTTTGTCTGCCCATTTTGGTCCCTTAACTCCCTTCTTTCTTTCACTTTGTAAATAATAGCCCATAATCCGTTTTCCCTTTGTAATAAAGTTTCATTTTTCACACTTTTGCCCCAAATACTTTTCCAAAGTATTTTCAGGGGTATTTCTTGCCATTTTGTTATTCTCGAAGGACTGTTTTGGCATTTTCTTCATTGATAATGGTCTTGACTTGTTTGTTTGACTTCTTGGAGGACTGAAATTGCCAAGTCATGATTAATGAGGGACCATTTTTGCCAAGTCTTCAAAGTCAAGGGTCCTTTTGGTAATTTTGACATTTTCAAAGGACCAAATTTGTAATTCTTGTAACTTGGAGTTCTTCATGGTATGTTTGACTTTGAGGAGGATAAATATTGACATTTTAGTTTTGTTGAGGGACTAAAATTGCCAATTCTTCAAAGTGGAGGGCCTTTTTGCAATATTGACAAACTTTAGGGACCAATCTTGTAATTATGAAGATACAAGGGTATAAAGTGTCAATTCTTCCATATTGGAGGACCCTTTCTTCATAAATTTTCAAATCTTCAAGGGTTTTCTTGGAAAATTCTTCATTAGGGCTTGGTTCATTGTGCGGCTTCGTTTCCCTTGTTCGTTTTTGCATGATTCTTGTGATCTTTTGTCATTTTCTCAATATCCGTACCTAAAATACACAAGCAACAAACACAAGCATATATTTGGGTATTTTCATGATATTTAATGCATTTTAAGCCCTTTTTGGACGATGAGACTATGTATAAAAGCAGTCTCATCAATATCCTAAAGACTAATATACCTACTCTAAGGAATTACTGGTTATCGTGATGAAACTAATGTACACTCACTCACCCAAGGTACCTATTTTGCAACCTCCAATTAACATCTGACACCAACTTCTAACCAAAACAAATAATTAGACATGGTATATAGGGGTAGGTAGGAGGAAAGTGAATATCAAAAGACAAAAATACCACCATGATACAAGGTGCCTGCAAGTCTATGATCACGACCCTAAACAGATCCATCCTTGATTCATATGCCCTGACGGATAATATTAATTATTGAGTATTAAGTTAAAGTACTTGAATAATATTAATTGTTGACTATTAAGTTAAAGCATATGAATCAAGGATTTTAAGTATTAAGTTAAAGCACTACGGTAAGTTACTTAATCACGGGTGTCTGCAGTCACAAGGGTTGAGTTTGCGGCAGGTGGAACCATGCCCGAAAAGGAAATGTTCACTTCGAAACCAGGAGGTAGATCCAATTGAAAATTCCCATCAAATATGTTGCAAAATCTTTTTATGCATCTCTCCTACGATTTTTAAAAATGTTTTTATATAGCGTCACAAAGTAATTTCTCCATTTAGTTTACTACTACGTTTCAAAGAGGGACGATTAAACAACTTCCTATGAAACTCAACAAATTGATCAATTGGACAGACAATATTGATATCAATGAAATCCACAATACATTCCTGCTCACAGTATTGAATCATGTGTCTTTAATAAATACTCAACCAGCTTGTTTTGCCAATCCGGTCCAAACATTTGAGAATAAAGCGGTTGTATGTTAACACGGGACGAGTCAGCATGGGTCGACCCGCAATACATCTTTTTTGTCCTTTTCTTCACGCCAATTTCTGAAGTCCATTGCCTCTGCAGAATCACAGTAAACAGTTACTCCATATATGATTACCTGCAGCAGGCATGAACTTGCAGCAGACATGCACTTGCAGCAGACATGAACTTGCAGACATATGCAACATACATATTTGTTAGACATTCTTTTACAGACATGAACTTGCAAGCAGGCAGTAGCAGCCTAAAATTCAGACGAATACTAGATCCGTCTCACGTTTTATTTTACCACTTCTGATGGACGCTTCCGCAATCATATGATTACCTGTGAAAAACATTGAACAATATAAAAATTAGCACGTCGTAATAGGTGTGTAGAAATGAATTGAATGAAGATGACATTGCAACCCATCATCTTCTAAATTGGTGACTTTCAAAAGCTTCTCCTTCAAATACCGTTATTAAACCCATTAGATTCAATTCGTAATTAGAATGTGTCAAATATTAGAAATCTAAGTTTATTTACATGAACTTTGTCGACTTTACAACGATCACCTACATCAAATGGACTAAAGTTGTATAACTGTGACAACCCGTCAATTTCGGGTCGTTATTTTAATCTCGACTATTACGTATTATAAATTTATTTTAATGAGAATTTTAAATTATCGATTAACCGAGAAGGTTATGGCTTGAAACTTAACATAAGAATGTCGTTTCGATGAAGACCGACAAGAAGAACATTAAGTATCGATAATATATTCTCAAATTTATCATATGAATGATTTTATTATATTTATTTTTATTTCTCGTATTTTACGTTTTAACGAATGACGAGAACTAAGAATGATCGCGATACCGACGGATGCCCAAAAATTTACGTTTTATTATCGATTGTCTCGATATTTAATATTTTCGACGTTTTCGATTTAATTACGTTTTAAGTCGTGTCGAAGTTATATTAATTTATTCTTGAAGCGTTTTAACTTTTAAAAAGTATTTTTACGAAACCCGAGTCGTGTAAATATTTTTAAAATGTAATATTTACATTTTCTACCCTTATAACCATTTAATTACTTTTTGGACCAAAACTATACCTTATTGGCAAAAACTACCCTCACCCCACTATATAAAAATCCCCCACTCACACACACATCTTATTTTATTTATTAAAAATTTTTCACATCCTCCCTCTCTCTCCCTTTGAAACCCACGGCACAAAACCACCCACATAAACCCATTTGATTTTCAAAAATTACTTTGAATCATGAAAAACTAAGAAAAGACCCATGTTGCAAATCTTCTTGTGATCATTTTGATCTAAGAAAATCCCACATGCAAGAACTTTATTTTTCCAAAAGATTTTGAAGATGAACATGAGTTTGATCCATTTGGATTGTTGTAAGATTCCTTGTTTATGTTATTATTATTATATTAATTCTTTATTTTGAGTGCTTGCATGCATGGTTTTTATATATTTGATTTTTGGTTGATTGAATTTGAGGATGATATAGGTTAGTTAGATGTGTTAGGATGATATTGGGGTAATATTAGGAGTATACAAATTGTTAAAATGGGTTGAAAAATTGTTTTAGTATGATTTTTAGAAAGGCATTTTAGACCAGTAGGTAAAACGTAATTTTTGAAAATCTTACTGTTTGAAAATGATAAAACTAATAGGATAGGCTTGTAGAGGATTCTTTTAGCTTCGATTTGCCGCTTGAATGAGCTTCTAACTCATTTCGAGCGAAAAGTTATGCTACTTTTAGTATTCGTGTACCGGGAGACGGGTATCGGCACAATCCGAAAATTGTTGTCGATATTTGGATCGAATCTCGGGGACTATAGAATGAGTTTTAAAAATGTTCAAGGACTGATGTAAGTTGCTAAACCTCAGGTCATGAGTCTATTTTCAAACCCGAGTGTCGGTTTTATAAACGGAATTGTTTAGATAAGTCGAAATGGTTTTACAATTCAAAGACGTAAATCTGTCCCGTTTTTATAACACGAAGATGTGTCGGGCAGAAGGTCTTAGAAGTAATATTTTTGAATGAAACTTTTACTGAGTCTTATTCATATTATGTGTGAGTTTGTCACCAAGTTTCGTCGAAATCGGACATGTCTAGATAGGTTAGATTGGTGTGTACATTTGGAGTGTACATGCTGAGTGGTATTTTGGACACGTAGTCCAATACTTGTATGGCGTGAGTTGAGTGTTCGCCATTGGACATGGTAATTTACTCAAGTGTTGAGTCATTATATAAATGACTTGGCTACTGGTCCGAGGGAAGTAAAATGATAAGTTGACTTGCGTTGACTTGGCGTCTTATGACGGGTCAATGTAGAGTGCAAGTTTTTAAATGGTTAAGTGTTGAATAAAAGGGTATAGAATAACACTTGTATCGTTAAATTTTTCGGGATTTGTCTTGGTTTTGTAATTTTGATTTTTATATTACGTAAGTATGATTTATACTTAAGTCGATTATTAACGAACGCGCCTTATTCGGTAGGTTGCGGTTTTCGTGTTTTAACGGGCATCACTAATCGTCGGCGATCGTCTCATTACCACTATTGGCTAAGGTGAGTCTATAGCCTCGCTCTTAACATGTTTACTTGTTTTATAAAACCCGCGAGGGGGATAACATGCTTGTTTTACGAAAATAAAAGGGGGCAACGAGAAGTTGTGGAAACCCTTATTTTACTTGAAGAGTAATTATTGAAATTTAAGGGTACAACGAGAAGTTGTGGAAACCCTTATTATTGGAAAAGTATTTATTATAAATGATGGGAGCAACGAGAAGTTGTGGTAAACCCTCTTTGTTTTAAAATTGAACACAAAGGACCCGATTGTATGCTTAGATGAAAGTTGTTATATAAGTTTGTTTAGCCTTAAAGACCCATGAATCGTGAATTGTTAATCGAAAAGAACGCTAATACTATGGATAGATCTATCGGGGTGACGCCCAGTCCGGTCGCGACTAGCTATCGCGTGGTGTTGTGATGCACCAGTAATGAAACATCGGATGCAATTGTATAAGAGAAATATACGCACTTGGCTAGGTGTGTTGGGCTGAAATAATATATGTTAACGTTCAATTTCACGAGACTTATAGAAATAACAACGATAATTCTGTCCGTACAACGTTATTGTCTTTTAGTGAATTATTAACCATGGAAGGTTATTTTTCATACTTGTGTTCACTTTATTTAAATTAAAACTCTATAGATTCACTCGGCAAATTTTGCTGACTTTTTAAGCATGTTTTATCTCAGGTCCATATTGAAGGCACTCGAGGAAGGCGGTTTCGTGAAGCTTGCATATTTGAAATGTTTTGGCCCGCTTTTCTAAAACATATCCATTCAAATAACTTTTATCATTTATAATAGTTTGTACAATTTTGAATCATCCGGGACCATGTATGAAATTTTATCTCGATTAAATGAAATTGAATGGATGTTTATTAAAACGACTTGTTTTGAGCCGTTTTCTATGATTATGAGATTGAACCATGATAGTAACACCCAATGACCCTTCCGCTGTTATGAACGAAATTGGGGGTGTTACAATAACCAAAAAAACAAAGCCACATATCATTAGGGTTTATAAGAAAAGAGACGTTCATGTGCTATAATTACCTTATATGTGCAAAACAAATCAACCACGTGCCTACAATGAAAACACCACAAATCTATGAACCAGTTGTAGATCAGTCTAATCATTAAGGTTGTGAGAAGATGCATGTACATAATCATTATATAAGACCTTTAATAATAAATTTATTAACTATTGGGAACAATTTAGATGAATTATAAGAGAAAATTCCATAATTATCCATAGAAACATATTTGTTTGTCTTTTCTACTGTAAGAATATAAAGGTGTAGATTTTAACTCAGTTTCTTATGTGTTATGTATGGGTTGATGCAGGTATGTTTGACTTGTTCATAGTTAAAAGAAAATTGACGGAACAAAACATGTGAACAAACATGAGAACAAAATCACTCACCCTCATTCCTCGCACTACTGGATAAATCTGTTTCAAATGTGGAGACCTCTAAAAGCTCTGTAACAAAACAATTTTTTACGTCACGCCATAGGTCTGTCCGCCTTACCAATCTGCCTTTGATAGTTACATGTCGAATAACTTTAAGTCGAATTCTGCAGCTCCATACATGGGGTCTTTAAATATAGTCTTTACTAAAAACCAAAAGATATACATGTCAATTGTGATCCGGTTTCAAAAACCCCTTTCACCATCATTTTATTAGGAAGGTTGATAAATTTCTAGGATTATAAAGAAAACTTTGGAAAAAAATAATTTTGTAATTCCTCGATATAAGCTCCCAAGTGCACCCTGAGTCTGATGCCACTATAACATTTTGGTCGAAGTTGTAAGCTGATAAAATGGTGTTTGCAATGACATATTATCAATGAATTCCTGTTACTAAATCTTTATGAAGTAACTATTATTGCAATAACATTTTGGGCGAAGTTGTAAACTGATAAACGGGTGTTTGGAATCACATATTATCTACATGTTACTAAATCAGAAAGTTTATGTTATTTCTTGCTGATGGCTTGCAATTATTCTTACCAATGGTTTTAAAAGTATATACTAATATTTATCTTCAGATCAGCTATGAAAACGCATGGGTCCTCACCAAGTTGTTGAAATCGAGAAACGCCGCCACAAGAAAACCATAAAAGCTCCCAAATGCACCTTGAGTCAGTCTGATTCAAGAAATGTATACACAACTATTACCACCAAGCCGGTCCAGAAGTGTAGATGGGCCAGTCCTCATGCTTTACATCAATGAGTTAAGCTAAGTCATTCTTTAAAATAACAATATATATGTGTAAGAAGAATAGCAATAATAGTTGTTAAAAAGACATTATAAGGGTAATTGGTAGCAAGATGAGCCAAATTGGCAGACCATGTAATCGGGTTTGTGTAGTGTGCCAGATATTACTATTTGCACTTAAAACAAAGATGTGCAACTTTTGGTCAGCCGTTGGACATTTGTTGATCATAGCCACCAATATTAGTTACTAACATCCAAAATCCTGCGGGACCTATATACAAACCATTTCGGTGACCAAAAATACATACTTAAATTATGTTACTTAAGTTTAGCGTTGTTTCATAAATATTTATGGCGAGTTCAAAAAGTACACACTTTTAGTATCTCGTGTATGACAAAAATAGTATAAACTTGTTTTCTTACTTTAAATGATGTTTCTTACTTTAAATGATGTGGATATGGATAGAATGTACCTTCTGTAATCAGGTTTTCCACACTCCATGCCTATTTCTCCTCTAATCAAAGCCACAACTTTAAAAATATAATTTTTAATGCAAATCAAATTTTGACCTATAGTGAACCAAAGGATATCATTAATGCAACTTATCTGGATCTAAAATTCTTTAAAAATAAACTCACTTCTTCATCAGGGGCTCCATTTGATATCAAGTTTCTCCTCGTAAACACAGATGAAAGGTTCTTTCAAGAAGCGTCGAGCCTCGGTATGGGCAATCCTCAATTATTATCTGAAAGTAAGAGAATATAAACTGCATTAATAAACATATATTTTAAAACATCCCATAATACATATATGTAAGAAACTTTACCTATGATTAGACATATCACAAACGCCAGGCTGCTAAGGCATATCACAAACGTCTGGAAAGCTTAAATCGGGCACTGATAATACATAGTAAACGCACCTTTTCCAACTTCTCCAAACTGAATAATCACATTTTCGCCTTCTCCATTCTCAAAAGAAGCAACCAGTTAAAAGTTTTTAACTGAATCAACAGTCACCCGCTGCCATCATATTTTTGTTAATCGCTCCTGTAACAATTAGACTCATGTTCGAATCCTGCAAGGTAGTTTTTTTAGATACCAAAATTCTATAAAAACGAAATTTTTTACATTAAATGTATCTCACCTATAACATCCCCTTTCATAATCTTAACTGCTGCATAATCTCCATTGAAGATCCCCTTATAAACTGATCCTTTTACTTTATTTTATTCTACAAAATTGTTTTGTAGCTCCTCATACTTGTAAACAACTAAAGATTCGATAGCCATCTGTAGTCCGTCTTATGAAACGCACCACGAATTACTCTCTGGCAGGTTTGGGACCATCGTGGTATCTCAAAGGTGGTTCTCATTTTTAAAAGTAAATAATCATAAAGTGTACTTACCTGATATAATTGCGCTTAAAGCATAGTTTGGTCTGGATCTCCTATTCTGATAGCTTCTCTAACTTCGAATACTAATTCCAAAAGCCTATCTAAGTTAGTTAAACCTGCAATTTTATTGCTTTTGTATGAATACTTTTCAGGATCCAGAATATAAATCTTATTAGTATATTCCTAGGCACTTACCGCAATCTGGTCCTTTAGCTCGAGATTCTGTAACAGCCTAATCAATTCTTACCCTCTCAGCTTTCATTCCATTAAGCAGAACTTGTAACCAAATCACATAGATCTACCGCATGCTTTATTGCTAAAACTTAACCATACCGCAAAAGATTAATTACACTACACCATAAGCTAATTGCATCACAATATAATAAAAACAAATTAATAAGAATCAAATTTCACCTTCAAATATATGTTAAAGATCAATTTGAAATACCTTATGATGGATCACACAAGAAACAATCATAAACAGAATCTCGGGAAGATGTATGTTATATTATGGTAGCAGATACATCTTGATCAGAATGAACATCCTGATGATCATGTTAAAAAAAACAAACTATTAAAAACATGACATAATAAACATTCGACATATTGCGCATATATGCATGTTTCAATGTCATATTATGGGTTAAGTAACTAATTAAGTGGTACCTGAGTTTTGCGAATGATACAAAGAATCATTCGTGCTGTTGTGACTGAGAGGGTCTCAGAATATATATGTGGTACCTGAGTGATGCGATTTTGACTTTGTAGGCTCTCAACAATGCTTCACGAGGCTCCACTCCCTTGAATAATTAACCTGTCAAAGTTAGGGTTTTTTTGTTATATACTGAATCATATACATGATGTTTGTTATAAGAGGTTCCTTAAGGAAGAGATACACGTTTGTTAGGTTTTTCATGCATTGTGGTAATGTAGTTTTCTAGGGTTTTCTAAACAACAGAATACCTAAAAAAAATTTAGAAGAGATACGTATATGTCGATTGTATAGATGTATATAAGATGTGGATTCACAAACTATATTGTGTCTAAAAAAGACTCGTAAATCTGCGGATTTTAATTATACATGGTGTATACACGGTTTTTTGTGAAAAAAAATAACTACTAAAAAAAATATAAGATATATTGTAGATTTTATTTTGGGAATAAATTGCATATTAAGTAATAAACATGTATTTATTTGGTAATTATATGTTTTATTCCGAATTTTCACCTTCACAAAGATCTACTTTCCAAAAAATTAGATTTCATCCAATAGCCAATAAGAAAATGCCATGTAGGATATGACATGGCGCCATCTTATTTTCTTATGTCAAACTTAGCTCCATATATATTATATATCTATATACCCTATAAAGGGTGTATGTAAAATGTTGAAAAAGTTGAATGTTGAAAAGTTGAAAGTAATAAAGGAATGCTTGGAATTTCAAAACTTACAAAACTAATAAAGGAATGTTTAGAATCTCTATCTCTACTACTTATAAAGGGTTTATGCCTAATTCTTGAAAAGTGAAAAACTAGGTATTTTTGGAATTAGTGAAATACTTAGATTCCATATGTAACACACGTATTGTCACACCCCACCATGGCGGAACATGGGGCGCGACGTATGGATATCATCACAACATGGCGTGTCTATAGAGACAACTATATGAAATAAGAAATGTCATAAAAATGGTGACACGAAGGTCATGACAATATCTCAACAATGCAGGAGTCTAGGTAAGTAGGTAACAGTCCTACCACTTACCCAAGACAAACAATAAACATAAACCAAACAAACATATAGGTGCCAACATGTATCACTTATCAAAAAAAACATAAAGGTAAACTAAGAAGGAACAGGGATCTCCTTCTATATGCAATCCTAAGGCATCCAAGTCTAGCCACTTCTATCCTCAAGCTTAACCACATTCTCACCTGAAAGAGACACTAAAACACGTCAACATAAAGTTGGTGAGAGTCATAGGTTTAGACTCCAACGCTAAATCAGTTACAATCTGTGAATAACAATCATCAACAAAAGAACATATGGACAATGTGTTACAAATATGCATTAACAACTATCAATCAAGATTAATTATACCAAACCAATCCAAGGTTCCTACCTTGCCAAACAACATCATGGTACCATAGATGATCACACTATGTACATATCCCAAGGCCACTACCTTGGCAAACCACAAGGCCCCTACCTTGGCAAACCACAAGGCCACTACCTTGTCAAACCACAAGGCCACTACCTTATCAAACCACAAGGCCACTACCTTGTCATTAACCATTGGTCCCATAGCACCCATACACCTACGTACCTTTCCAATCCAGATCATACACAATCAAGAATCACATAGCAGTTTTTTCACATAAATGTACACACAAGTCCATTACCAACACCAAACATTCACAGCATAAATTTTATAAATAACATAACACAGTGTCTCTTCCATCCCATCTGGAAGTCAAAATCAATAATAAACATGGGACTATGAAACTCACCTGATAGCTCCTTCACACGTCCTTGCACTAACAACAAGCTAACAAACCAAAAACACGAAATCAATAAACAAACCAATCACTAAGATGGCTCATTAACCTATGATGGACATCTAGCATATTCTCACATATATACCTCATTAATAGGCTCTAATTACCCCAATACCCTTCCTTAACAAGTCCTTAACTTGGTTAAGTTTAATAACTAACCCGTTCGTATTTTACCCAAAACAGTCCCAGTTTTAGGTCTCAAAACTTTAGGTCAAACGCCCACTTAAACCTACCCATAGTTTCTGTAAAAGGAATATTCATACCCTTACATATGTTGGATAACACCTCCCACTTGCCCTAACCTTAAAGCTACTGCTAAGGCCCCGATATATATATATCTACTTTTGTCATTCCAGATTTCCTGATTTTAAACGTACTAAAAGTTTGTTACCATTAAGGGGTCTTACCCTAAACCACCACCTTAGCCCAAGTGCAGATATTAACTAAAATATATAAACCATCTCTCACGTTCGTGAGAAGATCCCAATGCAACCCTAAGTGCCTCAGACAACCCAAAACTTAAAAAGAAAACAGGCTGAATTCAAAACTGTTTTGACCTCCGACTGTTGTAACCTGTTTTTGACCCACTTCCCGACCTCCAATTTAGTTCTCGTTTCTTGCATTGGAAAGCCACTTCAAATAGCTTTCGAGGGTTATGTGGATCGCAAAATAAGAGTTTGTAGAACTCCCGATATGATCAAAACAATTGACTCAAAAAACTGCCCAGTTTTTAAAAACGGGTTTAACAAAAAATCAACCTCATTAATTAACTCTAATCCCTCTAATTACAAGCACTAACTTATGTAATCATCATATTATGATTAATACAACATTAATTTACTGTTTTTATATTAAACCCTAACCTTAATCCATCATAAGAATGATTAATTTAAACATAAAAACAATTAAATTGAAAAGGGTTATGAAGATTTACCTTTGATTTAAGAAAACCCCAAAATTTTATGAAGAACCCTAATTTTTTATATAACTCACGAATTTCCTTCATCTCCAGGAGAAAAATAATGAATTTGGTTTAGTATATACATTATATAGGGTATGGGTGAATCCTAGTCCAACCCAAAGCCCACTTTCCTTTTTTTTTCCTTTTCTTCCTTTTTTTTCTCTTCTAAACCGACCCAAACACCCCTAATTTCGTTTTTTTTCTTTATTTTTTTCTTTTTATTGTTAATTAATATCTTATTAATATTACCTTAATTTATCTTAATTTATTTCAGCTCCAAAAACTTCCAAAACCTCAAAACCGTAAAACTAGTCAAATTTACGCGTTTTACCGTAAAAGTCGTAAAATATACACTTTTAAAAAAAATCTCAAATTTTGAAATAAACTTTATAATTAAGTCCTAAATGACCTAAAACCATCCCGAAAAATATTCATATGGATAATTACCTCACCCGAGACCTCTAAATGCTAAACCGTAAATCCTAAAAAAAATAATACTATTATAATACTTATACGTAAACACCACAATATCACCATTTTCATTTTATAGTCACCACTTGTGAGCTCATGAACATGAAATAACCGTTCCTCGATTTACTTATGAGTACTCTATACTCATAAACGATAACCACACCAACCTCATTCACACAAAATAAACACGTAAGCACAAAAATCAAGTAGTCACACATAAAATAACCTAAAAGTAAGACCAAGTGACGAACCTCAAAACCACGGTTGTCACATCACTCCCTCCTAATAGAAATCTCGCCCCGAGATTTACTCCTTAGGATCAACACACAGACAACAAATCACACGAGGATACTTGTTCTAAATGAACTCCTCTCATTTCCACGTGAACTTCAGTTCAAGTTTCAAGATACCACATGTACAAACCAAAAATAATTAAACCCATTGCCAAACTCTTGAGCTCACAGTCAATAAATCTCGCAAATGACTCTTCGATAAAACAAAGACTCTTATTAGCAGAAAACCCGAATAACCGGACATGCAAATATGCATCCTCAAACAACATTTACCAACCCCAATACATGAAATGTATCATGTATACAACTCATTTCCCCCAGGTAATTCTATGCTCATAAGCTAATGGTCTGATTTTCCCAAAGATCATAAATGGACCTACAAAACTCTACATCAACACTTACATCTTTCCAAATCATACCACCCGTTACTATGGGTGAAACTCCATACATAACTTTGTCACTAAATCTAGTGGTTTCCTCCTTTTCTACATAGCATCCCTTGTTGCTCTCATTCTGTCCACAAACACCATTACCACATTAGTAGCCTCTTTTACCAATTCTAGTCCACAATGAGGACAACTCACCCTATCCTTTCATATCGTGCCTCAAATGGCATTTATCGACTTTGTTAGAAATACGTTTTTACGTATTTATGAAGGATCGGTCGCTCCAACGATAATTATGTAATGGGCTCGTGATCTATTTAATTAGTGTATAGTCCATATAGCCCACATGTAGGGTGGGCTATATATATCCCCTCCTAGCATGTTAGGAGGGGTTGTTGATTGTCCATTCACACTTAATCATAATTCCATTTTCACTTTCTCTCTCTAACTTTCTCCCTTCTCTCCTTACTCTCTCTATTCCATCATCTCCTTCCTTCATCTCTTTTATATCTATCAATTAATCAACCATCTTAATCCATCAAATCATCATGTAGAATAGGCCATTAATTTCGTAGACCTTCAATTGGTATCAAGAGCCAAGGTTTGATTGGTTTATTCTTGCTTTTATTTCTTTTTGATTTTGGTGGGTTTTTGATTTAATCATGCTTTTATATTAAAAAGTTTGTATTTTTTATATATAAAGTTTGTGTTTTTTATGTTTTAGATCATAAAAAGTTTGTATTTTTCATAAAAAGTTTGTGTTTTTTATAAAAAGTTTGTATTTTTTATTGTTTTTAATCACAAATTTAATCATCAATTTCTATAAAAAGTTTGTATTTTTTTTCTTATTTTTTTAATCTATCAATTTTATCAATTTCTAAATTTTTTATCAATTTTATCCTTTTTTTTTATTTTTTAATCAGTTTCCACTTTAATTTTTCTATTATTAGTTTTCTAAATTTTTTATCAATTTTATCCTTTTTATTTTTTAATTTTTTAATCAGTTTTTTATATAAATTTTTTAATCAGTTTTTTAATCAGTTATCAGTTATTATTTTTCGTTTATCAGTTTTTTCATTTTTGGATTTTTCTTAATTTTTGGTCATCTGTCTAATCTGTCCAAACCTTTCTGTCCATCTCTGTCCCAACAAAACTGTCAAACCCAAAAGTTCCGAATCAAATACAAAAGTTCCGAATCAAACTCAAAGTTCCGAATCAAACTCAAAGTTCCGAATCAAACTCAAAGTTCCGAATCAAACTCAAAGTTCCGAATCAAACTCAAAGTTCCGAACCGAACACTTCCGAACCAAAAACTTCCGACTCGATAACTTCCGATTCGGAACTCTTCCGATTCGGAACTCTTCCGATTCGGAACTCTTCCGAACGAAATCTTCCGAACGAATGACTCTTCCGAACGAATGCAAAGTTCCGAATGAAGACAATTCAAACATAACGGGAACATTTTTTTTTTTTTTGACTCGACACCAATTTTCGACCAACACTCAACACTTGGACTCAAACCCACTCGACTCGACTCCAAACCCAACCTCGACCCTCGACTGACTCTCTCACCCAACAGCCTCGACTCGAATAGACTCAACCTTAGCACTCGACTCAACCGAATAGACTCGATCTCAGTCAAACGTAAAACATCCTCGATCCAGACTCAAACCAAAAGACTCGAACAACTCGACTCAAGACTCAAGCTTCATCTCACAACTTTAACACCATCACTCACTCTCTCAACACAAAAGACCACAAAGACTCGAGACTGACTCCATTCAATACCAAACCAACTCAACTTTCCAGACTCATCGAAACAACAACCAACTCAAACATCAAAACCAAGATCTCAGTTTAAGATTCGGTTTTATCTTCCTCAGAAGAATGAAGATCGTTGTGATCTATTCAACCAGAATCTCATCATCATCGATCTATTGATTTTCTCTAAAGATTACAAGAAAACTCACATGCAGTCAATTGTACTTCTCCTAAGACCCCCTCAATCTCACCCCGACTCTCAACTCTCAACAAACCCACATCTCGCAGACTCAAACAAACACCCTCAAACAAACACCCTCGGTCACACCAGACTCGACAGAATGACGCTACAGAAGATAGAAGGACTCAACAAATCAAAAAATTAGAAAACCTACCTGAGACCCCATTTTAGGATCTTGAAGCCAATATCATCGCATCGGGTGTTGATTTTTTTTGTTAGAAAGATTGTGAGATTGGTGGTTGCTCTGGGACTGCGTTTGTGAGGAGAGAGAGAGATTAGGTTTAGACGGAGTCTTATTTTGGTGAGAGAGAGAAGAGTTTTTTTTTTTTTTGGTTTGTGTGATTTCGTCAAACAAGAACTGAGGAGACAGGCTTATTTAACTTGGGCGGATACAACAAGGCAAAAAGAATAGTTGGGACGGAGTTTACAAGAAGTGTTTATTTCAAACACGTTTTCGTTTTATGATTCTTGTGTTGCCACGTCTTAGGGAGTTGTCAGCTTTTTACACTTATCCAATTTTCTTAATTTAAATTTTATTGTTTTCATTTTATTAAGTTTAGAAATTTCGTTTGTTGTTTACTTATTTTCGATTATTTTTTATTTTATTTTTTTTTTTTATTTTATTTTGAAATTTTTTTTATTCTTATTAACTGTTATTTTAAAAATCAATTGATATTTTTATTATTTTTTATTTTTTTTTATTTTTTTTTATTTTTTTTAAATTTTTATTTTGGAAAACTTTATGATATTACGTTATAATCGTGACGTGACAAAGTGACAACGTGACAAAGTGACGTGTTAAGGTGACAAGATTTATTTGTTGACGGGTTTATTTTTTTGAGTCAGACGAGGGAGTATTGGATTCCGATTTGTTTTATCCAACGGTTGAGTCGACAAATAATTTCTTGAACTGACAATAGAGATATATCATCTATCGAGAATTATTAGAGAATTATTAGAGCTGACAAAAATTTCTCGTCGAATTATACTCTCCCGTTGTTACTTATCGTTCATCGATTTTCAATGGATTTCTTGAATTCGATATCGAACAAGGGAGAATTGCATCAAGTGCAAGCCAACGCTAGAGAAAGTGGCATCACTTCATTTCAAATGCTTCAGTCTCATCTGGTCACTCTTTCGAGGATTCAAGGAGGGAGCGAATTTGTGACAATCTTTGGTCAAGATCGTCATATATTCATGGACTCAATGTTCACCACTTTGACCGAACTCGCCGAGCAACTCAACCGTGACAACTTTAATCACTCTGCATCGTCAATTGCTTATAAGGCTCTTGTGATACAACTCACGCCTTTCCTCCAATTCAATATCATCAAGTCTGCAAGTTCAGTGATTTGCCAATCGTTTCTTCGAGATACACATACCGAGCTTAGAGTTTTCCGTGATACAATTTTGAAACTCATGTCATCGGTCTCGTCTTCGATTTATGAAATATCTCGACTTCAGCAAGGGTATGATAATGGAGTGCAAGACTCTTCGATGCAAGAGGAAACTGGTCATACGGTTAAAAACTTGGAGCCTATCGATGCCAAGAGCACGGAATCAGGAGGACAACATGATACCAGTGGCACGTCAGGGAATGTTCACGAGATCTCTCTTGATGACACCTTACCCGTTTATGACGAAGAGCCTGCAAACATGGTACAATGTAATGTTGATTATGATGTATATGCTGATGATTTGCCGCATATTGAGCATTCTGAACCTAATTATGACAAACATGGGATGGAAAAGAGTGATAGAAATACCACTTCTGATTCATCCGATGTAAGTCATAATGGGGGAGAGATTGTTCAAAATGCTATAGTACATCATGATAATTGTATTATAACTGCTTCATTGACTGCTTCTGATTCCAAGATTAGAGAGCTCGAAACGATTGTAGCTCAACAATCAAAAGATCTTGAGGATGCCAAACTTGAATTTTCTAAGAAAACGGACAAATTTGAAACATACTTTGAAAAACTTGAAAAGTCAAACGTTGTTCTTGAAAGAAAATTGGATCAAACTGTTCTAGATTCTAAAGCTGAAAAGGATAATCTTTTGAAACAAATTCAACTGCTTGAATCTAAGTTGGCATCCCAAGATAACTTGCTCAAAGAAAATGAGACTTTAAAGGCCCAAGTACAGGAAAAGGTTTTTGCTATAGCTGCGTTAAAAAACGAGTTAAGGAAAAGTAAAGGACCTAGTGTGGACACTAAGCTTGAAAAACCATCAATCTTGGGGAAACCGCCTACAAATCAGTTCGTCAGACAACCGATTGTCAGACAACCTACTGCATTTAGATCCGAGCGATCATAATCCTCGAGACCGCGGTTTTCCTCCCAAGTTGATTTGGGACATACTTCTAGAACAGTCACTCCACCAACTAGGCCTAATGTGACTAAATCAGTTTTAGCAAGACCTCATCACATGATTGCCCCTAGTTTCTCTAAGAATAGTTCAATGAACACGCCTAGAACTAGTTCAACTGATGTGCGCCATGATTTTGGTCAAAGGGAAGCTATTCAAAAGACACATGTAAGAGATAGTAATGTCCAACCTAGTCAGATGCCTTCTAGATTACCCAACACTACCAACCATAGCATGTCATCTCCTAGGAGCATCGATCAATCATCTAGGAAATACTCGGACATTAAATATGCTACCTGTAAAACATGTAGAAAATGTGTCTTTACGGCAAATCATGATTCCTGTATCAAAAAATTGCTTAATGAGGTGAACTCCCGTGCTAGACTTAAATCCCAGTGGGTTGCTAAAATCAAACCCGTTGGTAAAATGTGGCGCACCACTGGTAGATCTTTCACTCTTGTAGGAAACGAGTGCCCTTTAACTAGGATAGTCTCTGATTCTACGAAGACTACTAGGGAGGAAATTACAAAGGATGATACATCACTTAAGCCTGAACTTAAGATTTTCTATAAAAGGAAACGTTTGCCAACTAAGACAAGTGAATCATCCCTTCAGGCCACCTCTGACACAAGAACAGAAAACCGTGAACCCCTACGTGCTTCTAAAATAGATATCGCTAATCCATGCAAAAGTATACAAACTCCTAATGAGAATGCAGGTACCAAAGTTGATGTTCCAAAAGAACGAAGCGGTCCAATCGTTGTATACCGTTCAACTAAGGACACTCTCAGAGTTTGGTTACTGAAGAAGCAGATATCAGAGAAACTAGTATCTCAGGGGATTCATGGTTAAAGCTTACAAGGACTTACAGTCACATTATAGACTGTAACTCGATCTCCAAAGACAGGAAAGTTCATCCCGATGATGACTTATCCTAAAAACGAGAAATTCATTTTTCTCGGGCATGAGCTTATGTTAAAAACATTCCACGTTTTTAAGCTCATGCACAAGGACTTACAGTCACATAACAGACTGTAACTCGATCCTCAAAGAAAGGAAAGTTTATCGCCGATGGTAAACTTATCCTAACAACGAGAAATTCATTTTTCTCGGGCATGAGCTTATATCAAAAACATTCCAAGTTTTTAAG
Organism: Glebionis coronaria; assembly: GCA_025667525.1. NCBI lineage: Eukaryota > Viridiplantae > Streptophyta > Magnoliopsida > Asterales > Asteraceae > Glebionis > Glebionis coronaria. The sequence continues at coordinate 368,188,748 of CM046877.1, read as the reverse complement.
CTCATGCATTATGGCTCCTCGTTAAATGACAGACGACGACCCGGACTTCAGAGACAGGGAAGTTTATCCACGCAACGATAACTTACCCTCTTAACAAGAAATTAAGTTTTCTTGGACACGAGCTTATCCTAAAACCATTCAAAGGTTTTAAGCTCGTGTATATGGTTTATCATTAAATATCAGATGGTAACCCGTGCATCAAAGAAAGGAAAGTTTATCGCCGATGATAAACTTATCCTAACAACGAGAAATTAAGTTTTCTCGGGCATGAGCTAAAATTAAAAACATTCGAGGTTTTTAAGCTCATGCACAATGACTTACAGTTAAATGTCAGACTGTAACTCGAACTTAAAATAAAGGAAAGATTATCTTTTATGATAACTTATCCTCTTAACGAGAAATTCACCTTTCTCGGTCATGAGCTTGTATTAAAACATTCGAAGTTTTAAGCTCAGAAAGGAAAGTGTATCTTTTAAATAAGAGAACTTTTCCTCGTAACGAGAAATTAACCTTTCTCGGTCATGAGCTTTCCGTTAAAACAGTCAAAGTTTTCAAGCTCATGAACACGACTTCTAAGTAAATGTCAGCTTAGGACTCGTCCTTCAGATAAAAGGAAAGTTTATCGCCGATGGTAACTTATCCTTAACAACGGGAAGTTCACAACTTCTCGGACTTGAGCTCGCTTTTAAGATATTCAACATCTTAAGCTCAAGTAATTGTTTTTCAAAACTTTGAACACAATTTTTCAAGAATTTCTCAAAAGATTTTTCTAAATCTTTCAAAATTGTGTGTTCAAAAACGTTTTGATAAAACGAGCATGTCTTCTGGAATCGATAATATTTACGAACCTAGAAATGTCATTCAATAATGACACGGGGTTGTAAATAAAGTTCGAGCAGAAGTTTAAAAGTTTTAAAACATGCTCCATATGGTTTGCTATTATTTCAGATAGCAACCCGCTTTTCATAATCAAGTCAAGCATTTCACCGGAAAGCTTTGACTCAACAACGGGAATTAATTTTTTCAGGGACGTGACGAGGTGACCAACATTCGTGAACAAGAACCATGTGAATCTTTCATATGTTGTTCTCCATCATTCAGGTTCTACCTCGTAAATTGTTAATCTTGTGAATTCATTATCATATATGATCTTTGCACGTGATAAATACCTTACACTTGTGTTTAAAAGGTATTTAATTTACGTTTCAGCACACCCTCATTAATTTGAGGGGGAGCTTGTGTAATTCATGAAGATAATTGGACTTGCATTTTTCTTCCCAAATTTTCTTAAAATGCTATTAAATCAATTGATATTAAAAACATCGATTGGGTTAATATTTTTAATATGGGGGAGAAAATGTGATTTAATATGGGATATGATCAATCATAAATGGTTTGACTTAACGTGATAGCTCATCCCGACATGTGCAAAATGTTTTCGGATATCATGGCATATGTTAAGGGGGAGCAAAATGGATTTACACTTCAAAGTGGATTTCATGGTGACATACACTTACCCAAAACATCTCTATTCACGACGGTGAAGATTGTGGTGACATAAGGATGGTAGGATAGGTTAAAGTCCAATGATTTCTCTAGAACCGGAGGAATCTTCCCAAGGACATTCCATAGCTAGAAATAGTAGTCCTTAGGAAAGATGGAGAAAGATTGTGAACGTAGCTGAATGCCGACCAAGTACTTAAGTTAGCACTGGAACAATCACAACAAGGTGCTAGTGATGACGTATTGGTAAGCATTGAAGGGGTTGAAGAATGAAAAAGAAATGTAAAGATAAAGGGTGTAAAGAAAGAAGCCCTCCTTACAACTTTAGGCAGAAACCGGGTCAATACATATGCTATTGAGATCATTTTTGTTAATGATTCTCGATATTAAAGAAAGACGTCATGGACCCAGTGATGCAATGCACAACCCTTCCCAGCTAACTCAAATATCTCTCAAAAGGTATTTGTTTTAATCACACGGAGATCAACACGTTATCTATTGGTTTATTCACTCTGAATAGACTGGTATTGAAAAGGTGGCACTCCTCTCCAGCCTCCGATCACTAAAAATCCAAAATGCACGATCGAGTCTAGAGCCATTTGAGATCATCAAATATCTCATTAGGACACACTTTCATATTTCCTTGCTTCTTCACACACTGTGAAAAGTAAGAAAGATCTTAAGAGTCCTACGCAAAATCTTCATGATCTTGCCTGAACATCCGAGTAATACGAAAGTATTTACAATGAAGATGGAAATCTTTCTTGAGCGAATATCAAAAAGCTCATGGTAGGTGACTTGTGCGATTCTTTATGAATCAAACTTGTGATAACTGGAAAGCAACAGTGGTTTAATTCTTAAATGAATTTAAACACGTTCCAGGCCTCTACGCAATGTCTTAGTGATCTTGCTAGAACATTCAGAGTAATACTATTAAGTATTTACAGTGACGAATGGAAATTCTTCTAGTGTTAACATCAAACAGCACTTGGTAGGTAACTTGCAAGATTCTATATGAATCAAGCTAGTGACAACTGGAAAGCAACGATGGTGCGGTTCTTAATTGAATTTCACTTGTTCCAGGAACATGAATTGACGGCTTCAAATCATGCGGATAATATTATCCAAATGATTCACTCTTTACGTTCGCAGTCAGCTTTGGACGGTCGAGTAAAGAGAACGGGTTTACCCGCGAAATCTTGTCAAGGAGGTTCTTTATTGAAACTACCTGCCACAAGTACGATATTTAATATCGTCCAACGGTCTTCACCGATCGGAGGTAAAATGCTACCGAATTAGAATGAAATGTTCAATGCCATTTCATCCGTGTATATTATTTGTTGCTAACTGTCTTATGCAGCGTAACAAGAAGGTGGCATTGCGGTGTACAATCCAGAAGAAGTCGTCACCACATGCTTATACTACATACAATTAGTACTTCAACAAATTCAAGAAAGCCTGAAGGTCAAGTCTTCCGCTGTATCAAACTCTGAAGCTTTCAAGAATTTAAAAGTATAGGTATGTGGAACATGAAGTCACGAAGAGGCAAATATCACAAGTGAAGAATGCACAAGGTCAAGGCAAGGAAACATGCTCAAGACTAAAGTCAAAGATCACATCAAGCATATTCACAAGAACAAGATCAAAGACTCAAGCATAGATGCTAGGTTTAAGATTTTGTAAAAAGATGTGACCTCCCTTAGGGGGAGATTGTTGGAAATACGTTTTTCCCAATAAAGTCTCGGTCACATGTTAGTTAGCATAGATCACGAGTTATAGACTATTTAGAACTTTGTTTCTTGGAGCGACCTCCCTTAGGGGGAGATTGTTAGAAATACGTTTTTACGTATTTATGAAGGATCGGTCGCTCCAACGATAATTATGTAATGGGCTCGTGATCTATTTAATTAGTGTATAGTCCATATAGCCCACATGTAGGGTGGGCTATATATATCCCCTCCTAGCATGTTAGGAGGGGTTGTTGATTGTCCATTCACACTTAATCATAATTCCATTTTCACTTTCTCTCTCTAACTTTCTCCCTTCTCTCCTTTCTCTCTCTATTCCATCATCTCCTTCCTTCATCTCTTTTATATCTATCAATTAATCAACCATCTTAATCCATCAAATCATCATGTAGAATAGGCCATTAATTTCGTAGACCTTCAGACTTCTAGTACGATAACTATCATTATATGAAAACTCAGCCATCGCTAACGAGTTTCCGAACTACCTCTAAATCAATCACCCATGTCCAATTACGTTCATCAACTCCCTTCAGTCCGTATCCCAAACTACTTTAAATTCCAATTTCCTTACAAAGTGACCTATGACGGTCTTTCACATATCCATTAATTCTTCCAACTTCCAAACTACGTGACTTCTCATTCCTCTTGAAATAGGTGATGAATTAGTCAGTCTATCGACTATCACCCAACTCTCATCGTACTTAATCCCCCACCGCATTATGTATCCCTTCCACCAACTTCGTCCTTACATCGCCCTTTCTAAACTACTCCTATCCATGTAGGAAGTATAGTCTACGTCCCGTTCCTCCTTACGATTGTCCAAGCCACGCAACATAAATGTTGACGCGTTCACTGCTTTAGACAACTCAACTCGTGCAACCCACATCCTTCATCCAAACCACTCTAATACATCATCCCTATAGTTCAAGTTCGTCTCAGCTTCACCTCATCCTTCTTATTCCATGTCTCATCGACCATGCTTGCCTTTCCCAGATGGTACTTGGCCTTACAATTTTCTTTCATCAATTAACTCCACCCATCACCTTTGCCAAATGTTCAATCAAGATGATTGAATATGTGTTGGATACGTTCATGATCCGTATAGATCATTCTCCACGTCTCGTACACCAAATGCCTCTAGCATTCTAGGCAGATATAACAGTCCAGCTCCACTAACTAAGTCTATCCAGTTCTTCCAAATCTTCAGTTCCTGCAACGTATAAGCGATCGCCTTTCTTTGTCGTCCTCGTACGCGTCCAAATCCCTGCTCCACGTATCGTCATGCTTCGCGAATTCATCCAGTCCTTCCGATAATGCCAAGATCTGCTCATCATCCAATCCACCTCTTCAGCCTCCAAAATGCTTCCTCGTCCTTCTTCACTTCGCCCCTTGTTGGTTCCACGATATGCCATCATCTTTGACTACTAGTCCTGGCCAACTAAATCCTAAAACTCACACTTGAAAATCTCACGTTTCATTACCTTTACTAACAACTCCAAAACCAACACATAATTCGCCTCATCCTCCTTCTAAGATTTGAGTAGATCAAGATGTCGTCGATGCTCCCGATGACAACTCGTTTATAGACGTTCATGCACACTCGGTTCATTGACTCCATGAAAACCGCTAGTGCTTTGGCGAAGCCAAATGCATAACCGTAAACCCAAAACGTTCATACAACATCCTTAGCAATTTCAACTATGTCCTCCTCACACCCTCTCTTAGCGGCAATACGAATAAATTCCTTGCAATTTCTAACAGCTCTTGTTCTTAATTCACTCCATCAACGATTTGCCTTGGATGACACTAACTACAACTCCTCTCACTTCTCCTACTTGCTCTATTCATGGTTCTACCTCAACGCTCCTAAACCATACAAAACCAAAACTACATCCTGAATACACCAGATACGATCGACGAATTAAACCCACGGATAACTAACGACATTTCACGTGCAACAATTAAAACAAATCAAAAACCACGAGACTCCAAAGAAAACTCAAACCCAAAACATGTATCAATTCCAAATGACCCATGACAACGAAAAATAATCCAAGAAACACCCAATGGCAACCAAAACATATTACGCCCCGCGACATATTATTTAAACCGTGCAAAAGATCGACTTTCCAAAAGAATATATATATATATATATATTTTTTTTTTAAATATTTTTTTTCCTTACCTCCCCATATCTATCTGACTCAAACCATCTACAAACAACCTTCTAGACGATCTCAAAACTCAACTCAAAGACTAGGTATCCCGTGCATCCCAAATCATAAAAATAAAACTACTATTCAAACTCAACCTTGAACCCGACACTTGTACAACAATTCCGACCAGTCCACTGACCTCCCATGACTATACATTCTGAATATTTGAAAAGTACGTTCCGAGTACATAATTTTAGGCTTTTGAATCACCCAAAAAGCTTTAAAAACTAATAAGTTATGACCAAAACAATTTTATGCTAGTTGTTTTAAAAACTAAAGAATAGACTTAGTGATCAATGCAATCCTTTTCAATGAAAGATATAATTGTATGTGAAATATTCATAAACTCCTTTTAACCTTGTATCAATAACTATAAATGGCATGAATCAGTTAAATCCGATTATATAAACTATGTAAGTAGAAAGAAATTTTACTTCGCTTTATTTTAATGAAAGTCTTTTAGAATTTGAAATAAATAAGTGTTGAAAAAAAACTTATGTTACATCTTGTTTCAAACGTGACTCCAACACCTTACCCTTATTTTACCGAATACAACCAACTATCTAACTCTAAGTAGATTTCCAAGTCCCCCCTTTTCCCATATACCAACAAAAAGAAATGTAAGACTCAACCCAAAAGATTTCATTATCCCAAAAGAAATCTCCATTTATTTCAACAGACTTAAAACCCAGAACAACATTTTAAAACGTACACGTGAAATATGAACTCAAAGAGTACGCTACAAGACACAGTTCAAAAAATTCGAAACGTTGTTGAAACTCCATCAACTCCAGCATCATAAAACACGAACAAACACAAGGTACGTTCAAGTTATAATAACTAGTGAACGACCATATACCATAACTTAACACATAGTAGTATATATACATCCGCATATATATACCTATTAAATCACCCAAAACATACTCGTTACCATACATGTCGGATCAACCAATCACGTCATACACTCGTTTTTCCACACGACTAATCACCATCTCACCGTGCCACAACAAGGCATAATGCCCACCTCCAAAACCAAACCATATCGTGTGACCCCATAATCACACACCACAACTATAACCCAAAACATAAAACACAAAAAGAACAATAGCCATATCATAGGCAGCCATTACATAAATCCATATATAATACGTATACCCAAATTCTACATCTCATCATATACAAGCATGTACTAACCCTCTTTCATGCAACCATACTTGAGAACCCATTGAAGTTGTGGTACTTGTATAACTATGTTAGCCACCATACTTATACAATTACCCTTTCCCCAATGCACTCCCTCCTATGATGACACTTATAAGAATCAATACAACATATAACACATAAATCTATCTACTCACAACACATAACCACACAAGATAAGATCCAAAACCCCATGTATTAAAATAACATAGCCAATGCACGAAACACATAAACTCGTAGTCCAGCTGAACCAGCGTAGACAAAATTCAAAATGTATAAAGAACATGAAAACATAATTAAGCGAAATCCAACAATGACTAGCGTATACGACCATGGTTCCACCCGCACTAATCAAAACTCGTAAAGAAAATAACATGTAGTTAAGTATAAACCATAGTAGTTCATAACCTAACAAATACTGCGAAAATAATATTCAAACACATCAATTAATATAAAATGCACACATACTCCTATGACGCCTATATGCAGGGACCCTTAAGCTATAGACTAGGCTACGCAACTAGGCAACCTAATTCTCTATAACCATTGTCTCTGATACCATTCTGTCACACCCCACCATGGCGGAACATGGGGCGCGACGTATGGATATCATCACAACATGGCGTGTCTATAGAGACAACTATATGAAATAAGAAATGTCATAAAAATGGTGACACGAAGGTCATGAAAATATCTCAACAATGCAAGAGTCTAGGTAAGTAGGTAACAGTCCTACCACTTACCCAAGACAAACAATAAACATAAACCAAACAAACATATAGGTGCCAACATGTATCACTTATCAAAAAAAACATAAAGGTAAACTAAGAATGAACGGGGATCTCCTTCTATATGCAATCCTAAGGCATCAAAGTCTAGCCACTTCTATCCTCAAGCTTAACCACATTCTCACCTGAAAGAGACACTAAAACACGTCAACATAAAGTTGGTGAGAGTCATAGGTTTAGACTCCAACGCTAAATCAGTTACAATCTGTGAATAACAATCATCAACAAAAGAACATATGGACAATGTGTTACAAATATGCATTAACAACTATCAATCAAGATTAATTATACCAAACCAATCCAAGGCTCCTACCTTGCCAAACAACATCATGGTACCATAGATGATCACACTATGTACCTATCCCAAGGCCACTACCTTGGCAAACCACAATGCCCCTACCTTGGCAAACCACAAGGCCACTACCTTGTCAAACCACAAGGCCACTACCTTATCAAACCACAAGGCCACTACCTTGTCATTAACCATTGGTCCCATAGCACCCATACACCTACGTACCTTTCCAATCCAGATCATACACAATCAAGAATCACATAGCAGTTAATCACATAAATGTACACACAAGTCCATTACCAACACCAAACATTCACAGCATAAATTTTATAAATAACATAACACAGTGTCTCTTCCATCCCATCTGGAAGTCAAAATCAATAATAAACATGGGACTATGAAACTCACCTGATAGCTCCTTCACACGTCCTTGCACTAACAACAAGCTAACAAACCAAAAACACGAAATCAATAAACGAACCAATCACTAAGATGGCTCATTAACCTATGATGGACATCTAGCATATTCTCACATATATACCTCATTAATAGGCTCTAATTACCCCAATACCCTTCCTTAACAAGTCCTTAACTTGGTTACGTTTAATAACTAACCCGTTCGTATTTTACCCAAAACAGTCCCAGTTTTAGGTCTCAAAACTTTAGGTCAAACGCCCACTTAAACCTACCCATAGTTTCTGTAAAAGGAATATTCATACCCTTACATATGTTGGATAACACATCCCACTTGCCCTAACCTTAAAGCTACTGTTAAGGCCCCGATATATATATATATCTCTACTTTTGTCATTCCAGATTTCCTGATTTTAAACGTACTAAAAGTTTGTTACCATTAAGGGGTCTTACCCTAAACCACCACCTTAGCCCAAGTGCAGATATTAACTAAAATATATAAATCATCTCTCACGTTCGTGAGAAGATCCCAATGCAACCCTAAGTGCCTCAGACAACCCAAAACTTAAAAAGAAAACAGGCTGAATTCAAAACTGTTTTGACCTTCGACTGTTGTAACCTGTTTTTGACCCACTTCCCGACCTCCAATTTAGTTCTCGTTTCTTGCATTGGAAAGCCACTTCAAATAGCTTTCCAGGGGTATGTGGATCGCAAAATAAAAGTTTGTAGAACTCCCGATATGATCAAAACAATTGACTCAAAAATCTGCCCAGTTTTTAAAAACGGTTTTAACAAAATCAACCTCATTAATTAACCCTAATCCCTCTAATTACAAGCACTAACTTATGTAATCATCATATTATGATTAATACAACATTAATTTACTGTTTTTATATTAAACCCTAACCTTAATCCATCATAAGAATGATTAATTTAAACATAAAAACAATTAAATTGAAAAGGGTTATGAAGATTTACCTTTGATTTAAGAAAACCCCAAAATTTTATGAAGAACCCTAATTTTTTATATAACTCACGAATTTCCTTCATCTCCAGGAGAAAAATAATGAATTTGGTTTAGTATATACATTATATAGGGTATGGGTGAATCCTAGTCCAACCCAAAGCCCACTTTCCTTTTTTTTTTCCTTTTCTTCCTTTTTTTTCTCTTCTAAACCGACCCAAACACCCCTAATTTCGTTTTTTTTCTTTATTTTTTTTCTTTTTATTGTTAATTAATATCTTATTAATATTACCTTAATTTATCTTAATTTATTTCAGCTCCTAAAACTTCCAAAACCTCACAACCGTAAAACTAGTCAAATTTACGCGTTTTACCGTAAAAGTCGTAAAATATACACTTTTAAAAAAAATCTCAAATTTTGGAATAAACTTCATAATTAAGTCCTAAATGACCTAAAACCATCCCGAAAAATATTCATATGGATAATTACCTCACCCGAGACCTCTAAATGCTAAACCGTAAATCCTAAAAAAAAAACTACTACTATAATACTTATACGTAAACACCACAATATCACCATTTTTATTTCATAGTCACCACTTGTGAGCTCATGAACATGAAATAACCGTTCCTCGATTTACTTATGAGTACTCTATACTCATAAACGATAACCACACCAACCTCATTCACACAAAATAAACACGTAAGCACAAAAATCAAGTAGTCACACATAAAATAACCTAAAAGTAAGACCAAGTGACGAACCTCAAAACCACGGTTGTCACACGTATGAATTTGAACAACCGTGTATTATTTGAAGAAACTATATTGGGAATCAATTGTTTAATGCTATCACACAAAACGCATACAAACTCATCTTAAAAAATACTTCCACCACCGAAACCCCTTCCAAAGCAACCGTCTCCTCAACATCTCTCTCCATCACGACCAAAACCACAACTCACAACAACCGCATCAGCAACAATCAAATGTTCTTTTCAATTTTATTGTTTTAGTATCTAATTTTGTAAGTTTTACGTATGTTTCTTTTGTTTTTTTAGATGCTTGTAGATCTATATATGATTTTTGTAGATTTGTAAATTTTATGTCCATTTTAATAGGTTTTTTCAGCATTCGTTGTCGGAATCTTCTCGCCACTGCCGGAGTATTCCCACGAATTGTTTTCAATTTTGTTATTTTTTTATTTGGAATTTAGGGTTTCTTGGTGTTTCCATTGTAGGTCGATAAATGGGCTGATGATCTACTAGGAACGATGCTTTATTCTGATCATGTTCGTAAAATTATCAGGTATGTTTTTTGTGCATGATTTATGTCTATTTATAAATTCAGATTTATATAAACAAAATTATAGTTTTGTGTTATTTTTTAATGTTTCCACGTATAATGTACATTGTCTTAAGTGTCTGTTACATATCTACACAGTTCCATTTGAATATTGGGGCCTTGTTGTCGGTAAAGTCCAAAGGCGCTTCATCTAAATCTACTGGTGAATCCAAAGGTGAGCTGTATAACACCTTTTTTTATTTACTAACTAGATTAGAAGATTATATGGAGGTACGAGTTCCATTGACGAAAGGAAGGTCTAAATCGACAGACTCAAATGTTAGCACCAAACTCAGTCCCGCCAAAGAGCAGGTACAAAATGTTTTCTGCTTACATTTTATCCCAATGATTATTATACTAAATGACCATTTTATACTATTTGAAACTGAATTTGCAGGTTTGCTGATGATTGTATATTACTATATTAGAATAACAGACATAATTGCTGGTGTTGTTGTCATCGTTATTCTCGTAACCTTTTTTATATGCATTTCCATAGCTACGTGGTGTTTGAGATTGCATTTGCATAAGTAACGTTTTTTATAAGGCTTGTTTGATTACAAGCATGTAATATGGTTGTTTGATTATTGCAACTCAAAGTCGCTATTATCAGTCTTTATTGATCGATGTTCGGATAAGTATATTTGACTTCTTGTGTATTTCATAATTTAGCAAATAATAAGCTTTGGATGAAGAAAAATAGAAACACCGAGCCACAATCCCATTCTACACATCTATTCAGCAACACCTTATTTGATCTTTAAATGAAATTGCAGGCTCGGCGAAAACACGTAACAGTTCGGGAGATGCGTTTCTTCTGTATAATGGTCTGAGGTTTTTGGATCCCGTGTTTGCATCAGGATCATGCTAATGCATAAGGATGAACGATGGGGAAATTCAACGTCGTGAGCCTGCCAATTTTGATCATGAAGTGGTAGTTTATTCTCATGATTAAAACTTTTATCAAGTATATATGAATTGTTACTTCTTGCTCTATATTATGTCCAAACTCCATACACGTGTTGATATAATCTTTAACATATATTTGCGTGTGAGTTGCGTGAGTTAATTTTCATGGTCTAAGTTGTGTGCCGGCATATGAAGAGGATGAATATACAATTACTATACGTTATTTATTAGTAATTTTTTTTATGTGACAAGTTGTCATTCATTACTATGGAGGCTTTGGCTTCTAATAACTGATGAACATAATACCATGAAGATGAAACTGATGGACTTGTTCCATTTATCTTTACACTTTTTTCTAGCAAAGTAACTCCCAATAAAGAGTATTAATATACTTTTGTTATAATCTCATAGAACCATCTGACACTCGTAAACAACTCGAAAAAGGGAGGTAAAAAGAAGAATTGTGATAACCATGCATCAACTATGGTAACGAGGATTTGTTTGAGGATGAACCAGTATGGACAAGAGGACTATTAAAGATAAATGGCATGCTTGGGAAGTATATATACACAATTGCTTTTGAGTATTGTAGTTTATCAAGAAGTTGTATGCGAGTACAAGTAATCTGCGTTGTTAGATTCTATATCATAATTGATATAATATTTCACTTTTAGTTTCAATAAATGTTGTTTGGTACATATTACGAACTTATCACATGTTACGACCTTTTATATTTTGATCTTTTCTTATTTTATTTTGAACGTTAAACGAAACATTTATCGCAATATATCGTTAATTATTCATCGCTAAAAATTTCCGCCGCTATGCGCGGGTACTCGTCTAGTATGTATATATATATATATATATATATATATATATATATATATATATATATATATATATATATATATATATATATATATATATATATATATATATATATATATATATATACATATATATATATATATATACATATATATATATATATATATATATATACATATATATATATATATATGTATATATATATATATATATAGAGAGTTAGGATCAAATAAGAAGATAAAGTAAAATGAGAAGAATGAAAAGAAACCACAGCTACACATTTCAGATGCACCTACAAAGTCAAATGCATCTCCCCTTAAATTTCTCCTTCCTTTGTGGAATTTGTGGTCAGAATTTCTTCTTATTCTTCTTATTTTATTTTTTCTTCTTACTGGATCCCTACTCTCTCTCTCTCTCTCTATATATATATATATATATATATATATATATATATATATATATATATATATATATATATATATATATATATATATATATATATATATATATATATATATATATATATATATATATATATATATGTAAGAGTTATATGCAGAACTCATTTAAGGTGTAGAACTCTACAGAACTCTGAAAAAGAAATCTAAGCCTTTAGATGAACTTGATGAAAGGCTAAGATTAAAAAGCCAAAATTGTAATTATACAAAAGAGAAAGTATTCGTTTTCAATTAAACAAAAGACTGGAAGGGTAATATAGGCATTACACTTTAATCTTCTACATAAATTATCCCACAAAAAATAGGATCCCCATTTTGCTATCAGTTTCTTCCTTACCACAAACCCTAGCCGCCCCAATCACATGAACTATTTTTTGGCCGAAATAAACAAGAACAAATAATGATTGAGCGTTTGGTGTAGCTTCTAGAGATGGATGTTCGTTTGTTCAAAAAAAGCAGAAATGTTTCTTGATTCGATCCCTCGCATACTCAAGGTTTGTATTGGTTTCATAATCAAATCGAGTTTTTATAAATACTCCGGATAATGAAACGAATTTATACATAGCAAATCACATACGTGTTTGTTTGGATTTGATATCTTTTGGAATTTTAAAGATTGTTTCTATTCTTTTTTATAATACAAATTTATATATTTTTTGGACATGTGACAATGGTTAAATAATGGTGTTATGTTGTTTCAGATCTTGGCTAGTACTTATTTGTTCAAGTGATGAATCTTGTTTCGCAATACAGTAACTTTTTTGTTCTTAAAGATCAATAAACATCAATGCTATTCGGGGTTTATAGTCGATCTTGGTATACACTCAAAAAGGTAACTTTTAAGATTTAAGGTTGACTTTTTTTCTTGTGATAGATAAATCTAAATGATTTAGTGCTTTGGTTTGATGGATCGAGATAACTGATATTATAACAGTTTGGTTATTAGTTTAATTAATTTTTGACATGATACAAGCTTAAATTATCTAGCTTAATTTTTTGAAATAACCTTTTGATAACGTCTTGATATCACTTTACTTTTCATATAAAGTAATCATTAATGTACATCTTCTAGACTGATCATTACTGTACCATTTTGATCATTAACATCATCTTGATCTCTATGGTTAGTTTATGCTTTATCAAAAAATTCTATGAAACGATGTCCATATGTGAGTTTTGGTTATACCGGATAATTGGGTATACATTTTATATTTGTGCATACATGTACCTACATTCTATATTTGTACATACATACCGGTACATGGGTGGTGTTTGTATAGAACTTTTATCATTCATGTTAAGATGTCTAATGGCTTTTACATGTAGATATTAGAACTTGTTTATTTACTTTTATTTGAATCTTTACTTGATAATACTAAGTTGTCCACGTGCACATATGTTGTTTATTTGAATTTCACCCTTTGAGTTCTCTTACGTAAAATACTAATTTGATTAGTTATCTTTAAACATGACAGGTTGCAATTAAAGTAAGTTCGGGTGCTACAAAAATGCGCATCATACACAAATGTTGTTGGGAGACGTACACAGATGTTCAAAAAAAGTGTATCGTGCATAAATGTTTTTAGAAGGCGTGCATAAATGTGTTTTAGAAGGCGTGCATTAATGTTCTTGAAGGGCGTGCACTTATGTTTTCGAAGAGTGCATGTATGTTTTCTGAAAGAGTGCATCCTGTTTTTAGAAGGCGTGCATTAATGTTCTTGAAGGGCGTGCACTTATGTTTTCGAAGAGTGACCCACATTTTGAATGAATGTGCATCTATTTTTAAGAAGATACATTTGTATTTGAATTGTATTTCGTTTTGTATTAATTTTTGTTTTTATTTTGTTATAAATGTTGAAGTTACATGTATGTGTTTATCTTTTTTTTTAAAGATCAAATGATGCATACTAAAAACATATATGCAATTAACATTTTCTACGTGCCAAACAATTATGCATTTTATTTTTCTTTAGAACATCGATGCTAAAAAAAATTTGAAACTCCAAAATTTAAGATATTAAAAAATGTTTTTTAAATAAAAAAATTAAAAAAAAATTGAAATTTCAAAAATTAAAAAATTAAAAAATTAAAAAATTAAAAAACGTTTTTTAATTAAAAAAATTAAAAAAAACTTTAAAATGTGTTTTACTATTATACCCTTTTGAATTAAATAAAAAATTTAATGATACTAATTTCTTATTGGTCGAAAATAGTTCTGCAGAGTTCTACACCTAAATTGGGTTCTACATATAACTCGCCCCTATATATATATATATATATATATATATATATATATATATATATATATATATATATATATATATATATATATATATATATATATATATATAGAGTAAGGATCCAATGAGAAGAAACTTAAAATAAGAAGTGGTGAGAAGAGATTAAAACCACACATTTAAGATGCAACGACTTGCATTAGATGCATTTCTATTCATGTAGATGCACGATCTTGAGTTTCGAAAGTTAATTTGATGTGTAGATGGTACAAATTGATTTTCATGATTTGGGCACGTGAAGAAGAACAAAAATATAGATAAATCATGAAATGCATCTAATATACGTATATGCATCTAATTAAAAGCTATAAAACATGTTATCATGCATTATAATGCATCTAAGATTACAAAGATGCATCTAAAAAAGTGCATGCATCTCGAATATGCGGTTATAGTTTCTTCTTATCCTTCTTATTTTAAGGTTTCTTCTCATTTGATCCTAACTCTATATATATATATATATATATATATATATATATATATATATATATATATATATATATATATATATATATATATATATATATATATATATATATAGGGGAGAGTTGAAATAAAAAGACTATTTATGGTGAGAAGGATAAGAAGTATTTTCAGCCACTAATTTAAAATTAATGGATAAGATCAATCTATACTTCTAACAAACTAACTAACTAACTATTTAAACATGATTATAAAAAAGTTTTCAAAAAATTCTGAAAAAATTCCTCAATGTCGGATATGTTAGTGCATAAAAATGTTGTGAAGAAAGTTTTTTTTAATTTTGAGTTTTTTTACGTTTTTTAATGCACAAAAAACGAAATCCGATGCACACAAAGGTGAAATTTGGTGTAGAAATTTTTTTCATGCACAAAATTTTTAATTTGTTATAGTTTGATGCGGAATCAAATTTTAAAGTAGAAAGTCAAAAGAAGTTAGGCATAAAAATGAGTTCTTGATGCACCAAAAACGTAAGAAACGTAAAAGACTACGTTATTGTGCATCAGAATTTCGTTTTTGTGCATTAAAAAAACGTAAAAAACTTCAAATTAAAAAAACCTTTTTTACAAAAGTTTTTTGCACCAAAATACCCGATCTATTGGAATTTTTTCAGAATATTTGAAAAACTTTTTAAAAAACATGTTTTGATGGTTAGTTAGTTAGTTAGGATTATTATTTAATCTCATCTATTGATTTTAAATCAATGGCTGAAAATCTTTCTTATCCTTCTCACAAAAAAAGTATTTTTATTTGATCTCTCTCCTATATATATATATATATATATATATATATATATATATATATATATATATATATATATATATATATATATATATATATATATATATATATATATATATATATATATATATATATATATATAATATTTTTATTTATATTTTTATTATATATAACAGGAGGGATTTGCCACGTCACTAATTATCTACGTAATCCACGTCAGCACCCAACCCGTATACTAAGCCCAAATTGGTATCACCTCAACCCGCATATTAAGCCAAAATCTATTTCGTATAATTCATTCATAAATCACAAACGACTTATGATCAAAGACCATAATTAAAGATTTAACGATACAGGTTTTTGCATGATCTATGTTCATGGATTCATGGAAATTACTTATTATCGAACACCATAACAAGATGAAGATTTGTGTAGTTCGTGGTGGTGATGGCCCTATTTTAATTATGACTATTTTTAATTTTTTTCTCTAACATCGTTACATAGATCCACTGAAAATTATCACTGGTTAATTTTTTTCTTTCCAGGTAATCTTATATTTATTTTTTTCACATTGATTGGTATTAGATTAATTTTGTTCAATTACCTATACTACTATATAAAGCATTTGGAGACCTTCTTAAAATAGTAAGGCTGAAAATTCAGACTTTTTTTCCTACTAAATAAAGCAAGTTGTTAATATCTTCATCAACATTATATACTATAACCCTTTCTAACAACCTTTTGTAACAAAGTTTTGTAACAACTTACTTAAATAACAATTTTTTCTTTTAAATTGAAAAATCTTTTTATTTATTTGTTATTTTTATAATCTAATTTCACCATAATTTCTAAAATTTTATACTCTTTAATTCAATATCCATTTTCCTATATTTTATTAACTATTAAATTTTTTAGAATTTAGAGGTTTTTTTCGATTTTTTACAACTTCAACTATACAAACTTAATAAATAAGAGATTAACATTTGTTAGCCTAAAAATGATTATTAGTATTCGCCGCCGCATTGCGCGGCTACATGCTAGTTGATTCTAATTATTGATTTAGGGCTTGAGAATCAATTTTGTCATTCGTTTCACGATGACAAATTCTGATTCAACACCACAACAAGATGATGATTATGAAAGCACTCGATAACAGGGATCAGATTGACGAAGTAGTGCCTGGACTAAAGGTACTAATCAGTTGATCATTCTATGTTTTTTTCGTGGACCATGTACTTATCGCCACCACATAAACCCATCCATCAGAACCCAAACCCCTTTCATATAATCAATTTCGGGCAGTTTTTATAATTCACGACTTGAAAGCCCCGATTTTTTTATAATACGAGGATTGTATCTCTCTCCATTATTGCAACAATGGTACAATACCATCCTCACAAAACCCTAATAATAAAAGCCATAAAAAATTTTATATTGATCTTATTGGATCAGGGAATTAATGACAAATTATTTTCAATGGATTACACTACCTACAAGCCAGACATAAAGATTGCTGATGCTCAGGACTTCAGGATTCTTACAAGGGCGGGGAGGATTGTTTTGGTAACTAGATTCTTAACCAGGAAGGACTGAAGGACAATGATCGAAGAAGGAAGTTTATAGAAAGTGTTTTTCTTTCCCCGTATGACAAGGGATACTTTGTGCTTAATGATGTCTTCAAATATGTAGATGAAAGCAAGCCAAGCCAATAGAAGACAAGTATGTGGCGGTTGAGGTTATAGATGATATGCAAACAGCACCCTTGATTCCAGGTACTTTAATATGTTTGAGTTCTGCATTTTAAAATCTAGATAGAACACATATATAAAAATTTTACGTGCTTCGAATCTGAATATACAGTTGACTACAAGATAATGAAACATAACCACATTGTTGTTGTTGCTTAAATTGGGTAGTAATTAGTAGTTGTCGCAGGTTTATTTCAACATATTTAACAACATACTCTTCTTACTCACTTTTTGCAACCTACTGTTATAACAGCTGGTAATCAAAAACTCAAAAAGTTAAGTAGCAAGCGGTATACATGAGAGTAGTAGCTAAACACAACTGTCACTTTAGCGGTATACTGGGAAGTAGTAGTCGAAGACAACTGTCACTTTATAATGCTTTACGAACATTCTATCTTCACGAGGTTTCACAATATGATCAGATATAAGAACCAATGTTTTTTTTTTATCACCAACTATGTAATTAACCCATTAGTTTTCTTTACTGTTAGTGTAATATGCTTAATTTGGATTGGTGGCGAATGATAGGTCGCACGACATATTCAAAATACAAGTTTAGGATTTCATGTGAATAATACTACACAATTCCCCTTATTCAGGTACATAATATACAAAACGTACAACTATACTACATCAAAATGCATAATATGATTTAAGGAAGCATCAGAGTATGGTTAATCATGATTATTATGGTACTTTGTTTTGCTCAAAATAACAAGAAAACGTAGTGAAGGTATCTTAGACTTTAGGATATCCTCCAATCCTAATCTCTCCTGATAGTTGCTTTTATTGCAGCTTCAGACTCGCTATTCACTAGTGATCCCCTGCCTTTTTACTTTTAGGAATCTCTATTTTGACCACTGCTGGTGACGATTCACTAACCTTTTCTCCTTGATAAGTGAGATCATGTTATTACACTTTTATTATGATGTGCGACTGTTTTTGGTCTCATACAATTTTCTAACCATATTATTTTCAGGGATGTACTGCAACGGTGCTTCTAATTGGGCTGATGGTCATGACAATTATCTGGCTCAATATGCAAATCTTGGAAATTCATCATGTATTGCAAAGTATGTTTTGTGCCATATATATAAATCTCTATGATCATTCTTATGCCATAGTTGACTTAAAAGAATTGGCTCTAGAAGCACATATGAATATAAGTAATGGATGATTTAAAAGAGAGTTTAGCTAATGTAATTATAAGTGGTATTTGTTCAATTAGATGCTATTGCTGACCCAATTACTTATGAATGGTTCTGTACTCACAAAGTAAACATCCAAACACCACCGTAATTTAGGATTTATTTATAGTTCTTAATCAAGAAAATTGTTACTACAGGCTATTGCATCTACATTTATGGATGAGTACAAAATGCATTTTAACAAGGATGCAGCATTGGCCTTAATTGAAGAACCGAATCAGGTAAGTTGAATATATTGACGTGATACATGTATAGTTGTAAATATTCATGTGTGTCTCACTGTGGAAATGGTGTTCTCAAAGACAGAAGATCATTATTGTACATATAGAAAACTTTATTGAATGGTTACGCAAAAAACCAAACATGTTACTAGGCACGTTACTAGGCAAAAACAAAGAAGCAAAAAAAAACCGCAAAGTCGCTCACCAACTCCACGTACATGTATATTTGAGTTTATGTGCTTATTTTGGTAATGGTAGAACTCTCAAGCATTAATCTGTCTTAGTGGCTCGATCTGTAGGAAGTAGAGCACATCTTGCTGTTGAGTCTGAATACAGGTAAATTACATTAAGTAATAAACAAAAAAGTACAAGTTGCGGCTTGAAGACTGAATATCACATACCTTGAAAATTAATTGTTAAGATCACTAACCTGTTGTCTCGACAATTCAGCCCGACCCATATCTAAATACGAACTCCCCATCGCTTTCGGTGGATATGATCCAGCCCGGCCCACAGAGAGCCAGATTACACTTGATCTTAGAAAATGGTTAATAACATCGAAATTAAAGGGCAACCTTCAAATTGTATAGGATAGTACATAATTGTGAAGTCATAATACCATACTTACAAAAATTTTGATATATTTTATTGTCATTTGCCACATCCATTTACTGCACACCAGTGGCCGGCCACCTTCGTTTAGATATTAACTTGGTGATGATCTGTTTGCTGCTGAAACAGTTTCGAACAAGAACAATACCCATGCGTTGCACGGGTAAACGACTATTTATAAGTTAAGAATTATTATATAATCCAAAAGTAAAAAAAACTTAATAAGCTGTAATCACGCAATCTTTTTATAAGCATGGTTCACTGAACTTTTATCAATATGTTGACTGCTTTATTACAAATTAATAAAAATTGATATCGTTCATAAAATATGCTTTTAACTTTACATTAGCAATGTCAAATTAATTTAGTCTCTTTTAATTGCTAAATGTACATCATGGAAGTCAAATTATTATGACAAATCTGAAAAGAACATGTATGAATATAATTTTTAAACTTAAATACGTACATTGTTTCATTTGTTCGAAACATCATCCATAGTGGTGTTGTTACTTTGTTGCTGTCTAGTAGTCGCATTGGGGACTAAATGTTATAAAAAGGTAGACATAAATAACCATATATTGTAATGGTATAACAGTTAGTATTTAGTAGTAGCAAACCATCTAAAAAGGTCATTGATTTTCTGCTTCAAAAACATAAATTTCTGCATGTTTTTAATTGAGTTATGGTCTAAAAATTGATGGCATATGTTGGTGTATAAGAAACTTGAACATTGAACAAAGAATAACAACGTACATCAATATGTGCAAAACATGTTGTCACGGCACATTTTAACATGGTTGCAGCTGACTTTGGATTTACATCAGTCGCTAATGTGATGGCACAATGTGCGTAGCATTTTCTAACTAATAACATGTTAAAGCTTAACATGACTTCTATTACATGTTTTTGATTTTTATAACTGATATGGACAAAGAAACTAAGGAGCAAAAATCGTTTTTGGTAACTGGTATGGGCCAAGAAACAATGAGCTGTATAAACTATCGATTAGTAACTGAGATTTACAGTACTTATCAAAAAACATTAGAAGGGTCATAGTTTCGTCTACTAAGAGGCAGTTGAAATGTTCAACGAATAATGATGGACATATCAATGATAAAGAACATTGTGCAGAAGCAAACCCTTTTCCCACCATCTTGTTAAATAAAATCAACTCCTTTGCTGTTGAGTCTGAATACAGGTAAATTACATTAAGTAATAAACAAAAAAGTACAAGTTGCGGCTTGAAGACTGAATATCACATACCTTGAAAATTAATTGTTAAGATCACTAACCTGTTGTCTCGACAATTCAGCCCGACCCATATCTAAATACGAACTCCCCATCGCTTTCGGTGGATATGATCCAGCCCGGCCCACAGAGAGCCAGATTACACTTGATCTTAGAAAATGGTTAATAACATCGAAATTAAAGGGCAACCTTCAAATTGTATAGGATAGTACATAATTGTGAAGTCATAATACCATACTTACAAAAATTTTGATATATTTTATTGTCATTTGCCACATCCATTTACTGCACACCAGTGGCCGGCCACCTTCGTTTAGATATTAACTTGGTGATGATCTGTTTGCTGCTGAAACAGTTTCGAATAAGCTGGAAGCACAGGTGAGTCAAAATCTTTTAGAGTATAATATTAGCAGTATACTATACTACAATACATTAATAAATGCTATAACATACCAAAAGAGCTTTATTTCAACCTCCTATTTCTTAAGATTATAATTGTAATCGCTATCAATACTAGGTATCAACAAACCATTTTTTTAACATGAATAAGAAGAAAGGTTTGCGGGTCAATGCAACCTGATCTGGCCCATTTGACCCGTTACCTAACCTGCCTGATAGCTAATACTGCCACTTCTTTTAGTTTGTTGTCTTACATCTGTAGGTTATCAAGAATATGGGTGAAATATTGAAAGCAAGTGGGGATACTATTCCTCAATGGTTAAAACCACAATCATGTGACATGCTTCATCTCTTTGCCTTTTTAGCATGATCGGCTTTAAGTAAGAAAATGTTGTAAATTGATGTTTGAAATTTTGGTCGCAGGTTCTGAAGGACTTTAAGAAGGTGAATGAGATTTATGCTAAATGTAAGTTCACTCTACATCTTATGAATAAAGTTCATTTTTTATCCCTCACTTTCTACTGTGCGGAGTACTGGGTACAGGGTACAGGTTCTCTGGCCAAATCTTTGTTCTCCGCTTCACTTTTGCCCCTTTTAACAATATTGTATATAGATTACAGGGGAAGAGAAGGAAGAAAGGATCAAGATGCGCCTGATGGAAGATCCACTACCGTGGTACTGCAACGATCTCGACGATACTGAAGGTCGTTACCAAGACAACTAGATCAGCCTCTAAGGCATGTACGCGGTTTTGAACTTAAGTATAGTAGTTGTGTGTCCAACTTTCTTGAAATTAATGACACCCTATTCTTCGGCTCCAGGAGAAAGATATCTAGAGGCGATAAAACAAAGCCTTCTGTATGGATATGAAAATAGCGTATCGGCTTGCCGTTAAAAGAATAAATAGCTTATGGACTTTGTAGTGTCTCTAAGCTTGGCTACTGTGGTACTGCAACCATCTCCAGGGTATGATCATTCCTCTTTGTAACATTACTGAATTACAAATACTAATACAAACATTTGTTAAAGAACTACGTAGTATCTCATTAATTAAGTATCATATATGACAGTAAACAAATATCTTGATCCTAGACTTAAAAAATTACTTTAATGGCTGTTGCAGGTTGTATTGCTGATATGGATCTGTAAATGAAAACCTTGTATCAAAATATATAAAATCTTTAAAAAAATATAAGTTATAAAATTTGTAAAAAGAATTTACCTTATTCTGATAAACACATGATAAATATAATTTATTGTCTTATTTTATACATCACATGTTCAAGACATAGAAAGAGGAGTATAGAAGAGAACAAATTATCTGGAGTTACATAGTGTTTGTAGACAATAAGGATGGTATAAATCTTATAAAAAAGGTACGATCCACCTAAGTTTTAAGTTACAACTCTTTACTCCTTTCTATAGTATGGCTAAGTCTCTTCCACTTAAAGCTAACTGTTGAGTTTAAATCAGAAATTACCCATTGCATTTTTGTTGAGGTTATTGCTGGAAAAAGGCAAGAAAATTTGGTCGGATTTCTGTTTGTGGTAATTGGTCAAAGTAGGTCTGAACTGCAACGTATGGTTTTTAGTGGGTCAAAATGGCCTTTAACTACCTGGGTTGAACTTTAGACATCTTTTAAATACATCATTCTTAAAAATTACTTTTTTAAAAGAATTAGTATATGAGCTTTTAAAAAAGATCTGTTGGTGACTTAAGTACTTGATTGTTGCAAAACTATTGAAGTATTTGCCTTCTTTATCATACTGGGTCAGTTATATCTCTATAGTAAACACCAGAAGGTAAGTTTTACAGCCCAGTTCGTATTTTTAATTTGTACCTTATATAAGAATTTAAACAAGCCATGTATGCTTGCGCATAAACGCTCGCAGAATCTCTGCGTAGATGATTAATCATTGTGTGGTTACTCGACTGACTAGCATAGTATTAACTTCTTTTTGTAGATACTGAATGTGTCTAAAAAGGGAGCCAAGAAGCATCCTCGAGGAGAAAATATTCGGGTATGAATGCAAGCTATTGGCATACAATAAATCATGATTCAGCTGGTTAATCCAGATGCTACTGTGTTTAGCCAAAGGTTACAAGGTCTTGTCAATTCAAATAGCTAAAAGAAAACAGCAGAGCAATCAGTAACGTCATTGTGGCACCAATGTTGACACGAAATAGATGAAAAGGTAAGGGAAAATATGCGAGGTCGGTTCAACAACAAATTCGGTATTTCGGCAACCAAAGATATTTTTTCGTGTATCATTTTATGATGTTTATGATTAGAAGACCTTTTTTTGTAATGTAGCAGATCACTCATTTTTGGAGTCAACAATTTATTTGTTGAAGTCCCATTCTAAAATTAAAGAATATGAGCAAATATTTTATTATAAAATATATATTTTTATTGCTTATTCTGTGTCGTTTTGGAATTGCTTAGTTCGTTCTATTAATCTATTATAATGCCATAAACCGAGCCGACCGAATCGAATCGATCATTTTTGGTTTTATATATTTAAGTCCGTTTTGTTCGGTTCGATTTCAGGGTAAAAAAAATACGTCTAATATATATATTCGGTTTAGTTATAGTTTTATTCGGTTTAATTCGGTTTGATTTTTGATTCGTGTTTTTTTTAATTAGTTACGGTTTGGTTTTAAGCCGATGCTCAGCAGACCACAGTGTATTTCAACCGAGCTAGATGTCCTCTTTTTTATTAGAGGTGCGAGGTTCCATGTTATGTTGTGTTACGTGGAGCAATGGAAGTTAATTCTAACTGACTTTGCTAGGTATTCGAGCGATGCGACGACGGATGCCGTATAATTAGCCGAATAATAAAGAAAATGAATTTGATCAGGCCACTCATTTTTATAGATTTCGATCAGTTTGTTTTCAGATGATTTTTATTTGCTAGCTGAATCGGTGGCCACTCATGTTGGTTAACCTGTTTTCGAACTACTTTAAAAATATAAGCTTTTAATTGTTTATACAATGTCAATATATAAATATATTTTGGGAAACTAATGTATTTACTAATTACTTTCATTTATTATCTAATTAACATCTTTTAAACAGTATAAAATATACAATTTTTCACAGTAATTTTTAGCAAAATATAAATGATTACTTTAGGTTGTAATGTGTATCATCTCCTAGATATTAAGCTTTCTGATTGCACCATGTTTCTAAATGTGAGAAATGCTGGTAAAGTATATTTTCCTATAACTCTGGAACCAAAATACCATGTTAGGATTTTCCCTCGTGTCATGGGCATACCATTTTTTATATGTTGATATCTATTTTAATGAAATGGTTTGTAAGAAGTGTTAATAAATGGTTTATCTATTTTATAATTTTGACATCATCTTTGTGGCTCATTGATCCTATAAAGAAATTTTAAGTAATCACAAATTAGCGGTGTTTGTTTTTACATTTTTTAAAAATATAATATATCAATAATTCATATATACATGAGATTCTGATCTCCTAACTCAAAGTAATCTTTTTAATTACGTAAATACTCAAATTTCAATTAATTCTATTCATATTATAAAATTGTATACACAAGTTACCTTGCAATTTCAAATTTATGTTTCACGATATTTAATTATATTCATATTATTCAATTGTATACACAAGCTACCTTCCAATTTCAAATTTATGTTTCACGAATAAATATAAAAGTTTTAGACATAATTGAATCTAAAATAACATAACATAGATTACGACATTCTTATGGCAAATATAATAAAAATTTAAGAATAGAATTTTACATGCCATGTTAATAACTTTTAGACCTTTTTAATTAATAAACTCAATTTCAATGTCGTATAAGTTTCTTAAAATAGTTTCACACAACATATGCATTAAATAATTGTGAAGATGTTTGATATTTAGGACATTTTCATACCACCCTTTTCATGTTTTTGGACCTATTTTCAGACATGTCATAATGGATTCTTTTATAAGTTTAGACTGAAAAACTATATTCAAAGTCATGCCGACTAATCATGCATTAAAAACAGCTATACCAAAAACACATTGAATAACCAAGGCTATGCTTCCAAAATTACAAACAATTATTTTCATAAATAAAAAACATAAACAACAAATACAAGTCATGCCAACTTATAATGCATTAAAAGACAACAATATTAAACAATAATTTTACAAACAAATATTTACCAAACAAAAAAAAGTTAACCGAAAATCAGAAGTCATACCCGTCCAGATGTCTACAAACTCGTCAGTAAACAAGACACCCTAATAATGGCAGAAATATTTTCTCCCTAGCCGCCACTCTTAGCGTTAATTTCGTTTTCCTTCCAGATTTCATCTCCTAAACCTTAATTCGTTGCTGTTTGATCACTGAATTTCGATTCGTGTATCATAACATTAATTGATTACGGTTTGGTTGAAGGATTTAGGATTGGTTGTCGTTTTTTAGGGTTTCTATTGGTTGTTTTAGGGTTTCTTTATTTATGTTTTTTGTTCTTGTTTGTATTCCCTGTTTAGATTTGCTGTTTGAGTCGTGCCTTGTTTATGCTCATGTAAGGTGTCAAGGCGGGTTGGCTAGGATCCTATTTTTTAGGATCTGTTCGTTTAGGATTTTTAAACGGGAGTTATTAGGGTTTTTTCTTGGGTTTATTGGTTACGATGGTTGAGTTGGATAATCAGGTTGATGTGACGACTCTTTCAGATAGAATGCAGCAATTGAGAGCATTTATGGCGGATTCAATGCATGCTAGGACTCCTAACGCTGGGGTCCCATGTGGTGAGTTCTCGGGTGCTGGTACTAATCATATGGCTGAAAAGGATGGCATGGTTGATATAATGAATGACAATAGTCAGGGGTAGATTAATAGGCACCCGTCTGCTGCTAGGGTTTCGTTTGATGCTTTGAATGACGTTACCGCTACTGCTGGGATTCACGTTACTGCGGCTGTTAATGCACATATGCAGGTTGCGCCGGATATGTGTGACATGTCCAAGAAGGCTAGTAGTAATGGTGTTGATAAAACTGGTGAGCAAGTTAACCATGATGCGAGGAATGGGAGTTTTATGGCTAGGAAGAATGAGGTAGGTGTTCAACATACGCCTGTGGCTGGAACTTCGTATTCTTCATCAGTTGGTGCTTCGGTTCAGATTGGTAACACCTCATTTGCGTCGCTAGTGCAGAATAAGCCGGTGTGTAAGCCGGTTCATATTAAGGAATTGCATAATGATGAACAAGTTGTTGGGGCTGCTGTAACTCTTCCGTATGATGCTGTGGAAGAGATTCGGTCGCATCTTAATAACACACTGTTTGGGTATTTCATTGGGAAGCGTCTTACGTTTCCGTTGGTAGAAAATTATGTGAAGAATGTATGGGCCAAATATGGTTTAAAAAGAGTTAAACTCCATGATGATTTCTTTCTTTTTCAGTTTGATTCTAAAAGTGGTATGGATAGGGTGTTAGAGAATGGTCCGTGGTTGATTCGACAAGTTCCGTTAATTCTGAATGTTTGGTCGTCTACTATGGATTTGCATAAAACAAAGATTAAAAAGGCACCAGTGTGGGTGAAACTTCATCATGTGCCTGTTGATGCTTATTCGGATATTGGTCTTAGTTTGATCACAACTCAAATTGGTAGACCTATTATGCTTGATTCTTATACTAGCAGCATGTGTATCAACCCGTGGGGTAGGAGTACTTTTGCTCGTGCTCTTATTGGGGTTTCGGCTGATGATGCTTTAAAGAAGTCGTTGGTCATTGCTATTCCGATTGAGAAGGATAGAGGGCACAAATTGACGACTATTGACATCGAGTATGAGTGGACGCCTCCTAGATGTTCTACTTGTCTTATTTTTGACCATATTGAAGCTAAATGTCCTAGGTTGCCTAAACAGGTAGTGATTGAGAAGGTGGTTAGCAGGGAAGATCATAAGGCTGTGGATGATGATGGGTTTCAGGTAGTTAAGAACAAGAAGAGCAATGGAAAGAATAAGAAGCAACAACAAATTTATGGTATTAATCTTGCTAAACCAGCTCTTAATCTTCAGTTTCGTAATGTTGAGAGGGGTGAGACCTCTAAAACGAATGCTACGGGTCAGAATCCTAAGAAGGCAGCTCCCATGCTTAGGAAGGGGTTCTTGAATAACAAAGCCTCTATTTTTGTAGCTAAGACTAATTATAAGGAGAAGAGTTCTCATAATTCTTTTAGTGCTCTTTAGGATAAGATAGATGATGGTACCGATTGGGAAGATGGTTCTAATATCAAGGAAGATGTGGTTAATGCTAGTGATAGCGAGGTTGAAGAAGTCATATCGATTGATGATCGGCATGGTGCTCGTCAACCTGATGTTCGCTCTAAGTGTTAGCCTTGATGTCACTTTATTTTCATTGTTCATGCACCTTTAGGTGGTTTTTTTCTATTGGTGTTATTTGTTTTGTAATTGTTTAGTAGGATCATATGGCATGTCATATCATTTAGTGGTTGTTCAAGCTTTTGCTTGAGGTTAATGTAGCATTGCAGCTACATTCCATTGTACTTCAACGCTTTTGGGAATATAATTTACCGGGGTCTTGTTCCCCTTTACCCAAAAAAAAGTCATACCCGTCCACCGGGCGGGTTTTGCACTAGTATATATATATATATATATATATATATATATATATATATATATATATATATATATATATATATATATATATATATATATATATAGAATTTGGATAAAATGGTGTAGGTGCTTAAAGTTGTTAAAATGAAAAGCACTAAAAAATGGCTAAATGTCACATTATTGATTAGTTTTGGTTCGTTCAATGAGTTATTGGTTGGTTTACGATATTTTTGGAAGATTTAGTTCGTGTACGAGTAGTTGATTCACGATTTTTAATATTACTAGTTTCTCGTGTATCAGTTGTGTATCATAGTTTATGAATTGTTTGTTAACATAATGCAACTTGTGATAGTGTATCACTGAATTTGCGAATAAAATAATTATGGGTTTTGCTAACAGCAGCCCTATGGGTTTTTCTTAAGCTTACCATAATTAAAAATAAACATTTAATTAACATAAAATTTTCCATGTTTAAATAACTTAATTGATAATTCAATATTTAGTTATGATAAATCATTCCATGTTTAACTACACTTTCTATAATTGTATTACTTAAATATATATAAATATGAAAATAATGAGTTCATTGAATGCAAATTTATACAAATAACAAGCCTTAAGAAAAGCCCATAGGGCTGCTGTTAGCAAAACCCAATAATTATTTATGCTAATAATATTTTGTGAAGCAAAATTATGTATCATATGTATCAGCTATAAAAATTTTACGTATCAATTGTTTTGTAGTTTTAAATAAAGTTGTATGTCTAAGATTTATAGTTTTGTGTCTAATATGAAATAAATCACATGTTAATTGAAAAAACAATGAATAAGATGACTTCTCATTTTAACAACTTTAAGCTACTACACTACAATAACCCAACTCTCTCTCTCTCTCTCTCTCTCTCTATATATATATATATATATATATATATATATATATATATATATATATATATATATATATATATATATATATATATATATATATATATATATATATATATATATATATATATATATATATATATATATATATATATATATATATATATATATATATATATATATATATATACTAGCGTCGTAACCCGCCCAACGGGCGGGGTCGTTTTATTTATTGTCCGGAGGGTTTTTAGTTTCTTGGATTTGTGATTTAACCTTTAGTATATTTTAGTTATAGTTTACGTTTAAGTAACGTTTATTTGTGGTTAACGGTCGGGGTTAATTTTTTTCTTGATATGAACGAACCGTTAACGATGAAGCCGTGACCTGGTGACTTGATCTGGTTGTGAAATCGTAACACGATATATTTCTATAATAAGATTCTTAAATTTATGTTAAATAAAGATATTTTTTATAAAATATAAAATTCAATTTGAATATTTTTTTTAATTTCAAAATTTTGAAAATTTCTAAAGTCCGAATAATATAATTCTTAAAAGAATCGATTTTTTAAAAAAAATTCTAAAACTTATTTTGTTTATTATTTATGTTTGTTGGCAATGTGTGCGATATTTTTATGCCTTTGATCATCTAAAATACGTGTTTTGTGTAAATTTATAATAATGTACTTATATATTTATATGAGACACGTATATATAGCTTTTTTTTAAAATCTTTTATTAAAGTATGTTTTTGGTTTGTTTCGTGTAGTTTTTGGTTGTTATTTTATGTATTTTTAGTTAAAAATTTAAATAAAAATAGTATTTAATTATAGGCCATATTTTAAAAATAGTTTTTGATTGTTACTCCATTATTATAATTTTTTTATATGTTTGTTTAATTTTTTTAGGTTTGTTATATTTAATTAGTAGTTAATTCCACTCAATGAGTGAGCATGACTTGTAATTATTGTGTTTAATTTTTTATTTAGATAAGTATTAGTGTTAAGAAATTATGTATTCATAGTAGCAATTTCGTCAATTTTATTGCAATATTTAAATCTATGTAATAAAATCCCTATATCTCTATTTCTACTATATATATATATATATATATATATATATATATATATATATATATATATATATATATATATATATATATATATATATATATATACTAGTTGTAAAACCCGCTCGATGGGCGGGTATGACTTATGATTTTTGTTTGTATTATTTTATTTAACAAAATAGTGGTGTTTAAGATTTTACTTTATTTAGCATAGTAGCAATTGGATTATAATGTGATGTGGGTAGGCCAGGTTTGGTCATATTCCTATCTTGTATGTTTGTACTTATGTTACGGTTATAAACGCATATTTAAAATTAAAGTTACTTTAAGGTTTCGTGGTATAGAACATGTTAAACCAAAATGTGAGATATAGCTTCTGTTAGTGCAAACATTACGATGTTTAATCAAGATGATCCCTTCATGTTTTTGTGATGACAAACGTATAACTCGCAATACATAATGTAAAATGTGTAAGGTACTCGTAATCACTCAAGCATACTTATGTATACTTCTCTCGACACCTTGAAGATTACATTCGTCATGAAAGACAAGAAGGACGCGCGGTTCTCTTACAGAACACGCGGTTCCTTAGTGATATCGAACCGCGGGCAGTCAAGCCGGTTTAGGCTAACTCAAGATTTCTGGAAGCTTCTAGAAGATGGAGGGAAACTAATAAATTCAAAATTCAAATTTTGAATTTGGGCTCCAAGAATAAAAGGTGCATCCTTTTATCCAATGGGTAGTCCACTCTTTTATCCAATAGGTAGTCCACTCTTTTATCCATTGGGTAAAAAGGTGCTCTCCAAGGCAAGGTTTAGCTATAAATAGAAGACTCCTCTCTTCCATTTAACTTGTACAAAAAAACACAAAAAAACCTTCCAACATTCCATTCCTCATCCTCCTCAAGAGCAATGAGAAGAACACTTTCACCCTTGTGAAGTGTTAGTGTCTAGAGTCATAACATGATGAAGATCTCTCTAGATCAAGTCATAATTATTGTCTTCCTACTATGTATATGTAGAAGATCCAAGTTGTGGGTACACTTGGATGTGTTTATAAGGGTAGAATATCCAAGTGATGAGTATCCTTGGATTAGGTGTTAGTTGTGTAGATTCAAGTCTTGTTAGTACTTGGATATAGTGTTAGAGTTATAGATCTAAGTGTTGTGTGCTTAGATCTATATGGTTTATGTGTTTAGGCCATAAAACACAAGGTTTGTTATGTTGGGCCACAAAACATAACTAGTGGGTAGATTAGATTGTGTCTTGGTAGTTCTCACTAAACTCTAAAGTGATGTGGTTGTGTCTTGTGAGTTCTCACTAAACTTTAAAGTGACTAGTTTGTGTTGTGTGAAGTTCTCACTTAGCTTCAAAGTGAAGAGTCGTGAAGATTGGTTCTAGCTTTCGATTAGAACTCGACATCTAGCCTTGTGTCGTTAAATGGTGAAGTAGGCAACGTTGTGTAGATTGGTCCTACCTAAGATTAGGACTTGACATCTAGCTTAGTGTCGGAAATGTGTAAGCGACGTTGTGTATGGTTTCTCCACCTTAAGGAGTTTGTTGACTAGTGAAGTAACTCTCGAGTAAGGTATACTCGAGGAGTGAAGTAGGGAGAAGAGGAGCTTCGTGACCGAACCACTATAAATCATCGTGTCGGTAACTTCCTTTACATTTATGTCTTTACCTTTGTAGATGTATTTATAGTTGCATACTTGTGTTGTGTGTCTTTGTGTGCATCACATAATCTAAACATCTAAGTTGCGGAAAAGCTATGGCTTAGTACGTGTGTGCTTAATGTTTAGATTATGGTCAAGTGTACATCACTTAGTATAAACATCCTAGTTGCGGAAAAGCTTGTGCTTAGTACGTGTGTGCTTAGTGTTTAGACTATTGCTTAATGTACTCTTGATTTGATGTGCTTGTGTGTTTTCTTACTTGTAGTATTTATCTCTCAATCAAACACATCTCACATCTAGTCAAGATTGATAAGGAATTTGATACAAAGGATTGTTAAGGTTTCAAATTAACAATGTTGCTACGTCCACTGTCGGCGGTTCGTTATTGGACCGGCGGTTCCTTATCAATAAGGAACCGCGGGCAGAGATAAGGAACCGCGGGCAGTGGATTGAGCCGAAATGTTTTGAAAATGAACTAGAAATTATTCAACCCCCCTTCTAGTTTCTACAATTGGTATCAGAGCGAGGTTACTCAAGATCTTTGAAGTATATTGTACTTTAAAGCTTGGATCGATCTTTGCTCTCTCTTTCAAAACAAATGGTTTTTAAAAATGAAAACGGTTTTTAAAAATAGAGACGATCTTTGTATCAAATTGTTCATGAAGAGTGGTTACTTATGACATGTGTTTCGTTGTTCCATTCATACAAGTTTTGGTGTTAAATAAACTTTGTATAATAGCTTGAATTAAATCTTTTCATGTTTAGAAGTATAAAAATCTTTTGTGTCATAATTAACTCTAAAATACGAGTTCTATGTGTCTAAAATGATTTTTTAGAGTCCTAAGTCCTTCCAAAAAGTTACCAAATGATTTTGTCCAAAAACTCATTTTTTGTCCTCTGACCGCGGTTCTTTATTGTTCTCCGCGGATCCTTATCAATAAGGAACCGCAGTCAGTCTGACTCAGATTTTTGAAAACTTTGAAAAATCATATAAAATCAACCGTAAGTCCGTAGAAGTCGTGCCATCCGTCATTTCGAACGTAATTTAATTTCCTTTCAATTAAAAATGCTTCCAAACCTTTATTCAAACTTTAAAATTTGGATGGTTTCTAAGTTCCATACGTTGTCCAAAGTATTGAGCGTCGGTTTGTCGTAAAACTTGTGTTTTACTCTTTTCTATTAAGTTGGACATCTCTTGGTGATATATCTTTGAAAATTGATATATTTACAAAGTGTTAAACTTAATTAAATTTTAAATGGGTCAAAGGCTATTTTCAAATAAAATCAAGCTATGAATACTTTGTTGTATCTAACACTCAAAACATGGACGAATGGTTTTATGTGTTAAACTAATTGTTTGTGTATGTTTCCTTGTGTGTTATTACTATATGTAGACATTATTAAGTGTTCCTTTCTATTTGTAGTAGTATTGCTTATATGTCTAGTCTCTTGTGCCTTGCTTGGTATTTGTTAGTATCTAGTTTTTCCTAATTAGGATGTATGCTAGATTTCTTGCATTTTGGTTGCAACATTATTTGTGCATTGCATATAGGATCAACATCTCTAGGTTTATATATGTTATATAAACATCATGTACACCTCGTTATGTTTATTACCACTCTTAGGTTTGAAAGCTTTGGGAGCTTATCAAATCTATTGATTTGGGTCGTCTTACTCGATCATTGTGTTATTAGTTCAAGTAGATAAATGTCTTACTATAAAACATGAAACACCCTTTGAAAATCTTAGCTATTTTCTCTTAAAAGAGTGTTTGTAGGAATCAAGAAAGATTTCGATTAAATATCAATGCATTATTCAAACTATGATTGGTATCATTATCTAATCTAATTGACATGTTTTTTAGTGTAGACATGAATGTGGTTTATTAATAATATACATCGGATCATAACTCACACTTGTGTTGATGGTGTTATATTGAATCTACTTGTTCAAATTGTTAGACATATTTTGTTTAATAATTACTTATAATGCACAATAGCGTCGGTTTGATAATTTGGATGTTTCATCCGAAATACTCAAGTAATTTACATTGCTATGCAATTTATAAATGTGTCATTTCCGAAAGACCAATCAAGAGTGTTCTAACAAATTGTATAAACTTGGTTTGTACAATTCAATGTTATTGGCCTCAAGATCTATTAAGGTAATTAACCTTAACTAGACTCTTTTATCAAGATATGAAATGGTGCATTCTTAACCCTCATTAGGTCATGCATTGTGTCGCCATGCAAGTTTCATCCTTGCTAAACTTTATTAGGCAAATGTTAGAATTACATTTTGTCTAACTTGAGAATGACTACTAGAGAATTTATGCATTAGGATCTTAATTTGACCTAACGGTTGAATTACTTCCACGTGGGAAGTAGAGTTGGTGTATAACTCGTAAAAATGGTCGTGTTTAGCCTTAATTGAGCACCTCTAGTGATAGTCTCATACTCATTCTCTAAATTGGCTAAATGGCTCTTCCTATATATGACTAATGATAGTTTACTTTGATGAACTTTGTATGTCATTAGGAGTCTTTTTCTTTTGTAGCCATTAGTTTTTTCTTAGCTTTATTCTTACGTGCTAATTGAACCTATGTATCTTTCCTTTGTGTGTGTTCTAGTTTTTATTGCTCTTAAGCATGACTTTATG
This sequence comes from Glebionis coronaria, assembly GCA_025667525.1. Classification (NCBI taxonomy): domain Eukaryota; kingdom Viridiplantae; phylum Streptophyta; class Magnoliopsida; order Asterales; family Asteraceae; genus Glebionis; species Glebionis coronaria. The sequence continues at coordinate 368,154,234 of CM046877.1, read as the reverse complement.
ATAAGTTAGACTAGAACATTAGAATTTGCTTAATTTAAAAATCCTCCTTCACCACCTAAACCAAGCCTCACCACCTTAACCAAGCCTCTGTAGGCGGTTCTTTAAATAGACCGCGACTCCATATCAATATGGAACCGCCGGTGGAGATAAAGAACCGCGGGCAGAAGCTCTCAAATTCGGGTTTTCTGAAACTTCCCAATTGTTCCAACACCCTTTGGAATCTTTGTTTCAAACCTTTGATCTCTCCAAAAATATCTTGGGCTTTCCCTTTTTAACCCTTTACTAGTTTGGATCATCCCCTCACCCTTTTAAACCCTCCTTGTTAGCCTTGTTCTTCACACCTCAAACCATTCATCCTTACCCCTTAAACCACCCATTACTACCATGGTCTCTACAAGAACCTTCAATTCATCCAAAACCTCCTCTTCAAAGAGGCACCTCAAAATTAAGATTAAGTTACCCAAACTTAACTCTTCACCCTTTCACACACCCAAGAATGAGATTGTTCCAATTCTCATCTCTTCATCACCTTCACCACCTCTTGCTCTATGCAAGACTACCTCAACCCATGGTACCAACCATTCACATGGTTCTACATCCTCTTCATTCCAATCTAGAATGAATGAGCTAACCTCACCCTTCACTCCAAGTACTCTCTTGGATGTGACTACCCAACCTCAACCCATCCAAAGCATTCCCATTGTGAATGACTTTGTTGATACCTTGGTGACTTCACCTTTCACCCCACCAAATTCCGCCACCACCCTTGTCTTTCATTTAAGCATGTGGATTACTTATTGCTAAGACATCTAATTTAAGCAAATCTTAGGATTCTAGTGTAACTAAGATTAAAATTATGCTTAAGTTTTAGGCTTGTTTTTTTTATATACATCTTTGTATGATCTTTATTCTCTTGTATTTCCTTTCATGTTTTTCAACATGATTTTTCTTTAAGTCTTAGATCTTGTTGTTATTTTGTTTCTTTCTTTTCTCTTATTTTGAGTCCTTTTCTTAAACTAATAAGAATTAGGAATCTTCTTGGAGATTTACATTACATGTAGCTTGATTTGTGATATCTAGATAGATGACTTGCTTGTATGCTACTTGCTTATATATCTTCTTGCTTATCCGTATGCTATATGCTTAATTGATTAGTTATTAGATGCATGCTTATTATAAAGGTTTTGTCTTTTTCAAGCAATTCTGATATAATATCTCTTAGATGTGTCTAACTCATGCATGTCCTTAAATGCTACGTGCTAACTTGTTTTACTTAGTCTTCTCTTTTTAAGTAATCATGTTTCTTGCATGCCATATGTGTTAATTGCGCACCTTCTCTACATTGGTTTATTGTAGACTTCATTAGGCATTTCATGAATTATCCTATGTGCTTACTTGATTATATGTTTGATTTTGTACTAACTCTTCATGTCTTCTTGAGCTTCTTTTGAGTTTCTTCTCTTATTTTCTTTCGAGATTTCACTATCACCTTCTGAGGTATAGTACTCATAAATCAATTTGTGAAGTTATCCTTAACTTCTTTGTTGAGTCTCTCTCAATTCATTTTAATCATGCTCTTCTAAGTCGAGTCTCTTTCTTCGAGTCTTTCTAAACTAAGTTGAGTCGAGCCTTACCCTTTCCTCATCATGTAATTGTTCTTTGAACATTCACAATGATGGAGAAGAGCTACGAAACTTTGAGCATGTAGTTTATCGTATGCTAAACACCATTTGGTGTCGACATTCATACGCATTTTTGCCTATAATGTCCTATATCCCATTTTTTTCTTAAAGCGTCGATTTATCCGCCTTTGGTTTTCCTTTATTTTTTTTATTTTTTTTGGTCGAAAATGTCTCTAGGTTGAGATATTTTTGTTCCTTTTTTTAAGAGTTGATTGCGGTTAAAATTTACAATTGGTATGGGTGATTCCATCAATTCTAAGTTTTTAACCCCTTGAGATGATATCTTCAAATTCTTGGATGTTTCTTTTCTACCTCTACTCCAACAATTTTGAATTGATTTCCTCAAAATCCTCTTGTTTTTTTTGAGAGTTGAGGGTTAAATCTTGAATTTCTTGGGTGATTCCAAAAATTCTAAGCTTTTTACCCTTTGACATATTATCATTACAATTGGGTGATTCCAACAATTGTTAATAGATCTTGTCAATATCCTCTCTTTTGACTTGTTTTTGGATTGATAGCATCGCGTGCACACTTCTTTCTTCAATGCTTGTCATTGTTTGTGCAAACAACTTGTTTATCATCCTCTTGTTTTTCTTTTCTTCATAGTCCTTCTTTCTCTCTTTTCGACTATGTGGAATTGTTTTTATTGTCCATGTCATACTCTCTTTAGTTTGGTATTTTTGCCAAGATATTAAAGTGGAGTATGTCCTCTCGGCAATATATGCTCTTTTTATATATGCTCTTGTCTACTAACCTTGTTTTGTAGGATACTTCTAACCCATTTTTGTAGCTCGTCACTATTCTTGCTTTGTTGGTGCCTCAAGCAAGGGGGAGCTCATATCAAGGGGGAGCATTTTCAAGAGTTCAACTCATTACATTTGTGATCGTTCACTCACTTAAATTGCATTCATTGAACATCTTGCAAGTAATGAATTATGGGATCTTGAAGACATGGAGGTGGTTAACCTATGGTGATTGAAGACTTCACTAGGATGACGCAAGCTCAATATCTTTGAATGATGGGATTACGGTTCGGATTCTCGCCTCTCAACCGAATATCTTTTGGATGCAAGCTATCTCAAAGTTGATTCTTCTCTTCTACAAACGACGACTACCTTTGGATGCGTGATCTTCCTCAAATGATATGGATTCTACTCTTCCTCAAATGACGACTACCTTTTTGATTCGACAAAAGGGGGAGAAGGAAGTGTAAACGAGTACGTTTCACATTTTACTATGCGTTACGGTTTACTTGTTTGTCATCATCAAAAAGGGGGAGATTGTTAGTGCAAACATTACGATGTTTAATCAAGATGATCCCTTCATGTTTTGGTGATGACAAACGTATAACTCACAATACATAATGTAAAATGTGTAAGGTACTCGTAATCACTCAAGCATACTTATGTATACTTCTCTCGACACCTTGAAGATTACATTCGTCATGAAAGACAAGAAGGACGCGCGGTTCTATTATAGAACACGCGGTTCCTTAGTGATATCGAACCACGGGATGATATGGAACCGCGGGCAGTCAAGCCGGTTTAGGCTAACTCAAGATTTCTGGAAGCTTCTAGAAGATGGAGGGAAACTAATAAATTCAAAATTCAAATTTTGAATTTGGGCTCCAAGAATAAAAGGTGCATCCTTTTATCCAATGGATAGTCCACTCTTTTATCCAATGGGTAGTCCACTCTTTTATCCATTGGGTAAAAAGGTGCTCTCCAAGGCAAGGTTTAGCTATAAATAGAAGACTCCTCTCTTCCATTTAACTTGCACAAAAAAACACAAAAAACCTTCCAACATTCCATTCCTCATCCTCCTCAAGAGCAATGAGAAGAACACTTTCACCCTTGTGAAGTGTTAGTGTCTAGAGTCATAACATGATGAAGATCTCTCTAGATCAAGTCATGATTATTGTCTTCCTACTATGTATATGTAGAAGATCCAAGTTGTGGGTACACTTAGATGTGTTTGTAAGGGTAGAATATCCAAGTGATGGGTATCATTGGATTAGGTGTTAGTTGTGTAGATTCAAGTCTTGTTAGTACTTGGATATAGTGTTAGAGTTATAGATCTAAGTGTTGTGTGCTTAGATCTATATGGTTTATGTGTTTAGGCCATAAAACACAAGGTTTGTTATGTTGGGCCATAAAACATAACTAGTGGGTAGATTAGATTGTGTCTTGGTAGTTCTCACTAAACTCTAAAGTGATGTGGTTGTGTCTTGTGAGTTCTCACTAAACTTTAAAGTGACTAGTAGTTGTGTTGTGTGAAGTTCTCACTTAGCTTCAAAGTGAAGAGTCGTGAAGATTGGTTCTAGCTTTCGATTAGAACTCGACATCTAGCCTTGTGTCGTTAAATGGTGAAGTAGGCAACGTTGTGTAGATTGGTCCTACCTAAGATTAGGACTCGACATCTAGCTTAGTGTCGGAAATGTGTAAGCGACGTTGTGTATGGTTTCTCCACCTTAAGGAGTTTGTTGACTAGTGAAGTAACTCTCGAGTAAGGTGTACTCGAGGAGTGGAGTAGGGCGAAGAGGAGCTTCGTGACCGAACCACTATAAATCATCGTGTCGGTAACTTCCTTTACATTTATGTCTTTACCTTTGTAGATGTATTTATAGTTGCATACTTGTGTTGTGTGTCTTTGTGTGCATCACATAATCTAAACATCTAAGTTGTGGAAAAGCTATGGCTTAGTACGTGTGTGCTTCATGTTTAGATTATGGTCAAGTGTACATCACTTAGTCTAAACATCCTAGTTGCGGAAAAGCTTGTGCTTAGTACGTGTGTGCTTAGTGTTTAGACTATTGCTTGACGTACTCTTGATTTGATGTGCTTGTGTGTTTTCTTACTTGTAGTATTTATCTCTCAATCAAACACATCTCACATCTAGTCAAGATTGATAAGGAATTTGATACAAAGGATTGTTAAGGTTTCAAATTAACAATGTTGCTACGTCCACTGTCGGCGGTTCGTTATTGGACCGGCGGTTCCTTATCAATAAGGAACCGCGGGCATAGATAAGGAACCGCGGGCAGTGGATTGAGCCGAAATGTTTTGAAAATAAACTAGAAACTATTCAACCCCCCTTCTAGTTTCTACAGCTTCTTTGAAATGTAATTTTAGATGTGTTAGTTGGTTTCAAAAACCTATGAATTCTTTAACTTCCTTGTAATTTTATTTTAGCTTTTGGGTAGTTGAATACATTGGCCGTTGAAAAAAAATACAAGATGTTAGATCATTTCATAAGGTTGATTGATCTGCGAAGCCGTAGGTCGCCAAAATACGATAGTAATATCAGTGTTGTAGGAAACGTTCATACAAGTAGCGCTATAAACAAATTTACGTGTTTTCGTGATTTTAACATACTCTTGTTCCATATCTTTGTCTCCTTCAGCTTCTTGTTGAGCCACGACTTTCCATCTCATGATATCATCTTCATGAAGCACATCCCAGCACATTGAATTAGTTGAGTTCTTCATTAACGCTGTTAACATTTTTGGACCTGTTAAGAATCAACAAGCAAACTATCTTCAATGGACTGTAATATTATTTGAGACATGATTAACTACAATTTATTACTAATCGATCAACTTCCCTGGCGATAATCCCCGGGCCCAGAAATTGTCCATTGACAGTACGCTTTTTGTTTGACTCAACCTCGTAACATTTTGCGTTCGTATCTATAAACACGATTTTTTCATGTATCGAAAATTAAAAAATAGCCAGTCTTAAAGATACGTCAAACTTGTAGTGCCGGGTAATGCCCGTAGTAGCATTTTGTGCCCTTGCAACATCAAGGTTCAAGCAAATAAACCATGCGTCAAAGAGAAAATTAGAAGCCAAGGAAGTTGATGATGCACCCATGTTGGTCGCTTTTAGCTGTAACTGGAATGACAATTAGAACATTTAAAGAGTGATGGTATTTATAAGGATATATTATGTAAAATGCAATATGAAATATGTATGTATAATGCAATATACATTTCATGTGGACCAAAAGTACAATAGAGTGGTGTTAAAGTAAGAGTTAATCTGATTTTGACATGTATTTCTTCATTAACTCTAGTTCTAGCATTAGTACTAATTGACGTAAGAATTGGCATTTTCTTGTATTAGGTCGTTCAGATTTTATCTTTTTGCAATACAGATTTTGGGTCTGATTTAGATTAATAATTCTGATAGCAGATGTGAGATGTTGTTAGATTGTAGTTCCCATGTGTGTACCCATGTCTGGCGATTGAGCAGGCATTCCTCTCTCAAAATTATTGGCATCTTCATAATAACATGATTGACATATAGCGTACGCGAACGTATTCATGGAAAAAAGACTGGTTTGGTTACTAATTGCAAATGCCAAATAGTCTTTACTCCACATAAACTCCTACATATGAATAAGAATATTCACCTATCGAAAATGTACTGTCAACATTTGCCTTTTTAGGAATTAATGCAGATCCTATAGATAAAACGTTTATTGTTTTTTTTTGCATTCAAAATAATGCAGATGCTCTAGACTATTTATCCAAAGTGGATAATTATAATTAGGATTAATATTTCATGATGAGTTATTCACTATGTCAGCAGTTATATTCAGAATATAATAGTTTCGAAAATATCTTTAAATTATTATACTTATGCCTTACATGATCTTAGTCCTTTTAGTTCATGAAACTAACACATAATTATTTCATAGCGGAAGATCAAACAAAAGAAAAATCAAGGACACAAAAGGCCGACATACGATACTGATTTGCGTCCAGGATCAGTTTTGGCACCGAGGTGATTCTTTGATTTGAAGCGTGTACGACTTCTTTCACCTTCAACACATGAAATAGGGTGGGGTAGTTATTGGGAGTTCTTCGGTTGTGTTCATCACAAATTTCTAAATTAATACGTTGCTAAATGGGAACGGGTCAAATGAGTCGAACGGTTTAGAGTTGTCAAAAGCCAAATTCTCTCTAAGATCGTAGTGGTTAATAACATGTTGTGTTATTTCAAGAACAAACATGCATTTCAAATTCCTCTTAGAATGTAACCATATTCATAGTTTGAAATAGTTTGAAGTGTCACTCCTAAAGTAGACCTTAAAGAAGCTTACCAGATTATCATTCTAGTAATGATCATATGTCAATAATAATCATAATTACCACGTGAACTATTTACCCTAAAAATAAAAAACGGACAACAAAAATGTAAGTAGCCAATAGAGTAAAAGTCAACTTGACGTCTTTACTAAACTATGGCATATGCTGATATTATGAGCACATGTAAGATAAAGCAATATTTTGAAACTCGGGTTGATCTGTTGAAAAATGGTCATATTGACCTGAATCGGGTTTCACATTTTCGAAACCCAGCTAGACCCGCCGGATTTGGGATGACCTGGGTCAACCCGGTTCTCGAGACCCGGCCGGGTTAATTTTACGTATTCGCGATGAAATTTTATTTTTATTTATTTTTTTGTTTGGTAAAAAACTTATATCTTCAATATACGAAAGTTTTTATATATATATATTTTGTTAATTATTAAAAATATAAAAAAGATATATTTTTTTAGAAAATCTGGTTAACCCGGGTTGACTCGGATCCGGTGACTCGACCGGATCGATTTAAAACCCGGGTTTCAAAACATTGCATTAAAGTATTATACCATGCATTTGCTATAATTTCTTACCATAACTGACCATTGCAAAGCATATTTTATGGGTCACTGACAATAAATGGCAGATCAATATGGGGAGGAATTTATTTGATTTTAGTTCTAACTCAATCCTGCCCAATTCCATAATATTCTTGGCTAATAGCTCTACCTCAATACACAAAGTTGAAGAAAATGATGGATTAGTTGATCTGCAACTGTAAATAAGCCATCAAATAAATGAAATGTGTAGACAGAATATAATGAAGAGAAGGATGTTGAAGCTGTAACAAAATTTAACCTTCGAGAATAGTGTGTTCCGGCACTGAAACTTCCGCCTTTCTTCTACAAAAGCATAATGTTGTTTGACACTTTTAAAAGTGAATGTGGATGAAACCATTCACTAAATTAACAGTATATGGTTGACACATCTGTTCAAAACATTGCTTTAATTTTAATGTGCCCATAATATCTGCATAATTTTAATGTGCCCATAATATCTACATAATTTTAATGTGCCCATAATATCTGCATATGCCATAGTTTTAGGTAAACAATAAAACTTTTTTGGCCACCACCACAACAATGCATCGACAAAATTAGAGGTGCTAGAATGTGCGTGTTAGACGGGTTGACCAGAAGGTCAAAAGTCAAATTAGGTACGTTATTTATATAGGTCCAAACATAAAACATGTTTCACTGCTTCCTTCATAGATTGAAGATTCAACTTAAAATGTACTATAGTTGAGTATCATATTACACTTGATTCATAAAGCCAAAACCGTTACCAAACGTACCATGATAATGCCATTTTTGCAACTGAGATAGGCTGCCACATAGTTAATGACTCATGCTCCACATATCCGTTTGTGTGATTTTATAGTTAAATACTTAAATATATTTGACAGTAATAGTGAATGTTGCTGAAAACATCATAATGTTGATGAAAACCTTTTAAATCTTTAAATATGTCCATTTATTGGCTCTTAACTAACTTGCACAACTCTAATAGATGCAATAATATTAAGCTAAATCCCATATCTCGCCTTGCACAAGACCACATTTTCCACCTCCATTGCCTTCTATTGGCTTCAATTACTCTTCCGAACACTATAAAGCATTCAAGTGATACCTTTGTCTCGGCAGACTTCCACAAACCACTGTATTCTTTTCATCAATGGTAAAAACCATCATCACTCTCATACCTTGTGAGGCACCAAAATCATTGTAAAGTTTGGAGGTTCCAAGACAGATTTCATAGTAGGGACTGATCTAAAGGATATAACCATTCCTGTTCTGGATGCCTAAACAACTTGAAAAAGTCAAGGTTTATTTGAAGTATATCTATTAACATACCACATATATCAGATAAGATATCTACTGCTCCTCCGCCAAAGAGAAAGGATTCTATAAAATAGATTAGTGCTCCATGATGTAGAATCCATTGGAGATCATCGGCAAGAAATAGATCTGTAGCTCGGAAGCTATTGCTCACATCCTCATTCATTGGATCTTCGTAAAGTTTTAGCTTTAGTATGTGTTGATTCGATTATACACAAACTCCAAATCTAGGCACCAGTAAATTCCCATATCCAGGAATATGACCCAATGTTGTCCCACATTCCCTATAAATTGACTTTTTGTCTGAGCGTGTCTACTCATATTAACAATAGTCCCTAAGAAGTAATTCATATTTTTCTTTAGATTGTCTATTGTAGTCATCATCTCCTCTTTCCAGGTAACAGAGCTAAGCCCCCCCACTCTTTTTCTTTAGCTCTTGTAGAAGAATTGCATTGACATGAATCTCCCGGATCTTCAACTTCCTTTTGTAGCTTGTCGTCGTATGTTTTCCTCCTCTGTTAACAACTTTTGAATCAACCGTAAGACTCTCCTAAATGAAGTTTTATATGTCACTTCTTGCAATAGTTCCAAGACACCTGTGAATGCAACCATACCGAAAATGCCTACAATCGTCATACTTGATACGCTTGCCAATACTTGCATCAACTTAACCATTTCAATTATTGGTTCTCTTTGAATATGTTTCTTAATAAAGCCACTGTTTGCTTACAAATCTATTCAAAAGATGTGAAGAACTTATCAAAAAATTTAACACTTTCAGTGGCTTTAAGATCATCGAGTTGTTGTCGCATCTCTTCATAAATATAATCTTCTGCTCTATTTTTAGCACAATTTGCTCCATTGCAAACTTTAGACTTAGCCAACTACCAGATAAATCTGTCAGCAACATTATGAGATCATTGTAAACTTTGGAGGTTTCATAACTTAGTAGATAGAAGTCAGAACCTAAAGGAAGTAACTGTCCATGTTCCCATGCTTCCATGTATTCATTTAGTTAATGATTACGATTTTTGATATGTAAAGGAGTTGCTTTAATGATGCAACCTTATAAACCCTTTTGGAATAATGCCTCAAGCTTTGGTTCGAAAAGAAGTGTTTGGATAGACCACAATAGAACCCTTTTGGAATGCCAGTATGAAGAATTCTTACTTGAACAACCAAGAATCGATATTTGATGGTACCTGATGATGCACATACTTTGTTACAAATTTGACTATCAAAAAGAGAAAGAAAAATGAATAGAAAACCTTGGATTCATTGAAGACATCATCTACGTCATCAAGGCTCACATCTTCTCCTGCTCAAAATTTGGTGTTTATACCCTTTAATGGACCAATTATCTTCCAATATTTTTGGAATTGTTATTCTCTAAAATTAACCAAGGAGGTGACTTATATATCAGTTCCATCACAAGAATAGTATTTCACTATATTCAAAAAAACATTTAAGAACTCATAGTGAGGGGGTTCAGATCAAGAGTTCTTGTTAACAGTTCTTTGCACCAGGTGAAAACCATGATGGGCATCCATAGTCAGCCTTTTGGATCAAAATAACAGTATTTCCATGTTACATTCATATTATGCATCAAGGGACAAACCAATTATCTAGATTTGCCTATAAGTATCGATCTTACTCTCTTATACAAACTCATGAGGTTTGCTTCATCAAACGGTAAGTAACCTGTCATACGTATGAATTGGATAACCCCTCATGAGCATATGCTGCACCATTATAACTTGTCACACCTTGATTAGTTTGTTTCAGTCTGCTTGACCAAGTCTGATTTGTTTCCTCATTTAAGATATGTACATATTTGTTGTTGCTGCTATATCACCATCTGTTGGTTGTCTTTCCAAAATCTTTGCAAGGAAAACCACTAAGAATTGAATGCGAGTGTTAAAAAAAGTAAACTTGGGGCCGGGGTTAACCCACTTTGACAGAAGAGATGGGTATGTTTTAAATGTAGAACAATAGAGACGATTAGTAATTTTACCGATATTATATATAAAAAGGGGTACACACCTTACTAATAGTTATGTGTCCTTTAACCTGCATTCGACAACCATTCTACAACTCTAACTGGTTTTCAAAATCCATGCCATCTTGCTGAAGTGTGCTCTTGTAGCCTACGATTTCTGTTTTATCAAAAGAAACACGAAAATGTGGTTAAGAAATTCATTTGTTAAACGGCCTCTTTTAATAAATAGCTAACTTAGCAGTTAAAATTACTCCCAAACACCCCTGACTATAGCTATAAAGACAGTTAAAAACGCTATTTAAAAAGTAAACATATATTTTGAAAACAATCCCAAACATGAAACACCCTTAAGTTCACCAAGTCTTATGGAACAGTTTCATTATCCTAGCATCACGGTGTGGATCTTCGAGTCATTTTAATAGGAACATGATTGGAGAACGCATAGTATGAGCGGAATGACTTTAAGTATCCACAGGCCTGATTTATTTGGTCGAAGGTACAGACGTTGACGTGGAAGCTTCAATCCTGCTGATCAATTTACATAAATCAAGAACTTTAACACAATCGTGATTTATGGGATATGAAAAAACAGGACATTTTCCTCACTAATAAAAGAGAAACAAATATGTTTTTCAAGTCAACATGACCGGACATGTCTTACCCGTTACCGCTTGACCCAAAATTGCTACCTGTGAATTCATTATATTTGAATCAGTAACAAATTTAGTTTTTGTATAATCTTCAGCAAAAGGATCGGGTTTATGTAAGAATTATTTTAATAAGTTTGATATATTCATGTCTACTACAAAGGTAAACCTGGATCCTACTCCTAACGGTCTGAAAGTGATAGTGTCTTCCCTCTGATGTGTGTAACATGTAAGTCCCTAACTACCAGTTAACTCAGAGTATGATAACTCAAAGTGCATAATATTGTTCGAGTCAAAACTATCGTGCTGTTAGATTCATGTCCTAAAGAATTCTTATAAAATCATGATAACTCAAATTATGATAGCTTAAACTGCATATCGATATTTTAGGAGTAACAAACTAATCATGTAGCACAACGATCTCGCGAGAAGCTGTTTTGTTAACTTCTTCTCGTACATGATATTCAAAACAGATTTAACAAAAAATTGCTAAAAACATATGTATCAGCATGAATTAGAGTAAATCTGAAGAACCCTCAAAATATAGACTGCAGGTTATCATCAAAATGGATATTATATGAGAGAAAAGTATATTACTTAAATTTGGAAGGACACCAAATCAAAAATATCTGCCATGACGCTTCATTTCTTGAGGTAGAGTAGCAACACATTGGGCTCCTAACACAAGTCTCATGAATTAGATATCTTCACAAATCACAACATTAACAGTGCATATTGGAGACTTGGGAGACACAACTTAATGATTCAACTGCTAAAATTTGTTCAGCGCAGAAGTACATAAAAAGCATTACCCTGGCAATTATAATTATTCAACTGATAAAATTTGTTTGTCATGGCCATAAAAGAAAGGTTCCTTACAGAAAATCTGCATATTAAATCACCACAAAAAGAGATGAAAAAATTGATGAGAAAACGCAATCGTCACAGCAAATATATCAGCAATATCTATAAATATACTCCATATACACCAAAATTATTGGGATTGAGAGCCTCACCATTCCCGAAAACATGCAACCGAGGGTCCACACGTATAAAGAAAAAGCATACTCTTACAGATGAACTAAAAGGTCCTTCTTGGTGATCTCTGAAGATAAAAACCATTATTAAAATTAGCTGAAGGAATTCCAATTTTTCTTCTTAGTAGCATCAACAAATATTATTTATCTGCTAATTCAGGGGTGTATTAGATAACACATTTTCATTCATTTATCTGTAAACACAATAAGGATAATTTATTAATTAATGTATACCAAAGTATCTACGAACAGAAAACCTGATGAGGGACTTTCAAAGCTAGACGAATGGATTCCACGACTTTTCTTGTTGTGGCTTGATTCCTGTAGATTTTTAAATTTGTTTTCATTATATCATGCTCTTGAAAATCAATGTATTCTAAATTATTGATGAACAACGTACTTGATGAGGAGTTTCAATAGAGTTCTTTTAACCCTATTCTCATGAATAAAAAAATTGGATGATTTTAGGGTTCATAAGAATTGTGATATGAACGAATAAAAAATTGCATGGTACCATGATATAACCAAAACCAAAAAGTGAGAAGCCGATCCTAAAAGAAAGAGAGTCGTTTTTTTTGTGATGATATAAATTAGGGTTTACAGAAAACAAATTATATATATATGCCAATGATGGATCGTATTTATAATTATGGGTTATTCAATGTGTGGTATTTAATTTCAATGTTTTTAAATTTGATTTTGTAACTCTATCGTAAACAATGGGTTTGTTCTAGTGGTTGAGAATATGGCATGTGAATGAGCAGACCAGTGTTCGATCCTTGAAAGACAATAACTTTTTAAAATATCAAAAACAACAATTTTATTAAATTAGAAAAATACGAAAATTATGGAAAAAAGTGATGACGTGGATTTATTGAATGCTTATGTGGCATTTCCCTGTTATATATAATGTAAAGATATATATATATATATATATATATATATATATATATATATATATATATATATATATATATATATATATATATATATATATATATATATATATATATATATATATATATATATATATATATATATATATATATATATATATATATATATATATATATATATATATATATATATATATATCTTTATATTATATATAAGAGGAGGGATATGCCACATAAGCATTTTATAAATCCACGTCAGCACTGTTTCGGGCTCAATATTTTTTACCCGATCCTGTTTCACAACCCTGTCAAAAAAAACCTAGAACACCATAATCATCATCATTCACAAAAACATCAATTTTCTTCAAAGAAAACCAAAACCCTATTCTATACACCCCGTCTTCTCGATTGCTTTCCTCAAACCCCTAAATCAACCTCACAAACCAGTTTAATCAGTTACAAGATCTGTATCAATTCAATTAGGATTCAACAGTACGTTTTCATAAAGGTAATTTTTATTATTCCCAGTTGATAATCTTTTTATGAAACCTCAATTTTCGAATTAGGTTTATGATACATGTTTATTAAACTGTAATTATTTGACTTTTTTGCAGTTAAACTTGAGCACAGACCAGGAGGTTGTACAATTAAAGATCAATAGGAAACCAACTACACCATCCTTCAGGTCATCATCATAGATTTTTGCTCAGTTATTGTTTATGTTTGGTTTGCAACATACCAAAAGAAAGAAAAAACAATGGCTTCTCTTATATGCTAATTATTTTTTAATATCTGAACAGGGCTTCTGGGTACGCCATCCATAAGCTAAAGGCGATGAAAAAGATCAGCCGAGATAACATCACACGTATTATGGATGAGTTTGAAACACTCAATTTTGATATGATGAGAACATTATCTGCTTCTATGCATACATTTCTACACATCTCAGGTAATGTATCCTGCTTATGTGGTGGCAATGCTATGTTACATTCAATCAGAGACTCAAGTACTTTTTAGTAGGAATCACGAGTTCCTACGAATCACGTCTTAGTAATTGAGTAAAACTAATAGGTTGAACGATTGAAACTTGGTGACATATGCAGAATGCAATTCTCGCCAATGGATGTCCTATTGATGTAGAAACCATATTTTAGGTGAATGTTCCTATAGTATAAAATTGAATCTGATAAAATATTTGGGGTAAATCGTAAATGTTTGATTAGTGTGACAAAGATGTTTTTCATTTAGTTATCAAATTAATTCTTCTCCAAACACTTTTTCTTACTGTTTATTGTTTAACATGTAAGCTAACAACTATCAGAATAGTACTTATTAGTTGGTAAATTTGTAAACTTCAAAAGCAGTGAAGCATGCAAACCAACGTTTTCAATTTATTGGACAGTGCGTACTATTAAGGTACATATTTTAACACCCACTAATATAGTTCCTGATTTTTGTTCAGCTTTCATAGTTCATACAGCTATTTGGAAGCAAACTGCAGCCTTGGAGAATCAAGAATATCAAGTCAAGTCATAGAAAAATAAATCGGTTTCTGAGAAGAAAAGGGAAAAAGGTGTTTATAGGAAATGAATCATAAACATAAGAAGATACAAGTTAAGGAAGAGAAGAAAGCTAAAGCGGGTGATGGTTAGTCTGACAAGAATAAGAAACCTATGTGTGGCAAATAAAGAAATACGAAGATGGTAAAGTTAAATCAAAGATTAAAGAGGTGAAAGGTAAGAAAAAGGTAGAGGAGGCGCCTAGGCATCCGGGGTTTTTCATCTAGACAAAAAGGACACTTGCATACTAAGGTAGGTGTTTTTAACATTCTTTTGTCTTGCATGAATATTCTTATTTATTTACCGGATAAATTATGCAGCGTTAAATATTTGCATGAGTTATTTAACTACCATATTCTCTGCAACAACTTCGTTCATGATCACTTTATCTCGAGTCGCTCTTGGTTAAACTGATGAAGATAATTAAGAATCAACATTCGAGGTATAAATAGTGATAATTCGTCCTTTTTTGGTTCCATTCGAAACATGCTCTCCGAGGCCGACAATGTCTAATATTCATATGAAAGTTGAGAGAGGGATGCGGGGCCCTGTTTGGGGTTCGAAAAGTCGAGCTTTCTATGTTGCATTCTTGGTTCCCGAAAATCTCTTGCGTAGTAAGTCTTAGTTTTATATGCTTCTGAAATTGTCTTATTATTGTGATATTGTTTTTTATGTTTTGATGAACAGACTCGTCTTTTGGTTAACATTACTGATTAGGGGGCCTGTTTGGGGTTTGAAAAATCGAGCTTTCTATGTTGCATTCTTGGTGAAATCCTGAAAGTCTCATGCGTAGTAAGTCTCAGTTTTATATGCTTTCTGAAATTGTCTTATTATTGTGACACTGTTTTTTATGTTTTGACGAACAGACTCGTCTCTTAGTTAATATTACTGATTATCTATGTGTAAATAGAATTACATGTTCTTCCACCATAGTTTGAGATGCTTCGTTAATAGTTAATGTGGACATAAATTTATCAGCTTCTAGAATTGACAGTTCTACTAAAATTAAAAGCTTTCAAAATCTATTTCAAACACCCCTTTTTAGCTTTATGTGTATTAGAAAGTAATAATTGGCGTTTATTTGATAAAACAAAGATGCATTAACTTACTATCCAGCAACAGAACCACGCCGATGAACCTAAACAAGATGTTCTTTTATTTAACCAAAGGATTACCGCGTCTTTAATCAGAATAGTTAATCATGTATCCAAACACTCCCTTATGATGTCTTGTGTTTTAGTTTCATCTAATGACACCTATTAATGTAATATCCTCCTGCCCATTCAGTGGCTCATTCAGTTTAGACAGTGAGTATGAGGAGTACCACGATATTCAGTGGCTCATTCATCTTCACGTTATTATATTTTATATACAATAAACTATTTTTATAGTATCAGTAATGCATATTACAAATGCACCCATAGATACAAATGTTTATGTTTTTCATTTTTTTTGTTTTAGTTGGTTGCTTGAACACGCCACCTTATTGGCTTGCTTTGTTGGTGAACCATCACTTGTGAAGTCTACTGTTACAAAAGCAGTTACAGAGTTCTACCGGAACCATGCTGATAATTGGAACGTTCAAAAAGATTCATTTGCAGAAGAACACCTTGAGGTAACTTTACATTTATTGAAAATAAACTTTACCCTCTTAATAACAAGATTAGAATGTGAATACATTGTTTACCCTTTGGATATCAAGTTTAGAAAGTCAAATCTGGGAAATCCAGTGTTTATTCCTAGGGTAAATAGGTAAGGGGTAAACAAGTAAGGGGGCGAACATTAGATAGTGATGTGTAGTATTTTTCTTTGATCAAATTTGTCACTCATTTACTATAGGACTGCTAAAGAGTTGAGATTTATGCAAATTATAGATGACAATTTAGAGTATTTGTATTTTATAAAACAAAGCTAAACACTGTAATTTTACCTACATGTTGGAAAAGTTATGATCGTGGATGGCGTGATTTAAGCAAGATTAACTAAAGCACAAGTATGTAACAGGTTAAAAATACATGATCCTTTGGTATATTGTTCTATATTGTCTACCTATTAGATATTTTCTTATTTTTATAGAATTCACCTGAAAGCTATATTTTTATGCAGAATGGCAAAAATGAACTGGATGCCCATTGCATACACGCCCAAGTCATTAAAACCAACACCGCAGCTCCTACCAAGTATCAGTTCAATCGTGCTTAACAATCTTATGAATCTCTACTTCAAATTTCACCTCATCCCGGAACCCACCAATCTCTTCCAACATACCTCATCACTCAAAGACGTGTCATAGACATCCCTCATATCCGGCTACTCTAACACTCTGTCCGCCCTCACCCACTTTGTCTCAATACTCCATCACCCCCATCCAACCAAACCAACGGCCCTTAGCAATTGTTCTCAAAACATGTGATTTTCTCTCATGACTAACCTTTTGGCTCCAAGTTCACACCCTCGCTATAAAAGTATCCCTTGATACTGAACCCTTTACATCCTTCGTCCCACCAGTGATAATAGTGTACAACATATTAAAGGCTGAAGTGCAGCCATGGAACCATCGTTTGCAGCCGAAGATGAACCAATGGAAGAGGCTGCACCTAAACCACTTCCGGTTGGACCCAAGATAGAAGCTAAGGTACATGGTTCATATGTATTATAATTTATGCTATTTAAATGGTGTTTGGGAATATCTTTTAAGAGTTATTATCTAATTATTAGGCTTTCAAATCGTATATAGATGACATTTGCTTCCTCTACGAATGAAAATATAACTTGCTAGACTTATGTTGTCTTCCTTCCTTACTAGACTGCACATTGCTGTTGTATATGTTTTATCATTCATGCTATAGTAATTCAAATGCATGTAGATCACTTAAGCAAAGTCAAACAAATGAAGAGTGTAATGGAGCAATTCAGGACCACTCACCGGTTGATAAACATGAAAATATAGTGAAAATAAAATCAGAATACTGTGAGAAAAGTAGCTTACCCTAAAGGTTATCTCTTGGCTTGTAGCCGCGATCATATCTAACTAATTTTAAAGATGGCAGTGGTTTTGGTGATGCGCGTGATGCTGGTGGAGGTTCATTAGGGGGCTTAGGTTATATGATTTCAGTGGATCCAGTTGTAGAGAGCGAAAGCAATATTTCTTGATAGTGGTGCTGCTGCGCTTTGAAGGAGATTCTGTCACCTGTAACATTTAACAACTTTTACGTTTTATGACCACTCGAGTGATACGTGGTTTAAGCAAAGATATAGTACTCCGACAGAGAACGGGAAAGCCGAGTTTATGAAAACTAATTCTATCCCGGTTTATAACACGCCATATCGGTTTACGTACAAGCCGTGGAAGCTACATGATTTCAGTGATGCTGGAGCATTTCTGGTGATTCATTATGCGCACTATCCGCTTGACCCATGACTGTGAAGGACCAGCAGGATTGGAGAATCCCTCCGTGCATCTCTAACTGGAATAATCCTAAAGGTACACGATTCCACTTGATAAACATTTGGCTGCAGATGGTTGAGGGCTTCAAGAGGTCCAAATTAATACGGAGTAATAATTTTGCAAAACTCTCTGAAGCGTTTTATGTAGTAAAACAATATGCTAGAGAAGCATTTTATGTAGTAAAACAAAATGCTAGAGAAGCTGTTGACACAATGTCCAAATTGCCGAAGGATTTGATGATGAAGGAGAAGGAACGGAAGGAGCAAGAGTTATATAAAGGGTTGTTTACTGGACAACCGACTCTATATACTTTATACATTCCAAAGAAAGACGCTGATGATGACTATCTACTGTATCATGTAATATTTGTTGAGACGTGTTGCAGTCAGAAGACATTGTTGAGTATTGTTGCAACTATTTTTTAAAATGCCTCTTTTGGATGTTGTTAGTGTATCACTGTTGTGTTTTCCTTTATTTTTGTTTGTCATTGTTACTAACTATGTTTTTATCAATGTTTTCAAACCCGGGTCGATCCGGCCGGGTCAACCGGTTGACCCGGTTTCGGCAAAAAAAGGGTCATATTGATCCGGGTTTCACATTTTCGAAACCCGGCTTGACCCGCCGGGTTTGGAGTGACCCGGTTCTCGAGACCCGGTCGGGTTTTGATTTTTTTGGGTTTTTAAAAAAATAATTTATGTAAATTTTACGTATTTGTGATGGAATTTTAATTTTATATATTATATTAGTTAGTAAATAATGTATATCTTCAATATACGGGGTTTTTATATATAATTTTTGTTATTTATTAAAAATATATATATAACTTTTTTAGAAAATCAGGTTGACCTGGGTCGATCCGGACTCAGTGACTTGACCGGGTCTATTTGAAAACCGGGTTTCAAAACATTGGTTTTTATCTGTTTCACACACGCTAGATCAATACGGCGCTAAGAAGAGTATCTTGCTTGACATGTCAAACAACATGAGACCAATAGTGAGAAGCAAACCATAAATTGCAATTTCTATTTTTTAAGTGTCGACGTTGCTGACTAAATCATGTCATATTTTTGAATTTTTTTTGTCACGCATCAGTTTTAAGGTAGATGAGAGAGTTACAATGAAATATGAGACTTACGGGGTGGCTTAAACATGTGGAGTTGCCATGTTTGCAAGCTAGAAGTATTCAGAAGCTAAAACAAACCATAGGTTATGAGTACGGGTATCTAATACCCATCACCCACCCGACTAATTCAAATTTAAAATAAGTTCACTTATTTTTGTGTAACTCGGGTTCGGGTCAACCCGATTGATCCGAGTAAAATTTGTCTTTTTATTATTTTTATTTTTTTATTTTAAGTGTATAATTTTTATATTTAGAAAGGGTTACTTTTTTTTATATTATATTTGACTCAAATTTGGGGTTACACGAATCGACTCGACCCGAACTCGAGTAACCAGAGTTCAAATTGGATCAGATTCGAGTAACTTATTTTTAGCTTTGATCCAAATTAAATCTGACCTGATTGACCTGTACCCGACTCGGATTAGTTATAATAATAAACAATCTTTTTGCATATATTTTAAATCCTTGTATAACGTTTGTTTCGTGTTAGTGGCTCAATTGACCTGTCTCAGTTTGACCCGCACTAGGTGGCCCATTACAGAAAAGATCATTGTATATACTGACTATTGTACCAGTATTACTTATTTTACATGCTTATTAATCCAGTTTTAAAAAGAGATTTCAACCCTTTTTTATCGTCGAGATTTTATTTGTGAATGTAAGCAATTGACTTTTTTTGGCCTTCGAATAAAAAGTAAAAACGATGTACGAGACATTTTATATATTACATAAAAGATTTAGATCATCGAATAATGTAATCCAAGCATTTACATAGTCGTAGATGGCAAGCGAACAACAAGTTGCACCACAAGCATTTTTTGAATCGTAAAGCTAATTCAATGGAAAACCACATTTGTGGATCCAGATGTTATAACGTTGCTATGCATGACCCGTTGAATTCAGAAACTCCACCGCCTCATGTGCAAGAAAACCAAATGTATCAAATGCAAAGTTACGAGTGTTGTTTTAATTATCTGTCTATCCACTTTAGTTGTATTAGTAGATTATGTTATTAATCCGCATATTTTTAAATTTTTATCGTAGTCATTCACTTCTTGCTTGTCATAAGAAATTTAAAAGTAGAATCACAATCTCATGAAACTTACTTTAAAATTATAGAAGCATAATCCATTTTCAGATATCAACCATTTGACTTCGCAAACAACGCCAACATTAACAATAACAAGCTCTAACAAGTAAAAACGTTAAAATACGTAAAGTGTGCCACTACAATTAGGGTTAAAATGGCACATCGAGATTTGATATTCTGTAGAATATACAATTTTTAACAACAATATTTAGCTAAAAAAATATAGACGATAATTACAAGTCATGTTCATTCATCGAGCAATTTCAATTTAAAGCCTGAAACACAAATATACATATGCTCAGTAATATAACAAACTAAACAAGACGACTAACATTTTTTACTATTCTTAAAAAATATAAATAAACAAACAGAATTTTTAACACCAATACTTATCTAAATAAAAACATGTAAACGATCTTCGGACGTAATACCCGTCCATCGGACGGGTTTTGCCACTAGTATATATATATATATATATATATAAAGGGTGTAACACTATTTCTTAAAAGTGAATTTTTTAACTTATAGTTTTAGAATTTTTTTAACATTTATTCAAAGAAATTTGTGAAGTATATATAACAAATTGCCCAACGGGTCAAATGTTCGACCATCGGGTCAATTAATATATCATTATGCCATTATGTCGCTATACAATTTCTGTCGCTATGCGCAAATTAAATACACGTCTCATTACATCATGTATGGTGATGAGATGGCATTTATACATGATCTCATCGTTCTTTTCGGGCTTTAAATGCATAAAAATGTCATAAAATACCATATATATGCTTGTGTTTGTTTACTTGTGTATTTTAGGTATGGATATCGTGAAAAAGGCAAAAGATCACAAGTTACAAGGAAAAACGGACACGAGAAACGAAGCCGTACAAAGAACCGGGCCCTAATCATGGAATTCTCAACAAATACCCTTGAAGACTTGAAGACAAACAAGATTGATCCTCATTTATTGAAGAAATGACACTTAAAACCCTTGTACTTTAATAATTACAAGTTTGGTCCCTTAAGTTTGTCAAAATTACACAAAAGGTCCTTCAACTTTGAAGAAATGGCAAGAATAGTCCCTCAACAAATCAAAATTGCCAATAATGGTCCCTCATGAAGTCAAAGATACATTGAAGACCTTTGAAGATCAAGAATGTCCAAAATCAGCCCTTGAAATATCTCAAAATGGCAAAAATAACCCTTGAAATCCTTTTTCCAAAGTTTTGTGCCAAAACTGCCAAAGTGTGAAACTTATTAACAAAACAGAACACGTTTTAGGGCTGAAAGACTTTGTTTACCAAAAATACCAAAGAAGAAGGGCTAAACTTGTGCATTGGAAACATTTGAAACGAAAATGCGCCAAACAAACACATTTCCCCCAATTTCGGATCAAAAAGCTTACTGTTCATCTTTTACCCCACCCAGAATTACCACCACTTAAACTTAGGGTAAAATACAATTACCTTTGCACATGAGTGATTCACATGTGCAGGAACTCATCCAAACCATAAAACCCTTAATCCCACTCACTATGGACCCCACCCCCAATTCCCGTTTAGCCAATAACATTGCAACTTACTCTCCAAGTTATGTGACGTGTCAAGATCAACAGCCCACATCATTTGCTTCATTCCAAAGCTAAAATGAACAGCCTTGATCAAATTGGACAGCTCAAAATCAGAAAACGTCTAGAAGACTCAAGGGCATTTTAGAGAAATCACTTCTAGGGTTTGTGAATAGTGTTTAGCCAGGCATTTGCCTATAAAAGGAGACCTCAACATGTGAGAGTCCCTTTGTTCCAGATTTTAGCTTTTAATCTTTGTAATTCCTTTTTATGAAATAAAGTTTGAATTTCTTAAAATTTTGAGTTCTAATCTGTTATTTATAAAAGTTTGGTGTTTGAGAAGCTAAAATCTGAGTTCCATTTATATGTTTGAAGGTTTTTGAGGCAAGGTTTTAGTTGATAAAGCTTGGGTTTCAAAAATCAGAAAGTTGGCATTATTTTTGATCTCACTTTGTGTTTGTTCATCTTAGCAGCATTAGAAGCTGGTACTTGTTTTGCTAGTACCTCAGCTCAAACAATCCAGGGCCTGGATGTAGGTCTTGGAGGTTTGCACCTTCTTCCCTTTTCATTTTCTCCTTAAGTTTCTGATTATTTGTGATTTTTGTGGATTATTGCTTGAATCTGTGTTATTGTTGTTGATTATTGTTGATTTGGTTTTGTTTGATGTTAATGAGGTGTTACTGATCTGATTTGTGGGTTGAATCTTCATAAGCCTTTGAAAATTTGTGAAAATAAGTTTTAAAAGGGTGTTTGGGATTACTGCATAAGTTGGATTTGTGGTTTGTTAAGTGCTTGTGTTGTGTATGCAAGTATTGGTAACTGTTATTTGGGAGCACATGTTCATCTGTTTGCAGGTTTTGAGGCTTTGAACACATTGATTCATAGATTGGCTATAAAATCTTCATAACTTGGTAAAATTGGCTAGGATTTTGAGGACACCTAGATCTAAGCATAGGTTAAGGGTAACAAGTGCTAAATCATAGTTAATCACACCAGGGTAGAAGGATTTGAGGCTTGAAATTGGATGAAGTGTCAAGTACATCAGCAAACTGTTTCTGCATATTGTACTTTGTTCATCAGTAACATTTTGTGCTTTGATCTTGCATTTTACTTTGATTCAGTGTTTGATTCTTGTTGCTTTGTGTTTATTGTTAGTTTATATAGCTTGTGTGTGCATCTGGTTAAGTTTGGCTGGCTTATTTTGCTTAAATCTGCTTATTTAGTGCTTAACTACTTATTTGCATATCTGGTGCTTATCTGGTGACTGTTTGGCTTATTGTGGCTTATTGTGTAGATCATTTTGTGATTTTATTGTTGCTATTGACTCCTTGTGGTTCACTGATCACAAGGGTGCCTTTGTTTCCAATTGAATCAAATCAGAACTCTTAAATAAGCTTGGTCAATTAGTCAAAGCAGTGGGAACTCCTTTCCCCTGCTGGTTGCCACTGCTAGTGCAATTTTGGTGTCAGCTTATCAATAAGCTATAATAGCTTATTTTAACTAGCAACAACTTTGTTTTTGTAATAGGTGCTCATATTTTGACCCATTTGTTCATACTGGAGCATTTGGGTGGTTGACTTTTAGATTTGACTAGAAAACCAACTCCTTTGACTTTTACATAAGTTCATTTGTGCTTATTCTGGCTTATTGGTTGTGCTTATTGGATTTTTGTTGATTGATATTGCTTATTGAGTCCATTTGAAAGCTTTTGCAAGTTGAATCAGCTTTTGAGGTGCATTATTTCTCAAAAACGACTATTTTGTCGTTTTGTGGATTTTTGCTTTTCTATTTTCTGGCTTATTAAGTGAGCTTATTGAAAACTTCTTTTGACAGATCTCTTTGGCGTCCTAAAAGAGGGTTGTGTGTCAAATTAGAGCTTATGGCATTAGCTTATGGCTTAATGGGCTGAAAAGCCCAATAAGAATAAGCTTTATGTTCAATAAGCTGTGATAAGCACATTTTCAGCTTTTGAGCCTTTAGAGTTTTGTTCTTAGAATTGAATTTTAAGTCAGATAGGGCTTTTCCAAGTCAATTGGGCCAAGTTTGACTTTTTGGGCCCAAAAGCCCATTTGGGTTGACTGAATTTGGATTTGGCCCATTTGAGGGCCCATTAGGGGTATTTTGGTAATTTCACTTTGATTTTCTGATTATTTAGGTTAAAATAAACTAGTTTGCAAGTTTTTAGAATTTTTATAATTTTTGGATTTTTAATATTATTTTATTATTATTTTATTATTATTTTTAAAATTTCATATTTTCCAACTTTTTACATTTTTCTTAGGTTTAATACATTAAAATAGGAATTTAGCAACTTTTAGAATAATTTTATCTCTTTTAGATTAATTTTTATAATTATTTTAAGTTTTAATAGTTTTTAAATCATTTTAAATAGTTTTTATTAGTTTTAAAATTTCTAAAAATAGTTTTTAATATTTTTAGGTTATTTTTGAGGTTTATCAATTGAAAAATCTTTATTTGGGCTTTTTGATAATTTATTTGATTTTTAGGGCTTTAATTAGCATTTAAAAATTGAATATTTAATTATTTAAAAGGTTTAAAAAAGTTTTGATCATTGGTAAACTCTTAGTTTATTATTTTTGATTTTTGGTGAATTTTTGGTAATTTTTAGAATTTATTTTAATTTTGGTGATTTTTAAGGTTCTACGTCTTAACTTTCTAATAGTGATTTTTCTTGTTTATTTTTATTTTTACGTCTTCGTCATTTTCTCTTCTAATCCCCTTCTAAACCAATCATTAATCACATACATTTGGCAAGTTTTTCACACACATATACCTCCTTGGGAAACGAACTTTCACACCATTAAGGGTCATTAACACTTGATTTTTCCTAAAATCATTTGTTTGATACTTACCACTTTTACGCCTTTTTCCTAAAGGG
Source organism: Glebionis coronaria (assembly GCA_025667525.1). Classification (NCBI taxonomy): domain Eukaryota; kingdom Viridiplantae; phylum Streptophyta; class Magnoliopsida; order Asterales; family Asteraceae; genus Glebionis; species Glebionis coronaria. The sequence goes on along the minus strand of CM046877.1, from coordinate 368,129,300 downwards.
TGTAATTTACCACAATCACTTTGGCGCCGCTGCCGGGGAGGTGTGTTGTGATTAATTTGCATTGTTGTTTTTAATATTAACAAATAGTATTTGTATTAGTAGAACTCTACTAATACGTATTATCGGTTTTCTTGGTTTTTCTTGTATAAATATTACTATATTGTATTAAGTATCACAATAAATTTACAATATCTCCAAAAGTGTGAAAACACAACCTTAATTGAGATTTGATCTCCTAATTATTGTATTCGAATCTTAAACAAAAAAAAGAAAAGGCAAAAATAGATAAATACTTTCGTGAAGCTCGATTTTGAAAGATACAAACTATAAGGTGGGTATAAGGCGGGTATTATAAAATATACCCTAAGGAAAAAGGCTCTTAAGTGCTTCGCGCCGCCTCGTTTCCCCGCTTGCTTGTGAGTATTTTGAGATTGAAGGCTAATCGAGGGTTTTGCCGCCCAAAGTATTATTACGTATACTATATTTGCTTGGTTTCTTTGTGATTAAACCCTCTTGAACAATTTGGTTTTCACCAAAGTTCTAAAGTCATTGGAAGACGTTCACTCCACGTGATCGTTTTCATTCCTTTGAGGCTTCTTTAATCAAGAGTTTGATTCGAGGAGAGATTTTGTAGATTTTTGTCTACGAAGATACACCAAAATCAAAAAAATTAAATATCATCAAAAACACAAAAAAATTGAAAATTCACAAAACACCCAAAAAGAATCTTCTTTGCTTACCTCCCATTCTTCGTGAAGTTTATGATCACTCGTAATCAAGCAAAACGAGCTCGTAAACGACTTCAAAAGCAAGCCAATCAAGAGACGTTGATTGTTGAAGAACCTCCAATTGTTGAACCTATTGTAGAACAAGAAGTCGTCATGGCTAATCGTACTATGATGGAGTTGCTACAAGCACCCACCGAGGGTTTTGGAGAGGCTATTGTAATTCCCGCCATCCTTGCGGAGAATTTCGAAATTAAGACGGGTTTAATGTCGATGTTGCAAGCAAATAAGTTTAGAGGTCATGAGAAAGACAACCCGCATTACCATATTAGGAATTTTAACCGTCTCACCGCCACTAGCAAATTTAAGGATGTTCCACATGACGCCATTAAGATGATGTTGTTTCCATACTCGTTGGATGGACCCGCAAAAATTTGGCTCGAGAAAGAACCGCCAAATTTGATTTTGACATGGGCCGATCTCGTTTCTAAGTTTGTGAACAAGTTTTTTCCACCATCTAAAACAACACACTTGAAAAATGAGATTTCACGATTTGTGCAAAGAAATAATGAAAGTTTTTCAATGGCATGGGAACGATTTAAAGAGATGTTACATGAATGTCCACACCATGATTTTACGGAATTGCATCAAGTGGATACTTTTTATAATGGGCTTAATGATCATGAACGAGATTATTTGAATGCCGCCGCGGGTGGTAATTTTTTGTGCAAGACGACAAATGAGGCTTTACAAATCATTGAAAATAGATCTAAGGTTTATAACCCTCGTAACACACCGAGTGTTGCCAATATGGGTTCGTCATCTTCGTCACAATTGTCTCGTAGCATTAACGCCTTACATGATGAAGCTAATGAGGAAAATCGGTTTTTTGATAGATTTGCTAATCTTATGTCCCATTGGAAGGCTCAAGAAGCTTCCAATTCCGCTTCGGTTAAAGCGATTGCTAAGAGTTGTTTATCTTGTGGGGGAGCTCATGATCTTTCCGAGTGCATTACCGCGGATGGTAACACTTCGAGTGCTTATGTAGCAACGGGAACTTACAACCAAAACGGTCAAGGTTCCCGTCCAAATCAAGCTCCACCCAACCAAAATGTTAACAATTATCGAAACAACAACCAAGGTAATTACCAAAGCAACACATGCAATTACAACAAGGGGAATTATCAAAGTGGGAATGGACAAATTTCTAATCAAAATCAAAACCGTGATTTTCAAACCACTACACAAGGTTTTCAAAATGCTCACACTAAAAATTTGCAAGGAGAATTTTTGGATTATGCTAAAGCAAATGATGCTAAATTTGATAACATGCAACGTGAGATGATTAGCTTAAGATCCGAGTTGAAAAACGAGCTAAAAAATGAACTTGCTAATGAACTTAAAACTCATGCAAACAAAATGGAAGGAAATGTCCAACGTCTTCAACAAAATCAACAAAATCAACAAAAGATGGAATTAGGACAACATGAGATTAAGCAAGAGTTATTAAAAGCGGATGCTAGGCAATCAAAATTTGAGGACCGAATGGCTAAGATGTTTGAAGCAATCATGTGTAAACCCTCTTCTTCGGGTGGTCTTCCTAGTGATACCATCGCAAACCCGAAAGGAGAAATGAAGGTTATTACTACACGAAGTGGTAAAACTTTCAAGGAACCAATCTCTCGTCCAAGTACTTCTAAGGAGAAGGAAATCGAGAAAGAACCCGAGGTGATGGTCGAAAAGGAGCACATTACAATCCCACGAAGTACCGCTCATACCACACCTACGGTTGAACCAATACCAATTGTGGAACCCGAGTTTCCAAGGCCGTTGCCTAATGACCAACCCACATCACCTTTACCCCACCCTTCAAGACGAAACAAAGAGAAGTTGCAAGAACGTAACAAACAACAAATCGAGCTTTTTATAAAAATGTTTCAACAAGTGCATTTTGATGTGAGTTTAGCCGACGCGTTGTTATATATGCCTCGTTTCGCTTCCACTTTTAAAAGTATGATGAGCGATAAGGAAAAGCTTTCAAAGCTTGCTAATTGTTCTTCGGTTTATCTTAACCGCATACCAGAAAAAGTTGGTGATCCCGGAAAGTTTCTCATTCCTTGTGACATACAAGATATGAAAGAATGCCTCCCCTTGGCCGATCTTGGTGCGAGCATTAATTTGATGCCATTTTCCATTTGGAAATCGCTTTCGCTTCTGGCTCTCATTCCTTCGAACATGTCCATCGAGATGGCCGATCATTCTACGATTATGGCATGTGGAGTAGCCGAAGATGTTTTCGTGAAAGTGGGGAAGTTCTACTATCCCGTTGATTTTATAGTAGTTGACATCCTCGCGGATCCTCAAGTTCCTCTAATTTTAGGTCGATCATTTTTAGACACTTCGAGATCGCTTATCGATGTTCATACGAGAACTATCACTTTGAGATTCAACGAAGAGGAACTTGTTATAAACGCTACTCAAAACTCGAAACCTTCTCATGTTTATGCAATCGCTACCATCAATCACATTGACATCGTTGATGTGGTTTGCGATGAGTTTTCACAAGAAGTGTTAGGTTTTTCCGATAGCTCGTCAAGTGGCAATCCCACTATTTTGGATCCGGTTCTTGCTAATTCCACACCAAATCTCACTCCATTCCAAGGAGGCGATTTCACTTCAAATGAAATCGACAATGAAGATGAGGTGTTGATTAGTGATGATACTTCTATTCCACCATTTCTTTCGCCGATGGAAGTTATGAGTGTTGAACCAAAATCTTCAATCGAGGAACCACCTATCCTTGAATTGAAAGATCTTCCTTCTCACCTTGAATACGCATTCTTGGAAGGTAATGACAAGTTGCCGGTTATTATTGCAAAAGGTCTTGCTAATAATGAAAAAACCGAGCTCTTGAAAGTTCTTAAGGCTCATAAAGGGGCAATTGCGTGGAAAATATCCGACATTAAGGGTGTTGACCCAAAATTTTGTACTCACAAAATTTTAATGGAGGAAGACTACAAACCCGCAATTCAAAGTCAAAGAAGGGTGAATCCCAAAATTCACGATGTCATTAAAAAGGAGGTCCTTAAACTCCTTGACGCGGGAATGATTTATCTTATATCCGATAGCCCATGGGTGAGCCCAATCCATTGTGTCCCTAAAAAGGGAGGAATGACCGTTGTGCCCAATGAAAACAACGAGTTAATTCCCACTCGTGTTGTGACCGGATGGAGGGTGTGTATTGACTACCGAAAGTTAAATGACGCCACTCGTAAAGACCACTTTCCTTTGCCCTTCATGGATCAAATGTTGGAGCGACTCGCGGGAAATGAATTCTATTGCTTTTTAGATGGTTTTTCCGGTTACTTTCAAATCCCTATCGACCCTCGTGATCAAGAGAAGACTACGTTTACGTGTCCTTATGGAACGTTCGCTTATCGTAGGATGCCTTTCGGACTTTGTAATGCACCCGGTACGTTTCAACGGTGTATGATGGCAATTTTTCACGATATGATCGAGAAGTCGATGGAAGTGTTTATGGATGACTTCTCGGTGTTTGGTAATTCGTTCACGTCATGTTTATCTAATCTCGAACAAATGTTGAAACGTTGTGAAGAAACCAATCTTGTGCTTAATTGGGAAAAATGTCATTTCATGTGTAAACAAGGAATCATCTTAGGACATAAGGTGTCGAAGGCGGGGATTGAGGTCGATAAAGCTAAGGTAGACGTCATCGCCAAGTTACCTCATCCCAAAACCGTTAAGGGAGTTAGGAGTTTCCTAGGCCACGCGGGCTTTTATCATCGTTTCATCAAGAACTTTTCGAAAATTTCTCGTCCTATGACACACCTTCTCGAGAAGGATGCTCCTTTTAACTTCAATGAGGATTGTGTTAAAGCTTTTGAAACTCTCAAAAGGAAACTTACCGAAGCTCCCATTCTTTTTGCTCCTAATTGGGAATTACCCTTTGAAATCATGTGTGATGCAAGTGATTATGCTATAGGGGCCGTCTTAGGGCAACGTTATGACAAGCATTTCCGTCCTATCCATTATGCTAGTAAGACGATGACCGAGGCTCAATTAAAGTACACCACAACGGAAAAGGAATTCCTTGCCGTGGTCTATGCTTTTGAGAAATTCCGACCTTATCTCGTCTTAACTAAAAGCATTGTGTATACCGACCATTCGGCTATCAAGTATCTCTTAGCTAAGCAAGATGCTAAGCCGAGATTGCTTCGTTGGATGCTCCTCCTCCAAGAATTTGATGTCACCGTGCTTGACAAAAAAGGAGCCGAGAATCTAGCGGCCGATCATCTCTCTCGTCTAGAAGATCCTCACAAAGATGTTTTCGAGAACAAGGAAATTACCGAAACATTTCCTCTTGAGACTCTCGGTGTAGTGAATTCTAAAGACACAACCCCATGGTTTGCCGACATTGCAAATTACCATGCGGGCAATTTCATAATCAAGGGTATGACGACACAACAAAAACGAAAATTCTTTCGTGACGTCAAGTTCTATTTTTGGGACGACCCTTATCTCTTTCGGATTTGTGCGGATCAACTCGTTCGACGTTGTGTGTTTGGTGCCGAAGCTTCTAATATCCTTAGAGCTTGTCACGAGGGACCCACGGGTGGTCACCACGGTGCTAATCTCACGGCTAAGAAAGTGTTCGATGCCGGTTTCTTTTGGCCTTCTATCTATCGTGATGCACACGCACTTGTGAAGTCGTGTGATTCGTGCCAACGTCAAGGAAAATCGTCTCAACGTGATGAAATGCCGCAAAACATAATTCAAGTGTGTGAGATTTTCGACATATGGGGAATAGACTTTATGGGGCCGTTCCCATCGTCTCATGGCAACAAATATATCCTCGTCGCGGTGGACTACCTTTCTAAGTGGGTGGAAGCTAAGGCTTTGCCTACTAATGATGCTCGTGTGGTAGTGAAGTTTTTGAAGCAACTAATCTCTCGGTTCGGAACCCCTCGTGCTATTATAAGCGATCGTGGAACCCATTTTTGTAATGACCAATTCGAAAAGGTTCTAAAGAAATATGGAGTTACACATCGTCTTTCTACGGCTTATCACCCGCAAACGAGTGGGCAAGTCGAGGTTTCGAACCGAGCTTTGAAGAGGATTTTAGAGAGGTCAATTGGAGAAAACCGTGCTTCATGGTCCGACAAACTCGATGACGCTTTATGGGCCTTTAGGACCGCTTATAAGACACCTATCGGTTGCACTCCTTATAAGTTAGTCTATGGGAAGAATTGTCATTTGCCCATTGAGTTGGAGCATAAGGCATATTGGGCCCTTAAGCATGCAAATTTTGACTTGAAGACCGCGGGAGATCACCGGAAAATACAATTGAATGAATTGGATGAATTAAGGGATAATGCTTATGAAAATTCATTAATTTTTAAAGAAAAGACTAAAAAGTTTCATGATTCAAAGATTAAAAACCGGGTTTTTAACGTTGGTGATCAAGTGTTGCTTTTTAACTCTCGTCTTAAGATATTTTCCGAGAAATTGAAATCTCATTGGTCAGGTCCGTTCACCATTACACAAGTGTTTCCATATGGGACCATTGATCTAGCTCAAGATGATGGTCCTAATTTCAAGGTGAATGGACATAGGCTTAAGCACTACTTTGGTGGGGAAATTCCTTCAATGGTTGTCCTCGACCAAGTCACCTTCCCCAATGATAACTAGCATTAAGGGGATCGAGTCGAGCTCATGACTCGGTAATCAAAAACGAGGTGCCTCGTGGGGGAGATCCCATGCTTATCTTTTATTGCTCACTATTCACTAATAAGGGGACTTGTACCCTTTCAACTCGTTGTCTCGTGGTTGTTTGTGATTGTGTTATCTAGATCATCATCATCATCTACGATTGAAGACTCTCGTGTTCGTTTACGTGAGCCTCCATCGTTCGTTTGAAGAAGTTTTTCACGATTCCATGACATATCCTTTATTGTTCTAACAATTATCTTTTAGCATACTTAATAAACGGCTTTAGATATATTGTTGATCACCCTTTCCATGCTAGATCCTAAGCATTCGACTCTTCGTCTCTAGTATGGGGGTGCTCCACCTTTAGACTCGAAACATTGAGGAAAATGTTTACTTTTAGTATGGGGGGGCGAATAGGTACTTGCTTTGCTACGCCCTCACGCTTTCCAACTTTCAATATTTTGTTTTGCTAATAAGGCTAAAAATGGCCAAATTTTAAAATTTTTCTTTGTTTTCATAAGTGTTTTTAAGACACGAATGTATATTTTCCGATGGGTAGAATAAGAGTTAATTTTTGACTTGATGGGCATTTGGAGCCATTTACATTCCTTAACCCGCTCAATTCAAGTTTTGCTAGACTTTTATATAGGGAACTTTAAAACGCGAAAGTCTTAATTCATACGGGTTAAGAACAAGAACTTTTCGCAAGTTCCTATAATTGATTCTAGAAAGTCACTTATCAAGGGAACTATAAAACGCATTCTCTAAACTTGAAAAAGTCCAAGAAAGTGCAAGATCCTATAGGTGGCTTGAAAACCCAAAACTTTGATTTGATATAGTCTTAATGAAAGCTAATCCAAATTTGGCTTAATTTTGACTTGCATGGCTAAGTATTCACGAGTCTCTTTAATTAGAGGTCTTTATATAGTGAAGAGAGAGAAATGATAGAGTTAGACAAGTGATCATGCTAAACGTAGAACATGAAAGTGTTCTTTCAAAAACTCATATGTTTTTAATTGTGGCTTTTTCTTCCCATAAGATCAATGCATTAGGAATAAATCATAATTGCAATAAGTAAGGTCGTACGATTTGAAAGGTTACTTAGCCTCTAGCGCAAGATCGTTTAAAAGTTGCTCGGGGTTGAATAGAGTTCATAGCCAAGGCATAACTTATTGAAGCGGGACGCGAAGATTGGCGATCATCCAAAAAGGCCCTAACAAGGCATGAGGAGCTCTATTTTTGCTAAAGATCCAAAGATGATGTGAAGTATCATTATTCCTAAATCAATATGAAGGATCGAGACACACGACGAGAAGCAATTACTCCCCTAAAGATCATGGAGAAAGTCTATCCAAAAAGACCCTAACAAGGTATGAGGATAAATATATCCAAGTCCGAAAAGGAGGCGGATCGTTGTATATCAAAATCCAAAGTAAAGATTGAAGAAAAATGATGAAGTCGTGGTCCAATATGAAGAATCTCTCAAAAACGTCAAGTGAAAAAATTCCAAATATATGAAGAGAAGACCATAATTTCAAGAACGTCTTCCCAAGATTTGAAGTATGAAGTACATGCCAAATATCAGTCCGAGAAAGGTCTCAAATCGTGAAACGAGTTATGCCAAGATATGAACTTAAGGAGATACACGAGAAGTCGTTTTAAAAGATTTTGTCCTTCGGCTAACTATTGATCAAATCGTGCTACTTTGCTTTCGGACTAATAACTACTCAAATAAGTCAATATGAATCACTTGTGATCCATGACAAATAGATAAAAATGCTAGTAACCCATTTCCTTTTATAATAACTAGGATTGCGAGGAGAAAAAGTATTACACAATTTGGACGTATGAGTAGTGTTAGCATTGTGACTTGTACCAACAATGATCTCGTTTTTGCACTTAGCATGGAATGTATGACAATCGAGGATGACGAAGTTTACTCTAAGGGACATTAACTTGTTTCTATTCTTTGACCCTAAAAGTCACTTTTTGTGATGAAAATCATATATTATGTCTTTACACATCTTCGTAGTATGTTGCAAGTCTTTTTACTCTTCAATAAAGGTTAATAAAATTGAACTTTGGTGATGCTTAGATACTTTATTCTAGCATTGCGTGAGGGCACGACAATGGCTTAGTATGGGGGAGTGATGAGATGGCATTTATACATGATCTCATCGTTCTTTTCGGGCTTTAAATGCATAAAAATGTCATAAAATACCATATATATGCTTGTGTTTGTTTACTTGTGTATTTTAGGTATGGATATCGTGAAAAAGGCAAAAGATCACAAGTTACAAGGAAAAACGGACACGAGAAACGAAGCCGTACAAAGAACCGGGCCCTAATCATGGAATTCTCAACAAATACCCTTGAAGACTTGAAGACAAACAAGATTGATCCTCATTTATTGAAGAAATGACACTTAAAACCCTTGTATATTAATAATTACAAGTTTGGTCCCTTAAGTTTGTCAAAATTACACAAAAGGTCCTTCAACTTTGAAGAAATGGCAAGAATAGTCCCTCAACAAATCAAAATTGCCAATAATGGTCCCTCATGAAGTCAAAGATACATTGAAGACCTTTGAAGATCAAGAATGTCCAAAATCAGCCCTTGAAATATCTCAAAATGGCAAAAATAACCCTTGAAATCCTTTTTCCAAAGTTTTGTGCCAAAACTGCCAAAGTGTGAAACTTATTAACAAAGCAGAACACGTTTTAGGGCTGAAAGACTTTGTTTACCAAAAATACCAAAGAAGAAGGGCTAAACTTGTGCATTGGAAACATTTGAAACGAAAATGCGCCAAACAAACACATTTCCCCCAATTTCGGATCAAAAAGCTTACTGTTCATCTTTTACCCCACCCAGAATTACCACCACTTAAACTTAGGGTAAAATACAATTACCTTTGCACATGAGTGATTCACATGTGCAGGAACTCATCCAAACCATAAAACCCTTAATCCCACTCACTATGGACCCCACCCTCAATTCCCGTTTAGCCAATCACATTGCAACTTACTCTCCAAGTTATGTGACGTGTCAAGATCAACAGCCCACATCATTTGCTTCATTCCAAAGCTAAAATGAACAGCCTTGATCAAATTGGACAGATCAAAATCAGAAAACGTATAGAAGACTCAAGGGCATTCTAGAGAAATCACTTCTAGGGTTTGTGAATAGTGTTTAGCCAGGCATTTGCCTATAAAAGGAGACCTCAACATGTGAGAGTCCCTTTGTTACAGATTTTAGCTTTTAATCTTTGTAATTCCTTTTTATGAAATAAAGTTTGAATTTCTTAAAATTTTGAGTTCTAATCTGTTATTTAAAAAAGTTTGGTGTTTGAGAAGCTAAAATCTGAGTTCCATTTATATGTTTGAAGGTTTTTGAGGCAAGGTTTTAGTTGATAAAGCTTGGGTTTCAAAAATCAGAAAGTTGGCATTATTTTTGATCTCACTTTGTGTTTGTTCATCTTAGCAGCATTGGAAGCTGGTACTTGTTTTGCTAGTACCTCAACTCAAACAATCCAGGGCCTGGATGTAGGTCTTGGAGGTTTGCACCTTCTTCCCTTTTCATTTTCTCCTTAAGTTTCTGATTATTTGTGATTTTTGTGGATTATTGCTTGAATCTGTGTTATTGTTGTTGATTATTGTTGATTTGGTTTTGTTTGATGTTAATGAGGTGTTACTGATCTGATTTGTGGGTTGAATCTTCATAAGCCTTTGAAAATTTGTGAAAATAAGTTTTAAAAGGGTGTTTGGGATTACTGCATAAGTTGGATTTGTGGTTTGTTAAGTGCTTGTGTTGTGTATGCAAGTATTGGTAACTGTTATTTGGGAGCACATGTTCATCTGTTTGCAGGTTTTGAGGCTTTGAACACATTGATTCATAGATTGGCTATAAAATCTTCATAACTTGGTAAAATTGGCTAGGATTTTGAGGACACCTAGATCTAAGCATAAGTTAAGGGTAACAAGTGCTAAATCATAGTTAATCACACCAGGGTAGAAGGATTTGAGGCTTGAAATTGGATGAAGTGTCAAGTACATCAGCAAACTGTTTCTGCATATTGTACTTTGTTCATCAGTAACATTTTGTGCTTTGATCTTGCATTTTACTTTGATTCAGTGTTTGATTCTTGTTGCTTTGTGTTTATTGTTAGTTTATATAGCTTGTGTGTGCATCTAGTTAAGTTTGGCTGGCTTATTTTGCTTAAATCTGCTTATTTAGTGCTTAACTGCTTATTTGCATATCTGGTGCTTATCTGGTGACTGTTTGGCTTATTGTGGCTTATTGTGTGGATCATTTTGTGATTTTATTGTTGCTATTGACTCCTTGTGGTTCACTGATCACAAGGGTGCCTTTGTTTCCAATTGAATCAAACCAGAACTCTCAAATAAGCTTGGTCAATTAGTCAAAGCAGTGGGAACTCCTTTCCCCTGCTGGTTGCCACTGCTAGTGCAATTTTGGTGTCAGCTTATCAATAAGCTATAATAGCTTATTTTAACCAGCAACAACTTTGTTTTTGTAATAGGTGCTCATATTTTGACCCATTTGTTCATACTGGAGCATTTGGGTGGTTGACTTTTAGATTTGACTAGAAAACCAACTCCTTTGACTTTTACATAAGTTCATTTGTGCTTATTCTGGCTTATTGGTTGTGCTTATTGGATTTTTGTTGATTGATATTGCTTATTGAGTCCATTTGAAAGCTTTTGCAAGTTGAATCAGCTTCTGAGGTGCATTATTTCTCAAAAACGACTATTTTGTCGTTTTGTGGATTTTTGCTTTTCTATTTTCTGGCTTATTAAGTGAGCTTATTGAAAATTTCTTTTGACAGATCTCTTTGGCATCCTAAAAGAGGGTTGTGTGTCAAATTAGAGCTTATGGCATTAGCTTATGGCTTAATGGGCTGAAAAGCCCAATAAGAATAAGCTTTGTGTTCAATAAGCTGTGATAAGCACATTTTCAGCTTTTGGGCCTTTAGAGTTTTGTTCTTAGAATTGAATTTTAAGTCAGATAGGGCTTTTCCAAGTCAATTGGGCCAAGTTTGACTTTTTGGGCCCAAAAGCCCATTTGGGTTGACTGAATTTGGATTTGGCCCATTTGAGGGCCCATTAGGGGTATTTTGGTAATTTCAATTTGATTTTCTGATTATTTAGGTTAAAATAAACTAGTTTGCAAGTTTTTAGAATTTTTATAATTTTTGGATTTTTAATATTATTTTATTATTATTTTATTATTATTTTTAAAATTTCACATTTTCCAACTTTTTACATTTTTATTAGGTTTAATACATTAAAATAGGAATTTAGCAACTTTTAGAATAAATTTATCTCTTTTAGATTAATTTTTATAATTATTTTAAGTTTTAATAGTTTTTAAATCATTTTAAATAGTTTTTATTAGTTTTAAAATTTCTAAAAATAGTTTTTAATCTTTTTAGGTTATTTTTGAGGTTTATCAATTGAAAAATCTTTATTTGGGCTTTTTGATAATTTATTTGATTTTTAGGGCTTTAATTAGCATTTAAAAATTGAATATTTAATTATTTAAAAGGTTTAAAAAAGTTTTGATCATTGGTAAACTCTTAGTTTATTATTTTTGATTTTTGGTGAATTTTTGGTAATTTTTAGAATTTATTTTAATTTTGGTGATTTTTAAGGTTCTACGTCTTAACTTTCTAATAGTGATTTTTCTTGTTAATTTTTATTTTTACGTCTTCGTCATTTTCTCTTCTAATCCCCTTCTAAACCAATCATTAATCACAAACATTTGGCAAGTTTTTCACACACATATACCTCCTTGGGAAACGAACTTTCACACCATTAAGGGTCATTAACACTTGATTTTTCCTAAAATCATTTGTTTGATACTTACCACTTTTACGCCTTTTTCCTAAAGGGTGTAATTTACCACAATCATATGGTTATAGTAATTCCTGTCTTTTCATCTCATATAAATTGAACCGGTCGGTTTTGGGTTCGGCAGATCGACACGGGTCGAATAAAACTTTAATCCGGTTCAAATCTATGCAAAAACCCAGAAAGGATCAGTCATCACTTTGGCTTCCGGTTTAACCGATTGATCCGGTCGAGTCAAACCGAGTTTTAAGCCCTTGTCAATAGCATAACAAACATGGTATGGCACACGTTACTCTCTTACATCATAAATGCACTCTAAAAAATCTTAAATTTGCTCTTAATCGTAAGTAAAGTAAATATTGAATGTTCAAACAAAGAAAGTCCAAACAATGACATCACCGAGTCATACTTCTCTGAACACTTCTTGGTAGTCAAGTTTAAGAAGAATTGTTATTTGATGTTTTGTTTGCATGTCAAAACATGAGGTCAGACTAATAATATTTTATTTTTTCAACATAACGCATTAAACAAAGTCATAAGAACTTAAATCAAGGCAATGAAAAGAAAAATCTGCAACCTATTGCAGTGAAGTGTCAAAACTTGATAGGAGATTAGAAGATCACTGATACTTGTTGTCATCGATCGACGTTGCGGGTAGCCTTATATATTCACATTGTAAGGTTGCAATCTTATTTAGTCACATGCAGGGTATTATGCTGAAGGAGTGCAGAAACATCATCCCCCATTCCAACATTTGTTCAGCCCCTTACAATATCCAAAAGACCTAAAAATAATAACCATTAGGGACTGACAAAAAGCAAAGGACTATACAATTTCAGAAAACTAATTCAATTTGCACACAAGAATGACATCCACGTTCAAAATCATTAATAAGCTAGAACATATTTGATACCACTCAAAATTTAAGATATGTTTCAGGTGACCAAGATGAGGGTAATGCTTTAGTACGATTCATGACATGGAAGATAGTAGTGGCAAATATACCCTTTCTTTTAGAAATAAGAACTGTGACGATTGACGGTGGAAGAGAAAAGGCACATGTTGTTGCTGTTACTTGATGATAGACCTTTATGGCTTCAAATAAGTTTGAAATTTAGGAGATAGGTTAGAAACTCTAGTTTTACCTTTAATGATGAATGTGTCGAAGCTGTCTTTAGGTAACCCCTCTTGAAGCTGTCTTTAGGAAGATAATAATTAACATTGTCCTTGAGCCTATTGTTGCCTGCTAAGCCTGGATACTTAGTAAACAATCTATTTGATTAAAAATAGTAGTAAAACGTTATGACTTATAAAATTAGCTTAACGAAAATGACTTTAGATGCTTCAGTTGCAGAAATTAGAAACAAAAAATGGAAAAATTAGGCTACAACGTAATCAATTTTTTTTTCAAACGAATAATATGGTTATGAAAGGTTTCACTTGAAAAAAATATTTTTTGTCAAGAAGTATTTCTAAATGTACAACACACTCACCCTGAAGTATGAAATAGATGAGTTACGTCCGAATTTAAAGTATTTACTTGTAATGATTAGGCAATAAGGATAAAGATGAATGCATACATGAAGGTAAGAAGATATTCCGGGAAACCCATGGCCACAACCAAGCTGTATAAGATTAAATGTGGTTAGGAAGCATTAAAATGACTCGATCACTTAAGCTAAAAGATACTAATACAACTAACATTTAGATATTGATACAACTAATAGGTATTTGGATCTACGTTTGGAACTAATAATCTATATATCACAATTTGAATTTCACTACAGTAAGTTTTCAATGTTTTCTTATTTTGATCAATTACCTCTGAATATGTAACACGACATTTGACCCCAATCGTCATCCTGACGTGCAACCACTGCATCCTCAAGAACAACGGGGTGACTATATATCATAGTTTTAACTTCAACCTTACTTATGTTTTCACCTCCAGATATTATAATATCTGTAGACCGATCTTTCATTTCTATGTACCCATCCTGATGCATAACCGCAAAATCTGTCCCTCATCTAATTATATGATTATTACAAACGACATTTGACCCATACGTGTGTGTGTCTATGTCTTAGTCGGCAATCTGTCCGTGTCTCATAAGCACGTGGCCTGAACTGTGGTAACAATGGAATTAACTAATTGATTGTGCCTACATGTGGTAGTTTAGTCAATAGATTTCTTATAAGTTAATTAAAATACCCTTTGTAGGGCGCGAGTGAAGTTAAAGGCCAGGAACGACCAAAGAATCCACTCGAGGAGTATATAAACTCGTGGTTAAGGATGCCAAAACTGAAAGTGGGTTTTGGTACAAAATTGATTTGGGTCAAATATTAGTAAAGCAATGGTTAATTGTAGAATATTGATAACCTATGAATCTATGAAGTGGGTTGATGTTTTATAGTGAGAGAAACTAGAGAGAGAAAGTGAGAGAAAATGTGTGTGATTTTATTACTATGAAAATGCAAATGGAACAACAACCAACCCCTTTCCATGGTGGAAAGGGGTATTTATACTCCAAGCCTAACATTGGGCTTGGGCCGGTCCATGACAAGCCCATGGACCGGTTCTTACTCAAGTTAATAAGCAACTAATGACTATTTTCTAACTACGAGCTATTACAACATAAATCATATTGTGGAGTGACCGATACTTCTAATATACGTTAAAACGTATTTCTAATAATCTCCCCCTAAGGGAGGTCACTCCACGTTACAAAGTTCTAAACCTAGCATACTATACTAAGTCTTCGTTCTTTAGCTCGTAGTCTTTTCTTCTTTTCTTTCTTTTGTTGTGAATATGTTGATTTGATCTTTTTGGCTTTGACTTGAGAGCATTGTTCTTTGGCCTTTCACGTGCGATCTTTGCCTTTCTTGTGAACTTTGCCTCCTCGTGACTTCATGTTCCACACACTTACGTCTTTTTGTTGAATTCTTGAAAGCTTCAGAGTTTGGTACAGCGGAAGACTTCATCTTGTACTTTCTTGAATTTTTGCTGAACTTTGTTGCAAAAGACATAAGCATGTGGGAACGACTTTTACAGGTACACCGCAACACCACCGTCTTCACTGGTACACAGCAACGCCACCGTCTTCAACAGGTACACAGCAACGACACGAATAAAATGGCTTTGAACATTTTATTCTAATTCGGTAGCATTTTACCTCCGGTCGGTGAAGACCGTTGGACGATATTAGATATCGTACCCGTGACGGATAGTTTCAATTAAGTAACTTCCTGACAGGATTTCGCGGGTAAACCCGTTCTCTTTATTCGACCGTCCAAAGCTGACTGCGAACATAAAGAGTGAATCACTTGGATAAATTATCCTTGTGATTAAAAGCCGTCAATTCATGAAACCTGGAACAAGTGAATTTCAATTAAGATTTTCACCATCGTTGCTTTCCAGTTGTCATGAGCTCAATTCATAAAGAATCTTGCACGTCACCTACCAAGTGCTGTTTGATGTTGACACTAGAAGGATTTCCACTCGTCACTGTGGTCAATAAAGAGTCACTCTGAGTGTTCTGGCAAGATCATATGATAATGCGAAGAGGCCTGGAACGAGTTTAAGTTCAATTAAGAATTAAACCACTGTTACCTTCCAGTTTTTCACAAGATTGGTTCTAAAAGAACCGCACGTGTAACCTACCATGAGCTTGTTTGATGTTGGCTCAAGCAGGATTTCCATCTTCATTGTAATACTTGCGTATTACTCGGATGTTCTGGCAATATTACAGGAATATTGCGTAGGACTCATGAAAATCTCTTACTTTTCACAGTGTGTGAGAAAGCAAGGAATAAATGAAAAGTGTCCTAATGAGACTTTTGATGATCTCTTGGCTCTAGACTCGATTGTGCGTTTTGATTTAGTGAGCGATGGCTGGAGAGGAGTGCCACCTTTTCAATACCAGTCTATTCGGAGTGAATAAACCAATAGATAACGTGTTGATCTCCGTGTGATTAAAACAAATACCTTTTGAGAGATATTTGAGTTAGCTGGGAAGGGTTGTGCATTGCATCACTGGGTCCATGATGTCTTTCTTCAATACCGAGAATCATTAGCAAAAATGACCTCAATAGCATATGTATTGACCCGGTTTCTGCCTAAAGTTGTAAGGAGGGCTTCTTTCTTTACACCCTTTATCTTTACAATTCTTTTTCATTCTTCAACCCCTTCAATGCTTACCAATACGTCATCACTAGCACCTTGTTGTGATTGTTCCAGTGCTAGCTTAAGTACTTGGTCGGCATTCAGCTACGTTCACATTCTTTCTCCATCTTTCCTAGGACTTCTAATTCTATCTAGGGAATTGTCCTTGGGAAGATTCCATCGGCTCTGATGAATCATTGGACTAAACCTATTCCTACCACCCTTTTGTCACCACATTCGTCGTGAATTAAGTGTGTTTTGGGAAGGAATTGCCACCATGAAAAATCATTGAAAATCACTTAAGGTACTTGTGATATTGAAATCAAAAGTTTTGTACCTTAGGTGTTTTGTTCATCAAAAACGCTCCCCCTTAACACGTGCTTTACACATATTAAGTTGGATAATCGTTAAGTCTTTTTCATCTTTTAGCCAAGTATCATTTAAATCTCCTTAATCCCATTTTCTCCCCTTATCCAAAATGTTAACCATTAATATTTGGGATATTGAATGGATTAACCGGTCTTTGGGTAAAAATGAAATCGATTTTGGCCATAGAACAAGTTATTGCTCCCCCTTAAATTAATAAGGGATAGTTGTAGTGCTTTAATATGATATATTTTGAAAGATTTAGAATCTCGTGAGAAATTCTTGAAAAATTATCATACCTTAACACTACAACAAGCCATTAAAGCACATTATTCACAAATATACATATTCACAAATAATACCAATATAGAGTGACCTGAAATGTACGACCCATTAGATGGATCGTTGCAGTGTCCTGTAGTGCACTCCATATGGTCTACCACCCACAAATCTTTCCAAGCTCCTCATCAATCTACGTTCACGGAGCTTCTGATCGATCTTCTTGATGACATACTTCGCCATCTGCCGGTAACCTGGATGCCAATCCTCCGTCATTTCTGGCAACGTCCCACCCGAGTTCAGATGCTCCAACTTTCCTCTGACTTGTAGAAGAGTCCCATCACTGTACTTATGGAGCTCACCCACCCTCATAAACTTCATTAAACCTCGACTGTTCAAGTAGAAGATGCCGTAATTCGGGACAGAAATACCGGTATAGGGACATCTTTCTACATGTTGAGGTAGCACTTTATTCACTGGACGGGTTAGGTTGAGCTTCCTCTGATAGCTTTCGACTCCCAACTGAAGATCTTCAACTCGTGTCTTGATCACAACGCTTCGTGTGAACATACGAAGTGCTGTATTCAAAGCAATGAGGTCTTCACGAGGAATATGTGTGAGTTGATCTCTGGTCATCAGAAGCAGCATATCTTCGATATCCTCAAGGCGAATGATGGAAAAATCTCCCTGCTGGATTTTGTATTCCCTGTCATCCTCCCTTTTCAAACGAATCTCCGTCACATGATAATAGCCATCTTGGCTTCAGTTTTCATTCCTAAGATGCTGGAGATGCGGATGTCGGATCTAACATTGCTTCCAGAATTGACCAAGCAGCAACCCCTGTACGCCCTTCGGACTCGTTCGTCCCAATGAGATGCACCTATGACAGCATACATATCATAATTACGATTTATCTTAGGGACCCAGAGTCGGTTTACCTTTTCCTCGATAAAGGGTATTGTCCCCCAGTTGGCAGCTTTCAGCAAGGTCAGGGAGGTTGCGTACTTTGATGACCCCTTCAGTAGATACACCAGATCATTGGTGACGAAGAAGTCAAGAGCAATCTGATTATCTTGAGTAGGATCCATTGGAGGTGGAGCTCTTTCTGATTCATGAAGACCTGGCCGTTGAACGGTATTCAGAGCCTTCAGGATCTCCTCGGCATAATATTCGAACTCCATTTGGGTCAACCGGGTTTTGGCGCGAAGTCTTTTATCCTTCAGTACTTTCTTCACCAAAGATGGAGTAACCGAAGTCTTATACTCATGAGCAAGAAATGCACATAAGTCAATCGGACTTCGGATACGAAGATACAAGACATCTTTGTCGGCGTCGGTGATCGGATCATACTGCGCCGCTGCCGTGATCCAAGCCTGTGGTGGAGCAGTCTCGTCGATCTCCAACGTGTCCTCCCAGTCCCTTGTGCTTGGTTCAGGAATAGTAGATTGTGGGTTTTGTTGCAGAGGAGTGGAGACGTGAACATCTGCTTGTTCTGACTCAGGCATTTCAGCCGTGTCATGGATGGGTGAGTGTTGTGCAGCTTCAGGTTCGGTTACCGATTCTGCAATCACAGGAGCAACAACAATAGAACTAACAGGGTTAGTTGTAACAGGTATGGATGCATGGATAAATGTACCAGGAATAGATGACCCTGTAGTGGCATTCACATCGTGGCGCCACTTCGATCGTCTGGATTCCGTGGATGTAGATTTTTCCTTTGCTTTTGCATCTTTCTTTGACTTGGTGCCAGACTTGTCAGGTTTCTTTGAGCTGGCAGCCTTATCCCCTTTCTCAGGCTGTTTACCCCCATCAGCATCCTCATTATCATCCCCGTTGCTCCCTCGAACACTCTCCTCATTACCATTACCACCATCATCGCCATCATCATCATCGTCATCATTATCCTCATCATCAGTATCATCATCCTTATCATTATCATCCTCATCATCCTCATCATTCTCATCCTCATCATCCTCATCATCATCCTCATTCTTATCTTCTTCTTCTTCTTCTTCCTCTTCTTCGTCACTCTCTTCCCTTTCTTCTTCAGGGAGAATGTGGTAGGGTACCACACTTCCAAACGTCTTGAACAACCTATCATCCTCCATGATAGCGTCATTCAGGGATTTGAAGAGAGCCCGTTGAATCCTCGATTTATCAAACGATCCAAGTTCCTTCATTCGAGCTTTGAGGATCTTCTTAAGTTCAAAATCCGTCAAGTCATAAGCAATCTTGTAGGCGGCTTCTGAAGGATTGGATGATTTAATCATTAAGTTGTCAGCAGCAAGCGTCTTCAAATCATCACGCAGTTTAGGCATTAAGGATTCAATGGAGTCTTTCACTCTCTGCTCAATAGAAGCTTCAAGAGCCGCTTTTTGCTCTTTAAGGTCATCCTTAATAGCTTTAAGTCTCGTAATTCGTGCTTGATGCCTATCAGCTTCAGCCTTTTTAACCCGAGCAAGTTCTTCTGCATGAGTTTTACGTGTAAATTCCATGTCTGCAGCGAACTTGGCAATCAACTCTTCTTGAGCTTTCCTTGATGCTTCTTCACTTTGAGCTCTTCTATTCAGCTCTTGGCGAAGTTCATCCATTTCTCTCTTGTGAGTATCCACATGCTTATCCAACATTTCGGCCATCACTAATGCGGCCATTGCAGATGTTGCAGAGCTGCTTTGGGTTGATGGAATAGGCTCGGTTGTAACTGCGGTACTATGGATGGGCTTTATTGGTGGTGGAGGAAATGGTGTTGAAACCGGTTTGGTTGGTAAGGGTTGAGTTGGTTGAAGTTGAGTTGCTAAAGGTTGGGTTGACATCGTGATCGTAGGAGCAACCGACTCCTTTTCCATACTTGCTGAAATAGGGATTGATGGCTCCTTCGAAGTGGAATAGTGTTCAGGTGACCCAAACTCATCAACATCATCTGGTTCCATGTACTCATCCTCAACGTCTACCCTTACACCTGAACCACTACCGCCAGTATCTTTCCTGCTCCTTTGAATAGCTATCTTCATCATTTGTTTCTCAGTTTTATCAAGAGCAGGATCAACAATGTTTTCTTCGTCACGTAGACGCATCTCATCAGCCTTACCCTTTCCTTTCTTACCCTCTGTCTTCTTCTTCTTGGTTTTGGGTTCAGGTAAATCTGTTTGCTTCCTTTTACCTTTGCTCTTAACCGTGGTGGATGAGTCTTCACCTGCGAGAATACTTGCTCGTTGATTCTCAATTTCTGTTAGCAAGTTCTTGTAAGCATCAGATGCAATAATCTCATCGGTCAGAAGATGACTGGGAATGGGACCAGGAATAACCGTATTCGAATGAGTCTCTTGCCTTAAGTCTACCAAATCATCATCATCCATCGTGTGGTGACGACTACCTGCACGCTTGTTAATGGATGCATCGTTTTCCATAAAGTAATGTATGATCAACTTAATAAACCTAGGGTACTGGTAGCTTTTAACCTTACCCTTTGTGTTTGTGAAGAGTTGAAAAGTAAACTCCTCCCACAGCAGTGATGCATAATCAATACCCATACCTTTAAACATACCATAAAACATCTTGATGATTGGTGTACGAACAACATCATACCCAGTTGTTTTGGGTGTTAAACATCGGCTTAGAATCCCAAAAATAGCTTTCCATGGTTGACCAATTTTGGCAGTAGTAAACTCAGACGGGGTTCGTATGTCAAGACATCCAATGGCGGTGAACATCTCCATGATCTGGTCCTTAGTTGGGTTGGGTGAGTATGATGGTAGACCTTTGAGTATCGGTCGAAAGCCAAAGATCTTCCTGAAGTCTGACACAGTAAGCGTCTGCTGCTTGTTGTCCAAGGAAAAAGTGATTTTGTTCGACGTCCTCTCTTTGGTAGCCCAGAACTCGTAAAGATATTCATAGGGCACTGAAGCACTTCTCCTTAGCGCATGCTTGAAATGAGATTTATCAAGCATGGCTGTACCTACCTTAAAGCCATTATGGGTAGAATGAGATACCTCCTTCAAACGGAAGTTGTTTGGAATAAACTTTAGAGTCTTGGCTTCAGCAATGGCGGCGGCTCTGTTGTCTTGCACTTGTTGTACGGTAGGGTTAGTCATCGTCTCTGCTTAAGATAAAACACAAAGGTTGATACAAACAAGTATGAATATCATTATGACTTTAAACCTAAGCATTGTACATATGACATAATCCCTTAAGCTTTGAAACCATTCAAACATCTTCTATTCGGAATAATCACTTAATTCGGAATAATAGGTCTATACTGAATATAAGTCCTATGCGGAACATAAGTCTATTCGGAACATATAGCCTATGCGGAAAAACATCCCTATTTTGAATAAAAAGGCTATTCGGAACATTGATCCTATTCGGAATAAAATACTCTATTCGGAACATTGCCTATGCGGAATAACATCCTATTCGGAACATTGAGCCTATGCGGAATAAATTCCCCATTCGGAACATTTGGCCTATGCGGAATAAATTCCCTATTCGGAACATTTGGCGTATGCGGAATAAAGTCCTTATTCGGAACATTTGACCTATGCGGAATAAATTCCCTATTCGGAACATTTGGCCTATGCGGAATAAATTCCTATTCGGAAAAAATTCTTTTATGCGGAAAGATTTAGCCTATGCGGAAAACTTTTGTCTATGCGGAAAAACAGCTTCTATGCGGAAAGTTCTTTCTATTCGGAATGAAACCGTCTATTCGGAAAGTCCTTTTTACGCGGAAAGTTTTCAACACTTATATATTTTCTAATTAAGCATGCAATTGTTTGATTCAAGTGTTCTAAGGTCAAATCTGTGCAAATAGATCAATTCCGAATATAACCCAAGCAAAACCCCCAAATTAATTAACCCTAATTAAGCAGTAATTTGATTTCGATTGTTTTCAATTTAAACAGTTAATTAACTTGATGTGCATGAATGATTAAACCGATTATATACCTTTTGTGAAGATCTGATCTAGAAGATTACTGATTGATTCGCGTTTGATTGATTTCCGTGAGGGTGTGTGTGTTTGTTTGTCAATGGCGGCAATGAAGATATGGGAACAGTGAAAGAAGAGTGGGAACGGGGGTGTGTGATTTTGACAAAGTCAAATTTTTTGCAAGTTTGACCTATTGTCAACTTTACCCCCTCAATTTGTCTACTTTCAACAAACAAAATCTTTTGTTTTCCCAAGTTCTAATTCGTGTCATTTTGACCCTATCTTATGTTACCTACCCGAGCCTTAGTGATTAACTTATCTTAACACAAGCACAAAACTATCCACGACAAACTTATAAGCAACAACAATACAAATGCCAAAGCAATCCAACCATTAACCAATGCCAAAGCAATCCAACCATTAACCATTAAGCTTTTTGAAGATCTTTTCGATGTGAAAGATGATATAACATTTTCTCCCCCTTAAACGATGACCCGTTTTCTATTTAAAGAGCTGTAGTCATTGTTTAACGAGGCACATGATGATGAAAAACATTTCCCAATTGATATCTTGAAAAAGTTTGATTCGTGGTGTCAATAAGATTTCTCTTATTTTAACAAATTAATGCACTGAGACGTACACAAATTTGTGTTAGACCAAGTTGTAAAGTAAACTTGATCCCTTTGCGTGATTTGGCTTGTAAATCACGCCCGAGAAAATTAATTCCCGTTGTGAGCCAACGTTTTCCAAGGAAATACGTGACTTTAATATGAAAACCGGGTTGCAGTCAGAAATAACTACAAGCCATAATGGGCATGTTTTAAAACATTACAACTTTTATACGGACTCTATTTATGGCACCGTGTCAATAGTAATCGACATTTCTAAGGCCGTAAATATTACCGTACTAAAAGACATGCCCGTTTTAAACGAAAAATATTTTTGGTTTTTCTTGATTTTATAATTTTTATGGTTTTTCTTGGTTTTATATTTTTTATGGTTTTTCTTGGTTTTATATTTTTGTATTTTTCTTTTGTGGTTTATATATTTACGATAATATACATGATCACAACCAAAGGATACTCTGAATAGTTTACCACGACTATTCAGCTGATTCTTCTGCCAACTCTTTGAGAGTCGCTGGAGTGAATGATTTCATGCCAAGCTTGTCGATCAAAAACTCAATTCGTCCTCGATCTAATGCTTTGGTGAACATATCCGCCAGCTGGTACTCAGTAGTGACAAAATACAGCTCGATCACTCCGTTCTCCACCTGCTCCTTAATGAAATGGTAGCGAATGTCTATGTGCTTGGCCCGGGAGTGTTGAACATAGTTGCAGCAAAGGGCAATGGCGCTCTTGTTGTCACAATACATCGGGATTTTGTTAAACCCAAGACGGTAGTCAGTTAATTGTGATCTCATCCAAAGGACTTGAGCACAACAACCGGACATGGCGATGTATTCAGCCTCCGTGCTTGATATTGCAGCGCTTTTCTGCCTTTTTGAAGACCAACTGATCAATCTATCTCCTAGGAGTTGCACAGATCCAGAAGTGCTACGCCTCGTGTCTTGACATCCAGCATGATCGGCATCTGCGTATGATATTAAAGCAATCGAGGAATCTTTCGGATACCATAGACCACGATGAAGTGTTCCTTTTAGATACCGAAAGATCCTTTTAACTACATGTAGGTGCTTTTCGGTAGGCCGAGCCTGATACCGGGCACACATGCATACAGCAAATTGCAAATCAGGCCTGCTAGCAGTCAGATATAGAAGGGTGCCGATCATCCCACGGTAAAGTTTTGGATCGACAATAGTCCCATCCCTATCTTCATCTAACTTGGATTTCTCCACCATTGGAGTGTCTACGGGGTCACAATTTTCAAAGTTATATTTCTTAAGAGATTCTAGAGCATATTTGGATTGATTTATAAAGATGCCTCTGGGATTCTGAGAAATCTGTAATCCTAAGAAAAATGAAATTTTTCCCATCATCGACATCTGAAAGCGTGTGGACATTATCTTCTCAAATTGTTTAGACAATTCTATGTTAGTGGCAGCAAATATTATATCATCAACATAAATTTGTACCAGAAGCATGTCGTTGCCGTCCTTGAGAGTGAATAGAGTGGGGTCCACTTTGCCTTTGGAGAAGCCTTCCGACATGAGATATGTTGACAGGAGATCATACCACGCGCGTGGAGCTTGTTTCAACCCATAGAGAGCCTTCTTAAGCTTGTACACATGATTAGGAGACTCCGTACTGACGAACCCATCCGGTTGACTAACATAAACTTCTTCCCTTAGTTCACCATTCAAAAATGCCGTCTTCACATCCATTTGATAGACGATCATGTTCATATGAGCAGCAAACGCAAGGAATAGTCTAATCGCCTCCAATCTAGCCACAGGAGCAAAAGATTCCTCAAAGTCTATACCCAAGGCTTGTTTATATCCTCTAGCGACCAATCTAGCTTTATTCTTCAATACCGCACCCATCTCATCAAGTTTAACCTTATAAACCCATAACAAAGTAAGGATGTTAACCTTGTCAGGGCGAGGAACCAATTCCCATACTTCTAGTCGTTGGAATTCGTTTAGTTCCTCCTGCATAGCTTCAATCCAAGATGATTGGGTCATAGCCTGCTGCCAATTTTTGGGTTCAACTTCAGAGAGAAATGCATCAAAGTAACAATATAGTGCACTCTCTTGTAATTGATGGCGTGTAGAGACTGGTCGATCTAGATCTCCAATAACATTCCTAATTGGGTGATCTTTTGTCCATTTAGTGCTATGGTTTTCAATCCTAGGTGGTCTGGAGTGAACAATAGAAGGAGCTTCTTCTGAGGTAGACGCGGCTGAAGGGTTTTCAGGGATCGCTACACCAAAGAAAGGAAGTTCTTGCAAGTGAGCATATTCCAAGTCGTGATCAGTAGAATCCTCTTCCACATCATTAGGCACAAGTAGGGGTGATGATTCAGGTGTAGTTTGAGAATCACTTGGTGAAGGTGCATCCGGTTCAATGTGAATTGTAGATGCATTAGATAAAGGTTCATTAGCTTGAGCAACCACTTCAGGTATTGGAGCAATTACTACAGGTGCTGGAACTTCATCAGTCGGGGGATCGAAGAATTCATCAAACAACGGTTGAAACAGTTTATCCCACTCGGGCCTTGTTGGTGGTAAAAATGATGTAGAAGTAGGATTGTTGGGAACTAATCCGGAACTTATAGCACCGGTTCCCATCTCATGAAGCGCGGGTTCAGAGCTGTGTTGCTCAGAAGCCATCGCTGTCAGCTCGTCGAAATCTGCGTCCATAGTTTCTACAATCTTGCCAAGACGACGGTTATAGATTCAGTATGCTCTTTTGGACGGTGAGTAACCAATGAAAATACCTATATCGGCTTTCGGTTGAAGCTTACCCAAGTTCTCACTATTGATGTTTGGATAACACAGAGCACCAAACACATGGAAAAATGAGACATCGGGTTTACGGTCATGTAAAAGCTCATAAGGTGTTTTTCCATGGCGTTTCCGAAGGATAGAACGGTTTTGGGTGAAACATGCAGTAGAAATAGCCTCTGCCCACAAGAACAATGGAGCGTTCGCATAAATAAGCATGGTCCTAGCAGCTTCCATAAGTGTACGATTCCGTCTTTCAACGACACCATTTTGTTGTGGAGTGCGTGCAGCGGATGTTTCATGTGATATACCAACTCCTTCATAATAATCACGAAGAGTCTGGTTGACGAACTCTGTACCATTGTCTGTACGAATACGGCGGATAGTGGTATTCAAACGTACCTGAATGAACTTCAGAAAAGTGATGATAGCCTTCGGTGCTTCATCCTTTGTACGTAGAAATCTAACCCATGTAAACCTGGAAAAATCATCCACAATGACGAGAATGAATTTCTTACCGCTCACACTTTCAGTTCTCATTGGCCCACAAAGATCCATATGCAAAAGATGAAGTTTTTCTTGATTGGTGTCTTCAGCTTTGGGTTTGTAAGATTTCTTGGTGCTTTTCCCCCTTGAACACGCGGAACATAAATGGTCCTTGTGAAATTTAAGCTTTGGAAGGCCACGAACTAACTCGTTTTTAGCCAGATGATTAATAGCATCAAAATTAAGATGAGATAATCTGCGATGCCATAACCATGACTTGGTCTTAGATGCTTTAGAGAGAAGACATACTGGAGAGGCGGCCATCATATCTTGTAGAGACAACGTATAAAGATTTGCACCACGAGATCCCTTCAACAAATCTTTTCCTTCCAAGTTGCGGATGAAACAAGTGTGTTGTCGAAAAGCAACCTCAAGGTTGGAATCACAAAACTGTCCTACTGAGAATAAGTTATGACCAAGACCTTCTACATAGTATACCCTAGAAATCGTCACGTTTCCAATCTGATATTCACCATACCCCATAATCTTTGCTATATGATCATTCCCGAATTTAACCGTACCGAGAAACTTGCTGACGAAATTTCGGAGCATCGAGCGATTTCCGGTCATATGTTTTGAACAACCGGAGTCCAAATACCACAGGATGATTTGGACCACCTGAAAATATCACCACACAAAGACAATGTAGAGGTATCGGAATCTGAGTGTTCCTTGTTATTAGCAGGTACAGATTTAATAATCTTAGATTTGCTAACTCTAGGTTTCTTAGATTTCCTAGCCTTCTTTTTCTTAATAGGTGGTGTAGATTATAGTTGGCTCAAATCCTGAGGTATTTCTTCACTGATAGGCACTATAGTGGGGGCTGACCTAATTAAAGGGCGCTGTTTCCATACTTGAATGCGAGTGTTCCTAACTAAAGGACTCTCAGACCTAACCTCAATGGATGCATTCCTAGTTAAAGGGCACATTTTTCCATCTAATGTAAAGGTCCTACCAGTGGGACGCCATTGCCAGCCAACTTGGGCACGAGTTCTACCCGTTGGCTTCCATTCAAGACCATTCTTAATAGCATTCATTTCATTAACGTGATCAATCAGACACAAATCATGACGCTGGGAAAACATACATTCATTACAATTCCAACAATTTAAATCAGAATTCACGAATGGTTTAGGCTACTGCACAGGCGCAGAGCTTTTAGTCTTAACATGATTCTTTTTATTTAAAACTGAACTAGCATTCCTATTGTGAACTTCTACTTTCTTCTTTGTGGCACTACTAGTGGAGGGCTTGATCTTAGCTTTCTTGAGTGGCGATCCTTTAGCCTTAGTAGTCTCTTTTAATCCTGTAGAAGGCAAAGTGGGAACATTAGCAACAGATTTTAAAGGTGTCTTACTTGATTGTGCCAATGACGGTTTCGCTCCTGGAGTCTTATTAAATGGAGTGACAGCAATGGGCCTATTATTAAGTAGTGCAGAACCTGGTGTACCTATGTATTGCAAATATGCTAGGCAATATTGAACTCGCTTAACATATTCATGAGCCGAATAATAGTCGCTACTTGAGGGATCTAAGGCATAAAGATCGTCTAAAATATCCCTAAGAAGATCGACATGCTTAATGGCATTCCTCATATAATCATCGTAGGTAACCGGGTTTCTCTTATGAAGCGGATTCTTATAAAGCACTACTGACTTGGTTGTTGGAGCACTAGTGGACGGTGCAGAGTCGGTAGCTAAGTTATCAACAACTTCTTGTCGGGTGAGAAGAAGTGTCTCCTTTAACTCAGCCAAAACCATATTTTTGTCTATGAGCAGGATGTTCAAATCAGAGATTTCCTCGCACTTTTGGTTCAGTTGTTCAACAAAAGATTGTTGCTGTGCCGCATTAAAAGCGAAGCGTTCTTCTAGTGAACCATAAAGAGCGGATAATCCCTGTCTTGTCCGATCCATCTCCCCTAGAACAGATGAAAGTCTAATTTCTAAGACTTGGTTTTTAGACTCTGCAGCCGCTAGTTCCATTTTGAGTGTTTCATTTGATGACACATCTCTCTTCAATCTCATTATCTCTTCCTCTAATGTCTTAACAATTGCAATCATCTTGTCACTATTCTCAACACCGTTTTCACAAACATTTGATATCAAAAGATTCTCATTTTGAGTTTGTTGTTTTAATTCTAAAGATATACAATGTTGTTCTAGTTGATTAAAGCGTTTTGAAAGTAAATTGTAAGAATCTTGTAGCTTTAAAAACTCAGCGTTAGATTCGTGACAAGACTGATTTTCTACCTCATTTACAGAATCAGCAACATTTACAGAGATATCACAAACATCATCACAAATATCATTACAAATATTCACAGCATCACAATTAATCATAGTGGATGTGAGCTCATTCGAATAATTAACATTTACAGTAGTAAGCACATCACACGAGATTACTGCAGACAAGAATCGGTCATATTCGGTTAAAATCTTTTCTTTTTCAACTAGTTGTAGTTCGTAAGCGGTGTCCATTTCATAAAACACTTTTTGAACTTCACCAATTTCAAAAACAAGATTTTCCTTAAGAGATGCAAAAATTCCTTTTAGACTTTCGACAAACGGATTGATCTCAGTTTTAAACACCTCGTTCATATGTTCGAAAGCCCATTCTCCGGCGTTTAGGCCATTTGAAGTCGTACGTTCCAAAATGACCTTGTCAAAATTAGTAAAGTATTGATTAATCTCTTGCAAGTTTAACCATACAGTGCTAACAGGTGGAAGATCCTTTGGAATTCCTTACGACCTTCCATATTGACAAGTGTAGGAAACGTACTAGGGTTTTCTTCATCTAATATGTAGGTTGGTGCTGTTATGAGATCTTTGTCCATATGGAAGCGAATTCTAAAATCCATTTTTGCAAGCTCCTTATTCAATTTAAAATAATCACACTCGGGATATTTTGCAGAATTGTATGACCGATCCTCATCAACTAGTTCCTTACTTGTTCGATCACCAGGAAAAACAATCGGTTCTAAGGCCAATCCTAATTGAGTTGCATTATAAAGTCTAGGACTATGTCTTAAAGCTTGTTTTGCATACCGTGGATTAGGGGGAAGGCCTTTTTGACGTGATAAGTTAAATTCTCTAAATGAAGCATCAAATAAGTGAACTAGTTGTGAAGCAGCGTATTGTCTTAACAGCAAGTAATCTAGACTTCTAATCTTATTAGTGGCATTAATCTCCATTTCATTCTTCTTAGACTCTAGTGATTCGTAATCCGTTTGAAGTTTTTGAAAATTAGTAACCACTAACTCTTTTTCTTGAAGTTCATTAGACAGATTTGCTCTTAAGTTTTCTATTTCTTGCAAGTGACCCATTTGTTTGTTTCTAAAGTGATCATATTCGAGATTAGTTAGAACACTAGACGAGGGCACTAATTCCAAGGTTTAAACTTTCTCATTGCTTAAGGCAAGCTCATCAGACAAATTCTTATTCTTAGCTAAGGTTTCTAAGAGTGCAGCATTCATTTGGCTAAGTAATGTAGCAGGAACCATGACCAAATCTTGTTTAGCAGGAGTAGGCGTTTGCGAAATGGGTCCCGGTTGTGATTCACTCAAAGTCTGGGGACTCACATTGATATTGCTATCATTGTTTGTCTCTTCATTTGAAAGACTCACTACCGAAGATTCATTCGAGTCAGCACTCTCTTGCACAACTTGATGTGGTTGAATACTAGCATCAGTGGTATTATCGGTGTTATTAATAAGTACCTCAGATCTCTTTTCTGGCCCTAAGCTGGAGATAGTTGCCATGAGAGCAGCCTTTGCAGATTGAAAGTCATCACAGTCGGAGTCATACGCATCAAGATCATCGGCTTGGTAAGCTGCATTCTGCGTAGTGACAACGTCTTGTTCAGCAATCCCTGGATCAGCAAGAAATGCAAGCTCCTCTTCATCAAGTTCCCTTCCTTGTGCTTGAGCATTAACCAGATAGA
Source organism: Glebionis coronaria (assembly GCA_025667525.1). NCBI lineage: Eukaryota > Viridiplantae > Streptophyta > Magnoliopsida > Asterales > Asteraceae > Glebionis > Glebionis coronaria. The sequence goes on along the minus strand of CM046877.1, from coordinate 368,099,353 downwards.
TCTTTTCTGCAAACCATTGTCCATCCCTTCTCCTCTTGGGTTTCTTACAATCCCTGGACATGTGACCCTCTTCCTTGCAGTTGTAACATGTAATCATTCGCAACTTGCCCGTGGAGTTAGCCCGTGGAGCAGGATTGGCCATTGGTGCCTGATTGACCGTGCGAGCATTGGTGGTTGATGTGGTAGGTCTCCCCTGATATGGTTGAATAGGCTGAACCATGACCCTGCCATTCTCAATAGTAGCTTGTTGACGAGAATTGGATGAATTCCTCAACTGATTGTCGGTAGGAGCTGATCCTCTGTATCCTCGTTTGCTTAAAGTTTGTGTGAGATAAGCAGACATAGTAGTTAGCACTTCAACTGGGTCAGCTCCTTGTTGGAATACAGGAACGGGGACTTCCTCATCATCACAATACAGTGCTTGATCTGGATGAGCTGCATAATCAGTAGAAGGAATACTCATTTGATCAGGATAGCTTGTTGGATATGCTGCATTCTCTTGATAAGACGAATATGAAGGCTGAGCATAAGGTGCAACATTTGCTGGATGAAGTTGTGAAGCATACTGTGGTGAAGGTGCATTGAACCGATATTGTTGCTGATGTGAGGTGGGAGGTTGCGGTAGAATCGAGTATTGTGGGAAGGTTGGTGTCATGTAAGGTGATGGATGATAGGCTTGATGTCCCAAGATATAAGGTGTGTTGTTGTGTGACAAGCTTGGTTGATTCGCCATCAAAGCTAAGGAATCTGGGTACATACCGCGAGGAGAACGGTGCATAATCACATGCTTCTCATATTGCTGAAGAAAAGCATAGATTTGATCTAAGTTGCACTTATGCAAATCCCGGGTTAACTTCACATCGGTAATATACTCACCCCATTCAGCTTGAGGTAAAGTATTCAAGAACTTGGTGTTAACCTGGAATGGAGCAATCACTAGATTGTATACATTCAGATCATTCATTAGAGTAGTGAATCTGAAGTAATAATCGTGTAGTGTTTCCCCTGGGCTGTACGTGAATCTATCAAACAGATCATACAGCTGACACTCCCTTTCCTGTTTGGTGAGAGACGTACCTTGTAACAACACCTTTAGACGTTCCCACAAATCTTTGGCAACCGTATATTGACTAACCATACGATAAATATCATGCGGAAGAGCTTGGAGAAGTGTCTGTAGAGCCTTTTCATCAGCATCAGCAATGAGTTGTTGTGCCGGTGTGAGTTCTTCATATTCTCTTGGTCGAGACACGTTATTTGCCACAATGGTACCATAGTCGAGTGGACCATTCAAGATCGATTTGACCATAAGCCTTCCGTATGTTGGTTTGCCCTTCAAGTATTGCATCATACGGCCCTGCCATGCTTCAAACACCTCTTTAATAAGCATCGGTGGACGACTATCAGTCCCCGTTATGATCGAGATATCCGTAAGAGATGTCATCTGAGGCATTAATGAACTTGGATTCATTGTGATCACTTAACAGACTCAAAGATTATCGGTTGATCGAGCAGTGAAGAAAGGTTGAGAATTTGTGTTGTGTTGGTTGAACTCAAGATTAAATCCACTAAAGATCGTCGAAAAAACTCAAATACCCCTTGAACTTGCTTATACGGAATAACCCAAAATTAGAATAAACCCTATTCGGAATAACACCTATTCGGAATAATCCTTTGCTGAAAATACCCTATTCGGAATAAACTCTATGCTGAATAACCCTTATGCGGAAAAACCCCTTATGCGGAATATTTCTTCAATTCGGAATATCTGGCAATTTTGCTTATTCGGAAAAAAAACTTCCTATTCGGAATGATGGGCAATTCGGAAAGATATTCGGAATCTTTCTCCTATGCGGAAAAATTTTGGCTATTCGGAAAAATATGGCTATTCGGAAAGATATAGGCTATTCGGAAAGTTTTTGGCTATGCGGAAAGATTTCTGCTATTCGGAAAAATTGCTGCTATTCGGAAAAACTCGGAAAAACTCTTCTATCCGGAAAGTCTATGCGGAAACTTCTTCTATTCTGAATATTTCTCCTATTCGGAATCCCTATTCGGAATAAACCTTCTATACTGAAAATCCTCCTATTCGGAATCCTATTCGGAATAAACTTTCTATACTGAAAATCCTCCTATTCGGAATCCTATTCGGAATAAACTTTCTATACTGAAAATCCTCCTATTCGGAATCCTATTCGGAAAGTTCTGGAAAAAATGTTTCCGAGACTTAAGAAACAGCTTTTAACTCCGATTTTTGATCCAAAACCACAAAAAGTTTTATGATTTTTACCAAAATAAGCTAAACCCAATCCTTATCAATCAATCCCAATAACAAAAACACCAAAAACAACAAGATTCAAGATTGATTTTTTTCTAAAGATCACTAATTGATTCAAAAACTAAAAAAGCAACACAATCCTTACCTTAAATCACCCCATAGCTCTTGATACCAAATGTAGAATATTGATAACCTATGAATCTATGAAGTGGGTTGATGTTTTCTAGTGAGAGAAACTAGAGAGAGAAAGTGAGAGAAAATGTGTGTGATTTTATTACTATGAAAATGCAAATGGAACAACAACCAACCCCTTTCCATGGTGGAAAGGGGTATTTATACTCCAAGCCTAACATTGGGCTTGGGCCGGTCCATGACAAGCCCATGGACCGGTTCTTACTCAAGTTAATAAGCAACTAATGACTATTTTCTAACTACGAGCTATTACAACATAAATCATATTGTGGAGTGACCGATACTTCTAATATACGTTAAAACGTATTTCTAACATTAATGTCATCTTCGAGCAACTAACATTATATAAACATAATTCTTAAAATATAATGTCGTCAAAGTAAACCCTTTTGCATATGGCAGGTCGGGTGGGTTGGGTGATGGGTTAAATCAAGCCAACTTATTCTAAGATACATCAGGTGACAGTTGAGGGGTGTTTGGGTAAGCTTATTCTGTTATAAAAACATGAAAATATACCATAAAAAAGGATGCTTACCTTCCACTGCAAGCGTATGGTGACCTCGTCTATTCCACCTTTCCAAGTTATCACTATAAGCAGGTGGATATTCAAACATGTCACTTAATAATACTTAATAAGCCAAACCTTTGTAAAGGTGAAACAGTAGGAATGCAAAGTGCCTCAAGAGCTTTATTTTAGTTTTTGGTCTAGAAAGATATATACGCCACCATCCCATCCTATTCTGGTACAACCTCAAGCCTAATGCTTTGAAAATAAAACATATACTTTTATAACACAAGAAAACTTCAACTACACAACTGACCTCAATAGAGAATGTCATCTCTAAATAGTGGAAGTAAGATTTTACTTCTTTAATTTTCCTAACCACATTTTGCAAGTTCCGGAAACCGTAACATAGTGAAAACTTGAATACGATTTTACCTTATAACCGTAAATTTCATTTAGAGTACTTAAATAAAGCATCAACCTAAATTCGAAGGAATTATTATATGATTTAAATTCGATAGCTCCTCAAATGCCACCAACTTACTTCCTAGTCACTTCTTTAAAACTAAACTTCCTTACAGTCCTAAATTCCAGAGCCCCTTTAATATCCTGATAAACAACACTAAATATGAAAAGTAGTAAAAAAGACAAAATAGGCAGATATGTAGCACCTAAAGGACAATTGACAAAAAGCATAAGGTATTGTCTAATGCCAACTTCTGTCTAATGTCAACTTTAGTTTTATGAGCACTATCGTCAAATTCTTACTTTAGTCTATTGTCTAATAAGGTATTACATGTTTACATCTCTCTATTAAAATTATATGGTGAAAGGGACAAAGACACCGATAACAAATTGTTGTTCAGAATTGTGTTTTACATCAATGTAAGAATGACGAATACCAACAATTAGATATATTAAATCCACGACAAATGATTTAAACTTTACTGCAAAAAATCCAATTCCCCGAAGCAATATGATTGTAACGCTATAAAAAGATAAGTATATACTTACTCAATCAGGCATCTTTTAGTATTAGCATATGACGCAAAGAAGTTGTCTATTTTTTCCACTCAAGCCCCTTTCAGTGTTAAGAGCGGGTAAACCTGACTCGTGTAATCCGATTCTTCTGAATTGTTTCTATGGTCATGGTCATGGGGTTCTTCATTCAGTTTTGACTTCATTTGAAGCTACCAGTGAGTTGCTTATTACCGTCAACAGAACTGTATCTCCAGTGGAGATTGATGATGGACATTTGAAGCAGTCTGGGACAGAAGAAACAGTTCTTTCATGTATCAATGGTTCATTGGCCAACTATGGTAGACTTACATGTTATGCCTATTGAATGATATTACAGAAAATTAATTATATATTTGTTTTTCTCAAGAGCTTTGCTCCAACAACAGTTTTCTCAGAAGCTACTCAACAACCACTTCAGGTTGATTGGGCTTCATGTGTTCAAACTTTAATCCTAAAAGCTAACCATATCAGCGACGAAGATATTGAGAACATACCTAAGGCCGAGAACATACCTCTTCACTGGAAAGCATACCTCTTCTTAGTAGATGCAATTATAACTAACTGATAAAGCCACTCTTTCGAGTATGCAATGAAGTACGGATCCCAACAAATGGCTTCAGCTCAGTACCAGCTTCATAAGGAAAATTATATAAAATATACGAAGCAAAAGATACAATTAGATTAAACTTTAATAGCCTAATATGAAGTGGCATTTAGATGGTAACTCATTGGTGTCTTTATGCGGCTAAGAACTACTCTTTTGATGCGTACACCGTACATCAAAACCCGCATATAATATTTAAAAGTTACAATAAAATTAGCCATTATACTGTAACTCGAAATAAGTTTATCCAAACATCAAAAAGTTAGTATTGTACCTTTATGTAATCAGTTCAAATCGAGAATCCAAATGGCTACTACAGGAACAAACATGCATTACCTTATGAGAAAGACCGTATGCTAGTGCTCATTCACGTTTACAAGACACCTCTTGTCTCATTTGAATCTTGGCTTTAACCTCTTGTAGAGTTCCTCCTTGGTCACACCATCCTTCCTGGATTTGATATAGAGTGTAACCATCAACAAATGAATATGATATGTGACAAGATAGTGAATCAGTTCAAGTGTTGATTATTTGTACCTCAACCTCTTTTGAAAGTTCGGCTTCTGAGCATCTTTCATTAAGCATGTTTTGGAAAGCTGGACCTTCAATGGACATGTGAACTCTATGGTCCCTGACCCTCTCTTGAACACGAACAAGAGCCTACATACATCAAAGGGTCACGACAGCCTGTTTCATGACTTTCCTCCCTCGAACTAAAGCTTGAATCCCAACCAGTCCTTTCAAAGGTATTAATGTTCTTCAACATTTTAATTGATTATCTGATCTCCCATTAGGCATGTATTCTTACATCAACAATCAGTTGTTTTGACTTCCAGTGACGCTTGAATAAAAAGTACCCATTCTAACCTATCACCCACCTCTTTTGAGTTTGTGTCAGCGACTGCTGCATATTAGAAGGTGTACCTTTTTCTCTTCACTGAGATTTACCTTTTGCTCTTTACCGAACTGCTGAGCGTCTTTGTGGCCTGTGAAGGCCTAATATCGGTCCCATTGTGCCAGCAGGTCCAGTCCCACCCATCTGTGCCAGCAGGTCCAGTCCCACCCATTTGTGCCAACATTGCTCCAAAATGCATCAGTGTCCACTTTCTTAGTCAGCTGTAAAGGAGCAGAGTTCCAATTTTCAAAGAGAATAAAAATCTGTAAAAGGTAATAGTCACAAGATATTGGTAATATAAATGAATGTTCGAGAACCGAATATCAGTAGTCTAGTTAAAGCAGATATGAAGTGAATGTATCAATAGACAGCGAGTCCGAACCATCGCATACTTTAAGCCATTATGCATAATGTCAAACATACACATATAAAACATCTCAGGTGTCGGAAATGCAAATTAAGATACATAATTTTGAAATTATTTGTCAAAATTCATTGGTTTTATAGCATACAAATAGCATTCTGGAACATAACAGTGACACGGAATACCCGAAAAGTGTGGACTTTCTGAATCACATTAAAAGAGCGTTAAAGTTCAAAGATATTGTTACTAATTTTTATAGAATTAACAAACATTGAATAGGCTCACAACAAACTGACCCTAAAACGGTAACATACTTCCAACACCTCATACATCACAAATATACTCCGACTTCAACTCAAAAACATTAAAAAAACAACTAATATCTGCGTGAATCATACTAACATTAATTGATATAAAAACAGTTTTACCTTATGATCCAAAAAAACATATGTAATGATGAACTGGATTGGGTAATTGAACATATATAATTATGATCCGTTTTTTTCCTAATTTGTGTTTGGTTTATCGATTTATTGAATTGGGATTCAATTAGTTTTTTTTATGAATTCGATGGTGATAATTATTTTGATTTTTTTGGAGATTTAGTGTAGGGCTCTGCTTAGGAAAATCAGGGATTTATTTTAGAAAAATGATTTATTTTATTAGATCTGTGGTTAAGATTGAGAAGAAGGAAAAGGTTTCAAGAAAAGAAAAAAGGAGGCGTGGGGTTTGGCAAAAAAAGAGACCCGTATTAAAAAAACAGCGATTGTGATTTTTTTACAAAATTGCGTTTGCAAACTGTGGCTTAACAAAATAATCCGAAAATTTTAGAGTTTTTTTAAGGAAAAAGTGAGATTTTTTAGGAATTAAACAAATACTATTTGCTAAAAGATGTGACTGGGATATGACTGGATTAAAAGGTGTGGTTTCAAATCATAATTATACATGTATAATATATATATATATATATATATATATATATATATATATATATATATATATATATATATATATATATATATATATATATATATATATATATATATATATATATATATATATATATATTTACGTTCATGTAAGAACCAACTTTAAAATAAAAACAATAACAATCAACCAAATATTGCCAAATGTCATTTTCATTTAAAAGAAAATTTAATTAGTGTTAATGTATTTAAGGGTATTATGGTAATATCATCACATGGTTTATTTTTAATAATTACACACGTTTCATAACCTAATCCTGATAAACTAAAATTCCATTTTTGTTCTCTCGAATGTCACAACTCGCAACCTTTTAGTTTTCACTACCATTTAAAATTTGCCTTCATTCACATCCTCTTATAATATAACAAAAAAATTAATATTTGAATTGAAATGTATCATGAAATTAGTTGTCACAAAAACTAATGTGTCATTTATTGATAGTTTAAATGTATCAATAAAAATATATTATAAAACCAAATATGTTAAATATATAACGTGCCACTTGATAACAAAAAATTAATAATTTAATCGAAATGTATCATGAAATTAGTTGTCACAAACTAATGTGTCATTTATTAATAATTTAAATGTGTCACTAAAAATATATTCTAAAATTAGATATGTAAAAAATATAATCTGTCACTTGATATATTTTAGGAAACTATGTGTGTGAAAATTTATACGTACTATTTTAATAAAGAATATGTAAAGAAAAATGTTAGTTCATATTAAATGATTAAATGCTTTATCTACTCTTAATAAGGAGGATAGTGGTACATCTAAGGTTACTGTTTCCGATGATAAGGAGGATGTGGAAAATGTTTATGATGAGACGGGTAATCTTATGAATACTTCTCAATCAGGGGCAAGCACTCCTGCTGTAAATGTTTTTAATGTTTAGTATTGCTTCTTGGAATATACGGGGCTTGAACCAGTCCCTTAAGCAGAGAGAGGTTCGACAGGTGGTTACTGAGAATAATTTAAGTGTCTGTGCTATTTTGGAGTCTCATGTTGATGTATCTGTTGTGTATGATACATGTCGTAAGGTGTGTAGGAGATGGAAGTGGATTTCGAATGGTAGCTTGTGTACTAAAGGTTCTCGTATTATTGTTGGTTGGAATGATGATATGGTTGATGTTGGTGTTATGGCTCAAACGGAACAGGTTATTCATTGTCAGATTAATACTCGGGCAGACCGGAAAACCATTTTCTATTATTTTGTGTATGCTGCCAACTACTATGTGGATCGTCGTGGATTATGGAATGATCTTGCTGCTCATGCTTATCTAATGCGTGATAAGCCATGGGTTTTGATGGGTGATTTCAATGCTGCTCTTAATCTTGAAGATCACTCCTATGGAGGGTATGAGCCGAATATTGCTATGCGTTAATTTAAAGATTGTGTTCAACGCATGGAGGTTATGGATGTTAATGCTACTGGACTTCACTTTACTTGGAATCAAAAACCTCAGGGTGACTGTGGTGTTCTTAAGAAGATTGACAGGATTATGTCTAATATGGTCTTTATGGATGCGTTTCCGGGTTCTCTTGGGGTGTTTCAGCCTTATCGTATTTTGGATCATTCTCCATGTGTTCTCCGTATTCCTAAGGTTAGTAGACCGAAGCCAAAGCCTTTCAAATTTTCTAATTTTCTTGTTCACAAGGAAGGGTTTCGTTCTGCTGTTCTGAATGGGTGGAATGCTAGTGTTTCGGGTTGTGCTATGTATCGTGTGGTTAGACGTCTGAAATATCTTAAAGCTCCATTTCGCAAGCTTCTTCATGAGAATGGTAATCTGCACGCGCGTGCGATTCGGACCAGGGATGAGCTTGATGCGGATCAAAGGGCTCTTGACTTAAATTTATCAAATACAGATGTCCGTGAAGTTCATGCTCGATGTCTTTTGGCATTTAGGGAAGCGTCTCTTGATGAGGAAAGGTTTTTAAAACAGAAAGCTAAGATTGAGTGGCTTGATGCAGGTGATTCTAATACAGCTTATTAATAAGTGTGAAAACACTTATCCTTTTACCACTTATTTCCAATAATAACAAGACCAAAATGTATATTTTATGTCGTAAAAGTCGGAATTATGCGTGGTTTGTATTTTTATTGTGTTTTTGGACCAAAAGATGAAAAAGGAAGAAAACACGGGCTTTCACGGGCTTTTATCGAAGAAAAACGAGAAAAGACGAAGTCAAAAGATCAAGAGTGCAAAAAGAACGGAAGTCCAAGGCCTATTCTGACGATTTATCGAAGAAAAAGTCTAAAGACGGAAGTTTAATGAAGTCGAAGAACTCAAGTCTAACAGAAGAAGAAAATTACATGACAAGTTCAATTCACATCGACAAATCCTGAGACGACGTCGAGAAAGACAAAGAATTTAAATCGAGTCGTGAAGAAAGAAAGAAGGAAACACCTGCACCTTCCCATCTCCTATAAATACCCTCCTAAACACATTAGGAGGGTGGTTAACTAGTTATTTTTCTTTCTTTAGTTTTCATTTTAGAGAGAGAAAGTGTTTAACTTTCTCTCACTAAAACTTCATCTTTTCTTTCTTTCATGTTTAAGATTTATTCACTTTTGTAATTTTGAATCTTTAATCTACAAGTTCAAGTTTAATCTTTTAATCTTAATCTTCTTCTACCTTTCTTGATTTTAAATTGTCCTTGATCCGAAATTTTAATACAAGGTGCTTGATTTAGATGTTTTTGTGATTAAAAAGTTATCATTTTATTCTTTTCTAAGTCTTACACGGATTGAGCTTTAAGCTATTCATGCTTATTGGCTTATTTAGTGTTTAGCTTATTGTTTTCTAGTGTTCTCAAAAAGTTTAGTCTTTTTAAAGTGTCTTTTATAAAGTTTGCGAATTTAGTATTTCAAAAGTTGTCAATTTATGCTTATTTAGTTGGTTAAGTTTCGGTTTAGTGTTCTTATTTGGAAGTGCTTATTGAGTTCTTAGCTTATTCCACCTTTTCGGATTACTTGGTGTTTCATCGCAATCATAGGGGTTTCAAGTATTGCGACGGTTATTCAGACATAGTCATTGTGATCGCAATAACCCTAGGGGTTCTACATTGTGATCAAGAGATTTTCCCCCTTATTCCGATCGTGATTGCGATCGCACATTACGACGGTCTTAAGGTTACATTAAGACGAAACTCTGCCAAATTTTTGTTAGCAATATTCCGACAGCTTACACATTCCGATGGGATTCCGATGCTTTATTTCGATGGCTTCATTTGTTCTATAATCCGATGCTTTCATGTTATTCCGATAGATTTGCCTTAATAAATTCCGATAGACTTACATTCCGACAGGACTGCATTCCGATAGAGTCAATTTACTTTGATATTCCGATGGTTATTCAGACAGCATTATTCCGACAGCTTTCATTTTCTATTATTCCGATGGTTTTGTTTTTGCAACATTCCGACAGAATTCACTTGTTATATTCCGATGGTTTAAGTTTTTAGTTTTATTAAGTTTTAATTTCCAAAAATTGCACGCTTCCCGAAATCTCTATTTTTACCAAGTGTTTTTCTAGTAATTTTTTAGTTTAATTTTTAAAGCTTTATTTTTACTCAACGACATGTTCATATTTGCTTTTAGTTTAAAAGAGATAATCAACCAAACTATTTTATTTTCCACCAAGAACGACTGAGTCGCACTAATTAACGGTAATCAATTCGAAAAAATCGAACGATAACTTTTATACTTGGTAAAACCTTGTATTAAATGGCGCCGCTGCTGGCTCTTTTCGTTAAGATTAACGGTTTTAAGTGAGAGACGCGTTGGATTTTGGGATCCGTTCATCTTTGAACGTTATTTTTCTTGCTTAAAATTTTCAAAAATCCTAAAAAATATAAAATTTTCAAAAATACAAAAAAATACAAAAACATAAAAAAAATCAAAAATATTTCTTGTCTATCTTTCTTTTCTTTTTGTAGGTGTGTATGCATACTCGTGCTCACAAGAAGAAAGTAGCTCAAGCCGAAGTCATTACTCCACCTATTGTCACCATGGACAATCAACCAATGCTTGAGCTTTTGCAATCGCACGTAGAGGGCAACACCGATGCTATTGTCATACCCGAGATTGGAGCCAACAACTTTGAGCTCAAATCCGGTTTCATTCAAATGGTCTCTGCTCAACCATTCTTGGGGCGTACACTTGATGATCCTCATGACCATATAAAAAGGTTCCTTCAACTCACTAATACGGTCAAGTATAATGGGGTTTCACAAGAGGTAATTCGCTTACAACTTTTTCCTTTCTCCTTAGAGGGACAAGCCCAGAATTGGCTTGATAAGGAACCGCCACAAAGTATTCTTACGTGGACGGATTTAGAGACCAAATTCATCAACTACTTTTTCCCACCCTCACGTACTACCGCTTTGCGGAATGAAATCATTACCTTTGAACAAAAGTGCGGTGAGACATTTAGTGAATCTTAGGACCGTTTTAAGGAACTTTTAAGAAAGTGTCCACAACATGGTTTCACAAAAGTACATCAAATTAATACTTTTTACAATGGTTTAAGCATGAATGACCAAGATTCACTAAATAGTGCCTCGGGGGGGGGGGGGGGGGGGGGATATTTTGGTTAAGTCTTCTAATGCTGCTTGGGATATTATTGAGAATAAGTCTAGAGTGCAAACCAAGAGTGTTCCGACTAATGTGGCTAGTGCTAGCACTAATGAGAGTGACAAGAAAATTGATAAGCTTACTTCGCTTGTTGAAACACTTGCTCTCCAAACCGCTAACAATACCAAATCTATCAATGCACAAGTTAATGCTTTGAGTCAATCATGTGAAATATGCGGGGGATCTCATTCATACACCGATTGTCCTTCGACTCATGACAATCCGGAAAATGTGTATGCCGCCAACGGTAACTTTTCTACGGGAGGCTATCAAGCACGTCCGCAAGGTGACCGCAATTTGCTCAGCTATCGCTCAAACAACTTTCTTTCACCACCCGGTTTTCCCACACAAAACCCAAACAACCTCAATCGCAACAATCAAAACCCACCTCGAGCTCCAAATCAATATCAAACCCAAAGAAACTCATATCCACCCCAAAGAAAGAATCAAGTTCACCAACCAACCGCTTATCAACCACCTGCCTACCATGCTCTTCCTCCCACCCAACCCAACACATTTAATCAAGAGGTTGACACTTACATAAGGACTAATGATGTGATAGTACAAAATCTTCAGCGGGAAATGGCCAACTTGAAAGCAGATATGGTGAAACAAGGGAATGATCTTCGAGCCGATATGCAAAACTCTTTGGCAAGTCAAACGAATGACTTAAGCAACATGATGGCTAGTTTCTTCCCAAGTAATCAAGCCTCTGGTTCGGGTTCTCTTCCGAGTAACACCGTTGCTAATCCAAGAGGGGAGATGAAAGCAATCACCACTCGAAGTGGAAAAGGTTTAAAGGAACACGGGGTAAACTTTCTAAGCAGCCTTCTGAAAACGAGAGTGTTAATTTCATTGACGTTCTTGATGAGGCGTGTGAAGAACATTTCAAAGACGCTTGTAAAAGTGGTTCTTCTTCTCTTCCCATTGTTGAGACCATTGCCTCTATTGCTCCATCACTAACTCCATTTGGAGAAAGTGATCTCTTTTTGAAAGAATTTGAAGCAACTTTGGGAGATGTGGACTTACAATATGACGATTCTCCCTCCAATTCGGATGAAGACATTCGTACCATTGAGAAACTTCTCAATGAGGACCATATTTCTCCACCATCTCCTAAGGATATCTCTATCGATGATCCGAATTTAACTACGCCTTCCATCGAAAATCCTCTGGATTTAGAGCTTAAGGATCTGCCGTCTCACCTCGAGTACGTTTTCCTTGAAGACAATAACAAGCCACCCGTCATCATCGCAAAGGATTTGAAAGAAGACGAAAAATACCGACTTATCGCCGTGCTGAAGAATCATAAGAAAGCGATTGCGTGGAAATCTCCGATATTCGTGGAATTGATCCTCACTTTTTTTGGTAATGGGTTTCCCCGGTAAATAGATTAACCAAAAAAACAGTGAAGTACAAATGGAATGTGGCTAAAGTACCACGTTAACCTCAAGCTAAAAACAGCTTGATAAACACCTAACTCTAGTGCTTATGACAGGCCATAAACACTTACAAAACACCTAGTACACAATGAAACAAACCAAACTAGCTAACAGCTGCCGTGAAGGAGTTTCCACCTGCATTTGTCTTAGAGAATAAATTGGTTGTTTCATCATATACCATTTCAACCTCGTCATCTTCATCATCATGATCCAAAGCAGAGTAAGAATTTGATGTAGATAAAGCAGCACCTGACGATGACGTAACAATAGACTTCAACTTGGGCAAAGAACTAGTCTTCGCACTAGTCACCCCCTTCTTCACGTTACTAATTGTAGCTTTAGGCACAAATTTGACATTCGGTTGAACCGATGGACCAGTAAACTTACCACCCTTAATAGAATTCGGCATATTCGTCTTTTTCTTTCTTTTGGTCACCGTTTGGAAACCATCATTATTCTCAACAACAAGAATAGCACCAGAAGTAGATGAACCAGTACTAGCAGTAGGAACTATAGGAGAAACAACCACCTTATTAAAGCATTTATCAAGAGAGTGACCAAAAGCAGTAGGAATTGATCCTCACTTTTGCACACATAAAATTCTCATGGAGGACGACTTTAAGCCCATTATTCAAAACCAAAGAAGGGTGAATCCCAAGATCCATGACGTTATCAAAAAAGAGGTTATCAAACTTCTTAATGCGGGAATGATCTATCCTATCTCGGATTCACCATGGGTTAGTCCGGTCCATTGTGTGCCTAAGAAAGGCGGAATCACCGTTGTGCCCAATGAAAACAACGAGTTGATTCCTACTCGTCTCGTTACAAGGTGGAGAGTTTGTATAGACTATCGCAAACTCAATGATGCTACGAGAAAGGATCATTTTCCCCTTCCTTTTATGGACCAAATACTTGAACGTCTAGCGGGTAATGACTATTATTGCTTCTTAGACGGTTTCTCCGGGTATTTTCAAATTCCCATCGATCCCAAAGACCAAGAGAAAACCACATTCACTTGTCCTTATGGAACATTTGCTTACAAAAGAATGCCTTTCGGCTTATGCAATGCTCCTGGGACTTTCCAAAGGTGTATGATGGCTATCTTCCATGACATGGTTGAAGAAACTATGGAAGTCTTCATGGATGATTTCTCGGTCTATGGTGATTCTTTCTCTCATTTCCTTGCCAATTTGGAACGCATGCTTAAGCGGTGTGAATACACTCGCCTTGTTCTAAATTGGGAAAAATGCCATTTCATGGTAAAAGAAGGCATTGTGCTCGGACATAAAATCTCAAAAGCCGGCCTTGAAGTGGACCGTGCTAAAGTGGATGTCATAGCCAAATTACCTCCACCTTCAACCGTGAAGGGTGTGAGAAGTTTCCTTGGTCATGCGGGCTTCTATCGTCGATTCATTCAACATTTTTCTAAAATCGCTCGCCCGATGACCCACCTCTTGGAAAAAGATACTCCTTTTATCTTTTCTAAAGAGTGTCTCGAATCCTTCAATCTTCTTAAGGACAAGCTAACTAAGGCACCGGTCTTGGTTACCCCTAATTGCGAGCTACCTTTTGAATTGATGTGCTATGCTAGCGACTTTGCTATTGGATCGGTTTTGGGCCAAAGAGTGAACAAACACTTCCAACCAATCCATTATGCTAGCAAGACAATGACGGGGGCTCAATTGAATTATACCACTACCGAAAAAGAGCTTTTAGCTGTAGTGTATGCTTTTGAGAAATTCCGCCCCTATCTTGTCCTTTCCACCACCATTGTCTATACCGACCATTCCGCGTTGAAGTACTTGTTAACTAAACAAGATTCCAAGCCAAGACTTCTTCGTTGGGTTTTGCTCCTTCAAGAATTTAAAATCAAAATTCGTGACAAAAAGGGAGCCGAAAACCTAGCCGCGGATCATCTAAGTAGACTTGAGGATCCTTATCAAGGGGATCATCCGAATCAAGAGATCAATGACTCTTTTCCCCTTGAGGCCTTAATGTCTATCAATTACAATCTTGATGACACCCCGTGGTTTGCGGACATTACAAACTACTTAGCGGGTGGTATTCTCATCGAAGGGTTAACATCCCAACAAAAGAAGAAGTTCTTTAAAGATGTTAAGACTTACTTTTGGGATGACCCTTATCTCTTCAAACAATGTGCTGATCTGATTATTCGTTGATATGTTGATGGACCCGCAACTTTAGACATTCTCGAAGCTTGCCATAAAGGACCCACTGGTGGTCACTTTGGTCCCAATTACACCGCGAAGAAAGTTTTCGACTCTGGATTCTATTGGCCCACCATTTATCGTGACGCTCACGGGATGGTTACAAATTGTGAGGCTTGCCAACGCCAAGGCAAGATCACACGTAAAGATGAGATGCCTCAAAATTTCATACAAGAATGTGAAATCTTTGATGTATGGGGCATCGACTTTATGGGGCCATTTCCATCATCTAAAGGGAACAAGTACATCCTCGTAGCCGTTGACTACGTTTCTAAATGGGTTGAAGCAAAAGCTCTCCATACGAACGATGAGAGGGTGGTTGTGAACTTTCTGAAGCAACTTTTTGCTCTATTCGGCGTTCCTCGTGCTATAATCAGTGACCGCGGGACTCATTTTTGCAATGATCAATTTGCTAGAGTCATGGCTAAGTACGGTGTCAATCACCGTCTTTCCACCGCTTATCATCCCCAAACAAATGGTCAAGCCGAGATATCTAACCATGTATTGAAGCGAATTCTTGAGCGTACTGTAGGAGAGCATCGTGCCTCGTGGGCCCATAAGTTAGACGATGCTTTGTGGGCTTTCCGTACCGCTTATAAGACCTCGATTGGTTGTACACCATATCGTCTTATGTACGGGAAATCATGCCACCTCCCTATTGAGCTGGAACATAAGGCGTACTGGGCCTTGAAGTGGGCTAACTTCGACATCAATAAAGCCGACGATCTTCGGATGATTCAACTCAATGAGCTAAATTAACTAAGGAATGAAGCTTGTGAGAACTCACTGATCTACAAGGAGAAGACCAAGATCATCCATGATGCAAGGATTAAGAACCGAGAGTTCCACGTTGGTGATCAAGTTTTACTCTTTAACTCTCGGTTGAAGATCTTCTCGGGCAAGCTAAAGAGCCATTGGTCTGGTCCATTCACCGTCGCCAAAGTCTTCCCATATGGCACCATTGAGCTTTCTTAGCCAAATGGGCCTAATTTTAAAGCGAATGGCCAGCGAGTGAAGTTGTACTTTGGTGAGGAAATCTCTCATGAGATGATTCCATCCCTCACCACGTTTCCCTTGAATTAAGTTCTGGGTCGAGTCAGGCTCGTGACTCGGTTAACAAAAACAAGCGCTTCTCGGGAGGTAACCCATTGATCTATCCTTTACCGTTTTCATAATAAGTGTAGGGGGTGCCCCGTATGTGTTTGTTGTCTTGTTTCTTTTGATGTGCAGGGATTAAAAGCTTCAAAGATCCATTCTCGATGACTTTTGACGAACCGTGATCCCGTGTACCCATCTTCCCGGTTCTATCCTAAACTTTGTGATTCAATATTTCATATCTTATATGTTCACATTGTAATCACCATAGTTGTCCTTTCCTTAGCAAGATTTAAACAAAGTGCACAATGTCCTAAGTGTAGGGGAGTTTCCTCCCACATGCTTAAACATCAAGGACAATGTTTACATCAAGTGTAGGGGGACTTCTATCGAAGTAAGTGGGCTTTTCCATTAATTTGTCCTCATTTTAACCAGAAAATTGGATTTTTCGACATTTTTCAAATTTTTTAATCTATTTTGGCCTAGTTGTATAGTAGTATTTTCCTTTGTTATCGTTATTTACTTTCCTTGCTAAAATAAAGTTTAATAAAGTGGTTTTAAATTTTTCAAGTCGTGAATATTTTGACTCAACCCGAGTTTACTTATCTAAGTTTACTCTAGCTAGTATCCTTAACGTGTTTAAGTCAAGTTTTGCTAGGCTTTTATATAGGGAGCTTTAAAACGCGAAAGTCTTAACTCTCATGGGTTAAGAACAAGAACTTTTCGCAAGTTCCTATAATTGATCCTAGAGAGTCGTTTATCAAGGGAACTTTAAAACTCAAATTCTAAACTTGAAAGAGTCTAAGAGTTTGCAAGATCCTATAGATGACTTGAAAACCCAAAACTGTGATTTAATTGGCTAAGCATCCACGAGTCTCATTCCTTGAGATTTTAAATTGTGGAGAACGAGAGATGATAGAGTCAATTATAAGTTTGGTATTCTTTCGTGAATTTATGTGAGTTGATTATAAGCCTATTCTCCCACCGCTTGTTAATAAATTTAATTGCAATAAATAAGGTTGTACAATTTGAAAAGTTACTTAGCTTCTAGAACAAGATCATTTAAAAGTTGCTCGGTATTAATTAGAGTTCATAGCCAAGGCATAACTTATTGAAGCGGGATGCGAATATTCGCGAGTCCGAAAAGGCCCTAACAAGGCATGAGGGCTACATTTTGTTGCTAAAGATCCAAAAGTGATGTGAAGAATCATTTATCGAAAATCAATATGAAGGATCGAGACACACGACGAAAAGCAAAAACTCCCCTAAAGATCATGGAGAAGTCTATCCGAAATGACCCTAGCAAGCTATGAGGATAAATAGATCCAAGTCCTAAAAGGAGGAGGATCGTTGTATATCAAAGTCTAAAATAAAGATTGGAGAAAAATGAAGAAGTCGTGGTCCAAAGATGAAGAATCTCTCAAAACTTCAAGTGAAGAAATTCCTATTATGAAGAAAAGACCATAATTTCAAGAACGTCTCTCAAAGATTCGAAGTATGAAGTCGCTACCAAATATCGGTCCGAGAAAGGTCTCAAATCGTGAAGGAGTTATGCCAAGATATGAACTTTAAGAGGTCCCGAGAAGTAGTTTTAAAAGATTTTTTCCTTTAGCTAACTATTGATTAAATCGTCCCACTTTATTTTCGGCCTAAATAAACTATCGAAATAAGTCAAACAATGTATCCTCGCGATCATTCAAGACAAAATTAAAATATAAGAGATACACCTAGGAATAAGGGAGTCTAAGTGAATAATTGGCCCACATGAGTTTGTGTTAGTTTGCTGACTTATAATAACAATGATCTCGTTTTTAAGCTTGGTATGGGGAACGTGAAACTTGAGGATGATGAACATTCATGACAGCCAAAACCCCAATGTAAGTCTTTGATTTCTTTACTTGCTTTGTACATATTTCTATCTTTTTAGTTTCCTTAAAGTTTAGTATTTAATAAAGGCCAAGGTGGGTTATTTATGATGGAAAATGTAAACCGTGCTTTAAAATTAATGCATTGCATGAGGGCATTACAATGGTCAAGTGTAGAGGATTTAATAAGTGTGAAAACACTTATCCTTTTACCACTTATTTCCAATAATAACAAGACCAAAACGTATATTTTATGTCGTAAAAGTCGGAATTATGCGTGGTTTGTGTTTTTATTGTGTTTTAGGACCAAAAGATGAAAAAGGAAGAAAACACGGGCTTTCACGGGCTTTTATCGAAGAAAAACGAGAAAAGACGAAGTCAAAAGATCAAGAGTGCAAAAAGAACGGAAGTCCAAGGCCTATTCTGAAGATTTATCGAAGAAAAAGTCTAAAGACGAAAGTTTAATGAAGTCGAACAACTCAAGTCTAATAGAAGAAGAAAATTACAAGACAAGTTCAATTCACATCGACAAATCCCGAGACGACGTCGAGAAAGACAAAGAATTTAAATCGAGTCGTAAAGAAAGAAAGAAGGAAACACATGCACATTCCCATCTCCTATAAATAACCTCCTAAACACATTAGGAGGGTGGTTAGCTAGTTATTTTTCTTTCTTTAGTTTTCATTTTAGAGAGAGAAAGTGTTTAACTTTCTCTCACTAAAACTTCATCTTTTCTTTCTTTCATGTTTAAGCTTTAATTCACTTTTGTAATTTTGAATCTTTAATCTACAAGTTCAAGTTTAATCTTTTAATCTTAATCTTCTTCTACCTTTCTTGATTTTAAATTGTCCTTGATCCGAAATTTTAATACAAGGTGCTTGATTTAGATGTTTTTGTGATTAAAAAGTTATCTTTTTATTCTTTTCTAAGTCTTACACGGATTGAGCTTTAAGTTATTCATGCTTATTGGCTTATTTAGTGTTTAGCTTATTGTTTTCTAGTTTTCTCAAAAAGTTTAGTCTTTTTAAAGTTTCTTTTATAAAGTTTGCGAATTTAGTATTTCAAAAGTTGTCAAATTTATGCTTATTTAGTTGGTTAAGTTTCGGTTTAGTGTTCTTATTTGGAAGTGCTTATTGAGTTCTTAGCTTATTCGACCTTTTCGGATTACTTGGTGTTTCATCGCAATAATAGGGGTTTCAAGTATTGAGACGGTTATTCAGACAAAGTCATTGTGATCGCAATAACCCTAGGGGTTCTACTTTGTGATCAAGAGATTTTGCCCCTTATTCCGATCGTGATTGCGATCGCTCATTGCGATCGCACATTGCGATGGGTCTTAAGGTTACATTAAGACGAAACTCTGCCAAATTTTTGTTAGCAATATTCTGACAGCTTACACATTCCGATGGGATTCCGATGCTTTATTCCGATGGCTTCATTTGTGATGCTTTCATGTTATTCTGATAGATTTGTCTTAATACATTCCGATAGACTTACATTCCGACAGGACTGCATTCCGATAGGGTCAATTTAGTTTTATATTCTGATGGTTATTCAGACAGCATTATTCAGACAGCTTTCATTTTCTATTATTCCGATGGTTTTGTTTTTGCAACATTCCGATAGAATTCACTTGTTATATTCCGATGGTTTAAGTTTTTAGTTTTATTAAGTTTTAATTTTCAAAAATTGCACGCTTCCCGAAATCTCTATTTTTACCAAGTGTTTTTCTAGTAATTTTTTAGTTTAAATTTTAAAGCTTTATTTTTACTCAACGACATGTTCATATTTACTTTTGGTTTAAAAGAGATAATCAACCAAACCATTTTATTTTCCACCAAGAACGACTGAGTCGCACTAATTAACGGCAATCAATTCGAAAAGATCTGACGATAACTTTTATACTTGGTAAAACCTTGTATTACTTATTTTCATAAAATTGTTAACTGTTCGAATGCCCGCAACAGGATTGATATGGTACGAGACATGTCTAATGTGTTGTGTGAAGGGAATGATGTTGCGAATGCGTTTGTAGCACATTATGAGTAGTTTCTTGGTTTGGAGGGTTTTTCTATCCCTTTGGAATCACAGGATTTGTTCTCGAATGTTCTTGATGCGCAACGTGCTTTGGATATGGTTCAGGTGGTGTCGGATGCTGAGATTAAGAATGCTATGTTCTCGATGGGTGATGATAAAGCTCCTGGTCCGGATGGTTTTACAGCTGCGTTTTTTAAGAATGCCTGGGATATTGTGGGTGGTGATGTTACATGTGCTATTCAGGACTTTTTCACTAATGGTAAGTTGCTTAAAGAAATAAATCATACTATTATTGCGCTTATTCCAAAGGTGACTGTTCCTAATAAGATCACGGGTTATAGACCTATTTCTTGCTGTAATGTGATTTTTAAATGCATCACGAAGATTATTGCTAACCGTGTTAAAGTGGTGTTGGGGGACTTGGTTAATATCAACCAATCTGCGTTTGTTCCAGGGCGAAGGATTTCGGATAATATATTACTTACACAAGAATTAATGCGAAGTTATCATAGGAATATTGGGCCGCCTCGTTGTGCTTTCAAAATGGATATTCAAAAGGCTTATGATACTATTGATTGGGGTTTTCTTAGGGTGATTCTGCTGGGTTTTGGCTTTCACACTACGATGGTTGAATGGATTATGGAGTGTGTGACTACGGCCTCTTACTCTATTTGTATTAATGGGAATCTCCATGGCCGGTTTAAGGGTAAACGTGGGCTAAGACAGGGTGATCCATTGTCATCTTATTTATTTACGTTGGTTATGGAAGTTTTGACTCTCTTGATGCAGAGGCGTGTTCGTATGGCGGAGGAGTTTTTGTATCATAATCATTGTGAGCACCAGCGTATTGTTAATCTATGTTTTGTAGATGATTTATTTATCTTCGCTAGGGGGCATCTGGATTTGGTTCGCACCATTATGGATGCTATGGAAGAATTTAAAAATGTGTCAGGTTTGGTTCCAAGTATTCCGAAGAGTACAACTTTCTTTTGTAATGTTCCACTTGATGTGAAAGCTAGTATTCTGGATCTTATGCCGTTTGCGGAAGGCACATTGCCATTGCGTTATCTTGGGGTTCCTCTTATCTCGTCCAGGCTGCTTTATAGGGATCGCAAAGTCCTTGTGGAAAATTTGGAAAGTCGGGTCCAGGATTTGCGTAACAAATTTCTATCTATTGTAGGGAGACTTCAACTTGTTAAATCTGTTTTATCATCTATGCACTTGTACTTGGCTTCAGTTTTTATCCTGCCTGTTCGGATTATTCATGATCTTGAGCAGCTTTTGAGTAACTTTTTATGGTGTCAAGGTGAGATGAAAAAGGGGATAGCAAAGCTGGCGTGGGAGGATGTGTGCATTCCACAAAGTGAGGGCGGTCTTGGTATTAGGAGGCTTGATGATTTTTAATGCTGCTCTTATTACCTCTCATATTTGGTCTCTTCTCACGCGCAAGGAATCATTATGGGTTCAATTGATACATTCGTATAAGTTAAGGGTCAGGAGATTTTGGGATGTTCCTTGTATTGGTGATGTAAGTTAGGGTTGGCGTAAGCTTCTTCAGCTTAGGACATGTGTGTGGCCGTTTATTTGTTATAGGCTTCATGATGGTAAATCTGCGTGTATGTGGTTTGATAGGTGGGCTGTTGAGTGTCCATTATAGGATACTCTTACGGTACGCAATATTGTTAGGTCTGGTTTTACTCTTCATGATACTGTTGCTGACTTGATTGAGAACAACGCCTGGAAATGGCCGACTGATTGTGTGGACAGATTTCCTGCTGTCATCTCTATTCCTGTTCTCGCTCTGGAGGAGGGGCGGCCGAATTCTCTAGTATGGCGTGATGGTGGTGGTTCTTTGCAGTCATTTTCTGTGGCTCTGGCTTGGGATACGCTGCGAACCAGACGTTAGGCTGTGGTTTGGTACCATGTTGTTTGGTTCTCCCATTGTATTCCTCGACACTCGGTGCATATGTGGCTTGTTGTTAAGCAGAAACTGAAGACTCAGGATCGGTTGTGGCAATGGGATGTTGGGACTGCTGTGGATTTAAGTCTGCTTCGGTGTTCTTTGTGAAAAGTCACTCCCGATTCTCATTCTCATTTGTTTTTTGAGTGCTCTTATTCTTCACAGGTGTGGACGAATATTAGGGTACTTTGTGGTATGGATTCTATCCTCCTCGTTTGGATGATGTTTTGGCGTTTCTTATACCAATATCAAAAGGAAAATCTACTACTAGTATTATTGCTCGCCTGGTTGTTGCGGCTACTGTATACTTTGTTTGGATGGAACGGAATACTAGATTGTTCAAAGGGAAACAACTTTATGTGGATAAACTTGTTAGTATCATTACTTCTACTGTTCGTCTCAAGCTTATTACTTTCAGATTCAAGAAGATGACTACACGGTCTTTGGCTATTTTGGATCGTGGAGACTTTCGTCCTCTAGTGTTTCTCATGATGGGGGTACCGAGTAAGGGTTGTACTCTTTTTTGCTTTTTGGGTTTTTTCCCACAGGGTTTTTCTCAAAAAGGTTTTTTAAGGAGGCAGCCTTATCTGGATCCTTTACTCCCATTATGCTGTTGCTGGTGTTGTGGGGTGGTCGCCTGGTTCCAAGATTTCTTCTTATTGGAGTTTGCCAATGCTATTTTTTACACTAGTTTTCGATTTGTAATGTTAGCTTAGTGTTGCTGTATTTATGGCCTGTCATAAGCACTTGTTGATCAAGCTCTTGGCTTGAGGTTAATACGATATTTCAGCCGTATTCCGTTTGTACTTAACATTGGTTTTTTGGTTAATATATTTACCTAGGTAACTCCCTTTACCAAAAAAAAATTATGAACAAACTAAATGTGTATTTTTGGGTAAAATGGACTCTCCACGGTAAAATATATTACACCAAAAAACAATGAAGTACAGCTGGAATGTGGCTGACATACCACATTAACCTCAAGCACAAATCGCTAGATAAACACCTAAGACTAGTGTATATGACATGCCATACGCACTTACCAAACTAGAAACAAAACTATAAACTAGCAAACATAAAATTTATGATTTAAACTTAGCCTTGTCCCTATTATCATAGAATCGGTTAGCAGCTTCATCATAAATATTTCTCACTTCTTCCTCATCTGATTGATTCAACACAACAAAACCATTAGCAGTAACAAGACCACTAGTATTCCTTGGAGCCGATGTAGACGATGAAGGAACATCAACAGCTTTAGAAGGCTTTTTTTATACCACTTTAGGTGGCATATTAACTTTAGGAACATATAAAGTGTTCGTTCCCACATGAATACCTCTATTCTTCTTCTTACCGTGTTTACTCTTACGTGTTACAGTTTGAAAACCATCATTAGCTTGCGCACCAACATTATGCGCACCAACAATGTTAACAGTAGCGGTGCTAACCTAAACCAACTTGGGGCATATCACATGATCATGATCAAAAGTTTTGCAATGCTCACAGCGTGGAGGTGTCCACTCATACTCAATAGTAACCGTTTCCGTAGTGTACCCAGAACCATCAGAAGGAGGGACACCGAATGTTATCTTCTCTTTTAGAGCATCTTCCGCATTATCCTCAATCAAACATCGAGCAAAGCTGATCCGACCACAAGATTCAATGCACATAGCACTCGTGTAAAAATCTGACATAAGAGGCTTACCTATTTAAGATGCAATAATACTCAAACCATCCTCCGAGAAGACCTGAATTGGAACATCATGTATCTTAACCCACAACGAAATGCGAGTGAGTTCTTCTTTTTGTAATCTCATATCAAGATGCCATTGCTTAAGAACAATAGGAACCTTACATATCATCCATGGCCCATTCTCGAGCACGTCCTCCATACCCTTCTTAATGTTGAACTTGAAAAAGAAAAAACCTTTTGCATTCAACATAATCCGAGTAATCCCATATTTGGCCCAATTTTGTCGAACGAAATACTCTACAACCGGGAAAACAAGGCCTTTGTCGAGGAAGTACCCATAAAGAGTATTATCAAAACGAGTACCCACCTTAGTTACTATCTTAGACGGCATGGTAAAAGCTATCCCCGCATCCTCCTTCGTTTTAACTGCTTCCACAAACCGAAAGTTATCTTTCTCCATACTCATCGTACCCAAACCTGCATTAAGGCCCGAATCATTCGAACCAGCACCACTTGTATTTATCTTGACACCTTCTGAAATAACCCTAGACTCGACAATCTGCGATGAACCCATAAGACCTGCAGATGCAGCCTTATTCTTTACATTCGACACCATAACCTGTTCAAAAGGGTTATGCGCAGATTGCATAGCATCAGCAACAACATTCGTATAACCCACTTTCACATTATCATCGAACGAAACAACATTTTTCTTAGCAGAATTAGGAGACGCATGTTGAACACCCATAACACAAGTCAATGATTCAACCTCATCAGCATTCAACGAGTTAGCAACAAACCTAGGATGAGGACCCCACACATTCGTAGTCTGTTGATCAGCCGCACTTTTATTACATGGATTCATTGCACCAATGACATTATTAGGGCTTTTCAAAACCCTAGCAGCTATTGTTACATTCTCCTTACTCCCATCCACCAATGGAATTTCATTCGAATTTGCATTCCTACGATGAGCCAAACGAACCCTATCCGGATCGCCCACGTGTGAAGATCTAGGTTTTTTAAGAATGGAGTTAATAATCTTGGGAACAATAGGTGGTACTACACCCCCCACTTTTCCTACCTTCATCATTCACATTCTTATGCTCAAGATCCATGCGTCTTAGAGTAGTTGTAACTGACGATTATAACCCACCCAAACAACAACAATCAAGATGGAATAACTTAAACCCTAAAAACCTAAACCAAATGCACCAGCAGCCGAACCAACCAAAACCCTAGAACACATCAAACCCTAAAAAACATCTAATAATCCCAAAAACGTGCGATAGTATATAAATCAGAGATTCAAATACAAGAAACAGCGTTTATAGGATTAGAGAGACACAAATTAGGATTGAAACGAAATAATAGAGCTTCAAAATAGGTGGTGGCTAGACCTAGGGTTTTCTGCCATTATCTATGTGAACTTTGTTAATGGAAATTTCACGCATATGTATTATTCAAATACAAGAAACAAACTAAACGTGTAAAAAATATGACGTGTCATATTATCATTTGAAATGTCTTGTGTTCGCTAAAAATGTGCCACGCATATATCTGTGTGTCACCCTAAATATATCTAAACATTTATCAAAAAATAAATTCATTCGTATAAAAGAACTTGGTGACAATGGCTAAATAAAATAATACATATGATTGAATATTAAAGACATCATAATAGTTGTAGACTTTAATGCTAAGAACTTTAAATACTAGAGGAAAAAATTACATAACTTCAAAGTGGTTCTCAAAATATGCCATTAAATTTATTTTATTTACAAAAATGCCATTATAGTCATTTTGATTTAATGATATCATTAATGGTAGATCTAATGGTCCAAATTGGTTCTTATAGTTTTTATTTTAAGAGTGATTCTCACAATAACGTTTATATATATATATATATATATATATATATATATATATATATATATATATATATATATATATATATATATATATATATATATATATATATATATATCAAATCAAATCAAATCAAATCAAATCAAAAACCCTTATATAGGAAGGATGGTGAAACAATGCCTTAAATACAAAATTCTATAAAAATGACATATGTAATTCATTAAAGGGTTTCCATAAAATGCTTCAAAAAGAAAATATGAATTACAAATGATGCCTTAAATACAACATTCTATAAAAATAAAAGCCGTATATTGGAAGGATGTTGAAATAATGCCTTAAATAGAAAATTCTATAAAAATGACACATGTAATTCATTAAAGGGTTTCCATAAAATGCTTCAAAAAGAAAATAAGAATTACAAATGATAAGAAGGTTATGGGTGCTACGGTTGCACTTCCGTTGGAAGCAATGGAAGAAGTGAATACCCGTTTTAGTAATACGCTGGTTGGTTACTTCATTGGCAAAATATTAGCATACCTGTTGGTGGAAAATTATATTAAGAATGCATGGGCGAAGTTTGGCATCAAACGCGTTCAATTGCATGATGAATTCTTCTTGTTTTAGTTTGAATCAGAGGACGACATGGACAAAGTTCTAGAGGGAGGGCCATGGTTAATTTACAATGTACCGTTACTTTTGAATATTTGGACACCGTACACTCTTTTGAAGAAGGACGAGATTAGAAAGACAGCGATATGGGTGAAATTGCACCATGTGCCTATTGCTGCGTATTCAGAGATAGGTCTTAGCCTTATCACTACACAGATTGTGAAACCATTAATGCTTGATTCATTTACAAGTACTATGTGTCTTTCCTAATGGGGTTGGAGCACATATGCTAGGGAATTGATTGAGGTTGATGCAACAGAGGAACTTAAGGACTCTATTGTATTGGCTATCCCCATGGAGAAGGACAAAGGGCATACTCTTGCAACCATAGATATTAAATATGAATGGTGACCACCGGATGTGCTACATGTATTATATATGATCATGTTAATGAAAAGTGTCCTAAATTACCTAAGGTGGATGTTGTGGAGAAGGAAGTTGAAGCTGGGTTCACTGAGGTCCGAAGGAGGAGACAAAGATCGAACCATGGGAACAAAAATAAACAAATTGAAGGGGTTAAACTTGCTAAGTCTTCTCTAAATTTGCAATTTCGTAGAGTTGAGAAAGGTGAATCCTCCAAGGCTACTAAGCCAGCAGATCGTCAAAAGAAGGAGGTTGGTAGAACTGAAGTGGCGACCTCTAATTCTTTTGATATACGCGAGTCTGCTGAGATTGAGACTGCTGTTGAGGAGGATGTGGCAGCCACTAAGCAAGTAGAACAATATGATATTTTGAACGTAAGTGATTCTGAGGTTGATGAAGATATTCTTATTGATGATCGTCTAGATAATAAGAATAGTGAGGTTATGGAGGGGGCAAGCACTCCTGATGTTAATGGTTCCAATGATTAATGTTGGAACATGGAATATATGAGGTTTAAACTTCTCCCCATAACAAAAGGAAGTGTGTTAGGTTATTTCTGAAAATGGTTTATCTATGTGTGCTATTTTGGAATCGCATGCACCTGATTCTCAACTTCACAGATTGTGTTCGCTGATTTTTCGTCATTGGAATTGGACCTCTAATGGGTCTTGGTGCTCTAAAGGTACTCGGATCATTTTAGGTTGGAACCATAATGATGTTGATGTTAATATTATTACTCAAGATGACCAGGCCATTCATACTCGCGTATGGATCAAAGCTGATCGTAAAGAGATGTTTTGCTTGTTTGTTTATGCTCATAATAGGTATGTTGCTAGGCGTGCTTTATGGAGAGGCTTAGGGAAGCATAAATACTATATTAATAATCATCCGTGGTGCCTTATGGGAGACTTTAATGTAGCGTTATTCTTGGTTGATTCTACTGCTAGTGGATCGATCATTGATATTGCTATGAGAGAATTCCAGGAGTGTGTTGCGGATATTGAGGTCATGGACGTGCAGCGAATGGGTCTACAGTATACTTGGAGCCAAAAACCAAAAGGATCTTATGGAATATTGAAAAAACTTGATCGTGTGTTGGCTAACATGGATTTTTGTGACAAGTTTGCAGGTGCTCATGCGGTGTTCAAACCGTAAAGAATTTCTGACCATACTACTTCAGTTCCCAGTATTCCAACGGTTGTTGTTACAAAACCTAAACCTTTTAAGGTTTTTCATGTGTTAACTCAGCAGGATCGATTTTTAGAGGTTGTTTCTAATGATTGGAGTAACCAGATCAGCGGTTTCCAAATATACAAGGTTGTCAAAAAGCTTAAAATTATGAAGAAGCCTCTTCGTAAATTGATGTATGATCGTGGGAATCTGCATGATAATGTTACCCGTATGAGAGGGAGCTAGACCAGATTCAAACTATGTTAGTTTCAGATCCTTTTAATACAGGGCTAAGGGAGGCTGAAGCTAATTGTGTTAAGGAGTTTAATAATGCGATTATCATGGAAGAGTGTTTTCTTAAACAAAAGGCAAAGATACATTGGCTTAAAGGGGGGGATTCTAATTCCGCCTATTTTCACAAATTGGTTAAGAGCCGTGTGTGTAGAAGTAGGATTGATGGTGTAACTAATGCTGATGGTGTCTTATTTGAAAATGACTTGGTTCTAGGGGCTTTTGTTTCTCATTATGAGGCGTTTCGTGGGATGCCTGGTGAGACTGGAGACTTTGATATTACCAACTTGTTTAAAAATCGGCTTTCTGATTATATTGCTATGAGCATGATTAATGAGGTTTCGGCTGAAGAGGTCAAGGATGCTATGTTTTCAATGGGCGATGACAAGTTACCCGGTCCGGATGGATATACAACAACGTTTTTCAAGAAAGCATGGGATGTGGTTTGTAATGATATTACTAATGCGATTTGTGAGTTTTTAAGGAATTGTAAACTTCTACGGGAGCTTAATCATACTATTATTTCCCTTATTCCAAAGATTAAGGCCTCTATGCGTATCAATGACTATAGACCTATATCGTGTTGTAACGTCTTATTTAAATGAATTAGTAAGATAATTGCTAATCGTATTAAAATAAGCCT
This sequence comes from Glebionis coronaria, assembly GCA_025667525.1. Lineage (NCBI taxonomy): Eukaryota > Viridiplantae > Streptophyta > Magnoliopsida > Asterales > Asteraceae > Glebionis > Glebionis coronaria. Next base: position 368,070,541 of record CM046877.1, on the reverse strand, counting down.
TCAGGTTCTTGTAAGCCCTAACCAGTCATCTTTTATCCGAGGAAGGAGTATCTCGGATAATATATTGTTGACACAAGAGCTTATGCATAATTACAACTTGGATCGGGTTCTCCTAGATGTGCATTTAAAGTGGACATTCAAAAAGCTTATGATACTGTAGATTGGAGTTTTTTGAAGCAGATTCTTCATGGGTTCGGTTTTCATCCTCGCATGATCACATGGATCCTAGAATGTGTGACTACTACATCTTATTCTATATGTATCAACAGTTCGTTTCATGGTTATTATAAGGGCAAAAGGGGTCTCCGGAAAGGGAGTCCGCTTTCTCCTTACTTGTTCACTCTCGTTATGGAAATTCTTACCCTCATGCTTCAAAGGAAAGTTCAAGAGTCAGGTTTATTTACTTATCATAGATATTGTTCCAAAATGGAGCTCATTAATTTGTGCTTTGCTGACGACCTATTTCTCTTTGCTTATGGTGATGCTCATTCAACGAGAGTTATTAAAGAGACTTTGGATGAATTTAAAAGTGCTTCCGTCTCTCTCCTAGCTTACCTAAGAGTACGACATATTTTTGTAATGTGTTGAACCATACTAAGCTTGCGATTCTTCAGATTCTTCCATTCGAGGAGGGTAATCTGCCTATGAAGTATCTTGGTGTTCCTTTGGTATCTTCTAGGCTTCGGTTCCGAGGTTGCAATAAGCTTATTGAGCGTGTTAACCTTAAAATTTCTGATTGGAAAAACAAATCATTATCTATTGCGGGGAGAATTCAATTAATAAAGTCGGTTCTTGGATCGATGCATATTTACTGGGCTTCGGGTTTTTATAATCCCTTCGTGTGTATTGCTAAATTTGGAGCAGCTCATGAGGGCTTTTTTATGGTCTCTAGGGAGTGTGAAAAAGGGTAAAGCTATGGTTGTCTGGGTGGTGGTGTGTCTCCCAAAGAATGAGGGGGCCTTGGCATTCGTAGGCTTGGTACTTTTAACTCCGCCTTAATGATTTCGCATATATGGAAGCTTTTATCTTTGAAAGAGTCCATGTGGGTGAAGTGGGTGCATGCGTACAAGCTGCAAGGGAGGAGCTTTTAGGATGTTCCTCCACGAGGAAACATGTCATGGGACTGGAAGAAGATCTTAATGCTTCGTTCTTCAATTCGTGAATTTTTATGGCAGAAAATTGGGGATGGGGCTAATACGTCTATTTGGTTCGATAGGTGGTGTCATGAAGGCCCTTTATCGGGCATAATTACTCCACTGGATATACATAGAGCAGGTCTCAATCTTTAGTCTTGTGTTCAAGATATTTATACTAATGGTATGATTGTTTGGCCGGCTGATCTTTTGGCCAAATACCAATTTCTTATGTATTGCAATGTCCAGATGGATATGGGATCTAGAGATGCTTTGGAGTGGCGAGATAGGTATGGAATATCTAAACCTTTTTCTGTTAAACAAGTATGGCCTGATATACGTTTTATGGATGCAAAGGTTTGCTGGTATGACTTGGTGTGGTTCTCATCTTGTATTCTACGACATTCGTTTAATATGTGGTTGATTGTTAAGCGTAAGCTGAAGACTCGGGATCTTATTCCTGCTTGGTATCTTTCAGTTTCTCTTGGCTCAATGTGTTCGTTATGTGGTGTTCAACCGGACTCACATGAGCATCTGTTTTTTGAGCGCTCTTTCGCGGCTGAAGTTTGGAACAGGTTACATGATATGGCTGGTCTTGAAAATGTTCCTCCTAGATTCGCACAGATTATTACTCGTATTTTGCCGATTGCAGGTCGAAGATCTTCTCCAAGTATTATTGCTAAGCTTGTAGTGGCGGCTTTGGCTTATTTTATTTGGCAGGAACGAAATTGGAGGCTGTTTAAAAAGACCAAGAGATTTGTTAAGCAGATTTGTGATTGTATCTCTTCCGCGGTTCGTCTTAAGCTTATGTCTAGCATGCTGAAGAAGTCTAAGGCTGGAGTCAAGATGGCCAGGTTGTGGGACCTTCCTGAGGGTTTATTTGCCTAATTTTATTATGTTTATTCCATGTTGTTTGTGCGCCATTAGGTGATTTTTTCCAATTGGTGTTCTTGGGTATGTAATTGTTAGGTAGTGTTCAAATGGCATGTCATTTGATTTAGTGGTGGTTCAAGCGATGCTTGAGGTTAATGTGATACTTCAGTCACATTCCATTGTACTTAATGTTTTTTAGGTGTAATATAATTTACCGGGGACAATGTCCCTTTTACCCAAATAAAAGATAATATCATAAACCTAAAATCGTTACTACATATTAATTTGAATTTTATTTTAATAAACTAGGTTTGTTTCATTTAGTGCATTTAGAAAAATAAATAATTGATACAATAGGTTATAATATAAATGATTAACGCAGTTGGGGCAAAGTAGTGATGCATATTTGGTTATTTGTTTCATATATGGTCGATTAGATAATATGTACAATGTTTTAAGAAAGTTGTATGAAACGTGTTCGATAAAATGTCTCAACCAGACTTTATAACTATAATGCACTAAAATTACATTGTGATGCAGTCGTTTTGAAAGATAATGCAGTTGAATTTCATATTATGTGCAATAGGTTGTATTTTACAACGATTGTTACTTTTATGCACTATATTATGAACTATGATGCAGGAGATCCAAATTGCCAAGTTGTGTAGCTTCAAAGGCTGAATTAGGTTAGGCGTAGGTGACATTATGTGTCGAGATGTGCTTGTTTGTTTGGTTGTATGAATAATAAAGTTGATTTTGAAACTTGATGCAATATGATTTCGGTTTTCGCGTATATGGATGTATTAGGGTACACGTAGGTTTCGTTAAGAACTTGATATGAATAATGTAATCGAAGTAAATTAGTGATGCATCATGCATCATATCGTTATTTGTTGCATATAAGGCCGATCAGGTTGTATACAATGATGATGACGAATCTACATTGTCAAATCGATACCGCAATAATTTCATGTAAGTTGATCTCGTAAAATCAAAAAAATTAAATGCGTCATATTTTTGATTTTATGTTACTAAATTTTTGTTTGTTTCAATAATTAAAAATAAATATATAATAGACTTATTAAGGTTGTGGGTTATTCAAAATCGCATACAGTAGGTTGTTTAAATAGAGATTCAGTATTCTATAATTTGGATGAATAATGTTGTTACAGTAAAACAATATATATAATGCTAGATTAGATTACGCATATAGTATTTCAGGTGTCGAAAAATGTTGATGTGTTTGTTTGTTTATGTGCTTGTTGCATTTGTTGCAATAAAGTGATGCAGTACTTACTTGTATGTGAAATATAATGCTAGATTAGATTATGCACATAACATTTTAGGTGTCAAAAAGTGTTTGTATGTATATGTTTGTGTGATTTGATGCATTTGTCGTATTGAAGTGATGCAATAACTAATTTTATGTGGAATATAATGCTAAACTAGCCAACACACAGAGTGTTAAAGGTGTCGAAATGTGATAGTATGTGTTTATGTGTCGGATGTAGTTGTAGTAATAAAATGATGTAGTACTTTATAACTGTAATGCACCAAATTTACAATATGATGTAGTTGTTTTGAAATGATAATGTAGTAAGTATTATATTTTGAACTCTAGCTTTGTGTATGCATCAATTTGTGTTTATATCTTTGGTTGTATGCATAATGCACTATAATTTAAGCTCCGGTGCACAAAGTTTTAAAGGATTATATAGTTCATAACAATTACACAAAACCATAAACGAGATCAAAGCACACATAGCGGAAGCGATTTAACAAGATCATAATAATAACACAATTATAATTAATCGAATTAGGGTTACATACCTTTACGCTAAAGCAAATCCACAAGATAAAGAACGAATCACCATTTCGGGTTTATAACGATAACCACCAAGATATAGTCTAAAGTAAGACGATATTACGATCCTGTACACACGTAATACAACGAGCTAACCGTGATTCTAGCACGTGTAAACCGAGCTTCAACGCTTGTGGAAAATCTACCCAACAACCTTAGAGAGGGGCTAGGACTAGATTATATGCGAAACTAAAAGACAAGAAAAACCAACCGAAACCCTTGTGTGGTTTGTTCCTGTGATCGGCCTAAAGAAAGAGAAGGGAAAGATTTGTGGTGTGTGGAATTATGAGGGTGAGGAATTGTTTATATAGGCCTAGAAAAACTTGTAGCCCAAGTAAAAACAAATAAAAGGAATTTTTCCTTTCCCCTAGTCCCTCTCCACCGACCGTCGACACCCCCACCATGGGGTGTTCCGGAATCTTCTTTTCCTTCCTTTTTAGTCCACAACGATCGTTTTTACTTAACTCTTAAAATTTAACGGTCGTTAAAGTTAACGCGTAGTTTAATTTAATAAATAAATAAATATATATTTATTAAATAAATTAATAAATACAATAAATATATTTATTAAATAAATTAACTCTTTACGTATTGAGTGCAATCCCGTAATCTCGAGTTCGGTGCTATCACACGACTATTAAATATAGGTCCATAAACTTTCAGCTCCCACTTGGACATATTTCGAATATTGTGATTACATTGACTAGCGTCTAGTTACACTAGCAAAGTCTCTAGTACAACTCGACTAAGGTCTCCTGGATAAAATATTTTAATGATTCATCATTATTATTATCCTTTTAGTTCTAATACAACGTTAATAAGGATATGAATCTTAGTCATTCCTTTCATTAACCATTCTGTTTCTCGTTCACAGATTCATCAAGATTACCCAAAAAAATTTGGGTGTGGCCACACAAACATCTTACTAATCCCACGAGGGCCCCAACTGTATTAAACTCCAAAACGAAATTGTAGGAAATAAATTCCATATTCACGACAAGCAAAACTTATGAATTTTGCAACACTTCTGAAAATAACCCTTATAGCTACCAGTTACATTTAGCGTTAAATTATTCCACAGAGATGCACTAGATTCATAATAGTTTCCTGGTATCTCAAGTCTAAGGATAACTATTTATGATTTACTTGATGACAAAGATCCATAAAGTAAAATCATATAGTTGGGATAAGTCCAATATTTGATTCATCGAATATCATCCAAAATCGATCAATATACTTTCAAGTATACTCTATCGCTATTTTGATTTGTCTTAATTTAATAATATTCCCATATTATAAATTGACAACGGACATTTAGCATAACAATTTACTCATGGATTAAAAACATGTAAAATAGGATACAAAATTAAGTAATAATAATAAACGAGACCCAATATTTATTTTATTAAATAATAATGTCTTAACATCCTTTATCCAAATACTAATCATAGATTTATTGCATGAGTTCGCTAGCTAGTTGCAGCCCAATAGCCTTGGCATGCTTAACTACCTTTGGTCTAGGCAAAGACTTAGTTAAAGGATCAACTACGTTATCATCTGTGTGAACATTTATTAATTTGATTTCACGAGCTAAAACTTGATCTCGGACGTAGTGATGTCTACGTTTAAAGTGTCTGGCACCTTTCATGATTCCAGAATCATTGGCGAATATTATTGCGGCAGAAATGTCACAATATATATCAATAGGTTCTTTAATTGAAGGCATCACTCCAAGATCTCCAATAAACTTCCTATTCCAAACTGCTTCTATTGCAGCTTCTAAAGCAGCCATGTACTAATATTGAGTAGCATGCATTGCAATCGTTGTTTGTTTCTTGCTCTTTCGGTTAACTGCTCCTCCATTGATAACAAACACGTAACCCGTCTGAGACTTTGTATCGTCTTTAACATTGCCAGAACGCATCACAGAAACCTGTCACATTCAGTTCTATGTCTGGTTTCCCTCCAAATACCAAAAACATATCTTTCGTACTCCTCAAATACTTTAGAATATGTTTAACAGCAGTCCAATGGAGATTCCCTGGATTCTGTTGGTATCTACTGACCAAGTTCTGAGCAAACGCCACATCAGGCCTTGTGCATCTTACAACATACATAATAGATCCTACTACCGAAGCATAAGGCACCTTCTACATGTATGCCTCCTCTTCAGGAGTTGATGCATCCATCTCATGACTCAGATTATGCTTAACTTCCATAGGTTGAAAACCTTTCTTGGAATTAGGCATGTTATACTTCTTCAATATCTTATCTATATAAGCATCTTGACTTAGACCAATTAACCGTCTTTTCCTATCTCGATAGATCTTAATTCCCAGAATGTATGCAGCTTCTCCTAAATCCTACATATAAAAACATTTACCAAGATAATCCTTAACATCTTTAAGTCTTGGAATGTTACTTCCTATGATTAATATGTCATCAACATATAGGACTAGAAATACTACATCACTCCCACTAGCTTTGCGATATACATATGGCTCATCACGATTTTGAATAAATCCAAACTTTTCGATTTCTTCATAAAATTGTTTATTCCATTCACGTGATGCTTTATTCAAACCATAAATGGATCTTTGAAGTTTGCACACGTGTTTTGGATTCTTAGGATCAACATACCCTTCCGGTTGTTGCATATAGATGTCTTCATCTAAGCGACCGTTCAAGAAGGCAGTTTTAACATCCATTTTCCATATCTCATAGTCATAGTATGCTACTATAGCTATGAGAATCCTAATAGCTCTTAAGTCTGCTACAAGAGAAAATGTCTCCTCGTAGTTTACACCAAAAGTTTGAGTAAAACCTGTTAGCCTCAAAATATTGAGTCAAACAAGAATGCTCGGTCATAGGTTATTATTGTAACATTAGTTAGAACGTTGTAATAGGTAGTTAATTAGTCGTGGTTTACGGGCTTGGATTTAAACTAATTAAAGTCCAAAAGACAAGCCCGACCCAATATATAGCCCATTAAAGCCCGCATGTGGGTGGACTATATATACTACCCTCCTAGCATGTTAGGAGGGTTGGTTGTTCATTTTATTCTTACTTCTAATCCAATATTCACCAAGTTAATCATCTCTTCTCTATACTTTCTCTCACTACTTTCTCTCTCTAGAATTCATCTTCTTCATCTATTTTCTTTCTTAAATTCATGTTATTCCGACAGATCATTCCCACAGCATTCCGATAGCCTACATTCTGACAGCCTACATTCCGACAACCTACATTCCGACAGCCCACATTCCGACAACCAACATTCCGATGGACATCCCGATGGCACATTCCGATGGGAATTCCGATGACATGTTTAGCTAAATTTTGTTCGAGTATTTTTTAGACTTAGCCACCATCTAGACCAGTTTTGGAATATTGTTTACACGAAGTTTAAAAAAAAGAGTTCAAATTTTTCCGTCAAGTAAATTCAAATTTTTTCCATACTAGTTTTAGGACATTTCTAGCTCGATTTCAAATTTTGGCGTTTACAAAATTTTTTGGTCTACCGTTTTGTCGGACTGGGGAATTTATTGTCGGACTGAAGAAAAAATTACAATTTTTGGAATTTTAATCACAACAACAATCACAACAAATATACTTAAGATCCCTATTCACTTCATCATTTCAGAGAATATTGAGATGGATTCTACTGCCGAATATCGTGTGACGAACAACAACATAATGGTGGCGGGTAACAAAGAGAGACCACCAATGCTTGTGTCTGGTCGGTATGCTCAATGGCAATCACGTTTCATACGATACCTTGATACAAGACCTAATGGTGATGCCTTAAGGAAATGTATTACTCATGGACCATATATATTCAAGAAGATCTCAATTCCTCCAAGACCAGCCATAGATACTACTGATCCAATACCCGCAAGTGGACGTGATGAAACAAGAGCTGATCTTACGCCTGAAAAATGTGCTTGGCATGATGCGGAGAAGGAAGCCATCTGTATGGTTTTAAGTGGGATTGGAGATGATATTTACTCCATGGTTGATGCATGCCCGACATCACATGAAATGTGGACTGCTATTGAACGCTTGCAACAAGGAGAATCATTCAACAAACAAGATGTCAAAACAAACTTGTTTTGAAATTTTGGCAAGTTTACTTCAAGGGATGGAGAATCAATTGATTCATACTACTCCAGGTTTTATAAAATGATGAATGACATGACAAGAAATAACCTGCAAGTCTCCACCATGCAAGTCAATGTTCAATTTCTTCAACAACTTCAACCCGAGTGGACACGGTTCGTCACTTTAGTGAAACAACAAGAAAAGTTAGACGAGGTCTCATATCATCGACTCTTTGATATCTTGAAGCAATTTTAGAATGAAGCAAATGAGATTCGAGCTGAACGTGTTGCAAAGACGGCTAATCCACTTGCTTTAGTAACTACCACTCAACATGTTCAAGATCATCGCTCTCGTGCTGCTAAGCCATACTCCACTACATCATCCTCACCACGATATTCCACATCATCTAAGTCTTCATCATCCACAAGATCACGAGGCAAAGTGCCAAGAGCACCATCACCACCATCTGAGTCATCATCTGAAGAAGATAGTGATGAAGACCAAGCTCAAAAGAATCGTGAGATGAAACAACAAATTGCTTTCATAATGAAGACTTACAAGAAAATCTACAAACCCACCAACAACAATCTTCGAACATCATCTAACACAAATAATCAATATGTTGAGAGTCCTCCAAGGTATGACACACGTCGACGTGGTGGAAGTCCTTCTAGGTATGATTGACATAATCCAACGCATGTTGAGGGTTCTGCAAGGTATGATCGACAAACTGCCAAGTATGATACTCAGAGGATTGCTGCTGCTACTGGGAATAGGGAAACTGTTGGAAGTCAAGTGGTTCAGCAGAGTGGGATTCAATGTTTTAATTGCCAAGGTTATGGGCATATGGCAAAGGAATGCAGGAAGCCGAAAAGGGTTAGAGACTCCAGTTATCACAAGGAAAAGATGCTGCTATGCAAGAAGATGGAAGCAGGGGTTAAATTGTCAGCTGAGGAAGGAGCAATGCTTGATGACGCTGATGATGAAGATTCCAATCAAGAACTTGATGCACATTACTCGTACATGGAAAAGGTTGAAGAAGTTCTCAAAGTCACTAAAGATGACAACGGTCCTATCTTTGACACTGAGCCAATCGATAAGGTACACACTACTGATGAATATAATGTGTTTGGTGATATTCATGAGCATAGTGATCTACCCAATGCAATAACACACCCGATTCATCAACATGTGCAATAATGAGTCTGAGGATGATCAACATGCAAATGAGTATGATGAAGAGGAACGTATTGCGCTTGCCAATTTAATTGCCACATTACAAAAAGATGTCACGGAAAATAAAAAGAGTCAAAAGCAGTTAAAGAAGGCAAACGCTACGCTTACTCAAAATTTTGACGAATGCAAAGCTGCTCTTATCAAATCTACTGAGATGACTGAAAGCTATAGAGATGCGCTCCTTCAGAAAACCAAAGAGCTTGAGGGGTACAAGGGAAGTGCGTTAAAAAGTCAAAATGACGATTTTGAAAACAAATATAATACAACACTTGAGTTATTAGCCAAAGAGAAGCGTCAATATAATGTTTTCTTAATGGATGAACGTCAAAAAACGTACCTTGCCAATACCAAAGTTAATGAACTTGAACAAAAGCTCTCTATGACCACTATCGATTTTTCTAAAATTCTCGAGGATAAGAAACAAGATGTAGATGCGTTAAAACAAGACTTCAAAAGTAGATATGATAAAGAAACCGAAAATGTAACGAAACTAGAACAACAAGTCAAATTTTTGAAGAAAGTTGTTTATAAAACGCATGATTCTTTTCAATCCGTAATAATGCTAGCACCTCCATCGATGTTTAAGGGTCAAGCTAGCTTTGCAAGTCCTGAGTACCTTGCCAAAGCTCAAGCTGCGAACCCGTGTCTTTATCTTGATGAGACTGAAAGGACTGATCTTGATTGCATGCCTGTAAGTGCCGATAGTGAAGAGACTGCCCTTTGGGATGATGATAGTCGACATCTTGTCAATAAGGAGTTTGTAAAACCATATAATTATGCTTATGAGAATAGTCTTTATGGTCTTTTCAACAAACAAACTCAGAAAACTCGTGAGGAAGTGTTTCTAGAATGCAAACAATCGCGAATTCATTGGAAGAAAGCATTTTCCCCTAAGAAATCGAATGTTTACAAATACATAAACTACCTCCCTCTAGATGAATCTAAAAGCAAGAGTAGGAAAACATTAGGTATTCTTAAACATCACATAGATAATGTTAAATCTATTGTTGAAAGAGATTCGGCAAAACATTAAAATGCTGAGTGGCAACGCCCGATTCCTCAAGATATTACCTTGCTTGTGAAAGAAATCTTAATTCCAAACACGGCGTTGATTAAAGAAACTGTTCTTCAACTTGAGGAGTTCATTTGGACTAAAATGTATAATGATTTAAAATATGTTGAATCTCTTGAGAAACACATTGATGATCTTCAAATGGAGAAGTCTGATATTTCAGATGAATATGATTTACTCTTGCAAGAATGCGTTTCTAAAGATGTTATGTGTGCTTATTTTACATCTTGTGCTGATATTGATGAATATTATGATGTTGCATGCAAATATCTTAAGAAGATCAAAGAATGTGAACGTCTTGAAATTGAGCTTTCGAAACGTAAAGAAAATGTTGATAAAAAGGCTTTTGAGTTACTTCAACACAAAACTGATTTCCTTCAAAAACATTGTCATTCTCTTGAACTTGCTTTGCAAAAAGACGTTGGTAGTTTTCCACATGATAATAAATTGCAAGAAAAACTTTCCCAAACATTTCAAGAAATGAATGAACAGAATTTGGAAATTAAAGGGTTGAAAGCTCAGTTACAAGACAGGGACATAGCGATAGCAGAGTTGCAGAAACTCGTTGCTAAAATGGGTGGGAAAGTCGTGGAACCTAGCATTAAGCAACCTGTTGTTAGACAACCCAATGCCTCTAAAGTGAATAGATCCTCTATCTTGGGAAAACCATATGCTTTATCAAATTCCTCGTTTTCAAAACCTTTGTTTGCCCCCAAGATGGATGGAAAGGAAAGGTTACCACAGAATCAACCCATAAGGAATACTATAGCACCAAGCGTTAAGCACAATAATGTGATTAAACCAGGGATGTATAGAATGCCCACTAAGCCCACTAACAAAGTTACTCAATCGCCTCAGACTTCTAGAAACACTAATATTCGTGTGTCTTCTACTACAGGAATAGTCTCCACTACTAGTGTTAGCCGGCCTCAGCTTAAGCGCATTCAAGTGAATGATAAGGCCTGGAAACACAAGAATCAAGGGAAGATGAAGGAAGTAGAAGAACACCCTAGGAATTTGAATGTTTTTAAGAATAAAAAATCTGTAGTCGCATGTAATGACGATTTGAATGTTGTGAATGATTTGAATGCTATGAATGTGAAATTTGTTTGTGTCAAATGTGGAAAGTGTGCTAATGCTAATCATTCTATGGTTGCTATGAATAAAGTCAAAGGCGTAGATACTAGAACTAAGAAGCAAGTTGCAATGCCTATTAGAGCTAGTAAACCCAAACGCAAAGTGAACCATTCTGGTGCAACCCCCACTAAGAAAAGTAATGCATCAGACTCCACCACTAAGAACCCTAGAAGCAAAATTAAGGAATTATATGAGTCTGCTAGCAAGTCTTGGAAATGGTGGTTTGCTAATAAATGTCCTCCAGGATATAAATGGATGACGAAAGCTAGGACAGAAAATGTGAAAACGAGTGTTAGTTTGCCTTTAAATGTTGATAAGGACACTAATGATTCTACTATCACAACTACTGTGGTATCCAATTTAGCAAATGCTCCATCGTGTTCTAACTCTTCTGCAGGTGATACAAATAATTCTCTTCATACTGGACTCCGGATGCACGAAGCACATGACGGGGAATCTCAAGCTTCTAATTAACTTCGTGGAGAAGTTCCTGGGTACGGTCTGATTCGGAAATGATCAATTTTCACCGATCCTAGGATATGAAGATTGGTTTAGGGGAATATTACAATCAAAAGGGTATACTACGTCGAAGGGCTCAATCAAAATCTTTTCTCGGTTGGTCAATTTTGTGATGTGGATTTGGAGGTTGCTTTCAGAAAGAAGACATGTTTTGTTCGTGATTATGATGGGAATGACTTACTTACCGGTACACGGGGTACTGATCTTTAAACAATTTCACTTCAAGACACAACTTCATCAACTCCAATTTGCTTCATGGCTAAAGCTTCAACGACTCAGGCATGGTTATGGCATCAACGTTTATCTCATCTTAATTTTGATACCATCAACTTGCTTTCCAAGAAAGATATTGTGAGAGGCCTTCCAAGTTTGAAATTCATCAAAGATCATCTTTGTTCTTCTTGTGAGCTTTGTAAAGCTAAACAAAGTAGCTTTAAAACAAAGACTACACCAAGCTCTAAAGGACGGTTATATATTCTTCATATGGATCTGTATGGTCCCATGCGTGTTCATAGTATCAGTGGAAAGAAATATATTATGGTAATTGTCGATGATTACTCAAGGTACACATGGACTCACTTCTTGAGGTCCAAGGATGAAACACCCGAAGTTCTCATCAGCTTTCTTAAACTGATACAACGTGGTCTTCTAGCTCAAGTCAAAGTGGTTCGTACTGACAGAGGTACATAATTTTTGAATTCAAAACTGAGAAACTATTTTGAAGCCGAAGGAATTGAACATGAAACATCTATTGCTCGAACACCCGAACAAAACGGCGTTGTTGAAAGACGAAACCGTACTTTAGTTGAGGCTGCTCGAACATTATTATCCGCTTCAAAACTTCCACTATACTTTTGGGCCGAACCCTTGTAAACCGCATGCTAAACACAAAACCGTTCCTTAATTATCCTAAGACACGAAAAGACACCATATCACATAATTCATGATCGAAAACCTTCACTCAAACACCTTTATGTTTTTGGATGTACTTGTTACATTATTCGAGATGGTGAAAATTTGGATAAGCTGAAAGTGAAAGGTGATGCATGTATTCTTGTGGGATATGCAACTCAGTCTAAGGGATATAGAGTATACAACAAGAGAACAAAATTGATTGTCGAGACCATTCACATTCGATTTGATGAATTACAAGAAATGGCACTTGAACAAACAATTTAAGTCGCGATCCACAAAGACAAACGACTTCCGTTCACAACCGCACGGAACTCGAAACTCAAGACCACAACAATGAACCGTCAAGTTCAACGCTGGTTCCAAAAAATGTTCCTAGAGCTGATATGACAGTCGACACGAAAATTGAAGAGTTGGAAATGTTATATGGACCAATGTATGATGAATATTTCACGGGGGAGAAACAAGTTGTATCGAAGTATTCAGCTGTCACTCATGATAAGAATGATGATACCGATCATCGTCAACAAAAGGATACAACTTCATCTACTTCAACACCTGTTGCTGCAGATTTACCTCCTCAGAATATCACTTCAACAATCGATTCTACAACATCGACAACTACTATCATTGCTCCAGAGAACACAAATCAAGCAGACGATGCATTATCTGACGAAGACGAATTTATCAACCCATTCGGTACACCGGTACACGAAACTGGAGAGTCTTCTACTCGCCATGTTGATCCGTCAAATATGCATACATTCTATCAACGACATCCTTCAACACATCATTGGACCCGAGATCATCCTTTGGTTCATGTAATTGGAAACCCTTCACAGCCCGTTCACACAAGACGACAGCTTAACACCGATGGCGATGTTTGTATGTTCGCACTCGCCGTGAGTTCAGCTGAACCAAAAAACATCAAAGAAGCCATGGCTGATCATGCTTGGATTGAATCGATGACGGATGAAATTCAACAATTTGAAAGACTTAAAGTCTGGGAACTTGTTGACAGACCATACGATGTAATTCCATTAAATCATCGATGGATCTGGAAAAACAAGATGGATGAAGAGAACACGATCATCAAGAATAAATCTAGGCTAGTGGCTAAAGGGTATGGACAGAAAGAGGGTATTGATTTGGAAGAATCATTTGCATCAGTAGCTCGAATGGAAGCGGTCAGGATTTTTCTTGCTTATGCTGCACATAAGGGATTCATTGTCTACCAAATAGATGTAAAGACGGCGTTTCTTAACAGTCCTTTGAAGGAAGAAGTCTATGTCACGCAGCCAGAAGGATTCGTCAATCCTCATTATCCTGACAAGGTGTATCGTCTCCACAAAGCACTATATGGACTCAAGCAAGCTCTAAGGGCGTGGTACGACGAGCTCTCGAAATTTCTGGTCTCCAAAGGTTTCTCAAAAGGTTCCATTGATTTAACTTTGTTCACTTATAAATATGGGGATGACATTTTTCTTGTGCAGATTTATGTTGATGACACTATTTTCGGGTTTACAAACCCAAAACTTTCAAAATGGGTTGAAAAAGTAATGCACAACAGATTTGAAATGTCTATGATGGGCGAACTAAAATTCTTTCTAGGAATTCAAGTTCACCAATCCCCAAGTGGTATCTTCATTAACCAAGCTAAGTATTGTCAAGAGATAATCACAAAGAATGGTATGACATCATGTGACCCCGTTGGGACACCATTATCAACCACATCCCTAGATGCTGATTTGGAGGGATTAAACATAGATCAAACGAGATATCGTTCCATGATCGGGTCCCTCATGTACTTGACAGCAAGCAGGCCTGATATACATCATGCTACATGCTATTGTGCACGATATCAAGCACGACCCACTGAAAAGCACCTCAAGGAGGTTAAACAGATCTTTCGGTACCTTAAGAATACCATTCACATGGGACTCTGGTATCCGAGGGAAACCGGTTTCTTTATAACGGCCTATTCAGATTCTAATCATGCAGGGTGTCTTGATACACGTAAAAGTACTTATGGTGGTGCACAATTTCTAGGTCAAGATAAGCTTGTGGGATGGTCTTCCAAGAAGCAGGATTACACATCATTATCATCAGCCAAAGCGGAGTATGTGTCTCTATCTGCGTGTTGTGCTCAAGTTCTTTGGATGAGAACACAACTCACGGATTATGGATTCCACTTTGATAAAGTACCTATGTACTGTGACTCAAAGTCGGCCATGGCCAGCTCCTGTAATCCGGTACAGCATTCCCGTACGAAGCACATTGATGTCAGATATCACTTCATTAAGGAACAAGTTGAAAAGGGTATTGTTGAATTATAATTTGTTGGAACTGATTACCAATTGGCTGAATTGTTTACAAAAGCTCTTTCGAAAGAGAGGTTTTCGTATCTAGTTAGGCAAATTGGTATGAGATGTTTGACTCCAGCAGAACTGGAGATTTTGGCAAAGAAGCCTGCTTGATTCATCTATCAAACATCTACTTGTAAATATTAATGAAAAAGAAAAATACAAAATTAATTTTTTTTTGATAATCCAAAAATATTCTTCTCGACATGTCTTTTAGTATCGATAATATGGACGCACCTAGACGCTCAATAACGACACGGGTGTGTACATAAAGCTCGAATGAAAGTTGTTAAATATTTTTCAAAACATGTCATTTCTATCTTTTCTAAAGGAAATTGTCTATTTTGGACAATATTTCCAACAATGGGTAGAGCAATCTATCTTGGGTTGAGCTTGTCACAAAACATTCAACGTTTTGAGCTCAACACAATGGCTTGTAATCACTTTCAGATTGCAACCCGGTTCTATATTCACGGGGGAGTGTACACTTTAGTACCCTTACCCTCGCAAAAGAAGAGAAATCTTCTTACACTTGAGTGTATTCGTCAAGACATTCAACGTCTATGAACTCAAGTTTATGCATTAGAAAAACCTCTTCGCCAAAAAGAAATAGGATTTTTTAGAAAGCGTTGAACATAATTTTTTCAAGAATTTCTCAATGATTATTCAAAATCTTTCAAAAATTATGTGTTCAACAACTCCTATCCTCAAAAGTTTAATGTGGATCATATCCTCGTAATGACAATTCCATTGGATCAAATTTTGAGGGGGAGCTTTCCAAAATTTATGCTAAGTTTGACACATCTTTCTCTCGAAGATTTTCAAGACTATTTTTCAAAATATATTTTAATCAAATTTGGTATCTCTAATATCAAAAGATTTTATATATTAGAGATAGGGGGAGAAAATGTGATTAAAATGTGATCTAAAAGACTCAATCACTCATGGTTACGATCAAATACCCACAACATCTTTAATTCACGATGTTATTGGTGTCAAACGGGTGGTTAGGTTTAAGTCCTATGATCCAACAAGAACCAGAGGGATCTTCCCAGGGACAATCCAATAGATTATTAGAAGTCCTTAGGAAAGATGGAGTAGAATGTGAACGAAGCTGAATGCCGACTAAGTACTGATGATAGCACTGGAACAATCACAACAAGGTGCTATTAATGATGTCTTGGTAAGCATTAAAAGGGTTGAAGAATGAAGAAGAAATGTAAGGATAAAGGGTCTAAAGAAATAAGCCCTCCATACAACTT
This sequence comes from Glebionis coronaria, assembly GCA_025667525.1. NCBI lineage: Eukaryota > Viridiplantae > Streptophyta > Magnoliopsida > Asterales > Asteraceae > Glebionis > Glebionis coronaria. The sequence continues at coordinate 368,054,069 of CM046877.1, read as the reverse complement.
AGGCAGAAACCGGGTCAACACATCATGAAGACAACTCATCATGGACCCAGTGATATGAAGCACAACCGTTTCCTAGCTACTCAGGCTTCTCTCAAAAGAAGTTTGTTTTATTGTCATGGAGATCAACACGACTTCTATTGACTTTCTCACTCCGAGATAGTTGATATTGAATAGGTGGCATCTGCTCCAGCCGTCGACCACTAAAAGTGCACAAATCGAGTCTAGAGCCAAGAGTTCAATCAAATCTTTTTAGGACACACAGATGAAGATCAAGAGAGTCCTATGCTATATCCTTGCGATACTGCTAGAACACTCAGAGTGATACTACTTAGTATTCACAATGATGAGTGGAAATCCTTCCAGTGTGAACATTAAATAGCACTGCGGTAGGTCATGTGTAAGATTCTTTATGAATTAAACATATGTAAAACTGAAAAGCAATAGTGGTTTGATTCTGAATTGATTCAAACTCGTTTCAGGTTTCTACGCAATATCTTTATGGTCTTGCTAGAACATTCAGAGTGATATTTATTAATTTTCATATTGACGAATGGAAATCCTTCTAGCGTCAACATCAAATAGCGCTACGGTAGGTTACTTGTGAGATTCTTATGAATCAAACTTGTGTCAACTGGAAAGCAACAATGGTAAGAATCTTAATGAATCAAACTTGTTCCAGGAATTTGAATTGACGACTTTAATCCAACGGATATTTATCCAATTGATTCACTCTTTATGTTCGCAGTCTTGCTTTGAGACGGTCGAGTAAAGAGAACGACTAGTACAGCCGCGAAACCCTGTCAAGGAGATTCTTAATTGAATCTACCTAATCACAGGTACGATATTTAATATCGTATAACGGTCTTCACCGACCGGAGGTAAAACGCTACCGATTTAGGACGAATGTCAAAGCCATTCAGTCCGTGTCTATGTTTTGTCTCTAGAAGGTGGCGTCACGGTGTACTCAGCAAAGTCAAAGATTCAAAACCACATATTCATGCCTAAAGACTTATTCAACAATTAATAGTGTGAGCATGTCGATGAAGACACAAGATCACAAGATGGAAAAGACATGTCAAGAATGATTTGAAGATCTCAAGATAAAAGACTAAGTCGAAAGACAATGACAAAGGCTCAAAGATCACAGCATGAAGGAACAAAACTATTGTTACACGTTCAAGACTCATTTATGACGAGATTCGCAATCTCAATTGATCTCCAAATATCAAAAGGGTATGACCTTACATTGGGGGAGATTGTTAGCCTCAAAATATTGAGTCAAACAAGAATGCTCGGTCATAGGTTATTATTGTAACATTAATTTGAACATTGTAATAGGTAGTTAATTAGTCGTGGTTTACGGGCTTGGATTTAAACTAATTAAAGTCCAAAAGACAAGCCCGGCCCAATATATAGCCCATTAAAGCCCGCATGTGGGTGGACTATATATACTACCCTCCTAGCATGTTAGGAGGGTTGGTTGTTCATTTTATTCTTACTTCTAATCTAATATTCACCAAGTTAATCATCTCTTCTCTCTACTTTCTCTCACTACTTTCTCTCTCTAGAATTCATCTTCTTCATCTATTTTCTTTCTTAAATTCGTGTTATACCATCTAAATATATGGGACAACAAAACCTTTAGCTACTAAACGAGTTTTATAGGATTGTACTTTTCAGTCCATGTCAGTTTTCTTTTTGTATATCCAATTATGTCTCACTAGTTTAGCATTTGGTGGTGGATCTACAATAATCCAAACATCATTAACTTTCATGGATTTCATTACCTCATCCATAACAACCATCCACTTATCCCTCTCAGGATCAAGAATGGCAGATTTATAATTAGCAGGTTCTCCAAGATACCCTACTTCATCATTATCCTCTATATTAAGACATATATTGCTATTTGCGTTTTTAATCCTTTTAGATCTACACAGAGGAACTAATTCCGGTGGAACCGCCAGACTTTCTGGTTCTACAGGAATTATGTCGCTAGTGTTTTCAGAAGGCAATGTATCTATATGACTCTCTTCAAGATCATAATTTCTCCCTCTGAATTTTTGATCTACAAGATCACTTTCAAGGAAGTCTCAAAACCGAGCAACAATCACTTTGTTCTCAGGTGGATAATATAAGTATTAACCCATAGTTTCCTTAGGATATCCTGCAAAGATACATTTTACAGATCGTTGTTGGAGTTTATTGCTCGAGTCACGTTTCACATACGCCTCGCAAGTACAGACCTTTAAATAAGACAGATATGGCTTCTTGCCATGCCATAGTTCATATGGTGTCTTATCAACCTTCTTCGTGGGAACCATATTTACAATACGAACAACAGAATTTAAAGCATAATCGAAAAAGGATAAAGATAAAGTTGTAAGATTAAACATAAATCGCACCATATCTAATAATGTACGATTTCTCCTTTCAGATACACCATTTTTTATGGAGTATAGGGAGAAGTAAGATGCTGAACAATTCCATTCTCACTCAGATAATCTATAAACTCTTGACTTAAATATTTACCACCTCTATCAGAACGAAGATCTTTAATCTTCTTTCCTAGTTGCAGTTCTACTTCTGCTTTAAACACTTTGAATGTTTCAAATACCTCATGTTTATGTTTAAGCAAATAAACATAACCATAACGGCTATAATCATCCGTAAATGTTAAGAAGTAGCTAGCACCTTTCCTTGAAATATGTCTAAGTGGCCCGCATACATCAGTATGTATTAAACCAAGTAGATCAGTAGCTCTTTCAATATTGCTATTAAAAGGTTTCTTGGTCATCTTTCTAGAAATACAAGACTCACATTTATCAAATGATTCATGATTGATATTTTATAAAAGACCTCCACGTTGAAGCTTTTGTATATAAGTCTTCCCAATATGGGCAAGTCTACAATGCTAAAGATAATAAGAGTTCTTGTCAAACTTTCTCTTCTTATTCATGCTAAAAATAGAATTTTTATTATTCTTGGATTCATTATCGTGCATGTCAATTTCAAACACACCATTCACATAAATGGCATTAGAATAGAAAATACCATTTTTCCAAACAGAAATTCCATTATTATCAATAGTGTGAACAATCCATTATTCAACAAACAAGAAAAGGAAATGACACCCCTAACAATTGTAAGTGCATAATGACAATCATATAAAATCAGTACTAAACCCGAAGGTAAAACTAAATTAAATGTTCCTATAGCTTCAACCGCTGCTTGTGCGCCATTGCCCACTTGCAAAAAATTTTCCCCCTAGGATAGCTTCTTTACCAGATTAAATCCCAGCAGCGTATTACAAATGTTAATATCGCATCCCGTATCATATACCCAGGATTTTAATTTGTATGTCAAATTGAATAATTCATTCATAAATAAAGTACTTGAAGCTGCAACGCTCTACTCAGACTTCTTCTTTATTTCTCGCAACTCTTCGAGGTAAAGAGGGCATTCCTCTTCCAGTGACCACTTGCCTTGCAATGGTGACAAGTCTCATCCTTCTGAGATTGATTCTCCTTGACAAAGTTCTGCTTAGGTTTCGAATAAGTCGCAACTTGCTTGCCCTTATCACCCTTGCCTTTGCCTTTCTTCTTGTTCGCTTGTGGTTTTGGCTTACTTACTCTACCCTTTTGTATGGTTAATACAGGAGGAGTAGAAGTAGATGCCTTGTCTTTTAACCCCTTTTTGTAGTTAATGAGCATTGCATGAAAATCATTAACTGTCTTCCCCGTGAAATGCATATTATAGTTTCGAACAAAATCATTGAAGTCCTTGTTTAGGGACCTATTGATCAAGTTGATAGCCATATTATGATCATAGGGTTGTCCTAGTGCAATCCCTCATCTCCATGTAATCGGCACTAACAAAATTTCCAAGAGTTTGCTTGCAGCTATGCAAAGCATCTACTAAGTCGTAGATCTCCACAGCTTGCGGCTTTTCAAACATAGCCTTGAGCTCATCAAGCATTCGCTTAGGCGAAAATAGCTCATACTTCTTCTGAAGTGGAGGAGCAATTTTTCCTAGCATTAAGAGAGCCACCTCCGAGTGCTTCTTAACATTAGCAGCGTGTTTAAGCCTTTGCGCTTCAGAAGCTCCTTCAGAAAGATCCTCCGGATAGGGAGTAGTCAAGATATCAATAGTACCCACTGAAGGATTATATAGTTCATAACAATTACACAAAACCCTAAACAAGATCAAAGCACACATAGCGGAAGCGATTTAACAAGATCATAATAATAACACAATAATAGTTAATTGAATTAGGGTTACATACCTTTAGCCTAAAGCAAATCCACAAGATAAAGAAGGAATCACCAATTCGGGTTTATAACGATCACCACCAAGATATAGTCTAAAGTAAAACTATATTACGATCTTGTACACACGTAATACAACGAGCTAACCTTGATTCTAGCATGTGTTAACCGAGCTTCAACGCTTGTGGAAAATCCACCCAACAACCCTTGAGAGGGGCTAGGACTAGATTATATGCAAAACCAAAAGACAAGAAAAACCAACCGAAACCCTTGTGTGGTTTGTTCCTGCGATCAACCAAAAGAAAGAGAAGGGAAAGATTTGTGGTGTATGGAATTATGAGGGTGAGGGGTTGTTTATATAGGCCTAGAAAAAACTTGTAGCCCAAGTAAAAACAAATAAAATGAATTTTTTCCTTTCCCCTTTGTCCCTCTCCACCGACCGTCGACACCCCCACCATGGGGTGTTCCGGAATCTTCTTTTCCTTCTTTTTTAGTCCACAACGATCATTTGTACTTAACTCTTAATATTTAACGGTCGTTAAAGTTAAAGCTTAGTTTAATTTAATAAATAAATAAATATATATTTATTAAATAAATTAATAAATATAATAAATATATTTATTAAATAAATTAACTCTTTATGTATTGGGTGCAATCCCGTAATCTCGAGTTCGATCCTATCATACGACTATTAAATATAAGTCCATAAAATTTCAAGTTTTTAGTTGTCGCGTATAAAATTACATGATATTGTTAGTTTGATGCACCTAAATTTGAGCTATGATGCAACAAGTATTCTGTCATTGTATATAAGGGTAAATTAGGCTAAACATAGGTTACATTATCTTAAAAATATACGGTATGTTAAGTTGTTATTTTGATGCACTTGAATTTAAGTTATGATGCAACAGGTTGCCGATCATTATATATAAGGGTGTATTAGGCTAAACATAGGTTGCATGATCTCGAACATGTATTTGTATCTTAGGTTTTTAGTTTGATGCACCTGAATTTGAGCTATGATGCAGCAGGTAGTCGATCGGTGTATATATGAGTGTATTAGGCTAACTGAAAATAAGGTTATCTCGAACATGTGTTTGTATGTTAAGTTGTTAGTTTAATGCACCTGAATTTGAGCTATGATACAAAAAGTAGTCGGTTGTTGTATATAAGGGTGGATTAGGCTAAATGCAAGTAGCTTTATCTCGAAATAGTGTTTTTTTGTTAGGTTGTTAGTTTGATGCACCTAAATTTGAGCTATGATGCAATAAGTGTTATTAATATCTAGTAATTTTTTATTTTGACTATGATGCAGTAGGTATTTTACTATAAGAATGAACTGTAATGCAATACGATGTATGTTGATGTTCATACCTATGATTTAGGCTAAATGTGACTTGTCGTTTTTGTGAAACTGATTGTCTGTGTTTTTTTACTGTGATGTGGTAAAAAATGCACCATAATTCAATTTTCCTTTGAATGTTCATAGGGATCATGTACGGATAAACATCTCGTTGTTTATGTGAAAATGATTGTATGTGTCTGGCTTTTATTGTGATATGGTATAAATGTTGTCCCATAATTATTGATGATAATATAAGAAATAAAGATGAAGATAGATGATTTCTAGAGGGAGAAAGTAGAGAGAGAGAGATGATTAACTATGTGAAATTAGATTAAGAAAAATAAAATCACCAACCCTTCCTAACATGCTAGGAAGGGCTTATATAGTCAGGCTTACATGTTGCCTTAATGGACTATATTGTTGATGGGTCGGGCTTGAATAAAATGCTTAGTACCTTGAAAGACGCCCTTTAAGCTAGCCATCCAGCCCGTAATATCACGACTATCTAACTAAATATTACAAAGTTCTAATAAATGTTACAATAAAAACCTATAACCGAACATTCTTGTTTGTCTCAATATTTTGAGGCTAAAAATCTCCCCTAATGTGAGGTCATTCCTCTTCGACATTTGGAGATTTATGGAGATTTCTAATCTCGTCATTAATGAGTCTTGAACGTGTAACAGTAGTCTTGTTTCGTCATGCTGTGATCTTTCAGCCTTTGTCGTTGTCTTTTATCTTGAGATCTTCAAATCGTTCTTGACTTGTCTTTGCCATCTTGCAATCTTGTGTCCTCATCCACATGCTCATACTTTGCACCATCTTGAAAGCTTGCTAACAATCTCCTTTGAAGAGAGGTCATTTTTTGGGTAAAAGGGACAAAATATCCCTGGTAAATAGATTACACCAAAAAACGTTTAAGTACAAGGAATGTGGCTAAAGTACCACATTAATCGCAACCTAAACGCTTGTAACCAAGTATGTATGACATGCCATAACCACACAACCAAAACTAAAACTACATTTATCTAAGAAATATTAAGATTAGCAGATTCATCATATATATTTTCCACCTCATCATCTTCTTCATCCATCAAAGCACCAAATAAATTAGACGTAGAAACTTCTAGACGTTTACTCGGGACCGCATCCTTAATAGCCTGACCATGCATTTCACTAGCAGCCTTACCTTTATTAACAATACTAGGTTTAGCTACTTGAGCAGGTGAACTAGGTTTAGACAAATTAACACTACGGTTAGCACCAGTAGTATACACACTTGGTTAATTGATAAGGAAGATTTTGATCATCAGAGTTGCGGAAGTCTTTAGCTTTCTTGATTGTTGAATGTCTTTGGGCATGAGTATGTGGTTTTGAATCTTTGACTTACTGAGTACACCGTAACGCCACCTTCTTGAGACGAAACATAGACACGGACTGAATGGCTTTGACATTCATCCTAAATCGGTAGCGTTTTACCTCCGGTTGGTGAAGACCGTTAGACGATATTAAATATCGTACCCGTGATTAGGTAGATTCAGTTAAGAATCCCCTTGACAGGGTTTCGCGGCTGTACTAGCCGTTCTCTTTACTCGATCGTCCCAAAGCAAGACTACGAACATAAAGAGTGAATCAATTGGATGAATATCCGCTTGATTAAAGTCGTCAATTCAAATTCCTAGAACAAGTTTGTTTCTTAAAGAATCTTACCATTGTTTCTTTCCAGTTGACACAAGCTTGATTCATAAGAATCTCACAAGTTACCTACCGTAGCGCTGTTTGATGTTGACGCTAGAAGGACTTCCATTCGTCACTGTGAATATTAATGAATATGTGTTCTGGCAATACTATAAAGATATTGCGTAGAAACCTGAAACGAGTTTGAATCAATAAAGAAACAAACCGCTGTTGCTTTTCAGTTTTACATATGTTTAATTCATAAATAATCTTACACATGACCTACCGCAGTGCTGTTTGATGTTAACACTGGAAGGACTTCCACTCATCATTGTGAATACTAATTAGTATCACTCTAAGTGTTTTAGCAATATCGCAAGGATATAGAGTAGGACTCTCTTCATCGTCATTTCATGTGTCCTAACAAGATTTGATTGATCTCTTGGCTCTAGACTTGATTAGTGCACTTTTAGTGGTCGGAGGCTGGAGCAGATGCCACCTATTCAATATCAACTATCTCGGAGTGAGAAAGTCAATAGAAGTCGTGTTGATCTCTGTGACAATAAAACAAACTTCTTCTGAAAGAAGCATGCGTCAGTTGAGGAGGGGTTGTGCATTACATCACTGGGTACATGATGTGTTGTCTTCATGACGTGTTGACCCGATTTCTACCTAAGTTGTATGGAGGGCTTCTTTCTTTTCACCCTTTATCCTTACATTTCTTTTTCATTCTTCAACCCCTTCAATGCTTACCAAGACATCATCACTAGCACCTTGTTATGATTGTTCCAGTGCTAGCTTTAGTACTTAGTCGGCATTCAGCTACGTTCACATTCTACTCCATCTTTCCTAAGGAATTCTAATAATCTATTGGATTGTCCTTGGGAAGATCCCTCCGGTTCTGGTTGGATCATATGTAACACTCTCAATTTTCGTATCGGTACAGCGGAAGGGTCTTTTAGAGTGTTACGGGATAGCACAATAACTCCAATCATAGACAACACATAAAAATGGTTGTACAAGGTTCAACATACATTCATTTGATAAAAAGTTTTAAAGTGTACAACAGGTCCCAAGTTATACAGGTCATTAAGTTTACAAAACATAGATCGAATGAACATTTTTAATATTATGTGGGCCATCAGAGTCGATCTCCATCCGGATTACCTTCAAGCACCTGAGATAAAAAACATGCAAAAATCATATCAGCGAATGCCGAGTGAATTCATAGAGTTTAATAAAACCGTTATATAAAACATTCGTTAAAATCAGAACACAAGTATAATATCGGAAGTAAGTCCTCGTATTGCTAGTCAGGCAATATATAAATCAAAGCATACATCTTAAACCGTCCATGAGACCGTAGTCTCAATATTACCATTATAGGTAATATTATTATCGTTATTCATATCGTTATCGTATTGTATTGAAATACATTTTAGGTTCATTTGGATTATTATTAGCCGCATGACATTGTTACCTTACTATCACAACAATCGGACCGCGAACCCGACAAACAATTTGCCCATCTAAGTTAGCGTGTCGTCACAAAAATCACGCTATGTAAATCTTCTCATACATAAATTCGCTTACCAATCAATGTGGTACGACGGGGATCAACCTTCAAGGCGCGAACTGGGGTGATCGTCCCCAAATAGTACTATCATATGCATAAGCGTCTACCAAATCCCGGTAGTTCATAATTCATGCTAATGGGACTTTGAGTGACATAACCTAACTACTAATAATCCTTTTTATCTCGTTTATAGGGTCATAGCATCATTTGGGTCCATATCATTAAGCATACCATCGGGACTACTTGTGTTCTATTTTTACCAAAAACTAGCATGTTATCTCCCTCGCGGGTTTACAAATCATTTTATAAAACATTAAAAAGAGTGCGAGGCTATGAACTCACGTTGATAATGAAAGGCGGATTATCGGCTACGGGCGTGCTTCGGTCACGGAAACCTATATAAATAATAATCGGTCTTAGACTTTTGTCCAATGACTTTATCAAAATAACAAATAAACATATGATGATTTTGTACATATGATGATGATCAAGTGGGTTTATACATTCTTATTTACTCATTTTAGTGGTTATGTATTGGTAACTTTTTACTAGTTTAATAGTTTTACCTATTTACATATTTTAAGTCCAATAAGCTTATTATAAGTTCTTTAACTTTTATTAGTCCATTTTATACTTGTATTATCAGTATTTATACTTTACATGTTGGGCCCAAATGGGTTAAGCCCAATAAGTACTTTTTATAAGTGTTTAACTTATTTAGTTAAATTATTAGTCCAATATGCTAACTTAGCTCGTTAATGTCCGTATGTCCTATAGTTCGGATTTTATCGGTTTTTACTTGTATTAGATACTTATATATCAGTATATGACTTTTAAAAACTTTACATTAAACGGGTTTGATCGTCTAAGTTTTAATTGGCGAAAAACATTAATTTTACGGTAATAGCCGAAAAAGTCGTAAAAATCATGTTTATAGTTTTTATAACTTATAAATCTTATTCAACTACCATTTTTATAAAGTGTCCATTTATTTAACCTTATACATATTTATATAAATTAAATTCATAAATTAGTGGGTTTTAATTTCACATTTTATACTATATTATTTGAGTGCTTATATAATAGTATTAAACATTAATTCTTCAAAATCTGATTTTTAGTTTCATCTTCACCATTTTTATCATATCTAGAGTTATACAATGAATTAGAAGCTCATTTTTGGATGGCATAAGCTTCATATTATGTGCTACAATTAAGTTAGTTATGTTACTTCTCATTCTATGTCTATCCTTAACAGTCCCTACAAAACAAACTATTCAGATTAATACACTCATCTTGTTTTGATCATATCTCACTCATTTTGATGATTCCATTGCATGGCCAACTCTCACATGTGTATGACATCTTATACTTACTGTAAATGGATTCCACCATGCAATTTTATCAGTTTAAGTCTTGGTTACTTACTGTTTTTATACAGCCAACAATTTAAGCATGATTTTAGCCTTGTTTCTTATGGTTATTCATCTTTTAAAGCATATTTATCAACACTTGATCCCCACACAACATTTTTATCATCATCTATTCATCATATACATATACAACAAGAAAGAAAATACATTTGATCTTTATAAAAATAACAAGAGAAATGGAAAGGATGATCTTCTTTACCAACCAAGATTATATCTTGTTTTTGGAAGACAACAACTTGATGAACACCAAATATATCTCCAAGATCATCAATCACCAAGATAGTTTGTTGAGAAATTAGCCCTAGGACACAAGCAAATCACCTCCTTTGTTGTTAAAATGGCCACCAATCAATCAAGGCTTCAAGGTTTCTCCATAATATGGCTAGATAACAAGTAACTTGTGGCTAGAAAAGATCAAATGGTGGTGTTGTATGGTGTTGTGGGACGGCAATTGTAGATAGAGGGAGGAGAGTTTTAGTTGTTTTGCATGTTAGAAATGGAAGTAATGGTTTAGCTAGTTGGTTTTGTGGTTAGTGGGATATGAGTGGCTTCAAAATGAAGCTAATGTTACAAGTGTAAGCTATTAGCTTACAAGGGTGCCACATCAAAGATGTGGTGTCCTTGTTTGGGCCGTCCCATAGATAGTGGGGTAGGATAAATTAGTTTGTCCCATTCCGCTAATTTACGGGTATTCCTCGATTTTAGTTTCCTCGATTTGCGTGCCCTCGGGTCGTTTTACGAAAAACGTTTTTATAAATTATGAATCAACGGCAAAAACGAATCTAATAAAAATTGTCTCATCAAAAACGGAGTTCAAAAACGTAAATACGTAATCCTAAGGTTTCCGGTTTAGTCGTAAAGGACGCTAAATTATGCACGTAAGCCCAAATTTAAATCCGTAAATTATGAGTTCATCAACCAACACAAAAATAAGTTTCAAAATATTATACGAGAAGTTAATTCACTACCTGAAAATGTTAGATTGTCACAACTTTTCCTCCTAAAAGGGATCAACGTCCTCGTGATCCATTTCATTTTGATGTCCGTTTCGTATTGAAATCGAAGAGGTGCGGATATTTCTTCCACATTTCATCCTCTCGTTCCCAAGTATATTCCGGTCCATGCTTTGAATTCCATCGGATCTTGACAATAGGTATCCGACTTTGTTTCAGTTGCTTTACCTCACGATCCATAACCTCTACGGGTTCTTCGATAAAATGCAACTTCCCATCTATTCGAACCTTATCCAACGAAATTTTCTCATCACTAATTGCTAGACATTTCTTCAGATTAGATACATGGAATGTGTTGTGAACACCATGAAGTTCTGGGGGTAACTCTAGTTTGTAAGCCACCGGACCTACTCTAGATAAAATCTTAAAGGGTCCAATATAACGGGGATTCAATTTTCCTCGCTTTCCAAATCTTATAATGCCTTTCCATGGCGATACTTTCAACATTACTCGGTCACCCACTTTAAACTCCATCGGCTTCCGCCGCACATACGCGTAACTTTTCTGTCTACTACAGGCAGTCAACAACCTATTCTTAATCTGAACTATCATCTCCGTAGTCTCCCGGATCAATTCCGGTCCCGTGAGCTGTGTATCCCCAACTTCACTCCAACATACAGGAGATCTACACTTCCTACCATACAAAGCTTCAAACGGTGATACCTTAATACTAGAATGGTAACTATTGTTATACGAAAACTCTGCTAACGGCAAATGTTTATCCCAATTCTTACCAAAATCTAACACACAAGCTCTCAACATATCTTCTAGTGTTTGTATCGTTCTTTCACTCTGCCCATCAGTCTGGGGGTGATAAGTAGTGCTCATTTCGAGATTCGTTCCCAAAGATCTTTGGAGAGATTTCCAAAAATTCGATGCGAATCTAGGATCTCGATCTGAAATGATGGATACAGGCACTCCATGCTTGCATACAACATTCTCAAGGTAAATACGAGTCAGCTTCTCCAGTGAGAACTGCTCTTTAACCGGAATGAAGTGTGCTGATTTGGTCAGTCTGTCGACAATAACCCAAATCGAGTTGTTTCCAGATGATGTTCTAGGAAGCTTGGTGATAAAGTCCATCGTAATTCGCTCCCACTTCCATTCAGGAATCTTTGGTAGTTGAAGTAGTCCTGATGGCTTTTGATGTTCAGCTTTGACTCTAGCACAAGTCAAGCACTGAAGACATACATAGCAATATCAGCTTTCATATTCGGCCACCAGTACAACTTCTTCAAATCATGGTACATCTTATCAGATCCCGGATGAATGGAATACTTAGATTTATGGGATTCTAACATAATCAAGTCTCTTAAGCCTCCAAACTTAGGTATCCACATACGACCTCTTAAGCATTTCACTCCATCAGCTCTAACCTCTAAAGGATATCCTTCTCCTCGAACCCTTCATTAACAAAATTTTCTTTCTTACAAGCTTCTATTTGCGCATTTCTAATTTGCTCAGGCAAATTATTGTGCACGGTCAAGACTAGAGAACGTACCCTGATAGGCTCTCTATCTTTCCTACTTAATGCATTGGCAACAACATTGGCTTTTCCTGGGTGATATTTTATATCACAATCATAGTCACTTAACAACTCTATCCATCTTCGTTGCCTCATGTTCACTTCCTTCTGATCGAGAATATACTGTAGGCTTTTGTGATCGGTGAATACCGTATACTTGGTGCCATACAGATAATGTCTCCACAACCTAAGAGCAAAGACTACAGCTCCTAACTCAAGATCATGAGTAATATAATTCTCCTCATTCTTCCTTAATTGCCTAGAAGCATAGGCTATCACCTTTTCTCGCTGCATCAAAACAGCTCCATATCCTCTAAGAGATGCATCACAATACACTACAAAATCTTCACTCCCGTCGGGTAATGATAGAATTGGCGCACTACATAATTTTTGCTTCAATGTCTGAAATGCTCCATCCTCATCACTTCCCCAAACAAAAGGTTTATTCTTATGGGAAAGCTTAGTCAAGGGTTTAGCTATTAGAGAAAATTCTTTAATGAATCGCCTATAATAGCCAGCCAATCCTAAGAACTGTCGCACTTCCGTTGGCGTTGTCGGTGTAGACCAATTCTTAATGGCTTCAACCTTTGTAGGATCAACATGAATTCCATCTTTTAATCACATGACCAAGAAATTGCACAGAATCTAACCAAAAATCACATTTCGAAAACTTAGCATACAACTTTTCATCCTTTAACAAATTCAAAATAATCCTTAAATGTTCTCTATGTTCATCTTCATTCTTAGAATAGATTAGAATATCGTCAATAAACACAATCACAAATTTATCCAAGTAGGGCTTGCATACTCGATTCATTAAATCCATGAAAACCGCAGGTGCGTTAGTTAACCGAAATGGCATTACTTGAAATTCATAGTGTCCATAACGAGTTCTAAATGCAGTTATAGGAATATCTTCTTCACGGACGCGAAGTTGGTGATATCCTGACCGCAAATCTATCTTAGAATACACCCTAGATCCTTGTAGTTGATCAAACAAATCATCAATCCTAGGTAAAGGATATAAATTTTTAATTGCCAACTTATTCAGTTCCCTATAGTCGATGCACATACGGAAAGATCCATCCTTCTTTTTAACGAACAAGACTGGAGCTCCCCAAGACGACGAGCTCGGTCGAATAAAACCTTTATCAGGCAACTCCTTAAGTTGCTCAGATAACTCCTTTAATTCAGAAGGGGCTAATCGGTATGGCGCACGTGCCACCGGTGCAGCACCAGGAATTAAATCGATTCGAAACTCTACTTGCCTTATTAGTGTAAGTCCGGGTAAATCTTTAGGAAATACCTCAGTAAATTCACAAATAATAGGTACATCTTCCAATCGTTTCTCCCTAGACTCATTCCCGGTCACTTGAGCTATGAATAACTCACAACCGCTCCTGATGTACTTTTGGACTTTAATACATGAAACGATTTTCAAACGGGATACACCTCGATTACCATCAATTACTAACGTCCTATTCCTAAGAGGAATCTTAACCTTCTTCTCTCCACATAAAATAGTAGCATTATTCAACGACAACCAATCCATACCACTAATAATATCAAAACTACCTAATTCTATCAACATCAAATCAATCAGAAAGGAATAGTTTAGGAGATTTAGAGAGCATCCTTCTAATAGCTTATTAGTTTTCCCTAATTTACCATCAGCCAATTCCACCTCGTAACTGGTATTTATCTCAACAGGTTCAATGTCAATAAGGGCACTAAATTTAGTGGATACAAAGCTCCTATCAGCACCCGAATCAAATAAAGCAACAACATAATAATTGTTGAGTAAAAACGTACCGGTAACGACATTTGGATCCTCTTTCTTCACCTCAATTGTTCCAAGTTGATAGACACCACCCTGGGGGTTTCTTCCAGGTACAATCGCTTTCAACTTGGGGCATTCCGATTTCCGATGACCTTCTTCATTACAGTTGAAGCAAATGGTTCCCTTCTTACACCTTTCAACCTTGTGTCCAAGCTTTCCGCAATTTCGGCACTTCCAGCAGTCGCCAGCATGCCTCTTGCTGCCACACTTAGGACATCTATCATCGTTGCGCGATGTGTTGTTGGTAAGAGCATTTGCATTCCCCTTTCTCTGGTTCTGACGGCGATTAAAATTCTTCCTATTATTACCTCTATCTACACGATCACCGTCTCCCTTTCTTTTCTCACCAACACGGGCTTCATCTTCCCTATCCTGAATTATCTGTTCAATGAGTTGGTAAGCCATTCGAACAGCATCATCAATGGTCAGTGGTTTAGATGATGTCACGTCCCCCCGGATATTCTTGGTCAACCCTTTGATATATTGTTCAATTCGGATCTCTTCGGGTTCCACCAATCGAGGACATAGCAAGGCCAACTCATGGAATCGGTTTGTGTAACTATCAATGTCCACACCTTTCATTCTCAAATGAATCAACTCTTGTTCTAACCTAATAATCACACTACGGGGACAGAACTCCAAAGTCATCCACTTCTTAATTTCAGCCCAAGGGGTAGCATTAGCAACATCAATACCCATGAAAGCAATTCTCCCGTTCCACCAAGTCAACGCACGACCTTTAAGAGTATCCATAGCAAAAGTCACCTTATCTTCCTCTTTACACTTACTAATCCGAAACACCGACTCAATCTTCTCAATCCACTGGCTTAATCCTACAACACCTTCAGTTCCATTAAAAGGTAGAGGTTCACACTTCATGAACGTCACATAAGTACAGCCACCAACTTTAGGTGCATTAGTTCCAAGTCCTCCTATATTTCCTCCAGCATTAGCATTCACATTATTAGCATTCACATTCACATTAGTACCACCAATTCCACTACCGCCAGCTCCACTACCGCCAGCTCCACTACCGCCAGCTCCACTACCGCCAGCTTCATTTCTAGCATTTGCCATAAATTCAGTCATAGATGCGGTAACTTGCTCCGTAATAATCCTACGTACATCATCCTCAGTCACAGCTTTCTTGGGCGGCATAATTCTATAATTTCACAATTTCAAAGTATTAAGCATTTACCCAATAAGGGATTCATATAATATGGATTGAATTCATAATCAAGATACAAATAAGGCACAATATGGAATTCAAGACAAGATACATATTTCATTCGATTGGAAACAAAAGCATTGTCTTAATTACATCCCATATCAAAGTTCTAGCACTATACATACTCAAAATTCGTGTCAGGTCTACTAACTAACAAGTCGGTTCCGTCAAAGTTACAATGGTACAAAAGATACAAAGGTCACTACTAAATACAGGTCTACTGAGAACCGCCAGATGGTCCATCATCCATGTCAGCATAAAATCTACTATTCCATCCCACAGATATATGCAACTCCTTCTCAGCTTTCTCACGCATCGCACGAGCTACATTCAACTGAATCTCCATAGAATCCACCTTTTTCATCATAGCAGCAAACTCACCACTTTGTAACACAGATAACCTCCTAAAAGCCTCATTCAAACCACACTCTACATCAGTCAAATCCAAACTAAGCAATTCCCGCTCTTTCTCACCAACCTTAGTCTTCGACTCCAAATAAGCAACATGAGTCTGAACAACACCTAATCCAATCTTTGTCATACTACTCTTAACACGGGAAGCATCTAGATCACGTCTCAAGGCCCATGGTGCAATACCATCCATATGAGTAGCCTCTCGAGCACTAGACGACTCTCCTATCACACGTCTACGAGTAGAAACACCATCAATACCGTCAAGTGCATTATCATCCTCATCCCCCTCTGATTCAGAATCAGATTCATACGATTCAGACATTTCATCCCTAGGTAGCTCAACCTCAGAATCAGACAAATAAACTGGTGGGGGTAAGGGCTCGCCCTCTGGAACATTATAAGGGTAAATAAGCTCGGCTTCCTCATCATCATCAACCTCATCTTCTATACCTATATCCTCCTCGACATCCTCGTCGTCAATCTCATCATCTAAATTATCTAACCCAATCTCATCACCGTTCTCAATATCAACATTATCAATCTCATTCTCTACCATATCAACTTGAGGGGCAATCTGATCTCCTAGTCTTATCTCGGGCTCGGGATCCTCAAATGGTTCCTCCTCATCATCCATATCATAATCCACTAAGTCTAAATAAGGGTCATCATCTACATTAGGTTCAGGAATAGCATGGTTCTCTACAGGAATATTAGGGTCAGCCATGACAATCTGCATTTATATATATATCTCGTATTAGGATAACATACTTATTAAACAATTACATACTGAAACCACGATATATACATATATATATTAAATTATATATATCAAAATGTATATCTTCTCAATAGGGCTTGTTGGTAACGTCGGAGATCTTTGGCACCGTTATAGTCAAAAGATTTTTCAAATATTTTCTCAAATGTTCATAGTTAAAAGATTTTGAAAAGTTTTGTTCAAAACCTTGGTTTTTAAAATCTTTCGTTCTCTATAACGAGAGCTCTGGTACCAAGCTGTAACACTCTCAATTTTCGTATCGGTACAACGGAAGGGTCTTTTAGAGTGTTACGGGATAGCACAATAACTCCAATCATAAACAACGCATAAAAATGGTTGTACAAGGTTCAACATACATTCATTCGATAAAAAGTTTTAAAGTGTACAACAGGTCCCAAATTATACAGGTCATTAAGTTTACAAAACATAGATCGAATGAACATTTTTAATATTATGTGGGCCATCAGAGTCGATCTCTGTCCGGATTACCTTCAAGCACCTGAGATAAAAACATGCAAAAATCATATCAGCGAATGCCGAGTGAATTCATAGAGTTTAATAAAACCGTTATATAAAACAATCGTTAAAATCAGAACACAAGTATAATATCGGAAGTAAGTCCTCGTATTGCTAGTCAGGCAATATATAAATCAAAGCATACATATTAAACCGTCCATGAGACCGTAGTCTCAATATTACCATTATAGGTAATATTATTATCGTTATTCATATCGTTATCGTATTGTATTGAAATACATTTTAGGTTCATTTGGATTATTATTAGCCGCATGACATTTTTACCTTACTATCACAACAATCGGACCGCGAACCCGACAAACAATTTGCCCATCTAAGTTAGCGTGTCGTCACAAAAATCACGCTATGTAAATCTTCTCATACATAAATTCGCTTACCAATCAATGTGGTTCGACGGGGATCAACCGTCAAGGCGCGAACTGAGGTGATCGTCCCCAAATAGTACTATCATATGCATAAGCGTCTACCAAATCCCGGTAGTTCACAATTCATGCTAATGGGACTTTGAGTGACATAACCTAACTACTAATAATCCTTTTTATCTCGTTTATATGGTCATAGCATCATTCGGGTCCATATCATTAAGCATACCATCGGAACTACTTGTGTTCTATTTTTATCAAAAATTAGCATGTTATCTCCCTCGCGGGTTTACAAATCATTTTATAAAACATTTAAAAGAGTGCGAGGCTATGAACTCACGTTGATAATGAAAGGCGGATTATCGGCTACGGGCGTGCTTCGGTCACGGAAACCTATATAAATAATAATCGGTCTTAGACTTTTGTCCAATGAATTTATCAAAATAAAAAATATACATATGATGATTTTGTACATATGATGATGATCAAGTGGGTTTATACATTCTTATTTACTCATTTTAGTGGTTATGTACTGGTAACTTTTTACTAGTTTACTAGTTTTACCTATTTACATATTTTAAGTCCAATAAGCTTATTATAAGTTCTTTAACTTGTATTAGTCCATTTTATACTTGTATTATCAGTATTTATACTTTACATGTTGGGCCCAAATGGGTTAAGCCCAATAAGTACTTTTTATAAGTGTTTAACTTATTTAGTTAAATTATTAGTCCAATATGCTAACTTAGCTCGTTAATGTCCGTATGTCCTATAGTTCGGGTTTTATCGGTTTTTACTTGTATTAGATACTTATATATCAGTATATGAATTTTAAAAACTTTACATTAGACGGGTTTGATCGTCTAAGTTTTAATTGGCGAAAAACGTTAATTTTACGGTAATAGCCGAAAAAGTCGTAAAAATCATGTTTATAGTTTTTATAACTTATAAATCTTATTCAACTACCATTTTTATAAAGTGTCCATTTATTTAACCTTATACATATTTATATAAATGAAATACATAAGTTAGTAGGTTTTAATTTCACATTTTATACTATATTATTTGAGTGCTTATATAATAGTATTAAACATTAATTCTTCAAAATCTGATTCTTAGTTTCATCTTCACTATTTTTATCATATCTAGAGTTCTACAATGAATTAGAAGCTCATTTTTTGATGGCATAAACCTACTATTATGTGCTACAATTAAGTTGGTTATAGCTACTGCTCATTATATGTCTAACTATCCTTAACAGTCTCTACAAAACAGACTATTCAGATTAGCACACTCATCTTGTTTTGATCATATCTCACTCATTTTGATGATTCCATTGCATGGCCAGCTCTCACATGTGTATGACATCTTATACTTACATTAAATGGATTCCACCATGCAATTTTATCAGTTGAAGTCTTGGTTACTTACTGTTTTTATACAGCCAACAATTTAAGCATGATTTTAGCCTTGTTTCTTATGGTTATTCATCTTTTTAAGCATATTTATCAACACTTGATCTCCACACAACATTTTTATCATCATATATTCATCATATACGTATACAACAAGAAAGAAAATACATTTGATCTTTACAAAAATAACAAGAGAAATGGAAAAGATGATCTTCTTTACCAACCAAGATTATATCTTGTTTTTGGAAGACAACAACTTGATGAACACCAAATATATCTCCAAGATCATCAATCACCAAGATAGTTTGTTGAGAAATTAGCCCAAGGACACAAGCAAATCACCTCCTTTGTTGTTAAAATGGCCACCAATCAATCAAGGCTTCAAGGTTTCTCCATAATATGGCTAGATAACAAGTAACTTGTGGCTAGAAAAGATCAAATGGTGGTGTTGTATGGTGTTGTGGGACGGCAATTGTAGAGAGAGGGAGGAGAGTTTTAGTTGTTTTGCATGTTAGAAATGGAAGTAATGGTTTAGCTAGTTGGTTTTGTGGTTAGTGGGATATGAGTGGCTTCAAAATGAAGCTAATGTTACAAGTGTAAGCTATTAGCTTACAAGGGTGCCACATCAAAGATGTGGTATCCTTGTTTGGGCCGTCCTATAGATAGTGGGGTGGGGTGGGATAAATTAGTTTGTCCCATCCCGCTAATTTACGGGTATTCCTTGATTCTAGTTTCCTCGATTTGTGTGCCCTCGGGTCGTTTTACAAAAAACGTTTTTATAAATTATGAATCAACGGCACAAAACGAATCTAATAAAAATTGTCTCATAAAAAACGGAGTTCAAAAACGTAAATACGTAATCCTAATGTTTCCGGTTTAGTCGTAAAGGACGCTAAATTATGCACGTAAGCCCAAATTTAAATCCGTAAATTGTGAGTTCATCAACCAACACAAAAATAAGTTTCAAAATATTATACAAGAAGATAATTCACTACCTGAAAATGTTAGATTGTCACATCATAGGACTTAAACCTAACCACCCTTTTGACACCAATAACATCGTGGATTAAAGATGTTGTGGGTATTTGATCGTAACCATAAACCACTTTTGAATTCTAACAAGTTTTGTCGTTTCAGAAAAGCTCCCCCTTCAAATGTGCATCGATAATCGAAAGTTTTTCGCACATGTGGGTAAGAGTTAAAGTGCATGAGTCTTTAGATCACATTTTAATCACATTTTCTCCCCTATATCTAATATATAAAATCGTTTGATATTAGAGATACCAAATTTGATTAAAATATATTGCGAAAAGTAGTCTTGAAAATCTTCAAGAGAAAAATGTGTCAAACTTAGCATGAATTTGGAAATTTCTCCCTTAAAAATTAATCCAATTGAAATGTGATACTTGAGCTTTTGTGTGGGTTCAGATTTAATCTCGGTATCTTCTCGAATTGATCACGGCTCAAAGTGGAATGATTGTTCTTGGTGACAAACAAAATGGTTTGGTTATCTATTCTACTTAAAAGGTAAATGCACGAAATAAAAACAATACACTAAAAGCGATTAGTTAATAAAAACAACACAATATAAATAATAAAACGTGAATTTAAAGCGAAACAATTAATAAAAATATAACTAAAAGACGAAATTAATTATCGACTCAAAAATAAAGTTTACTAAATGAAAAAGGATAGAATAAAACTAAAATGGTACTTTAAAGCTAAATGAGGCAAAACCTAAAGCGGGTACTAAATAAAAGATAAAACTTAAACCTTTGGAAAAAATATTAATACTAAAAATCGACGAAAAATTCAACTAAAAATACGTAACTTTCAAAAATAAAATCGGAACAACTTTCAGATAAAACTAAACAATTACGGAACAATACTATTAAATAGACAAGCTAGCAGGCTAGCTGCTGGAAGCTAGCAAGCTAGCTGCTGAAATGGGTGGGAAAAGAACCTAAGCATGCAAGCATGCATGTGAAACATATAATTTTGTTCGGAACTTTTTGCCACAAATTGGTTCGGAAGTTTTTTTTTTGTTCGGAAGATTTCAAAAGTTTCGGTTATGAACTTTTTTTACAAGTTGGTTCGGAAGTTTTTTTTTTTTTATATTGGTTCGGAACTTTTTTACAAGTTGGTTCGGAACTTTTCAAATTAATCTGGGTCGGAACATTTTAAAAAAAAATCTGGATCGGAACATTTTTAAAATCTGATTCTGAACTTTTGGCAAAATCTGGTTCGGAACTTTTCTTCAAAAATCTGTTCGGAACTTTTTGAATAAATCGGTTCGGAACTTTGAAAAGAAATTTGGTTCGGAACTTTTTGACAAGAAATTTGGTTCGGAACTTTGGGAAACAAAGAACAGTAGGCAGAAAACAAACAGGGTACACGATTTTAAGCCAAAATCCACCAAGTTTTTGACCAAAACTTAACCCAATTTAATCACTAATCATCTACTAACCATAAACAACAAATCCCATCAATAAAAACACAAAACCCAATAACTTTTGAAGATCAAAATCAACCAAATAAGAACTTTAACTTTGAATCAAAGAACAAGATGAACAAGATGAAATGAAAAGATTAAATTGATAGATTAATGTAAAGTAAACAAAAGGAAAGATTAAACACTTACAAAATTAAAGATTTAACAAGAATGAAAAATCACCTACACCTTAATGGTGTTGGCTTTCTACGGAAGAAAAGAAAGAAAACTGGGAATGAAAAACTTGTCAAAAAGTGTGAAGGGGTGGTCTTTATATAGGTCTTCCATTTGGTTGGTGAGTGGGCTTTCTCCATTTCTTCTTGTCTTTTCGTCTTTTCAGAAAAGTCGACGTTTTCGATTCTGATTCGGGATTTTTCGTCGATTAAATTCAACTCGTCTTTTAATTTCTTCGTTTAATAGACTTGAGTTTCTTCGACATATGTAAATCTTCCATCTTTGGTCCTTTTCTTCGATAAATCTTCAAATAGGCCCAGTGACTTCCAATCTTTTGCATCTCTTGGACAATAAACTTCGTCTTGAGTCTTTTTCTTCGATAAAACCCGTGCAATCCCATGTTTTCTTCAATATTCATCTGGTTGGCTCTGAAAACATAATAAACACAAAAACCACGCATAATTCCAAACAAATGATATTAAATACGTGTTTTGGTCTTGTTTTAGTAAGAAATAAGTGGTAAAAGGATGGGTGTTTACACACCTATCAAAATGTCATTACGAGGATATGATCCACATTAAACTTTTGAGGATATGAGTTGTTGAACACACAATTTTTGAAAGATCTTGAATAATCATTGAAAAACTCTTGAAAAAAATTGTGTTCAACGCTTTTTGAAAAACTCCATTTCGTTTTGGCGAAGAGGTTTTTCTAAAGCATAAACTTAAGTTCATAGACTTCGAATATCTTAACAAACCCACTCAAGTGTAAGAAGATTTCTCTTTTTTGCTGAGGGTAAGCCCGTAATATCACGACTATTTAACTAACTATTACAACGTTCTAATAAATGTTACAATAAATACATATGACCGAACATTCTTGTTTGACTCAATATTTTGAGTCTAACAATAAAGGCTCTATAATGCAGTGGATTCTTTTGGATATATGGATCATTTATGGCTTAATGTGACTTATTGTTTTTGTGAACATGAGTCAGTATGTCTGGTTTGTGAAAACGATTATGAGTGTGTGTTTGATAGGTTGATGTGGTAGTTTTAATGCAGTGATGTAGTGGTTCTAACGTAGTGATGCAGCTAGTACTTGTATATGACATATAGATTTAAATTACACCAAGCATATTTGTATATGGCATATCGATTTAATGTAGTGATGCAGTTGTTGTAACGAAGTGATGCAGCTAATACTTGTATATGACATATAGTTTTAATATAGTGATGCAGTGGTTGTAACGTAGTGATGCAGCTAGTACATGTATATGGCATATAGATTTATATTGTGCATAATGTATAATGTTTTAAGTGATTAAAAGAGTTTGTGCGTGTGTTTGATAGATTGATGAAGTAGTTGTAGAGTGGATTCAAATTGAAAAATTAGTTTAGCATTCTTAATGTGTTTTGATCAGGTCAAGGTTTAATGTATTTTGATATTTCAGTTATGGGTTCGGCATTTTGATAGTATTTGATTAGTTAATCATTTTTGTGTAGGTTTATAATTACAAAAAAAAGTTTTCCTTTAGAGCTTGTTATAGTGAGTATGTCGATATCGCTGCAACAAAGAAGTTTGGCTGCTGCAGCAACGGTTGCAACAAGGGCGTTTGGCTGCAACAAAGAAGTTTGGATGCTGCAGCAAGGGCATTTGGCGGCTGCAGCAAGGGCATTTGGCTGTTGCGACATTAATGTTTTCCTATCCTAAATGGTCATACTAACATTAGACTTTTTTGAATGTTTTTTGATTGTTTAGTAGTATTGATGTACCTGTAAATATTATTTATGGAATGAACTAGTTTGCCTACTTTATTGTTTCGAATGTTAAAAATGTAAAGATACTTATGTACAATTTGTTACTTGAACCAGTAATAGCTTCTTATTATATGCTCGGTTGCTATTAAGAACGTATAGTATCATCGCAAGATTTGGTATGTGTTTTATAATTATTGTGCTCTTAAGTAATGTACTAATAGAACACATGATACCAAACATACAACTATTATTGACATACTTTTCAAAAGAACCGAACACAATTCAAATTCTAAAGTATAATTTAGTTAAAAGATACGAGTGTCGAACAAAAATGTGCATTTACTTCAAAGGAAAAACAAAAGAGAAAAGTGTTCCTTAAGAAGCAACATAAGAAACATCAAAAATATCAAATGACTAAAATCAAACATTAACATTGTTGCAACATGAGTAGCATATTCCCAGCTTCACAATGGCTTTTTCACAGTCACACTAGCAACTTCAGTAGCATCACATTCATTGTAGCATCTGTCTTCTTCAGAATTTCAATAACATCCAAAACCACTTTACCTAATTTTCGGGGAACCATCATATTTATTTTCAATGAAAACATGGTGCATCAACGACTTAAAACAACTGCATCAAGCAAAAATATACATACTGAATTAGGATAACTGAAAGCATACATAATAATTTCTATTTTTATATACTAATGAAACCAACAGGTCTGGCGTTATATGTAATACCAGCGACTAAAATACTACCAAGGGAATCTAAAAACATACCCCAAACTTCGCATACGAACATGAAGTTTTTTCTTGCTATCAACTGATTTCTCTTTGGCAATGAAATCCAATAATTCATCAACCTTAAACTCTGCACCTTTATTAGCGTCCATGAACTTAACAAGATAGTTAAGTACTTTATGGAAATTTCGAACGCGCTGGTTGAATAAGGCTTACGAAAAAATACTAATTTATTAGTGGATATAAAATGAAAGGTCCTAACTCGAGCGTAGATTGCAGTAAGAATAGATGGATAATCCATTTAAAAACTAACTCAAGAATTTCTCATTTCATTCACATTCAGGTCTGAACATGATTCGGCACTTGACGATGCACAAAATTTGAATTCCACATCGGCTGCAGAAGACGGGAGAATTGCCGAAGGAACATCTAGAAGAGTGAGTTGTGTAGTCAATTTGTGTAGTCAGATAAATGGACTTTTCATACGCAACCACTCCTATGGTAGAGAAAAGGTACAGTGGCCTTCCTAATAGTTCCTGGTAGAGCTTTGTCACACTTTATGAGTTGCTGAAAGACAAATTACCATAAAAGTTGTAAAAAGAAAGCAACCTTATGCAACAATCACGCTAACCAAATGCATCAACCATAATACATACAACTAAACAAACAAACACAAAAAGAATCTGACAATTGTTTCCAAAATCTTCACATAACAGTGAAGTCATAAGTCATAATTAGATGCACCTGTTAACGAACTTAATAGATCTGCTATCACACATACATTAACCAAAGTGGAATCATAGATGGAACAATAAGTTACATAAGACTGGCATCTACTGTCTTCAACACTTTAAATGCTCAACATAGGAACAAATGGCCCTACTGATCTGAACTAAATTCCTTTAGTGACGTTATCTATATTATACCCAATTGCTAATAAATAAGCTCATGGCTCCTTCCCGTCACTATTATCTCCATGTACCTTAATTGATACATGTTGCAATCTTTTGTTTGATTGTGATTATAAAAGAGATCTAGTTGTTAGTATAAGATAAAATACAATCTGACATTAGATTCATAATTCTTAATATAAGTAAAAAGAATGTTGATAACGAAGTCAATGCCCTTGTTACTCTAATCATCAAAACATACAAATTAAATGTATTTAAGCTTATATTAATAAATGCAAAGTCTATGTGTGAAGTCAATATCCGAGTGTATCATATCTATGGTCTTTGAACGTTTTATTTAAAATTTAATGTGGAATGCAATAAAAAACGAATGTATAAGAATAAGCATAAAGTGATGGTAGAATCATATTATAAATTTTTCACTAGACGTGCATAAGAATTTTCTATCAAAGTGATTCGACATAATGGTACACCTCATTATATAAAAAATTTCTTTTCACACATACAAATAGCCAAATACACATATAATCCTTTTTCCACCAAAGATATGAAACAATTAAAGATTAACATTAGATGCATCACAATGTAAAATTAGTGCATCATAGTTCTAAAATCTCACGCACATTTTATCGAACACTTTGTGTGAAACTTTCTTGAACACTTTCTGTGTCTATTATTTTCTCAAAATGAATTCCAAAACTAGGTGAAACTTAGAATACTAGATATTTTAACAATAAAAAATAAACATTAAATTAATACAAGTAAATATTATAATTAAAATATAATAAATTGACTAAATGTATAACAGATTAGACCTTACTATTGATATTTGTTTTGATGAAGTATTCATTAATTATGTAAACTAATTATCTGATGATGATGAACACTCATTAATTGAATAATGATGAACACTCATTAATTGAATATATATATTTGCGTTCATGTAAGATCTAAGCTTAAAATAAAAACAACAAGAACCAATTAAATGCTGACACTTAGATATTAATCATTAAGACTAACTAAACATTATTACTTTAATAACAAGGGTATTTTGGGTATATAATTCCTCCTAATTTCTTTCATATATAACTGTGAAACTAAATGCCTTTGAATGAGAGCACGTCCTTTTTCATTCACATTTTAACAACGCTCACACCTAATTCTCCATTTTAAATTGAAAGCCTATTGTTTATTCATTTACCGGGGTAACCCTTTACAAAAAAAAGCCTATTGTTTATTTAGTCACAAATTTGAAAAACAGGAGACCTAAGTCTGGTTTTAATGTCACTTCGTTAAAACAACAACACATCACATGTATTTCAAATTTATTCGAAACACGTAAACTATAACTAGCCACAAAATATTTGGGATCACTCATTTTATCAAGTTACTCACTAGAGGTGTTCATAGTTTGAGTTTGACAAACAAAAATATAAAACCGAATCGAATCGAATCAAAATCGAACTAGAACCAAACAGGAAATAAAATTCGGGCTTTGGGTAATAAGAGAACGTAATCGAACTACAAATTTGATTTTCGAGTTAAATATGAATTTGCTAGTGGAACCTGAAAACGAACCGAAATTCGAAATTATATAAATATATATGTATATAATTTTTATATATATAATGGTTTTTAAAATTTAATATAATCCTAACATATATAAGAATTATTAAAATATAATCCAAATATAAGAAAAGAATTTTTATACTTGAAGTAATTTCTTATCTAAAATATCTATATACTTATATTTTTTATTTGAAATTCGAATAGTTCGGGTTATTCGGGTCAAACCGAATTCAAATTCGGTTTTCGGTTTATCGTACGATATAAAGCTAGTTCGAATCTGTTCGATTTTCGGGTTGACTCAGAAAAATTAATCGAATAACTCAAACCGAATAAACTAAAGAAACCGAGAATCAAACCGATACACACCCCCTGTTACTCAAGTCATTTTTAAAATATCATATCATTTTCAAATTGTTAATGAAAATTTGTTCAAAGGTTATAGGTATTACAAATGCACTAAGCGTGTCGCTAAAGATGTGTCAAATTATTGACGTGTTAGTAAAAAATATATTATTAAACTAAATATGTCAAATGATTTAATTTGTCATTAAAAATGTGTCACAAACATTTACATGTCACAAAAATATATCATGTCAAAGTTAAGAATCACATGTGTCACTAAATGTATCATGCAACTAGATGTAAAATAAACTATTTTCCAATAAAACGTTAGTTAGATATCTTAGTGTCATTATAAGTATATTGAAAAACTAGGTGCATAAAAAATATGTGTAAAAAAACTTGACGCGTTGTAAGAAATGTATAATTAAAATAAGTGTGTCAAAATACTATTTTGTTAATAGCAATGTGTCACAAAACTTTGTGTCACTACAAATATCTCAACACATTTTAATGTGTCATCAATGTGTGTCAAGAAAAAATACATGTACTAACCAAGTAACCATAGTGTATCATCACGATATAGATATAAAATCTGTATTGTATCACTAAAAGTATACTATTAATTTTTTAATGTGTCAAAAGTATACTCCAGTCAACGATTTAAAAAAGAGTGTTTAGTTCATACGATATTTGTTACGAATAAGTTACTACGGTAAATTGCAAGTAAAAAAATTATGCGTTAGTATATGGTGTAAAGAAAATATTATGTTACTATACGTGTCACAAAAAGTTGCGTACATGCTAAATATAGTTTGTCGTTAAAAGAAATATGCTAAAGTAATATTTAATTATTAAATTGCAACGTATCAATAAATATTAAATAATAAACATTAATGATTTCCAGGAAAGTAACAATATATAGTAATAAGTGTCATTTGTCAAGTTGGCGAACATTTTTGAAAAGAATTTGTACTTTCAAATTTTACAAAATAGCTACTATAAAAGTGTAGAAATGAATTCTGTCAATACAAAGTATGTATCTCATAACTCTTCAAAAAGGTTAAAAGAATATTATTAGTTTATAATGTTTATTACAATAATACCATCAAAATCATTTAAATCTAACATTTATTAGATTAAATCTATAATGATACATCTAACGACCCAAATTGGTTCTTATTGTTTTTATTTTAAGAGTGGTCACCACAATAACGCTCCTATATATATATATATATATATATATATATATATATATATATATATATATATATATATATATATATATATATATATATATATATATATATATATATATATATATATATATATATATATATATATATATATATATATATATATATATATATATATATATATATATATATATATATATATATATATATATGTATGTATATATATATATAAATTGGAGATCATATGAAAACTTTTTAAAGTTATAAAAGTAAAAACTTTTAAAAACCAATAAACATACCACTAAATAACATACAAGGACATCATGGACATTTAAATTATTATACTATCATTATTCATTATCATTCTCACAAAAAAAAACAAATAACGCCTCTTTCATTCTAAAAAAGAAAACACATGTTTTATTATCCACTTAAAAATTCCAATCTCATTACCACTTAAATAATAAAATATCTCATTCTCATTTGACATCTCCAATATTTTCTCTTTCATAGTGTATCACGCCTATATTTTTTATTTTCTTTAACTGTGTATAGTGATGCATTATTTACAGGTTCGTATTTTTAATAAAAAAGGGATCTATGATTTGTCATATGATTGGGTTTTTGATATTTCATAACACTTGATATAGGAATCCAGATTTGATGTATCATAGGTGCTATTGTTTGAGGAAAAGAATGGATTAGATACACGTTTTTAACTACAACTCCGGTCAAACATCATTCAGGTTTGCCTTTAGTTTCCGGAATCTTTCACCTTCGTTGCCGCCCTTGCCCGAATGTAGAGTCTTGTCGCTGCTTGAACTTGTATTTGATGTGCGGCCACTATTTCTGGAGTTAGCCACACCGTCGCTTGATATATATATATATATATATATATATATATATATATATATATATATATATATATATATATATATATATATATATATATATATATATATATATATATATATATATATATATATATATATATATATATATATATATATATATATATATATATATATATATACTAGTGGCAAAACCCGTCCGATGGACGGGTATGACTTATAATAGTCGTTTAACAATAATTAGTAATGAATATTTATTTGATGAAAAAATAAAAGTTAAGAAAACTTCCGAAACTTGATTTATGTTAAACACTTTTACTAAAAACATAGATAGATTGTTATAAAATAGGTAACTGAAGGTTGTTAAAAAAATAAAACTATAACTTAACATAAAGAAAAAGAAAATTGTTAGATACATGTTATTGTTTATGTAAACTTGTTAAAAGTCGCATCAGGGCAATTAATAACATCTTCTTACATGTGCCAGGTACAAACAAAACTTTCTTTAACCATAAATATATAGCATAACCAAAAATGAAACTTAAGTAATACCAATAACAGAATACCCACCACTTCATGTCTTGCAATCTTGGTGAAGATAATTGAGCCAAGTAAGCGACCATTAGAACACAGTTGAATAACAAAGTTACTTGGAATAGTGTAAATAGAAGTCAAACTTGTAACAAATAAACATTAAAAAAAAGCATCAGTAAAATATAGAATAGAGCAAAAAAAATTAACCATGAAACACTTTAATACCCCCACTACGATCGTTGTCAATACTTTAGATGGTCAAATGATACCCCTACGATCGTTGTCAATACTTTAGATGGTCAAATGATAGCCGACAACATTAATCCTCAGGGTAACCTCCATGCGGATAATATCAACAATGCTCTGATCCCCAACTTTGTAATTTCATCACAGCCTCTTTATGACCAAATTTTAATTCCATGTGTACCAAAAGTGAAGCTTTAATAAGGCTAAATATGCAAATTTTGCAGCCTAAAAGTGTATATAAAGAATCATCCATCTGTACCTGCATAAAGTATGAAAATAAGTTAAGATTACAAAATTTTCATGTAAAAAATGAACATCTAACAACTAAGCCATAAAAAAAGAGCAAGACAGTAGTAAGGCAAGTCCACCAAAGCCAATTAACAAATGCCTGCGACAATTCAGTCATATCAAATATCAGTACAGTGGCAGGTGAGTTCATAAAAATTATCTCTTTTTAGTTACCTGGTGTGGAAATACCCAATGTCTTCTGGCTGAATAAATTTGAACTTTTAAAAAGCTTCAGCTCCAACCTTACTCCAGTTTCACGACATGATTTTCTACCATAGGGATGTATTTCTAAAAGTAAAATGATCGTGTCACATCTAGATACATATATTATCGGTACACATTTATATAGCATCATTAGTATTTGGCTAACAACTTTGCCATAAAGTTATTTGGTTGAATAAATGAAGTCTCAAGAAAGTTGCAGAATATTACCTCCTTATTAGGTGCTGGCATACGACTATATTTTCAGCAAGATTTACACCCTTTGTTTCCTTAACTGCAATCAGACAAAAAAGTAGAAAGTTCACGGTGGCTGCTACTTGCTTGCACGATGTGACCATTACTTAGACTTGAAAAGTTGTTATTACTTCAACTATACAGATAGATGTTCTGATCTTTTACTCCAAGATTATCGATTGTTAAAACTGTTGATATGTTTTATAGGTATAGCTTTTGATATAGTTTACAATTTTCTAAGATTTATCGATATAAAGTTGGAAATTAGTAATTTTGTCACATAAATATATGTAATGTCATTTACAACTAATATCTTCAAAGCTAGAAAGAAATACTTGGTAATACTTTGCATTACGTAGAGGAGACAAATATTTTGGACTCAAGTTTAACTCCAATAGCTATTCGTAACGGAAAGCAGTTTACATCTATATTATGTAAAAATCTTTATGTGCTCATGCGCAAACTGTATGTTACTGATATCTGTATGGCATATAATCCGAGTTTTAGATGAATTACTTAAGTAAGACATTACTATATGATCACCGCTTTGTCCAACATCATTAGACCAAGTTTTACGGTCTCCACTACGCCTAAACACCGTTGAGCATTCTAGTAGCTCTCCTAGAGCAGTAAACAAAGAATCGTCTTCTTCTCTAACCGAGAATATCATAGCCAAGTCCGCTTCTCCATGTATATCCGCAGCCATCAATGGGCTTTCTAGCATTTTTGTAGAGGGTGACACGTGAAATTTGGAATGTTAAACTTTTGACTACCAATTCAAACATGTCTGTAATGTTAACATGTGTGAACGTATATATGAGGCAACATAGATCAAGACAGGAGATAACGTTGGTGCCAACAGGAGCATGACATGCTAAAATCCAAGGATGTAGTTATTGCAACGTCTCTTTTACGTTTTCAAAATCATATTTTTACTTCTTCAAATTAAAGACAAGTTCAAGATATAAATCAAAAAAATGTTCTGCGTATCTACTTATATCTCTGAAAAGTCTAGAATAAAAAAACTAAACTTTGTCCCAAAGATACTTTAATCTTTGGTTTCATATCCATACGCTATTTACTCTAAAAGGCAAACAAAATAATACAGATCAACTATTTACCTTCTTTCCCGGCCTCACGAGTCTTAAGGCAACCTCAGAAGCAGTATTGGCAGCTGCAAAGCATCAGCTGCTCTACCCGTAACAGGTCCTTGCTGAAGAACATGGGTGTGACCAACAACAACAATGATACCATCAATATAACACCCCTTATCACTGAAACGACACAAATACTAATCCTTTAGTCATCAATTATTGCCAAAAAAACGCAGATCTAGTCATTCAAACCAGCACTCACATTTTCAAAATATCATCTTCTTCTAAAACACTCTCCTCACTTGCAAGCGGAGAATAATGACAGTCTGTGTTGTTGACAGACAAGCATGTGGGAAACGCAACACCATCTTTTACATGTGCAGATGAGGCAGTTCAGGAAGAAGTCCACCGAAGACGGTGTAAGCAAACACAACGTGCAGTGGTGACTTTCAACTCTCCTTTTGAAGTACCATTACATAACTTTCTTTCATGTCTTCGAACTGCAAGTCAATATGCCTACTGAATTTACTACAAACCTGAAATGTTATTGCACCTTCGGTGGCTGAAGATGCTGAAGCACACACTTCCATGGAGATGGAGGAAGGTTCGGAGTCATGTGCTACGACTATTGAAAAATCAGAAACTGAGAATGGTGGAGAAAGTTACTTGCACCATGAAAGGAGCTTTGTGGCAACTATCAAAATCAGTAAACCAAAAAACTTGATATATTGTTGCTATGAAAGGAGCACCCCTGCCTCAAGGCTCGGGAAACTTGAATCAAGACCAGCAGTGGGTAGATCACTGGCTTATCCGGCTGAAATAGCATTGTGTAACCTGTTGCTTTGCTTTTATCACTGACTTATCCGGCTAAAATAGCCTTGTGTAGCCTAGAATAACAATCCAAGTTGATTTTCAATCAAGAAAATGTGACTGAAAAAGTAGAGAAAGAAAATTGGCAGTTTAAGTAACTGACTAACAGGTCAAAAACATGAAAGATTCGCATCTGTTCAAATGACTTACTTTCAAATATGAACGTGTAGTTGAAAACCAAAAAAAAAATCCAATGAACGTGACTAAATGGCCAAATGCTCATTCATCACACCAATAAAAAATGCCCTTATATATACAGTAACATAATTAGTGTATGCTAAAATGAACGTGACTAATCCAATGACATAAGGACTTTCACTCCAATAAAATGAACTCGTCGTTGAAAGATTAAATTACTTGATTTGAACCCGACCGTATAAACCACTACCCAACACATCTTTTCTGCCACTTTTACATATAAATTATAATGACGAATTTTAAAAAGAATGGATTATTCAATACCTGTCAACTTTCTTGTAGAATTCAGAGATTGCACCATAAAGAATCTTGCCAACCGGAGGTCGATGTTTTGATCGACGGGTTACCATAAGATCTGCAACTTTCTTATTTTTGTGGTGACATGCTTCCTTCAAGTGAGCATCCAACAAAAGGACCTGTAAACAAACCTAAAACCCAAATAAACTAATGGGTGTGCAAGTCGAGTGCATCTACATGATATTTGCATAAAAAGGCAGACTAACTCCATAACAAAGAAAGTCTGTATGATTTGTATCAGTGCCATCAATATGACAAAGCAAATTGTTTCAATATTGTAGAATTTAAATACGTAGTAGAACCTTGAAATCAAAAATACCAATGCAAATAAAAAATAATAAACTATATATCAAGCAAGATGGAATCCACTTGTTTCTCAGTTATAATAAGCCTCAGTAATCATATATGTAAAAAAAATCCCTTATGGTCAAACAGGACGATTTTGACCTAATCGAAAACAAATCTCATTTGATAACTATGATAAATTCATGACATAATTTGTACCTTGTGGTTAGGGGTGGGAATCGGGTCGGGTCAACCACGTTCGGGTCGGGTCAGGTCAAGTCGAGTCAAGACTCAAAAAAATCATACCCGAACC
Organism: Glebionis coronaria; assembly: GCA_025667525.1. Classification (NCBI taxonomy): domain Eukaryota; kingdom Viridiplantae; phylum Streptophyta; class Magnoliopsida; order Asterales; family Asteraceae; genus Glebionis; species Glebionis coronaria. The sequence goes on along the minus strand of CM046877.1, from coordinate 368,020,046 downwards.
CGAGCCTAATTAGAACTCGGGTCAGTCGGGTTCGGGTCAATTCGGGTCGGGTCAATTCGGGCCGGGTCAACTCGGGTTCGGGTCAACCCGAGTATAAGTGAAAAAAGTTAAAAATTGCCTTGTTTAAGTGTATTTACAATGTAAAATTTGTTAAAAAAATCGGGTCAAGTCGGGTTGGTCGGGTCCGGGTCAAGTCAGGTCAAGGCTAAAAAATATAAACTCGGGTTCGGGTTCAGGTTCGGATCGGGTCAACTTTTTCGACCCCCCTACTTGTGGTATGGGAGAAATAAATTTTTCTGAAACTTCAAACTTGACTTAAAGGTTTCATAACTTTACTAATGGTTTCATAAGATTAGTTAGTTTCATGTCAACCACCCTATTCAAAATAACATTCCCAATCCGATGAGAGTACGATAATAAAATAGAAGCACTTCTCAAGAGTGAATTAAAAGGCTTACGTGGCACTACTTATGATGATTCTGAATGAACCTCAACTGGAGACATTAAAGATCTTGATTCATCTTGAGTAAGAAAAAGTATGATGACGACCCTATGATCACCCTACATTTATAGAAACTAATCACATGGGTAGAATTTGTGCAAAGGGAATAGACATTAAGCATTGCATAGATAAAAGTATTTGAAGGTAGGATCAAGTATACCTACTAATTAGTAGAAAAGACTTTCTTTCTCAAATTCAAACATGCTCTGTTAGCAAGTTTGACATGGCCGCTACGTATTGGAGATTGTTATCAGGTGGTATAAATATTAGACATCCTACAACAAAATTAGAGATCCTTAAAGGTGCTTATAAGCATATCTCCCATAGCAAATTCAAATGGCCTTAGAATTGCTACACTATAATAAATGTTACCTTCAGATATCATAGGAAAAATTAATAGAAAGATGAATAAACGATAGTCATTTAATTCGGGATGTTTGTATTAAGTACTAACTTATCAGATTTTGAAAAAGATGATAAGTTCACATTTTTGAGCTAATCAGCTTATCAGATTGAGCTTATGGACTTATTTAAAACCATAACTCAACTGATAAACTCATAATCCATACAAGAAAGTCACCATGTTAGATTTTCCAAACTTAAATAAGCTGATAAGAAAGGCTAATCAATTTAAGAATTTTTTGACCAGATTTAATGAGGTTCGAACTAAAATATTAAACTTTTATCTGACCATGTAATGTTTGTACAAAAATAAAACCAACCTTATCAGAGGTGTAGGGCGCCAAAGTCTGTAAATTTCGACAACTTCGTCAAGAATTACAATGAATTGTTCACTTCTTGTTTCTTGTTTAATCAGCACTTCGGGGAAAATATGATCCTGGTGTTGAGGTTTTAATGGTATAAAGGTTTTTGGATGCAAAAGCGGGGGTGGTTTAATTGGCAGGTCAACAATAATGTTGTACCAATGTGTACAGTTCGGATATCGGTTACTATAGCACCTAGATTAATTGATACTTTTGTTTTTGCTACACCCATACTAAAACTTGTGAAATAAGGAAAAAAAGAATAACGGGTTACTGGTATGACACCACTTTATATCCTTCCATTATTGGAGAGCTTATTGATATTAATCTTTGATCTCATAGAAACCACAATCAAACTCAGTGGCATTGATAAACAATATTCAAAAGTAATAAATGATTGAAGTACGACCCTGATAGTTGGGAAATCCCCCTCATGTCGCAACGGTGTGGGGTGTCAGAGGCTGTTGCCCCGTGGCCAACTCGGAGGGGCTGAATTTTAGCGCGACCATTGAGCCACTCAAATACTTTTCCAGGTATAAGAAAATCTGCATAATACATACCTATAAAATTATTCCTATGGTCTGCATATTCAACTAAAGTTAGTTTCATTTTCTACTGCTTGTAGTTACATTTGTTTCAAATTTCAATATCGGGAGCCTCTTGGTATTGCTGTTCTTTAAAAGTACCACGACGCAGAAAGATGGGCATCCTTTTGTCCAAACAGCTATGTTTCTGCAGCATCATAAACCTGTAAAAACAATGTTGTTACTGATGTATTATAAGACTATCCAAATAGGTATGTTTCGGATGCATTATAAGACAAATGTTATATCATTTACGTTGTGAAAATCAATATAAAAAAACAACGAAAAACGACATATAAAAAAACTAAATATCAGGTGAGAATCTGAAGAGATCATTAAAGGGATACACTTCACTTATAAGATTAAGATCTTACTTTGATTTAAATTTAAACTCCAGTTACACCCTTGAATCAACATTGAATGAAATTTCAGTATTTTCTTAACGCAATTCGCACAAAGACTTGTAAGATTGTAACACCATTGAGCATGTTTTACAGTACTTAAGTTGTGTATATAAGTATTACTAATGACACCATGGTTTACGGTTGAGTTAACAAAAAAATATACCTAAGTTTGAATGTTACCTCATTGACACATTGTTTTGCAGCTCATGTTGCTTTCCTCAACTTCTCAACCTCTAACATTACAATCAGATGTGCGATTTATTGCTTGATTTATATCTGTAATTGAAGATATCATAAAAATATGTATAACCCTAAAAAGCATGCTTCATTAACAAACGTCACACTGAAGCTAAAATTTAGGCATGAGCATAAAAACATGTGTCTATGACTTTTAGTTCTAAAAAGCACAATGTGTACTTACAAAGTCTAGATCGCCAGTGATGGCCGGGCCTGTGGTGTTGGTTTTAATGACTTGGGCATGTATATAGCTGGGCTCCAGTTTCATTTTTGCCATTCTGCATAAAAAAATATAGCTTTCAAGTGAATTCCATAAGAAAAAGAAAATACCATAGATAGACAATAAAGAGACATGTATTTTTAACCAGTAACGTACTTTTGCTTTAGTTCATCTTGCTTCAATCACAAGTTGTCCAACTTGCAGGTGAAATTACAGTTTTCAGCTTTGTTTTATATAATACAAATACTTCAAATTGTCATCTATAACTGTGCATACAATTTCAATTCTTTTTGTAGCCCTACATTAAATGAGTGACAAATTGGATCACAGAAAAATACTACATAGCAATGTATAGTATTTATCCCCTTACATGTTTACACAAAGAATAAACAGCGGATTTTACGGACATGGCATTCTAAACACTATATTCAGAGGGTAAACATCAATGTCTTCATTTTCTAAACTTGCTATTCAAAGGCTGAACAACTCAGTGATTCCATTTGCAGAACCAATGTCTTCACTTCCGTCCTCTATGATTGTTTGGCTTACATATTCGCCCTCCGCAAATGCAGGCATGGTTTTACAACGCTTGCAACTCCAACATATGACTTCCAAGATGACCCACCTACGTCTTCTGCAACTTTCTTATAAATATCTTTGGGTGAAAAACACTTATCCTCGTGGTCTAACAGATGCAATGGCTTAGTAAAGAAACAGTTATATGACTGCAATTTGACATGCAATATTCGAACGTGAATAATACCACTGCTGGAGTTGTACATGGATGTAAGCTTACCATAGGCTGCATGAACCTCTGGTTAGCACTGAATGGGCCAATTTGTCATATATTCGAATAAACAGCATCAATCAGCAACCTGTCCCTGTTGAATAGGGTTATTTTCTGTCACAGGTGTAATTCATATGCTCAATATACAAAGATTAGGGTTTATGTTAATAGGGAGAAAAGTCAGGAAGGCAAACATGAATAGGGCATTATAGAACTATAGGAGTAATTAATATAGAGATTAAGTTCATAAAATGCAAATACATTGCTTCTCACCTGGTGTGATTTGTGAAAATGTAGTTTGTTCTTGACCCTTATCCTCTTTGACACAAGTAGACGTGGAAAACGTAGTGAAATCCCCTATTCTAAACAAAAAGATAACGATCCGAGTAAAAAAATAGTATATCAGTAGAATGTCACAAATATTAAGTAATAAGGAGTACAAATTTGAATGTAAACGAAAACCTTAATAGGATCAATAACATCGATTGAAGCACAATAAACATGGTTGATGGTCAAATATGCGGCTTTAACCTCCCAAACCTGAAACAATAATCAGACGTTTTGTGGTAAGATCATAAAATATAAATGCATATGATAATTAATCAAATCCAAGTATATCATATAAGGTTACCTAAGTTGCCTCAACCATGCCTTAGATGCGTAAAACATCTTTACAATCGATATAAAAATAAGAACTCATACGGGAAATTATATATGAAGGTTTGATTAATCGAATGCATATAGTAATTAAAACTTGAATTGGAATTCAAACATACCTTAATAAATACAAACATATGAATTTCATATGTACTAAACCAATTCATAACTAAAATCAATCACAAAAATAAAATAATAATCATAATCATAATCACAAATTTTCTAATTCATCATACCTTAAAGTGATTGGCGAACATAATTAGATACAATAAAAAAAATTACCTTAGAAGATCTCAAGGTGTGATGAAGGTGAAACTATTGGTGATGTTGAATAAGATGAGTCGAGTATTGATTAGGGTTTTGCATAATACTGATTGTTTAGCTTATGATTTAGTGTTTTGTTTCGGTTATTGATCGAGAATATTTAGTTAGAAAAAATTGATCGAGAATATATGTAGAGAATGCTTCTGTTAGTATATTAATCTGGTTTCGAATTAGTTGAACACAACATTTAGCTTGGTCTGTTGGCGGATACGTTTGTTATTATACTATTAGTCATGAGTTCGAATCCCGTAAATGTCAATTTTCGGAGTTTTCATGTTTTTTACAAACGAAAATTACAAAATTAAAAAAGGAAAGTGATGACGTGGATTAATAGAATGCTTATGTGGCATATCCCTCCTCTTATATATAATGTAAGATATATATATATATATATATATATATATATATATATATATATATATATATATATATATATATATATATATATATATATATATATACATCCGGTAACCAGAATATTCTACTGTTTGTTTGTGATTTTTATAGTTTTTGTAAGTTTTTAAGTGATAGGACTTCATGTCCCAAATGGTTCTCATGTATTAGTCGGGTCTTGTGTACTAGTGCGATATAGTCGGACCTTGTGTACTAGTTGGGTATCGTATATTAGTCGGTGGCCTCGTGTATGAGTTGTATCTTAGACACATATTGTTGTTATTTAGGTGTCAGAGGTATCAATTGTATTAGTTGTACCAACTATATGGATGTACCAGTTGTATCAAGTGTGGGATGTATCATTTGGATATACAGATTGTATCAAGTGTCGGGTGTATCATTTGGATGTATTGATTGTATCAAGTGTCAGATGTATCATTTGGATGTATCGATTGTATCAAGTGTCGGATGTATCACTAGATGTACCGAATGTATCAAGTGTCGGATGTATCATTTGGAAGTACTGATTGTATCAAGTGTCAAATGTATCATTTGGATGTACCAATTGTATCATATTGTTAGTCGTGGATGTGTCATTTGTATCACTTTAATGTTAAAATGTTTGAGTTATATATTTGATGTATCATAGTTTAATATTGTCAATTTTAAATACGACATATTTATAAAATTAGGTTAATAAAAGTAATAGGCACCAACAATGATCGTGAAAAAAAGTTGTACTAAAATACCCTTAAACCTTTATTTAATGACCATAAATGCCACTCATTTATTACTAATCTCATATAATACCAAGTAATAGATCTAAAGTTGGAGATGAGTTCTTACTTTAATAATTTTAATTTAGTTCTCACATGAACCTCTCTCTCTCTCTCTATATATATATATATATATATAATTTAGATAAAATAGTGTAGGTGCTTAAAGTTATTAAAATGAGAAGCAATAAAAAATGGGTAAATCTCACATTATTGATTAGTTTTGGTTTGTTATTAGTTTTTGGTTCGTGTACGATAATTTGCTTCACAATTTTTAATATTACTAGTTTCTCGTGTATTAGTCGTGTATTAGTTGTGTATAATAGTTTAGTAATTGTTTGTTAACACAAATGTAATTTGTGATAGTGTATCACTTAATTTACGAATACAATGATTGTTTATGCTAAAAATATTTTCTGAAGCAAAACTATGTATCATATGTATCAGCTAAAAAATTTTGCGTATCAAATTTATAGTGGTTTTATATCAATTTTTATGTATAAGATTTATTGTTTTGTGTCTAATATTAAATAAATCACATGTTAACTAATGAAATCGATGGTTAACATGACTTCTTATTTTAACAACTTTAAGGTATTACACTACAATAACCCAACTACATATATATATATATATATATATATATATATATATATATATATATATATATATATATATATATATATATATATATATATATATATATATATATATATATATATATATATATATATATATATATATATATATATTTATATATATATATATATATATATTTATTTATTTATATATATATATATATATATATATATATATATATATATATATATATATATATATATATATATATATATATATATATATATATATATATATATATATATATATATATATATATATATATATATATATATATACATGTATATATTTATATATATATATATATATATATATATATATATATATATATATATATATATATATATATATATATATATATATATATATATATATATATATATATATATATATATATATATATATATATATATATATATATATATATATATATATATATATAGGGTGAGGTTATTCTAAAAAAAGTTTTATAATAAAAATGGTATAGGATCAAATCAACCTAAAATCTAAAAGAATAAAAAAAGCGGAGCAAAAAGTATAAAAGTTCCAAACTTCAGGGTCCTTTTAGTAAATCAACTAAACTATAACAATTAACAAACTTGTTTACAGATCATTAAACACACACACACACACACTAAAATACACACATAAACCCAATCACATCCGTTTGTTTTAACACACCGCATCAAATCAATTCAATCTAATCAACGACATCTATCTTTCTCAATGATAGTGATCGATGGTGGTAACGTCAATGGTTTCGATGATCAGAGACGGTAACAGCGATCCGAGAAGAGATGCTCACGATAGTTGTTGATAGTAATAGTGGTCGTTGTTGCAGTAGAATATCAAACACGTAAAAGATTATGTGTAAGTGTGTGTTTATGATTAATGTATACAAGGTGTTTGATATAATATCTTAATAATACTTTATAATGATTGAATAACCTTTTGATGTGTTAGAAATTAAACTATGATTCATTAGGATTTATGGTGAACGAGTGTGCTTGTGATTTGGTAAAGTCGAACTGTGGTGCTCTAGAATGTATGCTCATATACATAGTCATGAGTTAGTATCAAAGAGACACCACCTAGGATATGATATGTGAGGATTGAGTAGATATTATGCTTCCATACTTACTATGATAAGATCGTTATTTTTTCTTATTTTAATAGTTTTGGCGGTTTCGTTTGCTGATTACTCAATTGGAGACGACAAGAAAGCTTCTGAAAAGAGACATGATTTTGACTAGTGCTTCAGGTACATTTCAAGAAATATTTTTATTTTTTCGTTCGTGATTTTCTTTCTATTTATTTAATTCAGTATTGGTGCGACGCATTCTATGGTTTCTCTTTCGTTTGACCTATTCTGTTCTCGGTAAGCTTTTGAGTGCGATCTACTGGTAAAATTATTTTGATATGTCCAACATCCGCGAGTTATCGGTCCATTTGAAATCTTAAATATGGTTGCTGAATTTTCGATCGGTTAACGTTACTTCCGTGATTGTCCTGTGTGCGTAATGTGTTCAGTATATCGTTTTGAGAGGTTTTCATCTATCGTCGTTTTATGTGTTTCGTATTCTTTAGATCGGATTCGTACATTTTCATATTCGTTTCGTTTAATCATGTTATTTTAATTTCGTGGCCGAAATTTTTTTAGAGGGGAAGAATTATAAAACCCGTATAATCCATTTTAATTTTGAGGATGAAATTTTCTTTTTAGAGGGGAAGAGTTGTAAAACCTGTCATATTTGTTTGAAGACGAAATTATATTTTAAAAGGTTGTTGAATTGTAATACCAAATAATTTTGTGATAGATAATTAATTTATGTTTAAAAGGAATAAAAATATACATTTAATTGCCTCCTTGTAAGATATAAAATATAAAAAATAAAAAAAATAAAAATATATTATTCGGTTACTAAAATTACAAAGGTGTATAAAACGTTAATAAAAGGAAAACCGTTGAGTTAAGCAAAAATGAGAACATAAATTTTGAAAAATATTCTTGTTGTTATCCCTTTATCACCCACCAAAGGAAGCATATCGCTAGTATAATTACACATAAAACATTGACATAGAATAGACACGCTTCTTAATAAATACAAATATTCTTACAAAATCCGTCGTTGATATGCATGTCGTAAATTCCGCTTATTATGGCATGAATATTGGCAAATGGTATCTTATGACATCTTTGTTCCCATACTTTGCTTCTTAAACCCCTTAAATCAAATCACAAACGATTCTAAATAAAAAAATAAAAGAGTTTCATTGCATTATTAAGAAGGGCAGAACAGTTGCATAACCAAGTTGGAGTTCATATCAGGATCAGTTGATGTTCCATACCCGTGTGGTATGGATGTGTATTGCTCATAGTGATGAGGAAGGATAGTCCGAGTCGAATACGATCAGTCCTTCGGGCGACGTTTAGAGCAGTTCGTTTTCGTCTGATTATTCGTTAGAGGTTATAGCTTGTGATCAGGAACACGTTTAGGCTACGTCTTGAAGATTGTGTACGTGTGGTTCTGGTTCATGCGTTACATTTTTTTTATCAGTACATGCAAGTATTGTTGTCGGGTTCGGTTGCATCTCATTGAATCTTGTGATCATGTCCGTGTTCGGATTCGAGCTCGTTCTGGCATCTGTTTGTACGTATTAATTCGGTCTTGAGGTAAAATTTTGAACCACCTGTTGTATATATGAAACGAGTATAGAAACACATGAAATTCTTCACATAATGAACTTGACATAATGATTGTAAATTTAACACCCCCAAATTTACACGCAGCGGAACATACATTTGGGTGCTAAATAAAGGTACAAAACACACAAGAATATAAAGAACGACTCAAAAGAGACGTTTTAACATTTACCATTCCAAAGTTTTTAGAGTAGAGAAGTCCCAAGTAATCGTTACCAAAAGATAAGTTTAAACATGACATATCATATGTATTAAGTTGGAACGGTAAATAAATCAAAGAGTTTGACAAAATACAGTGCACACCTGATTCCATGACTCCCAAGCTCTAGCTTCCTTGATTACCTAAAATACATGCTAAAAATGATCAACAAAAATGTTGAGTGAAATCTATAGGTTTGGATAATAATGTTAAACACAAGCGTAAGTTATAATTTGGTAACATACTTGGAATCAACAAGCATTGTATAATAATTTTCATCAACAACTATAATTGTATATAGCAATAATTGCATTAAGCTCATGGAACCGAACCCTTGGACACTCTCGTTAATGCTCTAATAAGACGATAGATTTATTAATTGTCAGTCTCCTCCAGATTATAGGTACATTGCCGTATACCTGACTTCTCAATACAATATGTCCGTACAATGGGCGTTCAGGCATAAGCTTCTAGGAACATCACCCACACACCGAACCGGGTGGCTTCCCCCATAGATATATTAATTGTATAAACGACTAGCCCATCATAAGCTAGTTAACGGACCATAATTGAGGCTTTAATAATGGTAATATACTGCTCAATACAATTCAAAGGCAACCACGGGTCCAATCATGACAGGAACAAGTATACCATAAAAATAACTTGTGTTCTAATTTATAAAAGAGCATGTATTCCCCCTCACATGTTTTAAAAACAATTAAAGTGCACAAACGAGGCTATAGACTCACCTTAGTATTTGGAGTAGGAGTAAGACGATCGCCGACGATGTAGATGCCCGGTAAAACACGAAAGTTGCAACCTACCAAATAAGGCGCGCACTTCATCAATATACTCAAGTATCGAAGCATACTTATTATAACCAATTAAATAAACTCAAAACCATAGTAAATACGTAAGAACAAACCACACAAGTGAATTTACTAGACGCTTTTACAAGACTACGTTATTAAGACAAGTGCTCCCGAAAGCACTCAGCCGGTATATACCAAATGTACATGCTGATTTCCCATACCTAGACAACTCGAATTTTTTATGTAACTTGGTGAAAAACTCAATCATAACCTCCACAAAACTCAGTTTAAAATATCATCCAAAGATTTGTATTTTTGAACCACCTGCTCAACACATTTCTAAACTTTAAAATCCGGACAGTTTTGTACACTTGACTCACAAAACCATTTTTACCTTCATAACCATTTCCGTTTGCAAAACCAATACTTGAGTTTGAAAATAGACTTAAAATGCTAAGTTTATACCTAAGATCAGCCTCTAATCATTTCTTTATCGACAACAATTTCGTGTTGTGTCGATACTCGCCTCCCGGTACACGAATACTCAAACTAGCATATCTTCCTCATCGTTTTGAATTGGAAGGTCTATTTTATACCGAATCGAAACTTGGGAAAAACTCTACAACAATTTCCCATCATCTCAACCTTTACCAAACTTAAACCCGCGAAATTTGACCTTAAACCTACTGGTAAAAAATGACTCTTTAAAAATCATACTAAAACTCATTTTGACCCATTTCTAAGTACAAAAACACCTCAAATAGCCTATACCTATCATTTATAACAAATCTTAGCACCTATTTCACTTGCATGATTCACATGCATTATACCAAAAACTAAAAACAATGGATGCACTAAAAAATAAGAATGTTTATAATAATATTAACATGAATATGGAAGCATACCATAAGCAAAATAGATCAAAGCTACAAGAACACAAAAACTTTTTTCAAGCTTGATTAATCACCCATACTTGTTCCTAATATCATAAAACACATATGCAATGGTTTAAAATTGGATCAAATTAACACTTTTACAAAAATAAATTTTGAAAAATTAAAGTGAATGCATGTTGGATGTCTTGGTGATAAACACTTACAAAATGATTTTGGAGGTGGGTCTTTGATTGATTTTTCCAAAAATAAAAAATTTATGGTGAATCTTGGTGGTGGTGTTTTGGCCATGGGTATAGAGAGAAGAAAGGGGGAAGAATTTTTTTTGATGGTGAAAATGGTGTGTGTGTGTTTTGTTTTTGTTTATATATAGTGGTGGAGGGTAGAAAGTGTAAATAAGGCTATCTTTTGGCCTTTGTTGCAAAGTTACTTTTAAAGAGCGGGAAATGGTACTTAGTCGATTTTTATAATTTCACGAGTTTCACATTTCGTCCCGGCTTCATAAAAATAAAGTCTCGTCCAATAAAAATACTTCTTCAAGAATTTAATACACACGAAAAGTAAAAGTAAGGTTCCGACTCGATTTAATACGTAATCAAACGAAAATTTCAAAAATCTCCAATATCGAGATAATCGATAATAAAAATTAAAATTTTGGCATCCGTAGGAATCGCGATCACTAGCCGATAAATTCTATTCGTAAGATTTGCGAGAATTATAATTTAATGATTCTTATTAAAATCAACCAAAATAAATAAATTAATTCAATAAAATTTTGAATGAAATTATACATTAAAATAAAATATGACCTTATTTTTATGGGGTTTACATCCTCACCACCTTAAGGGAGCACCGTCCCGGGGCTCGTTTCTCCTTATAAACTTCTTTTTGAAATTTATGTTAAACTCATAATAAAATAGTGATCTTCAATACGAGGAATATAACGAGATAAAAGAAAGACGATAAATGCTTAAATGAACAAGATGCGCTAAAATGGTTTAAGGTTAACGATCGACGAGGGGTCTCGAATCAAGTAACCTCAAAACATATTAATCTACATTACTAGGAAATAGAGGGTGAATAATGAATTAAATATTAACATGAAAATACGGTTTGTCATAATTATGCGTCCCGGATTTGGTATTACCTTAAAACTAGGTTTAGGCACTTTATTGATTATTAAAATTTAAGGTTCTTTCGGTTATGGTGTTAAAATCTTAGGATATTTTCAAAATAATGACAATATAGAGTTGTTTATCAATGTGTTCGTTGATTTGAAATCAAAACTACTAGTAAGAGTTTTAACTACGTTATATTGGGATTAAATCAAATTTTTATATCTAGCGAGACACTATATTTTATAAAGCAACTATTAAGTCTTTCGTTATAAAATAGTATTCAAAAATAGAAATAAAACAAGTTCAAAGATATTTTGGTCGAAGAAACTTTTAATGATTGTACGAAATTTTCAGTGAAACTGAAGCTTATGATTGCAAAAAGATAAAAATCTATATTATTATAATTGTTATTATTATTTTTTCAGATTATTTCAAATCATCTATAGGAATAAAATATAAATCGATCATTTCAAAATATGAAGAAATTAAGTAGTTCCAAAAGTTAGGGTAATGTGTGATTTTTTTTAATATGTCACAATTTTTATATAGAATATATATAAATTCAACATTTTAACTTTAGACGGTTATTTCGGTAATTCCAACGCTTGTAAAATGCGTAAAATTTTTGTAACAATTTATAATAATTTGTAGAAATTCATAGAGGTGTTAACACGTCAAAGTAAACATGGGACATATTCGGGTTTCAAAAGGTGACAATATATCAAACGAATATGAAGCAAATAATGGTCAACAATTAGTACGTAATCAATGGTATAAAGGGGACGAAGAAAATGTCGTAAGAATTCTTAAAGATAATGATAAAATAGAGGCGTAGATGATAAGACAATAAGAAACAACAAATTTAATAACTTCTCAATTTCGTTAGTGAGGTCGGTGGTTCACCAACATCAGCTCATTAAATTCACGGTGATCAATACACGATCGAAAATAAAATACACACAAAATTTTTTGAATCAAATAAAATCCTTAATAATCACTTATAATTAAAATAAGTCAAATGAACAATGTTAGTAATTAAAGAGAGAAGTCAATGTACAGTTCACACGAGTGGATTTCGAGACAAACAAGAGTGACGGACGTCATCTCGGATATACGAAATCCCTCTTGTCATAATTCATTATTCACATGTAGCGAGATTCCGAAGATCTACCAAATCGCATAAAGAAGATTGGACGAGATCGAGGGAGAAAACATCGAGACTTTCAAGTCCAGTATCATTAGTGAGTAATTAGATGAACGGTCAAAAGAATTCAGTTATGAGATAAAATGAAGTAACAAGTAGAAAAATGATCGTCGAGTAAAAACGTACTCGTAAGCACGTAATTTGTTCAAGAAAAGGTTAGAAAACGTACGCGGATGTCTCTTAACTGTACTACTTGCATAACAGATAAAAGTTTTCAAAACTTTTTTTCGCTTTACCCAAAAAAAACTTCTTTTCGCTTTACTTGATTTTATTTATTTTATTTAACTTTTTCAGAAATACAAGTAAAAAGTTGATTCTTATCAAGATTTTTAATGTGACTACTATTCAGCCTCGCATGGCTCCTTCTAATTTAGACATAGGTGATCAGACCATATATAATTTAGAACTAGCAATGCAATGCTCGTTCAGTCGAACTAGTATTATGTTTCTTATGTTTATACATAAACCATGCCGTTTGTAAAATGGAATTTAAAATATTATATGAATTTATAGGAAGTATGTGATTTGCGAGATATTGAATAAGCTACTTTTAATGTTACAAAAAGCATTTTATAAGACCAAAGTAAAAACAATTTGTGAAAATAAATCGTAAAACAATACCAAAATAATTTATAACGTGACATTATGAAAACGTATAAAATAGCCAACGGTTTGCAAAAGAGTAGCAAATAGTAGCTCATAAGACAACCAGTGAAATAGTTACGAATTGATAAGGTTTCAAAAGGTTATAAGGTTTAGACGGAATCGCCATGGGACACGTGATAAAAATGTCGACGAAGAATGTGAAGACAAAACTTCAAATCTCAACCCAAATCAGTGGTAGGTTAGAAAAAAATAAAAATAAAATCGAATGACAAATGAGTCATATATATAAAAAGAATAAATCAATCCATATGTGTACTCATCGTAAGCTACTCAACACAAACATGCTTTTAAGAAAGTAGATTGTTCGTTTTCAAATTACACCACTAATCTGGTAATTTCTAATTCTGTAAAGTTTCTATTTTTATAAACTTTCTATATTAGGAAAGTTTATATATTAGAAAAGATTCTGATTTTGGAAAGATATGAATGTAAGACGTTAATATTAATTATAAAAATGTACATCTTAGTGACGAAATTAATTCTCCCAAATTTTTATCCAACGCTCCATTTTATACATTCATAATATACGTATGTATGATTCGAAACCGAAAATACTATTTTTAAACATCTTCACACGTACCGAACAATCTGTTAGTTATAAAATACTATTCATTAAAGTCTTACAAGTTCAAACGAACTCAAAATCGCCAAAAAATATATTTTTAAATTCTATCAGCTTTGACTTTTTACCTTAAAAACGCAGGTTTACCTTTTAAGTTTTGACCTATTTATACCCTCCTAGAGTTTCTGCAAAAATTATAAGTTTACATAATCTTTAAAAATCTTATTTTTTTAAGCTTTTCTAAATTTCAAATTGTCGTAAAATCTTTGTTTTAAGGGTTACGGGTCGAATTTATGTCCAACGACCGTCTCGACAAGTACTAACCTATTGTTAAGTCTAATGTTTATAAGAGTATTTCCTAGACACCCTTAAGTCTCATTTCAAAAATTCTACATAAAATGTATTTTTCTACACATCTCAAAGTTATAACATAATTTCTATTCTCCATAATCTAATATATTTTAACACACTTCCTAACGACTCAAAATATATATACACACGTCTTTTGGAATTTACAACAAAGAAAAATAAATCATATAATGAGCATATAAATAAGATATAGCATAATAAATAAAAGAAAATGCTTTCAAGGTAACAAACGCGAAATCTAAGAAGCAAATGGGTGAATGACGTCCATAATTTAGAATTCAAAATGTAAGATAGACAAATCTCCTTGGTGGCACGATTTTCCAAAAACATAAAACATAATGAGAAAAGAATGGAGCATTAACGAGTTGCACTCCGGGAGCCAGATGGAAAGGGAATGATGCAAGTTTATAGAAGTAAAATCGTATTCCAATCTAGCGCCATAATCTAGACGACGAGTAACAAAATGACCATGACGTTCCCGAGGTATAAGCGAACAATACAATTCGGAGTCGATACGTATAATGGTCAATGGATTAAATCTTCGCATGCCGTGTAAAACGGTGATCTAAAAATCAACAAAATATTATGAAAAATATGATATTATTCATCACTTACTTTTAAGAAATCGTTCAAGATGTGTGACTCACACGATGGCGTATAGTATTTTTTAGGGACACATTGAGTTACACAATAGTCTAGAGATTACTTTTGAAGACGTCCAAGCACAAACAGCCAGAAAACAATTTGGATATTTATATAGATATCTTAAAGGGTTAAACAATGAAAGTAATACGCGCAGATGAACGAAGGTATGTAAGGTTATAATATAATTTTTTTGCAATAAAAGCAATTTGAGTACTTCAAAATAAATACAATGAATAATCAAAGATTTATTTAAATTAATAATTGATAAATGATGAACTTTCATCAAAAAGTTTAACGATATAAGTATATATCGATAAAGGTATATTAGATATAATTATATATCAATAAAGGGATCATAGTATTTATTTATAAATACTTGGCAATAAAGGGATACGCAATAACGCATACTAATATCATAATTCTAGGAATAGCTTGAACTTGAAGTCACTCAAAGTCATGTGCACCGAATCTTTGAAAACTAAGACTAAAAGTTATAGTTTAGGTTTTCAAAACGACCTAGTTCTCTATAACTCATGGCTCTGATACCAATCTTTAACACCCCAAAATTTACACGTAGTGGAACAAACATTTGGGTGCTAAATAAAGGTACAAAACACACAAGAATATAAAGGACGAATCAAAAGAGACGTTTTAACATTTACCATTCCAAAGTTTTCAGAGTAGCGAAGTCCCAAGTAATCGTTACCAAAAGATAAGTTTAAGCATTACATATCATATGTTTTAAGTTAGAACGGTAAATAAATCAAAGAGTTCGACAAAACACAGTGCACACTTGATTCCATGACACCCAAGCTCTAGCTTCCTTGATTACCTGTGTTAGCCTCAAAATATTGAGTCAACAAGAATGTTCGGTCATAGGTTTTTATTGTAATATTTATTAGAACAATGTAATAGTTAGCTAAAATAGTCGTGACATTACGGGCTTGATGGATAGCTTAAAAGGCCTCTTTCAAGGTACTAAGCATGTATTCATGCCCGACCCAAAACATATATAGTCCAAAAGAAAGCCCGCATGTGGGTGGACTATATAAGCTCCCTCCTAGCATGTTAGGAGGGTTGGTGATTTCATTTTCTTAATCTAATTTCACATAGTTAATCATCTCTCTCTCTACTTTCTCTCTCTAGAAATCATCTATTTTCTTCTTTATTTCAATAAATCTATCATGGTGAAGTGAATTAATATGGGTACAACAATTGGTATCAATCGCCACGGGGTAGATTAGTGATTGTTTGTTTGGTTTTAAATTTGATTCGTATGATTTGATCTATAAATCATCTCGAATTAAATTTTTTTAGTGTTTTCGGGTTCTAAATCTTCATATAAATCTCCTACATAGTTGTGGTAGGGATTTTGGTTAGTTATTGTGGTTAAAAACGCGAAGTTTTTTGGCGTTTGGATCGATTTTTGGTTTAAAATCACGAATTGGGTTTATTTGATACGAAGAACACGGAAAGTAGGAAACAGATTGCTTATCTTTAGAATATTTGGGATATTGCGAAGTAGTAAAGAGGGTTTCTGAATTGCGAAGTCAACTTTCCTTCACATTACGAAGTAAACTCATTATTGCGAAGTTAGGTTAATTCCGAAGTTCTAACATTGCGAAGTTGCCATCTTCTTTGGATTCCGAAGTTCACAATACCATAATTCCGAAGTTAATTTTGTTTGGGGATTTCGAAGTTTTTATGTTTGGGGATTCTGAAGTAGGTTTTTTTTGGAATTCCGCTTGGTTTTTTTTGGGGATTCCGAAGTGAGTTGGGAAGTACATTCCGAAGTGGATTTTTGGTTTATTACGAAGTGGATTTTTGTTGCTATTCCGAAGTTCATTCATTCCGAAGATAACATTTAAATCCAGGTATTCTGAAGTTAACATTTTTTT
Organism: Glebionis coronaria; assembly: GCA_025667525.1. NCBI lineage: Eukaryota > Viridiplantae > Streptophyta > Magnoliopsida > Asterales > Asteraceae > Glebionis > Glebionis coronaria. Next base: position 368,002,689 of record CM046877.1, on the reverse strand, counting down.
AAACTTAAAAAATTTCGAACAAAACTCGTGTGTTTTTTGTTTGTCTTGGAATTTTTTGGATTATCGAGAACATTTTTAGGGGCTTTTAACATCTTTTCTCACATCAACAATCACAACACATGTACTTAAGATCCGTACTCACTTCTACATTTTAAAGACAATCAATATGGATTCTACTACAGAGTATCGTGTGACGAACAACATCATGGTTGCGGGCAATCAAGAGAGACCACCAATGCTTATGTCCGGTCGATATGCACAATGGCAATCACGATTTCTTCGATATCTTGACACAAAACCTAATGGTGATGTTCTTCGCCGTTGTATCACTGACAGACCCTATACTCCCACTACAATCACCATTCCTGCAACTCTAGCAACCGATTCGACGCTAGGTTCCGCTGATCACACTATTAAGGAAACATATGAGAATACTTCCAAAGAGAATCGTTCTTGGATTGATGCAGAGAAGGAAGCAATCTATCTGATTCTAAGTGGGATTGGGGATGATATTTATGCATTTTCTACTGCTAAAGAGATGTGGTTTGCCATTGAACGTCTGCAACAAGGAGAATCATTGAACAAACAAGATGTCAAAACAAACTTGTTTTGGAACTTTGGTAAGTTTACTTCTTTGGATAGGGAATCAATTGATTCATATTGATCAAGATTCTACAAGATGATGAATGATATGACAAGAAACAACTTGGAAGTCTCCACCATGCAAGTCAATGTACAATGTTTACAACAACTTCAACCAGAGTGGACACGATTTGTAACTTTGGTGAAACAACAAAATAAGTTGGACGATGTCAACTATCACACGCTCTGTGACATTTTGAAAAAAATTCAGAATGAGGCGAATGAACTTCAAGCTGAACGGGTAGAAAAGATTGCTAATCCACTTCTTTGGTGTCTACCACTCACCATGTCTAAGATCATCGCTCTCGTGCTCCAAAATCATACTCCACTACATCCTCCTCACCAAGATACTCCACTACATCTTCCTCACCAAGATACTCCACTTCATCTAAGTCTTCAGATCCCACAAGATCACGAGATAAAGAACCAAGAGCACCATCACCATCATCTGAGCCATCATCTGAAGAGGACAGTGATGAAGAACTAGCTCAGAAGGATAGGGAGATGAAACAAAAAATTGCTTTCATTATGAAGACCTACAAGAAAATCTTCAAACCCACCAACAACAATCTTCGAACATCATCTAATACAAGGAACCAATATGTTGAGAGTCCTAGAAGGTATGACACACGTCAATGTGATGAAATTCCTCCTAGGTATGATCGACGTAATCTAACTCATGTTGAGAGTTCTGCAAGGTATGACTAGCAAACTGCTAAGTATGATACTCAAAGGATTGCTACTGTTGCTGGTAATAGGGAAAATGTTGGCACTCAAGTGGTTCAGCAAAGTGGGATTCAGTGCTTTAGTTGTCAAGGTTATGGGCATATGGCAAAGGAATGCAGAAAGCCGAAACGAGTTACGGATTCTGGTTATCATAAGGAAAAGATGCTGCTTTGTAAGAAGATGGAAGCTGGGGTTAAATTGTCAGATGAGGAAGGAGCAATGTTTGATGATACTGATGATGAAGCCTCTGACCAAGAACTTGAATCACATTACTCGTACATGGCAAAGGTTGAAGAAGTTATCAATGTCACTGAAGATGACAACGGTCCTATCTTTGATACTGAGCCAATCGAAAAGGTACACACTAAAGAGGAATATAATGTGTTTGTTAATATTTATGAGCATTATGAGCTACGCAAAGCTATTACTGACACATGTAAGATGGAAACGGATGATAGCAATACCACACCCGATTCATCAGACATGTGCAATAATGAGTCTGAGGATGATCAACATGCAAATGAGTATGATGATGATGAGGAGCATATTGCGCTTTCTAACTTAATTGCTTCTTTACGAAAAGATGTCAAATAAACTAGAAAGAGTCAAAAGTAATTAAAGAATGCAAACGCTACGCTCACTCAAAATTTTGAGGAAAGCAAAGCTGCAGTCATAAAATCTAGTGAGCTTCATGCAAGCTGCAGGCCTGCAGAGCTGAGCTTATTCAAAAAGACAAAGAGCTTGCAAGGTACAAAGTGGCTGTTGTTACTACTGTAAAGGATGTTTTTTAAACTAGATAAAACGAAACTCTTAAGCTTTTAGAACAAGAGTAACGTAATCATAACACCTATTTAAGTACCGAACGACGCAAAACGTATCTTGCTACCACCAAAGTGAATGAGTTAGCTTAACAGATTGATTTTCTTTAAGAGGATAAAACTAAACTAGTCACTGCGAAAACGTAAGAGGTTGCTCACTTGAAAAAGGATTTCAAAATTAAACAAGCTAAAGACATTGACAAAGTCGTGAAACTTGAAGTTCAAATCGACTTTTATAAGAAAATTGTTTATAAAACAAATCAATCTATTCAAGCCATGCGAATGTTGGCACCTCGGTCGTTTTTCAAGGGTAACGCTAGTTTTGCTAGTCCTAAGTACCTCGAGCAAGCTCAATCTGAGAACCCGCGCCTATATCTTGAGGAGACCCAATGGATCGACGTTGATTGTTTAATTGCTAGGCCCGATAGTGATGAGTCATTCATTTTTGAAGAAGAGAGTAGATAACCAGTGAATAAAGCCTTTGTGAAACCATATAAATATGCTTATGGAAATATTCTTTGTGAAAATTTCAAAGCACAAAAACAGAAGTCCGATGAGCAAATATTTTACGAATGTGACCAAATAAGAATTAAATGGAGACAAATTTTTGCCACTAAGAAAACTAATGTTTCAAAATTTATTGAGTACTTGCCATATAAAGCTTCTGTAAGCAAGAGTAATGATGTGATGACGAATGTTGGTGTATTTTAATTAGATACGTTATAGGGCAAATTTAGGAAATTACCCTTAGGAAAAGGTAATAATCCATAAATAAGCCAAAGACGAATTCAATTAAACACATGAGCGATCCAAGTTCGTTGTACACAAGGATCTTGTGAATTTGAGACGTTTTGTTTTAATTTGGACAATTGATTCGAATTGGTTTTCGGTTTTTAATCTAAAATTAATTTTACAATTTTTAAACCTAAGTGCATGAACCGTATCCCAAATTTAATCTAATAGACAATTATTTAAAATTTAAACTTTTAAACTATTTAAAAAATTTAATATATTTAGTATCTATTTAAAATAAATCTATTTAATTAAAATTACTCTTACACTAATTAAAATCTATTTAAAAAAATTTAAAAACACTATTTAAAATATATTACTAATTTAATCCATTAAAAATTACTTTTACTTCTTACAAACAAAATCTATTTTAAACTATTTTATTAAAAACTAAATTAATTAAAACGAATTTATTTAAAAAACTATTTTATAAAAACAGTTTAAATTTCTAAAATGTATTTTTATTTGATTTATTTAATTATTATTTTAAAACTTTGTAAAATTAACTTTAGAACAAATGGTTTAAATCTATTAAATGAAAACTTTGATATTTAAATCATTTTGAAAACTGACAGCCTAAATTAACTAAGCTATATTAATTAATAAGGCTGATGGTAAACACAAATAAGGTACTAGATGAGATGGATAACACGCTGGGTGCTCACCCCTGAGGTCAAGGGTTCGAGTCCCATGGGGGACTCATTTGGTGATTATTTTTCTTTTTACTAGAAAATAGAAGATTCCAGTCACAGGAGTGACTTTGTGATTATAATTTTAGTATGACAGATAAATACCAGTACCCAAATAAAACGTTTGGGTATCAGTTATGTAACAGATCAGGAAGCAAAACTAAATAAAAGAACAGATGATCAACTTTACCCAGAATTTCAGTAAGAATCCATAATAAAATTCACAAAAGTCCTACTCAGTTAAACAGATCAAAATGAAGCTAACAGTAAAACTTGTAAAAACTTTTAAACCTTAGAACAATCATTGATCCAACATTTATATTGCAAAACATTCAGTTAACAACTCTAAACACAATTCATCCATCTTACAACAGACTAAATAAAAGATCAGCAATCTACTTAAATCAACCCAAAGTTATCAGCAACCAATTTCAAAATCAGATGCAGAAAAATAACTCATAGCTACATACATCAGCTCAAAAGCAGTTCAAATCTAACTCAATAATTCAAATCTACCTCAATTTGAAAAACCTAGCAACTTATTTCAAATCAGATCCCTCAAAGTTAACTTTCCAAACTCACAAGCAGCCTTAACTGAAATCTCAGTTTAAAACATTACACAAAAACAGTTTAAACCAATTTCACAAAATAGACTTAAAGCTTCTAGACATACAGATTATTCAAAACTTAAACTCTTAGATCAAAACAGAATTCATACATCAAAACTGCAAGCAGTTTCACTAATCAAACTTCCATTAAACTACATTAACCCTAAAATTAAACAGGAAAAACGAGCTTACCTTTTTGAAGAGTCCTTTGACGCAGAAGATATGCGTTGAGCATTCTTAAACTTTATTCGATACTAAAACATCACCAAAACCATCAAATCGACCCAAAAGTATTATTCATCTCGAACCAGAAAAGTCAACAAACCATATACCATCTCTTTCGAACCAGATAGGTGACTTGAATCCACCATTTGAACCAACAGATTTGTAATATTAAACTTTCTAGTGGGGAAAGTTTGTCCCTAATTTTTACTTTAATTACTTAATAAAAGCTATTAATTAGCTTAATTAAATAACATCAATATTATTATAACAAAATAGATTAAAGCAGGAATTAAATTGCAATAGAGATTTAAACAGAAAGTAAATTGAAAAATTCTTAACTCCAAATAAACTTTTTATTAATAATCAAAACTTGATTACAATACTGAGAAAAAGAAATTACAATATTCCTAAATCTAATTATGCATAATAACTTTAAAAATAAAAAATGGGATAATAAAATATTACAGATTTGGGGGTTTTTATAGGCAAACCCCAAGCCTGCTGGTGAAGATTGTTGAAGAAGAATCTTGATTCTTGGTTGTTGATCTCATCATTCTATTTCTTCTCTTTAATCTTGCGGCTGTAATATGCACACTAGCACACGGATCACCGACATGGCAATCCCTTGTGCTAGTTGTGCTAGTTCAAGGCTGATGTGGCCTCTCCTTATTGATGGATGATAAAAGTTGAGGTGTCTTGGCCAATTAGAGCAGGGAAGAGAAGCCACGCCACTATGAATAAGAGCATCTTCTTATTCCGATAATCTTGAGAATTAATTCCCAAGCGTATGTCTACACGCGCCATGAATCAAAGAGCCCCCTTTTGATTTAATTAGGGTTAGGGTGTGGGGTGAATAGTTTGGTGTCTGGTTATTTTTGAGAGAGAGAAAGGTGAACTTTGGGGATAACGAAAGTAAATGTGTGTGTGTATACGGTTTGTGAATGTTTGACCAAATGAAAATGAAAAGTTATCTTTTCATTCTTATAACCGTTCCTTAGTAAAGTAAATGTGATGGGCCTTGCACATTGTTATTTCCACTGTCTCATACTCATTGTCATTTTGGGCTTTTGGCCCAAATTTAAGATTACTCCCATCCGTATCATTTTGGGCTTGTTCACCATAAATAGTAATTTAAATCCCTTATTGGGCTTTTGAGCCCAATAACCAAAAGTGGGGCACACAAGACCCAAATAACATTCACTAAGTTAAATCCACTAAAACCGAACTCATATTTGGCTTCGTTGATCTTTTCTTCAAAACTCGTGTCGTTTTTGCCGGTTTTCGTGAACTTCGGTACCTACACACATTAAACAACAAAAACACATATACAATTCCATATTCATATATTTTAAGCATTTATTGTTTGTTTTTAGATACAAATGATATGAGTAAAATCACTCATATCAAACTCCCCATTGCTAAGCGATTGCCGTGTCCTCATGTAATTATAAAATAAAACTACTAACTACACTTTTATTCAACTTTTGATACTTTATTTTGCAAAGACATAATGTAATGCTTTCATTATTTGAAAAATAACTTTTAGGATCATAAAACTCAAATAGATTCATCGTCATCGACTTTTCACTTTTCCAAGCCAAGTTTAAAAACAAGATCATTGTCAATCATAAGTCCAAAAATTAAAACTAGTCATACAAGTAATTTGTGTTAAACTCAATCTCCTTTTATTCCTAATAGTATCTCTAGATTTTAAATGTCATTCACCCAAAGGCTCATTTGACTTATTTAATATTTATTAATCCAAAAATGAAGGCAAAAACGGTGTGAACTCAACACTCAAAACCTAACCTCGACTTCAAAAACCGTTGTCCCTAAAGAAAGCCCACATCAAGGATAACTTAACACGATTTGAGGGATAAATCCTCGGATCCGATATTTGGCTAATAGGACTACTTAAAGCAACAATAAACCTCCAAAGTCAATTTTGACTTTATTAATGGAGTTAGAAACAATTACATCATATCACCTTGAGGCTCTTTAAGATGTAAAAGTGCTCCTTATTTATAATCCACACCCGAAGGCTCCTTGGACAAAAAACAAGGGAATTGACATTCACCATCCCACCTTATGGCTCTTGATGATGAAGCAATTTTTATTAAATACGTCCCCATGCCATAAACCCTAAGGCTCTAATGACAAGGTTAGTGCTACATGAATCCCACCCGAAGGCTCATAGAGAACATGTTTTTATTTATTCTTCTTATTATTATGATGTTTATAGTAAGCCAAATTTCCGCAATCCCATGATCAAAAGTCCATGACGCTGACACCCTTAATGTGTTCTCACTTTAATTACAAGGGAAGAATAAAAAGGAGTTACGAGTTAAGATATTAAGCCTAAACAGCTAAAAACTTCATTTATTAAGCAATTTATTATTCAAGCGTGAAAAATAAATACGAGGAGATTAAATCAAACACAAAAATACTTACACGAGGAAGAATTAACCTAAAGAACTTATGATTAAACTTTATCACCTCTTGTTCTCCATATTGTAAAATTTCAAAAATGAGAAATTAATGGATACTTAGCCTATTAAATCAAAGTTTTGGGTTTTTAAGTCATCTATAGGATCTTGCATCTTCTTATACTTTTTCAAGTTTTAAAATTTGCATTTTAAAGTTCCCTTGATAAACGACTTTCTAGCATCAATTATAGGAACTTGTGAAAATTTCTCGTTCTTAAACCCGTATGAGTTAAGACTTTCGCGTTTTAAAGTTCCCTATATAAAAGCCTAGCAAAACTTGATTCAAACACGTTAAGGAAAAAGCTAAGGTAAAAACCGAGTCGAGTCAAAAACTATTTTTATTTTCACCAACGGACAACCTACATTTGTGTCAAAAGCACTTATTTTCTTTATTAAAACATAAAAAACACTAAAAATTTAAATTTTTTATGAAAAACGAGAAAAACGATTACGTTTAGACACGACAAAAGCAATTGCAAGTGATTATATCGATTGACTCCCCCATGCTAAAACCAAACATTGTCCTCAATGTTTCTTAGCTCAAGAGTAACACCCCCTTTCTAAAACACGAAGAGTCTAATGCAAAAGTCCTAAAATGGTAGGAGCACGCAAATCTATAAGCCGTTTGTTAATTATGCTTCAAGATAAAACGTTAGTCGATAAAAATCAAAGGATAGAGAGTGTGCCCCTATTTGGCAATCAAAGTATGGAAGATCAAGTGGACCGGCAAAAATCGAACACGAGAGTCTCTAATGATTAGGGTCATACCTAAGATTCACAACACAACAAAACACGAACACAAGCTTGAAAGATCAAGCCTTATTAGTGTTAGAAAATAGAAAGAAGATAGAATGTATGGGACTCCCCCACAAGGCACCTCGTTTTTGTTTACTGAGTCATGAGCTCGGCTCGATCCCCGCATTCATTGGTCCTTAGGGAAAGTGGTGAAAACCGACATAATGGAATAAAATCCATAATAAAGCATGATGTCGGGGTAAAAGATTACATCCTCGTTGTCGGATAACAATCGAAAGGATAAAACTCCAACATAAATCTCCAAAAAGATATGGTGGTCACAAATCACGAAATGGATATAGCATGCTCCCCGAGATAAACTCGCACTAAGATGATCGAAAAGTCTTTCAATTATTACATCGGTGAAAGGCCGAGATTTCCGTAAATCAACGATTCCGGGGTCGAATACCTCGTCCTTAGGATAGAAAGGAATAGACAACACGGTGTCGTCCCCTCATGCTAATCCAAAATCATATAAAGTACATGGTAATGGTGGGATAAAAGTCTCAACAATAGTGGTATCAACTTGCATGACTTTGTTGACCTTATCACTCTTATGTATGTGAACAAATGGGGGTCATGGTACTCAAAATGAGTCGCATGAAAAACCCGCTCATTAAGATCAAAGCCAGAAGGAGAGAGATTTAGAGTAAAGAGAATTTCTCCCTCCGGGTCAACATTATCATCATCATAAATCTGGTGATCAAACCAAGGATTTTCATCACCGTCATTAGACTCTTCCTCAAATTCCGAAGGAATGTCTATGTAAAGAAACTCATCAACCTCCTTAAAGAAGAGCTCATCATCACAAAGGTTGTGAGATGTAGGAGGTATGATGCTCTCAAAATCCTCTTTGAACAATGGATTATCGTTCATTGAAAATTCAAAGAGAGGATTTGAGTAAGTCATATAAGTGTCATCAATCTTGTCATCACAAGAAATCTGACAAAGTATCAAGTGTGTCACACTCGGATACAAGATCATCATTCTCATTAGAAGGTAGTTCATCGGAGAACTCCTCGAGAATGGTAGGTAAAACATGAACATCACGCTCGATTTCGAGATCGAAAACGTCTTCACTTCCCCGTGGAAGTGGATCAATAAGAGCAACAAGTTCACCGACGAACTCATCCAACGAATAATCACTCACCTCACTCGGTGTGAAGTTAGGAATCAAAGGATCCATTTTCAAAGATTGTTCAATTAAAGCAATATCTCTCTCGCGATCGAAATTCTCACAATTAAACTCACTAAGATCAAATGGTGCACTAAGCTAATTGAAATTGTGTATATCGAAGTTTGTTTCTCTCGATTCTTAACTAGTTGAAAGTCCTAACAATATCAAGTTTATTATTGTTTTTGGTTGATAGGGTTTTTTGATTTTCTATGTCTACTTAACCAAGCACGTAAAAATGGTGAAAAATATTAAGCTACGTAACCGTAAAACACTTAGCAATTACCAATTAATATTTACAAAAGGACAAAATTGTAAAAGCATGAAAGTAATGTGCCAAAAATGTAAAGTAAATGAAAGTTCTAAGCTTGAAATGTAAATTCGAAAAAGTTAAAGGACTAAATGTGTAAATTCTAACAACTTTCTAACTAATTATAACTAACTTGTAAACTAACTAACTGATTATGACAAGTAGTTAAATGTATGAGGATGTAAAAGTTGCAAACCCTAATTTAATGCCAGATTAGCAACAATTGAAAACAGCTTCAAAGTCTAAGGACCAAAATGCAATTAAAAGAGACTTTTTATCAAAAACGGGTACAAACCAAAAATAAGCTCGTATGAGCTTAATACTGAACCAAATAAGCTCAAACAAGTTTCAAAATGTTTTAAATCGAAAATCAGCTAGACTTGTCAAAGGAAAATGCTTAAAACTCAATAAAACTCTAATAAGCTCAAACCAATAAGCCATGAATAAGCTAATTGGAAATCTAGACATGCGCATTTAGATTTTTAAGCTCAATCTTGTTAAACAGATTAATGAGAGTATGGAATGTCTTTTCTTTTAGAAAATGATCAAGTGAATAAGCAGGAAAATGAAATTAAGCTGAAACCTAGCTTATTTGACTTTTGTTGACCAAAAATGGAAAAAGCTCAAAAGCTTAGATTTCACTCAGGACATGTTTCTAAACAAGAATGTGGAAGAAAATAAGCACTTTTGTGAAGTAGATTTGTCTATCTAAGAAAATAGTTTACTCAATTATCACAAACATGGATTTGCCTAAGAGCTTATTAAAAAGCTGAATTCTAGCTGAAACATAAATACTGTAGAAATTCCTTTCACAGAAGTAATCCTTGGATGTTAAGGCACAAATAGAAACTGGTTTCAAGAAATTTGGTTAAGAAATGAACAGATTATAAGAGATTGAAAACAACTACTTTTCTGATGAACATTTAACAAAGACTTGACCCAAAACTTTTTCTAACCATTTGCCTGTTTGACTTTAATTTTGACCTCAAAACTAACCAAACTTGTTTCAAAAGACCTATTTAATGAAAATGAACAATACTCAACAAGTTTTATCAACTTGAATCACAGAAACATGACAGATCCAAACACTAGTTATGTAAACTAGAATGAACTTTTATAAAGGAATTTTTAGTAAATGACTAAAGTGAACAATGTCTGATATCAAAACTTGTTTGATGAATAAAATGAAGAGTTTCTATACCAAAAGCAAACTTGTAAACAGTCTAGAACATAAAGTGCACTCACAAGTACATAACTGATGAAATCCAAAACAGAATCAAGTAAAATTGAACTAAGAGCTAAAAACTACCAACAAGCAATCAAATCAAACCAGTTATGCTAAAACAGGTCCAAATCACATGATCAGAACATCATAGAAGGTTTATACTAGAATTGAGCATGCATTCAACAATTTAGTGGAATTTAAAAAACAAGATTTTGCAAACTTGTGAGCTTAGGCCTCCTTTGATGGAGGAGTGTGGTGCTGAACCAACTCAAAACTACAAAAACTCCATAAGATAATCACCATACACCATATAATCACCTCCAAATGCTCTTTCTGAACAAAATCAACCAACTGCTACAAAACTGCTTCAAAAGACTGGAAATGACTGATTCTTTGGCTAGAAAACGTGTTGTAAACTCCAAAGTTCTCAAACAAACCCCATTAATCTCTTAAGATCAAATGGAAGCACAACCATCAACAGAATAGAAGGATTGAGTAAGTGAATTGAGAATGATAAGAGGAAATGGATATTTTTGTGTTTTTATTGATTGAAGAAGGTAAAACAGTTACAACTGCCTAACTGATTCTATAACTAACTCTCAAGAGTGTGTGAAACTCTTGAGAGAAGTTCACTAACTGAATTAACAACAAAAAATGAGAGAGAAGTTCTAAGGTGTGTATGTTTTGCACACTTAGCTACCTCTTACAAATGAGAGTCTTATAGAAGTGAGATGAAGTGAGGTGAGTGTCGGTGACGTGTTCCCACCAATTAGAAGTTGCCAGGTGTCCTCAAACTCTTGATTGATACTAGCCGTTATGAACTTGAATTTGGGATTTTCTGATTGGTTGCCTTTCAAGCTAATTGAGTGAGTGGGTTGAATTCGTAATCCAAAAACGAGCACTTTTCATGTTGACAACTTTTCTTGAAACGCATTGTAGATGAATCCAAGTTCTGGGTTCGTTTGAAGAAGAAGATGACACGTGTCATTCTGTGGTTGGATGTTTTTGTGTCACACGGATCACTATCTAAAATTGGATAAAGGGATTATTGCATGGCAAGTTTCTATTTGTCCAAAATGAGATAGTGGGCTGCACTGTGTAGATACGGCTCAATAAATGTGTCGGTGAGGTGGCATATGAGCTGGTGATCCGTGTGTAATGTTTCTTGTGTTTTGATTGGCCCATAGCAAGTAAACATAGATCAAGACCAAATTTGAAGTAGTTTTGACACTTTCAACCCCTTAACTTTGGCAGAATATCAAAATAAGCTATGATCTTCATTCCAATGTCATTTTTAGTCCTTCAACTTGCATACTTGTTTATTTTGGCCCTTTGACTTGGTTGACTTTAGAGTTGACCAGGTTTGACTTGAATCTTGACTTTGACCAAATTGCACTTTAAGTCCCTCAACTTTGGAATGTTGTCAAGATCGGTCCCTCATCTTCAAAGTCTTGTCATCGTTGATCCTTCTTTGTCTTTTTTTATCACAAATAAGCTTGATTTCTTCTTGTTTGCTTAAAAATGTATCCATGTTACCTATTTAAGTACAAACACAAAACATACCACATAATTCCGCTTTATAACACAAAAGTTAGGTATTTTCCATGTGTTTTAGGGTGATTTGTTGATTAATTTATATGAGTTTTTGCTCATATCAGTAATCATCAATTTCCTTATTGATCTTAGAACTATAATCATCCTCGAGTGGAGTGAGTGGAGATGAGGTAATATTACAATACGTTTCAATGAAACAAACATCTTCCCTTGAAATTAACTTTTCTTCTTCACGAAATGAGGGTTCCATAGTTGGCCAAACACCCTTGTAAAAGAGAGATCCCTTGTTTGTGTTACTTTCAATAGTTCTAACAAGTTTTACACTTTCCACATTTTTAGAAACAAATTTTGGAAGTTTTTCCGGTTTGAAAACAATATTTGTATCCCCATAAAACAATTTTATCTCTTCTTTCCTCATATCAACTTGAACTTGAGCTGTGCACAAAAATGGACGTCCTAAAATCAAAGGCACACGAGGATTGGTTTCATAATCAACTATTGCAAAATCGGCAAGGTACAAGAACTTCCCCACTTTAACAATGACATTTTCCGCTATACCAACCGGGTGGGCGGTGGTTCCATTAGCAAGCTCAATGATCATTCGGGTCAGAATAAGTGGGAGATAGTCAAGAGTCTTCCATATGGATAAGGGCATTAATTTGATGCTAGCTCCTAGATCGGCTAGAGATTTGCATTCCCCAAGCTCATTGAAAACACAAGGTATCAAGAATTGGCCCGGATCTCTATATTTCCCAGGATAGAAATCAAAGAAAACCGAGGAACTAATCATATTTAAAGAAGCCTTGGTAAGATCAAGAAAGGTCTCTTTAGTGGAGGATCAAACTCGATCACATCTTCTAAATTATCATAATCATTGTAAACGGTGATGGCCTTAATCTCTCCCTTCGGGTTTGGAATGGTATTACCAGGTAAGCAACCCGAAGAAGAGGAAGGTTTGGACAAAAATCCCTCAAACATCGAAAGAAATTTTTTCTCAAACTTAGCTAGATTTCCCTCCATACGGTTTTGACTTTGCTCCAAACTTTGTTGCATACGGTTTTGGTTAAGCTCAATCTTGTTATTTTGCCATTTGATCGAATTTTGAAACTCATTTTTCAAAGCATTAATTTTCCCTTGGAAATTGTTTTGAAAAGCTTTCAAATTCGCCTCATTTGTTTTGATGTAGCTTGACAAATCATTTTGATTGTTGTTGTGAAAACCTTGATTGTTTTGATTAGCATGAAATCCATTTCCTTGATTGAAATTCCCTTGGTTACCATGGTTAAAATTATTCCCATTGTTTTCATTGTTGTACCTATTTTGAACCGGTGGAAAAACCGGTGGAGCAACATAATTTTGACAAGGAACTTGACCGTTAGAGCCATAAGTTCCCGTCGCGGCAATATCACTAGCTTGATCAAACCCCATGGTTGAATAAACATAATTCGGATGTGCTCCACCACATGATACACAAAAATTCTAAACCATATTAATCGTTCCATGAGGATTCTTCCTAATCTCGTTCAATAATGTAGAAAATCTATTATCGATCTTACATTCCAATCTAGCAATCTCGGTATTATATGAATTCACATTGGAAACAACCGGTGTGTTTCGTGAATATTGCACTCTAGACTTATTCTCAATGATACCCCACGCGTCTCTCGGAGTTTTTCTTAAAAGATTACCACCCGCGGCGACATTTAAAGAATCTTGTTCAACCATATTAAGTCCATTAAAAAAAGTATTGATTTGATGCAATTCCGAGAAACCGTGGTGTGGACATTGTCTTAACAAATATTTAAACCTTTACCAAGCAACTCCAAACGATTCATGCACTTTTTGTTCAAATCTGGTGATCTCATTCTTAAAGTGGGTTGTTTTAGATGGTGGAAAGAAGTAATTCATGAACTTAGACACTAAATCATCCCATGTCAAAATCGAACCCGGTGGTTCTTTCTCATACCAAAGTTTAGCATTCCCCTCAAGCGAGTACGGAAAAAGCATGAGCTTAATCGCGTCATTCGGCACATCTCTAAACTTGAGAGTCGAGGTGATACGAAGAAAATTCCGAATGTGAGAGTGCGGGTTATCGATCGCATTGCCACGAAATTGGTCGACACGAATGAGTGATAGAAGTCCCGTCTTAATCTCATAATGATCCGCCAAAATAGCCGGCACAACGATTGCTTCCCCATACCCTTCGGTGGGTGCACAGAGCAATTCCTCCATTGTTCGGTTATCGGCCATCTCTACAACAATAGGTGGAAACTCGGGTTCCACTATTCGTTGTTGACGATTTCTATTTCTACGAGGAATGTTTTCAAGACTATCGAGATTAATCAAAAGTCGAGTAGATCGTAATTGCATAAACCAACGTGACGAGAATTTAGAGGGTTGAAGAAAAGAAGAAGAAGATTATTTTTTGTAATTTATTTGGTATTGCTCAATCAAAAAGATTGATAAAAAAACAAAAGGAATAAGGATAATTACTATGGAAGTAATCTACCCTCGGTCGACTTTGAAACGTAGGTGAAAACCTAACCGTCTCTAGGTTCAATAAGTAAACTACAAAAATAAGATATAATACGACTTGAGTCGACAAACCAATAATCGGTCGTCCCTCTCAATATACACACAAGCAAGCGGGGAAACGAGTGGCACAAAGCACTTAAATACCTTTTTCCTTAGACGGCCTTTTATAGCTCGTCGCCTTATACCCACCTTATAGTTTGAAAAAATCGAGTTCAAACTTTTTATTAGTATTTATCTTTTTGCCTTTTTTTTCGTTTTGGATTCGAATACAATAGCTAGGTGATGAAATCCCAACTAAGGTCTTATTTGGAAGTAGGTAAATTTATTGTTCTACGTAATATAATAAAATAATCACAAAAAACACGAAAAACGATACATACTATAATAAATGAAAAATAACAAAACTTTTCGAGGACAGAAAGGGTCTTCAAATCTACGATCAACAAATCTCCACGAAACGAATCGTACACAAGATCACCGACAATGGCGCCAATTTTTTTGATGTGATGAGGAATGTCGGTGTATTTTAATTAGATACGTTATACGGAAAATTTAGGAAATTACCCTTAGGAAAAGGTAATAATCCATAAATAAGCCAAAGACGAATTCAATTAAACCCGTGAGCGATCCAAGTTCGTTGTACACAAGGATCTTGTGAATTTGAGACATTTTGTTTTATATTGGACAATTGATTCGAATTGGTTTTCGGTTTTTAATCTAAAATTAATTCTACAATTTTTAAACCTAAGTGCATGAATCGTATCCCAAATTAATCTAACACACAATTATTTAAAATTTAAACTTTTAAACTATTTAAAAAACTTTAATCTATTTAATATCTATTTAAAATAAATCTATTTAATTAAAATTACTCTTACACTAATTAAAATCTATTTAAACAATTTAAAAACACTATTTAAAATCTATTACTAATTTAATCCATTAAAAATTACTTTTACTTTTTATAAACAAAATCTATTTAAAACTATTTTATTAAAAACTAAATTAATTAAAACTAATTTATTTAAAAAAACTAATTTATATAAACAGTTTAAATTTCTAAAATGTGTTTTTATTTGATTTATTTAATTATTATTTTAAAACTTTGTAAAATTAACTTTAGAATAAATGGTTTAAATATATTAAATGAAAACTTTGATATTTAAATCATTTTAAAAACTGACAGCCTAAATTAACTAAGCTATATTAATTAATAAGGCTGATGTTAAACATAAATAAAGTACTAGATGAGATGGATAACACGTTGGGTGCTCACCCCTGAGGTCAAGGGTTCGAGTCCCATGGGGGACTCATTTGGTGATTATTTTTCTTTTTACTAGAAAATAGAACATTTCAGTCACAAGAGTGACTTTGTGATTATAATTTTGGTATGACAAATAAATACCAGTACCCAAATAAAATGTTTGGGTATCAGTTAATAACAGATCAGGAAGCACAACTAAATAAAAGAATAGATAAGACCAACTTTACCCAGAATTTCAGTAAGAATCCATAATAAAATTCACAAAATTCCTACTCAGTTAAACAAATCAAAATGAAGCTAATAGTAAAACTTATAAAAATTATTAAACCTCAGAACAATCACTGGTCCAACATTTATATTGCAAACCATTCAGTTAACAACTCTAAACCAAATTCATCCATCTTACAACAGACTAAATAAAAGATCAGCAATCTACTTAAATCAACCCAAAGTTATCAACAACCAATTTCAAAATCAGATGCAGAAAAATAACTCATAGCTACATACATCAGCTCAAAAGCAGTTCAAATCTAACTCAATAAGTCAAATCTACCTCAACTTGAAAAACCTAACAACTTATTTCAAATCAAATTCCTCAAAGTTAACTTTCCAAACTCACAAGCAACCTTAACTGAAATCTCAGTTTAAAACATTACACAAAAACAGTTTAAACCAATTTCACAAAATAGACTTAAAGCTTCTAGACATACAGATTATTCAAAACTTAAACTCTTAGATCAAAACAGAATTCATACATCAAAACTGCAAGCAGATATCTAAATAAAAACAGATAAACAAATTTCACCAATCAAACTTCCATTAAACTACATTAACCCTAAAATTAAACCGGAAAAACGAGCTTACCTTTTTGAAGAGTCCTTTGACGCAGAAGAGATGCGCTGAGCATTCTTAAACTTTATTGGATACTAAAACATCACCACCATCACCAAAACCATCTAATCGACCCAAAAATATTATTCATCTCGAACCAGAAAAGTCAAGAACCATAAACCATCTCTTTCGAACTAGATAGGTGACTTGAATCCACCATTTGAACCAACAGATTTGTAATATTAAACTTTCCAGTTGGGAAAGTTTATCCCCAATTTTTACTTTAGTTACTTAATAAAAGCTGTTAATTAGCTTAATTAAATAACATCAATATTATTATAACAAAATAGATTAAAGCAGGAATTAAACCGCAATAGAGATTTAAACAGAAAGTAAATTGAAAAATTATTAACTCCAAATAAACTTTTTATTCATAATCAGATCTTGATTACAATACTAAGAAAAATAAATTACAATATTCCTAAATCTAATTCTGCATAATAACTTTAAAAATAAAAAAATGGGATAGAAAAAATTACAGATTTGGGGGTTTTTATAGGCAAACCCCAAGCCTGCTGGTGAAGATTGAAATTGTGTATAATTGAAGTTCGTTTTCTTGATTCTTAACCAATTGAAAGTCCTAACAAAATCGGATTTATGATCATTTTTGGTTGGTAGGGTTATTTGGATTTTCTATGTCTAATTGAACAATCAAGTAAAAATGCGCAAAATATTAACTACGTATCCGTAAAACAATTAGCAAATACCAAATTTTTATTCAAATAAGGACAAAAATGTAAAACTATGGAATTTAATTGCTAAAAATGTAAATGTTTGAAACTATAGTGCTTGAAATGTAAAATAAGAAAACTACAAGGACTAACTATGCAAATTTTACCAAACTACTAACTAATTTGTAACAAACTTTAAAATAACTAACTAAATTTGACAAGTTTTGAAAAGTAAAGGACTGATTAATAGCAAACCCTGTTTACTTGGAATATTAGCCAACTATTCAAACAGTTATAAACCTTGAGGACTAAAGTGCAATTATATGGAAATTTTCAACAAAAACGGGCTAAGAGGATGTATAAACTCGTTTAAGCTCTACAATGAACCAAATAAGCTCAAACCAATTGCAAACAGCTTAAAATCCAATTTTACTTAGACTTGTAAAAGGAATAAGCTTGAAACTAAGTAAAACTCAAATAAGCCAATATTGATAAGCCACAAATAAGCTATCTAATATGCCAGACTTGCACAAACTGATTTTATTGCTAAATCTTGTTTATAAATCCATTGAGAGTCTGGAATGTCTTTTAAAAATGAAAATGATCAAGTAATGAATAAGGAAAATGAAAATAAGCTAAAACTAGCTTATTTGACCAACGTTGACCAAATTTTGGAAAAACTTGAAAACTTCCAGATCTACTCAAGAACACATTCTAAACAAGAATATGAAAGAAAATGGGAAGATTTCTGAAGTAGATTTGCTGGAATGAGAAATCAGTAAGGCCTTAGTTTACAGAAACTTCCATTTGCTCATTAGCTTATGAAAATGCTTAATTCTCTTTTGATTCTTAAAACTGTATAGTCTCCTTTTGAGAACTTAATATTCAGATGTTAATGGACAAATGAGAGCTGGTTTGAAACATTTTCATCAAGAAATGAGTGATTGACAAGCAATTGAAAACTGTCACTTTTTATGAACTCTTAAAGGCTAAAACTGACCCATACTTTTTCACAACCAATTGCCTATTTGACTTGCTATTTGACTTTAAAAACTACAAAAACTTGTTGACAATGACTGAATGAAAGTAAATGACTAAATTTTATCCAATTAACAACCCTTAACCACAATTTGACAGCTAATACCAAACACTAGTTAACTGAATTTAACAACTTTTTATGACTGAAAACTAAGCAATTGGTTGTACTGATTAAAATCTGATATCTAGCTAAACTTGTTAACCAAAATGGAGTACAAATGAGCTAACAAAATGCAGTAAAATAGGCTAAGACTCAAAATGTATAAGCAAGCTCAAAATGACTGATAAGATGAAATCATAAACAAGATATGAGCTAGTAAACAAGCATCAATCTAACAATAGGCTATCTAAACATCAAAATCAGTTCAAGAACAAGCTTAACACATTTGATCATATCAGCAAAAAAGATTAAGCTAGAATTGAGCATGCATTTACTGTTTAGAGGAACCAAAATCAGAAACCATAAAACCTTTTAGCAAAGGCCTCCACTGATGGAGTAGGTAGGCGCTGAGCCTCCTAGATAGTGTTAAAACACCACCTTAACACTATTTAACACTAATCAACCGGCTACAATCATCATCATCACCATCTTTGTACAAATCTGCTCAAAATCAACTAGTACAACTATTGGATGAACAGAACAAGTGTAAACAGCTACAATCTTCAACAATAGCTTCTCATGATCAATGGTGATCGCAAGTAGCTTATAACAACACTAGGATAACAGGAATGCAAGAGATGAACAGTAGATTGAGGGAAAAGGAAGGAGATTTTATTGATTGAAGGTGAAAGTTAGTTACAAATGCTGGTAAAGTAGTTACAACTACTATAACTAACTCAAGAGCTTGTCAGACTCTTGAGGTCGTTATGCTATCAACTACAAGCTATGATTGAGGGAGAGAAAAAGCAAGTGTGTGAAAATTTCACACTTAAGCTACAATGACAAATGAAGGTAACATTCCCTATTTATAGACAAATTATGAGAAGTAGTTGAAGCTGATGACGTGTCCCAACCACTTAATTGCTGCCACGTGTCCTCATCCTGCCAATTGCTACTAGCCGTTATGAATGTGAAATTGGGCTTTTCTTCTTGGATGATTTCCAGGTTAATTAAGCATGTGGGATGAATTCGTCTTTCAAAAATACCCACTTTTCATGTTTGAAGTTTTCCATGAGATGCAGTAAAACTTAAAATCGTTTCTGGGTTGTGTTGAGGAAGAAGGTGCCACGTGGACAAATTTAATTGGGAGAGAGATAAGCACACGGATCATGATCTATTTTGGATAAAATGGTTATTGGCTGGCGTTCTTTGATTGGCTAGAAATTAAGTTAGTAGGGTGTACTGTTGCTTTGCGGCTAATAAATGAGATGGTGAGGTGTCCACAATAGCTGGCAATCCGTGTATCAATTTTCTTGCATTCCCATTGGATGAAAACCATGTCACATGGATTGAGTTCATTTTATCTTTGAAAAATGGCAAGTTAAGCCCTTGAACTTAGGCAGATTCAAAATTAAAGCTTAACACTTCATTCCTTTGGCATAATTGGTCCTTCCACTTGCATTCTTGTTAAGTTTGACCCTTTGACTTGGTTAACTGAAGGGTTGACCATGTTTGACTTTTATCTTGACTTTAGCAAATTTACACTTTGAGTCCTTCAACTTTGGAGTGTTGTCAAGATAGGTCCCTTATCTTCAAAGTCTTGTCATCTTTGATCCTTCTTTGTCTTTTTCATCCAAATAAGCTTGATTTCTTCTTGTTTGCTTGAAAATGTATCCTTCTTACCTATTTATACACAAACACAAAACATACCACATAATTCCGCTTTATAGCACAAAAGTTAGGTATTTTCCTTGTGTTTTAGGGTGATTTGTTGATTAATTGATATGAGTTTTTGCTCATATCAAATCCCCTACACTTGAACATTGCCATGACCTCATGCAATGTTATATTTAAAAGCTCAAATTTACATTCTTCTTATAATTAACCCACCTTGGCCAATATGGAATGCTATTACACCATGCTACTCTACATGATGCATGATTTTGATTTTGAACAATGCAATGCAAAAGAAACAATTCTATTTATATCTTTTTGGATTTTTCTTGAAATGGATTTGATGGTAAAACTCATAAAGAAATCTATGACTTAAATTAGGGCTTTGGTGCCATGGACAGTTATCACCCTCAAGTTTTACTTTCCCCATACCAAGCTTAAAAATGGGATCATTGCATTCACAATTAAAAAGGTGCATCAACTTATTCATGACAATTAAATGTGGAACCGGTTATTATTTGAGCAATTTGCTTTTGGGCAAATTTGTCATTATTTAAAGCGTGAAGTATAAGAAATGCAAAATCCAAAAATAAGGAAGCACGGTTTTAATCCTAAGTAATCCTCTCATCCATTACTTGAAAACCGCTCACAATTAATATAAGTCCGTTTCAAGAGTAATAAGCCATTCTCCTTATGTGTAAAATCCTCATGTCATGCATTAATAAGTAGCTACACACTCGCAAAGGAAAGAAAAATAAAACTCACGCAATAATTTACATCCGCCGCCTTTTTGAGACTTTGGATCTTCATCCCCGCAACCTGTCAAGGTAATATTAGATTGGAGCAACTATTAAATCCCCGCAACCCGTGAAGGTAATATTAGAATTCAATAGTCACTATAATTAACACTTCACTGCCCCTCTTGGGAGTCTTGTATAATTATTATTTTTTTCTTTTCTCTTTCTTTTTCTCTTTTTTTTCTAGCCACTCATTTTTTAATAAGCCGCTCTTATTTTCCTTTATTCCTCACAAAGAAAGTTGAAAAGAATAGAAGGAAAAACACCCACTAAGTATTAAGCATGACATAAGTCTAGTACACATAAAACGTTCTAACTTAGAATCTTAAGACGTACTTATACCAACCATAAATGGTTAAACAAAAATGAATAAGAGACTACAAACCGATTAAAATCGTTCTTGATTATTTATTAACATATATACATGCGAAGAAAATAGAGGTAAAGAAGAGAAGGTTTTAGCCATAAGTAATTATCATGAAGTTTATCTAGCCCTTTTATACTTGCTTCAACTCTATCATCTCCCATTCTCCATAAATTTGAAGTCTCAAAGAATGAGATTGGTGGATGCTTAGCCTAATAGACCAATGAAGGAATACATGGTTAAGGATACTAGCTAGAGAGTGCTAAGATAAGCAAACTCGGGTTGAGTCAAAATATCCATGGCGGGCCTAATATGTCAAAGAAGTCTAAACTTGTTAAACCATGTTCTTATTATATTTTTTACTTTTTATATATTTTTGATGAAAAATAAAAGAAGAGTATATACAATGCAAATGTGTTATGCAAATGAAAAATGATTGATGCAAAAATTATGAATGCATATTTTTGGTGACCAAAGTAGATCAAAAATTTGAAAAATGTTTGAAAAATTAATTTCCGTGTTATCATGAAAGTCAATGACAAGTTCAAGGTAAGGTCACTTCGATAGAAGACCCCCCTACACTTAAGCGAAACATTGTCCTCAATGTTTAAGAGCATGGAAGTATAAAACTTCCCCTACACTTATGATAATGAATAGACTTTGCTTAACCCAAGTTAAGGAAAGATCAACTATAGTGAATTCATTTTTAAAGCACAAGGTGTCTATGAAAGATCACAATAGTAACGAAGTGAATCGGATACAAGGGCCTCCTCCATAAGCTCCAAAGCACGTGATGAGTGAGCAACCCTACAAACATCATAAAGACAAAAGAAGGTCTCCCCAACACTTCTCATCAATTTGCTATCCTTATTGCTAACCTACAACACTCTAGATCTAACAACTTCTAAACCTAGTTATTTAAGCTTGATTTAAGGAGTCTCTAGCTCGACTCATCCCACAATGAATTAATTCATGGGGAAAATGGGGATCTCTTGGACCATTTCAACGGAAATGTCCTCCCCAAAATAGTGCTTCACACGGTGACCATTCACTTTAAAATTGGGACCATCGGGTTGTGACAACTCAATAGTTCCATAAGGAAATACTTGAGCAATAGTGAATGGACCGGACCATCTCGACTTAAGCTTGCCCGTAAAAAGTTTCAACCTTGAGTTAAAGAGGAGAACCGACTCTCCAACTTTAAACTCACGGTTCTTGATCTTAACATCATGCAATTTCTTAGTCTTCTCCTTATTAAGCAAAGAATTCTCATAGGCATTGGCTCTCAATTCATCCATTTAATTAAGTTGATCCTTTCTATGTGAACCGGCTTGGTTTAAATCAAAGTTAACCCACTTGAGAGCCCAAGAAGCCTTGTGTTCTAACTCGAATGGGAGGTGGCATGCTTTTCCATAGACAAGCCTATAAGGAGTACAACCAATTGTTGTCTTAAAAGCCGTCCTAAAAGCCCACAAAGCATCATCAAGCTTATCCGACCAAGAATCTCGATGCTCTCCCACCGTTCTCTCTAAAATTCCCTTTAAACCACGATTTGTGACCTCGGTTTGACCATTGGTTTGAGGGTGATACGCGGTAGAAAGTCTATGATTAACTCCATATTTCTTCATAACTCTCGTGAATTGATCATTACAAAAGTGCGTACCACGATCACTTATGATGGCCCGAGGTACACCAAATCTAGCAAACAATTGCTTCAAAGTTTTCACAACAACTCTAGCATCATTAGTAGGTAAGGCTTTGGCCTCAACCTATTTTGACACATAATCCACCGCTACGAGTATATACTTATTTCCCTTTGAAGATGGAAAAGGTCCTATAAAATCTATGCCCCACACATAAAAAATCTCACACTCTTGAATGAAATTTTGTGGCA
Source organism: Glebionis coronaria (assembly GCA_025667525.1). NCBI lineage: Eukaryota > Viridiplantae > Streptophyta > Magnoliopsida > Asterales > Asteraceae > Glebionis > Glebionis coronaria. The sequence goes on along the minus strand of CM046877.1, from coordinate 367,979,417 downwards.
TCTCATCACGTTGTGTAATTTTTCCTTGTCTTTGACATACATCACAAAATTTCACCATCTCTTGGGCATCTTTGTAGATGGAAGGCCAATAGTAACCCGTATCAAAGACTTTCTTGGCGGTATAGTTGGGCCTAAAATGTCCACCCGTATGTCCCTTATGACAAGCTTCTAAAATATTAAATGCCTCGGGCCCATCTACACACCGTCTAATGATTTGGTCCGCACATTGCCTAAAGAGGTAAGGATCATCCCAAAAGTAGTACTTTACTTCCTTGAGAAATTTCTTCTTTTGTTGGGAAGTAAGGCCCTCTATAAGCACATTCCCCAAAAGATAGTTTGCAATATCCGCAAACCAAGGGGTGGCATCCTCTTGAGAAGAGATAGAGATGAGCTCCTCTAATGGAAAGGATTCATTGATTTCTTTATTAGGAAAATCTCCTTGAAAAGGATGCTCAAGTCTACTCAAGTGATCCGCCGCTAAATTTCCGGCTCCTTTCTTATCTCGAATCTCTATCTTAAACTCTTGAAGCAATAAAACCCATCTCAAAAGCCTAGGCTTAGCATCTTGCTTTGTCATAAGATACTTGAGAGCAGCATGATCCGTATACACTATGGTTTTTGATAGCACAAGATATGGTCTAAATTTCTCAAAAGCATAAACTATAGCAAGCAACTCTTTTTCCGTGGTAGTATAATGAAGTTGTGCCCCAGTCATGGTTTTACTAGCATAGTGTATAGGTTGAAAACGCTTATTCACTCTTTGTCCTAAGACAGCCCCCACCGCATAATCACTAGCGTCACACAAAAGCTCAAAAGGTAATTCCCAATTTAGAGAAACCAAAATGGGAGCCTTTGTCAATTTCTCCTTAAGAGTCTCAAATGAATCCAAACACTCTTGGTTGAAAATGAAAGGAGCCTCTTTTTCCAAGAGGTGGGTCATCGGTCTTGCTATCTTATAAAAATCTTGTATGAAGCGTCTATAAAACCCCGCATGACCTAAGAAACTCCTTACACCTTTAACCGTAGTGGGTGGGGGAAGCTTAGCAATCACATCAATTTTAGCTCGATCCACTTCTAATCCCTTATTGGACATCTTGTGTCCTAAAACAATTCCCTCTTTCACCATAAAATGAAATTTCTCCCAATTAAGAACTAAACGGGTTTCCTCACACCGCTTAAGCATTCGTTCTAAATTGGTGAGACAAGAGGTAAATGAATCTCCAAAGACGAAGAAGTCATCCATGAAAACCTCCATAGTTTGCTCAATCATATCATGGAAAATTGCCATCATACACCTTTGAAATGTCCCCGGTGCATTACACAAGCCAAAAGGTATTCTCTTGTAAGCAAATGTACCGTAGGGACAAGTGAATGTGGTCTTTTCTTGATCCTTAGGGTCAATGGGTATTTGAAAATAACCCGAAAAGCCATCAAGAAAGCAATAGTACTCATTTCCCGCTAAGCGTTCAAGCATTTGGTCCATAAAAGGCAATGGGAAGTGATCTTTCCTAGTAGCCTCATTGAGCTTCCTATAATTAATACAAACTCTCCAACCGGTAACAAGTCTCGTAGGAATAAGCTCATTGTTCTCATTGGGTACTACGGTGATTCCACCCTTTTTTGGAACACAATGTACCGGGCTAATCCATGGAGAGTCAGAAATGGGGTAAATCATGCCCGCATCAAGGAGTTTGATAACTTCCTTTTGGATTTTTGGGTTAACCCTTCGTTGGCTTTGAATGGCGGGTTTGTAATCATCCCTCATAAGGATTTTGTGTGTACAAAAATGTGGATCAATTCCCCTTATGTCGGATATTTTCCATGCTAAGGCTTTTTTATGTTTCTTAAGGACTTCTATGAGTTTCTCTTTCTCATCATCTTTCAATTCTTTAGCAATGATCACGGGTAATTGGTCTTTGCCCTCTAAGAAAGCATACTCTAGGTGAGATGGAATGTCCTTAAGTTCAAATGGTGGACTCTCTATGGAAGGTTTAACTATGGATGGATCATCATTAGTTACTTCTTGTGGAATGGGTGAAGGAATGGGGTCCTCATTGAGCAACTTTTAGATAGTGAGAATATCTTCTTCCCAATTGATGGGAGAATCATTATTACCAAGAAAGTTGGACTCAAATTCCTCCAAGAGGAAATCACTCTCTCCAAAAGGTGTTAAGGAGGGAACAATTGAGGACACGGTTTCAACATGGTGCATATCCTCACTACTACTCTTGCAAGCGTGATGAAAATGCTCATCACACACCTCATCTAGCACATCAACTATGTTAATAGTGTCACAAGGTTTAGACTCCTTAATCTCTTTCCTATCACAAACTTTTCCTAACTTAAGCACCACTTTCTCATCTTCAACTCGCATAATTAGTTCTCCCTCCGCCACATCTATTAAAGTACGACCCGTTCTCAAAAATGGTCTACCAACAATCAAAGGAACTCTAGGGTCCATGTCATAATCAACCACTACAAAGTCAGCCGGAAAGGTAAACTTATCCACACCTACAAACACATCCTTCGCGATACCTACGGGGTAAGCTATGGTACGGTTGGCTAACTCAAGTGTCATCCTAGTGGGAGTGAGTTTGGGAAGAGAGAGTTTTTTCCAAACCGATAAAGGCATGAGGTTTATGCTTGCCCCTAGATCCGCCAAAGCCATGCAATTTTCCACCCCGGGAAAATTACAAGGTATCACGAAGCGCCCCAGATCTCCAAGTTTTGTTGGTAAGGTTTTAAGTAGCACGGCGAAACAATTTTCATTAAGGGATGTGTTGGGCAAATCAACCAATTTTTCCTTGTTAGAGAGTAAATCCTTGAACATCTTAGCAAATTTTGGCATGTAAGCAAGAGCTTCCGCTAAGGAGATGTTTATGTTGAGTTGCTTGAACATCCATAAGAAATTTGAGACTTGTATATCATCCTTATTCTTTAACTTGTCCTTTTTCAATCTTGAAGGGTAAGGAAGATTTGGTTTAGGTGTGGGTGTTGTAGTGGAAGATTTATCTTTGTTAGCTTCTTCATTGGGAGTTGTGGAAGGTAAAGGAGAAGTGGAAATAGGTTGAGAAGGTGTGGTTGATTGAGTAGGAGCATTTGGAAGTGGTGAAGTAGATGTAGAAGGCTTATCACATGTAGGAAAAAAAGTGGGTTTAACAATAGGAGGTGTAGGAGGTGAAGGATCCTTTGTTGATTTTCCACTTCTTGTTGTAATAGCATTGACATTTGCCCTTGGGTTTGTTTGTGTGTTAGATGGCAAAGCCCCTTGTTGTCTTTGATTGAATGCCATCAAAAGCCTCTTAGTTTGCTCCTCCATTGAAAGTTTCATTTGGTCATTCATTCTTTTCTCACTTTCACGAATTCTCCTCTCAACATACTCATGAGTCTCTTGTAGGCCATATCCTTGATTTTGAAGTTGAGGGTAACCTTGATTTGGTATTTGAGGGTATCCTTGATTTGGGAAGGGTGGGAGTGGTGGATTAAATCCTTGATTTGGTGGATAAAAAGTACTTCCTTGATTTTGAAAATTGTTAGGTGCCTTGTAGTTATTCCCTTGGTATTGTGGTCTTGGACCTTGATTTCTTTGTAACAACTGAGTGGGGTTTTGTTGAGGTTGGGTGGGTGGTTGGGGTGGGAATCGCGATGGAGTAAGGTAATTTTGAAACTTGTAAGAAAGGTTGTTTGGATTGATGTTTGGCTTGAAATGTTCACGATGTTCCTCTTGGTAAGCATAACATTCCCCTTGATATCCTTGCACCTTATCACATTGTTGATAGGAATGAGGACCTCCACAAGTCTCACATGAAAGAGTAATAGCATGCACATCATTTGTGGAATGATTGCCCATAGAAAGTTTCATAAAGTCATTCATCATGGTTTCTTGCATCTTTTGAGTGTTTTGCATGATTGTTTGACTTTCCTTTTGAGCTTGAGTCAATGCTTGAATGCATGAAGTGAGTTGAGTCTCCAATGGTTTATAACCTCCTTCTTGAATGACATGTACTCTTTCATCAAATTGTGTGTTAGTTTGTACCATTGCTTTGGTCTCAATAATATCCCAAGCCTCTTGAATGGATTTAAGAAGAATATTTCCTCCCGCGGAAGCATTGAGTGAGTCTTGGTGATGAGGTTTAAGGCCATTGTAGAAAGTATTGATTTGCTGAACTTCATCCAATCCATGGTTAGGGCATCTCCTCAATAACTCTCTATACTCCTCCCAAGCATCACTAAATGTTTGACTAGGTTTTTGTTGAAAGCCTATAATTAAGTTCCTCAAAGCCGTGGTCTTAGATGGGGGAAAGAACTTGTTCAAAAACTTCTTAGTGAAACCATCTCATGTGGTAATGCTCTCGGGTGGTTGTGTATCTAACCAATGCTTAGCCGGACCCTCTAGTGAAAATTGCACCAATATCAACTTAATGGCATCATGGGGAACTCCATTGTACTTAATGGTGTTGCAAAGAGAAAGAAATTTCTTAAGGTGATCATGTGGATTATCATTCTTGTTCCCATAAAATGGTGTATTTGAAACCAAGTTAATCATGGATGTTTTTAGCTCAAATGTGTTTGCGGGAATATCAGGTATCTTGATAGCATCGGCATATCCTTGCACATTAGATTGCAAGGGCTTCTTGTTGTGGATGGATTAAAGCACGATTCTCAGGATCGGTTTGATGGACGGTGATGTTCCTACTCTTTCTCTTTTTCTTCCTTTTCGGAGGAAGGGGTTGTACACCAATCGGTATTTGTACACGTCCGCGAGTGAGCATGCAACTCAATACGAGGAATGAGAGAGAAGCTCTCGTTTGACTTTGTAGAGAAAAGGATTATCCTCTTCGAGTTTCAATATGAAATATCCACAAGAAAGTAATAATATACGTATGTACTACTTGGGTGCAAGACCCCCAATGAAGCCTTCCTTCTTAGAATACTCACTAGTGAACGGGGGGTTAGGTGGCGCGAAGCACTTAAGTACCCATTGACCCTTAGATGGCATTTTATAGCACATCGCCTTTCTATTCACTTTGTAGTTTGTATTCTTCGAATTATTGCTTATTGGAAGTATTTATCTATTCTTGCTTTATTGAGTTTGATCGATACACGTGTCAAGGACCAGAACGCCCCTCAACACGGTGTATTGCCTTGGCAATACTTATGGAGAATATGTGTATTGGTTGTTATTATACGTATACGTATTTACTTATAATAATATATGGAAAATATTTTTGTATTTATGGGGTTTTTTAGAGAAAATACTATATGTACATAAAAACCGAGGGAATCCAATAATAAATATTTTTGGGTGCAATCTCTTAGGAAAAAGATTGCTTTTTGGATTTTTTAATTTGTTTGGTCAATTCTTTAGGAAAAGAATTGTTTTTGTTATTTTTTAGTTTTTATATTTTTGATTTTTTTATTGTTTTTGATTTATGATACGTAAAAATAACGTTCACTAGGTGAACGGATCCCAAAAGCCAATGAAAACCGTCAATCGATAGTCTCTCGCAAAGTCAAAGAACCGGCAGCGGCGCCATTTGAAATTGTGTATAATTGAATTTCGTTTTCTTGATTCTTAACCAATTGAAAGTCCTAACAAAATCGGGTTTATGATCATTTTTGGTTGGTAGGGTTATTTGGATTTTCTATGTCTAATTGAACAATCAAGTAAAAATGTGCAAAATATTAACTACGTATCCGTAAAACAATTAGAAATACCAAATTTTTATTCAAATAAGGACAAAAATGTAAAACTATGGAATTTAAGTGCTAAAAATGTAAATGTTTGAAACTATAATGCTTGAAATGTAAAATCAAAAAACTACAAGGACTAACTATGCAAATTTTACCAAACTACTAACTAATTTGTAACAAAATTTAAAACTAACTAACTAAATTTGACAAGTTTTGAAAAGTAAAGGACTGATTAATAGCAAACCTTAATTACTTGGAATATTAGCCAACTATTCAAACAGTTATAAACCTTGAGGACTAAAGTGCAATTATATGGGAATTTTCAACAAAACCGGGCTAAGAGGAAGTATAAGCTCGTTTAAGCTCTACAATGAACCAAATAAGCTCAAACCAATTGCAAACAGCTTAAAATCCAATTTTACTTAGACTTGTAAAAGGAATAAGCTTGAAACTAAGTAAAACTCAAATAAGCCAATATTTATAAGCCACAAATAAGGTATCTAATAAGCCAGACTTGCACAAACTGATTTTATTGCTAATTCTTGTTTAACAATCCATTGAGAGTCTGGAATGTCTTTTGAAAATGAAAATGATCAAGTAATGAATCAGGAAAATGAAAATAAGCTAAAACTAGCTTATTTGACCAACGTTGACCAAATTTTGGAAAAACTTGAAAACTTCCAGATCTACTCAAGAACACATTCTAAACAAGAATGTGAAAGAAAATGGGAAGATTTCTGAAGTAGATTTGCTGGAATGAGAAATCAGGAAGGCCTTAGTTTATAGAAACTTCCATTTGCTCATTAGCTTATGAAAATGCTTAATTCTCTTTTGATTCTTAAAACTGTATAGTTTCCTTATGAGAACTTAATATTCAGATGTTAATGGACAAATGAGAGCTGGTTTGAAACATTTTCATCAAGAAATGAGTGATTGACAAGCAATTGAAAACAATCACTTTTTATGAACTCTTAAAGGCTAAAACTGACCCATACTTTTTCACAACCAATTGCCTATTTGACTTGCTATTTGACTTTAAAAACTGCAAAAACTTGTTGACAATGACTGAATTAAAGTAAATGACTAAAGTTTATCCAATTAACAACCCTTAACCATAATTTGACAGCTAATACCAAACACTAGTTAAGTGAATTTAACAACTTTTTATGACTGAAAACTAAGCAATTGGTTGTACTGATTAAAATCTGATATTTAGCTAAACTTGTTAACCAAAATGGAGCACAAATGAGCTAACAAAATGCAGTGAAACAGGCTAAGACTCAAAATGTATAAGCAAGCTTAAAATGACTGATAAGATGAAATCAGAAACAAGATATGAGCTAGTAAACAAGTATCAATCTAACAATAGGCTATCTAAACATCAAAATCAGTTCAAAAACAAGCTTAACACATTTGATCATATCAGCAAAGAATATTAAGCTAGAATTGAGCATGAATTTACTGTTTAGAGGAACCAAAATCAGAAACCATAAAACCTTTTAGCAAAGGCCTCCACTGATGGAGTAGGTAGGCGCTGAGCCTCCTAGATAGTGTTAAACCACCACCTTAACACTATTTACCACTAATCAACCTGCTACAATCATCATCATCATCACCATCTTTGTACAAATCTGCTCAAAATCAACTAGTACAGCTACTGGATGAACAGAACAAGTGTAAACAGCTACAATCTTCAACAATAGCTTCTCATGATCAATGGTGATCGCAAGTAGCTTATAACAACACTAGGATAACAGGAATGCAAGAGATGAATAGTAGATTGAGGGAAAAGGAAGGAGATTTTATTGATTGAAGGTAAAAGTTAGTTACAAATGCTGGTAAAGTAGTTACAACTACTATAACTAACTCAAGAGCTTGTCAGACTCTTGAGGTCGTTATGCTATCAACTACAAGCTAAGATTGAGGGAGAGAAAAAGTAAGTGTGTGAAAATTTCACACTTAAGCTACAATGACAAATGAAGGTAACATTCCCTATTTATAGACAAATTATGAGAAGTAGTTGAAGCTGATGACGTGTCCCAACCATTTAATTGCTGCCACGTGTCCTCATCCTGCCAATTGTTACTAGCCGTTATGGATGTGAAATTGGGCTTTTCTTCTTGGATGATTTCCAGGTTAATTAAGCATGTGGGATGAATTCGTCTTTCAAAAATACACACTTTTCATGTTTGAAGTTTTCCATGAGATGCAGTAAAACTTAAAATCGTTCCTGGGTTGTGTTGAGGAAGAAGGTGCCACGTGGACAAATTTAATTGGGAGAGAGATAAGCACACGGATCATGATCTATTTTGGATAAAATGGTTATTGGTTGGCGTTCTTTGATTGGCTAGAAATTAAGTAAGTGGGGTGTACTGTTGCTTTGCGGCTAATAAATAAGATGGTGAGGTGTCCACAATAACTGGCAATCCGTGTATCAAGTTTCTTGCATTCCCATTGGTTGAAAACCTTGTCACATGGATTGATTTCATTTTATCTTTGAAAAATGGCAAGTTAAGCCCTTGAACTTAGGCATATTCAAAATTAAAGCTTAGCACTTCATTCCTTTGGCATAATTGGTCCTTCCACTTGCATTCTTGTTAAGTTTGACCCTTTGACTTGGTTGACTGAAGAGTTGACCATGTTTGACTTTTATCTTGACTTTAGCAAATTTACACTTTGAGTCCTTCAACTTTGGAGTGTTGTCAAGATAGGTCCCTTATCTTCAAAGTCTTTCTTTGTCTTTTTCATCCAAATAAGCTTGATTTCTTCTTGTTTGCTTGAAAATGTATCCTTCTTACCTATTTATACACAAACACAAAACATGGTATATTCCTTGTGTTTTAGGGTGATTTGTTGATTAATTGATATGAGTTTTTGCTCATATCAAAGATTGTTGAAGAAGAATCTTGATTCTTAGCTGTTGATCTCATCATTCTCTTTCTTCTCTTTAATCTTGCGGCTATAATATGCACACTAGCACACGGATCGCCAACGTGGCAATCCCTTGTGCTAGTTGTGCTAGTTCAAGGCTGATGTAGCCTCTCTTTATTGATGGATGATAAAAGTTTAGGTGTCTTGGCCAATTAGAGCAGGGAAGAGAAGCCACGTCACTATGAATAAGAGCATCTTCTTATTCCGATAAACTTGGGAATTAATTCCCAAGCTTGTGTCTACACGCGCTATGAATCATAAAGCCTCTTTTTTATTTAATTAGGGTTAGGGTGTGGGGTGAATAGTTTGGTGTCTGGTTATTTTTGAGAGAGAGAAAGGTGAACTTTGGGGATAACCAAAGTAAATGTGTGTGTGCATACGGTTTGTGAATGTTTGATCAAATGAAAATGAAAAGTTATCTTTTCATTCTTATAACCGTTCCTTAGTTAAGTAAATGTGATGGGCCTTGCACATTGTTATTTCCACTGTCTCATACTCATTTTCATTTTGGGCTTTTGGCCCAAATTTAAGATTACTCCCATCCGTATCATTTAGCATGTGGTTTTTGGCCATTGATGGGCTTGCTCACCATAAATATTAATTTAAATCCCTTATTGGGATTTTGAGCCCATTAACCAAAAGTGGGGCCCACAAGGCTCAAATAACCTTCATTAAGTTAAATCCGCTAAAAACAAACTCATATTTGGCTTCGTTCATCTTTTCTTCAAAGCCCGTGTCATTTTTGCCGGTTTTCGTGAACTTTGGTACCTACACACATTAAACAACAAAAACACATATACAATGCCATATTCATATATTTTAAGCATTTATTGTTTGTTTTTAGATATAAATGATATGAGTAAAATCACTCATATCAAGTAAGCAAACACTTAGTTTTCTTAAACAAACATCAAAAACTTCAAAAAGGTTGTTGAGGACGACTGGAAAGAAGGTGGACGTTTAAAAGGCAACAAAGAAATTCCTCACGATATAATTGTGCTTGTGAAAAGTATTTGATTCCGCTTGCGGAAAGAACACAAAAACATTTTTTGGAATTTGAAACATTAATTAAGCAAGAAATGTTTGATGATTTGAGAATCTCTTGAACAAGAAGTGAATGACCATCAACCTAAAAGAGACGAATTTTATATAGCATATGATCTACTCTTGCAAGAATGCCTCTCAAAAGATATTATGTGTGTTTATGTTAAATCTTGTGCTGATATTGATGAATATTCTGATGTTGCATGAAAATATCTTGATCAGGTCAAAGAGTGTGAACGTCTTGAAACTGAGCTTTTGATTAAAGTTGACCAAAAAGAGTTTTCGTTACTTCAACATAGAAATGATTATCTTCAAAAACATTGTCATTCACTTGAACTTGCTTTGCAAAAAAAGTTGGCAGCTTTTCAAATGATACACCTCTGGAAGTAAAATTATATGAGTCATGTTGATTACTAAACGAAAAAAGTCTTGATATTTCGTATTTGAAAGCTCAGTTACAAGAAAAAGACATAGTAGAGTTGAATAAACTAGTTGCTAAGATGGGTGGTAAAGTTGTGGAACCTAGCGTTAAGAAACCTGTTGTTAGACAACCCAATGCCTCTAAAGTGAATAGACCCTCTATCTTGGGAAAACCATCCGCTTTCTCAAATTCCTCGTTTGCAAAACCTGTGTTTGCCCCCAAGATGGATGGAAAGGAAAGGTTACCACATAATCAACCCATAAGGAATACTCTAGCACCAAGCGTTAAGCACAATAATGCGATTAAACCAGGGATGTATATAATGACCACTAAACCCACAAACAAAGTTAGTCAATTGCCTCAGACTTCTAGAAACACCAATACTCGTGTGTCTTCTACAAGAGTAGTCTCCACTGCTAGTGTTAGCCGGCCTCAGCTTAAGAACGCTCAAGTGAATGATAAGGTTTGATAACACAAGAGTCAAGGGAAGATGAAGGAAGTAGAAGAACACCATAGAAATTTGAATGTTTTTAAGAATAGAAAGTCTGTAATCACGTGTAATGACGATTTGAATGCTTTGAGTGATTTGAATGCTTTGAATGTTAAATTTGTTTGTGTCAAATATGGAATATGTGCTAATGCTAATCATTCTATGTATGCTATGAATAATGTCAAAGGCGTAGATACTAGAACTAAGAAGCAAGTTGCGATGCCTATTAGTGCTAGTAAACCCAAAAGCAAAGTGAATCATTCTAGTGCAACCCCCACTAAGAAAAGTATTGCATCAGACTCCACCACTAAGAACCCTAGAAGCAGAATTTGGGAATTATATGAGTCTGCAAGCAAGTCATGGAAATGGTGGTTTGCTAATCAATGTCCTCCAGGATATAAATGGATGCCTAAAGTTAGGACAGAAAATGTGACAACGGGTGTTAGTATGCCTTTAAATGTTGCTAAGGACACTAATGATTCTGAAATCACAACTAACATGGTATCTAATTTATAAAATGCTCCATCGTGTTCTAATTCTTCTGCAGGTGATACAAATAATTCTCTTCATACTGGACTCCAGATGAACGAAGCACATGACGGGGAATCTTAAGCTTCTAATTAACTTCGTGGAGAAGTTCCTGGGTACGGTCTGATTCAGAAATGATCAATTTGCACCGATCCTAGGATATGGAGATTTGGTTCAGGGGAATATAACGATAAAAAGGGTATACTACGTCGAATGGCTCAATCACAATCTTTTCTCGGTTGGTCAATTTTGTGATGCAGATTTGGAGGTTGCATTTAGAAAGAAGACATGTTTTGTTCGTTATTATGATGGGAATGATTTACTCACCGGTTCACGGGGTACCGATCTTTACACAATTTCACTTCAAGACACAACTTCCTCAACTTCAATTTGCTTCATGGCTAAAGCTTCAACCACTCAGACATGGTTATGGCATCAACGTCTATCTCACCTCAACTTTGATACCATCAACTTGCTTTCCAAGAAAAATATTGTGAGAGGCCTTCCAAGCTTGAAAGTCATAAAGGATCATCTTTGTTCTTCTTGTGAGCTTTGTAAAGCTAAACAAAGTAGTTTCAAAACAAAGACTACACCAAGCTCTAAAGGACGGTTAGATCTTCTTCATATCGAACTGTGTGGTCCCATGCGTGTTCAAAGTATCAATGGGAAGAAATACATTATGGTAATTGTTGATGATTACTCAATGTACACATGGACTCACTTCTTAAGGTCCAAGGATGAAACACCCGAAGTTCTCATCAACTTCCTTAAACTGATACAACGTGGTCTTCAAGCTCAAGTAAAAGTGGTACGTACTGACAGAGGAACATAATTTTTGAATTCAACTCTTAGGAATTATTTTGAAGCCAAAGGAATTGAACATGAAACATCTATTTCTCGAACACCCGAACAAAACGACTTTGTTGAAATACGAAACCGTACTTTAGTTGAGGCTGCTCGAACGTTATTATCCGCTTCAGAACTTCAACTATTCTTTTGGGCTGAAGCCGTGTCAACCGCATGCTACACACAAAACCGTTCCCTAATTATCCTAAGACACGAAAAGACACCATATCACATAATTTATGATCGAAAACCTTCACTCAAACACCTTCACGCTTTTGGATGTAATTGTTACATTATACGAGATGGTGAAAATTTGGATAAGATGAAAGAGAAAGGTGATGCATGTATTCTAGTGAGACATGCAACTCATTCTAAGGGATATATAGTTTACAACAAGAGAACAAAATTGATAGTCGAGACTATTCATATCCGATCTGATGCATTACAAGAAAGGACACTTGAACAAAACAGTTTAAGTCCTGATCCACAATGACACACGATTTCCGTTCACAACCGCACGGAACTTGGAACTCAAGACCACAACAATGAACCGTCAAGTTCAAAGCTGGTTCAAGGAAATGTTCCAAGAGCAGATATGACAGTCAACCCGACAATTGAAGAATTGGAAATGTTATATGGACCAATGTATGATGAATATTTCACGGGGGAGAAACATATTGTGTCGAAGTCTTCCACTGTCACTCATGATAAGAATGATGATACCGATCATCATCAACAAAAGGATACAACTTCATCTACTTCAACACGGGTTGCTACAGATTTACCTCCTCAGAATATCACATCAACAACCGCTCCTACAACATCCACAACTACTGTGATTACTCTAGAGAACACATATCAAGCAGACTATGCATTAAATGACGAAGACGACTTTATCAACCCACTCGGTACACCGGTACACGAAACTGGAGAGTCTTCTACTCGCCATGTTGATCCGTCAAATATGCATACGTTCTATCAATGACATCCTTCAACACATCATTGGACCCGAGATCATCCTTTGGTTCAAGTAATTGGAAACCCTTCACAGCCTGTTCGTAAAAGACGACAGCTTGAAACCGATGGTGATGTTTGTATGTTCGCACTCGCCGTGAGTACAGCTGAACCAACAAATATCAAAGAAGCCTTGGCAGATCACGCTTGGATTGAATCGATGACGGATGAACTTCAACAATTTGAAAGACTTAATGTCTGGGAACTTGTTGACAGACCATACGATGTAATATCATTAAATCTTCGATGGATCTGGAAAAACAAGATGGATGAAGAAAACACGATCATCAAGAATAAATCTAGGCTAGTGGCTAAAGGGTATGGCCAGAAAGAGGGTATTGATTTTGAAGAATCATTTGCACCAGTAGATCGTATGGAAGCGGTCAGGATTTTCCTTGCTTATGCTGCCCGTAAGGGATTCATTGTTTATCAAATGGACGTAAAGACGGTGTTTCTTAATGGTCCTTTGAAGGAAGAAGTCTATGTCACACAGCCGGAAGGATTCGTCAATCCTCATTATCCTGACAAGGTGTATCATCTCCACAAAGCACTTTATGGACTCAAGCAAGATCCAAGGGCGTGGTACGACGAGCTCTGATACCAATTGTGGGTTTGCCATTATAGATCCGGTGGTCTAGTAGGGTGGAATATGGTGGTGGTAGCCATGGATGAAGTAGATAGGTTGTCTTTTGAAAGAAAAGGAAAATGTATTAAGAAGTGAAAAGGAAAACAAACAACCCCCTCCTTGGAAGCCTTGGAGGGGTATATATAGTCACATGACACCTAAACTATACGTCGTTACCTAGTCTAGTCTATGCGTGTGTGACTATGATAACTAATAGGAATTCTTAAATGTCGTCACATAAAGTGAATTTTCAACAATCTTCCCCCATGGGAGGACGTGTAGAATTCTTTACAATATTCTTCCTAACAAGAACATAATGATTAAGAACAAAAGCTTCCATGAAGCTTCCAATGTTGATGAAGTCTTCTGAGGTCTTTGACTTCAAGTCTTCACTTCAAAACGACTCATCTTTAAAGTAATTTGTAGTAGAAATACTGTAACGGCATGAGCTAAGTAATCCATATACTTCTGGTTAAGGAGAAGCTTCTGAATTAACTTCCCCCTAATTCATGCCACATAAACTTGATGTAGAAGCTTTTAATAGCTTCCCCCTAAACCAACAATCCTCATAAGCAACTTCAAAGCTTTCAATAAATCTTAGAATGATTAAGCGCACAGTGGAATTTAACAAGCAAACCCCATCATATGAAATTATAATGTTTCTAAGAGTGATTGAAAGTTTGGGGCACACCAAGTAGATCAACAACTTCTCTTCTCACGCTTAAATAATTCTTCTGAATTTTTCTTCCCCCTGAGAGTTCAAGTTATGCATACAAGAAAGAATGAAGACATTTCTTCCCCCACGTAGTTGAGGAAAGTAAACCAATCCCATGTATGAAGCTCAAATATTGAAGTAGACACTTAATCCCATTCATGAAGTTGACATCGTAACACCAGAGTCAGTTAAGTCCCGGAAATGTACATATCTTCTTCCAGAGATGCACCAGAGTCAATTAAGTCCTGGAAGTGCATATCTCTCCATATAGGATAATGATGATGAATAATTGCAACATCAAAACAATTAAAAATTGAATCAGTAGTGTACCGTTTAGAGATTGATAACGCCACGACTCAAAACACTGATTTTATTTGCGGTTATGACAAATGTCTTCCCGGAATGTCTTCAAATTAAAAGAAGGTATGAAGTTCATCACGTGTACTCGTTGTGCGTTCAATATGTCTTCTTCTTCCCCTTGATGGTTTTGAAACTCGGAACCAACAATAAATCGTACGCGCATGTACCTGAAATCTCGTGAGAATAATAAATAAGCTGAATTATATATTTGGCGAGAATCAGTTGCTGATCGAAATTCTCTACTCATAAACTCTCCATGGCTATCTTTGCCAACCCCCTTGTAGGCAATTTGAAGTGACCACTAATAGAATGAGCCAGATATATCAAACGTGAAACTGAATAAGAATTCCTCGATCTTGTGACTTAAGCTTGCACTATTGTTGAATGAGGAACGGTGGAGAAATCTCTAAGTACCCAAGACATTACTGAAGAAGTATAAAAGCACAACACCTCTTGAAATTATCCACGTCGACTATGCACGTGACACGGAGTACAATAATGTAGCTCTTTAAAGTGATAGTTATCCGAGTCATCAACCAACCACCCCAAACCCGGAAACTAGATAAACAAGTCTTCATTCTAAGATTAAGCACGAGCAAGTTATCTTTGAAAGATAAAATAAGTACATGCCTTCGAAAAATCCGTCTTCAACTTCAAATAATTAATACCCGATCAAACATCCGTAGCTACTAAAAATATAGCCATTTTTCTTCGGTCTCGTCAAATAAATTTTTGTCACGGTGTCTCGTCTCTTTGTCACGTCACTTAGTCTCGTCACATTCAAAACCATTAATCAAAATATTTAACATTTATCATATGAAATGATAAATAAAATTTTGATATAACAATTTTTTTAATATAGCCAACAAATTCGGATATATCAAATAATATAACAAGTATGATATCAGTCACAAAATATAGCCCATCATGATTTGCTGCCCAAATTATATGCCCGGTCCAAAAGATAAGAAAAGGGATATGTAAGTTACCATTTTCCCTAATCTTACTCATACTAACTAAACATAATCTCATAACATAGTTTTATCCGCCCCCAAAATCCTCTCATCTTACACCCACCATCTCGTAATCCAAATCAGTCACCATTTTCACCCTGTATCTCTCCCAACATCATCACAACAGATTAAGATCATCATCTCTCCCAATCTTTCCATCTACATCCCAGCCACATCTCCATAGACGAAACAAATATTACCAAATCATTCACCCAATCTTAACACTATATGAACCAAGATCAATCATTCGATAAAACGAATCGTCATAAAAAATATAAGGCTTCAAGATCTTAAATAAGGTCTCGTGTAGGTTTATGCTTAGATTCGTGTTGGATATGTCGTTTTTGATTAATTGTCTTGTTAAAATCGAATTATAAGAAAAAGAATATAACAAAAGTTGTTATAATTCATTCTTCTAGTTCGAAAATCAATAAAGGTTTATACCTAGACATAGCTGTGATGATGCATGTTGTATATCACACGAAAAAAAAAGATTATAACAAAAAAAATGTTATTAATCATCTTTAGCTTTCGTATATAAAACGATGGGTAAACCAAGTATTAGATCTATGATGATGTTAGTTTCGGGTTGGATAGATAAAAAAATCACAAATCATCTTTAAAAGATGCAACCGAAGCAAAATCTGAGATCATAATTTCTTGTTTGAGTCTTTATTATAGATGGGTTAAGGAGACAATGGGAGTAGGTTAGATCATGGTGGATTTGTTGGAGTTAAAAGGTTGGAGTGTAATGGTAGAGTATTGGTTCTAGTCAAAATAGTCACGGTATGCTTTTTAAACTACATGGTCTAAGTTGCATGGGCTTGGGTATTTGATAAACTGTCCTTCTGATTTCTTTATCGCAATGAACAAAAATGAGGCCATCGTAGTCTGTTTAAACCCATCGCAACATAAGTGCCCCATCATCTCGATGGTTCCATCGCAACCTGATGGACACCATCGCAGCATGATGTAAGTCATCGTAGTCTAGTTCTAAAACCCATCGCAACATGATGGAAGCCATCGCGATGGTACCCATCGCAATGGGCCATCGGAATGGCACCATCGCAACAGACCATCGCGGTGAGCCATTGGAATGGCTCCATCGCAATTCAACCATCGCAATCAATGCGATCGAAACAATAAGCTAAGCCCTTATCCGAATGTACTTTTTCCGTATATTTAGGAACATGCTTTTTCTGGGCTCATCTTCATCTGGATTTGATTTTCTGGGCAGGATCACCATCATCAAAAAAAGGAAAACAAAGAAACCCCAACAAAAGGTTGTACCCAATCTCGAATAAAAAACATGGCAGGTTGACTTTTGACTTGAAAAGATGTTACCATGACATATCTAATGACCTTGACCAGCTATGAATCCGATATGACAAAACTATCAAAACTGATAAACATATAATAGTTTATCAATTTAGACATAGGACTTTGTGACACAATAATAGAGACAAAAATTTATGATTATTGGACAACAATCAAAACCCGTGACAAAAAAATATAACAGATTCAAACCAAGACAAAATTTTGACCACCAAAATCAATAACAAAAACACTAACGATCCAAGGATTGAACCGAAGCTCTGATGCCAATTGTAGGTTTGCCATTATAGATCCGGTGGTCTAATAGGGTGGAATAAGGTGGTGGTAGCCATGGATGAAGTAGAGAGGTTGTTTTTTGAAAGAAAAGGTAAATGTATTAAGAAGTGAAAAGGAAAACAAACAACAACCCCTCCTTGGAAGCCTTGGAGGGGTATATATAGTCACACGACACCTAAACTATACATCGTTACCTAGTCTAGTCTATGCGTGTGTGACTATGATAACTAATGGGAATTCTTAAATGTCGTCACATAAAGTGAATTTCCAACACTTAAAAATATGGGGATGACATTTTGCTTGTGCAGATTTATGTTGATGATATTATTTTCGGGTCTACAAACCCAAAACTTTCTAAATGGTTTGAAAAAGTAATGCACAACAAATTTGAAATGTCAATGATGGGCGAACTAAAATTCTCTCTAGGAATTCAAGTTCACCAATCCCCAAGTGGTATCTTTATTAACCAAGCTAAGTATTGTTAAGAGATAATCAAAAAGCATGGAATGACCTCATGTGACCCTGTTGGGACACCATTATCAACTACATCCCTAGATGCTGATTTGGAGAGTGATGCCATAGATCAAACGAGATCTCGTTCTATGATCGGCTCCCTCATGTACTTAACAACAATCCGAACAGATATATCACATGCTACGTGTTATTGTGCACGTTATCAAGCATGAACCACTGAAAAACACCTCAAGGAGGTTAAACGGATCTTTCGGTACCTTAAGAATACCATTCACATGTGACTCTGGTATCTGAGGGAAACCGGTTTCTTTCTAACGGTCTATTCAGATTCTGATCATGCAGGGTGTCTTGATACACGAAAAATTACATCTGGTGGTGCACAATTTCTAGGTCAAGATAAGCTCGTGGGATGGTCTTCCAAGAAGCAGGATTTCACGTCACTGTCATCAGCCGAAGCGGAGTATGTGTCTCTATATGCGTGTTGTGCTCAAGTTCTTTGGATGAGAACATAACTCACGAATTATGGCTTTCACTTTGATAAAGTACCTATGTACTGTGACTCAAAGTCCACCATAGCCATCTCCTGTAATCCGGTACAGCATTCTCGTACGAAGCACATTAATGTCAGATATCACTTCATTAAGGAACAAGTTGAAAGGGTTATTCTTGAACTATACTTTGATGGAACTGATTACCAATTAGCTGACTTATTTACAAAAGCTCTTTCGAAAGAGAGGTTTGCGTATCTAGTAAGGCAAATTGGTATGAGATGTTTGACTCCAACAGAATTGGAGATTCTAGCAAAGAAGCCTGCTTGATTCATCTATCAAACATCTACATGTATATATTAATGAAAAAGCAAAATACAAAATTAAATATCTTTGAAAATCAAAAAATATTCTTCTCGACATATCTTTCAGTATCGATAATATGGACGTGCCTATAAATGTCGCTCAATAATGACACGCGTGTGTACATAAAGCTCGAATGAAAGTTGTACTTATTTTTTAAAACATGTCCTTTCTACTTTTAATAAAGGAAAATGTCTATTTTGGACAATTTTTCAAACAACGGGCAGAGCAATCTATCTAGGGTTGAGCTTGTCACAAAACATTCAACGTTTTGAGCTCAACACAATGGCTTGTAATCACTACCAGATTGCAACCCGGATCTATATTCACGGGGGAGTGTACGCTTTAGTGCCCTTACCCTCAGAAAAAGAAGAGAAATCTTCTTACACTTGAGTGGATTTGTCAAGACACTCAAAGTCTATGAACTCAAGTTTTTGCTTTAGAAAAACCTTTTCGCCAAAAAAAATTATTTCTAAAAAAGCGTTGAACACAATTTTTTCAAGTATTTTTCAATGATATTCAAAATCTTTAAAAAATTGTGTGTTTAACAACTCCTATCCTCAAAAGTTTAATGTGGATCATATCCTCGTAATGACAATTCCGTTGGATCAATTTTTGAGGGGGAGCGTTCCAAATTCATGCTAAGTTTGACACATTTTTCTCCCGAAAGTTTTCAAGACTATTTTTCAAAATATATTTTAATCAAATTTAGTATCTCTAATATCAAACGATTTTATATATTAGAGATAGGGGAGAAAATGTGATTAAAATGTGATCTAAAGACTCAAGAACTTATGGTTACGACAAAATACCCCAACATCTTTAATTCACGACGTTATTGGTGTCAAAAGGGTGGTTAGGTTTAAGTCCTATAATCCAACCAGAACCGGAGGGATCTTCCCAGGGACAATCCAATAGATTATTAGAAGTCCTTAGGAAAGATGGAGTAGAATGTGAACGTAGCTGAATGCCGACTAAGTATGATGCTAGTACTGGAACAATCACAACAAGGTGCTAGTAATGATGTATTGGTAAGCATTGAAGGGGTTGAAGAATGAAAAAGAAATGTAAGGAAAAAGGGTCTAAAGAAATTAGCCCTCCTTACAACATAGGCAGAAACCGGGTCAACACATCATGAAGACAACGCATCATGGACCCAATGATGTAATGCCCAACCATTTCCCAGCTGACTCAGGCTTCTCTCAAAAGAAGTGTGTTTTATTGTCACGGAGATCAACACGACTTCTATTGACTTTCTCACTCCGAGATAGTTGATATTGAATAGGTGGCATCTGCTCCAGACTCCGACCACTAAAAGTGCACAAATCGTGTGACAATCCGTCAATTTACGATTGATATTTTATTCTCAAGTATTATTTAAAAACATTATTTTTAATGTTACATTATGAACTCATTATTTTTGGGAAGAAATTTGGATTTACGTCTTGAAGTAGCATCGACTACGTCTAAACCGGAGGATTCTACGTTACGTACTTACGTTTACCTACACCGTTTTGGTGACAGTCCGACATTTCAGAAAATAAATTTATCCGTGAATATTATTTTGAGATTTTAAATTTGTGTTGGTTCATAAACTCACAAATTTACGAGAAGAGATTAGGACTTACGATTTTAATTTAACGTCCTTTACGACTAAACCGGAAACCTTAGGATTACGTATTTACGTTTTCAAACTCCGTTTTTGATGAGACAATTTTTATTAGATTCGTTTTGTGCCATTGATTCATAATTTATAAAAACGTTTTTCGTAAAACGACCCGAGGGCACACAAATCGAGGAAACTAGAATCGAGGAATACCCGTAAATTAGTGGGATGAGACAAGTTTACACTTGCCCCACCCCACTATATGGACGGCAAGTGCAAGCTACCAACACCAAAGAGGTGTCAAGTTGTAAGTAACTTAGTTACTTACCCTTGTCCCAAGCTTACAAAGTAAGCATACTTTCCACCAAAACCAGTAGCCATTACCATTTCCATTCATTTCCTCCATGCAAAACAACTCAACTCTCCTCCCTCTCTCTATGTGTGTCATCCCGTTTACACCTTAAACCACCATCACTGATCAAAATCAACAATGAAATCCTATGTTATTCTTGCACAAGATGATGCCCTTTTGAAGCCCTATTGATTGGTGGTGATTATAACATCCAAGGAGGAGTTTCTATGGAGTCTTAGGGCTGATTTTCCACAAGGAGTTCTTAAGGAATGGTGGTCTTGAAGATGGTCTTGGTTTACCACAAGTTTCTCCATCAAAATCAATGTCTTGATCATAACCTACATCATCATGGTGGTATAAAGATTGTTCTCCTTATCCTCTTGTTATTTTGATTATGTAATCATGTATTTTCTTTCCTATTGTATATGTATATGATGATTATATGATGATAAAAGTATTGTGTGGGGATTTGGTGTTGATAATCATGGGTAAAAAGATGAAAAACTATATGTAAAAAGGTTAAAATCATGCTTAAAATGATGGCTGTATAAAAAAGTAAAGAACCATGTCATGAACAGATAAAATGGCATATAATGGATATACAGTAAGTAGTATGTCCTATACACATGTGAGAGTTGGCCATGCAATGGAATCATTATAATGAGTGAGATATGATCAAAACAAGTTTAAAGTACAAATCTGAGTTCACTGTTTTGGACGATTTTTAGGAAATACTTAGAGGCTGATTCAACAGTAGCTATAGAAGAGTTAAATGGAGCACATATCATGTAGTTTATGTCATAAACATTTGAGCTTCAATCTCCATATAGAACTCTAGATATGGCAGTTTTGGTGAACATGAAAATAAAAATCAGATTTTGGGAAATTAAAGTATAATAGTATTATATAAGCACTCAAATAAAAATAGTATAAAATGTGAATTAAAACCCACTAACTTATATAATAAATTTATATAAATATGTATTAGGATAAATAAATGGAAATTTTATAAAAATGGTAGTTTGATAAGTTTTATAAGTTATAAAACTATAAACATGATTTTTACGACTTTTCGGCTATTACCGTAAAATTAACGTTTTTCGCCAATTAAAACTTAGACGATCAAACCCGTCTAATGTAAAGTTTTTAAAACTCATATACTGATATATAAACATATATAACAAGTAAAAGCCGATAAAACCCGAACTATATAACATACGGACATTAACGGGATAAGTTAACGTTATTGGACTAATAATACAACAAAATGGACTAAAACACTTATAAACTTATTTATTGGGCTTAACCCATTTGGGCCCCACATGTAAAGTATAAATACTGATAATACAAGTATGAAATGGATTAATACAAGTTAATAAACTTATAATAGGCTTGTTGGACCTAAAACACGTAAATAGGTAAAACTAGTAAACTAGTAAGAAGTTACCAATACGTATACACTAAAATGAGTAAAAGAGAATATGTAAACCCACTTGATCATCATATATATAAAATCATCATATGTATACATAATTGTTATTTTTATAAAGTCATTGGACATGAGTCTAAGACGAGTATTATTTGTCTAGGTTTCCGTGATTGAAGCACGTACTGTACATCCGAACTGTCGATAACCCGCCTTCCCACATCAACGTGAGTTCATAGCCTCGCACTCTTTTAAATGTTTTTATTAAATGTTTTATAAACCCACGAGGGAGATAACATGTTAGTTTTTTATGAATTAGGACACTAGTTGTCCCGATTGTTTGTTTATTGATTTGGACCCGGATGATTGTATGACCCTATGAATGATTAAATGACCCTATAGATGAAATAAAATGGATTAATAAAGTTAGGTTATGTCACTAAAAGTCCCATTAGCATGAATTGTGAACTACCGGGATTTGGTAGACGCTTATGCATATAATAGTACTATTTGGGGACGATCACCCCAGTTCGCGCCTTGACGGTTGATCCCCGTCGTGCCACGTTGATTGGTAAGCGAATTTATGTATGAGAAGATTTACATAGCGTGACCTTTGTGACGACACGCTAATTTAGATGGGCAAATGAGTTTCGGGCTAGCTACCCGTTGTTTGTTGTAGTAAGGTAACAATTTCATGCAGCTTATAATAATCCAATTAAGGAAATACTGCTTTAAGCATTAAATTACAATATATTGCCTGACTAGCAATAGGGGGTCTTACTATTGATATTATGTTCGTGTTTTGGTTTTCGTAACCATAATCATATATCGGTTTTTATTTAACTCCATACAACGTTATAAAACGTATTGTATGATATTTTTACGACATTGGTTCGTATAATGATTTTGAAGGCAAAAGCCTATATTATGATTTTGATAAGGATTTGTATAAAATGACTTTGGCTATTTTATGGCCTATTACAATGATTTGTACAAAATGATTTTCGGTAATAATTTTATACCGATGTTATATTGATGAATTTTATTAAACTCTATGAATTCACTCGGCGTTATCGCTGACCTTTTCTTTTAACATGTTTTATCTCAGGTACTTGAAGGTAATTGTCGGGAAGACAACAAGAATTCATGGCCCGCACTTAAACAATAATTTCCATTCAAATGCTTTGTAAAACTTGTATGAAATACAATGACTTGGGACCTGTGTAACTTTGATATTTATGAATGGAAATGCTTTACTATTAAACGACGCGATTTTTATGCGTTGTCTATGATTTTAGTAATGTGCTATCCCGTAACACCAACGAGTCTTCCGCTGTATTGAGTTTTATAAATTTGGGGGTGTTACAGTTTGGTACTAGAGCTCTCGTTATAGAGAACGAAAGATTTTTAAAACCAAGGTTTTGAATAAAACATTTCAAAATCTTTTAACTATAAACATTTTTCTAAAAATGTCTAAAAATCTTTTGACTATAACGGTGCCGAAGAATTCCCGAGTTACCGACAAGGCCAGACTGAGAAGTGTTATTTTAATATATATATATAACTTGGATTATATATATGATGTAATTTTATTACATGATTGTTTGATGATTATTTTGATATTTATACGAGGTATTTATACGACGTAGATTGTCACAAGGAACCCTAAATCCCCTAGTAAATTAATCGAAGCTATTCTCGTAGGAATTCTAGCCATCCTAGATCTAAACCAAGTTGTGGATATTTATGATCCCAACAAATGGTTGATATTCGTAGAAATGTTGATATTAGTTAATTATGATATTAAAGAAGAATTGATGAGATTAAATATGATATCGATGCCATGACGATCTTTCCTTATAGAGTGGAGTTGACAAAACGTTACCACCTAGAAAGATGTCATCTGATTCTTGTCATCCAATTCTTAATTTGAAATCGAAAGGGTGAATGTTTCACTTGAGCCTGTCATTGGAACCATTACCCAAAAGCCTCATGCCACTAGTACCTTTCCAAGAAATCTGATTGAATGTGTGAGTCATCTCATGCTAGTGACTCATTTGATAATTGTTGTTGTAAGAGCTATAGGATTGGAATTAAGTGTTGATCATATCGAGCTTTTATTGCCCTTTTAAGGCCTAAGAATAAAGACTGAAAGTATTGGAAAATGAGGTAGGATATCGCATTGAGTATAAGATTGATTTAAACTTGAATAAAGTAAAATTTAACTTTTATGGAATATGAG
Organism: Glebionis coronaria; assembly: GCA_025667525.1. Lineage (NCBI taxonomy): Eukaryota > Viridiplantae > Streptophyta > Magnoliopsida > Asterales > Asteraceae > Glebionis > Glebionis coronaria. Next base: position 367,955,174 of record CM046877.1, on the reverse strand, counting down.
ATTGATAAGAGGAAGTCGTTAAGTTCTGTGATTGAATTATAAGGTTTTAATTGATTATTGATTAGTGTTAAGTGTTGTTCCTAGGCCATTGTCCACTAACGAGGATGCCCAGTGTCCAATAAATAAATTGAAGAAATCTTCTTCAGAATTGGGACCGATGGATCTTCCGGGACAGGTGGGACACCTAATGACTCTTGTAGATTAGTATTCATTGTGGTATCTTTTAAAAATAATCCCTAACTTAACTGAGACATCAGTTGGTAGGATGAGATCTTGGAATTGTATGACATAGTGACACATAATGTGTTACGGTACAATTTGACTTGTTTGTGATTAATGAAAAGACTACCTTTGATTGCTAAATTCTACATGTATCGATGTTATCTAACTTTTATTGCTTCATCCTAATGTTCGCATTAGTGATGCAACCATTGAACAAGTACTCATCTTGAATCGAGTTACGTTGTGGATTATTCTTTTGAGTGCCATCGAGATCATGAACCTCATGATTATTTGGCTAAAGCTCATTTCCTATCATATTGTAGTTAGTTCTTGGTGAACAGGCTTTCATCACTCTTTTGCAGATCACTCATTGTTTTTATAAGATGAAACCGTATCCATTGAGAAAAATTGAATTTTCATCACTATAAGGATTATTCAAAGTAAGTTTTATAAGTGATTGTTATCGAAATGAGGTTGTTTATAAAATATCTTGGAAAACTTAACTGTTTTCATAACAAAGAAAATCTTTGTAAATTTATTCTTGATTCTTATTTAAGAATTAAGCATGAAAATGTTTTTATTATAAACATGATCATAAAATTTTGACGAACTGAGTATTGCATCGTTAATCTTGAAATTGTATATAGTTGCGCGCCTACATACAATTTGGAATGGACCATGCAAGACTGATTAGTAGTCACCATAAAACTGATTAATAAACACTACATTTTCTTTAAAGATTGTGAAAGATTAAATTTTATGAGATCTGCAAGAAGTGAAAAATAGGGACATATTGTTAGAGACACCTACATATGTGCCCGTACCGTTTATTCTTCTGAGTCGAATTTACTCATCTATGGAAATTGTCTTATTTGACAATTGACAATTCTTTCTTGTCCAATTCTCCTGTAGTGAGATTCTTAGGAAAAGTATCTAATTACCGAGTGTTGATACCCGATTGGATGTATCGACGTTCCTATCATTTCTTTTGATTTGATTTTATTTGAATGACCTGGGTAACGATCCGAGGAGCTTTCGAATGCGTACTAAAAATTATGAAAACAAGGGATATATTCATATTCGTTAAATGTTTTCGTCTGTATCTGATTTGAAATTCTCTCGCGTAGATTATGCGTTAACCTTACTCTTTTAAGGTTAGTTATGTCTCCATATATCCTTGAATTTGTGAAGGATTATGAATTATTATTAGTCTTTTGAGAAGTTCACATCTTATCGACGAAAATAAGACTGGAAAGTTGATAGTGTCAGTAGAATAGATTGATTGATTATGACATGATGACATTGTCTTAATTGATGGGAACTCGAATTGAATTCCCCTAAAAGATAAGATGTTGATTATCAAAAGCGATCTAAATAATTCTTGACGGATGAGCATATCCTGCATTTAGACTTGAAACTATACCATGAATGGTTATGAACTAATCATAGATATTATAATCTAGATAGAACTTAATATGAATGTATTAAAAGATGTTTTCGTTTTCTGAAACTTTAGGAGGTATTTGCTGGTGAATTACATAGACTTTCGCCATTAAGGCAAGTTGAAATTGGTATTGATTATATCCCCGGTGTTGCACCTGTGGCTTGTGCACTGTACGTCAGCACCATCTAAATTAAAAGAATTACCGTACAACTGAGAGAGTTGTCGGAGGAAGATTTTATTCTACCGAGCTCGTCATCATGAAGAGCTATGGTATTATCATTCCTTATATTTATAGATTACTGTGAACTGAGTAAATTGACAATCGAAAACGATATCCATAACTCGAAATGGAAGATTTGTTCGATCATTTACAAGGTTCTAGCGTATGTTCTAAAGATTTGATTCGCGACATGGTTATCATCAACTTCGCGTCCGCGAAAAAGATTATCTATTCAAATCACTACATCCGGTACTTGTAATGAACATTATGAGTTTCACGTGATGACGTTTGGATTGACTAATACACATGTAGCATTCATAAATTTTGTGAATCACGTGTGTAGGCTGTAAATTGATAAATTCATGCTTGTGATAATTAAGGACCATTTGTTTGTTTATAAGAATAAGAATGAGTTAATAATTATTTATAAACTGCCCTGAATTGGCCGAACAATGAAAACCTGTACCTTGAATATTTACCATGTGATTTAAGACTTAATCATTTACATTAAATGACCGTGTAATTAATAGATAATGGAATATATTGACTCTTCAAAAATTAGAGCCATTTAAGACTTTGGGTTTTACCAAAAAGAAAGTGAAAATATGTTTTGACAAATGTCTTATCAAAAGAATTTTTAAGGAATCATTCCCTTATGACCAAAACGTTTAACTAAACTCCTGTTTAGGGGTAAATGTTTTTGCATACCTTAAGACAACCAAAGAAGGATTGAGGAAACTGTTAAACCATGACTTGAAATTTGAAACGATAATTTACGTTTTTCAACTAAGAAAATTTTGACCAAAATATAACCAAAGATTTTTTTTTCAAACATTTACGAATCTTATTAATTATTTTCGATAAATCAGCAAAAATCCTGTTAATTAAATTCAAATTTGTTTTGAACATTTTATTATAATTGGTCGAACTAAGAAATTTAAACTCTTAACGTTTACATTTCATAAAAATTTAATAATTATTATTAATTTAGTTGTGATAATTATCGACGCTTTTAAAACTTCGGATTGAGCAAAACTGATAAAAACGATAGCTGAAACGAAACTAAAACATAGAAAATATGAAGAATGAAATTCTAAGTGAATTTTGGTTATGATAATTATTTTACCAGGAAAAGTGAATGTAGATAGTGACACATAATATAGAAAGGATAAAGAACCAATTAGGACATGTTCCTTAATAATGAAGGTGCAAAATAAATTGCCGAACAATTTAAAATATAGTCGATGCTTATAAAAAGGATAATATAGATAATAAAAGGGGTTTGCAGTTAATGTGAACCATTAGAATTGAGGAGCCGATGGCGTTAAATGTTTTAAAGGCTGCTTGTGGTTGCTTGAATATGGAGGATTGTGAGATATAATAATGATGGAATCTTGTAAGTATAAGTATTCTGTTCCTGTCATTTCTGATTTAATGTATCATTATCTGAAGAAGTTGAACTAATGGCAAATTATGAAGGCAGTTATCGCCTCATACATTAGTAAACGTCTAACTAATGCAAAGGTCATCATCTAAATTTGATTCGATTTGGGTCATCGTTGACAGACTGACCAAATCTGCTAATATCATTCCTGTTAATGATAGATTCTCGATGAATAAATTGACTCTTTTATATTTAAAGGAGTTGTGTAAACTTGGTGTGCCTGTATCGATCATCTCTATCAAGATCCTCGCTTCGCATCGAATTTCTAGAGATTTGCTCAGAAGTCATTGAGAACGAATCTTGATGAGAGTATTGTACCACCTCAATCGAAGGGATGAGGTAAAGTAACGATACAAAATACTATAAGTGTTGTTTTATGCTTGAATGGTTGACCTTTGGTAATGGACCGTATAATCGCTTTCCTTTGGAGAGATTATCATTGATAATTATCGTATTAGGATCGAGATCGAATCTTGTTAGGATCTAAATATAAGAGCATCTGTAAGCAGGAGTTGGGATGAAGACATCTGACATACGCCCATTGTGAGTTGGACATGTCTTTTAGGTTTAAGGTTGCCTATGATGACGAACCTAACCTTACAAAATACTCGACCCACGAGACCTTAAATGATTGTTGAAATTAGGATCTGATTATTGACTGCCGATAGTGGGCAAGAGGTTATGTGAATATGAAATGTAGATCTTGAAGTGCCAGACAGGTAGCGAAGTTATGCCAAAAAATTTAACCATGGAAAATGAATTGATGATCTGGAAGATCATGGGATATAAGTACCCGTTGTATGGGACCATTGAGATGATGTAAAAAAAATTGGTTTGAAAGGCATATAAGCTGGATCTACCCTAGGACTTCAAGGGCTGCGTGAATTATGTTTCGTATATCGAACTTGATAAAATGTCTATCAAGTGAGAATCTGATCACTTCTTGATGAAGTCTAGATCGGCAAAAAGTTGCATTCATCAAAAACCCGTGAACATCATGGATAGAGAAAGTAAGTCAACATTAAGCCTGATCTTATTCCCGTAGTTATGTTTGATGAAACTCGCGTATTGTAATGAATTACACTTGTGAGAAAAGACCGAATGTGGAGGAAATACCCACATGGCTTTAACTCTATATGAAGCGAGTAGTAAGGTAAGATGATCTTTGAGGACAAAGATCCTGTTTAGGGGTAAATGCTGTGACAATCCGTCAATTTACGATTGATATTTTATTCTCAAGTATTATATAAAAACATTATTTTTAATGTTACATTATGAACTCACTTATTTTTGGGAAGAAATTTGGATTTACGTCTTGAAGTAGCATCGACTACGATTAAACCGGAGGATTCTACGTTACGTGCTTACGTTTACCTACACCGTTTTGGTGACAGTCCGACATTTCAGAAAATAAATTTATCCGTGAATATTATTTTGAGATTTTAAATTTGTGTTGGTTCATAAACTCACAAATTTACGAGAAGAGATTAGAACTTACGATTTTAATTTAACGTCCTTTACGACTAAACCGGAAACCTTAGGATTACGTATTTACGTTTTCGAACTCCGTTTTTTATGAGACAATTTTTATTAGATTCGTTTTGTGCCATTGATTCATAATTTATTAAAAAGTTTTTCGTAAAACGACCCGAGGGCACGCAAATCGAGGAAACTAGAATCGAAGAATACCCGTAAATTAGTGGGATGAGACAAGTTTACACTTGCCCCACCCCACTATATGGACGGAAAGTGCAAGCTATCAACACCAAAGAGGTGTCAAGTTGTAAGTAACTTAGTTACTTACACTTGTCCCAAGCTTACAAAGTAAGCATACTTTCCACCAAAACCACTAGCCATTGCCATTTCCATTAATTTCCTCCATGCAAAACAACTCAACTCTCCTCCCTCTCTCTATGTGTGCCGTCCCATTTACACCTTAAACCACCATCATTGATCAAAATCAACCATGAAATCCTATGTTATTCTTGCACAAGATGATGCCCTTTTGAAGCCCTATTGATTGGTGGTGATTATAACATCCAAGGAGGAGTTTCTATGGAGTCTTAGGGCTGATTTTCCACAAGGATTTCTTAAATAATGGTGGTCTTGAAGATGGTCTTGGTTTACCACAAGTTTCTCCATCAAAATCCATGTCTTGATCATAACCTACATCATCATGGTGGTATAAAGATTGTTCTCCTCATCCTCTTGTTATTTTGATTATGTAATCATGTATTTTCTTTCCTATTGTATATGTATATGATGATTATATGATGATAAAATTATTGTGTGGGGATTTGGTGTTGATAATCATGGGTAAAAAGATGAAAAACTATATATAAAAAGGTTAAACTCATGCTTAAAATGATGGCTGTATAAAAAAGTAAAGAACCATGTCATGAACTGATAAAATGGCATATATTAATGGATATATAGTAAGTAATATGTCTTATACACATGTGAGAGTTGGTCATGCAATGGAATCATTATAATGAGTGAGATATGATCAAAACAAGTTTAAAGTACAAATCTGAGTTCACTGTTTTGGACGATTTTTAGAAAATACTTAGAGGCTGATTCAACAGTAGCTATCGAAGAGTTAAATGGAGCACATATCATGTAGTTTTTGTCATAAAAATTTGAGCTTCTATCTCCATATATAACTCTAGATATGGCAGTTTTGGTGAACATGAAAATAAACATAAGATTTTGGAAAATTAAAGTATAATAGTATTATATAAGCACTCAAATAAAAATAGTATAAAATGTGAATTAAAACCCACTAACTTATATAATACATTTATATAAATATGTACAAGGATAAATAAATGGACATTTTATAAAAATGGTAGTTTGATAAGTTTTATAAGTTATAAAACTATAAACATGATTTTTACGACTTTTTCGGCTATTACCGTAAAATTAACGTTTTTCGCCAATTAAAACTTAGACGATCAAACCCGTCTAATGTAAAGTTTTTAAAACCCATATACTGATATATAAACATATATAACAAGTAAAAACCGATAAAACCCAAACTATATAACATACGGACATTAACGGGCTAATTTAACGTTATTGGACTAATAATACAACAAAATGGACTAAAACACTTATAAACTTATTTATTGGGCTTAACCCATTTGGGCCCAACATGTAAAGTATAAATACTGATAATACATGTATGAAATGGATAAATACAAGTTAATAAACTTATAATAGGCTTATTGGACCTAAAACACGTAAATAGGTAAAACTAGTAAACTAGTAAGAAGTTACCAATACGTAAACACTAAAATGAGTAAAAGAGAATATGTAAACCCACTTGATTATCATATATATAAAATCATCATATGTATACATAATTGTTATTTTTATAAAGTCATTGGACATGAGTCTAAGACGAGAATTATTTGTCTAGGTTTCCGTGATTGAAGCATGTACCGTACATCCGAACTGCCGATAACCCGCCTTCCCACATCAACGTGAGTTCATAGCCTCGCACTCTTTTAAATGTTTTTATGAAATGTTTTATAAACCCGCGAGGGAGATAACATGTTAGTTTTTATGAATTAGGACACTAGTTGTCCCGATTGTTTGTTTATTGATTTGGACCCGAATGATTGTATGACCCTATGAATGATTAAATGACCCGATAGATGAAATAAAATGGATTATTAAAGTTAGGTTATGTCACTAAAAGTCCCATTATCATGAATTATGAACTACCGGGATTTGGTAGACGCTTATGCATATAATAGTACTATTTGGGGACGATCACCCCAGTTCACGCCTTGACGGTTGATCCCCGTCGTGCCACGTTGATTGGTAAGCGAATTTATGTATGAGAAGATTTACATAGCGTGACCTTTGTGACGACACGCTAATTTAGATGGGCAAATGAGTTTCGGGCTAGCTTCCCGTTGTTTGTTGTAGTAAGGTAACAATGTTATGCGGCTTATAATAATCTAATTAACGAAATACTGCTTTAAGCATTAAATTACGATATATTGCCTGACTAGCAATACGGGGTCTTACTATTGATATTATGTTCGTGTTTTGGTTTTCGTAACCATAATCATATAACGGTTTTTATTTGACTCCATACAACGTTATAAAACGTATTGTATGATATTTTTACGACATTGGTTCGTATAATGATTTTGAAGGCAAAAGCCTATATTATGATTTTGATAAGGATTTGTATAAAATGACTTTGGCTATTTTATGGCCTATTACAATGATTTGTACAAAATGATTTTCGGTAATAATTTTATACTGATGTTATATTGATGGATTTTATTAAACTCTATGAATTCACTCGGCGTTATCGCTGACCTTTTCTTTTAACATGTTTTATCTCAGGTACTTGAAGGTAATTCTCGGGAAGACAACAAGAATTCATGGCCCGCACTTAAACAATCATTTCCATTCAAATGCTTTGTAAAACTTGTATGAAATAAAATGACTTGGGACCTATGTAACTTTGATATTTATGAATGGAAATGCTTTACTATTAAACGACGCGATTTTTATGCGTTGTCCATGATGTGAGTAATGTGCTATCCCGTAACACCAACGAGTCTTCCGCTGTATTGAGTTTTATAAATTTGGGGGTGTTACAAATCGAGTCTAGAGCCAAGAGATCAATCAAATCTCGTTAGGACACACGGATGACGATCAAGAGAGTCTTACGCTATATCCTTGCGATATTGCTAGAACACTCAGAGTGATACTACCTAGTATTCACAAAGATGAGTAGAAATACTTCCAGTGTCAAAATCAAACAGCACTGCGGTAGGTCATGTGTAAGATTCTTTATGAATTGAACATATGTAAAACTGAAAAGCAATAGTGGTTTGTTTCTTTATGGATTCAAACTCATTTCATGTTTCTATGCAATATCTTTATGGTTTTGCTAGAACATTCAGAGTGATAATTATTAATATTCACAGTGACGAATGGAAATCCTTCTAGTGTCAACATTAAACAGCGGTACGGTAGGTAACTTGCGAGACTCTTATGAATCAAGCTTGTGTCAACTGGAAAGCAACAATGGTATGATTCTTAATGAATCAAACTTGTTCCAGGAATTTGAATTGACGACTTTAATCAAGCGGATATTTATCCAATTGATTCACTCTTTATGTTCGCAGTCTTGCTTTGAGACGGTCGAGTAAAGAGAACGGCTAGTACAGCCGCGAAACCCTGTCAAGGAGATTCTTAATTAAATCTAGCTAATCACTGGTATGATATTTAATATCGTGTAACGGTCTTCACCGACCGGAGGTAAAACGCTACCGATTTAGGACGAATGTCAAAGCCATTCAGTCCGTGTCTATGTTTTGTCTCAAGAAGGTGGCGTTACGGTGTACTCAGCAAAGTCAAAGATTCAAAACCACATACTCATGCCCAAAGACATTCAACAATCAAGAAAGCTAAAGACTTCCGTAACTCTGATGATCAAAATCTTCCTTATCAATTAATGTAGAGGAATGACCTCTCTTCAAAGGAGATTGTTAACAAGCTTTCAAGATAGTGCAACGTATGAGCATGTGGATGAAGACACAAGATCGCAAGATGGCAAAGACAAGTCAAGAATAATTTGAAGATCTCAAGATCAAAGACAAAGTCGAAAGACAGCGAAAAAGGCTCAAAGACTATAGCATGAAGGAACAAGACTATTATTACACGTTCAAGATTCATTTATGACGATATTCGTAATCTCCATTGAACTCCAAATATCAAAGAGGAATGACCTCACATTGGGGGAGATTGTTAGCCTTAAAATATTGAGTCAAGCAAGAATGTTCGGTCATAGGTTTTTATTGTAATATTTATCAGAACGTTGTAATAATTAGTTAAAATAGTCGTGACATTACAGGCTTGATGGCAAGCTTAAAAGGCCTCTTTCAAGGTACTAAGCATTTATTCAAGCCTGGCCCAGAACATATATAGTCCAATAGAAAGCCCGCATGTGGGTGGACTATATAAGCACCCTCCTAGCATGTTAGGAGGGTTGGTGATTTCATTTTCTTAATCTAATTTCACATAGTTAATCATCTCTCTCTCTACTTTCTCTCTCTAGAAATCATCTCTTTTCTTCTTTATTTCTATAAATCTATCATGGTGAAGTGAATTAATATGGGTACAACAACCTGAAATACATGTTAAAAATAATCAACAAAAATGTTGGGTAAAATCTATAGGTTTAGATAATAATTTTGAACACAAGCATACCTTATAATTTGGTAGCATACGTAGAATCAACAAGCATTGTATAATAATTTGCATCAACAACTATAATTGTATATAGCAATAATTGCATTAAGCTCATGGAACCGAACCCTTATCACTCTCATTAATGGTCTAATAAGACGAGAGATTTATTAATTGTCAATGACCTCCAGATTATAGGTACATTACTGTATACCTGACTTCTCAATACAATATGTCTGTACAGTGGGCGTTCAGGCATAAGCTTCTAGGAACATCACCCACACACCGAACCGGGTGGCTTCCCCCATAGATCTATTAATTGTACCAGCGGCTAGTCTATCATAAGCTAATTAACGGAAAATAATTGAGGCTTTAATAATGGCAATATACTACTCAATACATTCAAAGGCAACCACGGGTCCAGTCATAATCGAAACAAGTATACCATAAATATAACTTGTGTTCTTTTTTTGGGTAAAGGGGGAACTCCCTGGTAAAATATATTAATCCCAAAAAACCGTTAGGTACAATGGAATGTGACTGTGTGACACATTAACCTCAAGCAAAGCTTGAACAATCACAAATCATTTGGCATGCCAAATGATCCTATCTAAAAAATACAAATGAAATTACACCATTAGGAAAAAAACCACCATGGTGCATAAACACACGAAAACAGCCCTAGTCATCGAAAAACAGTATGAAGCAACTCCCATATATGGGCTACTCGCAACCCATCTCTGGACTTCTTGAAACTATACGACAAGAGCTTAAGTCTAACAACAGACTTAATACACTTAATAATCTACAAGAGCGATCTCTTCTAACCCTTAAACAATCTCCTATTTCGCTCCTGCCATAAGTAGTAAGTAGAAGCCACCAACACCAGCTTAGCAACAACACTACGCGTCGATCTATGCTTAGAAAATGGAATAATATCCTGAATAACAGTATAGATATTAAATGATGCATTCGGAAGACAAGCGAAGATCTTCAATTGCTCCCACACGTCATGAGAGAACGAACAAGTGAAAAAAAGGTGCTCATGAGAGTCAATCTGATGTTCACATAAAGCACACACATTGACAAGAGCATCCGAAAGTTCCCAAGAATAAATACGGTCCTACGTTTTGAGCTTATGATTAACCACCAACCACATATTGAACGCATGTCTCAGAATACACTTTGAGAACCACACTACATCGTACCAATCGACCTCATTATTTCTAGGCCTGATACACCCCAAAACATTAGCAACAGAGAAAGGCTTAGAAACACCACCCATTCTCTATTCAATCCTATGACTAGAACCGTCCGCAATGCTCGGAGTAGTAAGCTGCTGGAACCATGGGTATTTAGACACCAATTCAGGAGACTAATTCTAGTCACCACCATGCATAACATCACGAACACAAGACGCCAAATTAAGACCTGTCCTAAACATGTCACGTGTAGTAACCAAATCTGCAAGGACACCCATAGTAGACCACTGATCATACCACACTGATGTACTCATCCCATCTCCAATACGATGCCAAATAAACTCACGAATAGAAGGACGAAGCTGTAAAATTTTACGCCAACTCCACGACATGTTACCACGCTACAGGATTTCCCATAAACGTCTACCTTTAATCTTATATTCATAAATCCGTTTTACCCAAAAGGACTCCTTCAAAGAAAACAACTTCCAAATATGAGAAACCATAAGAGAAGAATTGAAATGTTCTAACCTGCGAATCCCAAGACCTCCCTCTCTCTTTGGAATACAAACAACATCCTAAGAAACTTTAGCCTTTCCTCTCTTCATTTTACCTTGACACCAAAGAAACCCCCTTAACAGCTTCTCAATGTCATGTAACACACGAGAAGGAAGGATGAAAACCGAAGCCCACAAAATATGCATCGATCCAATAATTGATTAAATAAGTTGCAAACGACAATCTATAGATAAAGACTTATTCTTCTAATCCTGAATATGATTTTCAACCTTTTCAATGAGACCATTACAATCTCTAATCAAAAGCCGAGACGAAACCAAATGAACTCCAAGATATTTCACTGGGAGACTCCCTTCCTCGAAAGGGAGAACATTAAGAATAGTAAGCTTTGTATGATTCAGAACATTGCAAAAATAAGCCGTACTCTTAGGTAAACTCGGAGTCAAACCTGAAGCTGTTTTGAATTTATCCAGCGACTCCTTAATGACCTTATTCGAATCAACATCCCCACGAACAAAAATGAACAAGTCATCAACAAAACACAAATTGATATGCTCCATTTTTTAACAATCCTTATAAAAGGCAAACGATTCAGACTCCATCACCCATCTTCAAAGCATGAGAGTAAGGATTTCCATAACGAGTGTGAACAAGTATGGAGATAACGGGTCTCCTTGCCGAAGACCCCTCCTCCCCTTAAAGAACCCATGAAGCTAACCATTGATTGAAATTGAATAAGAAGTTTTCATTACACATTCGATAATCCAGTTTATCATACGAGCATGAAAACCGAACCCATTCAACACCATACGAAGAAAATCCCAATAAACCGTATTGTAAGATTTTTGGATATCAACTTTAAATGCACATCTAGGAACACCTCTATCTAAATGGTAGTTGTGCATAAGCTCTTATGTAAGCAAAATATTATCAGCAATACTCCTTCCCGGAACAAAAGCGGACTGATTAGGACTCACGAGCACCTTCAGACTATGCTTAATACAGTTATATTTTGCTAATACATTTGAACAACACATTGCAACAAGAGATCGGCCTGTAGTCGTTGACACATGCTGGCAATTAAACTTTAGGAATTAAGGTGATAATGGTATGATTAATTTCTTTAAGCAGTTTACCATTTCTAAAAAATTCATGGATAATGGAGTGTGTGTCTACTACTTCATATTCTATTATTATAAATGGTTCTCTTCATGGTTTCTTCCAAGGTAAGCACGGGCTTCGTCAGGGGGACCCTCTCTCCCCATACTTATTTATGCTCGTCATGGAAGTTTTGACGTTAATGATCAGAAGGAAGGTTAGTGACTCGGATTCTTTCGCTTATCATCATTATTGTTCGAAATTGGAGTTGGTAAATCTATGTTTTGCGGACGATTTATTTATTTTCACTCATGGGGATGTGGCATCGGTTACTATGATTAAGGAAGCCTTGGATGAATTTAAAATGGCTTCGGGCCTTGTCCCTAGCTTGCCAAAAAGAACTGCATATTTATGTAACGTATTGAATCATATAAAGCTTTCTATTCTTTAAATTTTACCATTTGAGGAAGGAAGGCTGCCGGCCAAGTATTTGGGAGTTCCGTTGATTTCATCTCGACTGATTTATCGGGAGTGCAAAGAGCTTATTCAGAAAGTTGAGAATAAAATTGATGATTGGAAGAACAAAGCTCTGTCTAAAGCAGGTCGTCTCCAACTTATTGGGTCTGTTCTTAATTCTTTGCATGTGTTCTGGGCTTTTGTGTTCATTTTACCAGCCCGAGTGATGCTTGATATTGAACAGCTCTTGCGTAATTTCTTATGGTGTCAAGGCAAGTCGAGTAGGGATAAAGCTAAGGTGGCGTGGGAGGTTGTTTGCCTCCCAAAATCTAAAGGCGTTCTTGGTATTAGAAAATTGGAGCCATTTAATCAAGATCTAATGGTTGTATGTGTGGAAGCTTATTACTTGCAAGGAGTCTCTATGGGTTCTATGGATTCAATCGTATAAGCTTCGGGGTAGGAGTTTTTGGGACATTCTGATTCGGGGAAATATTACTTGGTGTTGGCGTAAGATTTTGCAACTTCGCCCTATTCTTCGTCAGTTTATTTGGCATAAGCTTGGTGATGGTACTACAACACGTGCATGGAAAGACTCTTGGTGTATGCATAGCCCGCTGGCTAACATTATATCTAGTAGGGATATCCATCGTGAGGGGTTTAACAAAAATACAATGGTTCGTGATCTGCTGGTTGATGACCACTTCATGTGGCCTATAAGCTGGTTGAACAAATACCCTATGCTAGGTGAGATCCAAACGCGAGTCTAACTGCTGGTACTAGATATTCTATTGTCTGGCGAGATACATATGGCACAGTCAGGGATTTCTCTACTCATTCTGTTTGGAAGGATTTATGACCTCGTGGTGAAAAGGTTTCCTGTTTTTATGTTGTTTGGTTTGCGGGATGTATTCCGCAACATGCTTTCCTGCTTTGGCTGGTCATTAAACATCGTTTGAAAACCCAGGATTGTTTACAGTCTTGGGATCATGTTGATGATGCCTCGTTACGATGCCCCCTTAGTGAGCTTCATCCTGATTATAATGAACATTTATTTTTTGAATGCAACTTCTCATCTAAGGTATGGAACGGAGTAAAGTCTTATGCCGGTCTTTCAAACTCGGGACATATGTATCGATGATATCATTAATGATATTATCCCGTTTGCTATGAAGAAGTCTTCTCGGAGTGTTATGGCAAAATTAGTTTTGGCTGCTATAGTCTACACTATATGGCAAGAGCGTAACACTCGTTTGTTTCGGAAGGAAAAGAGGTCCACAGAAAAAGTTATTGAGGCTGTGTTGAATGTTACTCGGCTCAAGCTTATGTCTTGTCGTTGGAAGCATACTCGGAGTGTTGATAGTCTCGCACAACAATGGAGACTGTCGGATTCTATGTTATTCTGGTTATGAGTCGTTGTATTGTGTGTCTTTGTACCCTTAGGTGGTTCTTCCCCATAGGTGTTATAGGGTATGTAGTTGTTGATCTATGGTATGTCATAAGATCTTGGTAGTTCGAGCTTACGCTTAAGGTTAATACGGTAATTCAGCCATATTCCATTGTACTTAATGCTTTGGGTTTAATATATTTTACCGGGGAATTTTGTCCCCTTACCCAAAAAACATCAGCACCTACAGTATTCCCAACCTCCTTGAAAAACGCAGCTGTATACCCATCCGGCCCTGGCGACTTGTCATTCCCCATAGAGACCACAACCTCCTTAACCTTGCTTAGAAACATCTCTCACCATATAAAGAGCAACCTGATCATTGAGGCACTATTGAAATAGGTTCAAAACATTAAAGCTACCTGTGATACCCGACTGACCTAAGAACTCCTCATAATGAGACAAAATTGCTTCTAGAACCTTATCATTTTCAAACATAGTTCCCACACCGTTAACAACAACATCAATACGGTTCCTATTGGTCTAATTCTTGACTGATTTATGAAAATAAGCCGAGTTCGTGTCACCTTCCTTAAGCCAGCTATCTTAGCTTTTTGCTTCGAAAAACGTTGGTTGCTTCATTAAACGCCAGAACATAAGTAGCCTCTGACTCCCAAAGAACCAAATTAAAAGGATCTTTGTCAAGCATCGTTTGGATCACATCCAGCTCAGCTCGAAGACGTTCCACATTAGCATGTAAATTACCCTTCTCTTTTAATAGTTTCCGCAATGGTTTCTTAAGAAGCTTTAATTTGCGTGCCACTCGATACATATGAAAACCACAGACTTGTTGTTCCCAGACCTCTTTAACAGTTACCTGGAACCTTTCATGATGTGTAAGTAAATTGAAGAACTTAAACGGTTTAGGTTTTGATCCATTGAGAGTCCGAATTATTAGCACCGAAGGAGAGTGGTCTGATATCCTATAAGGCTTAAAAACCGCATGAACACCTGTAAACACAGTAGGAAACTCAATATTAGCCATAACCCGATCAAGTTTCTTCAACATTCCATCAGCTCCCTTCGGTTTCTGGTTCCATGTGAATCGATGACCAGATTGCTGCACATCCATAACTTCAATATGGTTGACACACTCTTTAAATTCCCGCATGGATAAGTCCATGGAGGACCTACCAATGGAAACATCCTCCAAGGATAGATTCGCATTAAAGTCCCCCATAAGGCACCACAGCCGGTTACGGAAATAAATCATATGCTTACATAAATTCTGCCACAAAGCTCTCCGTTGCGTATATCGGTTATGAGCGTATATGAAAGAGCAAAATAACTTGTGTTCTAATTTATAAAAGAGCATGTATTCCCCTCGCGGGTTTTAAAAACAATTAAAGTGCACAAACGAGGCTATAGACTCACCTTAGTTTTTAGAGTAGGAGTAAGACGATGTAGATGCCCGGTAAAACACGAAAGCCGCAACCTACCAAATAAGGAGCACACTTCATCAATATACTCAAGTATCGAAACATACTTAGTATAACCAATTAAATAAACTCAAACCATAGTAAATATGTAACACCCCCAAAATTCATACTTTAGTTCAGCGGAAGAGTCGTTGGTGTTACGGGATAGCACATTACTCAAATCATAGACAACGCTTAAAATCGCGTCGTTTAATAATAAAGCATTTTCCATTCATAAATATCAAGTTACATAGGTCCCAAGTCATCGTATTCCATACAAGTTTTACAAAGCATTTGAATGGAAATTGTTATTTAAGTGCGGGCCATACATTCTTGTCGTCTTCCCGAGAATTACCTTCAAGTACCTGAGATAAAACATGTTAAAAGAAAAGGTCAGCGAAAACGCCGAGTGAATTCATAGAGTTTAATGAAATCCATCAATATATCATCGGTATAAAATTATTACCGAAAATAATTTTGTACAAATCTTTGTAATAGGCCATAAAATAAGCCAAAAACATTTTATACAAATCTTTGTAGTAAATCATACTTTATGATTTTGCCTTCAAAACCACTATGCGAACCAATGTCGTATAAACATCATACAATACGTTTTATAACGTTGTGTAGAGTTAAATAAAAACCGTTATATGAATATGGTTATGTAAAACCAAAACACGAACATAATATCAATAATAAGACCCCGTATTGCTAGTCAGGCAATATATTGTAATTCAATGCGTATAACAGTATTTTCGTTATTGGATTATTATAAGCCGCATGACATTGCTACCTTACTATAACAAATAACGGGTAGCTAACCCGAAACTCATTTTCCCATCTAAAACAGCGTGTCGTCACAATAATCACGCTTATATAAATCTTCTTATACATAAATTCGCTTACCAATCAATGTGGCACGACGGGTATCAACCGTCAAGGCGCGAACTGGGGTGATCTTCCCCAAATAGTACTATTATATGCAAAAGCGTCTACCAAATCCCGGTAGTTCATAATTCATGCTAAGGGTACTTTTAGTGACATAACCTAACTTTAATAATCTATTTTATTTCATACATCGGGTCATATAATCATTTATCGGGTCATACAAACATTCGGGTCCAAATCAATAAACAAACAATCAGGACAGCTGGTGTCCTATTTTTATTAAAACTAACATGTTATCTCCCTCGCGGGTTTATAAAACATTTCATAAAAACATTTAAAAGAGTGCGAGGCTATGAACTCACGTTGATCGGGAAAGGCGGGTTATCGGCGATTTGGATGTACGGTACGTGCTTCAATCACGGAAACCTAGACAAATAATACTCGTCTTAGACTCTTGTCCAATGACTTTATAAAAACAATAACTATGTATATATATGATCATTTTATAAATATGATGATGATCAAGTGGAATTGTACATCTTTATTTACTCATTATATTGTTATGTGTTGGTAAATTTTTATACTAGTTTTACTAGTTTAACTTCTTTACTTATTAAGGCCCAACAAGCCCATTATAAGCCCATTGCATTCTATTAGTCCAATTTACATTTTTAATATCAGTCCTATACTTACATGTTAGGCCCAAGTGGGTTAAGCCCAATAAGTAAGTTCATAAGTGTTTAGCCAAATTAGTTGGATTAATTAGTCCAATAAGGCTAATTTGGCTCGTTAATGTTCATATGTTATAATGCTCGGGTTTTATCGGTTCTTACTTGTATTATGTACTTATATATCAGTATATGAGTTATAAAAAGTTGACATTAGACGGGTCCGACCATCTAAGTTTTAATTGACGAAAACGTTAATTTTACGGTTTTAGCCAAAAAGACGTAAAACTCATGTTTATAGTTTTATAACTTATAAAACTTATCAAATTGCCAATTTTATAAAATGTCTTATTTATTTATTAATGTACATACTTATATAAATGTAATATATAAGTTAGTGGATTTTAAATTTACATTTTATATATTATTTAGTTGAGTGCTAATATTATACTATATACTTTAAATTCACAAATCTGATTTTTACTTTCACTTTCACCATTTTTACCATATCTTGAGTTCTAAAAGGAGATAGAAGCTCATTTTTGGATGACATATACTTCATATTATGTGCTACAATTAACTTAGTTTTACCTACTGCTCAATCCAAGTCTAGGTGTCCCTAACAGTCCTCACAAAACAGACTATTCAGATTGGTACTTTAATTTTGTTTTGATCATATCTCACTCATTATAATGATTCTATTGCATGGCCAACTCTCACATGTGTACAAGTCCTAATACTTACTATATATCAATTCATATATACAATTTTATCAGTTTAACATATGGTTGTTTACAGCTTTTATACAGCCTACTAAATTAAGTAAGATTTACCACTTTTACATATAGTTTTCCATCTTTTTATCCAAGTTTGTCAACTCATGATCCCCACACAATATTTTTATCATCATATATCATAATATACATATACATTAGGAAAGAAAATACAAGATTACATATTCAAAATAACAAAAGGGATAGGAAGAACAATCTATATACCACCAAAGTGATGAAAAGATGGGATTGATGATGAACAAGACTTGGTTTTGGGTAACCAATCTTATAAGATATCAACACCACTTCTAGGATCAACAAATATTTGTAGACTCTTTAAGAAATCAGCCCTAAGACACCAACAAATCTCCTCCTTGGATGTTAAAATCACCTCCAATCTTCAAGTCTTCTATAGGTTTCCATCTTATGCAAGTTATACATATGATTTGTGGTTAAGATTTTTGATCAATGGTGGTGTTTTTGGTGCATATGGGACGTTAAAGGAGAGAGTAGAGAGAAAAAAATGAGTTGTTTGCATGTTGTGAAATGAGTGAATGGTTTATGGTAGTTAGTTTTGTTATGGTTAAGTGGTTTGTAACAAGAGAAGGACAAGTGTTATCACTTGTTGTAACAAGTTGACACCTCATGAAGGGGTGTTAACTTAAGCTTGCCATTTTATTTAGTGGGGATGGGACAAGAGTTATCTTGTCTTATCCCCATTTATTTACGGGTATTCCTCGATTCTAGTTTCCTTGATTTGCGTGCCCTCGGGACGTTTTACGAAAAACGTTTTTATAAATTATGAATCAACGGCACAAAACGAATCTAATAAAAATTGTCTCATCAAAAACGGAGTTCAAAAACGTAAATACGTAACCTAGGGTTTCCGGTTTAATCGTAAAAGACGTTAAATTATGCACGTAAGTCCTAATCTCTTCTCGTAAATTTGTGAGTTTATGAACCAACATAAATTTAAAATCCCAAAATAAAATTCACAGATAAATTTATTTCCTAAAATGTCGGAATGTTACCAAAAACGGTGTATGTAAACGTAAGCACGTAACGTAGAGTCCTCCGGTTAGACGTAGTCGATGCTACTTCAAGACGTAAACCCAAATTTCTTCCCATAAATGAGTGAGTTCATAATATAATATTAAAATAAGGTTTTTAGATAATACTTGAGAATAAAATATCAACCATAAATTGACAGATTGTCACAGCATTTACCCCTAAACGGGATCTTTGTCCTCAAAGATCGATTTATCTTACTACTCTCTTGTTATAGAGTTAAATCCATGTGGGTATTTCCTCCATATTCGGTCTTTTCTCACAAGTGTAATTCATTAAAATACGCGAGTTTCATCAAATGTAACTACGGGGAATACGATCAGGCTTAATGTTGACTTACTTTCTCTATCCATGATGTTCACGGTTTTTTTATGAATGCAACTTTTCGCCGATCTAAACTTCACTAAGAACCAACCAGATTTTCACTTAATAAACATTTTATCAAGTTCGATATACGAAACATAATTCACGCAGCCCTTGAAGTCCTAGGGTAGATCCAGCTTATATGCCTTTCAAACAAACTTTTACATTATCTCAATGGTCCCATACAACGGGGACTTATTTCCCATGATCCTTCAGACCATCAATTCACTTTTCCATGGTAAAAATATTTGGCATAACTTCGCTACCCATCCTGCACTTCAAGATCTACATTTCATATTCACATAACCTCCTGCCCACTACCAGCAGTCAATAAACAGATCCTAATTTCAACAATCATTTCAGGTCTCGCGGGTCGGGTATTTTGTAAGGTTAGGTTTGTCATCATAGGCAACCTTAAACCTAAAAGACATGTCCAACTCACAATGGGTGTATGTCGGGTTTCTTCATCCCAACTTCTACCTATAGATGCTCTTCATATAGATCCTCACAAGATTTGATCTCAATCCTAATACGATAATTATCAATGATAATCTTTCCAAAGGAAAACGATTATATCGTTACTTTACCTCGTCCCTTCGATTGGGGTGGTAAACAGTACTCTCATCAAGGTTTGTTCCCAATGACTTCTGAGCAGATCTCTAGAAATTCGATGCGAAGCGAGGATCTTGATAGAGATGATCGATACAGGCACATTATGTTTACACAACTTCTTTAAATACAAAAGAGTCAATTTCTTCATCAAGAATCTATCATTAACAGGAATGATATTATCAGATTTGGTCAGTCTGTCGATGATGACCCAAATCGAATCGAATTCAGATGATGACCGTTGCAATAGTTAGACGTTTACTAATCTATGAGGTGATGTCCGCCTTCATAATTTGCCATCAGTACAACTTCTTTAGATAAAGATACATTTTATCAGAAATGACATGAATAAAATACTTAATCTTATGAGATTCCAACATAACTAAATCTCGAAATCCTTCATATTTAGGCAACCACAGGTGGCCTTTAAAACATTTAACGCCATCGGCTTCTCAATTCTAATGGTTCACACTAGCTGCGAACCCCTTTTTATTATCTATATTATCTTTTTTACAAGCATCGGCTATATTTTAAATTGCTTGGCAATTTATTTTTGCACAGGCATTATTAAGGAACACATCCTAATTGGTTCTTTATCCTTTCTATATAATGTGTCAGTATCTACATTCACCTTTCCTGATGAAGTAATTATCATGACCACAATTCACTCAAAAATTCTTTCTTCATATTTTCTAAGTTTTTGTTTCGTCTCAACTATCATTTTTATCAGTTTTGCTCAATCCGACGTCTAAAGCGTCGATAATTATTACAAGTAATTAAATAATAAATATTTAATTTTTATGAAACGTCAACGTCAAAAATTTTAAATTCCTCAGTTCGTCCAATTATAGGAAAAGGTTCAAAATAAAATTGAATTTAATTAACACGATTTTTTTTATCGAAAATAATTAACAAGATTTGTAAATGTTTGAAAAATCTTTATTTATACTTTGGTCAAAATTTTCTTAGTTGACAAGCAAAAATTGTCGTTTCAAATTTCAAGTCATGGTTTATATGATTTACTCAATCCTCTTAGGTTGTCTTGAGGTATACACAAACATTTACCCCTAAAGGAGTTTAGTTAAATGATTTGTGTATTAGGGAATAATTTCTTAAAAATTGTTTTGATAAAATATCTGTCAAAACGTTTTTGCACTTTCATTTTGGTAAAACCCAAAGTCTTAATGGCTCTAATCTTTGAAAAGTCAATATAGACTCCATTATTTATTAATCATACGGTCAAATAATGTAAAGGATTATGCCTTAAATCACACGTTAAATACTCAAGGTATAGGTTTTCATTTCTCGGCCAATTTAGGGCAGTCTATAAATGATTACTAACTCCTTCTTATTCTTAGAAACAAACAAATGGTCCTTAATGATTACAAGCATGAATTTATCAAATTATAGCCTACACACGTGGTTCACCAAATTTATGGATGCTACATGTGCATTGTTCAACCCAAACGACAAACATGAAACTCATAATGTTCATTACAAGTTCTGGATGTAGTGATTGGAATAGATAATCTATTTCGCGGACGCGAATTTGATGATAACCATGTCGTGGATCAAATCTTTAGAACATATGCTAGAACCTTGTAAATGATCGAACAAATCTTCCATCTTGAGTAATGGATATAGATTTTTATCATAAATTTACCTAGTTCACGGTAATTCAACAACTATAAGGAATGTTAACACCATAGCTCTTCATAATGACGAGCTTGGTAGAATAAAAGCTTTCTCCGACAACTCTCTCAGTTGTACGGTAACACTTTCGATTCAGATGGTGCTGAAGTACAGTGCACACGCCACGGATGCAGCATCGAGAATATAATCAATACCAAATTCAACTTGCCTTAATGGCAAAAGTCTAGGTAATTCACCAACAAATACCTCCTAAAGTTTCAGATAATAGAAACATCTTTTAATAAATCCACCTTAGGTTCTTTCTAGATTACAAGGTCTATGACTAGTTCACAACCATTCATGGTATAATTTCAAGTCTAAATGCAGGATATGGTCATCCGTCGGGAATTATTTAGATCACTTTTGATAATCAACATCTTATCTTATAGGGGAATTCCACTCGAGTTCCCATCAATTTAGATAATAACATCATGTCATAATCAATCAATCCATTCTACTGGCACTATCAACTTTCCAGTTTCATTACCGTTGATAAGATGTGAACTTCTGAAAAGACAAATAATAACTCATAATCCTTCACATGTTCAAAGATATCTGGAGACATAACTAACCTTAAAAGGGTAAGGTTAACGCATGATCTTCGCGAGAGAATTTCAAATCAGATACATACGAAAACATTAACGAATATGAATATATCCCATGTTTTCATAATTTGAGTACGCATTCGAAAGCTCCTCGGATCGTTACCCAGGTCATTCAAATGGAATCAAATCAAAAGAAATGATAGGAACGTCGATACATCCAGTCGGGTATCAACACTCAGTAATCATATAATTTTCCAAAGAATCTTGCCACGGGAAAATTGGACAAGAAAGAGTTGTCAATTGTCAAATATGATAATATCCACAGATGAGTAAATTCGACTCAGATGAATAAATGGTACGGGCACATATGTAGGTGTCTCTTACAATATGTCCCTATTTTTACACTTCTTGCAGATCTCATAAAATTTAATCTTTCATAATCTTCAAAGAAAATTTAGTGTTTATTAATAATTTCATGGTGACTACTAATCAGCCTTGCATGGTCCCTTCCAAATTGTATGTAGGCACGCAACTATATACAATTTTAGGATTAACGATGCAATACTCAGTTCGTCAAAACTTTGGTCATCATGTTTAAAAATAAAAATATTTTCATGCTTAATTCTTGAATAAGAATCAAATGAGTTTACAAAGATGTTCTTTGTTATGAAAACAATTAAGTTTTCCAAAGTGTTTCAAAAACAACTTCATTTCGATAACGGTTACTTATAAATCTCCCTTTGAATAATTCTTATAGTGATGAAAATTCAATTTTCTCAAAGGATACTGTTTTAACTTTATAAAAACAATGAGTGATCTGCAAAAGAGTGATGAAAAATTGTTCACCAAGAACTAACTATAATATGATGAGAAATGAGCTTTGCCAATTAATCATGAGGTTCATGACCTTGATGGCGCTCAAAAAGAATAATCCACAACGTAACTCAAATCGAGATGAGTACTTGCTCAATGGTTGCATTACCAATGCGGACATTAGGATGAAGCAATAAAGGATAGATAACATCGATACATGTAGGATTTAGAAATCAGAGGTAGTCTTTTCATTAATCACAAACAAGTCAAAATTGTACCGTAACACATTACGTGTCACTATGTCATACAATTCCAAGAACTCATCCTACCAACTGATGTCTTAGTTAAGTTAGGGATTTTTAAAAGATACCACAATGAATACTAATCTACAAGAGTCATTAGGTGTTCCACCTGTCCCAGAAGATCCATTGGTCCCAATTCAGAAGAAGATTTCTTTCATTTAATTCTTGGACACTGGGCATCCTCGTCATTGGACAATGGCCTAGGAACAACCATTAACACGAATCAACAATCAATTAAAACCTTATAATTCAATCACAGAACTTAACGACTTCCTCTTAACAGTTTCATATTCCATACAAGTTAAATTTTACTTCATTCAAGTTTCAACCAAATCATACTCAATTCGATATCCTACCTCATTTTCCAATACTTTCAACCTTATTCTTAGACCTTATAAGGGCAATAAAATCTCGATATGATCAACACTTAATTTCCAATCCTATAGATCTTACAACAGTAGTTATCAAATGAGTCACTAGTATGAAATGACTCACACATTCAATTAGACTTCTAGGAAAGGTACTAGTGGCATGAGGCATTTGGGTAATGGTTCCAATAACATCCTCAAGTGAAACATTCACCCTTTCGATTTCAATTTAAGAATTGGGTGACAACGAATCAGATGACACCTTTCTAGGTGGTAAGGTTTTGTCAAACTCCACTCTATAAGGAAAGATCGTCATGACATCGATATTAGATTTAATCTCGCCAATTCTTCTTTAATATCACAATCAACTAATATCAACATTTCTAAGAATATCAACCATTTCGTTGGGATCATAAATATCCACAACTTGGTTTAGATCTGGAATAGCTAGAATTCCTATAGAAATAGCTTCGATTGATTTGCTAGGGGAGTTAGGGTTTCTTGTGATAATCTACGTTGTATAAATACCTCGTATGAATATTAAAATAATCATCAAACAATCATGCACTCATATTACATCATATATATATATATATATATATATATATATATATATATATATATATATATATATATATATATATATATATATATATATATATATATATATATATATATATATATATATATATATATATATATATATATGTGTATATATATATATATATATATGTATATATATATATATATATATATATATATATATATATATATATATATATATATATATATATATATATATATATATATATATATATATATATATATATATATATATATATATATATATATATATATATATATATATATATATATATGTATATATATATGTATGTATATATATATATATATATATATATGTGTATATATATATATATATATATATATATATATATATATATATATATATATATATATATATATATATATATATATATATATATATATATATATATATATATATATATATATATATATATATATATATATTAAAATAACACTTCTCAGTCTGGCCTTGTCGGTAACTCGGGAATTCTTCGGCACCGTTATAGTCAAAAGATTTTTAGACATTTTGAGAAAAATGTTTATAGTTAAAAGATTTTGAAATGTTTTATTCAAAACCTTGGTTTTAAAAAACTTTCGTTCTCTATAATGAGAGCTCTAGTACCAAACTGTAACACCCCTAAATATTCATAATTTAGTTCAGCGGAAGAGTCCTTGGTGTTACGGGATAACACATTACTCAAATCATAGACAACGCTTAAAATCGCGTCGTTTAATAATAAAGCATTTTCCATTCATAAATATCAAGTTACATAGGTCCCAAGTCATAGTATTTCATAGAAGTTTTACAAAGCATTTGAATGGAAATTTTTACTTAAGTGCGGGCCATAAATTCTTGTCGTCTTCCCGAGAATTACCTTCAAGTACCTGAGATAAAACATGTTAAAAGAAAAGGTCAGCGAAAACGCCGAGTGAATTCATATAGTTTAATGAAATCCATCAATATATCATCGGTATAAAATTATTACCGAAAATCATTTTGTGCAAATCTTTGTAATAGGCCATAAAATAAGCCAAAAACATTTTATACAAATCTTTGTTGTAAATCATACTTTATAATTTTGCCTTTAAAACCACTATACGAACCAGTGTCGTAAAAACATCATCCAATACGTTTTATAACGTTGTATAGAGTTAAATAAAAACCGTTATATGAATATGGTTATGTAAAACCAAAACACGAACATAATATCAATAATAAGACCCCGTATTGCTAGTCAGGCAATATATTGTAATTCAATGCGTATAGCAGTATTTTTGTTATTGGATTATTATAAGCCGCATGACATTGCTACCTTACTATAACAAACAACGGGTAGCTAACCCGAAACTCATTTGCCCATCAAAACAGAGTGTCGTCACAATAATCACGCTTATATAAATCTTCTCATACATAAATTCGCTTACCAATCAATGTGGCACGACAGGGATCAACCGTCAAGGCGCGAACTGGGGTGATCTTCCCCAAATAGTACTATTATATGCATAAGCGTCTACCAAATCCCGGTAGTTCACAATTCATGCTAATGGGACTTTTAGTGACATAACCTAACTTTAATAATCCATTTTATTTGATACATCAGGTCATATAATCATTCATCGAGTCATACAATTATTCGGGTCCAAATCAATAAACAAACAATCGGGACAGCTGGTGTCCTATTTTTATTAAACTAACATGTTATCTCCCTCGCGGGTTTATAAAACATTTCATATAAACATTTAAAAGAGTGCGAGGCTATGAACTCACGTTGATCGGGAAAGGAGGGTTATCGGCGATTTGGATGTATGGTACGTGCTTCAATCACGGAAACCTAGACAAATAATACTCGTCTTAGACTCTTGTCCAATGACTTTATAAAAACAATAACTATGTATATATATGATGATTTTATAAATATGATGATGATCAAGTGGGATTATACATTTTTATACTAGTTTCACTAGTTTAACTTCTTCACTTGTTAAGGCCCAATAAGCCCATTATAAGCCCATTACATTCAATTAGTCAAATTTACACTTTTAATATCAGTCCTATACTTACATGTTAGGCCCAAGTGGGTTAAGCCCAATAAGTAAGTTCATAAGTGTTTAGCCAAATTAGTTGGATTAATTAGTCCAATAAGGCTAATTTGGCCCGTTAATGTTCATATGTTATAAAGCTCGGATTTTATCGGTTTTTACTTGTATTATGTACTTATATATCAGTATATGAGTTATAAAAAGTTGACATTAGACGGGTCCAACCATCTAAGTTTTAATTGACGAAAACGTTAATTTTACGGTTTTAGCCGAAAAGACGTAAAACTCATGTTTATAGTTTTATAACTTATAAAACTTATCAAATTGCTAATTTTATAAAATATCTTATTTATTTACTAATGTAAATACTTATATAAATGTCATATTTAAGTTAGTGGGTTTTAAGTTTACATTTTATATATTATTTAGTTGAGTGCTAATATTATACTATATACTTTAATTTCACAAATCTGATTTTTACTTTCACTTTCACCATTTTTACCATATCTTGAGTTCTACAAGGAGATAGAAGCTCATTTTTGGATGACATAAACTTCATATTATGTGATACAATTAACTTAGTTTTACCTACTGCTCAATCCAAGTCTAAGCGTCCCTAATAGTCCTCACAAAACAGACTATTCATATTGGTACTTCAATTTTGTTTTGATCATATCTCACTCATTATAATGATTCCATTGCATGGCCAACTCTCACATGTGTACAAGTCCTACACTTACTGTATATCAATTCATATATACCATTTTATCAGTTTAACATATGGTTGTTTACTGCTTTTATACAGCCTACTAAATTAAGTAAGATTTACCACTTTTACATATAGTTTTCCATCTTTTTATCCAAGTTTGTCAACACATGATCCCCACACAATATTTTTATCATCATATATCATCATATACATATACATTAGGAAAGAAAATACAAGATTACATATTCAAAATAACAAAAAGGATAGCAAGAACAATCTCTATACCACCAAAGTGATGAAAAGATGGGATTGATGATGAACAAGACTTGGTTTTGGGTAACCAATCTTATGAGATATCAATACCACTTCTAGGATCATCAAATATATGTATACTCTTTGAGAATCAGCCCTAAGACACCAACAAATCTCCTCCTTGGATGTTAAAATCACCTCCAATCTTCATGTCTTCTATAGGTTTTCATCTTATGCAAGTTATACATATGATTTGTGGTTAAGATTTTTGATCAATGTTGGTGTTTTTGGTGTATATGGGAAGTTCAAGGAGAGAGTAGAGAGAAAAAAATGAGTTGTTTGCATGTTGTGAAATGAGTGAATGGTTTATGGTAGCTACTTTTGTTATGGTTAAGTGGTTTGTAACAAGAGAAGGACAAGTGTTATCACTTGTTGTAACAAGTTGACACCTCATGAAGGGGTGTTAACTTAAGCTTGCCATTTTATTTAGTGGGGATGGGACAAGAGTTATCTTGTCTTATCCCCATTTATTTACGGGTATTCCTCGATTCTAGTTTCCTTGATTTGCGTGCGCTCGGGACGTTTTACGAAAAATGTTTTTATAAATTATCAATCAACGGCACAAAACGAATCTAATAAAAATTGTCTCATCAAAAACGGAGTTCAAAAACGTAAATACGTAACCTAGGGTTTCCGGTTTAGTCATAAAAGACGTTAAATTATGCACGTAAGTCCTAATCTCTTCTCGTATATTTGTGAGTTTATGAACCAACATAAATTTAAAATTCCAAGATAATATTCACAGATAAATTTATTTCCTGAAACGTCAGACTGTTACCAAAAACGGTGTATGTAAACGTAAGCACGTAACGTAGAGTCCTCCGGTTTAGACGTAGTCGATGCTACTTCAAGACGTAAACCCAAATTTCTTCCCATAAATGAGTGAGTTCCTAATATAACATTAAAATAATGTTTTTAGATAATACTTGAGAATAAAATATCAACTATAAATTGACGGATTGTCACAAAATAAGTAAGAACAAATCACACAAGTGAACTTACTAGACGCTTTTACAAGACTACATTGTTAAGACAAGTGCTCCCGAAGCATTCAACCGGTATATACTAAATGTACCCGATGATTTCCCATACTTAGACAACTCGAAAATTTATGAAACTTGGTGAAAAACTCGATCATAACCTTAACAAAACTCAGTTTATAACCACCTGCTCAACACATTTCTAGACTTTAAAATGCGGACAGTTTTGTACACTTGACTCGCAAAACCATTTTGACCTTCATAACCATTTCCGTTTTCAAACCAATACTTGAGTTTGAAAATAGACTCAAAAGGCTAAGTTTAGGACCTGAGATCAGCCTCTAACCATTTCTAGAACTCTACTTATAGTCCCTGATATTTGACCAATTATCGACAACAATTTCGTGTTGTGTCAATACTCGCCTGCCGGTACACGAATATTCAAACTAATATATCTTCCTCTTCGTTTTGAATTGGAAGGTCTATTTTATACCGAATCGAAGCTTTGGAAAAACTATACAACAATTCTCTATCATCTCAACCTTTACCCAAACTTAAACCCAGGAAATTTGACCATAAACCTACTAAAAATACACAAAACATTTTAAACCACGGATATATCTTGATTAAAAGAGAACAAAACCAAAACTAACACAACAAAAAACCTTATTTCACCCCATGGCTCTTGATACCAATTGTAGCTCTACCTAATCCTTGGATTATCTTAACCTTAGAATGATTAATAAATAGAGAGAGAGATGAAGAACTAGAGAGAGAAATTTAGAGAGAGAAAGGAGAGAATGAGAGAAAATGTGAAGTTGTATTATGAAAATGAGAACCAACCTATCCTAACATGCTAGGAGGGGGCATATATATCCCACCCTACATGCGGGCTTGATGGGTTTTATGTTTACATACTAGATCACGAGCCCATTCTAGATGTATCTCGTTGGAGTGACCGATCCTTTCTAAATACGTAAAAACGTATTTCCAATAGACACCTTACTTTTTATGGCTATACGACTGAACCAAAAATAAATATTGAAAATGATTAATAATTAAGCTTAAAATAAGCAAAAATCGTTTTCATAAAATGACAAAATAGTCGAATAATGCAAAATACTAAACCCCGTGACTTGAAAACTTGAGAAGATGTTCAAATATGGATTATAAGGACGCATGAATCAAGAAACATTGAATAAGCTCACTAAAGAAGCTTGGATGACGTAATAAGCACTTTTTCAATAAGACAAAAGAGTCGAATGCTAACGAAACTTGAGCCACACATTTCCAAACTTCACACACTACTTAATATGGAGAAAGTAAGGTGACTGGCTACTTAAACAAAGTTGTTACACGTCTAGGTTTAACATAAATAAGAATAAGTAACTCATTCCAGCTTATTATGAACATGGTAAATATAAAAGTATGCAAGCTATAACCGAAAAGACCCAAGGATGAATGATTTGTGTGTTGTATAGTGTTGTAAGCCAAAAGGCGTGGGTTCGAACCCCACCCTTTTTAATATTTTTCCTTTTTTATTTACTTTTTGGATAAAATAAGCACATAGGCAGATGGCTTATGGCAACAATGAATGGAAATTAAAACAAGCTCAACAATAACAATTAACACACAGGAATTTAAAATCACACAATCAAAGAAAATTAAGAGCAATGGCACAACTGCTAGTACTATAGTGCAACTAGTGACTTTTCGGCCAAATTCAGCTTACCCTAGCTTATCCAATAAGCACTTTAACAATTCCAAACCTCAAGGCAGTTATCAAGAACCTAGAAATCTACTTGTGTGTCAAGTTTCATCCTCTAAGACTCTAAATCATAGTCACAGTTGCTGCGGATGTATTATGCAATTATTTAGGCGAAAAATGAACTTAAAGTGACACCAATTTTGAGTTATAGTCCTCCACTCCTTAAACAACATATCAGAGCCTCTAAAGCAACTAACAATGAATAAAAACACCTAAATTCCCATGGATTCAACAAGTTTACTCCAAATTTCATGAAAAATCAAAAATCACCATAGAGACTTTTAGTTAGCTAAATTCTTTGTATTTTTGAGTTTTGATGCAAACCAAAGGCTGGTTATAACTAGACTAATACTATTCCAACTATCTAAGCCAACCCTTACACCTATAATAACCTTTACAAGTAGTATACTCTTTAATCCAAACACTCCTTAAACTAGCATATTTTGTTCTAGCATATGACTTAAATTTAAGTGACTGATCACAAGAAATTTAGTAATAATAAGCTATACTAACACCTATTAAGCTGATTTAAAGATATAAATAAGCTAGATAACTAGTGAATAAGCAGAGTGATGAAAATAATTATGTATTTTATAGTTTTATGACAAAATTGAAGCTAACCTATATAGAACTATACGAAAATGAATCAAGCAACTGTTAAGCAACTAAAAACTCACAATAAGCACATAAACAGCGTATAAGCACCTCAAATAAGCTATGTATGAAATGAAGATCAAGAGGAAAAGTAAATGAGCTCATAAACCATTTTGCAAGCTCATATCCAATAAAAGCCTTTTCCAAAGGCCTATGTCTTCAAACCACATAAAAATCAACTTATAAGCTTATTAAGAGCTTATTTAAAACCATTGTTTACTCTTTCATTGAGCGAGGCATCCTTCATGATTCCTTAGATTTTTTCTTTTTATTTTTGTGAAATTATGAGTAACTTCCCTTAGATTTTTAAAAACAAAGGTCACTTAGGCTTTATTAGAGCTTAATTGGAAATTATAAGAGCTTTTACAAACGTATGATACTTGAGAAAGTAATAATTTCAAATAAAGTAAAACAAAAATTACGAAAACAATTTACAGATCCAAATCTTCATTGACAACTGAATTTAAAACACAACATAAATTTAAAAGAGAAATTCTACTAAGTAAAATTACATATTTATATGAGAAACTACAAGCTATTTATAGAAGGCTTTGAGCTTCTAGATGCTTTCTTTGGCTTTATCTTCTCTCTCCAAGGGATTTAATTAGAACCATTGGATCTTTCTTAGCTTTGAAGCACATTTTTTATCCGTTTGATCTTTTACCCTTTTTTTCTTTCACATAGGGATTGCCAATGTGGAATTCATTTCGTTAGACTTGTGCTAGTTTAACACATGTTTTAATAATAATTTCCTTGAATTTTATGCTTTCTCTCTAAACTTTTGGGATTGTGAACGTGGTGTTTTGAGATGATGTGGCCATGTGGGGTGTGGGATGGGTTCTTGGGATGTGTGGGGATGTTTAATTGTGAATTAATTGGAAATTACCCAAAGAGGTAAAAATCCCCCTTTGTGTTCATCCTGGGTAAAAACGAAAGAGAAAGGTGAATAGTGTCTGTGTGGCGTGTTTTGTTTATTTACCTTATTTGACTGTTTGACCCAGCTATATCTTTCCCCTCTTAACACAAATGGTCCTTGTAAACTTTGCAAACTCGTTTCCTTTTATATAATTTGATCTATCAGACTATGGCAATTCAGGCCCCTCACATTTTTTAGACAAGTTAATATTCATTTAGTAATATTTACATTTTCCCATACTAGTTTGGCCCTTGTGGTTTTATTTAATAAAAATGGATTTCAAAGGGTTTGTTTGGTATTTTGGGATAGATAAGGGACTATTTTGTTATGTAAGGATAATGGGAGGGTGTTTTGAGTACTTTGGGAAATGGAAGGGTTAAAATGGTATTTTTGGTGAAAGTGTAAGGATAGTTTGGTAATTTTGGGGTTTATGGTTTCTAAACTCCGTTTTCTTGGTATTCTGAATTTGGCTTTGTGACTTTCTTCTAATCGCTTGTTGGTTGTGTCTTGACTTGATCGTTTTGCTTGTCTTTTCTTAATATCCATACCTACACGTACACAAATAACAAACACAAGTATATATGGCACATTTCATGATTATTTGATCGTTTTAAGCTCGTTTTCCAAGGAAATAAAATAGGTGCATATGCACTTATCAAATCCCCCATAATAAACCATTGTCGTGTTCTCGCGTAATGCTTAAATAAAGTATAAAGAAAACTTCGGTTTTATTTTATGTAAAAACATTTATTTATTATTAATCTAAAGAAGTGAATTGACGTAATATACTGCTTTCATTATTTGGAATAACTTTTATGATGAATGAATAAGAACACTTTTAATGCCTCATATAGATAGATTCATCGTCCTTGATTTTTTACACGTTCCATGCCAAGCGTAAAAATAGATCATTGTTAACTACAAGTCACAATGCTAACACTACTTATATATGTTAATTGTGTAATACTTCTTCTCCCCACATTCCTAATAATTTTTTGTATCTCAAGATTTTATTTTTGTAATGATTCTGAAGATTCATATTGACTTATTTTGATAGGTCTTAAGTGCGAAAATGGGTAAGACGGTTTATTCGATAAATAGCTAACAGACAAGATCTTTTAAAACATTCCATATAATTATCTAAGTCCACATCTTAGCATAACTTTAATCACGAATTGGGTCCTATCCCGGACCGATATTTGGAATTTATTTTTCAAAAAGCTTTTGATAAAAGATTTAAGCTCAAATGATCACGGTGTTTTATTCATTCTTAGCATACATCTATTTTACGGGATGAATTTTGTCGAGATGTTTATTGTGACCATGACTTTCCTTAAGGATCATTCAATATTTTTTCATCCTCAACTCTTTTGAGTATTTTTGGATTTATAGAAATGTAACCTCATACCTTGTTAGGGTCTCTTTGGATAAAAACAGGTCCTCATACCTTGTTAGGGTCTTTTAGACTTTTAGCAAAAAACTTAATCCTCAACTCTTTTGAGTCTTTTTGGATAAAAATGATGTCCTCATGCCTTGTTAGGGCATTTTTAGAACATAAGCCTCATATCTTGTTAGGGTCTTTTTGGACTTTTAATAAATATAATCCGCATGCCTTGTTGGGGCCTTTTTGGATTATCAAATCTTCGCATCCCGTTTAGATAAGTTGTGCGTCGATATATACTTTATCTAATCATATGTAATTTCTAAGCGATCTAGTTCTAGAAGCTAAGAACCTTATAAACCGTAAGACTCCATTTATTAGCAATTTATTTATATACGTTTATTGATCTTGTGGGAGAAAAATCCACAATTAAATTACATGAGTTTTTGAAAGAACTCTCAATGTTTTACCTTTAGCATGATAACTTATAATTAACCCTATCATTTCTCATTCTTCCTATTAAAGACTGCTAATTAAAGAGACTCGTGAATACTTAAGCTTGCGTGTTAAAATTCGCCTATTTAAAATCTGGTAGAGATTAGAAAATATTAACCACATTAAATCGATAATGGCATTTTAAAAGTAAATTATAAGAACTTGCAAAATCTTGGCTTTTTCTATCAGCATTAATGGTTCGTTGCATGGTTACTTTAAAGGTAGGCGTAGGCTTCGTCAAGGAGATCCACTTTCACCTTGTTTATTTACGCTTGTCATGGAAATTCTCACGCGCATGCTTCATAGAAGGGTTCGTGATGCTACATATTTTACTTACCATAGGTATTGTGCAGATTTTGAAGCTTCTAAACCGTTGATTTGTGGATGACTTTTTGTTATTTATGCATGGGGATATTCATTATGTTCATGTTATTAAGGACACGTTGGAGGAGTTTAAGCAGGCGTCGGGTTTGGTTCCGAGTATTCTAAAAAGTACCGCATACTTTGGCAATGTTCTCAATCATACGAAGTTGTCTATTCTTTGCATTCTCCCGTTTGAGGAAGGCCGCCTTCTGGTGAAATATCTTGGTATCCCTTTAGTTTCATCTAGATTAGTTTATATTGATTGTAAGGAGCCGGTGGAGCATGTTTAGGCTAGGGTGGAGAATTGGAAGAATAGGTCCTTATCAGTTGCGGGCCGATTGCAACTTATTAAGGTTATTCTTAGTTCTATGTATATTTATTGGGCGTCGGTTTTTATCCTTCCATCTCGTGTTATACTTGATATTGAGCAGGTTATGCGGGGATTCCTTTGGTGTCATGATAATGTGCGGAAAGGCAAAGCGAAGGTTGCTTGGGAGGATGTATGTATTCTGAAAGAGGAAGGCGGTCTTGGCATTCGAAGACTGGACACGTTTAATAAAGCTCTTATTGTTACTGATGTTTGGAAACTTTTAACTCGTAAAGAGTCTCTGTGAGTGCAATGGATTCATTCTTATAAGCTTAAGGGTCAAAATTCTAGGATGTTCCATTTTGGGGGATAATATTCATTTTTTAGTATATCGTTTCTATTTGAATCGTGTCGAATTGATTTTACGTTTTATCGTTAAGACATTATTTGTTTTTGATTAATAAGCGGATACTTGGTGTCTATTTCTACTTATCAAAAAACACGTAAAAAGTAAAAATATAATCTATATTACGTATACGTACTAGTCTAAAAAAACAAATTGCACAAAATATAAAATGAAAATTATAATTTTACACTACAAATGAAAAATAGAAATGAAAATATATAAAAATAATATGTCTTTTATAAAACCAACATTTAAGCTTTGTAAAATGAAATCCAATATGACGAATCTTCTTGTCAAAATGATCCAACCCAGTATCAAAACTTAACAAGTCCTATAGACTAAACACTCACTTACCGGGCTTGTAACTCACTTGTCTTATACAATTGAACAATTGGAGTACGAGTGAATTAAAGTAATACACAATGAAAGAGCAAAAACTTAATCTGCCAAACTTTCTAATACTAAATTTAAGCTTAGTCATTAAGCTTTATCTCTATTCAAAAGAAACAAATTGATCTTACTGTTAACACAACATAAATCCAACGTCAAACTAAATTGTGAGCTAAAAAATCTACAAAAATTGAGTGTTAAAATGAGATTTTATTCCTATCCTAGTTGGCTATTTCTAACAGCATATCTATGATCAATATAACTTGTAATGTTTTACCTAATGAAACTAGATTTTCAAACAAATATTACATATATATCAGCCAATTCCATTGACTGATGTAAACTAGATCATCCTAAATTCTATTGTGCCTAACATTCAGTTACAGTAATTAAGTAAGAGTTTGAAAGCTAATCAGATTTACTAAAGCTAATAACCACTAATCAGAGAGCAAGCAGTTTACAAATAACGAATGCAAGCAGAATTACAATATCCTCTACTCTACAATCACAGAAAGCAGATTATACTAAGAATACAGAAATTAAAAAAACGTGTCCTGTTCTTCCACGCCTGCCCGCTGATGTCGAAAGCTATGTATCGATTGAACTCGAAACTAAAATCTTTATCATATCGAACTCTTAATCTCGAACATAAGTTAAACCACAACTACAACGAGGACTACATCCCGGCCAGACGGCTGATGTCAAGTAACTGAACGAACCAAAACTTGAAATCGAGTACTAAATTTGAAGCAGGTTCTCTGCGAACTTATTAAACAACAGCACCATTTCTTTTAATAAAAATTTAGCTACCTTACAACTAACACATAAATCATTACCGAATCTTTCAACTGACCAACTTTTTAAACTCGAACAAGAACTAAGCGATTGAATCAGTAACTAAAACCAAAAACTCAAAATCGATAACAACCTCACAGAAATCTTAATTTCCTGATCTATAAGTCCTTATTGAAAACTAATGGATGTGAAAACTACCATAAATGCTTTGAATGAACAGTTCCATTGAAAAAATAAACATCTCAAATTAACAGTTTCAACAACTATTAAAACATCATAACCATTTACTTAATCGGCTGTAAAAGAAAAATAAAAGAAAATGAAAGAGATTAATAGAAATCTTTGAGAAATTTCATTAATGGAGTAAAAAGAACATTTGGTTACTAAAAACGGTTACAATTCCTAATGGAATTTTATAACAAAGTAACTAATTCTAGACAACTATGTGAAAATACACATAGACTAGTTGCTTAGAAATGAAGCTAATACAAGTATTTATAGAGAATTCTGGAGGAGTGTTGATGTGTCTTCACCAATCAACAAACTCCACGTGGATTAAGAGTTCTTCAAGAAAATACCCGAATAGAGGGTTTCTTCATGAGTGGGTCTTGATCTAATTGAATGCTACCATCTTGTAGAGGATGTTGTGGTGATCAATTTTGTTGTTTTACTCTTCACTTGATTTCTTCTAAATCTTCCTTGAATTGATCTTGATAGTCTTGGGAGGAGAAACTATGAACCGTCATCTTTTTTCTGTGTTTTTCTCTCACTTGCGTTTTGGAGAAGACACAAACAGATAATTTTTTTTCTTTTTTTGTTTATTTGTTATCAGTAATAAGGATATTTTAACTTTAGTCCCTTAGTTCTCATCTTTGTTCACTTTGTAATTTCAATCTTTTAGACAAAACAAGTTCTTGATCTTTAAAGGTTTGGCAAATAAGGTCCTTGAAATATCTTTCGTCTTTTCTTCAGTCTTTTGTCAAATAAACCTCGTGAAAACGTGTATTTGTTTCCTTTGTACCTCTTTTGCCTGCAAACACTTTAAAACACAATACACGCGTAATTATGATAATATTAAGCTTATTTTGATATATTTGGTCGTATTTTAGGTGTTTATCGATTATAAAATGTGAGTGTTTTCACACTCTGTCAAATTTCCCTCCACTTGACCATTGCCATGCCCTCATGTAATGCAATATTTCAAAGCTCTAAATTACATTTTTCTTATTATTAATCCATCTTGGCCTTTATTATAATAAATACATACTACGACACGATACTACACTAATGGAAACTAATAGAACTAAAAAGATAAAAGATTTTCAAGAGAATAAAAAGATATACAATTTCACTTTATTTATTTACTTTGAAATTGTTCGATGGAAGAAACTCGTAAATAAATCAATGACTTTGATTAGGGCTTTTGGTATCATGAATATTTATCACACTCAAGTTTCACGTTCCCCATACCAAGTTTAAAAATGAGATCATTGTTATTCATAAGTAAAAGTGCATCGACTTATTCATAAAAATTAATTTTGTTAACTATATACTCCCACTTATTATTCCTATAAACCAGTTATTATTTGAGCAATTTACTTGAGAGCAAACTTTGTAACGCCCTACTTTGATAAATGGAACGTTACGTGTAGTTATGGCGTGTCATCAAAGCATGCAAGGTAATATATAACAAAACATACATGACCATAAAGGAAAACAGAAATCAAACATCCCCCCTAAACATAAATTCAAAAATCTGGATAAAGTAAATTAAATGCAAAAGGAATAGAAGTATAAGGTAGCTCCCATCCTATGCACGTCCGCTAAATGCTCATGTCCGTCCTTGGGTACCTGCCGTATGAGTAATGGAAATAAAATACGGCTGAGCAATACGCTCAGTGAACGGATATAATGACATGATAAGAATATCTGGTATATAAAAGAAAGATCTAGAATACTAAGCGGAACAGATAAAAGTACTGAAGTTGAAAGACTGATAAGTAAAATACAGCGGAATTGTGTGTGTCCTAGAAAACCTGGTTTATAATTTGTAAAACTGAACTGATAACTGATAAAGCTGAAAACATGTATATACTGTATTTAAGTGCCAAGAGCTTATATAGGTCATGTAATATAACAACGCGTGCATGAATACATAGAGGTGTGACCCTCCTCATGCTATAGAGGGTTGAACTCTAACTGCTAACTAGGTGGAGGGATCAACTCCAATGTGAAGGATGTAGGGCACACACCACATTCACTTGATAAACTGTAAACTGATAAACTAGGATGCACCCATACGTCACACATGATAATACTGATAATGGCCAGGCTGAAGCTGAAGGGACGCCGTGAGAAATCACTCCCTCGTAGTGGAGTCATAAGACCGGTGCTTCAAGTGTTATGGTCACGGTACCTCCGTAACTAGATGACATGGTCATGCATGTATATAACTCAGGCATTTTAAAATGTTAACATGTAACTTACTGATAATTTACTATAAACTACTGGGGAAACAGATGGCTGCAAACGAGAAATCCTAATATAGGAAAAGAATGTCCTTACTAAAGGACGGAAGCTCCGTACCTGGTGACTAGTAATGAAGTGAGAATGAAAGCTAAAGGATCTATCCCGACTTCACGGATACTACATAAATAAGGGGCGTGAATGAGTTGTCTGATTACTGTATACTATTTCTGGTTCTTATTGTTCTTAACTTGTTTTACATGTTCTTGTGTTGTTTTACTGTTTCATGTATTATCTTGTAATTCTTTATGTTTTCATACGTTTTTTATTAACGTATTTCATGTGTTCTTGTGTTATTATACTTGTAATATCACAATAAGTAACTTTCTAAAAATAGCAGGTTTCCAAAAATAGAAAGTTTCTAAAAATAGAAATAATAAGCTGATTTAATAAGCCTAAAATATAAGCTGAGGCTTATTTAATATATTTGATAAGTCCTGAATAATTAACTGACAGAAAAGAGTAAAGTTTATTTAATAAAAATGTAACATGTCAAAACTTATAGTTATTTATTAATTAATACAATAACATGGTTTAACCGATTATTAATTAATTAAACATGGTATTAATATTTACCGTAAACTGATAATCATGTAATTAAATTAAATTCTTAAATAATTTATTTAAGCCTTGGTGACATGTAATTAATTTATCTAGTTAAGCCTTGATTAAATTAATTAAATAAATCATGATATTTTTAATTAATTAAACATGTCAATTATTTTGAGTGAAAGGTAAAAAAATAATTCCAAACAATACCAAACACCGCCTTTTTTCCACAGTTGTGGCTTAGCCGTTGGCCAGCCAAAACAGTCGCTGGCTGGGTAGTCTACCAACGGTTGAGCTGGTTTCCCACCGGTAGATAACCGGTTCCTATTGCTGTCCAAAATACCCCACCGGCTATGCCGACTTTCCCATTGTTATAAACTGAACACCCTCCTGTTTGGGCTTAGGTTGTTGCGGCTGGCCATGGAGGATAGCAACCGGGACATTAAAGTCTCGGCTGGCCAAAATTAAAACCCACCGAGAGCTTGACTCTCGGTTCTCGCGCCAACCAAACACAACCCAATTCATCCCCGATAATTTCCATGTTTTAATCATACAAATTCGTGTGTTCATTATTTATTAGTTAAATCTGTGATGGAAGGAAGCTTAATAAAATAGGGATTAAGTTTGGTGTTTACCGGTATGCATAGATAAAGAATCAACCATGAACACTAATCCCGAATGCTTGAACAATCAAAACCATTTTCTTTTCCCTTTTCCTTGCATAAAATCGTCGGCCAAAAATGGGGCTAGGGTTTCTCTTTTTTTTTTATAAAACTTGACAAATGAAAGAAATGTAACCCTTTTTGCAAGTTTTATTCTTAACGGGCCGGGCCTTGGCCCATTTCTTGTTTCTCCTTAATAAAAGCCGCTCCTAAACAGCCCCTTGTATATGTATATTTAGTTTTCTTGTTTATTGCTTCTCGTGTATTAAACCTCGTGACTCGGGTTCGTGATTTACTGTTTATGGTTTATTTATTATACTTGAATACTTGTCGGGTACACTTAATATACTTTGATACTTGTCGTGAATTTCTTAATAAATTGTTTTAATTTATCTGTGATTTCTTGTAATTAATATGTTCTGGATTTTTCATGCGGGTTTTACAACTCTCCCCCTCTAAAAGAATAATTCGTCCTCGAATTAGAAACGTGGTATTGCTGCGGGTTTTACAACTCTTCCTCTCTAAAAAGGATAATTCTTCCTCGAATTAGAAACATGAGAAGCTGAAAGGACATGGCCGTGACTTGGCTGGGAAAGACATGGAACGTGAATGGCTGGAAAAACATATTCTGATCATGGAAGGAAATGAGGATAAGGAATCCGGATGGACTCCTCCCTTCCAAGTGGCTTCCCGCTCGGGATGGTTCCTCCAGAAGATCTTGACACAATGAAAATCTTGGTCTTCATGACTTTGACTTTACTATACTTAAAAGTGTCTGGTTCATTAACGTAAGATAGATTCTCATGAATCTGATCGAATCGGTAAGAATTTATCGTGCAAGGGTAAATGAAACGTTACGATGCCAAATAATCTGGAATAACTTACATTAGTGACGTCTAAGCAACGATGAGCATGATATACTGAAACTAATATGTAAACAAATGTGAACGTGATACATGAGCAATTGTGAACGTGATACGTGAGCAATTGTGAACGTGATACAAGAGATATTGTGAACGTGATTCACGATCACATGGTGAACGTGCTGCATGGAATATATCGTCATCGTGATACGTGGGACGTATCGTAAATGTGTTATGACTGAGAAGGTGAAACGTGAAACGTTTGTTCGGGTATAGGAAGGTTGTGTTAAACTTGAGTCTGGTCTCCCCAGTTTTCTGCAACCCTTTATAGAACAATACATGAAACGTGTATCGTGGGATGGAACACGAACCTGAACGTGAACAATGTCATGACCGCGAACGTGAATGTAAATCATGAGATGGAAGAAAAAATATGAATGGAATAAGATCATAAATGTGGACGTGAGACGTAAACGTGAAAGTAAACGTAACGTGAATATGAACATAAACGTGAACGTGAATGTGAGCGTAAACGTGATCGCAAACCTAAATTTCTATCTGATATGATTGTTGAAGGGATACCGCGAAATCGTACGGCCTCTTACTGAATTTTCTGTAGATCTACTAACTGCTTAATCCTTTTGAAAGAAAGAAAACGTGTAAGCTGGGTTAACTGGTTGACAACAACATAGATAGTATTGTGCTTCTTCGGAGTCTGTGGTAATCTGATAACATCTCCATGGGAATCTTGTCTCATTTCAGTTCAGAAATTTCTAATGGTTGCAATAACTCACTAGCATGTCGGTGTTCTATCTCAACCTGCTGGTATGTCAGGCATTTAGATATGAACATAGCTGCATCATGTGTTATGCTGATTCTATCAAAATCTCGTTGGGGGTCATGGTATCCTTGTGAGATCTGGATGAATAGTCATGGAGAACTGTGAGCCTCGATCATTAAGACCTCTCATCGCGTAGGATTCTCTGGAATATATAACCTGGTGTAAGATTCTCTTTCTTATGCATAAGCTTAATCATGGTAACGCTATTCGCGAGGACTTTCAACAACTTCTGCGGTAGTACCCAACTAAAATCTAGAAAACTTTTGTACTTCTGTCACAGACGTCGATCTTGACCATCTGGTGATGGCCTTCACCTTCGTAGGTTTCATGGAATTTCTTTTTGTTGAAATAATGTGGCCCAGAAATGCCACTTTGTCTAACTGGAGCTCACATCTGGAAAGCTGAGTATACACTTTCTCCTATCGGAAAATCTGCACGACCGTGATAAGATGATTCTCGTGTTCTTCTCTAGAATCAAGAAAGTCGGGATGTTAGCAGTGAATGCAGTGACTAACTTATCTGAGAATTCATGGAAAATTTTTGTAACACCCCATTTTGATAAATGGAATGTCACGCGTGATTATGGCGTGTCATCAAAGCATACAAGGATAAATGTATAAAACATTACATGACCATAAAAGGAAATACCGGAATCAAACATCGGTAGTCCAAAAGTAAAGCTCATTACACACAAACATAAGTACTGTAAATGAAAGGACTAAACAATGTCCATGGAAAGAGTATCAAAGTATAGATAATGCATAAAGTAAAGAAAGGCTAGAAAGCTTCTAGTCCATATGCACGTACGCTTAAAGTCTACGAGCGTCCTTGAGTACCTTCCATTTTAGGAACATGAAAAGGAAAACGGCTGAGCAATACGCTCAGTGCACGGATGTACAAATAAAGCATGAATAATATAAGCATATAAGCATGAAACAGCGGAAGAAACTAAGTCATGAATAACCCGGTTAAGTCTTAGTAAAACTGGTTTTATAGTTTGAAAAGCCTTATGTTTATCTTGTAAAAAATGTTTAACATATTTTACCATTAGCCAATATAGGTCATGAAAATCAACGTGCATGAATACTTGGAGGGGTGACCTCGTCATGCAAATTAGAGGGGCTACCTCTAATTTAATATACTGGTTTTGGGTAGGAGGGATCAGCTCCTTGTGAAGGATGCAAGGCACACACCACATTCACACTGAGTAATCTGCTGAAAACATGTAACTAGGATGCACCCATACGCCCCACATGATAAATATAACAATATGGCCAAAAGCTGAAGGGACGCCACGAGCAATCACTCCGCCATGGGGAAGTCATAACACCAGTGCCTCTAGTGTTATGGTTATGGTACCTCCATAACTAGGTGAAACTGGTCATGCATGTATATGGCTTTAGGTATTCTAATTAAACATAAGCAATCAAACATATAAACTTATACTATGGGAAAACAGTTGGCTGCATACGGGGAATCCTAATAATGAAAGAATGTCCATACTGAAAGGACGGGAATTCGTACCTTATGTCAAGTGAACGAAGAAGACGAACGGAAGAGAGACCTACTTCGGTATCACTAATGCTACATAAATACATACGTGTATAAGTATCTGATTATAGAATACGTAACTGGTTTTATATCATGTCTTAGCTTGTTTTATATGTTCATGTCATGTTTTACTGTTTTAAGCTTTATACTGTGTTTATCGTATATTCTGTCTATTCTGATTAAGTATTACTTGTATTTCATGTATTATTATACTTGTTGTGTAATAATAAGTAACTTTCTAAAAATAGCAGGTTTCTAAAAATAGAAAGTTTCCAAAAATAGAAAGTTACCAAAAATAGAAAGTTTCCAAAAATAGAAAGTTTCCAAAAATAGAAAGTTTCCAAAAATATAAAGTTTCCAAAAATAGATTTACTGCTTAAAATAGATAAGTTTCTAAAAATAGAAAGTTTCCATAAATAGATTGGCTGCCTTAAATAAATAAGTTTCTAAAAATAGAAAGTTTCTATAAATAGATATAAGCTGGTTAAATAAGCTAATTATATAA
The DNA here is from genome assembly GCA_025667525.1 of Glebionis coronaria. Classification (NCBI taxonomy): domain Eukaryota; kingdom Viridiplantae; phylum Streptophyta; class Magnoliopsida; order Asterales; family Asteraceae; genus Glebionis; species Glebionis coronaria. The sequence goes on along the minus strand of CM046877.1, from coordinate 367,911,780 downwards.
GCTTAAGTGTTTTCTGATTATTATTCTAAGTCATGTGATTATAAAGTATAGTTTATTAATTATTACATGTAAATTAAATAAACTATAGGTTAAAAGTATTTAATTAAATATAACTTGATTTTAATTAAATAAAGGTAAATTACTTCGGTAAAAACAAGTATTATTAACTATTAATAATATAACCTAAGTCATGTTAATTAATTAATTATAGTCATGGTTTTAAATAATTAATTAATTATAAAGTCTAATTAAATATAAATACTTAGGTTAAAATTCATTAACTAATAATTAAATTTATAACCTAAGTCATGTACATTAAATTAATCATGTCATGTTTTTATTAATTTAATTTAAGTCTAAAACATAACTAGTAAAAATCATAAACCTTGAAAAAATATGATTTATGAACCGGACCCGTGACTAAAAACCATGAACCGGACCCGTAACCAACACCATACCCCGACCAAGGTCGGGGTTCCCTTGCCCCTTGCTGCTGCCGTGACACCATCACCACCATACCGAGACCATATGGTCTCGGTGGTGTGTAATAAGCCAAGCCGAGATCCCCTAAGGGCTCGGTTAGGCGTCGGCTAGACCACAAACACCCCTAAAACCCTCGTTTGATTTACCCCATGATCATTAACATGTTTAAATAATTGTTTTTAATTTGTTAATTAAAAACATCATGATTTTATGTGATTCATTAAATCAAAACATAAAAGAAAAGGTTAAAAAGTTATACCGAATACGTGAAACAAATGAGGATGAACACACACGAATCCTTGTAAAATTTCCAAGATCAAAATCAACCCGAACACCCCTTTTGGTGATCAAAACCCGGCGGCCAAAGGAGCACAAGAAGAAGATTTAGGGTTTTTAATTATTTTCTTGTTTTGTGATAAATGACACAAGTTTTCCTAAGTTTGCATGTTTAGTAAAATTATTATGGGCTTGGCCTATTTCCTTTGGTGTAGCCGCGGGTAGGGGGACCCACTTGGGGTAACCCACCTTTTCCCGTGTCTAAATATTAGTGTGTTCTCGTGTTCGTGTTTTTATGTGTTCGTAGTTAATCATCGATCGTGACCTAATATATTTATTCGTGTTCGTAATAAATATATGTACGTAAATAATATTAGCTCGTGATTGAATTACGTTCATGATTTCATGATCGCATGTTCGTGATTATAATTATTATTGGAATAATTATCGTTTGTTCATACGTAATAAATACTTATAGTGTTCTAACACGTACGTAATACTTGAAATTCTTATACGTGAAACGTAACGTGCTATAAAAGGAAAGTTCTAATCATGTACGTACGATCTAAAGGGTACTATTTATGGTAAAAGCATGCGGGTTTTACAACTCTTCCCCCCTAAAAAGAATAATTCTTTCCTGAATTATAGATAAAGTAAACTGGAAAAGAAGAACATACCCAAATTCAAAATATGAAATGAGGGTATGAAGCCCGGATAGACTCCTCTGTTTCCCAAGTGGCTTCCCGCTCGATATGATCCCTCCAAAGAATTTTGACGAATGGAATCGTCTTCCTTCTTAATATATAGATTTTACTAGTTGAAAATTTCGTTCTCGGAATCTTCTCGAATTGATAACTGGTTAATTGTGCGACTCAGTTGTTCTTGGTGAATCAAATAAAAGGGTGTCGTTGTCTACACTAATGAAAAATAAAGACTTGAAACAAATAAATATAAAGTAAAGACGGTAAAAAGAAACAACAATGAAAGATTAAAATTTGACGAAAAGTAAATTACGAGAGATTAAAAAGGAAAATAAAGTAAATGACACAAACTTAAACTTAAACTAAAAGGAAAGAAAGTAAAAATGCAAATAAGGAAAAAGGCGGGAAAAGTAAAACTTAAGAATTAAAAATATAAAACTACAAAAAAAACTGAAAAACTCATTCAGAATATCACCCTCATCCGGAATAACAAAGCTCATCCGGAATATGTCACTTATCCGGAATAAACTAGTTGATTCGGAATAAAGCTCTTGATCCAGAATAAAAATAAAAGAATAAGAAAAACAGGTTGATTCGGAATAAATCAATTGATCCGGAATATTGGATATTCCGGATGAAGAAGGTGATTCAGAATAAAAAGAAGGAGCTTGATCCGGAATAAATGATATTCCGAACGAAGGAGCTTGATCCGGAATAAATGATATTCCGAACGAAGGAGCTTGATCCGGAATAAACGATATTCCGAACGAAGGAGCTTTATCCGGAATAAATGATATTCCGAACGAAGGAGCTTGATCCGGAATAATCAATATTCCGGATGAACAATATTGATACGGAATAAAAATGCTGACTCGGTATATCTGGGGAAAGAAACAGTAAGCATGAACACGAAGAACATGGGATGAAGAACAAGGACGAATTTAACCAAAACTAATCAAGATTAACCAAAAGATTAAACCAAAACAACCACAAATGATCTACTAACAATAACCAATCAATCCAAATCAATAAAACTAACAATCATAACCAACATAATCAAAACCCACTTGATTGAAAACCATAAAAATAGAAGAACATAAACATGAATCATAGAGAAAGATTAAGCAAGAAAGGAAGATGAGAGATTAACAATGAAAGTAAAGATTAATAACAATTAAAAGTAAACTTACTTGGAATTAAAAGGAATTAAATGTGCATAACAAGTAATTAAAGTGCAAGAATTAAGGTGCAAGGTAAATGAAAATGGTGGAAGTGGTGGTTTGTCAAGCCACCCAACAACTCTAAAATGAAGGAAAATCTAAACTATATATAGGGAGATTAGGGAGGAGCTTAGGAAGCTTCCTCCCTCTTTCTTCTTTCTCTAATTGCATGCTTAAGTCCTTAATCTTCTTTAATCTTTTGACTTCAATGACTTTGTCTTTGGATTTCTTTAAACTCGTCTTGAATTTTCTTCATAAATAACACTCGAGTTCTTCGGCTTTTAGTAAACTTCCGTCTTTTGACTTTTTCTTTGATAAATCTTCAGAATTGGTCTTGGACTTCCGTTCTTTTCGCACTCTTGATCTTTCGAATTCGTCTTTCGTCTTTTTCTTCGATAAAAGCCCGTGAATGCCCGTGTTTTCTCCACTTTTCACCTTTTCGTCCTAAATCACAACAAAAACACAAACCACGCATAATTCCGACATAAATGACATAAAATACACGTTTTGGCTCGGTTATTATTGTATTAAGTGGTAAAAAGGATGGGTGTTTACACACCTATCAAATCCCCTACACTTGACCATTGCAATGTCCTCATGCAATGCATTAGTTACAAAGCACGTTTACATTTTTCATCATAATCAATCCACGTTGGCCTTTATTAAAGAGATAGAAAATTATAAATATTCAAAGTAAAGAACTCAAAAACATACCTTCGGGTTTTGGAAATGTCATGAATGATCATCATCCTCAAGTTTTCACTTTCTCCAAACCAAGCTTAAAAACGAGATCATTGTTATTATAAGTTAGCAAACTAACACGAACTCATGTGGGCCAATTATTCACTTATACTCCCTTATTCCTAGGTGTACCTCTTATATTTTATTATTGTCTTGAATGATCACGAGGATGCATTGTTGACTTATTTCGATAGTTATTTAGGCTGAAAATAAAGTGGGACGATTTAATCAATAGTTAGCTAAAGGACAAAATCTTTTAAAACTGCTTCTCGGGACCTCATAAAGTTCATATCTTGGCATAACTTGCTTCGCGATTTGAGACCTTTCTTGAACCGATATTTGGCAGCGACTTCATACTTCAAACCTTGAGAGACGTTCATGAAATAATGGTCTTCTCTTCATATTAGGAATTTCTTCACTTGAAGTTTTGAGAGATTCTTCATACTTGGACCACGACTTCTTCATTTTTCTCCAATCTTTATTTTGGAATTTGATATGCAACGATTCGCCTCCTTTTAGGACTTGGATCTATTTATCCTCATACCTTGTTAGGGCCTTTTTGGATAGACTTCTCCATGATCTTTCGGGGAGTATTTGTTTTTCGTCGTGTGTCTCGATCCTTTCATATTGATTTTTGATAAATGATTCTTCACATCTCTTGGGATCTTTAGCAACAAAATGTGACAAGTCTAACATTTTCAGGTAGTGAAATATTTTCTCGTATAATATTTTGAAACTTATTTTTGTGTTGGTTGACGAACTCACAATTTACGGATTTAAATTTGGGCTTACGTGCATAATTTGGCGTCTTTTAAGACTAAACCGGAAACCTTAGGATTACGTATTTACGTTTTTGAACTCCGTTTTTGATGAGACAATTTTTATTGGATTCGTTTTGTGACGGTGATTCATAATTTATAAAAATGTTTTTTGTAAAACGACCCGAGGGCACGCAAATCGAGAAAACTAGAATCGAGAAATACCCGTAAACTAGTGAGATGGGACAAAACACTTTGCCCCACCCCACTAGCTTATATGCGACGACAATATTGACACCACCACACATAGGTGGCATCAAGTTAGCATGTTTACACAAGTGTAAGCTTGTGCTTACACCTTAAGCTAACCATTTCCACTTTAACACAAAACTAGCAAATTGTTTCATTTCTACCATTTCCTTCCATGCAATCCACTCTAAAACTCTCTCAATGTCTCCCTCCTTGCCGTCCCAAATAAAGCAACAAACACCATCATTGATCTTTTCTAGCCACAAACCACATGTTTACTAGTCCTATTAAGGTGTTTCCTTGAAGCCTTGATCATTTGGTGGCCATATAAACAACTTTGGAGGTGATTTGCTTGTGTCCTAGGACTGATTTTCCAACCTATGTTCTTGATATTTGATGGTCTTGGAGATACTTGTTGTGTTCATCAAGTTCTTGCCTTCCTAAAATAAGAAATCCACTTGGATTGGTAAAGAAGATCATCCTCTACATTTTTCTCTTATTATTTTGTAAAGAACAAATGTATTTTCTTTCATTTTGTATATGTATATGATGTATATATGATGATAAAAATGTTGTGTGAGGATCAAGTGTTGATAAACATGCTTAAAAATGATGATAACTATAAGAAATGAAGCTAAAATCTTGACTAATTAGTTGGCTGTATAAAAACAGTAGATAACTAAAAGATGAACTGATAAAATTTCATGGTTTGATCCATTTACAGTAAGTAGATGATGTTATACACATGTGAGAGTTGGCCATGCAATGGAATCAAAATAATGAGTGAGATATGATCAAAACAAGTTAGGTGGTATAATCTGAATAAGCAGTTTTGTAGGGACTGTTAAGGCAACTTAAACTCAAAATAGGCAGTAGCTATAACTAAGTTATATGTAGCACATATTATGAAGAAGTTGTCATCCAAAAATGAGCTTCTAAGTCATTGTAGAACTCTAGATATGGTAAAAATGGTGAATATGAAGTTAAAAATCAGATTTTGGAAATAATGTTTATTATTATTATACAAGCACTCACATTATAACTTATAAAATGTAAAAATATAAACCCACTAACTTATAGAACTTATTTATATAAATGTATAAAAGGTTAATTAAATGGGTAAATTATATAAATGGTGGTAAAAAAAATATTTATAAGTAATAAAAACTATAAACTTGATTTTTACGACTTTTTCGGCTATCGCCGTAAAATTAACGTTTTTCATCAAATAAAACTTAGACGACCAAACCCGTCTAATGTAAAGTTTATAAAAGTTATATACTGATGTATAAGTAACTAATACAAGTAAAAACCGATAAAACCCGAACTATAAGAATTACGGACATTTACGAGCTAAATAAACGTATTGGACTAATAATTGGACTTAATAAGATAAAAACTTGTAAAAAGAATTATTTGGGCTTAACCCATTTGGGCCCAACATGAAAGATATATATACTGATCATATAGGTATAAAATGGGTAAAAACTTGTAAAAAGAATTATTTGGGCTTAACCCATTTCTGTGACCGAAGCACGCCCGTAGCCGATAATCCGCCTTTCATTAACAACGTGAGTTCATAGCCTCGCACTCTTTTAAATGTTTTATAAAATGATTTGTAAACCCGCGAGGGAGATAACATGCTAGATTTTTATAAAAATAGAACACAAGTAGTCCCGATTGTATGCTTAATGATATGGACCCGAATGATGCTATGACCCTATATTCGAGACTAAAAGGATTATTAGTAGTTAGGTTATGTCACTTAAAGTCCCATTAGCATGAATTGTGAACTACCGGGATTTGGTAGACGCTTATGCATTTGATAGTACTATTTGGGGACGATCACCCCAGTTCGCGCCTTGACGGTTGATCCCCGTCGTACCACATTGATTGGTAAGCGAATTTATGTATGATAAGATTCCATAGCGTGATTTTTGTGACGACACGCTAACTTAGATGGGCAAATTGTTTGTCGGGTTCGCGGCCCGCTGTTTTCACAGTAAGGTAACAATGTCATGCGGCTAATAATAATCCTATACAATATACAACGTATGCTATAAGACATAAATAATAAACGATGACGACGCTATTACGATGAATATATTACCTATCATGGTAATATAGAGACTACGGTCTCATGGACGGTTTCAGATGTATGCTTGATTTATATATTGCCTGACTAGCAATATGTGGACTTACTTCCGATATTATACTTGTGTTCTGATTTTAAATGATTGTAAATGATTGTTTTATATAACGGTTTTCATTAAACTCTATGAATTCACTCGGCATTCGCTGATATGATTTTTGCATGTTTTCTATCTCAGGTGCTTGAAGGTAATCCGGATGGAGATCGACTCTGATGGCCCACACTTAATATTAAAAATGTTCATTCGATCTATGTTTTGTAAACTTAATGACCTGTATAATTTGGGACCTGTTGTACACTTTTGAAACTTTTTATCGAATGAATGTTTGTTAAACCTTGTACAACCATTTTTATGTGTTGTCTATGATTGGAGTTATTGTGCTATCCCGTAACACTCTGAAAGACCCTTCCGCTGTACCGATACGAAAAATGAGAGTGTTACAGTTTGGTACCAGAGCTCTCGTTGTAGAGAACAAAAGATTTTAAAAAAAACCAAGGTTTTGAACAAAACTTTTCAAAATCTTTTGACAATGAACATTTGAGAAAATATTTGAAAAATCTTTTGACTATAACGGTGCCAGAGATCTCCGACGTTACCAACAAGCCCTATCGAGAAGATATATATTTTGATATATATAATATAATTTATATATATGTATATATCGTGATTTCATTATGTAATTGTTTAACTAGTATGTTATCCTAATACGAGATAAATATATATAAATGCAGATTGTCATGGCTGACCCTAATATTCCTGTAGAAAACCATGCTATTCCCGAACCTAATATAGAAGATGATCCTTATTTAGACTTAGTAGATTTTGATATCGATGATGAGGAGGAACCATTTGAGGATCCCGAGCCCGAGTTAGGACTAGGAGATCAGATTGCCCCTCAGGTTGACTTAGTAGAGAATGAGATTGAGAATGTGGGTAATGAGAATGTGGAGATTGAGAATGTGGGTAATGAGAATGTGGAGATTGAGAATGTGGATATTGAGGACGTGGATATTGAGAATGCTGATATTGAGAACAATGATGAGATTGGGTTAGATGAGTTAGATGATGAGATTGACGACGAGGATGTCGAGGAAGATGTAGGTATAGATGTTGAGGTTGATGACGATGAGGAAGCTGAGCTTATTTATCCGTATGATGTTCCAGAGGGCGAGCCTTTGCCCCCACCAGTTTGTTTGTCTGATTCTGAGGATGAGTTACCTAGGGATGAAATGTCTGAATCGTCTGAATCTGATTCTGAGTCAGAGAAGGATGAGGATGACGATGCACCTGACGGTACTGATGGTATTGATACTCGTAGACGTGAGATAGGAGAGTCGTCTAGTACTCGAGAGGCTACTCATATTGATGGTCTTGCACCATGGGCCTTGAGACGTGATCTAGATGCTTCCCGTGTTAAGAGTTGTGTGACAGAGATTGGATTAGGTGTTGTTCAGACTCAGGTTGCTTATTTGGAGTCGAAGACTAAGGTTGGTGAGAAAGAGCGGGAATTGCTTAGTTTGGATTTGAGTGATGTAGAACGTGGTTTGAATGAGGCTTTTAGGAGGTTATCGGTGTTGGAAAGTGGTGAGTATGCTGCTATGAAGAGAAAGGTGAATTCTATGGAGATTCAGTTGAGTGTGGCTCGTGCGATGCGTGAGAAAGCTGAAAAGGAGCTGAATATATCTGTGGGTTGGAATAGTAGATTTTATGCTGATATGGTTGAAAGAGGAGTAATCCGTAAGCGCCCAGCTGAAGATGTGTCTAGTGATCGTCCGGCGAAGATCCAGAAGACGATGGATGATGGACCATCTGGCGGTTCTCAGTAGACCAGTCTGTATTTAGTAGTGACCTTTATATCTTTTGTGTTTGTAGCTTTGACTGAACCGGCTTGTTAGTAGTAGACTTGGCACGAATTTTGAGTGTATATAGTGCTAGAACTTTGATATGGATGTACTAAGACAATACTTTTGTTTCAGATCGAATGAAATATGTATCTTGTCTTGAATTCCATATTGTGCCTTATTTGTATCTTGATTATGAATTTGATTCGTATTATATGAATCCTTTGTTGGATGAATGCTTAATACTTTGAAATTGTGGAATTATAGAACTATGCCGCCCAAGAAGGCTGTGACTGAGGATGATGTACGTAGGATTATTACGGAGCAAGTTACCGCATCTATGACAGAATTTATGGCAAATGCTAGAAATGAAGCTGGCGGTAGTGGAGCTGGCGGTAGTGGAGCTGGCGGTAGTGGAGCTGGCGGTAGTGGAATTGGCGGTACTAATGTGAATGTGAATGCTAATAATGTGAATGCTAATGTTGGAGGAAATATAGGAGGACTTGGAACCAATGCGCCTGAAGTTGGTGGTTGTACTTATGTGACGTTCATGAAGTGTGAACCTCTACCTTTTAATGGAACTGAAGGTGCTGTAGGACTAAGCCAGTGGATCGAGAAGATTGAATCGGTGTTTAGGATTAGTAAGTGTAAGGAGGAAGATAAGGTGACTTTTGCTATGGCTACTCTTAAAGGTCGTGCGTTGACTTGGTGGAATGGGAGAATTGCTTTCATGGGTCTTGATGCTGCTAATGCTACTCCTTGGGCTGAAATCAAGAAGTGGATGACTTTGGAGTTTTGTCCTCGTAGTGTGATTATTAGGTTAGAACAGGAGTTGATTCATTTGAGAATGAAAGGTGTGGACATTGATAGTTACACGAATCGATTCCATGAGTTGGCCTTGCTATGTCCTCGATTGGTTGAAACCGAAGAGATCCGAATTGAGCAATATGTGAAAGGGTTGACCAGGAATATCCGGGGGGACGTGACATCATCGAAACCACTGACCATTGATGATGCTGTTCGAATGGCTTACCAACTCACTGGACAGATAATTCAGGATAAGGAAGATGAAGCCCGTGTTGGTGAGAAAAGAAAGGGAGACGGTGAGCGTGTAGATAGAGGTGATAATAGGAAGAATTTCAATCGCCGTCAGAACAAGAGAAAGGGGAATTCAAATGCTCTTACCAACAATGCACCGCACAACGATGATAGATGTCCTAAGTGTGGCAACAAGAGGCATCCTGGCGACTGCTGGAAGTGCCGAAATTGCGGAAAGCTTGGACACAAGGTTGAAAGGTGTAAGAAGGGAACCATTTGCTTCAACTGTAATGAAGAAGGTCATAGGAAATCGGAATGCCCCAAGTTGAAAGCGATTGTACCTGGAAGAAACCCCCAGGGTGGTATCTACCAACTTGGAACAATTGAGGTGAAGAAAGAGGATCCGAATGTCGTTACCGGTACGTTTTTACTCAATAATCATTATGCTGTTGCTTTATTCGATTCGGGTGCTGATAGGAGCTTTGTATCCACTAAATTTAGTGCCCTTATTGATATTGAACCTGTTGAGATAAGTACCAGTTACGAGGTGGAATTGGCTGATGGTAAATTAGTGAAAACTAATAAGCTATTAGAAGGATGCTCTCTAAATCTCTTGAACCATTCCTTTCCGATTGATTTGATGTTGATAGAATTAGGTAGTTTCGATATTATTATTGGTATGGATTGGTTGTCGTTGAATAATGCTACTATTTTATGTGGAGAGAAGAAGGTTAAGATTCCTCTTAGGAATAGGACGTGAGTAATTGATGGTAGTCGAGGTGAATCCCGTTTGAAAATCGTTTCATGTATTAAAGTCCAAAAGTACATCAGAAACGGTTGTGAGTTATTCTTAGCTCAAGTGACCGGGAATGAGTCTAGGGAGAAACGATTGGAAGATGTACCTATTATTTGTGAATTTCCTAAGGTATTTCCTAAAGATTTACCCGGACTTCCACCGATAAGGCAAGTAGAGTTTCGAATCGATTTAATTCCTGGTGCTGCACCGGTGGCACGTGCGCCTTACCGATTAGCCCCTTCTGAATTAAAGGAGTTATCTGAGCAACTTAAGGAGTTGTCTGATAAAGGTTTTATTCGACCGAGCTCGTCGCCTTGGGGAGCTCCAGTCTTGTTCGTTAAGAAGAAGGATGGATCTTTTCGTATGTGCATTGATTATAGGGAACTGAATAAGTTGACAATTAAAAATCGATATCCTTTACCTAGGATTGATGATTTGTTTGATCAACTGCAAGGATCTAGTGTGTATTCTAAGATAGATTTACGGTCAGGATATCACCAACTTCGCGTCCGTGAAGAAGATATTCCTATAACTGCATTTAGAACTCGTTATGGACACTATGAATTTCAAGTAATGCCATTTGGGTTAACTAACGCACCTGCGGTTTTCATGGATTTAATGAATCGAGTGTGCAAGCCCTACTTGGATAAATTTGTGATTGTGTTTATTGACGATATTCTGATCTATTCTAAGAATGAAGATGAACATAGAGAACATTTGAGGATTGTTTTGAAGTTGTTGAAGGATGAAAGGTTGTATGCTAAGTTTTCAAAGTGTGATTTCTGGTTAGATTCTGTGCAATTTCTTGGTCATGTGATTAACAGAGATGGAATTCATGTTGATCCTGCAAAGGTTGAAGCTATTAAGAATTGGTCTGCACCGACAACGCCAACGGAAGTGCGACAGTTCTTAGGATTGGCTGGCTATTATAGGCGATTCATTAAAGAATTTTCTTTGATAGCTAAACCCTTGACTAAGCTTACTCAGAAGAATAAACCTTTCGTTTGGGGAAGTGATGAAGATGGAGCATTTCAGACATTGAAGCAAAAATTATGTAGTGCGCCAATCTTATCATTACCCGACGGGAGTGAAGATTTTGTAGTGTATTGTGATGCATCTATTAGAGGTTATGGAGCTGTTTTGATGCAGAGAGAGAAAGTGATAGCTTATGCTTCTAGGCAATTAAGGAAGAATGAGGAGAATTATGCTACTCATGATCTTGAGCTACGAGCGGTGGTCTTTGCTCTTAGGTTATGGAGACATTATCTGTATGGCACCAAGTGTACGGTATTCACCGATCACAAAAGCCTACAGTATATTCTCGACCAGAAGGAATTGAACATGAGGCAACGAAGATGGATAGAGTTGTTAAGTGATTATGATTGTGATATAAAATATCACCCAGGAAAAGCCAATGTTGTTGCTGATGCGTTGAGTAGGAAAGATAGAGAGCCTATCAGGGTGCGTTCTCTAGTCTTGACCGTGCACAATAATTTGCCTGAGCAAATTAGAAATGCGCAAATAGAAGCTTGTAAGAAGGAGAATTTTGTTAATGAAGGGTTCCGAGGAGAAGGAGATCCTTTAGAGGTTAGAGCTGATGGAGTGAAATGTTTAAGAGGTCGTATGTGGATACCTAAGTTTGGAGGCTTAAGAGATTTGATTATGTTAGAATCCCATAAATCTAAGTATTCCATTCATCCGGGATCTGATAAGATGTACCATGATTTGAAGAAGTTGTATTGGTGGCCGAATATGAAAGCTGACATAGCTATGTATGTTCTTCAATGCTTGACTTGTGCTAGAGTTAAAGCGGAACATCAAAAGCCATCAGGACTACTTCAACAGCCAAAGATTCTTGAATGGAAGTGGGAGCGAATTACAATGGACTTTATCACCAAGCTTCCTAGAACATCATCTGGAAACAATTCAATTTGGGTTATTGTCGATAGACTGACCAAATCAGCACACTTCATTCCGGTTAAGGAGCAGTTCTCACTGGAGAAGCTGACTCGAATATACCTTGATAATGTTGTATGCAAGCATGGAGTGCCTGTCTCGATCATTTCAGATCGAGATCCTAGATTCGCATCGAATTTTTGGAAATCTCTCCAAAGATCTTTGGGAACGAATCTCGATATGAGCACTGCTTATCACCCCCAGACTGATGGGCAGAGTGAAAGGACGATACAAACACTGGAAGATATGTTGAGAGCTTGTGTGTTAGACTTTGGTAAGAATTGGGATAAACATTTGTCGTTAGCAGATTTTTCGTATAACAATAGTTACCATTCTATTATTAAGGCTGCACCGTTTGAAGCTTTGTATGGTAGGAAGTGTAGATCTCCTGTATGTTGGAGTGAAGTTGGGGATACCCAGCTCACGGGACCGGAATTGATCCGGGAGACTACGGAGATGATAGTTCAGATTAAGAAGAGGTTGTTGACTGCCCGTAGTAGACAGAAAAGTTACGCGGATGAGCGGCGGAAGCGAATGGAGTTTGAAGTGGGTGACCGAGTAATGTTGAAAGTATCGCCATGGAAAGGCGTTATCAGATTTGGAAAACGAGGAAAATTGAATCCCCGTTATATTGGACCCTTTAAGATTTTATCTAGAGTAGGTCCGGTGGCTTACAAACTAGAGTTACCCCCAGAACTTCATGGTGTTCACAACACATTCCATGTATCTAATCTGAAGAAATGTCTAGCAGTGAGTGATGAGAAAATTCCGTTAGGTAAGGTTCGAATAGATGGGAAGTTGCATTTTATTAAAGAGCCCGTAGAAGTTATGGACCGTGAGGTAAAGCAACTGAAACAAAGTCGGATACCTATTGTCAAGATCCGATGGAATTCAAAGCATGGACCGGAGTATACTTGGGAACGAGAGGATGAAATGTGGAAGAAATATCCGCACCTCTTCGATTTCAATAAGAAACGGACATCCAAATGAAATGGATCACGAGGACGTTGATCCCTTTTAGGAGGAAAAGCTGTGACAAGTCTAACATTTTCAGGTAGTGAAATATTTTCTCGTATAATATTTTGAAACTTATTTTTGTGTTGGTTGACGAACTCACAATTTACGGATTTAAATTTGGGCTTACATGCATAATTTGGCGTCTTTTACGACTAAACCGGAAACCTTAGGATTACGTATTTACGTTTTTGAACTCCGTTTTTGATGAGACAATTTTTATTGGATTCGTTTTGTGACGGTGATTCATAATTTATAAAAACGTTTTTCGTAAAACGACCCGAGGGCACGCAAATCGAGAAAACTAGAATCGAGAAATACCCGTAAACTAGTGAGATGGGACAAAACACTTTGCCCCACCCCACTAGCTTATATGGGACGGCAATATTGACACCACCACACATAGGTGGCATCAAGTTAGCAAGCTTACACAAGTGTAAGCTTGTGCTTACACCTTAAGCTAACCATTTCCACTTTAACACAAAACTAGCAAATTGTTTCATTTCTACCATTTCCTTCCATGCAATCCACTCTAAAACTCTCTCAATGTCTCCCTCCTTGCCGTCCCAAATAAAGCAACAAACACCATCATTGATCTTTTCTAGCCACAAACCACATGTTTACTAGTCCTATTAAGGTGTTTCCTTGAAGCCTTGATCATTTGGTGGCCATATAAACAACTTTGGAGGTGATTAGGGCTGATTTTCCAACCTATGTTCTTGATATTTGATGGTCTTGGAGATACTTGTTGTGTTCATCAAGTTCTTGCCTTCCTAAAATAAGAAATCCACTTGGATTGGTAAAGAAGATCATCCTCTACATTTTTCTCTTATTATTTTGTAAAGAACAAATGTATTTTCTTTCATTTTGTATATGTATATGATGTATATATGATGATAAAAATGTTGTGTGGGGATCAAGTGTTGATAAACATGCTTAAAAATGATGATAACTATAAGAAATAAAGCTAAAATCTTGACTAATTAGTTGGCTGTATAAAAACAGTAGATAACTAAATGATGAACTGATAAAATTGCATGGTTTGATCCATTTACAGTAAGTAGATGATGTTATACACATGTGAGAGTTGGCCATGCAATGGAATCAAAATAATGAGTGAGATATGATCAAAACAAGTTAGGTGGTATAATCTGAATAAGCAGTTTTGTAGGGACTGTTAAGGCAACTTAAACTCAAAATGGGCAGTAGCTATAACTAAGTTATATGTAGCACATATTATGAAGAAGTTGTCATCCAAAAATGAGCTTCTAAGTCATTGTAGAACTCTAGATATGGTAAAAATGGTGAATATGAAGTTAAAAATCAGATTTTGGAAATAATGTTTATTATTATTATATAAGCACTCACATTATAACTTATAAAATGTAAAAATATAAACCCACTAACTTATAGAACTTATTTATATAAATGTATAAAAGGTTAATTAAATGGGTAAATTATATAAATGGTGGTAAAAAAAATATTTATAAGTAATAAAAACTATAAACTTGATTTTTACGACTTTTTCGGCTATCGCCGTAAAATTAACGTTTTTCATCAAATAAAACTTAGACGACCAAACCCGTCTAATGTAAAGTTTATAAAAGTTATATACTGATGTATAAGTAACTAATACAAGTAAAAACCGATAAAACCCGAACTATAAGAATTACGGACATTTACGAGCTAAATAAACGTATTGGACTAATAATTGGACTTAATAAGATAAAAACTTGTAAAAAGAATTATTTGGGCTTAACCCATTTGGGCCCAACATGAAAGATATATATACTGATCATATAGGTATAAAATGGGTAAAAACAAGTAAAAGAACTTATAAAAGACTTAATGAACTTAAAATAGGTAAAATCGGTAAAACTAGTGAACTAGTAAGACGTTACCAATACGTAAACACTAAAATGAGTAAACGAGGATTTATAAACCCACTTGATCATCATCATATGTACAAAAATCACATATATGTATATTGTTATTTTGATAAAAGTCATTGGACCGAGTCTAAGACCGATTATTATTTATATAGGTTTCCGTGACCGAAGCACGCCCATAGCCGATAATCCGCCTTTCATTAACAACGTGAGTTCATAGCCTCGCATTCTTTTAAATGTTTTATAAAATGATTTGTAAACCCGCGAGGGAGATAACATGCTAGATTTTTATAAAAATAGAACACAAGTAGTCCCGATTGTATGCTTAATGATATGGACCCGAATGATGCTATGACCCTATATTCGAGACTAAAAGGATTATTAGTAGTTAGGTTATGTCACTTAAAGTCCCATTAGCATGAATTGTGAACTACCGGGATTTGGTAGATGCTTATGCATTTGATAGTACTATTTGGGGACGATCACCCCAGTTCGCGCCTTGACGGTTGATCCCCGTCGTACCACATTGATTGGTAAGCGAATTTATGTATGAGAAGATTCCATAGCGTAATTTTTGTGACGACACGCTAACTTAGATGGGCAAATTGTTTGTCGGGTTCGTGGCCCGCTGTTTTCACAGTAAGGTAACAATGTCATGCGGCTAATAATAATCCTATAAAATATACAACGTATGCTATAAGACATAAATAATAAACGATGACGACGCTATTACGATGAATATATTACCTATCATGGTAATATAGAGACTACGGTCTCATGGACGGTTTCAAATGTATGCTTGATTTATATATTGCCTGACTAGCAATATGTGGACTTACTTCCGATATTATACTTGTGTTCTGATTTTAAATGATTGTAAATGATTGTTTTATATAACGGTTTTCATTAAACTCTATGAATTCACTCGGCATTCGCTGATATGATTTTTGCATGTTTTCTATCTCAGGTGCTTGAAGGTAATCCGGATGGAGATCGACTCTGATGGCCCACACTTAATATTAAAAATGTTCATTCGATCTATGTTTTGTAAACTTAATGACCTGTATAATTTGGGACCTGTTGTACACTTTTGAAACTTTTTATCGAATGAATGTTTGTTAAACCTTGTACAACCATTTTTATGTGTTGTCTATGATTGGAGTTATTGTGCTATCCCGTAACACTGTGAAAGACCCTTCCGCTGTACCGATACGAAAAATGAGAGTGTTACACAAAATGTAGTCCTCATGCCTTGTTAGGACCTTTTTGGACTCGCCAATCTTCGCATCCCGCTTCAATAAGTTATGCCTTGGCTATGAACACTAATCCATACCGAGCAACTTTTAAACGATCTTGGGCTAGAAGCTAAGTAACTTTTCAAATCGTACAATCTTATTTATTGCAGATAAATTTATTAGCAAGCGATGGGAGAATAGTCTTATAATTAACTCACATAAATTCACGAAAGAATACCAAACTTATAATGACTCTATCATCTCTCGTTCTCCACAGTTTAAAATCTCAAGGAATGAGACTCGTGGATGCTTAGCCTATTAAATCAAAGTTTTGAGTTTTCGAGTCATCTATAGGATCTTGCAAACTCTTAGACTTTTTCAAGTTTAAAATTCGCATTTTAAAGTTCCCTTGATAAACGACTCTCTAGGATCAATTATAGGAACTTGCGAAAATTTCTTGTTCTTAACCCGTGAGAGTTAAGACTTTCGCGTTTTATAGCTCCCTATATAAAAGCCTAGCAAAACTTGACTTAAACACGTTAAGGATACTAGCTAGAGTAAACTTAGACAAGTAAACTCGGGTTGAGTCAAAAGATTCACAACGTTTGAAAATTAAAACCACTTTATTAAAAATTTATTCTAGCAAAGAAGGAAAATAACTATACAAAAGGAAAAACTAATAGGCCAAAATAGATCAAAATTTTTGAAAAATGTCAAAAAATTGATTTTCCGGTTAAAATGAGGACAAATACAAGGAAAAGGCCACTTAACTCGATAGAAGTCCCCCTACACTTAATATAAACATTGTCCTCAATGTTTAAGCATGTGGGAGTAAACTCCCCTACACTTAGGACATTGTGCACGTTGTTTAAATCGCGCTAAGGAAGAGACAACTAAAGAGATTCCTATTTTAATATTGAAGAATATAAAATAGAGAATCGAAAAGAGTTTAGGATAGAACCGGGAAGAAGGGAACACAGAATCACGGTTCGTCAAAAGTCATCAAGAGTGTGTCTTTGAAGCTCTAATCCCTGCATATGATAAGAAAGAAAACAAGAAACACCACGGGGCTCCCCCCTACACTTATGGTGAAAACAAGTAAAGATAGATAGATAATTGGGTTGCCTCCCAAAAAGCGCTTGTTTATATTAATCGAGTCACGAGTCTGACTCGTCCCCGAATTAAATGGTCCATGGGGAAGCCTCGAATGTAATACCGGTATCAAAGACCTTGTCCTCGTTCCCGGAGGACATCAATAAAGGAGAGGCGGGAGGATAAGTCTTGAAAGGTAAAAAGATTCTTTCAACATACGTATAGTATGTGAAATCATGATCCACAGGAGGTAGGGTGGGTAAAGGAAACACATTGTCATCCTCCAAAGACAATGGATGTTCAGCAGCAAGCGGCAAAGCCGTAAGGTTATCAATTATAAAATAATCAAGGTCACCTCCCGGGTCAAAGCACTCATCCTCGGTGATGGTCTCTAAAGGAGTGGATGAAAGGTGCTCGGGAGGGGGACTTGGGACAATGTCATCAAGTAGCAAATTATCAAAAAGGATATCCCCCTCCGTGTCATCATCCTCAATACCCGGAGGTATTGAGTGAATGTCGATTTCCTCAAGCAATGGGTCATTATTCTCAACGGTAGTGACGGATGGAGTTAAAGACGCGGGAATATGGGGAGAAGTGAACTCTTCAATTTTAGCAATAAGAAGATGTACTTTCCGTAATTTGTCGTGAAGAAGCTCGTCTTCCACCTCATCTTCAAGAGCAAGGTCATCGGTGAAATTCTCGTAAGTCGGAGAGAATAAATCGTCATCGCCCGCATCTCCCGGTGGAGATTGAGAAATTTCAAAAGTGAAATTCTCATAGCAGGGAGAAGAATCGTCATCATCTGGATCGACCGCTTGCGTGAAAGCAACGTCGTCCTGAAGCTCCATAGCAAGTAAGTCACAAACCTCATCATCCAATAATTTGTCGAGACCAACATCACTAAGCTCATTCAACGAATCTAGATCCTTAGACACAGTAGGAACATCGAGAGTAGGAGCAGCAACTTCAGAAGATTGGTTGAAAGTGTAGACATCATCGTCGTCGTCATCATCATAATAGATGGGACGAGTCCAGTTAG
This sequence comes from Glebionis coronaria, assembly GCA_025667525.1. Classification (NCBI taxonomy): domain Eukaryota; kingdom Viridiplantae; phylum Streptophyta; class Magnoliopsida; order Asterales; family Asteraceae; genus Glebionis; species Glebionis coronaria. The sequence goes on along the minus strand of CM046877.1, from coordinate 367,893,299 downwards.
GAGTGACGTAGTCGGCTAACTCTTCCTTGATAACCTCCACATCTTTAAGAAGCTCATGAAGCAACTTTTGTTGTTCATCGCCTTGAGTATGTTCAATTGAACCTATTCTATCCCACGCTGTCATTAAACATTGTGGTGTAGAAAAGAAGGGAAAACGACTAAATTGGCTCAAAAAGGTGTCGGTGGTTTTCAAGATTTCTTCACTATCAAGCAAAGGTTGCTTTTCCTGATGCAAGTCAGCTCGGAGTTGAGCTATACTTTCTAGAATGCCATTCAAAGTAGTGAGTTGTTGGTCAAGACTAAGTTTCTGAGAGGATTGATGATTGAGGGTGTGATGTGGGGGCTCAAAATTTTGAAAACCTGAATTATAGCACGGATGTGGCTCATAGTAGTTCATCTGTTGGGAAGAATTAGAACACGGGTTTGGTTCATAATAATCCATTGGTGAAGAAAACTGAGGACACGAATTTTGCTCAAAATAATTCATTGGCTGACAATAAGAAGTATCGTGAGGACCCCCACAGTTGTTGCAAAACGGGTGAGGAGAAAGACTGGGTGCGTCTTGTGGATAGCTATTATCATTGTCATAATTGTACCCCGGTTCTTGCCCGTGATCATACGGGTATCGAACCGAGAACGAAACATGCCAATGAGAATCGCTTCCACAATAGATGCACGGGGGAACAAGAGGTGGGTTCAAAAAGGACGAATTAGTCGAGTTGCACAAAGGACAAAATCTGAATTGGAATTGTGTATTGTCGATATCATTTCCGCACCGCTCACATGTACACCTTTGACATGAGTCGTTCCCGTATAATCGTCTCCCACACCCGACGCAATGGACATAAGAATCCATAAAGAAAAATAGATAAGCAAGAAGAATATTTTTGGTGCAAAACTTTGAAAAAGAAATGCGTTTTATGATTTTTCAAATGTTTTTGGGATTTTTGCAACTTTTTGGACACGAAAAATTACGTTCACGAGTGAACCGATCCCAAAAGCCAACGCGTCTCTCACAAAAAACCGTTAATCCTCACGAAAAGAGCCGGCAGCGGCGCCATTTTAATATATAGATTTTACTAGTTGAAAATTTCGTTCTCGGAATCTTCTCAAATTGATAACTGGTTAATTGTGCGACTCAGTTGTACTTGGTGAATCAAATAAATGGGTGTCGTTGTCTACACTAATGAAAAATAAAGACTTGAAACAAATAAATATAAAGTAAAGACGGTAAAAAGAAACAACAATGAAAGATTAAAATTTGACGAAAAGTAAATTACGAGAAATTAAAAAAGAAAATAAAGTAAATGACACAAACTTAAACTTAAACTAAAAGGAAAGCAAGTAAAAATGCAAATAAGGAAAAAGGCGGGAAAAGTAAAACTTAAGAATTAAAAATATAAAACTACAAAAAAAACTGAAAAACTCATTCAGAATATCACCCTCATCCGGAATAACAAAGCTCATCCGGAATATGTCACTTATCTGGAATAAACTAGTTGATTCAGAATAAAGCTCTTGATCCGGAATAAAAATAAAAGAATAAGAAAAACAGGTTGATTCGGAATAAATCAATTGATCCGGAATATTGGATATTCCGGATGAAGAAGGTGATTCGGAATAAAAAAAAGGAGCTTGATCCGGAATAAATGATATTCCGAACGAAGGAGCTTGATCCAGAATAAATGATATTCCGAACGAAGGAGCTTGATCCGGAATAAACGATATTCCGAACGAAGGAGCTTGATCCGGAATAAATGATATTTCGAACGAAGGAGCTTGATCCGGAATAATCAATATTCCGGATGAAAAATATTGATACGGAATAAAAATGCTGACTCGGAATATCTGGGGAAAGAAACAGTAAGCATGAACACGAAGAACAGGGGATGAAGAACAAGGACGAATTTAACCAAAACTAATCAAGATTAACCAAAATATTAAACCAAAACAACCACAAATGATCTACTAACAATAACCAATCAATCCAAATCAATAAAACTAACAATCATAACCAACATAATCAAAACCCACTTGATTGAAAACCATAAAAATAGAAGAACATAAACATGAATCATAGAGAAGGATTAAGCAAGAAAGGAAGATGAGAGATTAACAATGAAAGTAAAGATTAACAACAATTAAAAGTAAACTTACATGGAATTAAAAGGAATTAAATGTGCATAACAAGTAATTAAAGTGCAAGAATTAAGGTGCAAGGTAAATGAAAATGGTGGAAGTGGTGGTTTGTCAAGCCACCCAACAACTCTAAAATGAAGGAAAATCTAAACTATATATAGGGAGATTAGGGAGGAGCTTAGGAAGCTTCCTCCCTCTTTCTTCTTTCTCTAATTGCATGCTTAAGTCCTTAGTCTTCTTTAATCTTTTGACTTCAATGACTTTGTCTTGGGATTTCTTTAAACTCGTCTTGAATTTTCTTCATAAATAAGACTCGAGTTCTTCGGCTTTTAGTAAACTTCCGTCTTTTGACTTTTTCTTCGATAAATCTTCAGAATTGGTCTTGGACTTCCGTTCTTTTCGCACTCTTGATCTTTCGACTTCGTCTTTCGTCTTTTTCTTCGATAAAAGCCCGTGAATGCCCGTGTTTTCTCCACTTTTCACCTTTTCGTCCTAAATCACAACAAAAACACAAACCACGCATAATTCTGACATAAATGACATAAAATACACGTTTTGGCTCGGTTATTACTGTAATTAAGTGGTAAAAAGGATGGGTGTTTACACACCTATCACTTCTCATGACTCGTTCTTGTCTGTCAATAACTCGTTCGGGTTCTTCTATAAAAGTGAGATCTTCACGTATCTGTTCCAGTGGATACTGAACCATGTGAAAGGGATGATACTGGTACCCTTTGAGTAAGGACACATGAAACACATTGTGTACATGCGAAAGCTGCGGAGGTAACACTAAACGGTAAGATACTTCACCGACTCGTTCAATGATATCAAACGGTCCGATGAAACGAGGACTGAGCTTCCCTTTAACCCCGAAGCGTCTAACACCACGTGCAAGTGAAACCTTAAGAAAGACGTGATCTCCTACGTTAAAATGTATGTCCCTACGATGCTTTGTCTGCGTAGCTCTTCTGCCGTGACCGTGCTTCTTGAAGTTTCTGCTTAGCTACTACGACCCTCTCATTAGTCATTTCTATAATCTCTGGTCCTTCAAGTGTTCGCTCACCAACCTGATCCTAGCAGTTTGGAGCGTGACACTTTCTGCCATACAACATCTCGAAAGGAGCACACTTGATACTTGCGTGCCAACTGTTGTTGTATGCAAACTCCACCAAACAGATATAATCGTCCCAATCACCCGTCCATTCCAACGCACATGACCTCAACATGTCTTCCAATGTCTGAATCATTCGCTCCGACTGCCCGTCTGTTTGAGGATGAAAAGCCGTGCTAAGCTTAAGTTGTGTACCCCAAGCTTTCTGCAGACTCTTCCAAAACCGAGAAGTGAATCGAGGATCTCTGTCTGAGACGATGCTGGATGGGGCACCGTGGAGTCTCATGATCTCTCTTATATACGTATCGACGAGTTTACTGACCGAATCTTCCTTGTGGATTGGTAAGAAATGAGCTGATTTGGTAAGTCGATATACGGTAACCCAAATTGCATCGTGCTTCCTCTTGGTTGGCGGAGGACCAGTAACAAAATCCATGGTGATTTTGTCCCACTTCCACTCTAGAATATCTAACGGTTGAAGGAGACCGCCAGATCGTTGATGCTCGATCTTAACCTGCTGGCAGGTAAGACATTTGGAGACGTAAGTGGCAACATCCTATTTCATACCACTCCACCAAAAGTACTGCTTGATGTCATGGTACATCTTAGTCGAACCAGGATGTATAGAGAATGGGGAGCTATGAGCTTCAGCTAACAATGCTTCCCGGAGTTCTTGATCACCAGGAACACAAAGTCTCATGCCCTGCCATACGATACCATCTGCATCTACTATGAATTCCGTTTGCTTCTCTAAATTCTAAACTATCGCCCAGATTTCTCCATCATCTTTCTGAGCTTCCTTGATCTTAGAGAGTAACTCGGGTTCTACTCTAAGATTAGCCTAGTAACCGTGTTGTCCACGTACCATGATCTCTATGTCTAGTCGCTCCAAGTCTCTTATGATTTTATCCTTAATCTTAAAGCCGTTGATCATTCCGGACTTCCTGCTAAGTGTATCTGCTACTACATTCGCCTTTCCGGGATGATACTACAGATTAATGTCATAATCCTTCAACAGCTCTAACCATCTCCTCTGCCTCATGTTCAATTCACGCTGAGTGAAGATATACTTCAAGCTCTTGTGGTCCGTGAAAATGTCACATGATTCTCCATATAAGTAGTGCCTCCATATCTTCAATGCAAACACAACTGCAGCAAGTTCCAAGTCATGGGTAGGGTAATTTTCTTCATAAGGCTTAAGCTGCCGTGAAGCGTACGCGATCACTTTCCCATGTTGCATGAGAACACAGCCAAGTCCCTTCCCTGATGCATCACTGTAGATTTGAAATCCACCCGTACCAGATGGGAGAGTAAGAATAGGTGCAGATACTAGCTTCTGCTTCAGGTCTTCAAAGCTCTTCTCTCGTTCTTCAGTCCAAACGAATTTCTCCTCTTTCCGCATCAGTTTGGTCAATGGTAGTGCTAGGCGAGAAAAGTTCTCCATTAACCTACGGTAATAGCCAGCTAAGCCTAAGAAACTGCGGACTTCAGTCGCTGATGTCGGCCTCGGCCACTTAGTAATAGCCTCAACCTTCGCTGGATCCATAGATTCCTTCTGCTGATACAATGTAACCTAAGAATTCCACTTTGTCTAACCAGAACTCACACTTGGAGAATTTAGCATACAGCTGTTTCTGGCGAAGAATCTATAGTACCGTACGAAGATGGTCTTCGTGTTCCTCTTTGGACTTTGAGAAAATCAGGATGTCATCAATGAAGACAATGACGAACTTTTCCAGAAATTCATGGAAGATTCTGTTCATCAAATCCATGAACACTGTTGGAGCGTTGGTCAGGCCGAATGGCATGACTACAAATTCGTAGTGGCCATAGCGTGTATGGGAAGCAGTCTTGGCGATGTCCTGCTCCTGAACCCGTAGTTGATGATAGCCTGACCTAAGACCAATCTTGGAGAAGTGTTTGGCCCCTTGGAGTTGGTCAAACAGATAGTCTATATGTGGCAGTGGATACCTATTCCTGATAGTAATCTTGTTGAGCTCGCGATAGTCTATGCAAAGACGCATACTGTCGTCCTTCTTCTTAACAAATAAGACCGGTGCGCCCCATGGAGATGCGCTTGGTCGAATGAAACCTCGTTCTAGAAGTTCTTGTAGTTGATCCTTCAGCTCCTTTAACTCTATGGGAGCCATACGATAAGGAGCCTTGGAAATCGGCTCAGCTCCTGGGATGAGCTCAATATTGAATTCCACTTCTCGTGCAGGTGGTATGCCCAGAAGTTTTTCTGGAAATACATCTTGGAATTCTGACACTATCGGTTGATCCTGAATTGATGGGGATTCAGCATCCATGTCAAGAACCGTAGCTAGATAACTCTCGCAGCCATGTGACAGTAGTGCACGTGCTTGCAGGGTAGATATGATTTGTACAGACCTTTCGGGTACGACCCCGTTGTGAATGTACTCTGGTGCATTAACATCACCGAAGATGACCCGATATGAATGGAAGTCTATGGTAGCATGATGATTGGATAGCCAATCCATGCCCAAAATCATGTCAAAGTCATTCATGTCCAGCGGAAGTGCGTCAACAGGACGAACCTTATCGTCAAACTCTAGGGCAAGACTCTTGTATACATGGGTTATTAATACAGAGTCCCTCAAAGGCGTGGAAATACAGAGTCTATTCTCTAGTGGCATGGGGAGTATCCTAGCATTCTTGGCATAAGCAGTAGAAATGACCGAGTGAGTAGCACCCGTATCAAATAGAACACATGCAGCTTGACTATACATATACAAGATTCCAGTGGTGGTACCTTTAGACTTGTTGGCCTGATCTCGAGATGTCATGTAGACGCGTCCAGTGGTAGGAGGCGGCTTGGTATCAGCATGTCCCGATGTGCCCTCCATCTGGCCCTTACGGCAATCCTTCATGCGATGGCCATAAAGACCACACTTGAAGCATGCGTCACTATCGCGACGAGGATGAGTATATCCTCCAATAGGTGCTCTGGTTGGCTGAGAACTTGATACAACATTATACATGAGACTTGATAAATGGGTACAAAGGACAATGCGAATAATCGTAAGATTGAATACCAGTTATAGCTGGACGGCTAGGCTGTGAACCTCTCTGGTTCTGGTCCCTACCGTTTCCATGGTTCCTGGTAGAAGATTTGCTAAAGTGTCAGAACTAAGAGTTATAACGTGAAATCATAAGAAAATGCGTAAGTATTAGGACCTGCTGTCGTTGGAGTGTCCAGCATTGTTACGGTAATTATCATTACCGCCACGCCTATCCGTAGCAGAACGGTCGTTAGTCTTACCGTTTCCCTTGGGCTGATTAGGCTGCTGCTGAGTAGCCGGCTGAGACCGGTCCCCAGTCTTCTGCCTGGAAGATACAATTTAAAGAGATGAAATATTTGACATATATAGAAAGAATACGGATTGGTCACCGCTTGATTACGAATGTTTACCTCTTATCGGGTTTCTCTGCTTCCCCGAACTCATCTCTCTCATGCAGCATCTCCAGCTTACGTGCTGCATCGGCCACTTGTGCTACCGTGTTGAACGTAGCATACACCAGATTGTTTGCGACCGATGTGCGAAGAGCCCACCTAAAGTGGTGTGCCTGCTCTTCAGGAGTACCTACCGCTGCACCAAGGAAACCAGCTAAGCGGAGAAAGCGCTGCATGAACTCGTTGCTATTCTCCCTAGCTCTCTGTCGGATCCCATGGTACTCTCTCTTCAGCCTGTCTTGCTCAGTCTTGGGAAAGAACTGCTCCATCACCCTATCTCTAAACTGAGCCCATGTCAAACCAGCCACCCAATTATCACCTCCCTCAGACTGCTTCAATGCTAACCACCAATTTAACACATCGCCTTCAAACCGGTAACATGCCAACCTCGCCTTGAACACGGTGTCACAACCCATTGCATCGAAGATCTTCTCGATGTGAGCCAACCAGCTATCAGCTTCACTGGGGCTATCTGTTCTCTCGAAAGCTCGAGGATGGAGCTTGTTGAATCGCTCCAGCCATATTGTCAATGTCACTGGAGGAGGAGGAGGAGGTGCTTGGTTTTGCTGCTGATTGTTGGCAGCCTGAACCTTAGCCCTGATGTCATTCCTCAGTTGAGGAAGCAAAGCTTGCATTGCAGCTTGGATTGCTGCATTGAGTTGTTCCTGCTCGCGTGTGAGAACCATCTGACAATATAACATAAAATACATGATTAAACTGATCAAAACATAAAATATATATACATGAAAAAAAATTATACCAACAAATCAAGAGAAAAAAAATTTATGCAAGAAAATTTGTATATGAATGCATGATACAGTTTTATGAAAACTTTTGTATGCTCGAGAGTGAACGCCTATGGTCAGTTCACCTAAAATAAAAGACATGGCGAGGGGACGCCTATGGGTCGGTCCCAAATTTAAAAGTTTCGATAAAACACATGCGACTAAATAGGGCCAGTCCTGTACTAACCATTACTTAGTCATAAACCTGCGACAATGACATATATATGTATGTATGAAAATGATGAATGCATGAAAACCGACTGTCAGTTCTAGGAAGACCATAGTGACTACCCACTAATCACATGTCATGTTTTGAGAGCCTATAGGTCGAAGCCTTGGCTCTGATACCATAATTGTAACACCCCATTTTGATAAATGGAATGTCACGCGTGATTATGGTGTGTCATCAAAGCATACAAGGATAAATGTCTAAAACATTACATGACCATAAAAGAAAATACCGGAATCAAACATCGGTAGTCCAAAAGTAAAGCTCATCACACACAAACATAAGTACTGTAAATGAAAGGACTAAACAATGTCCATGGAAAGAGTATCAAAGTATAGATAATGCATAAAGTAAAAAAAGGCTAGAAAGCTTCCAGTCCATATGCACGTACGCTTAAAGTCTACGAGCATCCCTGAGTACCTGCCGTTTTGGGAACATGAAAAGGAAAACGGCTGAGCAATACGCTCAGTGCACGGATGTACAAATAAAGCATGAATAATATAAGCATATAAGCATGAAACAACGGAAGAAACTAAGTCATGAATAACCCGGTTAAGTATTAGTAAAACTGGTTTTATAGTTTGAAAAGCCTTATGTTTATCTTGTAAAAAATGTTTAACATATTTTACCATTAGCCAATATAGGTCATGAAAATCAACGTGCATGAATACTTGGAGGGGTGACCTCGTCATGCAAATTAGAGGGGCTACCTCTAATTTAATATACTGGTTTTGGGTAGGAGGGATCAGCTCCTTGTGAAGGATGCAAGGCACACACCACATTCACACTGAGTAATCTGCTGAAAACATGTAACTAGGATGCACCCATACGCCCCACATGATAAATATAATAATATGGCCAAAAGCTGAAGGGACGCCACGAGCAATCACTCCGTCGTGGGGAAGTCATAACACCAGTGCCTCTAGTGTTATGGTTATGGTACCTCCATAACTAGGTGAAACTGGTCATGCATGTATATAGCTTTAGGTATTCTAATTAAACATAAGCAATCAAACATATAAACTTATACTATGGGAAAACAGTTGGCTGCATACGGGGAATCCTAATAAGGAAAGAATGTCCATACTGAAAGGACGGGAATCCGTACCTTATGTCCAGTGAACGAAGAAGACGAACAGAAGAGAGTCCTACTTCGGTATCACTAATGCTACATAAATACATACGTGTATAAGTATCTGATTACAGAATGCGTAACTGGTTTTATATCATGTCTTAGCTTGTTTTATATGTTCATGTCATGTTTTACTGTTTTAAGCTTTATACTGTGTTTATCATATATACTGTCTATTCTGATTAAGTATTACTTGTATTTCATGTATTATTATACTTGTTGTGTAATAATAAGTAACTTTCTAAAAATAGCAGGTTTCCTAAAATAGAAAGTTTCCAAAAATAGAAAGTTACCAAAAATAGAAAGTTTTCAAAAATAGAAAGTTTCCAAAAATAGAATGTTTCCAAAAATAGAATTACTGCTTAAAATAGATAAGTTTCTAAAAATAGAAAGTTTCCATAAATAGATTGGCTGCCTTAAATAAATAAGTTTCTAAAAATAGAAAGTTTCCATAAATAGATATAAGCTGGTTAAATAAGCTAATTATAAGCTTAAGTGTTTTCTGATTATTATTCTAAGTCATGTGATTATAAAGTATAGTTTATTAATTATTACATGTAAATTAAATAAACTATAGGTTAAAAGTATTTAATAAAATATAACATGATTTTAATTAAATAAAGGTAAAATACTTCGGTTAAAACATGTACTATTAACTATTAATAATATAACCTAAGTCATGTTAATTATTTAATTATAGTTATGGTTTAAAATAATTAATTAATTATAAAGTCTAATTAAATATAAATACTTAGGTTAAAATTCATGAACTAATAATTAAATTTATAACCTAAATCATGTACATTAAATTAATCATGTCATGTTTTTATTAATTTAATTTAAGTCTAAAACATAACTAGTAAAAATCATAAACCTTGAAAAAAATGATTCATGAACCGGACCCGTGACCAACACCATACCCCGACCAAGGTCGGGGTTCCCTTGCCCCTTGCTGTTGCCGTGACACCATCACCACTATACCGAGACCATATGGTCTCGGTGGTGTGTAATAAGCCAAGCCAAGACCTCCTAAGGGCTCGGTTAGGCGTCGGCTAGACCATAAACACCCCTAAAACCCCTGTTTGATTTGCCCCATGATCATTAACATGTTTAAATAATTGTTTTTAATTAGTTAATTAAAAACATCATGATTTTATGTGATTTATTAAATCAAAACATAAAAGAAAAGGTTAAAAAGTTATACCGAATACGTGAAACAAATGAGGATGAACACACACGAATCCTTGTAAAATTTCCAAGATCAAAATCAACCCAAACACCCCTTTTGGTGATCAAAACCCGGCGGCCAAAGGAGCACAAGAAGAAGATTTAGGGTTTTTAATTATTTTCTTGTTTTGTGATAAATGACACAAGTTTTCCTAAGTTTGCATGTTTAGTAAAATTATTATGGGCTTGGCCCATTTCCTTTGGTGTAGCCGCGGGTAGGGGGCCCCACTTGGGGTAACCCGTACCTTTTTCCGTGTCTAAATATTAGTGTGTTCTCGTGTTCGTGTTTTACGTGTTCGTAGTTAATCATCGATCGTGACCTAATATATTTATTCGTGTTCGTAATAAATATATGTACGTAAATAATATTAGCTCGTGATTGAATTACGTTCATGATTTCATGATCGCATGTTCGTGATTATAATTATTATTGGAATAATTATCGTGTGTTCATACGTAATAAATACTTATTGTGTTCTAACACGTACGTAATACTTGAAATTCTTATACGTGAAACGTAACGTGCTATAAAAGGAAAGTTCTAATCATGTGCGTACGATCTAAAGGGTACTATTCATGGTAAAAGCATGTGGGTTTTACAATTTTATTCATCAATTTCATAATATAGCTTGAGCATTCGGAAGCCCAAAAGCATAATCACAAATTTAGAGAGAACATAACGTGTGCAAAAAGAAGTCTTGGAAATGTCTTGTTCTTTCTCTCACAACTGATGACAACATGATCGTGAATTCATCTTGGAAGAATGTTTAAGACTTCGTAGCTGATCAGATAAATTTTCAATACGTGGAATGAATATTGGTTATGAAAGGTGATCTTGTCAAATTTGCGGTAGTCGATGCATGATCTCATGTTAGCATCCTTCTTAACCGTTAGAACCGGTGCACCTCCTGATGATGCACTCGGCGAATAAAGCCTCGTTCCAACAACTCTTGCAGCTAATCCTGCAACTCCTTTAACTCAGCTGAATCCCTGTGATAAGGAGTTTTGAAAACAGGTTCTATCCTTGAAACAAGCTCGATATTAAACTCCGTCTCGTAGTTAGGAAGGAATTTCTGGAATCCCTTCTGGAATTAAATCTGGAAACTCTAGAATAATCTACTGATCATGGATTTAAGGAACTTCAGAAGTTGAGTCATAACTGGTAGCTAGAAAGTCTTCGAAACTATAATATAATAATTCACGTGCTTGTAAAGCAGAAACAATTTGTACTAATTTTTCTGACAGGAAACAAAATGTATTTAGGATTTAATAAGACGGACCTTGTCGTCAACTAAAAGGAAAACATTGTACACATGCGTGATACAATGGAGTATTTTCTGGACTGGAAGGTAGGTAGTACATTATCTAACATAAATCTGACATATGAATACGTGAAGTAAAAGATCTCACTGAATGTGTTTCGTCTGTAACTCTACAGCACGAACACTGCGTGTCCAAACCTGAACAATACTCTAGTGGTGGTAACTGTTTTTTTAATGGTCTGAACTATAAGTGGCATAACAGAATGGGTATACGCCTTCGAGGGTACTCTAAATTACTGAGGGCCTAGTTTGGAAGATATACATGAGTTATGAGTCTTTGACTCGTGCCTTGAGAAGATATTTGTACGACATGTGTCTTGACTGGTGTCTTGACATGTGTCTTCAGAAAATGAAACCGAATAAGGTTAAAATCTAGGTCATAAAGTCAGAATTAGCGGATCGGTTAGTTGCTGTCATGATAGCGGTCACTGCCGTCTTGTCTATCAGTTTCATGATAGTCATTATCATGACCATGATTCATGTAACTATTTTGCTGAGTGGTCGGCTGGGTACCGGTTCCTACTCTTCTGACTGAAAGAATAGCTGAGTGACGTGTGACATCTAACTGAGGAGGTAAAGGCATAGAATAGGATGGTAGTGTCTGATGGTTGAAGTATATTCTTGTCTGGAATTTTAAATCTATAGTCTCCGTCCTTGCTCTGTAAAATCTTCATATTATGAACAGCATCAGCATCTTGTGGAATCTCCAAGGTATGAGCAGCATTAGCATCTTGTCAAGTCTCTGAAGTATGAGCAGCATCAGTATCTTGTAAAATCTCCAACTTATGAGTAGCATCAGCATCTGGTAGAATATCGAGAAGTGGAAAACGCCTGAGATGATTGAGGATCGATTAACATACACATGGAGTAAGATACATGGATTACACCTGGAATACTGTACATGAAGTACACATGGAATACTGTACATGGAGTACACCTGAGATACTATACATGGAGTACACATGAAATACTGTACTTGGAGTACACATGAGATGATCGGTACTGGTGTCGACCATCTGACATGATCAAATGAGGCAAATGTTTAAGCGGTTCATCGACCAACTAAAGAAAACAAAATGGTAGCCTGGTTATATCCAAAAATATATAATTCCAGTTGTATAAGGAAGCACGAATACATGATTCAACGAAATTTCATCACCGATTTACATGAAGAATAATTGCTGAAATCCCAAAATGACTATCATGAGAGCATGATTAAAGAAGTTCATAACTGGATGATGTGAAAGCATGCTCAACATGGAGGAGCATGAAACGATTTAACATGATGAAACATGAAAACATAATCAACATGAAGAAACATGGAATAAGCATATAAGATACATGGAATGATTATGAAGACATAGTCGACGAAATCTGTTATGAGCAAGGGTGAACACCTATGGGTCGGTCCACAAAACAAAATCTGACATGAACAAATGTGAATGCATATGGGTCGGTTCACAAAGGAAAATCTGACATGATCAAGTGTGAATGCCTATGGGTCGGTTCATAAACAAAATCTGACATGAACAAGTGTGAACGCCTATGGGTCGGTACAAAAAACAAAATCTGACATGAACAAGTGTGAATGCCTATCGGTCGGTTCACAAATCGAACTTCGCAGAAAAGCACATGCGACTAAGTATGGCCAGTCCTGTACCAACCCTTTACTTAGTCAAAATTTAAGGAAACTGACTGATAGAATGCATGAGAAACATGGAAGACAACAACGCCAAAATCTTGGAAGTTCCTGGTGACTACCCACTAGTCACAGGTCAAGTTTTTAGAGCCTACAAGTCGAAACCTTGGGCTCTGATACCATTATTGTAACACCCTACTTTGATAAATGGACAGTTACGTGTATTTATGGCGTGTCATCAAAGCATGCAAGGTAATATGTAATAAAACATACATGACCATAAAGGAAAAACAGAATCAAACATCGGCCCCCAAACATAAACTCAAAAATCTGTATAAAGTAAATGAAATACAAAAGGAACATAAGTATAAGGTAGCTCCCATCCTATGCACGTCCGCTAAATGCTCAAGTCCGTCCTTGGGTACCTGCTGTATGAGTCATGGAAAGAAAATACGGTTGAGCAATACGCTCAGTGAACGGATATAATGACATGATAAGAATATCTAGAATATAAAAGAAAAATCTGGAATACTAACCTTAACAGATAAAACTACTGAAGCTGAAAGACTGATAAGTAAAATGTAGCGGAACAGTGTGTCCTAGAAAACCTGGTTTATAATTTGTAAAACTGAACTGCTAACTGATAAAGCTGAAAACATGTGTATACTGTATTTTAAGTGACAAGAGCTTATATAGGTCATGTAATATAACGACGTATGCATGAATACATAGAGGGGTAACCTCTAACTGATAACTACGTGGAGGGCTCAGATCTAATGTGAAGGATGTAGAGCACACACCACATTCACCTGATAAACTGTAAACTGATAACTAGGATGTACCCATACACCCCACTTGATAATACTGATAATGGCCAAGCTGAAGCTGAAGGGACGCCGCGAGAAATCACTCCCTCGTAGAGGAGTCATAATACCGGTGCCTCAAGTGTTATGGTTACGGTACCTCCATAACTAGATGACATGGTCATGCATGTATATAGCTCATGCATTTTAAAATGTTAACATATAACTTACTGATAATTTACTGTAAACTACTGGGGAAACAGATGGCTGCAAACGGGAAATCCTAATATAGGAAAAGAATGTCCTTACTGAAGGAGGGAATATCCGTACCTCGTGTCCAGTAATGAAGTGAGAATGAAAGCTGAATGATCTATTCCGACATCAGGGATACTACATAAATAAGGGAGGTGAATGAGTTGTCTGATTACTGTATACTTATTCTGATTCTTACTGTTCTTAACTTGTTTTACATGTTCTTGTGTTGTTTTACTGTTTCATGTATTATCTTGTAAATCTTGATGTTTTTATACGTTTTTTATTAATGTATTTCATTTGCTCTTATGTTATTATACTTGTAATATCACAATAAGTAACTTTCTAAAAATAGCAAGTTTCCAAAATAGAAACTTTCCAAAAATAGAAATAGTAAGCTGATTTAATAAGCCTAAAATATAAGCTGAGGCTTATTTAATATATCTGATAAGTCCTGAATTATTAACTGTCAGAAAAGAGTCATGTTTGCTTAATAAAAATGTAACATGTCAAAACTTATAGTTATTTATTAATTAGTACAATAACATGGTTTAACCGATTATTAACGATTTAAACATGGTATCAATCTTTACCGTAAACTAATAATCATGTAATTAAATTAAAGTGTTAAATAAGTTATTTAAGCCTTGGTGACATGTAATTAATTTATCTAGTTAAGCCTTGATTAGATTAATTAAATAAATCATCATATTTTAATTAATTAAATGTGTCAATTATATTGAGTGAAAGGTAAAAAAATAATTCCAAACAATACCAAACACCCCCTTTTTGCCGCGACTGTGGCTTAGCCGCTGGCCAGCCAAAACAGCCGCTGGTTGGGTGGTCTACCCACGGCTGAGCTAGTTTCCCACCGGTAGTTAACTGTTTCCTACTACTGTCCAAAATATCCCACCGGCTATGCCGGCTTTCCCAGTGTTATAAACCGAACGCCCTCTTGTTTGGGCTTAGGTTGTTGCGGCTGGCCATGGAGGATTGCCACCGAGATATTAAAGTCTCAGCTGGCCAAAATTATAACCCACCGAGATCTTGACTCTCAGTTCTCGCGCCAACCAATCACAACCCGATTCATCCCCAATAATTTCCATGTTTTAATCATACAAATTCGGGTGTTCATAATTTATTAGTTAAATTTGTAATGGAAGGAAACGTAATAAAATAGGTATTAAGTTTTTTGTTTACCGGTACGCATAGAAAAAGAATCAACCATGAACACTAATTCCGAATGCTTGAAGAATCAAAACCATTTTCTTTTCCCTTTTCCTTGCATAAAACCGGCGGCCAAAAATAGGGCTAGGGTTTCTCTTTTCTTTATAAAACTTGACAAATGAAAGAAATGTAACCCTTTTCGCTAGCTTAATTCTTAACGCGACGGGCTTTGGCCCATTTCTTGTTTCTCCTTAATAAAAGCCGCTCCAAAACAGCCCCTTGTATACGTATATTTAGTATTCTTGTTTATCGTTTCTCGTGTATTAAACCTCGTGACTCGGGTTCGTGATTTACTGTTTATGGTTTATTTATTATACTTGAATACTTGTCGGGTACACTTAATATACTGAGATACTTGTCGTGAATTTCTTAATAAACTATTTTAATTTATCTGTGATTTCTTGTAAGTAATATGTTCTGGATTTTTCATGCGGGTTTTATAAATTTGACTTTATTTGGCGTGAAATATTAAAAATATAAAATCTCAAAATAAGGAAGCACGGTTTTAATCGCTAGATAACCATCTCATCCATTACTTGAAAAACCGTCCACAATCGATATAAGTCCGTCTCCAAATAGTAAATTGATCGCCTTATGCGTAATAAACTTATGTCATGATTAGATAAGTAGCTACTCGCTCCCTAAAAAGAAAAATAAAACTCACACAATAAATTATATTCGCCACCTTTTTAAGACCTTGGATTCTCGATCCCATAACCATTGTGAGAGTAACATTGGACCAGAAAAGTAACTACCCGATCCCCGCAACCCTTGTGAGAGTAATATTGGGACCCGATAGCCACCTTACACTTCACTGCCCCCTTTTTGGGAGTCTTTTAATATATTTTTTTTTCTTTTTCTTTTTTTTGTTTGTTTTTTTTCTAGCCACTCATTTTTTTCAACCCGCTCTTATTTTTCTTTATTTCTTACAATAAATTAACACCCACTAAATAGTAAGCATGACAAAAGTCTAATACACATAAAATGGTATAACTTAGAATCTAAAGATGTAATTATAGCAACCACGAATGATTAGCCAAAAATGCATAAGAGACTAAAAACCGAGAAAACCGTACTTGATTATTTGTTAACATATATACAGGCGTTGACAAGAAAGTAAAGGTTACCGATGGGAGTATAATAGCCACAAATAATTCATATGAGGTTTATCTAGCCCTTTACACTTACTTCAAACTCTATCATTTCTCATTCTCCACAATTTAAAATCTCAAATAATGAGACTCATGGACGCTTAGCCTAATAAATCGAATTAACGATTTACATGGTTAAGGATACTAGCTAGAGTAAACTTGGATAAGTAAACTCGGGTTGAGTCAAAATATTCACGACAGGCCTAATATGTCAAAGACGTCTAAACTGGTTAAAACCATATCCTTTATTCATTTGTTTTTCTTTTTCACTTTAACTTTTAAAGACTATCATAGGAATATATACATACGATAAAAGAAATACGGAAACAAATAAAAATACTATTAGGCCAAAATAGACCAAAAATTTGAAAAATGTCGAAAATTTTAATTTTTTCGTTTTATCGTGAAAGCAAAAGCAATGGTCTAGGCAAGGTCACTTCTATAGAAGTCTCCCCTACACATAAGATAAACATTATCCTCAATGTTTAAGAGTATTGGAGTATAAACTCCCCTACATTTATGACATTAATTACTTTGTTTAACCCGAGCTAAGGAAAAGACAACTAAAGTGAGTTCATTTTAAGCAAGGTTTGAATATCACAATAGCCAAAACAAATCAAAGATAATCGGATACACGAGCCTCCTCCATAAGCTCCATGAATGAAATGAGAGAGAGCAACCCTAGAAACAAACACCAAAAGACGAAGAAAGGCACACCCCTCCACTTAAACTCTACTATAACACCCTCTTATTACTCTACATTTCTAACCTAGTTGGTCAATGCTTGATTTTATGCCCTAAGTCTCTAGATCGACTCGATTCCCCAAATTAAATTGTCCTTAAGGAAACCATCATAGAGAGAAAAAGATTTACCCGTAAAGGAAAAGCTCTCCATGATAATGTGAAATAACATCCCAAATAAGGAAAACCCCATAGAAGTCTACCGGGGTCAAATACATGATTTCCATCCCTAAAGGAAATCAACCCTAAAGTGGCAATAGCAAATAAGTATAAGAAAGATTGGTTTCCTTTAAGCCAAAGTCTCTCACAATTAATGGTATAGTCAAAAGGTAATGAGCTCAGGTGTCTAAAACTTTTCCTTTGATTTCATTAGTAAGATACTTAGATAGCTCAAAAATGTGTATACCCGGAACAAATACCGTTCCCTCTATGTGAAAGTAGCAAGACAACTTGGTGTCAACCATAAAAGAACCACCCTAAAATGTGAAATCAACAAGAGACACTGGGGGTGAAAAAGTTGGTGTCAAAACACTAATAGTCGAAACCCTCGGGTCTTTGTTCTCTTTATCATCATCAATGGGTGGGGCGGAAGGGAGAGAAGGTATAGTGTCATCGTGTAATAAATCATCTAGAAAAAGTATATCTCCCTCCTTATCAATATACCCGGGAATGTACTCAATGGGTGTATCAATATCAAGAAACTCATCGATCTTGAGAATGTAAAACCCATCATCGTCACTAAAAGTGAGATGTGGAAGAGAACCGATGGTAGAATCAAAAGTAATTGGTGAAGAGGCAAAAGTGAATTTGTCAAAATTGCAGTTTTCAAAATCAATATCAATATCAAGTTTTAAATCTTCATTTGCCCTCTCATCAATACCATGATCACAATTAAGCTCATCCGAGAAAACCGATAACACGGGATCATAAAAAGTATCCTCATGATGGAATCTCTCAACACTCGGGGTATAAAAATCATCACTAAGGAGTAAAGGATTCGAAAAATCATTAGTATCATTATCATGTTTTTCAAAAGTCGGTCTTTGTAAAATAGGAAAGTCATCATCATCGGATCCCGATTAAGAATTAAAAGTAAAGTCGGAACCATTAAATAACTCATCCATATCTGGATAATGGCTAAGAGGGAAACCATCCAAATTAGATTCTTCTAAAGGTTCCTTAAGTAAGATTGTAGCAATCTCTAAGAGTATAGGATCCTCCTCATTAAAAACCAACTACACAAACTCCTTAGGTGTATGATCAATTAAGGGTTCTTCTTCTATGGACTCATTATTAAGTTCTTCACACTCCTCAAAAATTGGTTTATGAAAACATGTCTCACGAAGAGAATTTGAAGAAAGCATAAAATTATTTGGAGGGTAGGTGAAGGAGTCATAAAAGAAATGGGGTCATTAATGGGTAATGTAGGCTCAAGTACAGTCTCGGAAATTTCCTCAAAAGGTGATGGAGGAGGAGAGCTAAATGTATATGTGGGTGTCAACACCAGAGGTGGAGTAAAACTCATGATAATCTCCGGGCCTTATCCCTCATTTATTGGCGGAGAGACGAGGAAGGGTCCATAGTGGAAACATCACTACTAGTAGTGTTGTTAGCCTCAACATGAGCTCTCAAAGCTTCTAAAAGTCAATATTTAAGACTTTGGTTTCCTTCATATAGTTCATTTATCATCCTCTTTTGTTCCTCATATATTTCAACTATTTCGTCCATTTGTGAAGGTTGAATTTGAAAATCCCCTTGATTATTACTTTGAAAATTGTTATGATTTTGGAAATCTTCTTGAATTGGAAAGATTTGATTTTGAACATCCCCATAACACCCTTCATTAATTTGTTGTGGGTCAGGAGTCATCTCAACCGAGAGTCACTCAATAACTACTTTTCCTCAAAATCCGGAGGAGAAGAGTCACTAGTCATATGAGAAAGGGGACTAGAAGAATCATCCAAAATAGGGTCATCAATAAATGGCTCATCACTAAATCTCGAAGTTTATGAGAACAGAGGGACACTCCTAATGATAACAGTATCAAATACTTCGGCCTTGCTCCATACTTGAGACTTGTTCTCAATAATCATTAAAGCCTCGCTAGTACTCTGAGAGTATAGATTCCCGCCGGTAGCCGTGTTAAGAGACTCTTGATCGTATTGGGTCAACCCGTGATAAAATGAATCAATCAAATGCAAGGCGGAAAATCCATGATGAGGACAACTACGCACTAAATCCTTAAATCTTTCCCAAGCCTCAGTAAACGTTTCATTATTCGACTCTACAAAATTAGTAATTTCCAACCGAATTTTTCTCATTTTAGCATAAGGGTAAATTGATTTAAGAATTTTGACTCAAGACTAGCCCATATAAAAATAGATCGTGGTGGTTCCTTTTCTAGCCAAAGTCGGGCTGCTCTATCGAGGGAGAAAGGAAAAAGCTGTAAATAAATATTGTCTAATGTCATATTGATGTATTTGACGGCATTGGCGTATGAACGAAAATGACGGATATGAGCGTAAGGATCGTCATTCTCAAATCCGTAAAAAGGGCGACCGGATATCAACATAATCAAATCCGGGTTAAGCTCAAAATAATCACCCTCGATATCTGGTATCACGATCGCATTGTCGAGACATCCCTCAGTAGGTACTTGCAACAACTCATAAATCAATCGATCATCCATAGCCATGTCAATAGAACGATACTCGGGATCGGCTTGACTCATCACGATATTATTCTTATTCTTCGGAGAAAAATATGATACACCAAGCGGTATGTTTGCAAACGCGCGCGTGCGTATGAAACTAAAACCAAGGAGTAAGGGGATTGCCCTTGATGACTTTGAAAGGGGTTGGTTACTCAATCGAGGTTCAATAAGTAATATCTACAAAAAGTATCAATATACGTAATACTACTTGGGTGGCACACCACTAGCTATTCTCACCTTCAAAAGAATCACAAGGGAGCGGAAGAACGAGGCGGCGCGAAGCACTTAAGAGCCTTCTCCTTTCGAATGTGAAATACACAGTGACTTCTCTCTCTAGATCAAATAGTTCGTAGTATTTATCTATTGTGCCTTTTATTTATTTGATCGATACACGTGAATAGCACCGGAACACCACTAATCACGGTGTATTACAAAGCAATACTTATGGAGATAGGTGTATTAAGTGTTCATATCTACGTATACGTATTTACATATAGGACTATAAAAGAAAATATTTTTGTAATTTATATTTTTTATACAAGAAAATATATATGTACAATAAAATCAAAAGAAAATCAAAGTAAGAAAATAGTATATATACAATAATATTTTTGGTGTAGCACTTTAGGAAAAAAGTTACTTTTTTTATTTTTTTATTTTTTTGGTGTAATTCTTAGGAAAGAAATTGCTTTGTGAATATTTTTTTTATTTTGAGCTTTTTATATTTTTATTGCAATGAAAAATGACGTTCACAGGTGAACGGATCCCAAAATCCAAATCGTCTCACGAAAAATCATCAATCGTAACAAGCACGAACCGGCAGGGCACCATTTTAATATTTGTTTTTTAGTATATCGTTTCTTTTCGAATCGTGTCGAATGGATTTTACGTTTTATCGTTAAGACTTTATTTGTTTTTGGTGAATAAGCGGATATTTGGTATCTATTTCTACTTTGCAAAAAGAACGCAAAAGTACAAATAGAATCTATATTACGTATACGTACTAGTCTAAAAAAACAAATTGCACAAAATATAAAATAAAAATTACATTTTTACACTACAAATGAAAAATGGAAATGACAAAATATAAAACTGATATGTATTTTATAAAACCAACATTTAAGCTTTGTAAAATGAAATCCAATATGACGAATCTTCTTGTCAAAATGATCCAACCCAATATCAAAACTTAACAAGTCCTATAGACTAAACACTCACTTACCGGGCTTGTAACTCACTAGTCTTATACAATTGAACAATTGTAGCTACGAGTGAATTAAAGTAATAAACAATGAAAGAGCAAAATCTTAATCTGCCAAAATTTCCAATACTAAATTTGAGCTAAGTCATTAAGCTTTATCTCTATTCAAAAAGAAACAAACTGATCTTACTGTTAACACAACACAAATCTAATGTCAAACTAAATTGTGAGCTAAAAAAATCTGCAAAAGTTGAGTGTTAAAATGAGATTTAATTCCTATCCTAGTTGACTATTTCTAATAGCATATATGTGGTCAATATAACTTGTAAAGTTTTACCTAATGAAACTAGATTTTTAAACAAATATTACATATATATCATCCAATTCCATTGACTGATGTAAACTAGATCATCCTGAATTCTGTAGTGCCAAACACTCAATTATAGTAATTAAGTAAGAATTTGAAAGCTAATCAGATTTACTAAAGCTAATAACCACCAATCAGATAGCAAGTAGTTTACAAATAACGAATGCAAGCAGAATTACACTATCCTCTACTCTACAATCACAGAAAGCAGATTATACTAAGAATACAGAAAATAAAAAAACGTGTCATGTTCTTCCACGCATGCCCGCTGATGTCGAAAGCTATGTATCGATCGAACTCGAAACTGAAATCTCTATCCTATCGAACTCTTAATCTCGAACACAAGTTAAACCACAACTACAACGAGGACTGCATCCTGGCCAGACCGCTGATGTCAAGTAACTAACCGAACCGAAACTTGAAATGGAGTACTAAAATCGAAGCAGGTCCTATGCGAACTTATTAAACAACAACACCATTTCTTTTAATAAAATTGTAGCAACCTTACAACTAACACCTAAATCATTACCGAATCTTTCAACTGACCAACTTTTTAAACTCGAATAAGAACTAAACGATGTGAATCAGTAATTAAAACCAAAAACTCGAATTCGATAACAACCTAACAGAAATATTAATTTCCCGATCTATAAATACTTACTGAAAACTAATGGATGTGAACAATACCATAAATGCTTTGAATGAACAGTTCCATTGAAAAAAATTAACATCTGAAATTAACAGTTTCAACAACTATTAAAACATCATAACCATCTACTTAATCAGTTGTAAAAGAAAAATAACAGAAAATTAAAGAGATTAATAGAAATCTTTGAGAAATTTCATTAATGTAGTAAAAAGAACATTCGGTTTCAGAAAACAGTTACAATTCCTAATAGAACTTTATAATAAACTAACTAATTCTAGAGAACTATGTGAAAATACACCTAGACTAGTTGCTTACAAATAAAGCTAATACAAGTATTTATAGAGAATTCTGGAGGAGTGTTGATGTATCTTCACCAATCAACAAACTCCACGTGGATTAAGAGTTCTTCAAGAAAATACCCGAATTGAGGATTTCTTCATGAGTGGGTCTTGATCTAATTGAAAGCTACCATCTTGTAGAGGATGTTGTGGTAATCAATTTTGTTGTTTTACTCTTCACTTGAATTCTTCTAAATCTTCCATGAATTGATCTTGATAGTCTTGGGAGGAGAAACTATGAACCGTCATCTTTTTTCTTTGTTTTTCTCTCTCTTGCGTTTTGGAGAAGACACAAACAGATAATGAATTTCTTTTCTTTTTTTGTTTATTTGTTATTAGTAATAAGGATATTATAACTTTACTCCCTTAGTTCTCATCTTTGTTCACTTTGTAATTTCAATCTTTTAGACAAAACAAGTTCTTGATCTTTATAGGTTTGGCAAATAAGGTCCTTGAAATATCTTTTGTCTTTTCTTCAGTCTTTTGTCAAATAAACCTCGTGAAAACGCGTATTTATTTCCTTTGTACCTGTTTTGCCTTCAAACACTTAAAAACACAAAACACGCGTAATTCTGATAATATTAAGCATAATTTGATATATTTGGCCGTATTTTAGGTGTTTATTGTAACACCCCCAAATTTATACAACTCAATACAGCGGAAGGCTCGTTGGTGTTACGGGATAGCACATTACTCACATCATAGACAACGCTTAAAAATCGCGTCGTTTATTAATAAAGCATTTCCATTCATAAATATCAGATTTACATAGGTCCCAAGTCATATTATTTCATACAATTTTTACAAAACATTTGAATGGAAATTGTTGTTTAAGTGCGGGCCATGAATTCTTGTTGTCTTCCCGAGAATTACCTTCAAGTACCTGAGATAAAACATGTTAAAAGAAAAGGTCAGCGATAACGCCGTGTGAATTCATAGAGTTTAATAAAATCCATCAATATAACATCGGTATAAAATTATTACCGAAAATCATTTTGTACAATTCATTGTAATAGGCCATAAAATAGCCAAACTCATTTTATACAAATCCTTATCAAAATCATAATATAGGCTTTCGCCTTTAAAATCATTATACGAACCAATGTCGTAAAAATATCATACAATACGTTTTATAACGATGTATGGAGTTAAATAAAAACCGTTATATGATTATGGTTATGAAAACCAAAACACGAAGATAATATCAATAGTAAGACCCCGTATTGCTAGTCAGCCAATATATCGTTATTTAATGCTTAAAGCAGTATTTCGTTAATTGGATTATTATAAGCCGCATGACATTGTTACCTTACTACAACAAACAACGGGTAGCTAACCCGACAATCATTTGCCCATCTAAATTAGCGTGTCGTCACAATAATCACGCTTGTGTAAATCTTCTCATACATAAATTCCCTTACCAATCAATGTGGCACGACGGGGATCAACCGTCAAGGCGCGAACTAGGGTGATCGTCCCCAAATAGTACTATTATATGCGTAAGCGTCTACCAAATCCCGGTATTTCACAATTCATGCTAATGGGACTTTTAGTGACATAACCTAACTTTAATAATCCATTTTATTTCATCTATCGGGTCATTTAATCATTCATAGGGTCATACAATCATCCGGGTCCAAATCAATAAACAAACAATCGGGACAAATGGTGTCCTATTTTAGTAAAACTAACATTGTATCTCCCTCACGGGTTTATAAAACATTTCATAAAAACATTTAAAAGAGTGCGAGGCTATGAACTCACGTTGATGTGGGAAGGCGGGTTATCGGCAATTTGGATGTACGGTACGTGCTTTAATCACGGAAACCTAGACAAATAATACTCGTCTTAGACTCTTGTCCAATGACTTTATAAAAATAACAATTATGTATACATATGATGATTATATATATATATATATATATTATGATCAAGTGGGTTTATATATTCTCATTCACTCATTTTTGTGTTTATGTATTGGTAACTTCTTACTAGTTTACTAGTTTTACCTATTTACGTGTTTTAGGTCCAATAAGCCTATTATAAGTTGATTAACTTGTATTAATCCATTTCATACTTGTATTATCAGTATTTATACTTTACATGTTGTGCCAAGATGGTTTAAGCCCAATAAATAAGTTTATAAGTGTTTTAGCCCATTTTGTTGTATTATTAGTCCAATAACGTTAACTTAGCCCGTTAATGTCCGTATGTTATATAGTTCGGGTTTTATCGGTTTTTACTTGTTATATATGCTTATATATCAGTATATGAGTTTATAAAAGTTTACATTAGACGGGTCCAACCGTCTAAGTTTTATTTAACAAAAACGTTAATTTTACGGTAATAGCCGAAAAAGTCGTAAAAATCATGTTTATAGTTTTATAACTTATAAAACTTATCAAACTACCATTTTTATAAAATGTCCATTTATTTATCCTTATATATATATTTATATAAATGTATTATATAAGTTAGTGGGTTTTAATACATATTTTATACTATTTTTATTTGAGTGCTTATATAATACTATTATACTTTAATTTCCCAAAATCTGATTTTTACTTTCATGTTCACCAAAACAGCCATATCTAGAGTTCTATACGGAGATAGAAGCCCAAATTTTTATGGCATAAACTAAATGATATGTGCTCCATTTAACTCCATTATGGCTACTGTTGAATCAGCCTCTAAGTATTTTCTAAAAATCGTCCAAAACAGTGTACTCAGATTTGCACTCTAAACTTGTTTTGATCATATCTCACTCATCCTAATGATTCCATTGCATGGCCAACTCTCACATGTGTACAAGACATATTAATTACTGTATATTAATTTATTCAAGCTATTTTATCAGTTTATCATATGATTCTTTACTGTTTTATACAGCCTACTAAATTAAGCAAGATTAACCATTTTTACATATAGTTTTTCATCTTTTTACCCATGATTATCAACACCAAATCCCCACACAATATTTTTATCATCATATATTCATCATATACATATACAATAGGAAAGAAAATACATGTTTACATAATCAAAATAACAAGAGGATGGGGAGAACATTCTTTATACCACCATGATGATGTAGGTTGTGATTAAGACATGGATTTTGATGGAGAAACTTGTGATAAACAAGACCATCTTCAAGACCATCATTCTTCAAGAACTACTTGTGGAAAATCAGCCCTTGGAAATCACTAAATCACCTCCTTGGTTGTTAGAATCACCTCCAATCTTCAAGTCTTCTATAGGTTTCCATCTTATGCAAGTTAAACATAAGATTTATGGTAGAAAATTTGATGAACATGGTGGTGTTGGTGGTAGTATGGACGGCACAAATGGAGTGTGAGAGAGAAGTGTGTGGTTTTGCATGAGAGAAATGAGAGGAGTGGTTTCAAGTTAGATGGTTTTGTGTTGTGAAAGCTTACAAGTTAAGCTAAATATGGACAAGTGTAAGTAACTTGTCAACAACTTGACACCAAGTTGTTTTATGGCTACTTGTGGCCGGTTGTTGATGGGGCGTGGGACAAGTGTAACTTGTTTCAACCCCTATTAATTTACGGGTACTCCTCGAGTCTTGTTTCCTCGAGTTACGTGTCCTCGGTTCGTTTTACGAAAAACGTTTTTATAACGTATAAATCAACGGCACAAAACGAATCTAATAAAATTTGTCTCATCAAAAACGGAGTTCAAAAACGTAAATACGTAATCCTAAGGTTTCTGGTTTAGTCGTAAAGGACATTAAATTAAAATCGTAAGTCCTAATCTCTTCTCGTAAATTTGTGAGTTTATGAACCAACACAAATTTAAAATCTCAAAATAATAATCACGGACAAATTTATTTTCTGAAATGTCGGACTGTCACCAAAACGGTGTATGTAAACGTTAGCACGTAACGTTGAATCCTCCGGTTTAGACGTAGTTGATGCTACTTCAAGACGTAAATCCAAATTTCTTCCCAAAAATAAGTGAGTTCATAATATCACATTAAAATAATGTTTTTAAATAATATTTGAGAATAAAATATCAACCATAAATTGACGGATTGTCACAGCATTTACCCCTAAACAGGATCTTTGTCCTTAAAGATCATCTTACTACTCGCTTCTTATAGAGTTAAATCCATGTGGGTATTTTCTCCACATTCGGTCTTTTCTCACAAGTGTAACCCATTACAATACGCGAGTTTCATCAAACATAACTACGGAAATAAGATCAGGCTTAATGTTGACTTACTTTCTCTATCCATGATGTTCACGGGTTTTTGATGAATGCAACTTTTCGCCGATCTAAACATTACTAAGAAACAATCAGATTCTCACTTGATAGACATTTCATCAACTTCGATATACGAAGCATAATTCACACATCTCTTGAAGTCCTAGGGTAGATCCAGCTTATATGCCTTTCAAACCAACTTTTACATCATCTCAATGGTCCCATACAACGGGGACTTATATCCCATGATCTTCCAGATCATCAATTCATTTTCCATGGTTAAAATTTTTGGCATAACTTCGCTACCCATCTGGCACTTCAAGATCTACATTTCATATTCACATAACCTCTTGCCCACTACCGGCAGTCAATAATCAGATCCTAATTTCAACAATCATTTCAGGTCTCGCGGGTCGAGTATTTTGTAAGGTTAGGTTCGTCATCATAGGCAACCTTAAACCTAAAAGACATGTCCAACTCACAATGGGTGTATGTCGGGTGTCTTCCTCCCAACTCCTGCTTACAGATGCTCTAATATATATCCTCACAAGATTCGATCTCGATCCTAATATGATGATTATCAATGATAATCTCTCCAAAGGAAAACGATTTTACAGTTTATTACCAAAGGTCAATCATTCAAACATAAAACAACACTTATAGTATTTTGTATCGTTACTTTACCTCGTCCCTTCGATTGGGGTGGTACACAGTACTCTCATCAAGATTCGCTCTCAATGACTTCTGAGCAAATCTCTAGAAATTCGATGCGAAGCGAGGATCTTGATAGAGATGATCGATACAGGCACACCGTATTTACACAACTCCTTTAAATACAAAAGAGTCGATTTCTTCATCAAGAATCTATCATTAACAGGAATGATATTAGCAGATTTAGTCAGTCTGTCGACGATGACCCAAATCGAATCAAATTCAGATGATGACCTTTGTGATAGTTAGACGTTTACTAATGTATGAGGCGATGTATGCCTTCATAGTTTGCCATCAGTACAACTTCTTCTGATAATGATACATTAAATTAGAAATGACAAGAATAGAATACTTATACTTACAAGATTCCAACATAACTATATCTCACAATCCTCCATATTTAGACAATCACAAGTGATCTTTAAAACATTTAACGCTATCGGCTTCTCAATTCTAATGGTTCACATTAGCCGCGAACCACTTTTATTATCTATATTATCCTTTTTATAAGCATCGGCTATATTTTAAATTGTTCGGCAATTTATTTTGCACATTCATTATTAAGAAATACATCGTGACTGATTCTTCATATTTTCTATATAATGTGTCAGTAATTACGTTCACCTTCCTTCATATTTTCTAAGTTTCAGTTTCGTTTCAGCTATTATTTTTATCAGTTTTGCTTAATCCGACGTTTAAAGCGTCGATAATTATTACAACTAATTAAATAATAAATATTTAATTTTTATGAAACATAACGTAAAAATTTTAATTTTTCTTAGTTCGACCAATTATAAAAATGTTCAAAATAAATTTGAATTTAATTAACAAGACTTTTGTTGATTTATCGAAAATAATTAAAATAATTAATAAAATCCGTAAATGTTCGAAAAAACCTTCGTTTATTCTTTGGTAAAAAAATTTCTTAGTTGAAAAGCAAAAATTGTTGCTTCAAATTTCAAGTCATGGTTTAAATGTTTTCCTCAATCCTTCTTAAGTTGTCTTGAGGTATACACAAACATTTACCCCTAAACAGGAGTTTAGTTAAATGATTTGTGTATAAGGGAATAATCCCTTAAAAATCCTTTGTTAAAACATTTGTCAAAACATATTTCCATTTTCTTTTTGGTAAAACCCAAAGTCTTAAATGGCTCTAATTTTTGAAGAGTCAATATATATATTCCATTATCTTATTAATCACACGGTCAAATAATTTAAAGGATTAAGCCTTAAATCACTTGTTAAATATTCAAGGTACCGGTTTTCATTGTTCGGCCAATTCAGGGCAGTCTATAATTAATTATTAACTCATTCTTATTCTTATAAACAAACAGATGGTTCTTAACGATCATGTAAAACCCGTAAAAATAAGGTCATAATTTAATTCTACTTTCAATTATTTTGAAGTATTTTATAACGTTAAATATTATTATGTTTAACGGTTTAAGTTGAAACCGATATTAAATATTATATTTTAATATTTTGACGAGTAACGAGGACTACTAGTGATTGCGATACCGACGGATGCCTAAAATTTTATATTTTATTATCGATCGTTTCGATATTTAATATTTTCAACGATATCGTTTTAATTACGTATCGAGTCGTTATATTATTATTTTTCGTGTGCGTTTAAACTTTTTAGTATTTTTACGAAACCCGAGTCTCGTAAATATTTTAAAATTTTCAATTTACATTTTCTACCCTTTTAAACTATTTTATTACATTTTGGACCAAAACTATCACTAATTGGCAAAAACTACCCTAACCTTAGACTATATAATGTTTTTCCACTTACACTTTTACACATATAATCATTTTAAAAATAAAAACAAAACCCACCATCTCTTTCTCTCTCTTGTTTTGCCGAAACATCAACCACCATCACCAAATCCATACCATTTTCAAATTAACTCAAGATTTAGGATGATTTGAGCTAATCTAAAACAAGACCCATCTTAGTTTTGATCTTGTGATCACATTGGTATGATTTTCTTCAACAAGCATTAACATTTTTTTTCAAAATTTATTTTCTTGATGAACTATACTTGTTTGATCTATTTTGAAGGAATAAATAGGTGTTAATATTATTATATTACATAGTGGGGTGTTTGCATGTTTGAGTTTTTGAGTTTGAATTATTAGATTTGTACATACAAGTGAATTAGGAATGAAAGGGTTGGATTATAATGATTGTAGGTTGTTATTAAGAGTATAGAAGTGGTGAAAATGGGTCAAAATGTTGATTTGACATGATTTCTAAAATGTATATTCGGGACAGCAGCTTACAACAGATTATTTCGTGGGTTTAAGTTCTGAGATAGGCTTATATTATTTGATATTATTTTAGTAATCTTCAAGACGCTCGTTTTTCCGCTTGAATGAGCTTCTAACTCATTACGAGCGAAGAGTTATGCTACTTTTAGTATTTGTGTACCGGGAGACGGGTATCGGCACAATCCGAAAATTGTTGTCGATATTTGGATCGAATCTCGGGGACTATAAAATGAGTTTCAAAATGATTCAAGGGCTGTTCTCAGGCTCCAAGTTTAGTATTTTGAGTCTATTTTTAGAATCAAGTGGCGGTTTTACAAACGGAGTTGTTTAGAATGGTCAAAATGGTTTCGTAAGTCAAGGTCGCTAAACTTTCCGGATTTTGTGATTCAAAGATGAGTCGGGCAGGGAACTTTAGAAGTAAAATCTTTTAATGGGCTCTTGGTAGGACTTTCTACATATAGTAAGTAAGTTCTCTGAGTAGTATCATAAAAAGTTGATATGTTTAAGTATGGGAAAACGACTTGGACATTCGGTATGTTCTGGCAGATTTTATTAAAGGCATAGAAAAATAAAATGAATATATAGGAGAGTGTAATAGTATCACTTGTATCGTTTTCTCTCGAGTTTGTCGTGATTATATGAGTCGAGTTTTATATTCTTATGTATGGGTTATTTCTCGAGTCTATTATTAATGAACGCACCTCATTTGATAGGTTGTGGTTCTCGTGTTTGAAAGGCATCATCTATCGTCGGCGATCGTCTCATTACCACTATTGGCTAAGGTGAGTCTATAGCCTCGCTTTATACTAGTTATTAAATGATTTTAAACCCGCGAGGGGGAATACATGTTTTATAAACTTAGAACACAAGATTTTTATGGTATGCTTTGTCCCTCTATGAATGGACCCGTGGTTGCCTTTAAATTGCATTAAGTGATTGCCATTGTTAAAGCCTCAATTATGGACCGTTAATTAACCTATGATGGGTTAACTGCTAGTACAATTAATAGATCTATGGGGGAAGCCGCCCCGGTTCTGTTTGTGTGGACTTGTCACAGAAGCTTAGGCCCGACCTCCACACTGTTTGGACATATTGTATTGAGAAGTCAGGTATACGGCAATGTACCAATAATCTGGAGGTGACCGACAATTAATAAATCTCTCGTCTTATTAGACTGATATGGGAGTGTCTAAGGGCTCGGTTCCATGAGCTTATTGCAATTTATGCTATATACAGTTATCATTGTTGATGCAATTTATTATTTGATGCTTATAAGCATGCCACAAACTTATAATCTTTGCTTATGTTCAAATTGATTACATAAACCTATAGATTCACTCGGCATTTTTGCTGATTGTTTTACTCACATGTATTTCAGGTAATCAAGAAGTGGAAGCTTGGAGGTCACGAGAATGAAGTTGTGCACTACTATGTTGTTTAAAACTCTTTGATTTATTTATCCTTCCATTTTAAAACAAACTAATATGTTGTTTTAACTTATCTTTCGGTAACGTTTACTTGGGACTACGCTACTCTGATGAATGTTTTGGGAACGATAAATCTAAAACGTCTCTTTTCGAGTCGTTCTTTATAAATTATGTGTTGGTGTATCATTGTTTAGCACCCAAAGATGTATTCCGCTGCGTGTAAATTTGGGGGTGTTAAAGATTGGTACCAGAGCCATGAGTTATAGAGAACTAGGTCTTTATTTTAAAAACCTAAACTATAACTGCCAGTTTTTATTTTTCAAAGAGTCAGTGCACCGGACTTCGTGTGACTTCAGGTTCAAGCTACTTCTGAGATTACAACTTTAGTATACGTTATTACGTATACCTTATTGCCAAGTATTTATAAATAAATACTATGATCCACTTATGGATATATATTTATATCTAGGATCTTTTTATCGATATATATTTATGTCATTAAACTTTTCGATAAAAGTTTATCATTTATTAATGATTAACTTAAATAAATACAATGAATTTCAAGATCTTTCTGTATTTATTTTTGAAGTATTTAAATTGCTTTTATTGCAAAATTTTATATTATGACCTTACATAACTTCATCTACGCGCGTTACTTTCATTGTTTAACCCTTTGTGATATCTATATAGATATTCAAATCGTCTTCCGGCTATTTGTGCTTGGACGTCTTTTAACGTAATCTCTAGACCATTGTGTAGCTCGATGTGTCCTTGGAATAGACGAACCGCTATCGTGTGAGTCACACATTTTGAAACATTTCCTATAATCGTGTTGAGTAATATCATGGTTTTTCATAATATTTTGTTGATTTTTATTATCGTTTTACACGACATGCGAAGATTTAATTCGTTGACATTTATATGTATCGACTCCGAAGTGTATTGTTCGCTTATATCTCGGTAACGTCATCGTCATTTTATAAATTATCGTCTAGATTATGGCGCTAGATTGGGATACGATTTTACTTATATAAAATTGTACCATTTGTTTTTCATTAACCTTCTCACTCCCGGAGTGTAGCATGTTAATGTTCCATTCTTTTCTTGTTATGTTTTTTGTTTTTGACAATCGTGACACCAAGGAGATTTGCCTACATTGCATTTTGAAATCTAAATTACGAACGTCTTTCACCGTTTTGCTTCCTAAATTTCGTGTTGAATACCTTGAAGCATTTTATGTCATTCATCATGCTATATTTTTATTTAATGATCATATTGAGATTTATTTTTCATTGTTGTAAAATCCACAAGACATGTGTATATATATATATATATATATATATATATATATATATATATATATATATATATATATATATATATATATATATATATATATATATATATATATATATATATATATATATATATATATATATATATATATATATATATATATATATATATATATATATATATATATATATATATATATATATATATATATATATTTTGAGCCGTTAAGAAGTGTCGAAAAATACACTTTATGCAGAAACTATAGGGGCAGTATAAACAGGTCAAAACTTAAAAGTAAAACCTGCGTTTTTAAAATAAAATAGTCAAACCTGCACTGAACTTGCAGGGGTATTTTGGTCATTTTACATTGGTTTTCAGGTCTCGGGTAAAACTAGAAAGTCGTCTGAAACGTCGTTTTGCATCAAAATGCTTTAGACTCCGAGTCTTGGAGATGTCGTTTATCGGGTCAATTAATCGGCTCATATTTAAAAGTTAAATCTGATAGAAAATCCAGAACATGAGTTTTAAACGTTTCTAAGCAGTTTTAAGTTCATTTGAGATCGTAAAATTTTAAAAAATATTATTTTACAACTAACTAATACTAGTTGCATGTGCAAATATTTAAAAATAGAAACATTACAGATTAGCAATTACCGGATTAATGGTGTAATTTAAAAACGAATAATATATTTTCTTAAAAGCATGTTGTGTTGAGTATCTTACATAGAATACACATATGGATTGATTTATTCTTTTTATATATATGACTCATTTGTCATTCGATGTTATTTTATTTTCGTTTTCTTCTAACCTTCCACTGATTTGGGTTGAGTTTTGAAGTTTTGCCTTCGCATTCTTTTCCGACATTCTTATCACATGTCTCATGGCGTTTCTGTCTAACCTTATAACCTTTGGACACCTTAACGACTTGTAACCATTTCATTGATTGTTTTATGAGCTACTATATACCACTTTTTGCAAACTTTTAGCCACCTTATACGTTGTCATAATGTTACCTTATAAATAAATCTGATATTGTTTACGATTATTTTCACCAATTGTTTTTAATTTGGTCTAAATACTTTTCGTAACATTAAAAGTTGCTTATTGAGTATCTCACAAATTACTTGTATCTTATACATTTATAAACTATTTTTAAATTCTATTTTACAAATGGCATGGTTTATATAAACATAAGAAACGTAATACTTTTCGACGAAACGGAGCACTGCATTGCTAGCCCTAAATTATACATGGCCTGATCACCTATGTCTAATTTAGAAGGAGCCATGCTAGGCTGAGTAGTAGTCAACTTAAAAATCTCGATAATAAAGAACTTTTTACTTGTATTTATGATAAAGATAAATAAATGAAATAAAGTGAAAAGAAGTTTTGAAAACCTTCATATCTTATGCAAGTAGCGCAATTTTTATGCATCCGCATACGTTTTCTTGCCTTTCTTGAACGAATTACGCGTTTACGAATACGTTTTTACTCGACGATCATTTTTCCACTTGTTACTTCATTTTGTCTTATAACTGATTTCTTTTGACTGATCGTCTAATTATTGACTGTTAATAAATGACCTAAAAGTCTCGATATTTTATCCTTCCGTCTCGTCCAATCTTCTTTATGCGACTGGGTAGATCTTTGGAATGTCTCCGCATGTGAATAATGAATTATCACTAGAGTTATTTCCGTATATCCGGGATGACGTCCGTCACTCTCGTTTGTCTCGAAATCCACTCTTGTGAACCGTGCTTTGACTTCTCTCTTTAAACACTAACATCGTTCATTTGATTCATTTTAATTACAAGTGATTATTAGGAATTTTATTTTATTAAATTGTTTTTTTATGGATCTTATTTCCGATCGTGTAACGACCACCGCTAAGTTAACGAGCTGATATTGGTGAACCATCGACCGCACTAACAAAATTGACAACTTGTTTAATCTATTATTTCTTATTGTCATACCATCAATGCCTTTATTTTATTATTCTCTTTAAGAATTCATACGACATTTGCTTCGTCCTCTTTTGTACCACTGATTTCGTATTAATCGTTGACTATTACTTTCATTCGTATTCGTTTGTTATCTTGTCACATTTCGAAACCTGAATATATCCCATGTTTATTTTGAAATAATAAACACCTTTATGTATTTCTACAACGTATTATAAAATTTTTATGGAACTTCTATACATTTTCCAATGATTTTCAATTATTGAAATAACTACCATAAGAAAAAGGTCAAATTTATACATCATATTTTGTATAACTAAAACTAATGTTTAAAATAAAATTATGTTCTACCTTTTGAACTAATTGACTTATCATACTTTACTTTTAATGTAATGAAATTACCGGTTTAATTTATATTCCTAATAATGATTTAATTTGGAAATTATATCTTCTAATTGTAACCAACAATATGAGTTTAATTTATAAAATTCATGTCATTCTTTCAAAGTTTCTTAAGACAACCAAAATAAATTATGAAGCTATTTTACTTCTATTTTTAATATATCATCTTTATCAAGAAAGTACCTCGAATGAGTTTTAAGGTAATACCAAATCCGGGACGGATAATTGTGACAAACGTTATTTTAATGTTAATATTTAATTCATTCTTCGCTCTCATTTTTCTAGTATTGTGAATTATTAAGTCTTATGGTTACGTGATTCGAGATCCCTCGTCGATCGTCAACCTTAAATCATTTTACCATATCTTGTCCGTTTATGCGTTTATTGAATTTATTTTTATCTCGTTCTGTTCCTCATACTGAAGATCACTATTTTATTCTGAGTTTAAAATGAATCTCGGGAAGCAGTGTATAAGAAGAAACGATAAGTGTCACCAGGATTTATGCGTTTACTTGTGGAATGATTGAGGACCGAGTCTCTTAATAAATGGAGTTAATAAATTTGTTACAACCTCGAGGAGCATGTTGAAGCCGACACCGCAAGTGGAAAGACTCTTGTGATCAAGTGGTTATTATCAAGGGTTCGTTCAAGGTTTTCTCGATGATTAACGATGGAAATCTATACTTGATGTTATTGTTCAACCTTTTATTTTTATGTACTTATGTGGTATGTGATCTAGTCAAATGATCGTAAGTTATGAGAACTTGAGACGGCATCATCCGATGACATCCGATCATGTAGAACATATATTATGTAATATCTTTTTGACTTTCAACGACGATGTTTATTGAGACTTTAATGCGCGTTGGCAAAAGTGAGATGATGTATTTGTATTATATTTTGAGTAGGGACCCGCGTGTGAGCACCCTCCGATGACGAAAATGTTTTTCTTTTTAATTCTTTTTGATGTGTGTCCATGGCTATCCGGCCAGTGGCTATCCTTTAAATTGCAACATTCCTTTTAACTGGACTTACCCGAAAATCCTGTCATCTATTCTTGTCGTCGAATGAGCTTCATGTGATTCATAAAATTTTCATGTGTCGAACTTGACGGGTGACTAGTGGATAAGGATTTATTTATAATCTTTGCTTGTGTTCAAATTGATTACATAAACCTATAGATTCACTCGGCATTTTTGCTGATTATTTTACTCACATGTATTTCAGGTAATCAAGAAGTGGAAGCTTGGAGGTCATGAGAATGAAGTTGTGCACTACTATGTTGTTTAAAACTCTTTGATTTATTTATCGTTCCATTTTAAAACAAACTAATATGTTGTTTTAACTTATCTTTCGGTAACGTTTACTTGGGACTACGCTACTCTGATGAATGTTTTGGGAACGATAAATCTAAAACGTCTCTTTTCGAGTCGTTCTTTATAAATTATGTGTTGGTGTATCATTGTTTAGCACCCAAAGATGTATTCCGCTGCGTGTAAATTTGGGGGTGTTAAAGATTGGTACCAGAGCCATGAGTTATAGAGAACTAGGTCTTTATTTTAAAAACCTAAACTATAACTGCCAGTTTTTATTTTTCAAAGAGTCAGTGCACCGGACTTCGTGTGACTTCAGGTTCAAGCTACTTCTGAGATTACAATTTTAGTATACGTTATTACGTATACCTTATTGCCAAGTATTTATAAATAAATACTATGATCCACTTATGGATATATATTTATATCTAGGATCTTTTTATCGATATATATTTATGTCATTAAACTTTTCGATAAAAGTTTATCATTTATTAATGATTAACTTAAATAAATACAATGAATTTCAAGATCTTTCTGTATTTATTTTTGAAGTATTTAAATTGCTTTTATTGCAAAATTTTTATATTATGACCTTACATAACTTCATCTACGCGCGTTACTTTCATTGTTTAACCCTTTGTGATATCTATATAGATATTCAAATCGTCTTCCGGCTATTTGTGCTTGGACGTCTTTTAACGTAATCTCTAGACCATTGTGTAGCTCGATGTGTCCTTGGAATAGACTAACCGCTATCGTGTGAGTCACACATTTTGAAACATTTCCTATAATCGTGTTGAATAATATCATGGTTTTTCATAATATTTTGTTGATTTTTATTATCGTTTTACACGACATGCGAAGATTTAATTCGTTGACATTTATATGTATCGACTCCGAAGTGTATTGTTCGCTTATATCTCGGTAACGTCATCGTCATTTTATAAATTATCGTCTAGATTATGGCGCTAGATTGGGATACGATTTTACTTATATAAAATTGTACCATTTGTTTTTCATTAACCTTCTCACTCCCGAAGTGTAGCATGTTAATGTTCCATTCTTTTCTTGTTATGTTTTGTGTTTTTGACAATCGTGGCACCAAGGAGATTTGCCTACATTGCATTTTGAAATCTAAATTACGAACGTCTTTCACCGTTTTGCTTCCTAAATTTCGTGTTGAATACCTTGAAGCATTTTATGTCATTCATCATGCTATATTTTTATTTAATGCTCATATTGAGATTTATTTTTCATTGTTGTAAAATCCACAAGACATGTGTGTATATATATATATATATATATATATATATATATATATATATATATATATATATATATATATATATATATATATATATATATATTTTGAGCCGTTAAGAAGTGTCGAAAAATACACTTTATGCAGAAACTGTAGGGGCAGTATAAACAGGTCAAAACTTAAAAGTAAAACCTGCGGTTTTAAAATAAAATAGTCAAACCTGCACTGAACTTGCAGGGGTATTTTGGTCATTTTACATTGGTTTTCAGGTCTCGGGTAAAACTAGAAAGTCGTTTGAAACGTCGTTTTGCATCAAAATGCTTTAGACTCCGAGTCTTGGAGATGTCGTTTATCGGGTCAATTAATCGGCTCATATTTAAAAGTTAAATCTGATAGAAAATTCAGAACATGAGTTTTAAACGTTTCTAAGCAGTTTTAAGTTCATTTGAGATCGTAAAATTTTAAAAAATATTATTTTACAACTAACTAATACTAGTTGCATGTGCAAATATTTAAAAATAGAAACATTACAGATTAGCAATTACCGGATTAATGGTGTAATTTGAAAACGAATAATATATTTTCTTAAAAGCATGTTGTGTTGAGTATCTTACATAGAATACATATATGGATTGATTTATTCTTTTTATATATATGACTCATTTGTCATTCGATGTTATTTTATTTTCGTTTTCTTCTAACCTTCCACTGATTTGGGTTGATTTTTGAAGTTTTGCCTTCGCATTCTTTTCCGACATTCTTATCACATGTCTCATGGCGTTTCTGTCTAACCTTATAACCTTTGGACACCTTAACGACTTGTAACCATTTCATTGATTGTTTTATAAGCTACTATATACCACTTTTTGCAAACTTTTAGCCACCTTATACGTTGTCATAATGTTACCTTATAAATAAATCTGATATTGTTTACGATTATTTTCACCAATTGTTTTTACTTTGGTCTAAATACTTTTCGTAACATTAAAAGTTGCTTATTGAGTATCTCACAAATTACTTGTATCTTATACATTTATAAACTATTTTTAAATTCCATTTTACAAATGGCATGGTTTATATAAACATAAGAAACGTAATACTTTTCGACGAAACGGAGCACTGCATTGCTAGCCCTAAATTATACATGGCCTGATCACCTATGTCTAATTTAGAAGGAGCCATACTAGGCTGAGTAGTAGTCAACTTAAAAATCTCGATAATAAAGAACTTTTTACTTGTATTTATGATAAAGATAAATAAATGAAATAAAGTGAAAAGAAGTTTTGAAAACCTTCATATCTTATGCAAGTAGCGCAATTTTTATGCATCCGCATACGTTTTCTTGCCTTTCTTGAACGAATTACGCGTTTACGAATACGTTTTTACTCGACGATCATTTTTCCACTTGTTACTTCATTTTGTCTTATAACTGATTTCTTTTGACTGATCGTCTAATTATTGACTGTTAATAAATGACCTAAAAGTCTCGATATTTTATCCTTCCGTCTCGTCCAATCTTCTTTATGCGACTGGGTAGATCTTTGGAATGTCTCCGCACGTGAATAATGAATTATCACTAGAGTGATTTCCGTATATCCGGGATGACGTCCGTCACTCTCGTTTGTCTCGAAATCCACTCTTGTGAACCGTGCTTTGACTTCTCTCTTTAAACACTAACATCGTTCATTTGATTCATTTTAATTACAAGTGATTATTAGGAATTTTATTTTATTAAATTGTTTTTTTATGGATCTTATTTCCGAACGTGTAACGACCACCGCTAAGTTAACGAGCTGATATTGGTGAACCATCGACCGCACTAACAAAATTGACAACTTGTTTAATCTATTATTTCTTATTGTCATACCATCAATGCCTTTATTTTATTATTCTCTTTAAGAATTCATACGACATTTGCTTCGTCCTCTTTTGTACCATTGATTTCGTATTAATCGTTGACTATTACTTTCATTCGTATTCGTTTGTTATCTTGTCACATTTCGAAACCTGAATATATCCCATGTTTATTTTGAAATAATAAACACCTTTATGTATTTCTACAACGTATTATAAAATTTTTATGGAACTTCTATACATTTTCCAATGATTTTCAATTATCGAAATAACTACCATAAGAAAAAGGTCAAATTTATACATCATATTTTGTATAACTAAAACTAATGTTTAAAATAAAATTATGTTCTACCTTTTGAACTAATTGACTTATCATACTTTACTTTTAATGTAATGAAATTACCGGTTTAATTTATATTCCTAATAATGATTTAATTTGGAAATTATATCTTCTAATTGTAACCAACAATATGAGTTTAATTTATAAAATTCATGTCATTCTTTCAAAGTTTCTTAAGACAACCAAAATAAATTATGAAGCTATTTTACTTCTATTTTTAATATATCATCTATATCAAGAAAGTACCTCGAATGAGTTTTAAGGTAATACCAAATCCGGGACGAATAATTGTGACAAACGTTATTTTAATGTTAATATTTAATTCATTCTTCGCTCTCATTTTTCTAGTATTGTGAATTATTAAGTCTTATGGTTACGTGATTCGAGATCCCTCGTCGATCGTCAACCTTAAATCATTTTACCATATCTTGTCCGTTTATGCGTTTATTGAATTTATTTTTATCTCGTTCTGTTCCTCATACTGAAGATCACTATTTTATTCTGAGTTTAAAATGAATCTCGGGAAGCAGTGTATAAGAAGAAACGATAAGTGTCACCAGGATTTATGCGTTTACTTGTGGAATGATTGAGGACCGAGTCTCTTAATGAATGGAGTTAATAAATTGTTTACAACCTCGAGGAGCATGTTGAAGCCGACACCGCAAGTGGAAAGACTCTTGTGATCAAGTGGTTATTATCAAGGGTTCGTTCAAGGTTTTCTCGATGATTAACGATGGAAATCTATACTTGATGTTATTGTTCAACCTTTTATTTTTATGTACTTATGTGGTATGTGATCTAGTCAAATGATCGTAAGTTATGAGAGCTTGAGACGGCATCATCCGATGACATCCGATCATGTAGAACATATATTATGTAATATCTTTTTGACTTTCAACGACGATGTTTATTGAGACTTTAATGCGCGTTGGCGAAAGTGAGATGATGTATTTGTATTATATTTTGAGTAGGGACCCGCGTGTGAGCACCCTCCGATGACGAAAATGTTTTTCTTGTTAATTCTTTTTGATGTGTGTCCATGGCTATCCGGCCAGTGGCTATCCTTTAAATTGCAACATTCCTTTTAACTGGACTTACCCGAAAATCCTGTCATCTATTCTTGTCGTCGAATGAGCTTCATGTGATTCATAAAATTTTCATGTGTAGAACTTGACGGGTGACTAGTGGATAAGGATTTATTTATTCCTTTTTGGTGAGATACCACTTGACGACAAGTTGCGTTTTGTAAAAGAACCAGTGGAGATCGTGGATCGAGATTCACGTGGGAACGTGACGACTTCTTTATAAGGAATGCCGTCATCCTTCCGGGTAGTGATCAACTCGTGTATGAGGTGAGTTGAGCGCCGGGACGTCGCTCCCTTAAGGTGGTGAGGATGTAAAACCCGTAAAAATAAGGTCATAATTTAATTCTACTTTCAGTTATTTTGAAGTATTTTATAACGTTAAATATTATTATGTTTAACGGTTTAAGTTGAAACCGATATTAAATATTATATTTTAATATTTTAACGAGTAACGAGGACTACTAGTGATTGCGATACCGACGGATGCCTAAAATTTTATATTTTATTATCGATCGTTTCGATATTTAATATTTTCAACGATATCGTTTTAATTACGTATCGAGTCGTTATATTATTATTTTTCGTGTGCGTTTAAACTTTTTAGTATTTTTACGAAACCCGAGTCTCGTAAATATTTTAAAATTTACAATTTACATTTTCTACCCTTTTAAACTATTTTATTACATTTTGGACCAAAACTATCACTAATTGGCAAAAACTACCCTAACCTTAGACTATATAATGTTTTTCCACTTACACTTTTACACATATAATCATTTTAAAAATAAAAACAAAACCCACCATCTCTTTCTCTCTCTTGTTTTGCCGAAACATCAACCACCATCACCAAATCCATACCATTTTCAAATTAACTCAAGATTTAGGATGATTTGAGCTAACCTAAAACAAGACCCATCTTAGTTTTGATCTTGTGATCACATTGGTATGATTTTCTTCAACATGCATTAACATTTTTTTTCAAAATTTATTTTCTTGATGAACTATACTTGTTTGATCCATTTTGAAGGAATAAATAGGTGTTAATATTATTATATTACATAGTGGGGTGTTTGCATGTTTGAGTTTTTGAGTTTGAATTATTAGATTTGTACATACAAGTGAATTATGAATGAAAGGTTGGATTAGAATGATTGTAGGTTGTTATTAAGAGTATAGAAGTGGTGAAAATGGGTCAAAATGTTGATTTGACATGATTTCTAAAATGTATTTTCGGGACAGCAGCTTACAACAGATTATTTCGTAGGTTTAAGTTCTGAGATAGGCTTATATTATTTTATATTATTGTAGTAATCTTCAAGACGCTCGTTTTGTCGCTTGAATGAGCTTCTAACTCATCACGAGCGAAAAGTTATGCTACTTTTAGTATTTGTGTACCGGGAGATGGGTATCGGCACAATCCGAAAATTGTTGTCGATATTTGGATCGAATCTCGGGGACTATAAAATGAGTTTCAAAATTATTCAAGGGCTGTTCTCAGGCTCCAAGTTTAGTATTTTGAGTCTATTTTTAGAATCAAGTGGCGGTTTTACAAACGGAGTTGTTTAGAATGGTCAAAATGGTTTCGTAAGTCAAGGTCGCTAAACTGTCCGGATTTTGTGATTCAAAGATGAGTCGGGCAGGGAACTTTAGAAGTAAAATCTTTTAATGGGCTCTTGGTAGGACTTTCTACATATAGTAAGTAAGTTCTCTGAGTAGTATCATAAAAAGTTGATATGTTTAAGTATGAGAAAACGGCTTGGACATTCGGTATGTTCTGGCAGATTTTATTAAAGGCATAGAAAAATAAAATGAATATATAGGAGAGTGTAATAGTATCACTTGTATCGTTTTCTCTCGAGTTTGTCGTGATTATATGAGTCGAGTTTTATATTCTTATGTATGGGTTATTTCTCGAGTCTATTATTAATGAACACACCTCATTTGATAGGTTGCGGTTCTCGTGTTTGAAAGGCATCATCTATCGTCGGCGATCGTCTCATTACCACTATTGGCTAAAGTGAGTCTATAGCCTCGCTTTATACTAGTTATTAAATGATTTTAAACCCGCGAGGGGGAATACATGTTTTATAAACTTAGAACACAAGATTTTTATGGTATGCTTTGTCCCTCTATGAATGGACCCGTGGTTGCCTTTAAATTGCATTAAGTGATTGCCATTGTTAAAGCCTCAATTATGGACCGTTAATTAACCTATGATGGGTTAACCGCTAGTACAATTAATAGATCTATGGGGGAAGCCGCCCCGGTTCATTTTGTGTGGACTTGTCACAGAAGCTTAGGCCCGACCTCCACACTGTTTGGACATATTGTATTGAGAAGTCAGGTATACGACAATGTACCAATAATCTGGAGGTAACCGACAATTAATAAATCTCTCGTCTTATTAGACTGATATGAGAGTGTCTAAGGGCTCGGTTCCATGAGCTTATTGCAATTTATGCTATATACAATTATCATTGTTGATGCAAATTATTATTTGATGCTTATAAGCATGCCACAAACTTATAATCTTTGCTTGTGTTCAAATTGATTACATAAACCTATAGATTCACTCGGCATTTTTGCTGATTGTTTTACTCACATGTATTTTAGGTAATCAAGAAGTGGAAGCTTGGAGGTCACGAGAATGAAGTTGTGCACTACTATGTTGTTTAAAACTCTTTGATTTATTTATCGTTCCATTTTAAAACAAACTAATATGTTGTTTTAACTTATCTTTCGGTAACGTTTACTTGGGACTACGCTACTCTGATGAATGTTTTGGGAACGATAAATCTAAAACGTCTCTTTTCGAGTCGTTCTTTATAAATTATGTGTTGTTGTATCATTGTTTAGCACCCAAAGATGTATTCCGTTGCGTGTAAATTTGGGGGTGTTAAAGATCACA
Source organism: Glebionis coronaria (assembly GCA_025667525.1). Classification (NCBI taxonomy): domain Eukaryota; kingdom Viridiplantae; phylum Streptophyta; class Magnoliopsida; order Asterales; family Asteraceae; genus Glebionis; species Glebionis coronaria. The sequence continues at coordinate 367,849,736 of CM046877.1, read as the reverse complement.
AGCATGAATTTATCAAATTACAGCCTACACACGTGATTCACCAAATTTATGGATGCTACATGTGTATTAGTCAATCCAAACGACATAACATGAAACTCATAATGTTTATTACAAGTTATGGATGTAGTGATTGGAATAAATAATCTTCTTCGCGGACGCGAAGTTGGTAATAACCATGCCGTGGATCAAATCTTTAAAACATACGCTAGAACCTTGTAAATGATCGAACAAATCTTCCACTTCGAGTTATGGATATCGTTTTCGATTGTCAATTTACTCAGTTCACAGTAATCTATAAATATAAGGAATGATAACACCATAGCTCTTCATGATGACGAGCTTGGTAGGATAAAAGCTTTCTCCGACAACTCTCTCAGTTGTACGGTAATTCCTTTAATTCAGATAGTGCGGACGTACAGTGCACATGTCACAGGTGCAGCACCGGGAATATAATCAATACCAAATTCAACTTGCCTTAATGGCGAAAGTCTAGGTAATTCATCAACAAATACTTCCTAAAGTTTCAGATAACAGAAACATCTTTTAATAAATTTATATTAGGTTATTTGTAGATTATAATATCTATGACTAATTCACAATCATTCATGGTATAATTTCAAGTCTAAATGTAGGATATGGTCATCCATCAAGAATTATTTAGATCCATTTTGATAGTTAACATCTTATCATTTAGGGGAATTCTACTCGAGTTCCCATCAATTAAGACAATGTCGTCATGTCAGAATAAATCAATTCATTCTACTGGCACTATCAACTTTCCAGTTTCATTGTCGTCGATAAGATGTGAACTTCTCAAAAGACTAATAATAACTCATAATCCTTCACAGTTCAAGGATATCTGGAGGCATAACTAACCTTAAAAGAGTAAGGTTAACGCATAATCTATGCGAGAGAATTTCAAATCACATACAAACGAAAACATTTAATGAATATGAATATATCCCATGTTTTCATAATTTGAGTACGCATTCGAAAGCTCCTCGGATCGTTACCGAGGTCATTCAAATGAAATCAAATCATAAGAAATGATAAGAACGTCAATACATCCAGTCGGGTATCAACACTCGGTAATCAGATGCTTTTCCTAATAATCTCACTACGGGAGAATCGGACAAGAAAGGAATATCAAATTGTCGAATAAGACAATTTACACAGATGAGTAAATTCGAGTCAGAAGAATAAATGGTACAGGCACATATGTAGGTGTCCCTAACACTATGTCCCTATTCTTCACTTCTTGCAGATCTCATAAAATTTAATCTTTCACAATCTTCAAAGAAAATGTAGTGTTTATTCATTTGTTTTATGGTGACTACTAATCAGCCTTGCATGGTCCATTCCAAATTGTATGTAGGCGTGCAACTATATACAATTTCAAGATTAACGATGCAATACTCAGTTCGTCAAAATTTTATCATCATGTTTATAATAAAAACATTATCATGCTTAATTCTTAAACAAGAATCAAAATAAATTTACAAAGATTTTATTTGTTATGAAATCAGTTAAGTTTTCCAAGGTACTTTATAAACAACCTCATTTCGATAACAATCACTTATAAATCTTACTTTGAATAATCCCTATAGTGATGAAAAATCAATTTTTCTCAAGGGATACTGTTTTATCTTATAAAAACAATGAGTGATCTGCAAAAGGGTGATGAAAGCTTGTTCACCAAGAACTAACTACAATATGATATGAAATGATCTTTAGCCAAATAATCATGAGGTTCATGACCTCGATGGCACTCAGGAATACAAAGAGAATAATCCACAACGTAACTCAATTCGAGATGAGTACTTGTTCAATGGTTGCATCACTAATGCGAACATTAGGAACAAGCAAGAAAAGATAGATAACATCGATACATGTAGAATTTAGCAATCAAAGGTAGTCTTTTCATTAATCACAAACAAGTCTAAATTGTACTGTAACACATTACGTGTCACTATGTCATACAATTCCAAGAACTCATCCTACCAACTGATATCTCAGTTAAGTTAGGGATTATTTTTAAAAGACACCACAATGAATAGTAATCTACAAGAGTCATTAGGTGTTCCACATGTCCCGAAAGATCCATCGGTCCCTATTCAGAAGAATATTTCTTCAATTTATTTCTTGGACACTGGTCATCCTCGTTGGTGGACAATGTCCTAGGAACAACACTTAACACGAATCAACAATCATTTAAAACCTTATAATTCAATCACAAAACTTAACGACTTCCTCTTATCAATCTCATATTCCATACAGTTTAAATTTTTACTTTATTCAAGTTTCAATCAACTTATACTCAAGGCAATATCCTACCTCATTCTCCAATACTTTCAACTTTATTCTTAGACCTTAATAGGGCAATAAAAGCTTGATATGAACAATACTTAATTTCCAATCCTATAGCTCTTACAACAACAATTATCAAATGAATCACTAGTATGAAATGATTCATACATTCAATCAGACTTCTCGGAAAGGTACTAGTGGCATGAGGCTTTTGGGTAATGGTTCCAATGACAGCCTCAAGTGCAACATTCACCCTTTCGATTTCAATTTAGGAATTGGATGACAATGAATCAGATGACACCTTTCCAGGTGGTAACATTTTGTTAAACTCCACTCTATAAGGAAAGATCGTCATGACATCGATATCAGTTTTAATCTCGCCAATTCTTCTTCAAGATTACAATCAACTACTATCAACACTTCTACGACTATCAACCATTTTGTTGGGATCATAAATATCCACAAGTTGGTTTAGATCTAGGATAGCTAGAATTCCTACGGGAATAGCTTCGATTAATTTACTAGGGGATTTAGAGTTCCTTGTGACAATCTACGTCGTATAAATTCCTCGTATAAATATCAAAATAATCATCAAACAATCATGTAATCAAATTACATCATATATATATATATATATATATATATATATATATATATATATATATATATATATATATATATATATATATATATATATATATATATATATATATATATATATATATATATATATATATATATATATATATATATATATATATATATTAAAATAACACTTCTCAGTCTGGCCTTGTCGGTAACTCGGGAATTCTTCGGCACCGTTATAGTCAAAAGATTTTTAGACATTTTTAGAAAAATGTTTATAGTTAAAAGATTTTGAAATGTTTTATTCAAAACCTTAGTTTTAAAAATCTTTCGTTCTCTATAACGAGAGCTCTGGTACCAAACTGTAACACCCCCAAATTTATACAACTCAATACAGCGGAAGGCTCGTTGGTGTTACGGGATAGCACATTACTCACATCATAGACAACGCTTAAAAATCGCGTCGTTTATTAATAAAGAATTTCCATTCATAAATATCAGATTTACATAGGTCCCAAGTCATATTATTTCATACAATTTTTACAAAACATTTGAATGGAAATTGTTATTTAAGTGCGGGCCATGAATTCTTGTTGTCTTCCCGAGAATTACCTTCAAGTACCTGAGATAAAACATGTTAAAAGAAAAGGTCAGCGATAACGCCGAGTGAATTCATAGAGTTTAATAAAATCCATCAATATAACATCGGTACAAAATTATTACCGAAAATCATTTTGTACAATTCATTGTAATAGGCATAAAATAGCCAAAGTCATTTTATACAAATCCTTATCAAAATCATAATATAGGCTTTCGCCTTTAAAATCATTATACGAACCAATGTCGTAAAAATATCATACAATACGTTTTATAACGATGTATGGAGTTAAATAAAAACTATTATATGATTATGGTTATGAAAACCAAAACACGGACATAATATCAATAGTAAGACCCCGTATTGCTAGTTAGGCAATATATCGTAATTTAATGCTTAAAGCAGTATTTCATTAATTGGATTATTATAGGACGCATGACATTGTTACCTTACTACAACAAACAACGGGTAGCTAACCCGACAATCATTTGCCCATCTAAATTAGCGTGTCGTCACAATAATCACCCTTGTGTAAATCTTCTCATACATAAATTCGCTTACCAATCAATGTGGCACGACGGAGATCAACCGTCAAGGCGCGAGCTGGGGTGATCGTCCCCAAATAGTACTATTATATGCATAAGCGTCTACCAAATCCCGGTAGTTCACAATTCATGCTAATGGGACTTTTAGTGACATAACCTAACTTTAATAATCCATTTTATTTCATCTATCGGGTCATTTAATCATTCATAGGGTCATACAATCATCCGGGTCCAAATCAATAAACAAACAATCGGGACAAATGGTGTCCTATTTTAGTAAAACTAACATGTTATCTCCCTCGCGGGTTTATAAAACATTTCATAAAAACATTTAAAAGAGTGCGAGGTTATGAACTCACGTTGATGTGGGAAGGCGGGTTATCGGCAATTCGGATGTACGGTACGTGCTTTAATCACGGAAACCTTGACAAATAATACTCGTCTTAGACTCTTGTCCAAGGGCTTTATAAAAATAAAAATTAGGTATACATATGATGATTATATATATATGATGATCAAGTGGGTTTATATATTCTCATTCACTCATTTTTTGTGTTTATGTATTGGTAACTTCTTACTAGTTTACTAGTTTTACCTATTTACATGTTTTAGGTCCAATAAGCCTATTATAAGTTGATTAACTTGTATTAATCCATTTCATACTTGTATTATAAGTATTTATACTTTACATGTTGGGCCAAAATGGGTTAAGCCCAATAAATAAGTTTATAAGTGTTTTAGCCCATTTTGTTGTATTATTAGTCCAATAACGTTAACTTAGCCCGTTAATGCGTATGTTATATAGTTCGGGTTTTATCGGTTTTTACTTGTTATACATGCTTATATATCAGTATATGAGTTTATAAAATTTTACATTAGACGGGTCCAACCGTCTAAGTTTTATTTAACAAAAACGTTAATTTTACGGTAATAGCCGAAAAAGTCGTAAAAATCATGTTTATAGTTTTATAACTTATAAAACTTATCAAACTACCATTTTTATAAAATTTCCATTTATTTATCCTTATACATATTTATATAAATGTATTATATAAGTTAGTGGGTTTTAATTCACATTTTATACTATTTTTATTTGAGTGCTTATATAATACTATTATACTTTAATTTCCCAAAATCTGATTTTTACTTTCATGTTCACCAAAACAGCCATATCTAGAGTTCTATATGGAGATAGAAGCCCAAATTTTTATGGCATAAACTACATGATATGTGCTCCATTTAGCTCTCCTATGGCTACTGTTGAATCAGCCTCTAAGTATTTTCTAAAAATCGTCCAAAACAGTGTACTCAGGAAATCCCCACACAATATTTTTATCATCATATATTCATCATATACATATACAATAGGAAATAAAATACATGTTTACATAATAAAAATAACAAGAGGATGGGGAGAACATTCTTTATACCACCATGATGATGTAGGTTGTGATCAAGACATGGATTTTGATGGAGAAACTTGTGATAAACCAAGACCATCTTCAAGACCACCATTCTTCAAGAACTCCTTGTGGAAAATCAGCCCTTGGACATCACTAAATCACCTCCTTGGTTGTTAGAATCACCTCCAATCTTCAAGTATTCTATAGGTTTCCATCTTATTCAAGTTAAACATAAGATTTATGGTAGAAAATTTGATGAACATGGTGGTGGTGGTGGTAGTATGGACGGCACAAATGGAGTGTGAGAGAGAAGTGTGTGGTTTTGCATGAGAGAAATGAGAGGAGTGGTTTCAAGTTAGATGGTTTTGTGTTGTGAAAGCTTACAAGTTAAGCTAAATATGGACAAGTGTAAGTAACTTGTCAACAACTTGACACCAAGTTGTTTTATGGCTACTTGTGGTCGGTTATTGATGGGGGGTGGGACAAGTGTAACTTGTTTCATCCCCTATTAATTTACGGGTACTCCTCGATTCTAGTTTCCTCGATTTGCTTGCCCTCGGGTTGTTTTACGAAAAACGTTTTATAACTTATAAATCAACGGCACAAAACGAATCTAATAAAAATTGTCTCATCAAAAACGGAGTTCGAAAACGTAAATACGTAATCCTAAGGTTTCTGGTTTAGCCGTAAAGGACGTTAAATTAAAATCGTAAGTCCTAATCTCTTCTCGTAAATTTGTGAGTTTATGAACCAACACAAATTTAAAATCTCAAAATAATATTCACGGACAAATTTATTTTTTGAAATGTCGGACTGTCACCAAAACGGTGTATGTAAACGTAAGCACGTAACGTTGAATCCTCCGGTTTAGACGTAGTCGATGCTACTTCAAGACGTAAATCCAAATTTCTTCCCAAAAATAAGTGAGTTCATAATATAACATTAAAATAATGTTTTTAAATAATATTTGAGAATAAAATATCAACTATAAATTGACGGATTGTCACATTTATCGGTTATAAAATGTGAGTGTTTTCACACTCTCTCAAATTTCTCTCCACTTGACCATTGTCATGCCCTCATGCAATGCAATATTTCAAAGCTCTAAATTACATTTTTCTCATAATTAATCCATCTTGGCCTTTATTATAATATATACATACTACGACACGATACTACACTAATGAAACTAATGGAACTAAAAAGATAAAAGATTTTCAAGAGAATCAAAAGATATACAATTTCACTTTATTTATTTATTTTGAAATTGTTCGATGGAAGAAACTCGTAAAGAAATCAATGACTTTGATTAGGGCTTTTGGTATCATGAATATTTATCACCCTCAAGTTTCACGTTCCCCATACCAAGTTTAAAAATGAGATCATTTTTATTCATAAGTAAAAGTGCATCGCCTTATTCATAAAAAGTAATTGTGTTAACTATATACTCCCACTTATTATTCCTCTAAACCGGTTATTATTTGAGCAAATTGCTTGAGAGCAATCTTTGTAACGCCCCACTTTGATAAATGGACCGTTACGTGTATTTATGGCGTGTCATCAAAGCATGAAAGGTAATATGTAATAAAACATACATGACCATAACAGTAAACTAGAATCAAACATCGGCCCCAAACATAAACTCAAAAATCTGCATAAAGTAAATGAAATGCAAAAGGAATAGAAGTATAAGGTAGCTCCCATCCTATGCACGTCCACTAAATGCTCAAGTCCGTCCTTGGGTACCTGCCGTATGATTCATGGAAAGGAAATATGGTTGAGCAATACGCTCAGTGAACGGATATAATGACATGATAAGAATATCTGTAATATAAAAGAAAGATCTGGAATACTAAGCTGAACAGATAAAAGTACTAAAGCTGAAAGACTGATAAGTAAAATGCAACGGAACTGTGTGTGTCCTGGAAAACCTAATTTATAATTTGTAAAACTGAACTAATAACTGATAAAGCTGAATACATGTATATACTGTATTTTAAGTGCCAGGATCTTATATAGGTCATGTAATATAACAACGTGTGCATGAATACATAGAGGGGTGACCTCGTCATGCTATAGAGGGGTGACCTCTAACTGATAACTAGGTGGAGGGATCAGCTCCAATGTGAAGGATGTAGATCACACATCACATTCACCTGATAAACTGTAAACTGATAAACTAGGATGCACCCATACGCCCCACATGATAATACTGATAATGGCCAAGCTGAAGCTGAAGGGACGCCGCGAGAAATTACTCCCTCGTAGAGGAGTCATAAACCGGTGCCTCAAGTGTTATGGTTACGGTAACTTCGTAACTAGATGACATGGTCATGCATGTATATAGCTCAGGCATTTTAAAATGTTAACATATAACTTACTGATAATTTACTATACACTACTGGGGAAACAGATGGCTGCAAACGGGAAATCCTAATATAGGAAAAGAGTGTCCTTACTGAAGGACGGAATCTCTGTACCTCGTGTCCGTTAATGAAGTGAGAATGAAAGCTGAAGGATCTACCCCGACTTCACGGATACTACATAAATAAGCGAAGTGAATGAGTTGTCTAATTACTTTATACTATTTCTGATTCTTATTGTTCTTAACTTGTTTACATGTTCTTGTGTTGTTTTACTGTTTCATGTATTATCTTGTAATTCTTGATGTTTTCATACGTTTCTGATTAATGTATTTCATGTGTTCTTGTGTTATTATACTTGTAATATCACAATAAGTAACTTTCTAAAAATAGCAGGTTTCCAAAAATAAAAAGTTTCCAAAAATACAAATAATAAGCTGATTTAATAAGCCTAAAATATAAGCTGAGGCTTATTTAATATATCTGATAAGTCCTGAATAATTAAATGTCAGAAAAGAGTAAAGTTTATTTAATAAAAATGTAACATGTCAAAACTTATAGTTATTTATTAATTAATACAATAACATGGTTTAACCGATTATTAATTAATTAAACATGGTATTAATCTTTACCGTAAACTGATAATCATGTAATTAAATTAAAGTGTAAAATAATTTATTTAAGCCTTGGTGACATGTAATTAATTTATCTAGTTAAGCCTTGATTAATTTAATAAAATAATCATGATCTTTTTAATTATTTAAATATGTCAATTATTTTAAGTGAAAGGTATTAAAATAATTCCTATCGAACTCTTAATCTCGAACACAAGTTAAACCACAGCTACAACGAGGACTACATCCCGGCCAGACCGCCGATGTTAAGTAACCGAACGAACCAAAACTCGAAATCGAGTACTAGAATCGAAGCAGGTCCTATGCGAACTTATTAAACAACAACACCATTTCTTTTAATAAAATTGTAGCTACCTTACAACTAACACCTAAATCATTACCGAATCTGTCAACTGAACAACTTTTTAAACTCGAACAAGAACTGAAAGATGTGAATCAGTAATTAAAACCAAAAACTCAAAATCGATAACAACCTAACAGAAATCTTAATTTCCCGATCTATAAGTCCTTATTGAAAACTAATAGATGTGAACAATACCATAAATGCTTGAATGAACAGTTTCATTGAAAAAAATAAACCTCTCAAATTAACACTTTCAACAACTATTAAAACATCATAACCATCTACTTAATCGGCTGTAAAAGAAAAATAACAGAACATGAAAGAGATTAATAGAAAGCTTTGAGAAATTTCATTAATGGAGGAAAAAGAACATTCGATTATAGAAAACGGTTACAATTCCTAATAGAAATTTATAACAAACTAACTAATTCTAGAGAACTATGTGAAAATACACCTAGACTAGTTGCTTACAAATGAAGCTAATACAAGTATTTATAGAGAATTCTGGAGGAGTGTTGATGTGTCTTCAACATTCAAGAAACTCCACGTGGATTAAGAGTTCTTCAAGAAATTTCTCGAATTTGGGGTTTCTTCATGAGTGGGTCTTGATCTAATTGAAAGCTACCATCTTGTAGAGGATGTTGTGGTGATCAATTTTGCTGTTTTTTGGGTAAGGGGATAAAATTCCCCGGTAAAATATATTAAACCCAAAGCATTAAGTACAATGAAATACGACTGAATTACCGTATTAACCTCAAGGGTAAGCTCGAACTACCAAGATCTTATGACATGCCATAGATCAACAACTATATACCCTATAACACCTATGGGAAAGAACCACCTAAGGGTACAAAGACACACAATACAACGCATCATAACGAGAATAACATAGAATCCGACAGTCTCCATTGTTGTGCGAGACTATCAACACTCCGAGTATGCTTCCAACGACAAGACATAAGCTTGAGCCGAGTAACATTCAACACAACCTCAATAACTTTTTCTGTGGACCTTTTCTCCTTCCGAAACAAACAATTGTTTTACTCTTCACTTAAATCCTTCTAAATCTTCCCTGAATTGATCTTGAAAGTAGTGGGAGGAGAAACTACCGTCATCTTTTTCTGTGTTTTTCTCTCTCTTGCGTTTTGGAGAAGACACAAACAGATAATGATTTTTTTTCTTTTTTTGTATATTTCTTATTAGTAATAAGGATATTTTAACTTTAGTCCCTTAGTTCTCATCGTTGTTCACTTTGTAATTTCAATATTTTAGACAAAACAAGTTTTTGATCTTTATAGGTTTGGCAAATAAGGTCCTTGAGATATCTATCGTCTTTTCTTTAGTCTTTTGTCAGATGAACCTCGTGAAAAAGCGTATTTGTTTCCTTTGTACATGTTTTGCATGCAAACACTTAAAAACACAAAACACACGTAATTCTGATAATATTAAGCATAATTTGATATATTTGGCCGTGTTTTAGGTGTTTATAGGTTATTAAATGTGAGTGTTTTCACACTCTATCAGGGGAATATGTCATGGTGATGGAGAAAGATTTTACAGATTCAGTCGCTTATTAGAGAATACATTTGGTATGTGTTGGGTGACGGGGATGCTACATCCGTATAGTATGATAAATGGGATTCTCGATGTCCTTTGGCGAATGTTATTTCATCTCGTGACATTTTTCGTGTTGGGCTTGATCTTAGAAATTCGGTAAGTATGGTTGTCCAAAATGGTATGTGGAATTGGCCTTCCTATTTGACTCATAAGTATCCTTTTCTTCAATCTATGTGGTGTCGAATCTGGTGATGGGATCCCTTGATACTTTTGCTTGGCGTACTGATCCTGGTGTGGTTTAATCATTCACTATTACACATGTATGGGCGTCTTTGCGGGTTCGTACTCCTAAAGTGGATTGGTACCCGATGGTTTGGTTTCCTTACTGTATTCCACGCCATACGTTTCATTTTTGGCTTGTGGTTAAGCAAAAACAAAAAACTCATGACCATTTGGCTCGCTGGGATGTTTTTGATGTGCTTGCTAGTGTCTACACGTTATGTGAGTTGCATGTAGATTCTCACGAACATCTTTTCTTTGAGTGTATGTTTGCTCAGCAAGTTTGGGATCATGTTAAGAATTATGCAGCCCTTAATAGCTCCACGCCTAAGCTCAGTCATAAAATGTCCCTCATCAGCCCTTTGGCGAAGCAACGATATTGCAGGAGTGTTATTCCTAAGTTAGTGGTGGTTGCAACGACTTACTTTGTTTGGCAAGAAAGAACACAAACAGCGTGTTAATCAGATTGTGGAGTACATTTTGTCTATAGTTAGGTTGAAGTTGCTCTCATGTCGATTCAAGAAGTCCTATGATGGTGCTCATTTTGCTACTAAGTGGCGACTACGTGACTCTTCTTTTTATTTAAATGGCTGTTTTTGTTTGTTTATGGGTCATAATGTGGTTTTTCCCATCGGGGTTATGGGATTTGTAACGATAGGTAGGATCATATGGTATGTCATATGATCGATAGTAGTTCAGCGTTTCTTGAGGTTTATGTGGCACTTAGCCACATTCCTTTGTAGTTAGGAAGTAATAACGTTTGTTAGATTTCATACGAGAGCGTGTTCTCTTATGTATGGGATTTGGGATTAGCTTTGCTTAGCTTGGTTGTTGCCTATGTAACGGGCTTTGATATAGGATTTCACCTATATCTTTTGTACTTAAACGGTTTTTTGGAGAAATATATTTTACCGGGGTTTAGTCCCCTTTACCCAAAAAATGTGAGAAGGGCTCAACACGGCCGGGTCATGTCAAAAACTACTCTTATTCTTACCAGCGGAAAGCCTATATTCATGTCATACACTTATTATTAATGCGAAATTTTTTAAATTTACTCTATTTTTACGCTATTTATTTAAAGAAAAAGTGGAGTACGTAAGAACACAAACTATAGTAACCTGATATTAAAAACCAACATTTAGACCGGGCTCTAATCTTATTCCTAATATTCTGACCAATATTTATTACCCGAGTTTTAATTATCTTGTTCATTCTTACGGATCATATTGAGTTCTAGTTAACCGACAAGGTTAGGGGTTTAACGTATCGAATAGTGTCATTTATTATTTATCGGGATAGTTTACGTCCGTTATCGAGTGTAAATATCCTCATTATAACACAGAAATATTTTCTATTGTTGTCGTTTTAATTTCTCGTTTTACGAGCATTCTTCGTAATTTACGTTAAACATTTAGGCGTTATTCTTTTATTTGACGCGTTAACGTTTATTAAATCATAAACCGTCACTTATTTATCGAAATATTTTTGTTCTCCGAATGTCGATATTTTTATTTTATATTGAGCGTTTATTTTCCGTGGTTTAGCGCGGATCTTTCAAATCGCGTAACTTCAAAAATATCAAACTTTCGTTATACCCGCTATACCGTAAAAATTACCAAATAAACACAACTGTTACTTCTACCTATGCACCATGGCGTCATATTTTGACATATACACAACTTTTTCTTATGATACATTCATTTGTATACAAGTGGATTAAATGAGATACGTGGCATAGCTCCATGACTCCTACACATCTAACTCATCATTTGTATCTTTTTATTATCATAAAAAATACGCAAGCCTTTTTGGTGCGTTTACTTCCAAAGAAAACCACAAATGATGATACCATTCTTATAAACTTTTGATAGTTTAAAGATATAAGGTTTATTAAATCTTGTGTTGTTCTTGGCTCCATTGCTAGTATTTTGGATTAATATCATTACCAACAACATAAATCCTTTCATTCTTGGGTTCTATCTGATATCATCAAACGTTTTACAAGAGATGGAGTTTTGGGTTCTAATATTATTGGTTTAAGATCTAGTGCATCATTCTTGTTCTTCATAATCTATTTGTAAGAAATCATTTGTTCGTTTTTACTATTTCCATTCTTATATAAATTGTTTAACTATTTGATCATAAGTAAGTTTCATTTTACCTCTGTAAATATGTCTTGTAATAGTATTATTTGGTATAATTTGGACGTTGTATATGAATTTGAAACCATAAATGCAAGCTAGACAAGCCCCTGATGTAGATTAGAATTTTTGTAATAAATCAGTGGCAAAAATTGTATCACAGGACATAATTTGTAGATTATGATGTTGGTTTAAATTTATGGGCTTAGGCCTATGTTTTGTGGTAATTTTTCTGGGTGGCTCATATCATGACGATACTCGATAAATTAGATATGGCCGAAAAGGTAAAACGTGTAAAATATGAACATGCTATATAAACTGACTGAAAACTCCTATAATAACTCAGAACCAATGAAAAAGGTAATAGTATGGGTTGTAGATAAATCATAAAAAACTAGAATCAATTGGATAGTTTCCCAAATCATTATGGTTTAGAAATGGCGGTCAAAACGGTGGAAACGAAGTTGGCTGCGAATCACAACCAACATTTGTAAGTATGAAAATGGGTAATTAAGCTATAATAAGCATAAGGTATGGGTAATTGGAGTTGTAATCAATAAATTACATGAGTTGAGAAAGATTTTGATAAAAAGAACACACCTAGATCATTTACGGTTTAATAGATATGATTTAGTTAACGAGGCATGTCGAGAAAATTGTAAGAATTGGACTATTCTTAATTAACATAAAACATGTTAATTTTTATAAAAAATCAAAGTGGTCACTTATCGAGAAATATAGAATCATTCATATACTGATAATTAGATAACCCGAGACCCGAGCAACATGAGATATTAAGTTGATGTGGTTTGAGGCGTTTTAGAACCTGAAAACTATATAAAGTAGACGTGGGCCACAATAGCCCAATTTACACTTATAATGGCTATTGGGCCATTATTAGACCTGAGATTAATAATGTATTTGGAGATTAATACTGAGTTTGGAATGGGCTTAGGTTATATAAATGTGTAATGGGCCACAAATGTGCTAGAATTGGCTTAATTTTCAAAATGAGAAAATATATGGTAAATTGTTATCAAAGGTTTTATAAAACGTATACAATGTCAAAACTTACTAAAATGAACTATTTATATATGTGTATGACTTATGTATTGTCTCGAACCTCAGACGCGTTTCGTCATTATAGGTCTCGGTCATATGTCGACCGTTGGGCATCTCGCTCTCTATTGATTGTTATCATGTGAAGTCGCGGGTAGACTGTTAGCCATTTTGTTCTCGATCAACGTGCGATTGTTATTTAGTGAAGTTTTGTGTCGATAATTGGGGGAATACATGCTCTCGATAAACCTGTAACAGCTATATCAGGTGAGTTCATAGTCTCGCTTTTACTGCTTGTTGTATGTTTATAAACCCGCGATAGGAATACATGTTCTTGGTATAAAATATATATTGTTTATATAAATGATTTTGAGAGAATACATGTTTGTGAATAAACATGCGAGATTTAACTATATGCTATTAACGAATATAAGTTGTTGTAAATGAATGTAAGATGTTTGATTAAATGCTTTTGAAAGACAAGAGTTAATTGTATTGATTGTGAATCGTTATTTGCTAAGTGCTGTATTACCAAAATTTGAAAGTCCCTAAAACTCATGAACCGTTGACTACCTATGATGGGTAGGCGTTGGTATAGACGGGTGGATCCATCAGGGATGTCCGCCACCTAGGTTGGTCGCAAATGTAGGTTGGAGGCTCAGCCAGGTGTGTTGTATGAGAAGTAAGGGGGTATTAGGCAAGATAACCGACTAGGGCATTATTTATACTTAAGGCGTCGGTATCATGGCTTAGCAGAATATCATGGACTTTGGATATTGTATGTGTTACAATATGGACAGTAGATGAGATTCTTGTGTTCAAAAGCTTTACTGGTTATTTAAAAACCTATTATTGTTTATTTAAGAACCTATGAATCACTCAACCGTTGTGTTGACATTTTAGCATGTATTTCTTAGATTCTTAAGTTTAAGAGCAGTAGGAGCATGTAACCGCGCGAGATAAAGTAAAGGCAAAACAAACAATTACCATTTGATAGTATTCGAGAAACATTTATTTTTAAAGCTTGTAAAAATCATCGGGACCTATTTCTATTGAACACTAATTTTAATTAATTGTTGAATGGTTCATTTTATAAAACGTCTCTTTTAAGGTCGTTTTATATGACTGTGTGTTATGTGCTATAAAGTAACACTCAAATTTGATATTACGTTGTGTTGTGAATTTGGGGGTTTTACAGATTGGTATTAGAGCACTCGTTATAGAGAAATAGGTCATTTTCAAAACCTTGACTATAACATGTTGGGTCAAAAAGTTGATGTGGCAGAAACTCAAAAATGAAGAAAACATGAAGAAATTGTCCAAGCGTTGTCAAGAGTTAATCAAGCGTTGACATGTACAATTTAGGCGTTGATAGCTCAAGAGTTGTCATGTACAATGTAAGCATTGTTACATGTAATTCAAGCATTGACAAAACATAGACAAAGAAGCTTATGGAAGCTTCTATTTAGATAAACATGCAAAAGATATTCTACATAAGTTTATTTAAATAGAAGATTTACTTGTTTATTCATCATTATCTCTTGTAAACCCTAATCCTTACACTATAAAAGGAACCAAGGGTCATAGGTTTTATTCATTCAATTATTCACAATGTAGTCATAAAGAAAAAGTCATGTGTTCTAGGCGTGTGTGTTCATTGTAAACACGCCTAGGGTTAGTTGGTTTGAGTGTTAACGTTTAATGAGAAGTAAACATTGGAAAATTAAACACGTTGTTTATGTGTCGTGTTCTTTTCCGCTATGTTAATCATATGAACATGATGCATTCCTAGTAAGCTTAATCGATCCATAAACCAAGGTTTCCACAATTGGTATCAGAGCCTCGTGGCTCGTGATGCTAGGACCAACAAGGTGTTCGTAATGTTGAAAAGAAGAAAAATCCGTCTAGGGTTTTTCTGGACGTTTTTGTGTATTGAACCGTTGGATCGTCACGAAATTTTATATGTGTGTTCCACATACATAGATCTAAACATCCACCGGAGGGATTGTCAAGTTTTTTCCCCAGGCAAAAGTTATTAAGCGTCGAAGTTGGCTGATGGTTAATTTTCAGATTTCTTGTTTACATAAAATCATGTTTTAGGGTTTTTTCTACAAACCCTAGATCTATTTAAAAACAAGAAGAGATGTTTTGCAGCATGAGTATGGATTGAAACGCAGCAAGAAAAGGGTTCTAAACAAACCCTAAATTGATTATCATTGCAAGACACGAGGTTAACACAGTATTCGCATAAAGCTCTCAATTCTTTTGGTTGATGTTATTGTGTTAACTGATCCTCTACATGCTCATCCTTGGTTATTCACATGGGGCCAAAGTTATTCTATTCTGATTGGTGGAAATTGTTATGTTCACACGATTTGGTGTTCACATGTTTCTACTAGTTTATGTTCACACGGCCAAAGGAATATACACATGTCTGCAAGTGACGTAAGGCTTCAATCTGTGTTCACACGTTGAAGCGCTTATGATTGGTTAAGAAACTTGCATTCACACCATTGAAAGAAAGTATAAAAGCAGCGAGAGTTTTGGGAGTATATTCGTATTAAGTTGTGTGTTGTTGCTATTCACGACAAACAAGGATCTATCAACAGTACGTTAGCCCCAAGGATAAAAAGCAAGAAAAGCGTAGGATTTTTGCTGATTTTTAGGAGATAATCACGTCAGTTTTACGAATATAGAATATATTATTTGCTGTTTATTCTCAGCTGATAATTGAGACGTGAGGTACTAATATTCTATTTTGAGCAGAAGATAAAGACACGCTTTGGTCAAAGATTGTTTTATTTATGGGAACAGTTATGATAACTCACGCTTTGGAGCTGATCTAGCTTGACGTGGGGTTGATTTAAAAGATAATCACATGGATAATATCTTTATCCTATTATATTTATTTATCATAACTGCTCTGCCATGTTGCCCTAGATGACGTCAGCAGGAAAAAGTGGACTCTGACAAAGTATGGTATTGACGCTGACAAGGGCTGAATGGACGCTGACAGAAGGAAGTTTGACGCTGACAGAATAAGTCAACGCTGACAGCGTTGACAGTGTCGTCCGAGATATGGTTTTTCTAACGCTGATAGGTATTGTCCGATATGTGACAATACACATTCCAGATATATTGGATAGAGAAGGATCTTGGACAACACAAGGTTTGCTGCTGTTTGGAAAATTGTGACGTTTTTAGCACACAAAAAGGAGGATTATACACACAAAGGTACATGGAATCTCCGTTCTAATTTAGAATATCATGATGATATTTATGGCTCGGATATTTTAAAAGGGATTAATGATCTTAAAGCGAGTTAGCAACTTTTATGGGAATTTGATGGATATTTTAAACTATGTAATCGGGATAGCCTTGTAAAAGAGTTATCCGCCTTGATGCTTTTACATATGGTATGAAGATGTGATTCCATTAAAATCGTCATGAAGAGGTGTTAGCTTAAGGGGAAGAGTTCTTATGGTAAGTTTGATGATTGAAGAAGATTTTCGCGAGATTGTGTTCTATCATATCTTAAAGTGCCGTAGACTTTAAAGGTAACTTGTTCGTGCTTTACATGTTTGGTGACGAAGACTTGTCATAACACTTGAAGGAGTTACATTATCGTGCTCAGTGTCTCACAAAGGATGAGAATATTGACAAGGGATCGAGGTCTACTTATACCCTCCTCTATAAGTTCTTAGTCACGTGGATAGTACAAGACATGGAACACAAGGTTGGGTTATTCTACTTCTACATCAAAAATAGTATATTAATTGTTCTTCAAGATCATTACACAGAGCCTACTTTTGGAGAATCTTCAACATTGCATACATTGTTTACTTCCTTGTTGATGTGAAAAAAAGGGGAAGATATACATGCTACACTTGAGGGGAAGCAATTTGAAGATCATGTACAACTTACAAGAGATACACATAGAGTTTTGCCACTATCAACTAGGGGAAGATTGTTGGGTCAAAAAGTTGATGTGGCAGAAACTCAAAAAGGAAGAAAACATGAAGAAATTGTCCAAGCGTTGTCAAGAGTTAATCAAGCGTTGACATGTACAATTTAGGCGTTGATAGCTCAAGAGTTGTCATGTACAATGTAAGCATTGTTACATGTAATTCAAGCATTGACAAAACGTAGACAAAGAAGCTTATGGAAGCTTCTATTTAGATAAACATGCAAAAGATATTCTACATAAGTTTATTTAAATAGAAGATTTACTTGTTTATTCATCATTATCTCTTGTAAACCCTAATCCTTACACTATAAAAGGAACCAAGGGTCATAGGTTTTATTCATTCAATTATTCACAATGTAGTCATAAAGAAAAAGTCATGTGTTCTAGGCGTGTGTGTTCATTGTAAACACGCCTAGGGTTAGTTGGTTTGAGTGTTAACGTTTAATGAGAAGTAAACATTGGAAAATTAAACACGTTGTTTATGTGTCGTGTTCTTTTCCGCTATGTTAATCATATGAACATGATGCATTCCTAGTAAGCTTAATCGATCCATGAATAATGGTTTCCACATAACAGCTCTTTTGTAATATTGTTTTGTTGCCTTACAAAGTATTCGCGTGATCATGGCTCCTTGAAACCAATGCTTGGTTTTGATTGTGTGATCCTATGTGTATGTAGGAATGACTGTATGTATATGTATGTATACACTATTATATTTAATGGCATTGCGTGTGAAGCGGTCCTTATGTGAGTATCGTGCATTTTATAATGCGGTTTTGTACAGAGTTTGGCTTCACCACCAATCACCAATCTCGATAATTAATTTATTATCCGAATACGAGTATGAAACTAGTTTGATATTGGTTATGTATATATCGATTCATAATCGATCACATATCGACTAATATTAACTCGATTATTGTCATCGCAACGTGATGTGCCATAGTAGGATATCTCCTTTTGAAACGTAATTGATATAAATTCTCTCAATACTATGGGCGATTCACAGATCTATTTTCTTCATCTTTTCTGATCCAATCCTTCTTATCATCGTCTTATAAATAACGTTTTCACTATCTTCTGGATTCATCATTGTACCATTAACGATATTGTGATAGGCGTTAGGGTTT
This sequence comes from Glebionis coronaria, assembly GCA_025667525.1. Lineage (NCBI taxonomy): Eukaryota > Viridiplantae > Streptophyta > Magnoliopsida > Asterales > Asteraceae > Glebionis > Glebionis coronaria. The sequence goes on along the minus strand of CM046877.1, from coordinate 367,830,824 downwards.
AGACTCGTTCTGTCCTATCGTTTTTGTGATCAATTTCATCCGTGGGGGTGGTGAATTCTTTCAATTTTCTTGTTAATACCACATCAACTAGTTTGTGATAAGCGTTAGGCTTCGGATTCGTTCTGCCCTAGCGACTTTGTGATCAACTAACTCGTGTGTTATTGTTATTAACGTGAATCTGGTAGTTATTCTCTATTTGCTTAGACGGTATAGTTAGGGTTTGGGGTTTTTTTAGGGTCTGCGGATTGTTCACATAGTATTACGGTTCTATTTGGATCTGAATATTTTATTATTTGTTCCCCAAATGGAAGCAAGTTAGGGTATCATTGATTTCTGTGTTTGGAGCCCAAACGTGTTTTAAGGTTTTGTGGGTTTTGTTTATTAGGGTTTTTTGAGAGATGGAGCATAATACAAATAATCGGGTCACGGGTAGCTTACATTTGGCTTTGTACTCAGTTGTATAACTTTAAGGCGGCTAGGGTTTTGAATATTGAAGACAAGGTGTTAAATCGAAAAAGCCCTACTCAACATGTTGTTATTAATAACGATCAACTTGGGGGTTCATCTTCAAGCTCGTTTGCAGCGATGCTCAACAAACCCGTGGTTCGTAAGGAAGTAAAGATTAAAGAGATGTGTAATGATGAGAAGGTTGAGGGTGCGAGAATTTCTATTCCCTTGCAGGTTGTGAATGAAATCAGGACACGTTTCGCTAATACCCTTTATGGGTATTTCATTGGAAAGAGGCTCTCCTTTCCTCTTGTTAAAAAATCATGTAAAAAACACATGGGCGAAGTATGGTTTAAAACGTGTGATGCTAGATGATGATTTTTTCCTCTTCCAGTTTGAAACTAGGGAGGGGATGGAGAAAGTTCTTGAGGGTGGTCCATGGCTAATTCGACTTGTTTCTTTGATTCTTAATGTTTGGACGCCTACTACGTTATTGAAGAAGGAGGAAATAAAGAAGGCCCCTTTTTGGGTTAAACTAAGACATGTTCCTATTGCAGCTTATTCGGATGTAGGGTTAAGTATGATTACTACTCAGATTGGACGACCCATAATGCTTGATACATATACTAGTAACATGTGTTTAAGATCGTGCGGAAGGAATGAATATGCTAGAGCTTTAGTGGAGGTGTCGGCTGAGGAGGAATTATTGAAATTGATGGTTATTGCTATTCCACGGGGTGATGGTGGGGGACACTCTTTGGCTACCTTTGAGATGGAGTATGAATGTACACCACCGAGGTGTCACATCTGTAAGGTTTTTGATCACGTTAGTGAGGCCCGCCCTACACTGCTACCTGTAACTACAAAGAAAGTGCTCGTTGCAGATAATGCGGGTTTTGTGGAAGTCACTAAGAAGAAGGCAAATATTAATCCTCAGCCGAGGCATAAGATTGATGGTATTAAGTTAGGGAAAAGTGTTACTCAATTTTATTATAAGAAACTGGACAGGGGGTCGTCTTCTCAGCCTAAAAAACATATTTCAGGTGCTCCTAAGGGTGTTCGTACGCATGAACAACGTTCAGGGTCATCCAAACCAGATACTGTAAGCCTTCAAAACTCTTTTAGTGCTCTGAATGAAGGTAAGGATGGAAAGACGGACTGGGAGGAAGATGCAACCAGAAAGGTGTTGAATGAAAGTGACTCGGAGCCTGATGAAGATATGATTATGGAGGGTCCTAATGTAACTAATACTAATACGTTTAAAGGGGTAAGTACTCCTTCAGCCACGGTTATCAATGATTAATATTGCATTATGGAACATTAGGGGCTGAATTTCTCCCCTAAACAAAGTGAAGTTCGGCATATGCTTTTGGAGAACTCGTTGTCCATATGTGCTATTCTCGAATCACATGTGAAAGATTCCAATCTTCTTCAAATATGTGCTCTGGTTTTTCGACATTGGGATTGGACATCTAATGGTAGTCATTGTGATAAAGGTGCTAGAATCCTTCTTGGCTGGAATCATAATGACGTTGATGTTGTTGTTATTAATTCAGATGACCAAGCTATTCATACTAGGGTTTGGTTGAAATTGGATAGAAATGAGCTTTTTTGTACTTTCTTCTATGCTCATAATAGATATAACAGGAGACGAAATCTGTGCGCTAGTCTTGGGAGGCATAAACAGTATGTTCGAGGTCGACCTTGGTGTGTTTTTGGTGATTTTAATGCCACTTTGCAATCTAGTGATACATGGGTGGGAACTTCCAATGTTGATATTGCTATGAGAGAGTTTCAAGAGTGTGTTACTGACATTGAGGTTACTGATGTACAACATTCAGGTCTGCAATTCACGTGGTGACAAAAGCCAAAGGGTAGTAGGGGTCTTCTTAAAAAACTTGACAGGATAATGGCTAACCTGGACTTTACGACTGAGTTTGTTGGGTCCTATGCTGTTTTTAAGCCTTATCGAGTGTCTGATCACTCGCCTTCGGTGCTGTTTATCCCTACTACTACGAAACAGAAATCGCGCCCTTTCAAATTTTTCAATATTATTACTCGAAATGAGCGATTTCTGGATGTTGTTAAAGATGGTTGGGCACTCAGTTTAGCGGTTTTCACATGTTCAGAGTTACTCAACGCCTAAAGTTGCTTAAGAAAACACTGCGTAAACTTCTGATCTATAAAGGGAACTTACATTTTAATGTTAATCGCCTACGTGATGAACTTGATAAAGCACAAACAGTTTTATTTGCGTGAGGCTGAAGCTACTGTTGTGGCTGCTTTCAATGAAGCATTATTACTCGAGGAATGCTTTTTGAAACTGAAAGCTAAGATCAATTGGCTTAAGGAGGGGGACGCGAATACAAATTATCTTCATAAGGTGGTGAAAAATAGAGTTAGTCGTAACCGTATTGATGTTGTTGAAGATGGCGCGGGTAACATTTATACATGCAATCAAGTGGCTGATGTTTTTGTGTCGCACTATACACAATTTTTAGAACAGGAGGGAAATACTTTGGAATTCATTATGGAGGACTTGTTTCTTCACCAGCTTACCCATGATATGGCTGAGAAAATGGTGCCTCCCATTAGCAATAATGAAATTAAACAAGCTTTATTTGATATGGGAAATGAAAAGGCGTCGGGTCCGGATAGGTATACTGTGGCTTTCTTTAAAGAAACATGGGAGATTATTAAGGATGAGTTCAGTCAAGCTATCTGGGAATTCTTTATTAATGGGAAGCTTCTAAAAGAACTTAATCATACTACCATTGCACTTACCCAAAGTTAAATGCTCCTAATCTTGTGAATGATTATCGTCCTATATCTTGATGTAATGTTCTATTTAAATGTATTAGTAAAATCATTGATAATCTTATTAAAGAGACTTTGAAGATTCTTGTTAGTCCTAATCAATCTGCTTTTGTTCCGGGAAGAAGCATTGCGGATAATATTTTGTTGACACAAGAATTGATGCATAATTATCATTTAGATCGTTCGGAACCTAGATGTGCTTTCAAAGTTGATATCCAAAAGACGTATGATACTGTTGATTGGCGTTTTCTTAGGGAGGTTCTTCAAGGTTTTGGTTTTCATTCTCGTATGATATCTTGAATTATGGAATGTGTGACAACTGTCTCGTTATCTATTAGCATTAATGGAGCGTTGCATGGTTATTTTAAAGGGGGACGAGGGCTTCGGCAAGGTGATCCTTTATCTTCGTACTTGTTTACTCTAGTTATAGAGGTACTTACGCTTATGTTTAAAAGGAGGGTTAGTAATTCTCTTTATTTTAAATACCATAAATATTGTGAGAAGCTGGAGTTGGTGTATCTTTGTTTTGCGGATGATCATTTTATTCTCGTATGTCGATATTCATTCAACTTCTCTTATTAAGGAGTCTTTAGAAGAATTTACAGAGGCGTCGGGGCTGAATCTGAGTCTGCCTAAGAGTACTGCTTTCTTTTGCGATGTGCTCAGTTTTATAAAGACATCCATTATGTATATTCTTCCTTTTGAAGAAGGTACGCTCCCGGTTAAATATCTTGGTGTTCCTTTAGTATCATCTAGGCTGATTTTTAGGGATTGTAAAGATTTTATTGAGAAAGTTCAATCACGTGTTAATGATTGGAAGAATAAGTCTCTATCGGCAGCGGGTCGTCTTCAACTTGTGAGGTCAATCCTAAGTTCCATGCATATATATTGGGCATCGGTGTTTGGTCTCCCTTGTCGAGTTCTTTTAGATATTGAGCAAATCATTCGTAACTTTATTTGGTCTCAAGATAGTCTGAATTCAGGGTGTGCAAAAGTGTCATGGGAGATTTTTTGTCTTCCTAAGGACGAGGGTGGGCTTGGTATTCGCAGGTTGGGTATGTTTAATAAGGCCCTTATGACTTCCCATATATGGAAACTTTTATTGTAAAGGAGTCGTTGTGGGTTTAATGGATACATGTATATAAACTTCGGGGTCGTAATTTTTGGGATATTCCTTGTCGGGGAAACTTATCGTAGGGATGGAGAAAGATATTACAATTATGTCCTTTCATTCGTGAGTTCATGTGGCACAATATTGGTGATAGAATGACGACGTCGGTTTGGTTTGATAGGTGGTGTGACTATATCCCCTTAGCTGATCATATTACTCTGAGGGAGATTCATAGGGCAGGTCTCACTATGAATACCAAAGTTCATGCTATTATTCATAATGGTCAATGGGTTTGGCCTAATAGTTTGACCAGCAAGTATGCTTTCCTACAAGGAATGTCTATACCTTCGGTTGTGGAGGGTACGTGTGATCAGATTCATTGGCAGGATGGGGCAAACACGAAGGTTTTTTCGATTGCTGAAGTGTGGTCTTCCATTAGACCGCGTATGCATAAGGTGGCGTGGTCTCAGGTTGTTTGGTTTGCGAATCGTATACCTCGGCATGCAATCAATCTTTGGTTATTATTTAATAAGCGATTGAAGACTCAGGATCGTGTTAGTATGTGGGATATTTCTTCATCACTTGCTGCGGAGTGTCCTCTATGTGAAATTCAACCGGACTCAGAAATTAAACCGGACTCTCACGAACATTTATTCTTTGAATGTCCATTTGCTCAACAAGTTTGGTCCCATGTTCGTGACTTGGCTGGTATTCAAACTGTTTCTCCCATTTTGGATGATATAATAGCAGTGATTCTTCCCTATGCTAAGAGGAAGTCGTCTAGAAGTGTTATTGCAAAGCTCGTGTTAGCTTCAGCAACTTACTTTATTTGGCAAGAACGCAATTGGAGGCTCTTTAGATTGAAGAAGCGTACATCTCAACAGGTGATTGATGGCATTGTCTCTTCAGTTCGTTTAAAGCTGTTTTCGTATCGTCTCAAAAAGACGCAAGCTGGACAGAGTTTAGCCAAGACTTGGAGGTTACCAGATGCAATGTTTATGTATATATCATATTATGTGTCTTTTAGTATGTTTATGTGTGGTTAGGTGGTTCTTTCCCATTGGGGTTCTTAGCTATGTAGTAGTTTCTAGATCACATATGGCATGTCATATGATCTAGTGGTCGTTCAAGCTATGTCTTGAGGTTAATGTGGTATTTCAGCCACATTCCATTGTACTTAACGGTTTTTTAGAGTAATATATTTTACCGGAGTGAGTCCCCTTTACCCAAAAAAAAACTTAATTGATAAACGCTTATTTTATTTTTGTACTCCTTATGATTTTGAAGAATCATTTCTTCAAGGAGAGATCTTCTATGGAATATGACGTTTAGTTTAATTGTGTTTGATTACGTTTTGTTGGCAAAAATGAGGATGCAAGTGTTGGACCTAAAATATATATATATATATATATATATATACCCAAATAAACTATATATAATCTGGGTCAACAAAGATATACTCATAGTAGTCATTAGTTGAGCAACTTAATACCTTGTATTTAAATGCAATGGGACATTTAAATATAGATTTTAAATCGCCCAACTATGTGTCGTTTAAGGTTCTCTTATTAAAATGGATTGGATAATTTGAATAAGAAAGTTTTAAACCACTGGACCTTAGATTTTTTATGGTTGCCTTATTCAGAAGGAATGGGACGTTTGAATACGGAAATCATGAAATAAGTTATTGACACCTTGTACTTGTCGTGGCATGTAATTTGGTTATAATATCATGTTTTGTGACAGTAATATCTGAGTAGGAGGTATAATCGTCTTGTTGAAATAAATTGGGACGCCTTTTTATTTGAACAAGAAAGTTAAAAGTTCCCGAATCATAAATTTATAGTTCTTATTTACATAGATTAGGACGCCTTTGTATGTAAATAACAAATTATAAATGAGTGGGCTCAAGTGTACCCGACTTGTTTTGTGATTATTTTTTATATGGACGTATTTCTTTGACTTGTATTTTGTTCATACGAATAGTTCATTACCGTATTATTGATTATCGTCTACGTACGAGTAACTCGTTAGTCTTTTCTCGGGTTATGATTTATCTTTATGGACCATTTCTAATATGTCCTTATTATCATGAGCTTGTTAAGCTAAATATTAAGAACCTTTATTCAACCCGAGAATAGACGACTCTTTTAATCGACTTCAAGATTCAAATGTATAATTGTAGGTCGATCAACAATCAAATTATCATCAAAAACTCATTTTAAGTGAAAATATTTTGAAATTTTGCTTGTTATTATCGATGGTTCATGGAAGAATTTTTCAAACGTAACGTGATCTTTTGGGTATGGATCCGTTTGTGAGCACCGTGTAATATCTTTTGGTTGTGGATCCGTTTGTGAGCACCTTGTAATATCTTTTGGGTATGGATATGTTTGTGAGCACACTTCAATATCATTTGGGTATGAATCCGTGTGAGAGCACCCTTCGATGATAAAAATATTTTTGGATATGCATTCATGGCTATCAGGCCCGTGAACATCCTTTAACTTGGAGACTTTCCTTTGGCTGGACTTATCCGAAAATCCTATCAAATATTTTTTTTATCATGGCTTGGCTATTTAGCAAGCATGAGTTAACTTCATTAAACTTATTGATTTGGCACGGGTGGGCTATTTTGCAAGCATGTCGTAATGTCAGTATATTTGCTTAGTGATAGCTTTGTGTTTGATTTAGATCATAGTTTTTTTGATAGAGAAATGTATACTCTGAACGATTTTCATGTTGATGAATTCTCTTTTGAAAAAATAGGTTTGCACGTTCGAGATCATGCAATTGGGTGATTTTGTACGACGTGTTCAGCTTCACATTGTGTAGATTATGCGAGATTTTTTGTAGTGTCAAGGTAATTTGGGGAAAGGTCGTGCGAAGGTAGCTTGGGAGATCATTTGTCTTCCCAAAGATGAGGGTGGGTTAGGGTTCGTAGGTTGGATCTTTTTAACAAATCTCTCATTGTCTCCCACATTTGGAAGCTGATTTCGCTTAAGGAGTCGTTATGGGTGCAATGGGTTCATGCATACATGCTGAAGGGTCGAAAGTTTTGCGACATGCCTTTACGTGGTAACATGTCGTTGGGCTCGTGGAAGATTCTTCAGTTACGGCCTTTGATTCGTGATTTTATGTGGAGTAAAATTAGGGATGGTTCATTCACATCGATATGGTTTGATAAATGGAGTTTACCGGGACCTTTATCAGCTATAATTACTCCTCGTGATCATTTTCGCTTACGAAGTCGTTATGGTTTGGCCAAATGTTCTTGTTAAAAAATATCTGATCCTTAATTCCTTGGTCATGACGGGAGTTAATATGGAGCATAAAAATTCTTTAGAATGGAGAAATGAGTTGGGAAGTTCTAAACCTTTTTTGGTCTCGACGGTGTGGACTGCTATTAGACCGAGCAGTGTTAAAGTTGATTGGTTTGCTACAGTTTGGTTGTCTACTTGTTTTTCCTTGACATGCCTTCAATCTTTGGCTTGTTGTCAAAGTGGATAAAGACGCAAGATAGAGTGTGTAGTTGGGATGTCTTAGACGTTCTTGGTTCGATATGTCCTTTGTGTGAGTTAGTGCCTGATTCTCACGAGCACTTATTTTTTGAGTGTGTGTACTCCTAGTAGCTGTGGAATCATGTGAAGTCGTATGCTGAGTTGGATGGGACTAATCCGGTGTTTAACCATATCATGTTGTCTATTTATCCTATCGCTAAACAAAAGTATATGCTGAGTATTGTTCCAAAATGGGCACTTGCTGCAGCTGCTTAATTTGTATGGCAAGAACGGAATTAGCGTATTCTCAAAGGGACGAAATGCAAGGCTGCTTAGGGTTGGTTAATGAGTGTTTTCGTCGGTCCGTCTTAAGCTTTTTTCGTGTCGGTTTAAGAAAGAAGGCAAGAGATTGTGTCTTGTTTACTCAAAGGTGGTGGTTACCTGATTATTGTTTTCAGTGATGATACTTTTGTACTTGCATTGTTTGTGTAGCTTTAGGAGGTTCTTCCCCATTGGTATATTTAGCTATGTATTTGTATAGGTTTGATATGGTATGTCATATGATCTAATGGTTTTTCAATCTTAGGCTTGAGGTTAATATGGCATGTCAGTCACATTCTATTGTACTCATCATGATTTTTCGGTGTTAATATATTTTACCAGGGTTAGTCCCTTTTACCAAAAAAAGCATATACTACAGCTAATAATTCTTTCTCCGTAGTAGTACACTTAATTTGAGCTTCAGTCATCTTCTTACTAGCGTAGTGTATAGGCAAAAAGTGTCGATTATGACGTTTGTCTAAGACCGCATCTACCGCGTAATCATTAGCATCACACATAATTTCGAACGGCAAGTTCCAATCTGGCGTAACTAAATCAGTGCTTCGGTTAATTTACTGCTTTCAAATCTCGAAAGCACGAATACAAACCTAGTTAAATATGAAAGGAGCGTCCTTCACTCGATGCATCATCGGTCGAGCAATCTTTGAGAAGTCTTGGATAAAACGTCGATAAAAACCGGCGTGACCGAGGAAACTTCTAACTCCTTTAACGGTTGTGGGATAAGGAAGTTTTGCAATTACGTCGACTTTAGCTCTATCGACTTTAATTCCCGCTTTAGAAATTTTTTGACCCAATACGATGCCTTTAAACATGAAATGACATTTTGCCAATTGAGCACGAGGTTCGTTTCTTCACAACACTTCAACATCTTTTCCAAATTATCGAGACACATAGCGAACGATTCACCAAACACCGAAAAATAATCCATGAAGACCTCCATTGTCTTCTCGATCATATCGTGAAAAATTGCCATCATACACTTTTGAAAGGTACTCGGTGCATTACAAAACCGAAAGGCATTATACGATAAGCGAACATTCCATAAGGACATGTCAATGTTGTTTTCTCTTGATCTCAAGGATTGATGTGGATTTGGAAGTAACCCGAAAAGTCATCTAAAAAGGAATAATATTCGTTTCCCGCTAGACGCTCTAAAAATGATCCATAAGAGTCATAGGGAAATGGTCCTTACGAGTTGCATCATTTAGTTTACGATACTCGATACAAACTCTCCATCCCGTTACGAGCCTAGTTGGAATTAACTCGTTGTCTTCGTTGGTGACAACGGTCATGTAAGTTTATGGACTTATATTTAATAGTCGTGTGATAGGATCGAACTCGAGATTACGGGATTGCACACAATACGTAGAGAGTTAATTTAATTAATAAATATATTTATTGTATTTATTAATTTATTTAATAAATATATTTATGTATTTATTAGTTTAAACCGAGCAAGTAACTATATAACTTTAAAGATCGTTAATTAATTAATAATTAGTATTAATGAGAGTTAAATAAATATATAGTAAGAGTAATAAAAAGGAAGAAGGACGAAAAGTTCCGGAATGAGGGGTGTTCGACCGTCAGTTAGAGCCAAAAGGGGGGGGGGGGGGCAAAAAGTTTCCTTTTATTTATTTGGGCTATAATGGGTTGAGGCCTATAAATACACCTCCTTATCCCTCATAATCAATCATAACTTATATCCTCTCCCTTCCTCTTCTCTTGGTTCGATCGCAAGGGGTAAACAACGAAGGGTTTCAGTTGGTTTTCTTGGTTGATCGATTTACATACAATCTAATCCTAGCCCCTCTCTAGGGTTGTTGGGTAGATTAATTACAAGCGTTGCAGCTCGGTTTTAACATGCTAGAATCAAGGTTAGCTCGTTGTATTACGTGTGTACAAGATCATAATATAGTCTTACTTTAGACTATATCTTGGTGTATAAGGTATTAACCCGAATTGGTGATTCGTTCTTCGTCTTGTGGATTTACTTTAGTGTAAAGGTATGTAACCCTAATTCGATTAATTATAATTGTGTTATTATTATGATCTTGTTAAATTGCTTCCGCTATATGTGCTTTGATCTCGTTTAAGGTTATATATAATTGTTATGATATTAATAATCCTTTAGTGGCATCGAGAGCCGTTTTAACATGTTATAATTATCCAAAATCTAAAGTTTTTTAACTAATAATTGTTTTGAGTTAACACTACATGTTTTTTAGGTTTTCATAAAATCAGGGTTTTGTTTTTTTAAAATTAAGGTTTTGGCCGAATTTTTAATTAAAAAGAATTGTTTGAAATCCTAAATTACATGTGGGATAAATTTAGATTAAATTGCATGATTAATTGTTATGTCATGTATGGTTACGATCCATAGAGATTTAATTGTTAAGATTTGTGGGGAATCCATGATTACGTGTATTTTTTCATGGATCGTAAAATGATATGTTTATATGACTTTATGTGCTACGTGATTATTTGATTCAATTAATCTTGAATTAGGGAAGACTTTTATATGAATATAAAGACCTAGATTTTATGATTATTGAATAAATATTATGCATGTGGCTATTTGATTCATTTATTGCACATATAAATTGTTATTATGTGTTTATGATTTAGTTTTTTTACTTGTTTATATTAAAAATTGGTGAATTGTTGTAAACGAGGGTTTTTTATGAAAAGAAATAATATGGACTAAATTATATTAAAATAATGATTTGTTAGAGATTTAAATTACATAAGATTACGTTGATTGGTGAATTGCAATAATAATCTAACGGCCTACTCTTTTTGACAAACTATAAAGTGGGTTTAACGCACCACTGGTCATGTACCCGGTTAAAGAAGGAGGTGTTATGCCATTAGTCGCTGACCGAATTCCCGGCTCGCCTGTGCGTCAAAATGAAGTTACCTACAATTATTAATTGAATTAATACCTTAAGGGTGTGTTATCACAAATTCACATCCGAAACACAATGAATAAGGGTATTGCTTTGTGCGTAGCCAAGTTCTAGCAAAAGTACGTTGTGAATAGTTGTGGGTAAATTATTTAATTGGTTTAACCAATACCTCAACATAATTTATGAAGAAAATGAAAGAGTTTACTAAATGTTTTATTAAACTTAGGCTATGGAGATTGTATTCATGCTTTTCCATACATTGATTTTGACATCAAAATTTATACCCTTAAAATTTAAGTCGAATGCTCCTAATTGACGAACACTTGAAACTACTTCGTCATCAAATGAGATTTTTGGGTGATGTTGTGATGGAGAGAAAACCATTTGTAGAATGAGAATTCGTATGATGGTTTTACGTTACTCATATTAGATGACTTAATTATGTTACTCAGTGAGATCTGGAAACTTAATGCATTTAGAAGGGATGAAACATGTTTACAATGCAAAACGTTTTAGCAATGTAAATCCCTTAAAATATCTAGAAATTGAAAATTGTTTGTCAATTGAATTGTTCGACAAGTCGCTATGTTGAGTACATTCATTACTAGCAGATCAACTGATGTAATGGATCTATGTCACTATAGTTCTAGAATTCAAGGAAAATAATATGGTTTTTATACCAGGGTAATTTTATTGTCTTGAAAGTATTTTGTTATCAAAAATACTAATATTTGAACTTATTTCTATAGAAATGGCTCAACCCACCAATAACACTATAAGTTCTGCATTCAAGGCATTCTTTGAACGTCCTGAACTTACTGACCCAAACTTCAATGATTGGTACCTCTCGCTAAGAATTGTCTTAAGAGCAGCGGGTACTATCGATATCTTGACTACTCTCTATCCGAAGGATCTTGCTGAAGGAGCATCTGATGCGCATAGGCTTGAACATGCTGCTAATATTAAGAAGCACTCTGAGGTGGCTTGCTTAGTACTTCAACAGAAGTATGAGCTATTTTCACCTAAGCGAATGCTTGATGAGCTCAAGGCTATGCTTGAGAAGCCGAAAGCTGTGGAGATCTACGACTTGGTAGATGCTTTGCATAGCTGCAAGCAAGCTCCAAGAAAGTCTGTAAGTGCCCATTGTTTGGAGATGAGGGGTTATATGGAACAACTCATTGCACTAGGACAACCCTATGATCATAATATGGCTATTAACTTGATCAATAGGTTCCTTAACAAGGACTTCAAGCCTTTGCGCATCAGATGCTCCTTCAGTAAGTTAAATAATGGATCCGTTCACACGATTGATAATAATGGAATTTCTGTTTGGAAAAATGGTATTTTCTGTTTTAATGTAATTTCTGTGAATGGTGTATCTGAAATAGACATGCATGATAATGAATCCAAGAACAATAAATCTGTATTTAGCATGAGTAAGAAGAGAAAGTTTGACAATAACTCTTCTTATCTTTGGCATTGTAGACTTGCCCATATTGGGAAGACTCGTATACAAAAGCTTCAACGTGAAGGTCTTTTGGAAAGTATCAATGATGAGTCATTTGATAAATGTGAGTCTTGTATCTCGGGAAAGATGACCAAGAAACCTTTTAATAGCAATATTGAAAGAGCTACTGATCTACTTGGACTTATACATATTGATGTGTGTAGACCACTTAGACATACGTCAAGGAAAGGTGCTAGCTACTTCTTAACATTTACGGATGATTATAGCCGTTATGGTTATGTTTATTTACTTAAGCATAAACATGAGGTATTTGAAACATTCAAAGTGTTTAAAACAGAAGTAGAACTGCAATTAGGGAAGAAGATTAAAACTCTTCGTTCTGATAGAGGTGGTGAATATTTAAGTCAAGAGTTTATAGATTATCTAGGTGAGAATGGAATTGTTCAGCATCTTACTTCTCCCTATACTCTATAACAAAATGGTGTATCCGAAAGGAGAAATCGTACATTATTGGAAATGGTACGATTTATGTTTAATCTCACAACTTTACCTTTATCCTTTTGGGATTATGCTTTAGAATCTGTTGTTCGCATTTTAAATAAGGTTCCCACAAAGAAGGTTGATAAGACACCATATGAACTATGGCATGGCAAGAAGCCATATTTGCCTTATTTAAAGGTCTGGGGTTGCGAGGCGTATGTGAAACGTGACGCGGGTGACAAACTCCAACAACGATCTGTTAAATGTATCTTTGTAGGATACCCTAAAGGAAACTATGGGTTACTACTTTTATTATCCACTTGAGAACAAAGTGATTGTTGCTAGGTATGGAGACTTCCTTGAATCGGATCTTGTAAATCAAGAATTCAGTGGGAGAAATTATGATCTAGAAGCGAGTCATATAGATACATTACCTTCTGAAAAAACTAGCGATGTAATTCCTGTAGAACCAGAAAGTCTGGCGGTTCCAACGGAATTAGTTCCTCTGCGTAAATCCAAAAGGATTAAAAACGCAAATAGCAATATTTGTCTTAACATAGAGGATGATGATGAGTTAGGGGATCTTGGTGAACCCGTTAATTATAAATTCGCCATACTTGATCATGAGAAGGATAAGTGGATGGTTGCTATGGATGACGAAATGAAATCCATTGAAGTAAATGATGTTAGGGTTCTTATAGAAATACCACCGAATGCTAAAGTAGTAAGACATAAGTGGATATATATAAGAAAACCGACATGGACGGAGAAGTACAATCCTATAAAGCTCGTTTAGTAGCTAAAGGTTTTACACAAACTTTTGGCATAGACTATGAGGAGACATTTTCTCCTGTAGCAGACTTAAGAGCTATTAGGATTCTCATAGCTATAGCAGCATACTATGACTATGAGATATGGCAAATGGATGTTAAAACTGCCTTCTTGAACGGTCACTTAGATGAAGACATCTATTTGCAGCAACCAGAAAGGTATGTTGATCCTGAGAATCCAGGACATGTGTGCAAACTTCAAAGATCCATTTATGGTTTGAAGCAAGCATCACGTGTAGATTAAAAGATTTGACGAAGAAATCAAATAGTTTGGATTTATTTAGAATCGTGATGAGCCATGTGTATATCGCAAAGCTAGTGGGAGTGATGTAGTATTCCTATTCGTATATGTTGATGACATATTAATCATGGGAAGTAACATTCCAAGACTTAAAGCTGTTAAGGATTATCTTGGTAAATGTTTTTCTATGAAGGATTTAGGAGAAGCTGCATACATTCTGGGAATTAAGATCTATCGGGATAGGAAAAGACGGTTAATTGGTCTATGTCAAGATGCTTATATAGATAAGATTTTGAAGAAGTATATTATGCATAATTCCAAGAAAGGTTTTCAACCTATTGAAGTTAAGTATAATCTGAGTCATGAGATGGATGCATCAACTCCTGAAGAGGAGGCATACATGCAGAAGGTGTCGTATGCTTCGGCTGTAGGATCTATAATGTATGTTGTTAGATGCACAAGGCCTGAAGTGGCGTTTGCTTAGAATTTGGTCAGTAGATACCAATAGAATCCAGGGAAGCTCCACTAGACTGTTGTTAAACATATTTTAAAGTATTTGAGGAGTATGAAAGATATGCTTTTGGTATATGGAGGGAACCCAGACACAAAAATGAATGTGACAGGTTTCTGTGGTGCGTCTTAGCAATGTGATAAAGACGATACGAAGTTTCAGACAGGTTACGTTTTTGTTATCAATGGAGGAGCAGTTGACTGGAAGAGCAAGAAATAGACAACGATTGCAATGCATGCTACTCAGTCTAAGTTCATGGCTGCTTTAGAAGCTGCAATGGAAGCTGTTTGGATTAGGAAGTTTATTGAAGATCTTGGAGTGATGCCTTCAATTAAAGAACCTATAGATATGTTTTGTGACAATTTTGCCGTAATAATATTTGCCAATAACCCTAGAGTCATGAAAGGCGCCAAACACTTTATGCGTAGATATCACTACGTCCGAGAACAAGTTGAAACTCGTGAAATCAAATTAATAAAAGTTCACACAGATGATAACGTAGCTGATCCTTTAACTAAGGCTTTGCCTAGACCAAAGGTAGTTAAGCATGCCAAGGCGATTGGGCTGCAACTAACTAGCGAACTCATGAAATAAATATATGATTAGTATTTGGATAAAGGATGTTATGACATTATTATATAATAAAATAAAGATTGGGTTTCGTTTATTTTTATTATTTAATAAGTGTATCCTATTTTACATGTTTTAATCCATGAATAAAAGTTATGCTAAATGTCCGTTGTCGATTAACAATATGGGAATATTATTAAACTAAGACAAATCAAAATAGTGATAGAGTATACTTGAAAGTATATTGATCGATTTTGGATGATATTCGATGAATCGAATATTGGACTTATCCCAACTATATGTTTTTACTTTATGGATCTTTGTCATCAAGTATAACATAAATAGTTATCCTTAGACTTGAGATACCAGGAAACCGTTATGAATCTAGTGCATCTTTGTGGAATAATCTAACGCTAAACGTAACTGGTAGCTATAAGGATTATTTTCGAAAGTTTTGCAAAATTTTTAAGTTTTGCTCGTACTCAATATGGGATTTATTTCCTCCAATTTTATTTTGGAATTTAATACAACTGGGCCCCTCGTGGGATTAGTAAGATGTTTGTGTGGCCACACCCAAATTTGTTTTGGTAATCTTGCTGAATCTGTATACGAGAAACAGAATGGTTAATGAAAGGAATGACTGAGATCCATATCCTTATTAACGTTGTATTAGAAATAAAAGGATAATAATAACGATGCAAAATCGTTAAAATGTTTTGTCCAGGAGACCTTACTCGAGTTGTACTAGTGACATTGCTAAGTGTAACTAGACGCTAATCAATGTAATCACGATATTCGAAATATGTCCAAGTGGGAGCTGTAAGTTAATGGACTTATATTTAATAGTCGTGTGATAGGATCGAACTCGAGATTACGGGATTGCACAGAATACGTAAAGAGTTCATTTAATTAATAAATATATTTATTGTATTTATAAATTATATTAATAAATATATTTATGTATTTATTAATTTAAACCGAGCAAGTAACTATATATCTTTAATGATCGTTAATTAATTAATAGTTAAGTATTAACGAGAGTTAAATAAATATATAGTAAGAGTAATCAAAAAGAAGAAGGACGGAAGGTTCCGGAACACCCCATGAGGGGTGTTCGACCGTCGGTTAGAGCCAAAGGGGTGGGGGGGGGGGGGGGGGGCAAAAATTTGCCTTTTATTTATTTGGGCTACAATGAGTTGAGGCCTATAAATACACCTCCTTATCCCTCCTAATCAATCATAACTTGAATCATCTCCCCTCCTCTTCTCTTGGTTCGATCGCAAGGGGTAAACCACGAAGGGTTTCAGTTGGTTTTCTTGGTTGATCGATTTACTTACAATCTAATCCTAGCCCCTCTTTAGGGTTGTTGGGTAGATTAATTACAAGCGTTGTAGCTCAGTTTTCACGTGCTAGAATCACGGTTAGCTCGTTGTATTACGTGTGTACAAGATCGTAATATAGTCCTACTTTAGACTATATCTTGGTGTATACGGTATTAACACGAATTCGTGATCGTTCTTCGTCTTGTGGATTTACTTTAGCGTAAAGGTATGTAACCCTAATTTGATTAATTATCTTTGTGTTATTATTATGATCTTGTTAAATCGCTTCCGCCATATGTGATTTGATCACGTTTATGGTTTTATATAATTGTTATGATATTAATAATCCTTCAAGTCATTCCTTCCTTTATAGGAACGCAATGGATAAGACTCATGCATGGGTTATCGGAGATGGGATAAATCATTCTCGCGTCAAGAAGTTTTAAAACTTATTTTTTAATGACATCATGAATTTTTTGATTTACCCTGCTTTGATTTTGAATTATGGGGGTTTGTAGTTCTCTTCCTTTAAGATCATGTGAGTACAAAAACTTGGGTTGATGCCCTTAATGTCGGAAATTTTGCACACAATTGCCTTTTTATGAGCCTTAAGAACCTTAAGAAGCGGGTTAGCTCATTATTCGGAAGATTTTTTAAAATAATAACCGGCAATTTCTTCTCCTTCTAAGAAAGCATATTTGAGATGAGGAGGAAGATCTTTCAATTCGAGAATGGGAGGTTCTTCAATTGACGATTTTTGCTTAGCGGAGACAATCTTAACTTCCATCGGTGGAAAATAAGGTGGAACATGATTTAGGAATTCTTTGATAATCCATGTCTTCTTCATTATCAATCTCATCGGAACTAGTTCTAGGTACATCAATTCTTCTAAGGTAAAATCACTTCCTTCAAAAAGAGAAAGAGGAAGATAAGAATTAGCGACAATCGGATCTGAAATAGTGGGATTACCACTTTTAGAACTAGCCGCGTGACCTAAAATTCCTTGCTAAAATTCTTCGTAAACGACGTCAATTAATTCTAGTTTATTCATGGTCTCTACGGAATACGTATGCAAAATTTTTGAATTATGACCAACGTCGATAACAAGTTCCTCATCGTTAAATCTTAAAGTAATTTTTCCTTCATGAACGCCAATTAAAGCTTTAGCCGTAAATAAAAATGGATGTCCTATCAAAGGAACATGCGGATCCGATTCGAAATCAACAACGACGAAATCGACCGGAATCATAGAATTTTCCAACTTTAACGAAAACAGCTTCGGCTATTCCGTGCGCAATTGTCGTAGAACGATTGGCTAGCTCGATGCTCATTTTAGAAGGAGTAAGTTCGAGAAGTGATAACCTATTCCAAATGAAAAGAGTCATAAAATTAATCCTCGCGCCAAGATCGGCCAAGGCAACGCATTCTTCCATCTCAAAAAAATCACATGGAATGAAAAACTTGCCTGGATCTCCGAACATCTTTGGAATATGGTTTAAAACAATCGAAGAACAATTACAAAACTTCATCAATTTTTCCTTGTCGTTAATCATACTTTTAAAAGTCGAAGCGAATTTAGGCATGTAAAGCAAAGCGTTGCCGAAACTTATACTGTAACACCCATTTTGATAAATGGAATATCACAGGATAATTATGGCTTATCATCAAAGCATGCAAGGTAAATTCTAACACATTAAAATGACCATAAGGAATCTGGAAACAAACATCTGATCCAACATAAGCTCCACACACAAAATACATAAGTAGAATATAAAGGAAAAGGACTAAAAAAATGTCCATCAAAGCTAAAGTATGTAAATGCATTAAAGAATGAAAGAAGACTGGCGCCTTATTCCATGCACGTACTCTTGATTCCTAGCTTTGCTCTTTAGTACCTGCCGTTTGGGAACATGGAAAGAGAAACGGCTGAGCAATACGCTCAGTGTGCGGATATATAACGGTGATATTACATAAACATAAGTAAAGACTAAAAGGTAAACATAAGGATGAAAATGCAGCGGAATAATGTAAGTCCTGAGGAAACCTAGTGACATGTAATAAACTGGTTTATTTTGAAATGATTAAGTTTGTATCATGAAAACTGTATTTTAAATGCCCAAGAGTCCATATAGGTCATGAATATAACAACGTGCATGAATACATGGAGGGATGACCTCGTCATGCAATTAGAGGGGATGCCTCTAATTATAATAGTCTGGGTAGGAGGGATCAACTCCTTGTGAAGTATGCAAGGCACACACCACATTCACCATGAAAATACTGTCTAAAACATGTAATCTAGGATGCACCCATTTGCCCCACATGATAATAATAATAATAAAGGCCAAACTTGTAAAGGGACGTTGCGAGCAATTACTCTCACCGTAGAAGAGTCATAACACCAGTGCCTCCAGTGCTATGGTTACGGTACCTCTATAACTAGGTGAAACATGGAATGCTTGTATATAACTCAGGCAATTAAAATAAACATAACACTTCCTGACGTGTTTAAGACACATGACTACAGGGAAAACAGTTGGCTGCAAACGGGAAAACTGTAACACCCCCCAAATATTCATACTTTTGTTCAGCGGAAGAGTTGTTGGTGTTACGGGATAGCACATTACTCAAATCATAGAAAACGCTTAAAAATCGCGTCGTTTAATAATAAAGCATTTCCATTCATAAATATCAAATTACATAGGTCCTCATGTCATAGTATATCATACAATATTACAAAACATTTTAATGGAAATTTTATTTGAATACGGGCCATAAATTCTTGTCGTCTTCCCGAGAATTACCTTCAAGAACCTGAGATAAAACATGTCAAAAAGTCAGCGAAAACGCCGAGTGAATTCATAGAGTTTAATAAAAACCATTAATATGTATATATCACCGGTATATAATCATTAACGAAATCATTTTGTACAATTCTTTGTCGTAGGCTATAAAATAGGCCAAAGACATTTTATACGAACCTTTGTCGTAAATCATAATATAGGCTTTTGCCTTAAAAACCATTATACGAACCAATGTCACAAAAACATCATACAATACGTTTTATAACGCTGAATAGAGTTAAATAAAAACCGTTATATGAAAATGGTTATGTAAATCCAAAAACACGAACATAATATCAGTAATAAGACCCCGTATTTCTACTCAGGCAATATATTATAATTCAATGCGTATATTAGTATTTTCGTTATTGGATTATTATAAGTCGCATGACATTGCTACCTTACTATAACAAACAACGGGTAGCTAACCCGTAATTCCTATGCCCATCTAAAACAGCGTGTCATCACAATAATCACGCTTATATAAATCCTCTCATACATAAATTCGCTTACCAATCAATGTGGCACGACGGGGATCAACCATCAAGGCGCGAACTAGGCTGATCTTCCCCAAATAGTACTGTTATATACATAAGCGTCTACAAAATCCCGGTAGTTCACAAATCATGCTAATGGGACTTTTAGTGACATAACCTAACTAATAATAATCCATTTTATTTCATACATCGGGTCATATAATCATTCTTCGGGTCATATAGTCATTCGGGTCCATATCAATAGGCAAACAATCGGGACAACTGGTGTCCTATTTTATTAAAACTAACACGTTATCTCCCTCGCGGGTTTATAAAACATTTCATAAAACATTTAAAATAGTGCGAGGCTATGAACTCACGTTGATTGGGAAAGGCGGGTTATCGGCGGTTTGGATGTACGGTACGTGCTTCAATCACGGAAACCTAGACAAATAATACTCGTCTTAGACTCTTGTCCAATGACTTTATAAAAAAAATGGTTATGTATATATGATGATATAAGTATGATGATGATCAAGTGGGATTTTATCTCTTCATACAACATTATAGTTGTTATGTGTTAGTCAATTTTTAGACTAGTTACACTAGTTTTAACTTGTTTACATATAAAGGCCCAAGAAGCCCATTAAAAGCCCAATACATTATATTAGTATATTTATACTTTTAATACCAGGCCTATACTCATGTGTTGGGCCCAATTGGGTTAAGCCCATGAGTAAGTCCATTAGTGTTTAGCCAAACTAGTTGGGCTAATGGTCCAATAAGGCTACTTTGGCCCGTTAATTTCCATAAGTTATAAAGCTCGAGTTTTATCGGTTTTATTTGTCAAATGTACTTACATATCAGTAGATGAGTTATAAAAAGTTTACATTAGACGGGTCCGACCGTCTATGTTTTATTTGGCGAAAACGTTAATATTTTGGTTTTAGCCGAAAAGACGTAAAACTTATATATAGTTTTATAACTTTAGAAAACATTTGAGTTTTTGTACTTTTATAAAAATGCCATACTTATTTATCATAGTATACAACTTATTTTATAAGTATTATCATAAGTTAGTGGGTTTTATATATGTATTTTATAATAATATTACTTGAGTGCTTATTTTATATTATATACTTTTATTTCCAGATCTGATTATCAAAATCACTTTCACCATTTTTGCCATATCTTGAGTTCTACAAGGAGATAGTAGCTCAAAGTTTGACATCATAAAATGCATAATATGTTCTACAAATAACTCCGATTTAGCTACTGCTCATTCTTCTTCTAAGTATCCCTAATAGTTCGTCCAAAACAGACTATACAGATTTGAACCTTAATAGTATTTTGATCATATCTTGCTCATTTTATTGATTCCATTGAGTGGCCAACTCTCCACATATGTAAAAATAATATATCTTACTGTATAATCAATAATCCAAGTGATTTTACCAAGTTATCATATGGTTACTTACTGTTTTATACAGACTATAAATTTAACCATGATTTTAACATCTTTACATGTAGATTTTAGTCTTTTTAACCAAATCAATCAACACAAGATCCCCACATAAAACTTTGATCATCATTAATCATCATATACATATACATCTAAAAAGAAAATACAAGATTACATTTACAAAATAACAAGAGGATAGGAAGAAACAATCTCTATACCACCAAAGTGATGAAAAGGTTGGGATCAAGACTTGGTTTTTGATAACCAATCTTATGAAACATCAAGGCCACCTTCAAGATCACAAAATATATGTAGACACCTTGAGATAATCAGCCCTATACTCCTTTGAATACTTCTTTTTGGATGTTAGGATCACCTCAAATCAACAAGTCTTCAATGGGTTTCCATCTTGTGCAAGTTATACACAAGATTCATGGTAGAAATTTGTGATGAATGAGGTGTTTGGTGGTGGTGTATGGGACGACATAGGAGAGGGAGTGGAGAGAGTTTAGAGTGGTTTGCATGTAGCTAAATGAAAGAAATGGTATGTGTTGCTAGTTTTCATGTGTTGGTGGTTTTGAGTAGAAATTAAGTACCAAGTACTAGTGTAGTACAAGTGTACTACATAAGCTAAGTAATTGACACCAATGTGGTGTTTGCCCTTGCCTTGGCCGTTTGTTAGTGAGGGTGGGACAAGTGTCCCACTTGTCTCATCTCCACTAATTTACGGGTACTCCTCGATTCTAGTTTCCTCGATTTACGTGCCCTCGGGTTGTTTTATGAAAAACGTTTTTATAAATTATGAATCAACGGCACAAAACGAATCTAATAAAAATTGTCTCATCAAAAACGGAGTTCAAAAACGTAAATACGTAAACCTAGGGTTTCCGGTCTAGTCGTAAAGGACGCTAAATTATGCACGTAAGTCCTAATTTCTTCTCGTAAATTTGTGAGTTTATGAACCAACACAAATTAAAATTCCAAAATAATATTCAAGGATAAATTTATTTCCTGAAATGTTGGACTGTCACAAAAACAGTGTATGTAAACGTAAGCACATAACGTAGAGTTCTCCGGTTTTAAATGTAGTCGATGCTACTTTAAGACGTAAACCCTTATTTCTTCCCAAAAGTGAGCGAGTTCATAAATTAACAATAAAATAATGATTTTAAATAATACTTGAGAATAAAATATCGACCTTAAATTGACGGATTGTCACAGCAGTTACCCCTAAAGAGGATCTTTGTCCTCAAAGATCAATTTAGCTTATTACTCGCTTCTTATAGAGTTAGAGACACGTGGGTATTTCCTCCACATTCGGTCCTTTCTCTCAAGTGTAATTCTTTACAATACGCGAGTTTCATCAAACATAACTACGAGAATATGATCAGGCTTAAGTTGACTTACTTTCTCTATCCATGATATTCACGGGTTTTTTATGAGTGCAACTTTTCGACGATCCAAACTTCATTAAGAAACTAACAAATTTCACATGATATGCATTTTATCAAGTTTGTTATACGAAACATAATTCATGCAGCCTTGAAGTCCTAGGGTAGATCCAGCTTATATGTCTTTCAAACCAACTTTTTACATTATCTCAATGGTCCCATACAACGGGGACTTATTTTCCCATGATCTTTCAGATCATCATTCATCTTTACATGGTGAAATTTTTTGGCATAACTTCCCTACCCATCCTACACTTCAAGATCTACATTTCACAATGGGTGTATTTTGTAGGGTTAGGTTGGTCATCATAGGCAATATTAAACCTAAAAGACATGTCCAACTGACAATGGGTGTATGTCGGGTATCTTCATCCCAACTCCCACCTACAGGTGCTCTTATATTTAGATCCTCACAAGATTCGATCTCGATCCTAATACGAAAATTCTCAATGATAATCTCTTCCAAAGAAAGCGATTATCCCGTTCATTACCAAAGGTCAATTATTCAAACATAAAACAAGGCTTCTAGTGTTTGTATCGTTCTTTCACCTTGCCCCTTCGATTGCGGTGGTAAACAGTACTCTCATCAAGATTCGTTCCCAATGACTTCTAAGGAAATCTCTAGAAATTCGATGCGAAGCGAGGATCTTGATAGAGATGATCTATACAGGCACACCATGCTTACACAACTCCTTTGAATACAAAAGAGTCAACTTCTCCATCGAGAATCTATCATTAACGGGAATGATATTAGCAGATTTGGTCAGTCGGTCGATGATGACCCAAATTAAATCAAATACACATGATGACCTTGGAAGATTTATGATAAAATCCATGGTGATTCTATCCCACTTCCCAACAGAATTAATAAGCTATAGAAGCAATCCTTATGGATTTTGGCGTTCAGCCTCAGCCTTCGCAAAAGTTAAACATTTACTAACATATGTTGTGATGTCTGCTTTCATATTTGGTCATCAATACAACTTCTTCAGATAAAGATACATTTAATCAAAAATGGCATGAATAGAATACTTAACTTATGATATTCCAACATGACTAAATCTCGAAATCCTCCATATTTAAGCAACTACTAGCGGCCTTTTAAACATTTAACGCTATCGGCTCTAATTTCTAATGGTTTTCATTAGTCGGGAAACTCTTTATTAATTATATTATATTATCCTTCTTACAAGCATCAGCTATTTTTAAATTGCCCAGACAAATTATTTTGCACAATCATTACTAAGGAACACATCCTAATTGATTCTTTATCCTTTCTACATACTGTGTCAGTATCTACATTCACCTTCCCTGATGAAATAATTATCATGACCACAATTCATTCAGAAATTCTTTCTTCATATTTTCTAAGTTTAGTTTTGTCTCAACTATTATCTTTATTAGTTTTGCTCAATCCGACGTTTAAAGCATCGATAAATATTACAAGTAATTATATAATAAATATTTATTTTTTATGAAACGTAAACGTACAAAATTTAAATTTCTCAATTCGTCCAATTACAGAAAAATGTTCAAAATAAATTTGAATTTAGTTAACACGATTTTTGTTGATTTATTGAAAATAATTATTATGATATGTAAATGTTCGAAAAATCTTTGTTTATTCTCCGGTCAAACATTTCTTTGTTAAAGAGCAAAAATTGTCGTTCCTATTTCCAAGTCATGGTTTAAATGTTTTCATCAATTCCTCCTAGGTTGTCTTCAGGTATACAAAAACATTTACTCCTAAGGGAGTTTAGTTAAATGATCTGGGTATAAGAGAATCATTCCTTAAAAATTCTTTGATAAATATTTGTCAAAAACATTTTTGCACTTTCTCTTTGGTATAACTCAAAGCCTTAATGGCTTTAATCTTTGAAGAGTCAATATAGATTCCATCACCATTAATCACATGGTCAAATAATGTAAAGGATCAAGCTTTAAATCACATGTTAAATACTCAAGGTACATGTTTTCATTGCTCGGCCAACTTCGGGAATCTACAAATGATTACTAATTCCTTCTTATTCTTAGAAACAAACAGATGGTTCTTAATGATCACAAGCATAAATTTATCAAATTACAGCCTACACACGTGATTCACCAAATTTATGGATGCTACATGTGCATTGGTCAATCCAAACGACATAACATGAAACTCATAATGTTCATTACGAGTTCTGGATGTAGTGAATGGAATAGATAATCTTTTTCGCGGACACAAAGTTGATGATAACCATGTCGTGGATCAAATTTTTGGAATATACGTCAGAACCTTGTAAATGATCGAACAAATCTTTCATCTTGGGTAATGGATATCAATTTTGATCGTCAATTTATTCAGTTTAAGGTAATCAACAAATATAAGGAATAATAACACCATAGCTATCCATGATGACGAGTTCGGTAGAATAAAAGCTTTTTCCGACAACTCTCTCAGTTGCACAATAACTCTTTCGATTCAGATGGTGCTGAAGTAGGGTGCACGCGCCACACGTGCAACACCAGGAATATAATCAATACCAAATTCAACTTGCCTTAATGGCGAAAGTCTAGGTAATTCACCAGCAAATACCTCCGAAAGTTTCAGATAACAAGAACATCTTTTAATAAGTTTACTTTAGGTTCTTTCTAGATTACAAGATCTATGACTAACGCATAACCATTTACGGTATAATTCCAAGCCTAAATGCAGGATATGGTCATCCATCAAGAATTATTTAGATCACTTTTGATAATCAACATGTTATCTTTTAGAGGAATTCTACTCGAGTTCCCATCAATTAAGACAATGACATTATGTCATAATCAATCAATCCATTCTACTGGCACTACCAACTTTCTAGTTTCATTATCGCTGATAAGATGTGAACTTCTCAAAAGACTAAGAATAACTCGTAATCCTTCACATAATCAAGGATATCTGGAGACATAGCTAACATTAAAAGAGTAAGATCGACGCATAATCTACGCGAGAGAATTTCAAATCAGATAAAGACGAAAACATTAACGAATATGAATATATCCCATGTTTTCATGATTTGAGTACGCATTCAAAAGCACCTCGGATCGTTACCCATGTCATTCAAATGGAATCTAATCAAAAGAAATGATAGGAACGTCGATGCATCCAGTCGGGTATCAATACTCAATAATTAGATACTTTTCTAAAGAATCTCACCATGAGAGAATTGGACAAGAAGGGGAGGTCAATTGTCAAATAAGACAATTTCCACAGATGAGTAAATTCGATTCAGAAGTATAAATGGTACGGGCACATATGTAGGCATCCCTAACAATATGTCCCTATTTTTGCACTTCTTGCAGATCTCATAAAAATTCAACCTTTCACAATTACAAAGAAAAATGTAATGTTTATTAACAATTTCATGGTGACTACTAATCAGCCTTGCATGGTCCCTTCCAAATTGTACGTAGGCGCGCAACTATATACAATTTTAGGATTAACGATGCAATACTCAGTTCGTCAAAACTTTGTCATCATGTTTAAAATAAAAATATTTTCATGCTTAAAACTGGAATAAGAATCAAAATGAATTTACAGAAATGTTCTTCGTTATGGAAACAATTAAGTTTTCCAAGGTGTTTCATAAACAAATTTATTTCAATAACGATTACTTATAAGTCTCTCTTTGAATAATCCTTACGGTGATGAAAATTCAATTTTTCTCAAGGGATACTGTTTTATCTTATAAAATGAATGAGTGATCTGCAAAAGAGTGATGAAACTTGTTCACCAAGAACTAACTACGATATGATAGGAAATGAACTTAGCCAATTAATCATGAGGTTCATGACCTCGATGGTACTCAGGAACACAAAATGAATAATCCACAACGCAACTTTATCCCAAATGAGTACTAGTTCAATGGTTGCATGACTAATTCGAACATTAGAAAGAAGCAAGAACAGATAGATAACATCGACAATGTAGAATTTAGCAATCAAAGGTAGTCTTCTCATTAATCTCAAACAAGTAAAAAATTGTACCGTAACACATTACATTACGTGTCGCCATGTCATACAATTCCAAGGACTCATCCTACCAACTGATGTCTCAGTTAAGTTAGGGATTTTAAAAGATACTACAATGAATACTAATCTACAAGAGTCATTAAGTGTTCCACCTGTCCCGGAAGATCCATCGGTCCCAATTCAGAAGAAGATTACATCAATTTATTTCTTGGACACTAGGCATCCTCGTCATTGGACAATGGCCTAGGAACAACCCTTAACACAAACCAACAATCATTTAAAACCTTATAATTCAATCATAGGACTTAACGACTTCCTCTTAACAATCTCATATTCCATACGAGTTAAATTTTACTTTATTCAAGTTTCAATCAACTTATACTCAATGCAACATCCTACTTCATTCTCCAATACTTTCAACCTTATTCTTAGACCATGAAAGGGCAATAAAAGCTTGATATGAACAACACTTAATTTCCAATCCTATAGCTCTTACAACAATAGTTATCAAATGAGTCGCTAGTATGAAATGACTCACACATTCAATTAGACTTCTCGGAAAGGTACTAGTGGCATGAGGCTTTTGGGTAAAGGCTCCAATGACAGCCTCAAGTGCAACATTCACCTTTTCGATTTTAAATTTTAGAATTGGGTGACACCGAATCAGATGACACCCTTCTAGGTGGTAAGGTTTTGTCAAACTCCACTCTATAAGGAAAGATCGTCATGACATCGATATCAGATTTAATCTCGCCAATTCTTCTTTAATATCACAATAAACTAATATCAACATTTCTACGAATATCAACCATTTTGTTGGAATCATAAACATCCACAACTTGATTTAGATCTAGAATAGCTAGATTTCCTACAGGAATAGCTTCGATCGATTTGCTAGAAGAGTTAAGGTTCCTTGTGACAATCTACGTCGTATAAATATCTCGTATATGTATTAAAATAATCATCAAACAATCATGTAATCAAATTACAACATATATATATATAACCTAAGTTATATATATTAAAATAACACTTCTCAGTCTGGCCTTGTTGGTAACTCGGGAATTCTTCGGCACCGTTATAGTCAAAATATTTTTAAACATTTTACTCAAAATATTTATTAAAAATATTTATGGTTAAAAGAATTTGAAATGTTTTATTCAAAACCTTGGTTTTAAAAATCTTTCCTTCTCTATAACGAGAGCTCTGGTACCAAACTGTAACACCCCCAAATATTCATACTTTAGTTCAGCGGAAGAGTCGTTGGTGTTACGGGATAGCACATTACTCAAATCATAGACAACGCTTAAAAATCGCGTCGTTTAATAATAAAGCATTTCAATTCATAAATATCAAATTACATAGGTCCTCAGGTCATAGTATATCATACAATTTTACAAAACATTTGAATGAAAATTTTATTTGAATTCGGGCCATAAATTCTTGTCATCTTCGCGAGAATTACCTTCAAGTACCTGAGATAAAACATGTTAAAAAGTCAGCGAAAACGCCGAGTGAATTCATAGAGTTTAATAAAAACCATTAATATGTATATATCACCGGTATATAATCATTACCTAAAATCATTTTATACAATTCTTTGTCGTAGGCTATAAAATAGGCCAAAGACATTTTATACGAACCTTTGTCGTAAATCATAATATAGGCTTTTGCCTTAAAAACCATTATACGAACCAATGTCGCAAAAATATCATACAATACGTTTTATAACGTGGGTATAGAGTTAAATAAAAACCGTTATATGAAAATGGTTATGTAAAACCAAAACATGAACATAATATCAGTAATAAGACCCCATATTGCTAGTTAGACAATATATTATAATTCAATGCTTATATCAGTATTTTCGTTATTGGATTATTATAAGCCGCATGACATTGCTACCTTACTATAACAAACAACGGGTAGCTAACCCGTAAATCCTTTGCCCATCTAAAACATCGTGTCGTCACAATAATCACGCTTATATAAATCCTCTCATACATAAATTCGCTTACCAATCAATGTGGCACGGCGGAGATCAACCGTCAAGGCGCGAACTGGGTTGATCTTCCCCAAATAGTACTATTATATGCATAAGCGTCTACCAAATCCCGGTAGTTCACAATTCATGCTAATGGGACTTTTAGTGACATAACCTAACTAATAATAATCCATTTCATTTCATACATCGGGTCATATAATCATTCATCGGATCATTCAAGTGCATATCAATAAGCAAACAATCGGGACAACTGGTGTCCTATTTTATTAAAACTAACATGTTATCTCCCTCGCGGGTTTATAAAACATTTCATAAAACATTTAAAAGAGTTGAGGCTATGAACTCATGTTGATTGGGAAAGGCGGGTTATCAGCGATTTGGATGTACGGTACGTGCTTCAATCACGGAAACCTAGACAAATAATACTCGTCTTAGACTCTTGTCCAATGACTTTATAAAAATAATGGTTATGTATATATGATGATATAAGTATCATGATGATCAAGTGGTATTTTATCTCTTCATACAACATTATAGTTGTTATGTGTTAGTCAATTTTTAGACTAGTTACACTAGTTTTAACTTGTTTACATATTACGGCCCAATAAGCCCATTAAAAGCCCAATACATTATATTATTCCATTTATACTTTTAATACCAGGACTATACTCATATGTTAGGCCCAAGTGGGTTAAGCCCATGAGTAAGTCCATTAGTGTTTAGCCAAACTAGTTGGGCTAATGGTCCAATAAGGCTACTTTGGCCCGTTAATGTCCATAAATTATAAAGCTCGGGTTTTATCGGTTTTTACTTGTCAAATATACTTACATATCAGTAGATGAGTTATAAAAAGTTTACATTAGACGGGTCCGACCGTCTAAGTTTTATTTGGCGAAAACGTTAATCTTTCGGTTTTAGCCAAAAAGACGTAAAACTTATATATAGTTTTATAACTTTAGAAAACATTTGAGTTTGTACTTTTATAAAAATGTCATACTTATTTATCATAGTATAAAACTTATTTTATAAGTATTATCATAAGTTAGTGGGTTTTATATATGTATTTTATAATAATATTACTTGAGTGCTTATTTAATATTATATACTTTTATTTCCAAATCTGATTATCAAAAACACTTTCACCATTTTTGTCATATCTTGAGTTCTACAATGAAATAGAAGCTCAAATTTGGGCAGCACAAACTACATAATATTTGCTACAAATAACTACGTTCTAGCTACTGCTCATTCATCCTTTAAGTATCCCTAATAATTCGTCCAAAACAGACTATACATATTTGAACCTTAGTAGTATTTTGATCATATCTTGCTCATTTTATTGATTCCATTGAGTGGCCAAATCTCCACATATGTAAAAATCATATATCTTACGGTATATTTAATAATCCAAGTCATTTTACCAAGTTATCATATGGTTACTTACTGTTTTATACAGCCTATAAATTTAACCATGATTTTAACATCTTTACATGTAGATTTTAGTCTTTTTAACCAAATCTATCAACACAAGATCCCCACATAATACTTTGATCGTCATTCATCATCATATACATATACATCTAAAAAGAAAATACAAGATTACATTTACAAAATAACAAGAGGATAGGAAGAAATAATCTCTATACCACCAAAGTGATGAAAAGGTTGGGATCAAGACTTGGTTTTTGATAACCAATCTTATGAAACATCAAGGCCGCCTTTAAGATAACCAAATATATATGTAGACACCTTGAGAAAATCAGCCCTAGACTCCTTTGAATACTTATTTTTGGATGTTAGGATCACCTCAAATCAACAAGTCTTCAATGGGTTTCCATCTTGTGCAAGTTATACACAAGATTCATGGTAGAAATTTGTGATGAATGAGGTGTTTGGTGGTGGTGTATGGGACGTCATAGGAGAGGGAGTGGAGAGAGTTTGGAGTGGTTTGCATGTAGCTAAATGAGAGAAATGGTATGTGTTGGTGGTTTTGAGTAGAAATTAAGTACCAAGTACTAGTGTAGTACAAGTGTACTACATAAGCTAAGTAATTGACACCAATGTGGTGTTTGCCCTTGCCTTGGCCGTTTATTAGTGGGGGTGGGACAAGTGTCCCACTTGTCTCATCTCCACTAATTTACGGGTACTCCTCGATTCTAGTTTCCTCGATTTACGTGCCCTCGGGTCGTTTTACGAAAAACGTTTTTATAAATTATGAATCAACGGCACAAAACGAATCTAATAAAAATTCTATCATCAAAAACGGAGTTCAAAAACATAAATAAGTAAACCTAGGGTTTCCGGTCTAGTCGTGAAGGACGTTAAATTATGCACGTATGTCCTAATTTCTTCTCGTAAATTTGTGAGTTTATGAACCAACAAAAATTAAATTTCAAAATAATATTCAAGGATAAATTTATTTCCTGAAATGTCGGACTGTCACAAAAAAAGTGTATGTAACCGGAAGCACGTAACGTAGAGTTCTCTGATTTTAAACGTAGTCGATGCTACTATAAGACGTAAACCCTTATTTCTTCCCAAAAGTGAGTGAGTTCATAAATTAACAATAAAAAATTGATATTACATAATACTTGAGAATAAAATATCGACCTTAAATTGACGGATTGTCACAAAAACCTAATCAAACATGCAAAGGGAGTTGTCCATACTGAAGTACAGAATATCCGTACCTTGTGTCCAGTAATGTGAACAAAGAGAACGCGGAGAATCCTACTCAAACCTCACAAGTGCTACATAATCAAATAGACGTGTATAAGTTATCTGATTAACCAATACATAACTGATTATTAATTACTTGACGTTTCCTTAACTTGTTTTACTTGTTCTTTTATTGTAAATTTCTTACTTGTATTACTGATTCATGTTAAAGCATGTAATCTGATTTGTGTAATTTATGTTCTTATGTGTTAATAAGCATAAATTATATATAATTCATGATCATATAGTAAAGTTTATTAAATAAATACTTTAAGCTAAAACGATAATTATTAATTAATAATAAAATGCATGGTTTATATTTGGGATTATTAATTAATAATAAAATAAGCCTAATTTAATAAAACGTTACTTAATCTTGATAATTACATAACTAAACTAGACCTATTTATTAATTTAACTACGCAAAAAAATACTTAAGTTAATTTCGTTAATTAAATATAACCTAAGTTGCATAAATAATTTAATTATATCACGTAAATAATAATTAAATTAAACTTGACTTAAGCTTATGTACCCGAGCCTACCGAGACACCCATGTCTTGGTCACACTTAAAACAAAACAACCTATCAAAACAACCTAAAACAGTGATGTCCAATAATTTTTTTTAGTTCTGTCCAACATATTACATAGTGTTGCCCAATATCGGTTTAATTAGTGTTGTACAATATCTTGAACTGCAGTGCCGTCCAAGATACTTCCCAGAACCTACCTTGTTCTTGCTGTTAGTTATTAGTACCCACTGTTTTACATATATACATGCTGCCTTGTTGTTCTATCCACTGTATCAACATATATACCTATTGTTACTTACTAACTTCGCACCGAGACCTAATGAGGTCTCGGTTCCCACTGTCTATTCGAACCTCCCAACTGGGCAGTTTAAGGTAGCCACTGATTAGCCTCAAACCACCCTGTTGGTGGTATTAAACCCTCACCGAGACCACATAATGGTCTGGTTTGCGTGTAGGCTGAAAACAACAAATCCTCGCCACTAAATCTTGTATACCCACCTTTTATAACATGTTACAAATCTGTTTACTGATTTCTTGATCAATTAACATGATTAATTAAAGGAAAACAAAGATTAAAGATCATTTCATATGTGTTAGGGTTTATTAACATTATAACAAAATTCGTACCTTGTTCCTTGGATTAAAAAACGACTCTCTTCCTTGGTTTTAGGGGAGAAGTCGACGATAGCAAGATCCCAAAAAAAGATCGACTGATGTTTCTTGTTTTTAGGGTTATATGTTATGTTTCTAAAAGTATATATATGTACACCATCCGTTCTTTTCTTTTCCTAGCCGGTTTGTGGAGTGTGTAATGGGCTTTGGCCCATTCTTGGCGCTTTTCAATCCGTATAAACATATACCCCCTTACACTTTGTTTTTATTTTTATTTCGCGACTCGTTAATTGTTACGCGTATTCATGTTTGTAAAGGTCGTGAATCCTTATAGATATTTTTATACATGTTACACGTAATATTTAAATACCTAAATACTTATCGTTTCTGATTAATATACTATATTTTCATAATAATTCTCGTGACGCGTGTAGTATATTAATTTATCGTATTGTTTAAATTTATACGTAAATTCATGAAATTTGTGTTCTAAGGTATTTTTAAAGCGGGTTTTACAACTCTACCCCTCTAAAAGAATAATTTGTCCTCGAATTAGAGATAGGATAAGCTGACGAAATTCTAAACGCTGAAACGACATATAAGCTGAAAAGACGTATAAGTTGAAAATGACATACTCGAGTCAAAACTAGAAATGAGGGTAAGAAGTCCGGATAGACTCTTATGTTTCCCAAGTGGCTTCCCGCTCGGAATGATCCCTCCAAAGGATTTGAACGAATGGAATCGTATTCCTCCTCATGACTCATTCTTGGCGATCGAGAACTCTCTCGGGTTCTTCGATATATGATAGATCCTATCGAATATGCTCGAATGGATACGTATCTTTATGAAATGGATGGTAGTTTTAACCTCTGAGTAAGGATACATGTAATCCATCATGCACATGAGATAGTTGTGGAGGTAAAGCTAGACGATATGATACTTTACCGACACGTTCAAGGATTTTAAACGGTCTGATGAAATGTAGATTGAGCTTGCCCTTGAGTTCAAAACACTTGACACCACGTGCTGGTGATACTTTAAGGAAAACATGGTCGCCAACATTAAACGCAAGATCTCTATGATGTTTATCAGCATAGCTCTTCTGTCGAGCACGAGCTTCATGTAGTTTCGCCTTGGCGATGGCAACCTTCTCATTGGTCACCTCTATCATTTCTGGTCCTTCAAGGATTTGTTCTCCAACTTGATCCCAAAATATTGGAGCACGACACTTTTTGCCATAAAGTATCTCAAACGATGCACACTTAACACTTGCATGCCAACTATTGTTGTAAGCAAACTCAACCAAACAAATGTAGTCGTCCCAACTTCCTGACCATTCCAATGCACAAGCCCGCAGCATGTCTTCTAAGGTCTGAATAGTACGTCCTGATTGACCATCGATCTGACGATGAAAGGCATTGCTAAGCTTAAGTTTAGTGCTCCAAGATTTCTGCATACCTTTCCAAAATTTTGACGTGAAACGAGGATCTCGGTCTGAAATGATATCTGAAGGAGTTTCATGTAGTCGTATGATATCCTTAAGGAATATATCTGCCAATTTGCTGACTGGGAAGTCCTTGCGAATTGGAATAAAATGAGGTGACTTGGTTAATCGATCAACTATGACCCATATAGCATCATGTTTGCTCTGAGTAAGTGGAAGTCCGGTGACGAAATCGATGTAGATTTTGTCCCACTTCCATGCGGGAATTTCTAACGGTTGCAATAAACCACTAGCCCGCTGATGCTCGATTCTAACATGCTGGCAAGTTAAATACTTGGATACGAAAGTAGCAACATCCTACTTCATGCCACTCCACCAGAAATGTTTTTTGATGTCATGGTACATCTTGGTGGAACCTGGATGAATGGAGAATGGAGAGCTATGAGCTTCTGTCAATAAGGCTTCCCGGAGTTCCTGATCATCTGGAACGCATAATTTAGTTCCTTGCCATACGATGCCTTCTTCGTCTATACGAAATTCTGTCTGTCGATCTAGATTATGAATAATAGCCCAAATCTCACCATCATCTTTCAGAGCTGCCTTGATCCGAGAAATTAAGTCCAGCTCAACTCTCAGATTAGCCCAAGATCCATGTTGTCCATGTACTAGGAATTCAATGTCTAATCGTTCAAATTCCCGTATGATTTCTTCTTGTACTTTCATGCCATTTATCATACCTGACTTCCTGCTAAGAGCATTTGCTACTACATTCGCCTTGTGAGGATGATACTAAAGATTAATGTCATAATCCTTGAGTAGTTTCAACCTTATTCTCTGCCTCATGTTCAGTTCCCTCAGAGTGAAAATATACTTGAGACTCTTGTAATCAGTGAAGATATCACATGATTCACCATAAAGGTAGTGTCTCTAGATTTTAAGTGCAAAGACTGCTGTTGCTAGCTCCAAGTCATGTGTAGGGTAATTTTCCTCATAAGGCTTTAGCTGACGTGATGCGTATGCAATCACTTTCCCATGTTGAATGAGTACACAGCCTAACCCTTTACCCGAAGCATCGCTGTAGATCTGAAATCCACCTGTACCAGATGGGAGAGTAAGAATATGTGCAGATACTAACCGTTTATTGAGTTCTTCAAAGCTATTCTCCTACTCATCAGTCCAAACGAATTTCTCTCCTTTCCGCATCAACTTGGTTAAAGGTAAGGCTAGTCTTGAAAAATTCTCCACGAATTTGCGATAATAACCAGCTAAGCCTAGGAAACTACGAACCGTAGTTGCAGAAGTCGGTCTTGGCCATTTAGTGATAGCTTCAACCTTCGTAGGATCCATAGTAATCCCTTCTGTGGAGACAATATGGCCTGAGAATGCCACCTTGGTTAGCCAAAATTCACACTTAGAAAATTTGGCATACAACTATTTCTGGCGAAGAATCTATAGCACAATACGTAGGTGTTCTTCATGTTCTTCCTTGGATTTAGAGAAGATGAGGATGTCATCCATGAAGACGATAACAAATTTGTCTAAGAACTCGTGGAAGACACGGTTCATAAGGTCCATGAAAACCGTAGGAGCATTAGTGAGTCCGAAAGGCATGACAACGAACTCACAATTTCCATGTCTGGTGCGAAAATCAGTCTTAAGAATATCCTGCTCTTCCACTCATAGATGGTGATAACCGGATCTTAAATCAATCTTGGAGAAATGTTTGGCACCCTAAAGTTGGTCAAATAGATCATCGATTCTTGGTAAGGGAAAACGGTTTCTAATCGTAATTTTATTCAGCTCACGGTAGTCAATACATAAACGCATACTGCTATCCTTCTTTTTGACAAAGAGTACCGGTGCACCCCATGGTGATACACTCGGTCGGATGAAACCTCGCTCCAGTAATTCCTGTAGCTGATCTCTTAACTCCTTGAGCTCTATGGGAGCCATACGATAAGGAGCCTTAGAGATTGGTTGAGCTCCTGGGATGAGCTCAATGTTGAATTCAACCTCACGAGTAGGTGGTATATCCAGAAGTTCTTCTGGGAATACATCGGGTAATTCTGAAACAACTGGTTGATCTTGGATCGATGGAACTTCGGCAGTAAGATCCTGAATTGAAGCTAAGAAGCCCTCACAACCATGAGATAGTAATGCACGAGCTTCTAACGTAGAGATGATTTGTACGGACTTTCCTGGTATAAAACCATTGTAAACGTACTCTGGTGCTTGAACATCGCTGAAGATATCCCGATAAGTATGACAATCGATAGTAGCATGATGCTTGGATAACCAATCCATGCCTAATATGAGATCAAACTCGCACATATCCAAAGGAAGTGCGTCTATTGGGCGAATCTTATCATCGAATTCTAGTGGAAGATCTCTGTACACCTGAGTGATGCGTACAGAGTCTCGCATGGGCGTAGATATTCTTAAAATATTCTTTAGTGGCGTAGGGATTGTATTAATACTAGTGGCATACGTAGGGGATATAACTGAATGAGTAGCACCGGTATCGAATAAAACGCATGCAGCATGACCGTTCATAAAGAGGATGCCAGTGATAGTACATGACGACTTATTGGCTTGGTCCCTAGTGGAAGTGTAGACATGACCGGAGGCTGGTGGCTTAGGAAGAGCAACACTATAAGTACCAGCACTATCTCCCTTCTTGCGATCTTTCAACATATGTCCGGGTAGTCCAGACTTGTAACAGACACCGGCTGACTTATGGCATGGTTCGAGATGTCTATGACTACAAGTCGTGTAGATAGGGTAGGTGTAACCTCCTGGAGGTACCCTTGCTACCTGAGAGCCTGTTTAAGAAATGTGCGTGAGACATGATTACTTGGCATAAACATGATTGCACTAAAGTTTAAAAGGATAGTTTACCAGATGAAGACGAGTTGTTGGACTGCTGACCCTTAGCATTTTGGTCACGTCCACTCGCAGAGTTCTTGTTGATGGTGCTGACATGTTAGTATGTAAAAACATACAACAATTTAATCATAGAAAGGTTTAAGAATTTGGGGACCTGTTGTTGTTGGACTGGCTGTTGTTGTTGGACTGGCTGTTGTTGTTACGGTAATTGTAATTACCGTTCCTCTTGTCAGATCCATAACGGTCGTTAGATTGACCGTGGCCCTTGTTGGCATTCTGTTGAGTGGACGGTTGGGACCGGTCTCCACCCTTCTGCCTGAAGATACAATTGGATAGGAAAAGGTATAAATGAACATAAATATTGAAATAAAATGATAATGCTTGATGACTGAAATTTATACCTCTTCTCAGGACGAGCTTGTTCCTCGTAGTAATCACGCTCATGTAGCATTTCCAAGCTACGAGCTGCATCATTAACTTGTGCCACAACACTAAGTAAACGAGCCGCTGTAGAGGCGTGTAGAGCCCAACGGAAGTGCTTGGCTTGTTCCTCCGCTGTACCCGCAGCCGCACCTAAGAATCCAGCCAACCTAAGAAACCTCTGCATGAACTCAGTGCTAGTCTCTCCATTTCTCAAACTAATGGAGTGATAGTCCCTCTTGAGTCCTTCCTGCTCAGAAGTCGGAAAGAACTGCGCATAAAACAAAGTCTTGAACTGATCCCAAGTCAATGCAGCTAGCCAATCATCGCCTCCATTAGTTAACTTGTAAGCTCTCCACCAATGTAGGGCATCACCCTCAAACTTATAGCAAGCCAACCTTGCCTTGTAGACACCACCGCATCCCATAGCATCAAAAATCTTCTCCGTATGCAAAATCCAGTCTTCTACATCAGATGAAGTCTCAGCCTTGTCAAAAGATCTTGGCTTCTACTTGTTAAACCTCTCAAGCCAACTGTGCAAAGTAACCGGTGGAGGATCAGGAGGGTTGTTGTTCTGATTCGGGCCGTTCTGGTATTCAGCCCGAATTTGGTTCCTGATTTGGGGAAGCATGGCTTGCAGAGCTGCTTGGACAGCTGCTACTAGCTCTTGTTCGCGTGTCATGACCATCTGACAGTTTTAAAAAAATGACAAATGAAATGATTAACTTGATTAGAACATATGATAAACGTAATAAAATGATGCATGAAACAGTTTATGAAAGCATAGCCAAATGCAAATGACAAGAAAATAATATGACATAGAGAAGATGAACTCCTGTGGGTCGGTTCATCAAAACGAAAAGCCATGAGATAATGTGAACGCCTATGGGCCGGTTCACCAAGCAAAATGATTCGATTAAAAGCACATGCGACTAAATAAGGCCAGTCTTGTCCCAACCTTTACTTAGTTAAAATTCTTCAACAATGATACATGAAATCAATGCATGAAAACAAAATGTCTGTTATAGGAAGACGCTGATGACTACCCACTAGTGTCACAAGTCAATTTTAAGAGCCTAAAGGTCAAAACATTGGCTCTGATACCATAATTGTAACACCCCATTTTGACAAATGGAATATCACTAGATAATTATGGCGTATCATCAAAGCATGCAAGGTAAATATCTAAAACATTAAAATGACCATAAGGAATCCAAAAACAAACATCGGATCCAACATAAGCTCCACACACAAAATGCATAAGTAGAATTTAAAGGAAAAGGACTAAACAATGTCCAACAAAGCTAAAGTATGTAAATGCATTAAAGAATGAAAGAAGACTGGCGCCTCATTCCATGCACGTACTCTTGATTCCAAGCTTTGCACTTTAGTACCTGCCATTTGGGAACATGGAAAGAGAAACGGCTGAGCAATACGCTCAGTGTGCGGATATATAACGGTGATATGGAATAACATAAACATAAGTAAAGACTGAAAGGGAAACATAAGGATGAAAATCTAGCGGAATAATGTAAGTCCTAAGGAAAACTGGTGACATGTAATAAACTGGTTTATTCTGAAAAGATAAAGTTCGTATCATGAAAACTGTATTTTAAAGGCCCAAAAGTCCATATAGGTCATGAATATAACAACGTGCATGAATACATGGAGGGGTGACCTCGTCATGCAATTAGAGGGGATGCCTCTAATTATAATAGTCTGGGTAGGAGGGATCAACTCCTTGTGAAGGATGCAAGGCACACACCACATTAACCATGAAAATAATGTCTGAAACATGTAATCTAGGATGCACCCATTCGCCTCACATGATAATAATACTCATAAAGGCCAATCTTGTAAAGGGACGCTACGAGCAATCACTCTCACCGCAGAAGAGTCATAACACCGGTGCCTCCAGTCTTATGGTTACGGTACCTTCGTAACTAGGTGAAATATGGCATACTTGTATATAACTCAGGAAATTAAAATAAACATAACACTTCCTGACGTGTTTAAGACACATGACTACAGGGAAAACAGTTGGCTGCAAACGGGAAAACATAATCAAACATGCAAAGGGAGTTGTCCATACTGAAGGACGGAATGTCCGTACCTTGTGTCCAGTAATGTGAATGAAGAGAACGCGGAGAATCCTACTCAAACCTCGCAAGTGCTACATAATAAAATAGACGTGTATAATTTATCTGAATAACCTATACATAACTGATTATTAATTACTTGACGTTTCCTTAACTTGTTTTACTTGTTCTGGTATTGCAAAGTTCTTACTTGTATTATTGATTCATGTTAAAGCATGTAATCTGATTTGTGTAATTTATGTTCTTATGTGTTAATAAGCAAAAATAATATATAATTCATGATCATATAGTAAACTTTATTAAATAAATACTTTAAGCTAAAACGATAACTATTAACTAATAATAAAATGCATGGTTTATATTTTGGGATTATTAACTAATAAAAAATAAGCCTAAGTTAATAAAACGTTACTTAAACTTGATAATTACATAACTAAATTAAACCTAGTTATTTTAATTATGCAAACAGATACTTAAGTTAATTTTGTTAATTAAAAATAACCTAAGTTGCATAAATAATTTAATTATATCACGTAAATAATAATTAAATTAATCTTGACTATTTAACATAAGCTTATGTACCCGAGCCTACCGAGACAACCATGTCTCGGTCGCACATAAAACAAAACAACCTAAAACAGTGTTGTCCAATATTTTTTTAGTTATGTCCAACATATTACATAGTGTTGTCCAATATCTGTTTAATTAGTGCTATCCAATATCTTGAACTGCATTGCCGTCCAAGATACTGCCTAGAACCTACCTTGTTCCTGCTGTTAGTTATTAATACCCATTGTTTTACATATATACATGCTGCCTTGTTGTTCTACCCAGTGTATCAACATATATACCTACTGTTACTCACTAACTTCCCACCGAGACCTAATGAGGTCTCGCTTCCCATTGTCTATTCGAACCTCCCAACTGGGGAGTTTAAGGTAGCCACTGATTAGCCCCAAACCACCCCGTTGGTGGTATTAAACCCTCACCGAGACCATAGAATGGTCTCGGTTTGTGTGTAGGCTGAAAACAACAAACCCTCGATACTAAATCTTGTATACCCACGTTTTATAACATGTTACAAATCTGTTTACTGATTTCTTGATCAATTAACATGATTAATTAAAGGAAAACAAAGATTAAAGATCATTTAATATGCGTTAGGGTTTATTAACATTATAACATAAGTCGTACCTTGTTCCTTGGATTAAAAGAACAACTCCCTTCCTTGGTTTTAGGGGAGAAGTCGACGGCAACAAGATCCCAAAAAAAGATCGATTGATGTTTCTTGTTTTCAGGGTTATATGTTATGTTTCTAAAAGTATATATATGTACTCTATTCGTTATTTTCTTTTCCTAGTCGGTTTGTGGAGTGTGTAATGGGCTTTGGCCCATTCTTGGCCTTTTTCCATCCGTATATACAATTACCCCTTACACTTTGTTTTTATTTTTATTTTGCGACTCGTTAATTGTTACGTTTATTCATGTTTTTAAAGGTCGTGAATCCTTATAGTTATTTTATGCATGATATACGTAATATTTAAATACGTAATTACTTATCGTTTCTGATTAATATACTATATTTTCATAATAATACTCGTGACGCGTGTAGTATATTAATTTATCGTATTGTTTAAATTTCTTACTTAAATTCATGAAATTTGTGTTCTAAGGTATTTTAAAGCGGGTTTTACATATAGTAATATGGATTTGACGAAACTTTTCAATAAATCGAGCGACTTGTTGATTATTATGGTCATGAACTTTTCTTTGGTAAGTCTCGAAGGATAAGGTAAAGGTGATGTTGGTGTAATCGATGACTTTCGGAATCTCGGGTTCCGCAATTGGTTTTGGGTCGGCTGTAGGTGGGATTTGAGCGGTACTTCATGGGCTTGGGATTAGCTCCTCATTCTCGACCACCTCGGTTTCGTTTTTCCTTTTCCCTCCAACGTAGAGGTACTTTTTAGAATCGAATGCCCGTCTAAAGTTTTCCCACTACGAGTGGTAATCACTTACATCTCACCCTTCGGGTTTTCAACAGTGTTACTTGGTAAACCACCCGAA
Organism: Glebionis coronaria; assembly: GCA_025667525.1. Lineage (NCBI taxonomy): Eukaryota > Viridiplantae > Streptophyta > Magnoliopsida > Asterales > Asteraceae > Glebionis > Glebionis coronaria. The sequence continues at coordinate 367,789,266 of CM046877.1, read as the reverse complement.
TAGGAGGAGGGTTTGTTCATAATACCTTCAAAGATTGAAAGAATTTTATTTTTAAACTTGGCTTGATTTCCTTCAATTTTCGCTTGATTTTGTTCCATTCTGGCTTGATTTTGCTCGATCTTATTATTTTGCCCTCTAATTTGATTTGAAAATTCATTTTCAATTCCGTTCTCATGGTCATAATATCTTTTTGCATATTTTGCACAATCACATCATTAGCCTTTGCATAATTAACAAAATCATTTGGAAGTCCTTGATAATTTTGATAATTTTGATTATTTTGAAAACCTTGATTTTGATTTTGAAGATTACAGTTTTGATTTTGATTATATTGCAAATTGTTTTTATTATTCCCATGATAATTCCCTTGGTTTCCCCGGTTATAATTACAATGTTTGTTGTTTCGAATATTATTATTTGAATTATTTTGTAGCGGTGGAGTCGATTGATTTGTGCGAGTAACTTGACCATTTTGGTTAAAAGTTCTCGTTGCCGCGTAGCCCACTCGAAGTGTTACCCGTTGTAATACACTCGTAGTAATCATGAGCTCCACCACAATACAAACACGATTTCTCAACCGCCTTAACCGTAGCGGGAGCGTCTCTCTTTTTCCATTCATTTAAAAGTATCAAAAATTTATCGTTAAATTTATTTTCCAAACGAGCTTCGATTTGACTTACATCAACATTAGGCGAACGAGTCGAAATCACATTTGAAACACTCGGTGTGTTACTGGAGCTATAAACCTTAGACCTATTCTCGGTAATCGATAAAGCTTCCTCGGTCGTCTTACGCAAAAAATTACCACCCGCGGCGGCATTAATGTTGGGAATAAAATGAAGCCAAGTCACTTAGACGCTGACAAGAGGAAATTGGACGTTTATAGGAAGAAATCAAACGTTGTCAAATCAAGCGTTGACAAGAAGAAGTCAAGCGTTGATGAGAAGAAGTCAAGCACTGATCGGATACTTAGTCTACACGTTTTATGTTTCTAGTAAAGATATGTTCGACAATGTATTTCTTGTGTTTATCTTTACCTAAAATAGCTGATACGTATACTCTTGTATAAGGTTCCTTAATCTATAAAAGGAGGCCTTTAGGTTTTAGTTCAATATACGTTTTACACTTTCATTGTACGCAAGTTCGATTAATCAATGAAAGTGAAAGTTTGGTTTATTTTGTTTGTGTGTTCTTGTTCTAAGTATTAATTCCGCATAATACTTAGATTGTCTCATATACAACAAAGTTTCTCTAAGTGTTTAACTTGATTTATTCTCGTTTACACAAAGCTAAATCAATCTAAGTTTGGGATCAACGATTAAGATAGTCTTGCTTATGCTCATTCAATCCATTATAAAACGTATCTATTTGATGCAATTCTGAAAAAAGCGTGATGAGGACATGAATGAAGTTATTCTTTAAAACGTTCCCATGCCATAGAAAAACTTTCATTAGGTTTAGCGAAAACTTTGAAATCTCATTTTTCAAATGCGTAGTTCCCGAGGGAGGGAAAAATTTATTCACAAACTCGGAAACGAGAACCTATAAAATACACACTCATGAGACATAACACATCTAAATTTAGTTAAAAGACGAGAAATCATACTATGTAACCTATTGTGATGTTATTTTAGGTTGAAGTAACGATTAAGTAAATTAAAAATTTAAGTGTCATTTGTATCACGAATGAATTAAACTTCCATTTTAATATTGACTACAAGTACAAAACACTATGTGGTATACTTAATCGGTTCGGATTTACCAAATTTGAATATTTGAAAGATACTTGAAAAAATTGAAAACAAATTCCAAGTTTTGGTATTTTGAAAGTCAGATGTCGGTATTTTCATTATTTTTCAAATTTCGGTATTTTCTTCATATTTTACATTTCGGTGTTTTATTCTTTTTCAAATTTTGGTATTTGTTGATCTTTTTAGGTTTCAGTATTTTAGACAGAACCCGAATTTTGGTATTTATTTAAAAGTCAAATTTCAGTAAATTTCACATGTGTCGAATTTTGGTATTTCCTACTTTTGTCACATTTCGGTATTTCTTGAAATCACGATTTTCGGTATTTTCATCATTTTACACATTTCGGTATTTTATTCTCGGATTATTTATGGGAAAATCTAATTTCGAAATACTAAAAAACTGAGTTTCGACCATTTTTACCAATTTAACTTCAGAATAACAATACTACTTATCCAAGGCGAACACACAAGCAACTTTTATCAACAAAAAACAAGCAATGATCGAATTTTGGTATTTCGTTCAAAAATTCATACCGAAACCACATCTTTAATTAAACATCATAACACAAACTATTTTTTATCATCATACAATTACAAATACACCAAAACCAATCAACAATATACATCAACCCACTAAACACCCGAATTTTTGTCACTTAGAACCAAGGAATCACAAGTATGTGTTAGATTTAATAAAAACTGTTAAAGACCATTATTAATCATCCCATTACACATCTTAACCCCATATCAATTTTGAAAAAACCTCAATTTTATTTTTCAAGAACCCTAGATTCAAAATATAGGGTTTTGATCAACTTTTGACGAATCAAACCAATTGAGAGGCGAGATATATGTAAAAGATGATTAGAGACATGTTTTTAGTTTTACCTTTTGCTTGAAACGCCTTAGAAACATGGATTTGACGCTTTTTTGTTCAACAATGGTGTTAGATGTTTTTGGTGTGTTTGTGTTCGACGAAAGGGGGGGTTGTTTTGTAAAGTTTATTGAAAAATTTCAAAATACCCCCTCATCTTTCTATTATACTCAATTTTTGGCCTAGTGTATGTTTAACTGGTAAAAGCATTAACAATTTAACAACTTAAACCCCTATCATTTTAACTTAAGCACACGTCAATAGTTAGGCAAACACAAATAATTCCGAAGGCACAAAAATCATATAGCACATAGAGCACATTCGATAAACCTAATTAACTTGGCACCCTTTTATGTTACGGTATTGATTTTAAGCCTTTTCTGAAAATCTTTTTGAATACCTTTTTGATTTGAAGATGATTTTTGACATTTTCTCCCGCTCAAACAATGACCTGTTTTCTATTTAAAGAGCTGTAGTCGTTGTTTGAGAAGACAAATATCCCAGAAATGTTCTGATTATGATTTTATGAAGATGTTGAGTCTTGGTAAAAGATAAGATTTCTCTTATTGTAACAAATAAATGCACTCAAGCGTATAAATATGTGTGTGAGACCGAGTTATCTTGTAAAACTGATCCCTTACATGGTTATAAAGTAAACCATGCCAAAGAAAATTAATGTGTTGTTGAGTCAAAGCTTTCTGAGGAAATACTTGACTTTAATGAGAAAAGAGGGTTGTAGTGTGAAATGACTACAAGCCACGGAAGCATATTTTAAAATATTTACAATTTCTGTGCGATATCTATTTATGGCGCCGTGTCATTAATAAATGATATTCCTAAGGCCGTAAATATTATCGTCCCATAAGACATGCATTTTTAAAGAAGAAATATTTTCCTTGTTTTATAATTTTTATGATTTTTATAGGTTTTATATTTTTCTCTTTTTCTTTTTGGTGTTTAAATATATGCAATATATACATGATCACAATTTGATACGTCAAGAATAGCGATACCACTATTCTTGTGCCTCATCTGCTAACTCTTTGAGTGTCTTAGGGTAGAATGTTCTCATTCCAAGTTTTTCGGCAAAAAACTCAATACAAGCTAGATCTAAAGCCTTTGTGAAAATATCCGCTACCTGATACTCCGTGTTGACAAAGGAAAGCTCGATTACTCCGTTTTCCACTTGCTCCTTGATGAAATGGTAGCGAATGTCGATATGCTTTGACCTGAAGTGTTGAACACTGTTGCAACATAGGGAAACTACACTTTGATTGTCATAGTACATCGGTCTTTTGTTGAAGCCAATACCATAGTCAATGAAATACGACCTCATTCAAAGGATTTGAGCACAACAACCGGACATGGGTATGTATTCTACCTCCGTACTTGAAATTGCAGCGCTTTTCTGCCTTTTGGATGCCCAACTAATCAAACGGTCTGCAAGTAGTTGCAAACATCTAGAAGTGCTTCGTCTTGTATCTTGGCAACCGGCGTGGTCCGCATCTGTATATGTCATTAGTGAAATAGAGGAATCCTTCGGATACCATAGTCCCCGATTAACCATTCCTTTAAGATACCTAAAGATCCATTTTACAACATGTAAGTGCTTTTTGATATGTCGAGCCTGATACCGGGCACACATGCATATAGCAAATTGGAGGCCAAGCCTACTAGCCGTGAGATATAGATGGGTACCAATCATTCCACAATAAAGTGAGGGATCGATAACTATCCCTTCTTTATCCTCATCTAGCTTGGATTTCTCTACCACTGAGTATCCACGATATCGCAAGATTCAAAATTATACTTTTTCAATGACTCAAGGGCATATTTAGATTGGTTAATGACGATGCCTTTAGGATTTTGAGAAATTTATAACCCTAAGAAAAAGAATTCCCATCATCGACATCATATTTTGAGGACATGATTTTCTCAAAATGGTCGGACAATCTTTGGTTCGTGGCAGCAAATACTATATCATCATCATAAATTTGTACCAATATCATGTCTTTTCCCTCTTTGAGAATAAACAGCATCGGATCCACCTTGCCTTTTGAGAAGCCCTCCGAGATGAGTTACTGTTGTGGATTTGCTATTTTACTAGATCCGATGGTCTAGTTGGGTGGTAGATGGTGATAGCCATGGCTAGAAAGAGAGAGATGGAAGTGTGTGTTAAAGAGAAAAGAAGACAAGTTGAATAAAAATGAAAAGAGAAAACACAAAACAACAGCCCCTCCTTGGAAGCCTTAGAGGGGTATTTATAGTCACACACGTTAAACTATATAAAGTTACCTAATCTAGTTCATGCATGTGTGACTATAATAACTAATGGGAATTCTTAATTATCGTCACATAAATTAAATTTCCAACAATCTTTCCCCATGAGACGAGGTGTAGATTTCCTTACAATATTTTTCCTAACAAGTACATAATGATTGAGAACAAAAGTTTCCATGAAGCGTCCAATGCTGATGAAGTCTTCTGAGGCATTTGACTTCAAGTCTTCACTCCAGAGAGACTCGTCTTTGTAGTAACTTGTAGTACAAATACTGTAACGGCACGAACTAAGTAACCCATATACTTCTTTTTTAAGGAGAAGCTTCTGAATTAAGGTCCCCCTAATCCATGCCACATATTCTTGATGTAGAAGCTTTTTAATAGCTTCCCCCTAAACCGACAATCCTCATAAGCAGTTTCAAAGCTTTCAATAAAGTTTAGAATGATTAAGCGCACAACGGAATTTAAAAGCAAACCCCCATCATTTGAAATGATAATGTTACTATGAGAGATTGAAAGTTTGGGGTACAACAAGTAGATCAACAACGTTTCTTCTCAAGCCTAAATAATTCTTCTGAATTTTCTTCCCCCTGAGAGTTCAAGTTACGCGTACTAGAAGAATCAAAACATTTCTTCCCCCACGTAGTTGAAGAAAAGAAATCAATCCCATGTATGAAGCCAAAAATCTGATGTACACACTTTATCCCATTCATGAAGTTGACATCGTAACACTAGAGTCAATTAAGACTCGAAAATGCACATATCTTCTTCCGGAGATGCACCAGAGTCAATTAAGTCCCGGATATGCATATCTCTCCATATAGGATAATGATGATGTATAATTGCAACAACAAAACAATTAAACATCAAACAATAGTGTGCCTCTTTTACCGATCAGAATCTGTTTCTTTCATTTCTTCCCCCCATGTAAGTTGAAAGATGCACTAAACACCACGAGTTAAAACATTGATTTTCTCTACGGTTATGACATTTGTCTTCCCGGAATGCCTTCAAATTAAAAAAAGGTGTAAAGTTCATCACGTTTACTCGCTGTGCGTTCAATATGTCTTCTTCTTTCCCCTTGATGGTTTTGAAACCTCAGAACCAGCAATAAATCGTACGCACATGTACCTGAAATCTTGTGTCTTCCCGAAATGCCTTTAAATTAAAAGAAGGTGTAAAGTTCATTACGTGTACTAGCTGTGCGTTCAATATTTCTTTTTATTCCCCTTGATGGTTTCGAAACCTCGGAACCAGCAATAAATCATACGCACATGTACCTGAAATCTTGTGAGAAGGCGACGTATGATCAATCCTTTAGTATTCCTTCCTTTCAAATCATCTAATCCTTATACTAATTGATTCCAATGCCACATAACATCTGATTACTACTACTAATCTCTGATTAATTGAGTAGTAATTCGTTGTTTATGTGACAATCCGTCAATTTATGGTTTATATTTTATTCTCAATATTATTTAAAAACATTATTTTAATGTTATATTATGAACTCACTTATTTTTGGGAAATAATTTGGATTTACGTCTCGAAGTAGCATCGACTACGTCTAAACCGGAGGATTCAACGTTATGTGCTTACGTTTACATATACCGTTTTGGTGACAGTCCGACATTTCAGAAAATAAATTTGTCCGTGAATATTATTTTGAGATTTTAAATTTGTGTTGGTTCATAAACTCACAAATTTACGAGAAGAGATTAGGAGTTACGATTTTAATTTAACGTCCTTTACGGCTAAACCGGAAACCTTAGGATTACGTATTTACGTTTTCGAACTCCGTTTTTGATGAGACAATTTTTAGTAGATCCGTTTTGTGCCGTTTATTCATAATTTATAAAAACGTTTTTCGTAAAACGACCCGAGGGCACGTAAATCGAGGAAACTAGAATCGATGAGTACCCGTAAATAATTGGGGATGAGACAAAAACAAGTTTTGCCCCACCCCCACTCTTGGACGGCAAGAGTAAGCAACACAACACCCTTATGTGTCAAACTTGCACAAAACAAGTTTACACATGTCATACAAGCTTAACTTGTAAGCTTAACCAAACCTCAAAACAACTAACACTCAAACCACTCTCTCATTTCTCTCATGCAAAACCACACATTTTCTCTCTACTCTCCATCTATCCCGTCCCACCATCATCATCAAACACCCCATTCATACAAAATTTACCACAAAATCTCATGTTATTCATACATAAGTTGAAGCCCTTTTGAAGCCCTATTGATTGGTGGTGATTATAACATCCAAGGAGGAGTTTCTATGGAGTCTTAGGGCTGATTTTCCACAAGGAGTTGTTGAAGAATGGTGGTCTTGAAGATGGTCTTGGTTTATCACAAGTTTCTCCATCAAAATCCATGTCTTGATCAAAACCTACATCATCATGGTGGTATAAAGATAGTTCTTCCCATCCTCTTGTTAATTTTGATTATATAATCATGTATTTTATTCTTAAATGTATATATGTATGATGATATATGATGATAAAAATATTGTGTGGGGATTTGGTGTTGATAATCATGGGTAAAAAGATGAAAAACTATATGTAAAAAGGTTAAAATCATGCTTAAAATGATGGCTGTATAAAACAGTAAAGAACCATGTGATGAACTGATAAAATGGCATAGATTAATGGATATACAGTAATTAATATGTCTTGTACACATGTGAGAGTTGGCCATGCAATGGAATCATTAGGATGAGTGAGATATGATCAAAACAAGTTTAGAGTACAAATCTGAGTTCACTGTTTTGGACGATTTTTAGAAAATACTTAGAGGCTGATTCAACAGTAGCTATAGAAGAGTTAAATGGAGCACATATCATGTAGTTTATTTCATAAACATTTGAGCTTCTATCTCCATATAGAACTCTAGATATGGCTGTTTTGGTGAACATGAAAATAAAAATCAGATTTTGGAAATTAAAGTATAATAGTATTATATAAGCACTCAAATAAAAATAATATAAAATGTGAATTAAAACCCACTAACTTATATAATACATTTATATAAATATGTATAAGGATAAATAAATGGACATTTTATAAAAATGGTAGTTTGATAAGTTTTATAAGTAATAAAACTATAAACATGATTTTTACGACTTTTTCGGCTATTACCGTAAAATTAACGGTTTTCGCCAATTAAAATTTAGACGATCAAACCCGTCTAATGTAAAATTTTTAAAACTCATATACTTATATATAAACATATATAACAAGTAAAAACCGATAAAACCCGAACTATATAACATACGGTCATTAACGGGCTAAGTTAACGTTATTGGACTAATAATACAACAGAATGGGCTAAAACACTTATAAACTTATTTATTGGGCTTAACCCATTTGGGCCCAACATGTAAAGTGTAAATACTAATAATACAAGTATAAAATAGATTAATACAAGTTAAAGAACTTATAATAAAGTTATTGGACCTAAAACATGTAAATAGGTAAAACTAGTAAACTAGTAAAAAGTTATCAACACATAACACTAAAATGAGTAAATGAGAATACGTAAACCCATTTGATCATCATATATATATATAATCATCATATGTATACATAATTGTTATTTTTATAAAGTCATTGTACATGAGTCTAAGACGAGTATTATTTGTCTAGGTTTACGTGATTGAAGCACGTACCGTACATCCGAATTGCCGGTAACCCGCCTTCCCACATCAACGTGAGTTCATAGCCTCGCACTCTTTTAAATGTTTTTATGAAATGTTTGATAAAACCGTGAGGGAGATAACATGTTAGTTTTTATGAAATAGGACACTAGTTGTCCCAATTGTTTGTTTATTGATTTGGCCCGAATGATTGTATGACCCGATAAATGATTAAATGACCCGATAGATGAGAGAAAATGGATTATTAAAGTTAGGTTATGTCACTAAAAGTCCCATTAGCATGAATTGTGAACTACCGGGATTTGGTAGACGCTTATGCATATAATAGTACTATTTGGGGACGATCACCCCAGTTCGTGCCTTGACGGTTGATCCCGGTCGTGCCACATTGATTGGTAAGCGAATTTATGTATGAGAAGATTTACATAGCGTGACCTTTGTGACGACATGCTAATTTAGATGGGCAAATGAGTTTCGGGCTAGCTACCCGTTGTTTGTTTTAGTAAGGGAACAATGTCATGCGGCTTATAATAATCCAATTAACGAAATACTGCTATATGCACCGAATTACGATATATTGCCTGACTAGCAATATGGGGTCTTACTATTGATATTATGTTCGTTTTTTGGTTTTTCATAACCATATTCATATAACGGTTTTTATTTAACTTTATACAACGTCATAAGACGTATTGTATGATGTTTTTACAACATTGGCTCGTATAATGATTTTTAAGGCCAATGCCTATATTATGATTTTCGATTAGGATTTGTATAAAAATGACTTTGGCTATTTTATAGCCTATTACAATGATTTGTACAAAATAATTTTTGGTATTTTTTATACCAATGTTATATTGATGGATTTTATTAAACTCTATGAATTCACTCGACGTTATCGCTGACCTTTTCTTTTAACATGTTTTATCTCATGTACTTGAAGGTAATTCTCGGGAAGACAACAAGAATTCATGGCCCGCACTTAAACAACAAATTTCCGTTCAAATTCCTTGTAAAACTTTGTATGAAATAATATGACTTGGGACCTATGTAAAAATTGATATTTATGAATGGAAAATCTTTATTATTAAACGACACGATTTTAAGCGTTGTCTATGATGTGAGTAATGTGCTATCCCGTAACACCAACGAGTCTTCCGCTGTATTGAGTTGTATAAATTTGGGGGTGTTATAGTTTGGTACCAGAGCTCTCGTTATAGAGAACGAAAGATTTTTAAAATTAAGGTTTTGAATAAAACATTTCAAAATCTTTTAACTATAAACATTTTTCTAAAAATGTCTAAAAATCTTTTGACTATAACGGTGCCGAAGAATTCCCGAGTTACCGACAAGGCCAGACTGAGAAGTGTTATTTTAATATATATATAACTTGGATTATATATATATATGATGTAATTTTATTACATGATTGTTTGATGATTATTTTGATATTTATACGAGGTATTTATACGACATAGATTGTCACAAGGAACCCTAAATCCCCTAGTAAATTAATCAAAGCTATTCTCGTAGGAATTCTAGCTATCCTAGATCTAAACCAAGTTGTGGATATTTATGATCCCAACAAAATGGTTGATACTCGTAGGAATGTAGATATTAGTTGATTGTGAAATTGAAGAAGAATTGGCGAGATTAAAACTGATATCGATGTCATGACGATCTTTCCTTATAGAGTGGAGTTTGATAAACCGTTACCAGCTAGAAAGATGTCATCTGATTCGTTGTCACCCAATTCTTAAATTGAAATCGAAAGGGTGAATGTTGCACTTGAGGCTGTCATTGGAACCATTACCCAAAAGCCTCATGCCACTAGTACCTTTCCGAGAAGTCTAATTGAATGTATGAGTCATCTCATACTAGTGACTCATTTGATAATTGTTGTTGTAAGAGCTATAGGATTGGAAATTAAGTGTTGATCATATTGAGCTTTTATTGCCTTTTTAAGGTTTATGAATAAGGTTGTAAGTATTGGAGAGTGAAGTAGGATATCACATTGAGTATAAGTTGATTGAAACTTGAATAAAGTAAAATTTAAATTTTATGGAATATGAGATTGTTAAGAGGAAGTTGTTAAGTTCTGTGATTGAATTATAAGGTTTTAATTGATTGTTGATTCGTGTTAAGTGTTATTAGTAGGCCATTGTCCAATGATGAGGATGCCCAGTGTCCAAGAAATAAATTGAAGAAATCTCTTCTGAATTGGGACCGATGGATCTTTCGGGATATGTGGAACACCTAATGACTCTTGTAGATTAGTATTCATTGTGGTATCTTTTAAAAATCCCTAATTTAACTGAGACATCAATTGGTAGGATGAGTTCTGAGAATTGTATGACATAGTGACATGTAATGTGTTACGGTACAATTTTGACTTGTTTGTGATTAATGAAAAAGACTACCTTTGATTGTTAAATCCTACATGTATCGATGTTATCTATCCTTTATTGCTATATCCTAATGTTCGAATTAGTGATGCAACCATTGAACAAGTACTCATCTTGAATTGAGTTACGTTGTGGATTATTCTCTTTGTATTCCTGAGTGCCATCGAGGTCATGAACCTCATGATTATTTGGCAAAAGCTCATTTCCTATCATATTGTAGTTAGTTCTTGGTGAACAAGCTTTCATCACTCTTTTGCAGATCACTCATTGTTTTTATAAGATAAAATAGTATCCATTGAGAAAAATTGAATTTTCATCACTATAAGGATTATTCGAAGTAAAAGTGATTGTTATCGAAATGAGGTTGTTTATAAAGTACCTTGGAAAACTTAATTGTTTTCATAACAAAGAAAATCTTTGTAAATTTATTCTTGATTCTTATTTAAGAATTAAGCATGAAAATGTTTTTATTATAAACATGATGGTAAAATTTTGACGAACTGTGTATTGCATCGTTAATCTTGAAATTGTATATAGTTGCGCGCCTACATACAATTTGGAAACTACATACAATTTGGAATGGACCATGCAAGGCTGATTAGTAGTCACCATAAAACTGATTAATAAACACTAAATTTTCTTTGAAGATTGTGGAAGATTAAAATTTATGAAATCTGCAAGAAGTGAAAAATAAGGACATAGTGTTAGGGACACCTACATATGTGCCTGTAGCCTCTATTCTTCTGAGTCGAATTTACTCATCTGTGGAAATTGTCTTATTTGACAGTTGACAATTCTTTCTTGTCCAATTCTCCCGTAGTGAGATTCTTAGGAAAAGTATCTGATTACCGAGTGTTGATACCCGACTGGATGTATCGACGTTCCTATCATTTCTTTTGATTTGATTTCATTTGAATGACCTGGGTAACGATCCGAGGAGCTTTCAAATGTGTACTCAAATTATGAAAACATGGGATATATTCATATTCATTAAATGTTTTCATCTGTATCTGATTTGAAATTCTCTCGTGTAGATTATGCGTTGACCTTACTCTTTTAAGGTTAGTTATGTCTCCAGATATCCTTGAATTTGTGAAGGATTATGAATTATTATTAGTCTTTTGAGAAGTTCACATCTTATCAACGGTGATGAAACTGAAAAGTTGATAGTGCCAGTAGAATGAATTGATTGATTATGACATGACGACATTGTCTTAATTGATGGGAAATCGAATAGAATTCCCCTAAATGATAAGATGTTGATTATCAAAAGTGATCTAAATAATTCTTGATGGGTGACCATATCCTACATTTAGACTTGAATTTATACCGTGAAGGGTTGTGAATTAGTTATAGATATTGTAATCTAGAAGAACCTAATATGAATTTATTAAAAGATGTTTCTGTTATCTAAAATTTTAGAAGGTATTTGTTGGTAAATTACCTAGACTTTCGCCATTAAGGCAAGTTGAATTTGGTACTGATTATATTCCCGGTGCTGCACCTGTGGCGTGTGCATTGTACATCACACCATCTGAATTAAAAGAATTACCGTACAACTGAGAGAGTTGTCGGAGAAAGATTTTATTATACCGAGCTCGTCATCATGAAGAGCTATGGTGTTATTATTTCTTATATTTATAGATTACTGTGAACTGAGTAAATTGACAATCGAAAACGATATCCATGACTCGAAATGGAAGATTTGTTCGATCATTTACAAGGTTCTAGCGTATGTTTTAAAGATTTGATCCATGGCATGGTTATCTATTCCAATCACTACATTCAGAACTTGTAATGAAGATTATGAGTTTCATGTTATGTCGTTTGGATTTACTAATACACATGTGGCATTCATAAATTTGGTGAATCACGTGTGTAGGCTGTAAGTTGATAAATTCATGCTTGTGATCATTAAGGACCATTTATTTGTTTATAAGAATAAGAACAAGTTAATAATTATTTATAGATTTCCCTGGATTGGCCGAACGATAAAAACCTGTACCTTAAGTATTTAACATGTGATTAAAGACTAAATCCTTTATATTAATTGATCGTGTGAGTAATAGATAATGGAATATGTTGACTCTTTTAAAAAAATAAATTAAGAGCCCTTTTAAGACGTTGGGTTTTACCAAAAAGAAAATGCAAATATGTTTTGACAAATATTTTAACAAAGGATTTTTAAGGGATTATTCTCTTATACACAAATCATTTAACTAAACTCCTGTTTAGGGGTAAATGTTTGTGTATACCTCAAGACAACCTAAGAAGGATTGAGGAAACCATTTAAACCATGACTTGAAATTTGAAACGATAATTTACACTTTTCAACTAAGAAAATTTTTACCAAAATATAAACACAGATTTTTCGAACATTTACGAATCTCACTAATTATTTTCAGTAAATCAACAAAAATCGTGTTAATTAAATTTAAAATTACTTTGAACATTTTCATATAATTGGACGGACTAAGAAATTTAAAATCTTTACGTTACGTTTCGTAAAAATTAAATATTTATTATTTAATTACTTGTAATAACTATCGACGCTTTAAACGTCGGATTGAGTAAAACGGATAAAAATGATAGTTGAGTCGAAACTAAAACTTAGAAAATATGAAGAAAGAATTTCTGAGTAAATTGTGGACATGATAATTATTTTATCAGGAAAGATGAATGTAAATACTGTCGCATTATGTAAAAAGGACAAAGAATCAATTAGGATATGTTCCTTAATAATGAATGTGCAAAATAAATTGCCGAACAATTCAAAAATAGCTGCTGCTTGTAAAAAGGATAATATAGATAATAAAAAGGGATTCGCGACTAATATGAATCATTAGAAGTGAGAAGCCGATAGCGTTAAATGTTTTAAAGGCCACTTGTGGTTGCCTAAAAATGGAGATTTTGAGATATAGTTATGTTGGAATCTTGTAAGTATAAGTATTCTATTTATGTCATTTCTGACTAAAAGTGTCTTTGTCTGAAGAAGTTGTACTAATGGCAAATTATGAAGGCAGACGTCGCCTCATACATTAGTAAAACGTCTAACTATTGCAAAGGTCGTCATCTGGATTTGATTCGATTTGGGTCATCGTCGACTGACTGACCAAATCTGCTAATATCATTCCTGTTAATGATAGATTCTCGATGAAGAAATTGACTCTTTGTATTTAAAGGAGTTGTGTAAACATAGTGTGCCTGTATCGATCATCTCTATCAAGATCCTCGCTTCGCATCGAATTTCTAGAGTTTTGCTCAGAAGTCATTGAGAACGAATCTTGATGAGAGTACTGTGTGTCACCCCAATCGAAGGGACTAGGTAAAGTAGCGATACAAAATACTAGAAGCACTATTTTATGCTTGAATGATTGACCTTTGGTAATAAACCATATAATCATTTTCCTTTGGAGAGATTTTCATTGAAAACTATCGTATTAGGATCGAGATCGAATTTTGTTAAGATTTAAATATTAGAGCATCTGTAAGCAGGAGTTGAGATGAAGACACCCGACATACACCCATTGTGAGTTGGACATGTCTTTTAGGTTTGAGGTTTCATATGATGGCGAACTTAACCTTACAAAATACTCGACCCGCGAGACCTGAAATGATTGTTGAAACTAGGATCTGATTATTGACTGCCGGTAGTGGGCAGGAGGTTATGTGAATATGAAATGTAGATCTTGAAGTGTCAGATGGGTAGCAAACTTATGCCAAAAATTGTTACTTTGGAAAAACGAATAGATGATCTGAAAGATCATGGGAAATAAGTCCCCGTAGTATGGGACCATAGAGATGATGTAAAAGATGGTATGAAAGGCATATAAGCTGGATCTACCCTAGGACTTCAAGGGCTGCGTAAATTATGATTCGTATATCCAACTTGATGAAATGTCTATCAAGTGAGAATCTGATTGTTTCTTAGTAAAGTTTAGATCGGCGAAAAGTTGCATTCATCAAAAACCCGTGAACATCATGGATAGAGAAAGTAAGTCAACATTAAGCCTGATCTTATTCCCGTAGTTATGTTTGATGAAACTCGCGTATTATAATGGATTACACTTGTGAGAAAAACCGAATGTGGAGGAAATACCCACATGGATTTAACTCTATAAGAAGCGAGTAGTAAGGTAAGATGATCTTTGAGGACAAAGATCCTGTTTAGGGGTAAATGCTGTGACAATCCGTCAATTTATGGTTTATATTTTATTCTCAATATTATTTAAAAACATTATTTTAATGTTATATTATGAACTCACTTATTTTTGGGAAGTAATTTGGATTTACGTCTCGAAGTAGCATAGACTACGTCTAAACCGGAGGATTCAACGTTACGTGCTTACGTTTACATATACCGTTTTGGTGACAGTCTGACATTTCAGAAAATAAATTTGTCCATGAATATTATTTTGTGATTTTAAATTTGTGTTGGTTCATAAACTCACAAATTTACGAGAAGAGATTAAGAGTTACGATTTTAATTTAACGTCCTTTACGGCTAAACCGGAAACCTTAGGATTACGTATTTACGTTTTCGAACTCCGTTTTTGATGAGACAATTTTTATTAGATTCGTTTTGTGCCGTTGATTCATAATTTATAAAAACGTTTTTCGCAAAACGACCTGAGGGCACGTAAATCGAGGAAACTAGAATCGAGGAGTACCCGTAAATAATTGGGGATGAGACAAAAACAAGTTTTGCCCCACCCCCACTCTTGGACGGCAAGACTAAGCAACACAATACCCTTAGGTGTCAAACTTGCACAAAACAAGTTTACACATGTCATACAAGCTTAACTTGTAAGCTTAACCAAACCTCAAAATAACTAACACTCAAACCACTCTCTCATTTCTCTCATGCAAAACCACACATTTTCTCTCTACTCTCCATCTATGCCGTCCCACCATCATCATCAAACACCCCATTCATACAAAATTTACCACAAAATCTCATGTTATTCATACATAAGTTGAAGCCCTTTTGAAGCCCTATTGATTGGTGGTGATTATAACATCCAAGGAGGAGTTTCTATGGAGTCTTAGGGATGATTTTCCACAAGGAGTTCTTGAAGAATGGTGGTCTTGAAGATGGTCTTGGTTTATCACAAGTTTCTCCATCAAAATCCATGTCTTGATCAAAACCTACATCATCATGGTGGTATAAAGATAGTTCTTCCCATCCTCTTGTTAATTTTGATTATGTAATCATGAATTTTATTCTTAAATATATATATGTATGATGATATATGATGATAAAAATATTGTGTGGGGATTTGGTGTTGATAATCATGGGTAAAAAGATGAAAAACTATATGTAAAAAGGTTAAAATCATGCTTAAAATGATGGCTGTATAAAACAGTAAAGAACCATGTGATGAACTGATAAAATGGCATAGATTAATGGATATACAGTAAGTAATATGTCTTGTACACATGTGAGAGTTGGCCATGCAATGGAATCATTAGGATGAGTGAGATATGATCAAAACAAGTTTAGAGTACAAATCTGAGTTCACTATTTTGGACGATTTTTAGAAAATACTTAGAGGCTGATTCAACAGTAGATATAGAAGAGTTAAATGGATCACATATCATGTAGTTTATGTCATAAAAATTTGAGCTTCTATCTCCATCTAGAACTCTAGATATGGCTGTTTTGGTGAACATGAAAATAAAACTCAGATTTTGGAAATTAAAGTATAATAGTATTATATAAGCACTCAAATAAAAATAGTATAAAATGTGAATTAAAACCCACTAACTTATATAATACATTTATATAAATATGTATAAGGATAAATAAATGGACATTTTATAAAAATGGTAGTTTGATAAGTTTTATAAGTAATAAAACTATAAACATGATTTTTACGACTTTTTCGGCTATTACCGTAAAATTAACGTTTTTTCGCCAATTAAAACTTAGACGATCAAACCCGTCTAATGTAAAGTTTTTAAAACTCATATACTGATATATAAATATATATAACAAGTAAAAACCGATAAAACCCGAACTATATAACATACGGACATTAACGGGCTAAGTTAACGTTATTGGACTAATAATACAACAAAATGGGCTAAAACACTTATAAACTTATTTATTGGGCTTAAACAATTTGGGCCCAACATGTAAAGTGTAAATACTGATAATACAAGTATAAAATGGATTAATACAAGTTAAAGAACTTATAATAATGTTATTGGACCTAAAACATGTAAATAGGTAAAACTAGTAAACTAGTACAAAGTTATCAACACATAACACTAAAATGAGTAAATGAGAATACGTAAACCCATTTGATCATCATATATATAAAATCATCATATGTATACATAATTTTTATTTTTATAAAGTCATTGGACATGAGTCTAAGACGAGTATTATTTGTCTAGGTTTCCGTGATTGAAGCACGTACCGTACATCCGAATTGCCGGTAACCCGCCTTCCCACATCAACGTGAGTTCATAGCCTCGCACTCTTTTAAATGTTTTTATGAAATGTTTGATAAACCCGCGAGGGAGATAACATGTTAGTTTTTATGAAATAGGAAACTAGTTGTCCCAATTGTTTGTTTATTGATTTGGACCCGAATGATTGTATGACCCGATGAATGATTAAATGACCCGATAGATGAGAGAAAATGGATTATTAAAGTTAGGTTATGTCACTAAAAGTCCCATTAGCATGAATTGTGAACTACCGGGATTTGGTAGACGCTTATGCATATAATAGTACTATTTGGGGACGATCACCCCAGTTCGCGCCTTGACGGTTGATCCCCGTCGTGCCACATTGATTGGTAAGCGAATTTGTGTATGAGAAGATTTACATAGCGTGACCTTTGTGACGACACACTAATTTAGATGGGTAAATGAGTTTCAGGCTATCTACCCGTTGTTTGTTGTAGTAAGGTAACAATGTCATGCGGCTTATAATAATCCAATTAACGAAATACTGCTATATGCACCGAATTACGATATATTGCCTGACTAGCAATATAGGGTCTTACTATTGATATTATGTTCGTGTTTTGGTTTTTCATAACCATATTCATATAACGGTTTTAATTTTACTTTATACAACGTCATAAGACGTATTGTATGATGTTTTTACGACATTGGCTCGTATAATGATTTTTAATGCAAATGCCTATATTATGATTTTCGATAAGGATTTGTATAAAAATGACTTTGGCTATTTTATGGCCTATTACAATGATTTGTACAAAATGATTTTTGGTAATAATTTTATACCAATGTTATATTGATGGATTTTATTAAACTCTATGAATTCACTCGGCGTTATCGCTGGCCTTTTCTTTTAACATGTTTTATCTCAGGTACTTGAAGGTAATTCTCGGGAAGACAACAAGAATTCATGGCCCGCACTTAAACAACAAATTTCCATTCAAATTCCTTGTAAAACTTTGTATGAAATAATATGACTTGGTACCTATGTAAAAATTGATATTTATGAATGGAAAATATTTATTATTAAACGACGCGATTTTTAAGCGTTGTCTATGATGTGAGTAATGTGCTCTCACGTAACACCGACGAGTCTTCCGTTGTATTGAGTTGTATAAATTTGGGGGTGTTACAGTTTATTTGGCTGTCGTCTCTTTTTGGATTAGGATTTCGATTTTCTCTTTTGTCTAGGGGGTTTCATTTGTCGTTGATTGTGTCTATTGGAGCATCAGTGATATATCTTGTTGATTTAGTCAATGGAGGTTTGTTAGGCAGGTTGCTTTCTAAGCGGTTTGTATTTCTTGGAGGTGGGTTTTGAGAGATGGATCATCGGATGGATAACTATAATGGTTTTGGTGTAACGGGGCTGAAGAGTGACTCCTTGAATGAGATGATGAGGAAAGCGCGAGAACGTAGGGATGCATCTCTTTTGCAAACCAAAAATCCTAATCCTAATGTTGTTGGACATGTATGTACTCTTGATAAGATGATTCATTCTAACGTGATTCCTTTGATGGGATGTATGACTCATGTTACGGAGAAGAAAGATGGTTATGAACATAACGTGGATGTGCCTAGGGTTGCTGATCCGAAGGAACCTACTACTAACAAAAAGATGGAGGGTACGATGCACGTGAATACGTTTGCATCCGTTCTTCAAAAGAAGGAAATTAAGAAGACGGTTAGGGTATCGGTTTTGAGGAATGAGGAGAAAATGGACGGTGCATCTATGGCGATTCCGTTTGAAGCTGTTAAGGAAATGACCAGCTACTTTACGAACACGCTGTTCGGATATTTTATTGGGAAGAGGCTCGCTTTTCCTCTTGTGGAAAGCTATGTTAAGAACACTTGGGCAAAATTAGGTTTGCAGCGTGTTATGCTTAAGCATGTGTTTTTCATCTTCCAATTTGCTACCCGTGAAGGGATGGAGAGTGTACTGGAAAATGGCCCATGGCTAGTCAGATCTATTCCGTTGTTTTTGAACATTTGTACACCTAATACTAAAGAAATGAAGGAGGAAATCAAGTGTGCACCAGTTTAGGTTAAGCTATATAATGTGACTGTAGTTGCTTACTCTGAAGTAGGCTTGAGCCTTATTTCTACCCAACTAGGGCGTCCTATAATGCTTGATTCATTTACCAGCAGCATGTGCTTGATTCCATAGAGTAAGAGTATTTATGTTAGGATTATTATAGAGATGTCTACTGAAAAAGATCTCCCAGAGTCGGTGGTTGTTGCTATTCCATATTTGGATGGCTCGAGACATTTGCTGGAAACTATTACTGTGGAGTACGAGTGGAAGCCGCACATGTGTTCTTCTTGTGGCATTTTTGAGCATGTTGATAAACAATGTCCTAGGAGACCAAAGGAGGTGTCTACAGCTCCTGTTGAGATGGATGGGTTTGAAGAAGTTAAAAGGAAAATAGATAAAAACAAAGCTCCTATGAGACAAAGACAGGTTGATGGTATCAAGTTAAAAAACCTAAGCTTAGTTTACATTATGACGGGCTGATAAGGGAGGCACACCTACAGCTCATGAGGAGGTTCAGAGTAAGGCTACTATGGTCGTGACTAAGCCTAAGGAGACCAGGCCTGATCGATCTAAACCTACTGGTATGGCTTTGAAAAATTCTTTTAGTTCCTTGTTGGTGGAGTGTGATAATGAATGGGTTGATCCTAGTAATTGACATAATGATAAGCAGGTGGTTGAAGTTATCAATGATAGTGACAGCGATGAGGTTTAGGATTTATTTTGTTCTTCATAAGAATTGGTTAGGCTAATATTTTATGTTTGTCAAAAAATTAGTAAAAGTGATTGAGTTTTCTTCTGATTTAGTAAAATTTACATTGAGATGTTGTAGGATGTATTCTATTCTTCATAGGAATTAGTTAGGCTAAATAATGTTTGTCATTTGTCAAAAAATTAGTAAAAGTAATTGGGTTTGCTTATGATTCGGTAGAATTTATGGTGTGATGTTGTAGGATGCATTATGTTTTCAAAAGAATTTGTTAGTCTAAATAATGTGTTGTTTTTCCAAAAATTAGTAAAGTGATTGAATATGATTTTGATTTGGTATAATTTGCATTGTGATATTATAGGATGTATTTTGTTTTTCATAGGAATTAGTTAGGCTATATATTGTTTTTCGTTTGTCAAAAAAAAATAGTAAAAGTAATTGAGTTTCCTTCTGATTTGGCGGAATTTACATTGTAATGTTGTAGGATGTATTATGTTCTTCATACGAATTAGTTAGGCTACATAATGTTTGATATCTGTCAAAATATTAGTAAAAGTGATTGAGTTTACTTCTGATTTGGGAAAAGTTACATTTTGATGTTGTATAATGTGCTAGAAATTAAAATGTGATTCATTAGGATTTATAGTTTGTGATTGTCCCTGAATCTGCTTGTGATTTGGTAGAAATCGAACTGTGATGCTTTAGAATGTATACTCATGTACATAGTCATGAATTAAGCTTAATGGTGTTTGTCGTTTATTTAAATATGAGTATGTGTGCCTAAATATCATTCGGATTTGGTAGAAGTTGAATAATGATGCTTTAGAATGTATGCTTACGTACCTATGAATGATTTAGGCTTAATGGTGTTTGGTGTTCGTTCGAGAATGAGTATGTGTGCATGAATATGCTTGTGATGTGGTATAGGATGTATGCTCACATACATAGAAAGGGTTAGGCCATATGTGGTAGAACTTGTGCTGTGCTGCTCTAGGATATATGTTGTTGTTCATAGAATGAGTTAGACCATACTTGTGGTCGTTGTTTGCCAAAAAAGTAATGTGCTTGAATATGATTTTGATTTGGTAGAATTTACACTATAATTCCTTAAAATTTATGTTGATCTTCATAGAAAGGGTTCGCCTATATTTATGTTTGTATATTTGTCTAAGAATGAGTAAATGTGTATGAATATGCTTTTGATTTGGTAGAACTTACACTATGCTGCTCTAGGATGTACAATGATGTTTATAGGAATGAGTTAAGCCATATTTGTGTTTGCGCTTTTCTAGAAATGAGTGAATGTGATTGAGTATGCTTATAATTTGGTATAATTCACACAATGATGCTCTAGGATGTATGATGATGTTTATATGAATGAGTAGGGCTATTTGTGTTTGTGTTTGTACGAAAATGAGTGAATGTTTTTTAGTATACTTTTGATTTTGTATAACTTGCATTGATGTTAATAGAAATAGCTAGGCCATACTTGTGCTTTCCGTCTGCAGAAAAACAAGTAAATGTGTTTGAATATGTTTTTGATTTTGTAGAACGTACATTGTAATTCTGTAAAATGTATCTTGATCTTCAAAGAATAGGTTAGGCTATATTTTTGTTTGTCGTTTGTCCAAGAATGGGTAAATGTGTTTGAACATGCTTTTGATTTAGTAGAACTTACGATGTGATGCTCTATGATGATGATGTTTATACGAATGAGTTAGGCCATACGTGTGAAAGTACACAGGCCAAAAAACGCAGGCGACAAAGAAAGATGCATTTAACAAGCTGAAATAGTAGATTGCATCCTCTAATACAAAATGATACACTCCAATTCAAAGACGGAGCGGTACAAAGATGCATTGGACGCGTAACAATGATTATTGGAGGATACTCGTGGATCATTTGAAAACAATGTTTAAATTTTATTAGATGTAATACTTTGAAATACTTAATGTCTAATACAATATTGTACAATTGATGATGACTGTGTTTGTTTCTACTCATATTTTATATTCTACTAAATTTTTGTCTTTCATTCTACTGTACTTCTGTCTTTCATTCTATTGAATTATAGTTATATTTTACTGCATTACATTTATATTCTACTGCATTATAGTCATAGATTATGCATCACAATATATTTTGAAAGTACATTAAAGTTATAAAAGTAAGTACATTTCAATATAAAAAAGTTAATGCATTATAGTGTATTGTATAATGAATTACACTTAAACTAGATAGTACATCTCATTCATAATTCTATTACCTGAGTGAATAACAATAAAAAATGAAAGAAAAAAGTTAAAAACACAATTCATTTCGGTGTGTAGATTCTTTTAAAGCAACTCTCTTTGGCAAATCTTTATTCTTTTCTTTGATTCCTTTAATGACAGTAATAATTTTGTGAAGTCTTGGAATTGTGACATCCTTTCTCTCCGCATACCGAACAAGCCATTCTCTTCGATAGTTCTTCAGCTCTTGGTTTAAACCTTGAAAAGTATCCAAAACATTTAGTAGTAATAACCCTGTAATACAGTAAAAATAATATTGTAATACAGTACAAATATCATCGTAATACAATAGAAATAGCAATGTAATGTAGTAGAAATAACATTATAATACAGTAGAAATAACATTGTAATGTAGTAAAAATAAGATTGTAAAATGGCATTATAATGCAGTGTAAATAACATTGTAATACAGTAAAAATAACATTGTAACGCAGTAGAAATAACGTTGTAATGTGGTAGAAATAACACTGTAATTGTGACACCCCCAAATCAGGTTTGCAGCGGAATAGTAATTGGGTGTCAGTAGGTGGATCACAGAACAAATGGCATACAAAGCATTGATCATAATTATATGATTTGAAATACAATTGATACAAATATGGTTTTATTACAATCAGTTGGAATGTTAAATATCAGTTGTTACAAATATCCCAGTGAAAACAGATCCCCCAATTATTATGATGCTCCTATATGATGCTCAGTCCAGGCTCAAATAATCCAGCTTAATTTCCTGAGAAAAACATGCTTAAAACATTCAACATAAAGTTGGTGAATTCATAGAGTTTTGTAAAATCATAGTTCAGGAAAGTAAATTGTCCTACATAGTGTTGCGCAAAGTTTGATATAAAAATCAAGAGTAGGATCTCAAATATCCCATAGTATTTCATAAGGTTTGATAATAATCAAGTTCAGATATATCAGTATGTTCCATGTTTTAATGAACAAAATAATAAAAGGTCAAGTTTAGAACCGCAAACATCACAAACATAGTATCGCACAAAGCCAAATACTATAAGGTAATTACATTCCCATATTGCCCGAAACTGAGACTTGACAGTTAATTCCTCGACAAATGAGGACCCTTCGCCTTATTAAAAGGCACCCATAAAAAAATAAGTTCTTAAATGTGAAACATCTGTTGTCCTGGCCGAGGCACAGTGAGCATGACTCACCCAGATGGGGACGGTCAATCCCAAATAGATCTATTTATAACATTTAGGCAATTAAAAAATTCTAACAGTTTCAGATGCACGGGTCAAGTGGGTTCAGCTACAATAGGCAAATGTAATTAAGGGTAACAGTTTTGTTTGCGTTTCCTCGATCAACAGTTTATTAAATATAAGATATCAAAATCATATAGTCAAAACAAGTTATAGCATGTCTCCCCCTCGCGGGTTAGTAAAAACATAGATAGTAGTGAAAGGTGAGGCTATGAACTCACCTGAATAGCAGTGTCCGAATAAAATCACAGATAGTCCAGATAGTATGCTCACGATACAGTTAATTACCTAAGTAATTTAAATGATCTCAGTATATGCATATACAATGCATAGATGCGTTCAAATAATTAAAGTGCATGCTTATACTTGTTTTACATATCTTATCGTTTATTGTCCGATCCGTATGTATGTCTTTATACATAATAATATACATAGTGAGTCCTTCAAGTTTCTATGATTCACATTAAAAACCCTAAAGTTTATTTAATATAAATAACATAGTTAAATTGCACCAATGTCCTTAAGTTTATAATATTAGTCGAATAAACCCCTAGGTTATAAGTTTAAGGAAATGACGGTTTTGGTCCTTAGGGTTTCTATAGGTCTCGAATTAAATTAAATGGTCCTTAAACTTTCAGATAAATACTATATTAGTCCTTATAGTTTATTAAATAAATAATATTAATAAAACTTAAGTTAAATTGCTCATGAGTCCATGGTTTTAACATAATAACTAAAACAGCCCCTAGGGCTTGTTAAACTTTCAAAAGATGGCAAGATTAGTCCTTGTGTTTCAAGTGTTTAATGACATTTTACATGATAAACATTGATTTTTGAAAATCATTTCCGGGTTCGTTAGTTAACCATTTCACAAGCTGAAAACATATTTGTATTCTCGGGTACCCCGTCTACAAGTTTTGTTCTTTAAGTTTTTCATGAAAACGCCTTTAAAGTGGGTAAAAACGAGTTTAAAGTCAGCGGGTCAAGATTCCCTATTTATAATCAGGTTTTTAAAGTGTTCGAGGTAGATTTTTAAAGGGCTGTATCTTATTTGTTACTTGTCCGTTTTTAGTGTTCTTGGTGTCTACGGAAAGGTAGCCAGGTGATCTACAATATCTTAGTTGGTGTCGGGTTCTGGTTCTAACTTTAACTCGCTCAAAAACGCAGCCAAAGTCGGCTGGTCAGCCTACATGTACATGCTGTCAACTTTTTATCCAAGTGCTGACAGCTTTTAGTGTTCAAATGCAGGTTTTCAAAGTCAGTTTCCCGATTCGTTATAGTTCCGTTTTGGGTGATTCAATAGGCTGTGGAAAGCTGGCTAGGTGATCTACGAAATGCCCCCATAAAAAGATCTATAGTCGGGGTGCTACTAGGTGTAAACGGGCTCTAAAGTAGGCTGCTCGGGTCATTTTTCTACATAAAATAATAATCATGTTGGATTTGTTTAACATAGCAAAGGCGTTCCGTTTACGTTCAAATTTGGCAAGGATACTAATTAAGGGATAATATAAGACCTAGTACTCTCGTTTTTGCCCAGGTCACGTCTTACATACACGTTTCCCAAGGGTGATGAACTATATCAGAAGGTCGTTTAGCTACTAAATGAATGATGCAAGTACAACCAATAGTAAAAGAGATTAAGATTGGTAAAAGATCTTACAAGACTAAGCGAGAAGTGAAAGCAACAAGGAGACCAATATTGTTGTTGTGTGACGTCGTGATCAAGAAGGAGAGAAACCAACGAAGCATTCGTTAGTCTTTACCCAAAGAATCATTTTCCATACTTGTGAAGCAAAGATGCAAGAATATTTCGAATGAGAAAGGAAGTATAAATGGTTCAGGGCTGTGGTGTTTCGGTTTAATGAGCGAGAGAGATATGAAATATTGAGTTGTGTGTGTGTGATAGGATACTCGGCCAAGGTAAAGATATAGGAAGATTTTGAGTATCTAAAGAATATAAGATGAGATCTAAGCTAGATCATGTAATATATGAAAGATCTTGTGTTGGATTGTATTTGCAAACGTGACCTCTAAATGAAAAGAGAAAGAGTTTGTAAATTTTTGTGTTGTCTGTGTATGATACACGGATGAGGAGTACTATATAAATGGGGACATGAGATCTAGGAAAAATAATAAGGATCTTTGGAGGATTATGTAAGATATATTGATATCTTATGAAGGATAATTGTACATGTTCTCTTTTCTTCCTTGTTAGTCAAATATAGGTAGATGGATATGTGATTTGTGATTTATGTTGGTACATATACACGTTTAGAATTACATGTAGGAAGGACATGAAAGATCTTTGCTAGAATATGTGATATCTTAAGGGATTACATGAGATCTAGGATGGATATTATTGTATCTTGCTTAGATTATAGGAGATATCCATAAGATATTATGGTACATAGTTTAGATTTTTGATGATTTGGTTAGATATATGAAATCTTGCAAGTACTAGATAAATCTAATGGGGATTTGTTTGATCATTTTAGATATTGTGGAGTATATGTAACCGAGTGGGATAGAGATGGATAAAGATAGGATTTAGCTTAGATATAATAGGATCTTATAAGATTAGATTCGCATTACGAAATTTGCGCCATTGATTTTAAAATGATTTCCTCAATAAATTAAAGTATTTATTCGACTTATAATTATGAAACACGTGTTCGTTCATTTACATGACGATTATTTATTGTAAAAATAAATATATCGTTTTTAATAAAAATAACTTCTCACTAAATTTCTTCGTACATTTACAATGAAAGATTTAACGATTTAATAAATCGTTATCGAAATACTTTAGTTATAAGTTGTTTTTTAACTACGACGATGTGTATTATAGTGAATTAAAATATTCCACTATTTTTATACTAAAATGATGATTTTTGTACGAATTAAGTCTTGCGATGATACATTGTATAGGTGGTTCGTTAAAATATTTTATGATGAACGATAATAATAATAAAGCCGGCGACATGTCAAAAAGTCCAAATTTTGGGGTTTTACAGCACCTACCCGTTATTTTAGCTTTGTCCTCAAAGCTTAAGATGAAGTTACTTGTCCAGGGAAACAAGTGAGGACACTTTTTGTTAAACGCATAATCTTGTGAACTCAAGTTTAGACTCATAGGTGATATTTAAAATATAGTTATTGATTGTATGCCCCTGATGAGTAAATTTTTATTTACAAAGTACTTGTCTTTTATGTTTTGATAATTTACACATTTGGTCCTTCTATTTTTGTAATGTGGCCTTAGAGCACAAATAGTTTCCAATAAAAATAACTTAGGGCTCACATTTTTTTTCAAAAGTGGCAAAATCAACACTTATGTTTTTAACTCGCGTTAGATTAACTAGGGATTGTTTTAAGTTCATTGAAATCAATGTTTAGTCCTTAGACTCATACAACTCTCGTCTTATTATCCTAAGGCTTGGAATATATTTGGAAGGTGACGAAACAAGTCCCCGATGGTTCTAAAATTCAAGTTTAGCCCAAAAGAACTAGTAAAAGGTTCATTAAATCATATTCGAGTTCTAATAAGTTTACAAGGTTGAATAAAATATGACAAGCTCGTTTTAGGTCTTTGTTTTACTTAAATGTGCTTCATAGGCCTTATTGGGCCTTGATATGCATAGATAAGGCTTGTTAACTTTTTAATAGTTCTTCGAGAGATTTTAAGTCTGTTAAGCTTAAATAAGTTTAAGTGAGTCTATTAGTTTTATGTTTGGTCAAGAATAAGTCGAGAATCCTTAGCATAGTGCTATGATCCAAGAGAAACGAACACAAATCTTTCTTTGGTTTCTTGATGAGGATGTAATAATGATAAGATATGTTCGAAAAAACCGAGAATCAAAAGGAATACATTCCTAAGCTTTAAAATAATATCAATAATGAGTCATGTCGAATATATTTAAGCTCATGTGATTATAAATTTCTATTTACATCGATAAGCGTCCTCATCCATGTAAGGTAAAATCTATAACTCCATTCGGTGACCTATGATTTCTTTATTCAAATGAAAAAGCGTCCTAATTAGTTTCAATAAGGATTTCATAGCCCACCTTACCTAAATATTTCCGGCAAGGCTTAATATTTAGAATAAATATGATATCTAAGATAATAGATATTATTAAGATACTTTACAGCCCGTTTGCTTATAACCTTCGTCTTCAGACGTCCCATAACATCTTATAACGAAATTATAAATAAACTTCTGGTCCGGTGGCTTAAGATTTCACTCTTAGACGTCCCATAACGTCTTGAGAGGAAATCATCATTAACTTAGGATCAAGAGACTCAGGTCTCATATGTAAAATATAGGATCATAAGTACCTTGATTTTGGGTTCCACCGCATCATTTAAAGATGAAAACTTATCTAAATAATACCACGTGAAAATACTAAAAGCAAACGTGTATAAGTCGTTAATAAGTCGTGTTCCGTAGATATACGTACAAAATTATAAGCGAGAGAAAAATAAATGTTGACGCGCAATAACGTGCGCAAGAATACGTATCAAACAAGGAACTCATGTATACAATATAATGATATATTACAATCATAAGTAGGCAGTGTATCATATAGTTCCTTCTAGTAAGGTATATATACCTATATACACATAATAGCAAGTTCAAACATCTAATAAAATGTAGTAGACGGGATAATGCTCCCTAGTATGTTTTTAAACATTCCAGTATGTACGGTTGTTGTAAATCCGTTCTTATTATGTGGCCAGTCAGTTTTCCAAGTAGTCAAAATAGACTAACCGGTTTATAGTTATCAATTAATTATAAGCAATAATCAGCGTATATGAAATGATTAGCGTATAAGCTTAAGCTTGATACACAATCAATCATGGAGGATTTTAAAAATCTTAGTATAAGATTTTCAGGATTTATTTGGATTTCATTATAACACCAACTCGTTTTTAGGCAATTCATTTATGTTACTGTATTTTAGTTAAATACATCATTGTACAAGTATTAATAACTTCCATTTAAATTTGTTATTAATAATATCATTTAAGTAAAATTATTTTACTTACAATTTTCGTATTTTACTTTTATAATCTACGTACATTAAATTTCATAATTTATATGAACAGTTATAAAAGTAATATTACATTTGATTTAATGTCCCCAAAGCTTTCGCAAGTTAAATAATAACCCTTTGTTTACAAGTTTCAGAAAATGATAGTTCTAGTCCATTTAGTTTAGGATTCGCTCAAGTTTTAATACATTAAATGAAATAAGGAGTCTAGGGTTTGCTTAAGTTTTGGTTATTGGCAAAACAAGTCCCTCTATGTTTTACTAGATGTACACTTTCTGGTTCTTAACAGTTTTAGTCCTTAGGGCTTCTAGATGCTTCGGCTAATTACAAGATTAGTCCTTAGAGTCATAGAATGACAATTTAACCTTCAAGAATTTACTAAAGTGGCCCTTAGGTTTTAATAAGTCAGGAATGACATTTATTACTCCCTAGACTTTCAAATATTTACAATATTAGTCCTTGTAATTACTGTTTTATCAAGACAAGTTTCAATGTCACAGTTTTAATCCATGAGTTTAATAAATTGATATTTTTAGTCCAAAAGTTTTTTTTATAAGGTATATTTTTGGTATAAATGACTTTGTTTAAGTATAATATCACTAAGTGGGCTTATTAAATGTGCCAAAAGAGCTAATGGGCTTCCTAATGGGCCTAAACATATTTTAGTCCATTAATAATTCAAGGTTTTCTAAGTGGGCTTACTAGGCATTAGATGGCCTAATGGGCTTAGTTAATGGTTCGGCTATATTGCATTGGGCCTATAGGGCCTATTCAAATTTTGGGCTATTGTTGCATGGGCTTAACTAGTCCATTAATAATACTTAACCATTTATCTAGGTGTGAAGTTTATGAAACCTTACAAGCTTATTACTTGTTTGTAAAGATTAAGTCTAGATCTCTAAATAGAGAGTAAAAACCTACGGTCTGTTTTACTTCCGGGTTTCAAATGAAATCCAAGTTAGTTACAAGTTGTATATTAATTATAAGCTTTACAATATTTCAAGATAAAGTCCAATCTTGTTTTATGTTTACATTTAATTTACGAGGTACCAAAAATTAAGATTTAGGGTTTATTATAAAGTTTATTATAAGTTCTAAAATGAATCAGATAGCCCAAGCTATATTTCTTTTCCATGTGTTTTCATTATGAAATCTAGGTTTAAAAAGTAAATTTTAAAGTCCATACGTAAGATCTAGGTTTTTACAAGTTTGTTATAGTTTCAACAGGATTTAATCAAGATCTAAAAAAAATCTAATTTTAGATTTTTCCAAGATATATAAAAGTCTAGTTAAGTTTACCAAAGACATGGTAAGGATTTTCAAAGATACATTAAGATTTCTAAAGAAGAAAAAAAAATATAATTTAAATTTTTCCAAAATTTAATTAAGTTCTTCCAAAATACAATTATTCAAGAAAAGATTTCCAAAATCCCTTTTAGATTTTTCTAGGATATATAAAAATCTATTTAAGATTTTCCAAGATTTTCTAAAATCTATTTTAGATTTTACAAGATTTATAAAAATCAGTTTAGATTTACCAGGATTTATAAAATCTAATTTATATCTTCCAAAGATTTTCATTTTCATATTTCCAAGGGTTTGTTATGTATTATGTTGTTTGTGGTTATAATGCATTGTTCGGGCCATCATACCTCAGAAGCCATTCTATAAACGTTTGAGGAGCGAGGGCACTTTAAATCGTAAACCCAACCACTCAGTCAAAACGTAATATCGAGATGGAACATCTTTAGTATAAATCTCCCTACTAACATGACATGTTTATAAGTTTCATTAAATACGTTAAGTATTTTAATATTTTAATATCTTCATAACGATATTAAACAGTCGTAATACATAAAGTATGTAAATGGTTAGCATCTAGTACTACCATAAATATAAATGCATAGGATAATGAATTGCATTTAAATAATATAGTTATGCATACTCTCTATGCTATATGCTCTCTAAGTATGTCCTGTCAAAAACCTTGTTTTTGAAATCTAAGTTTTTGAAATTTTAATCCGGTTATAGTTCAGTTAATAAAATAGAAAAACAATTTTATTTTTGATCTGATTCTTTATAACCATTCGCTCTGATACCATTCTGTGACACCCCCAAATCAGGTTTGCAGCGGAATAGTAATAGAGTGTCAGTAGGTGGATCACAAAACAAATGGCATACAAAGCAGTGATCATAATTATATGATTTGAAATACAATTGATACAAATATGGTTTTAGTACAATCAGTTGGAATGTTAAATATCAGTTGTTACAAATATCCCAGTGAAAACAGATCCCCCAATTATTATGATGCTCCTATATGATGCTCAGTCCATGCTCAAATAATCCAGCTTAATTTCCTGAGAAAAACATGCTTAAAACAGTCAACATAAAGTTGGTGAATTCATAGAGTTTTGTAAAATCATAGTTCAGGAAAGTAAATTGTCCTACATAGTGTTGCGCAAAGTTTGATATAAAAATCAAGTGTAGGATCTCAAATATCCCAAATAGTATTTCATAAGGTTTTATAATAATCAAGTTCAAATATATTAGTATGTTCCATGTTTTAATGTACCAAATAATAAAAGGTCAAGTTTAGAACCGCAAACATCACAAACATAGTATCGCACAATGCCAAATACTATAAGGTAATTACATTCCCATATTGCCCGAAACTGAGACTTGACAGTTAAGTCCTCGACAAATGAGGACCCTTGGCCTTATTAAAAGGCACCCATAAAAATAATAAGTTCTTAAATGTGAAACATCTGTTGTCCTGGCCGAGGCACAGTGAGCATGACTCACCCAGATGGGGACGGTCAATACCAAATAGATCTATTTATAACATTCAGGGAATTCAAAAATTCTAACAGTTTCAGATGCACGGGTCATGCGGGTTCATCTATAATAGGCAAATGTAATTAAGGGTAACAGTTCAGTTTGCGTTTCCTCGATCAACAGTTTATTAAATATAAGATATCAAAATCATATAGTCAAAACAAGTTATAGCATGTCTCCCCCTCGCGGGTTAGTAAAAACATAGATAGTAGTGAAAGGCGAGGCTATGAACTCACCTGAATAGTAGTGTCCGAATAAAATCACAGATAGTCCAGATAGTATGCTCACGATACAGTTAATTACCTAAGTAATTTAAATGATCTCAGTATATGCATATATACAATGGATAGATGCGTTCAGATAATTAAAGTGCATGCTTATACTTGTTTTAGATATCTTGTCGTTTATTGTCCGATCCGTATGTATGTATTTATACATAATCATATACATAGTGAGTCCTTCAAGTTTCTATGATTCACATTAAAAACCCTAAAGTTTATTTAATATAAATAACTTTAGTTAAATTTCACCAATGTCCTTAAGTTTATAATATTAGTCGAATAAACCCCTAGGTTATAAGTTTAAGGAAATGACGGTTTTGGTCCTTAGGGTTTCTATAGGTCTCGAATTAAATTAAATGGTCCTTAAACTTTCGGATAAATACTATATTAGTCCTTATAGTTTATTAAATAAATAATATTAATAAAACTTAAGTTAAATTGCTCATGAGTCCTTGGTTTTAACATGATTACTAAAACAGCCCCTAGGGCTTGTTATACTTTTAGAAGATGGCAAGATTAGTCCTTGTGTTTCAAGTGTTTAATGACATTTTACATGATAAACATTGATCTTTGAAAATCATTTCCGGGTTCGTTAGTTAACTATTTCACAAGCTGAAAACATATTTGTATTCTCGGGTACCCCGTCTACAAGTTTTGTTCTTTAAATTTTTCATGAAAACGCCTTTAAAGTGGGTAAAAATGGGTTTAAAGTTAGCGGGTCAGGATTCCCTATTTATAATCAGCTTTTTAAAGTGTTCGAGGCAGATTTTTAAAGGGCTGTATCTTATTCGTTACTTGTCCGTTTTTTAGTGTTCTTGGTGTCTACGGAAAGGTAGCCAGGTGATCTACAATATCCTAGTTGGTGTCGGGTTCTGGTTCTAACTTTAACTCGCTAAAAAACGCAGCCAAAGTCGGCTGGTCAGCCTACATGTACATGCTGTCAGCTTTTTATCCAAGTGCTGACAGCTTTTAGTGTTCAAACGCAAGTTTTCAAAGTCAGTTTCCCGATTCGTTATAGCTCCGTTTTGGGTGATTTAAGAGGCTGTGGAAATCTGGCTAGGTGATCTACGAAATGCCCCCATTAAAAGATCTATATTCGGGGTGCTACTGGGTGTAAACGGGCTCTAAACTAGGCTGCTCGGGCTATTTTTCTACATAAAATAATAATCATGTTGGATTTATTTAACATAGCAAAGGCGTTCCATATACGTTCAAATTTGGCAAGGATACTAATTAAAGGATAATATAAGACCTAGTACTCTCGTTTTTTCCCAGGTCACGTCTTACATACACGTTTCCCAAGGGTGATGAACTATATCAGAAGGTCGTTTAGCTACTAAATGAATGATGCAAGGACAACCAATAGTAAAAGAGATTAAGATTAGACGAAGATCTTACAAGACTAAGCGAGAAGTGAAAGCAACAAGGAGCCCAATATTGTTGTTGTGTGACGTCGTGATCAGGAAGGAGAGAAACCAACGAAGCATTCGTTAGTCTTTACCCAAAGAATCATTCTCCATACTTGCGAAGCAAAGATGCAAGAATATTCCGAATGAGAAAGGAAGTATAAATGGTTCAGGGCTGTGGTGTTTCGGTTTAATGAGTGAGAGAGATATGAAATATTGAGTTGTGTGTGTGTGATAGGATACTCGGCCAAGCTAAAAATATAGGAAGATTTTGAGTATCTAAAGAATATAAGATGAGATCTAAGCTAGATCATGTAAGATATGAAAGATCTTGTGTTGGATTGTATTTGCAAACGTGACCTCTAAATGAAAAAAGAAAGAGTTTGTAAATTTTTGTGTTGTGTGTGTATGATACACGGATGAGGAGTACTATATAAATGGGGACATGAGATCTAGGAAAATCATAAGGATCTTTGGAGGATTATGTAAGATATATTGATATCTTATGAAGGATAATTGTACATGTTCTCTTTTCTTCCTTGTTAGTCAAATACAGGTAGATGGATATGCGATTTGTGATTTATGTTGGTACATATACACGTTTAGAATTACATGTAGGAAGGACATGAAAGATCTTTGCTAGATTATGTGATATCTTAAGGGATTACATAAGATCTAGGATGGATATTATTGTATCTTGCTTAGATTATACGAGATATCCATAAGATATTATGGTACATAGTTTAGATTTTTGACGATTTGGTTAGATATATGAAATCTTGCAAGTACTAGATAAATCTAATGGGGATTTGTTTGATCATTTTAGATATTATGGAGTATATGTAACCGAGTGGGATAGAGATGGATAAAGATAGGATTTAGCTTAGATATAATAGGATCTTATAAGATTAGATTCGCATTACGAAATTTGTGCCATTGATTTTAAAATGATTTCCTCAATAAATTATAGTATTTATTCGACTTATAATTATGAAACACGTGTTCGTTCATTTAAAGGACGATTATTTATTGTAAAAATAAACATATCGTTTTTAATAAAAATAACTTCTCACTAAATTTCTTCGTACAATTACAATGAAAGATTTAACGATTTAATTAATTGTTTTATCGAAATACTTTTGAATAATTAAATATAAATTTAATTATGAGTGTAGTTATAAGTTGTATTTTAACTACGACGATGTGTATTATAGTGAATTAAAATACTCCACTATTTTTATACTAAAATGATGATTTTTGTACGAATTAAGTCTTGTGATGATACATTGTATAGGTAGTTCGTTAAAATATTTTATGATGAAGCCAGTGACGTGTCAAAAAGCCCAAATTTTGGGGTTTTACAGTAATGGAGTGTAACACTCTCATTTTTCGTATCGGTACAGCGGAAGGGTCTTTCAGAGTGTTACGGGATAGCACAATAACTCCAATCATAGACAACACATAAAAATGGTTGTACAAGGTTTAACAAACATTCATTCGATAAAAAGTTTCAAAAGTGTACAACAGGTCCCAAATTATACAGGTCATTAAGTTTACAAAACATAGATCGAATGAACATTTTTAATATTAAGTGTGGGCCATCAGAGTCGATCTCCATCCGGATTACCTTCAAGCACCTGAGATAGAAAACATGCAAAAATCATATCAGCGAATGCCGAGTGAATTCATAGAGTTTAATGAAAACCGTTATATAAAACAATCATTTACAATCATTTAAAATCAGAACACAAGTATAATATAGGAAGTAAGTCCACATATTGCTAGTCAGGCAATATATAAATCAAGCATACATCTGAAACCGTCCATGAGACCGTAGTCTCTATATTACCATGATAGGTAATATATTCATCGTAATAGCGTCGTCATCGTTTATTATTTATGTCTTATAGCATACGTTGTATATTGTATAGGATTATTATTAGCCGCATGACATTGTTACCTTACTGTGAAAACAGCGGGCCGCGAACCCGACAAACAATTTGCCCATCTAAGTTAGCGTGTCGTCACAAAAATCACGCTATGGAATCTTCTCATACATAAATTCGCTTACCAATCAATGTGGTACGACGGGGATCAACCGTCAAGGCGCGAACTGGGGTGATCGTCCCCAAATAGTACTATCAAATGCATATGCGTCTACCAAATCCCGGTAGTTCACAATTCATGCTAATGGGACTTTAAGTGACATAACCTAACTACTAATAATCCTTTTAGTCTCGAATATAGGGTCATAGCATCATTCGGGTCCATATCATTAAGCATACAATCGGGACTACTTGTGTTCTATTTTTATAAAAATCTAGCATGTTATCTCCCTCGCGGGTTTACAAATCATTTTATAAGACATTTAAAAGAGTGCGAGGCTATGAACTCATGTTGTTAATTAAAGGCGGATTATCGGCTACGGGCGTGCTTCGGTCACGGAAACCTATATAAATAATAATCGGTCTTAGACTCGGTCCAATGACTTTTATCAAAATAACAGTATACATATATGTGATTTTTGTACATATGATGATGATCAAGTGGGTTTATAAATCCTCGTTTACTCATTTTAGTGTTTACGTTTTGGTAACGTCTTACTAGTTCACTAGTTTTACCGATTTTACCTATTTTAAGTTCATTAAGTCTTTTATAAGTTCTTTTACTTGTTTTTACCCATTTTATACCTATATGATCAGTATATATATCTTTCATGTTGGGCCCAAATGGGTTAAGCCCAAATAATTCTTTTTATAAGTTTTTATCTTATTAAGTCCAATTATTAGTCCAGTACGTTTATTTAGCTCGTAAATGTCCGTAATTCTTATAGTTCGGGTTTTATCGGTTTTTACTTGTATTAGTTACTTATACATCAGTATATAACTTTTATAAACTTTACATTAGACGGGTTTGGTCGTCTAAGTTTTATTTGATGAAAAACGTTAATTTTACGGCGATAGCCGAAAAAGTCGTAAAAATCAAGTTTATAGTTTTTATTACTTATAAATATTATTTTTACCACCATTTATATAATTTACCCATTTAATTAACCTTTTATACATTTATATAAATAAGTTCTATAAGTTAGTGGGTTTATATTTTTATATTTTATAAGTTATAATGTGAGTGCTTATATAATAATAATAAACATTATTTCCAAAATCTGATTTTTAACTTCATATTCACCATTTTTACCATATCTAGAGTTCTACAATGACTTAGAAGCTCATTTTTGGATGACAACTTCTTCATAATATGTGCTACATATAACTTAGTTATAGCTACTGCCCATTTTGAGTTTAAGTTGTCTTAACAGTCCCTACAAAACTGCTTATTCAGATTATACCACCTAACTTGTTTTGATCATATCTCACTCATTATTTTGATTCCATTGCATGGCCAACTCTCACATGTGTATAACATCATCTACTTACTGTAAATGGATCAAACTATGCAATTTTATCAGTTCATCTTTTAGTTATCTACTGTTTTTATACAGCCAACTAATTAGTCAAGATTTTAGCTTCATTTCTTATAGTTATCATCATTTTTAAGCATGTTTATCAACACTTGATCCCCACACAACATTTTTATCATCATATATACATCATATACATATACAAAATGAAAGAAAATACATTTGTTCTTTACAAAATAATAAGAGAAAAATGTAGAGGATGATCTTCTTTACCAATCCAAGTGGATTTCTTATTTTAGGAAGGCAAGAACTTGATGAACACAACAAGTATCTCCAAGACCATCAAATATCAAGAACATTGGTTGGAAAATCAGCCCTAGGACACAAGCAAATCACCTCCAAAGTTGTTTATATGGCCACCAAATGATCAAGGCTTCAAGGAAACACCTTAATAGGACTAGTAAACATGTGGTTTGTGGCTAGAAAATATCAATGATGGTGTTTGTTGCTTTATTTGGGACGGCAAGGAGGGAGAGATTGAGAGAGTTTTAGAGTGGATTGCATGGAAGGAAATGGTAGAAATGAAA
Source organism: Glebionis coronaria (assembly GCA_025667525.1). Lineage (NCBI taxonomy): Eukaryota > Viridiplantae > Streptophyta > Magnoliopsida > Asterales > Asteraceae > Glebionis > Glebionis coronaria. The sequence continues at coordinate 367,751,979 of CM046877.1, read as the reverse complement.
CCATTTGCTAGTTTTGTGTTAAAGTGGAAATGGTTAGCTTAAGGTGTAAGCACAAGCTTACACTTGTGTAAACTTGCTAACTTGATGCCACCTATGTGTGGTGGTGTCAATATTGCCGTCCTATATAAGCTAGTGGGGTGGGGCAAAGTGTTTTGTCCCATCTCACTAGTTTACGGGTATTTCTCGATTCTAGTTTTCTCGATTTGCGTGCCCTCGGGTCGTTTTACGAAAAACGTTTTTATAAATTATGAATCACCGTCACAAAACGAATCCAATAAAAATTGTCTCATCAAAAACGGAGTTCAAAAACGTAAATACGTAATCCTAAGGTTTCCGGTTTAGTCGTAAAAGACGCCAAATTATGCACGTAAGCCCAAATTTAAATCCGTAAATTGTGAGTTCGTCAACCAACACAAAAATAAGTTTCAAAATATTATACGAGAAAATATTTCACTACCTGAAAATGTTAGACTTGTCACAGCTTTTCCTCCTAAAAGGGATCAACGTCCTCGTGATCCATTTCATTTGGATGTCCGTTTCTTATTGAAATCGAAGAGGTGCGGATATTTCTTCCACATTCCATCCTCTCGTTCCCAAGTATACTCCGGTCCATGCTTTGAATTCCATCGGATCTTGACAATAGGTATCCGACTTTGTTTCAGTTGCTTTACCTCACGGTCCATAACTTCTACGGGCTCTTCGAAAAAATGCAACTTCCCATCTATTCGAACCTTACCTAACGGAATTTTCTCATCACTCACTGCTAGACATTTCTTCAGATTAGATACATGGAATGTGTTGTGAACACCATGAAGTTCTGGGGGTAACTCTAGTTTGTAAGCCACCGGACCTACTCTAGATAAAATCTTAAAGGGTCCAATATAACGGGGATTCAATTTTCCTCGTTTTCAAAATCTGATAACGCCTTTCCATGGCGATACTTTCAACATTACTCGGTCACCCACTTCAAACTCCATTGGCTTCCGCCGCTCATCCGCGTAACTTTTCTGTCTACTACGGGCAGTCAACAACCTCTTCTTAATCTGAACTATCATCTCCGTAGTCTCCCGGATCAATTCCGGTCCCGTGAGCTGCGTATCCCCAACTTCACTCAAACATACAGGAGATCTACACTTCCTACCATACAAAGCTTCAAACGGTGCAGCCTTAATACTAGAATGGTAACTATTGTTATACGAAAACTCTGCTAACGACAAATGTTTATCCCAATTCTTACCAAAGTCTAACACACAAGCTCTCAACATATCTTCCAGTGTTTGTATCGTCCTTTCACTATGCCCATCAGTCTAGGGGTGATAAGCAGTGCTCATATCGAGATTCGTTCCCAAAGATCTTTGGAGAGATTTCCAAAAATTCGATGCGAATCTAGGATCTCGATCTGAAATGATCGATACAGGCACTCCATGCTTGCATACAACATTATCAAGGTATATTCGAGTCAGCTTCTCCAGTGAGAACTGCTCCTTAACCGGAATGAAGTGTGCTGATTTGGTCAGTCTATCGACAATAACCCAAATCGAATTGTTTCCAGATGATGTTCTAGGAAGCTTGGTGATAAAGTCCATTGTAATTCGCTCCCACTTCCATTCAGGAATCTTTGGCTGTTGAAGTAGTCCTGATGGCTTTTGATGTTCTGCTTTAACTCTAGCACAAGTCAAGCATTGAAGAACATACATAGCTATGTCAGCTTTCATATTCGGCCACCAATACAACTTCTTCAAATCATGGTACATCTTATCAGATCCCGGATGAATGGAATACTTAGATTTATGAGATTCTAACATAATCAAATCTCTTAAGCCTCCAAACTTAGGTATCCACATACGACCTCTTAAACATTTCACTCCATCAGCTCTAACCTCTAAAGGATCTACTTCTCCTCGGAACCCTTCATTAACAAAATTCTCCTTCTTACAAGCTTCTATTTGCGCATTTCTAATTTGCTCAGGCAAATTATTGTGCACGGTCAAGACTAGAGAACGCACCCTGATAGGCTCTCTATCTTTCCTACTCAACGCATCAGCAACAACATTGGCTTTTCCTGGGTGATATTTTATATCACAATCATAATCACTTAACAACTCTATCCATCTTCGTTGCCTCATGTTCAATTCCTTCTGGTTGAGAATATACTATAGGCTTTTGTGATCGGTGAATACCGTACACTTGGTGCCATACAGATAATGTCTCCATAACCTAAGAGCAAAGACCACCGCTCCTAGCTCAAGATCATGAGTAGCATAATTCTCCTCATTCTTCCTTAATTGCCTAGAAGCATAAGCTATCACTTTCTCTCTCTGCATCAAAACAGCTCCATAACCTCTAATAGATGCATCACAATACACTACAAAATCTTCACTCCCGTCGGGTAATGATAAGATTGGCGCACTACATAATTTTTGCTTCAATGTCTGAAATGCTCCATCTTCATCACTTCCCCAAATGAAAGGTTTATTCTTCTGAGTAAGCTTAGTCAAGGGTTTAGCTATCAAAGAAAATTCTTTAATGAATCGCCTATAATAGCCAGCCAATCCTAAGAACTGTCGCACTTCCGTTGGCGTTGTCGGTGCAGACCAATTCTTAATAGCTTCAACCTTTGCAGGATCAACATGAATTCCATCTCTGTTAATCACATGACCAAGAAATTGCACAGAATCTAACCAGAAATCACACTTTGAAAACTTAGCATACAACCTTTCATCCTTCAACAACTTCAAAACAATCCTCAAATGTTCTCTATGTTCATCTTCATTCTTAGAATAGATCAGAATATCGTCAATAAACACAATCACAAATTTATCCAAGTAGGGCTTGCACACTCGATTCATTAAATCCATGAAAACCGCAGGTGCGTTAGTTAACCCAAATGGCATTACTTGAAATTCATAGTGTCCATAACGAGTTCTAAATGCAGTTATAGGAATATCTTCTTCACGGACGCGAAGTTGGTGATATCCTGACCGCAAATCTATCTTAGAATACACACTAGATCCTTGCAGTTGATCAAACAAATAATCAATCCTAGGTAAAGGATATCGATTTTTAATTGTCAACTTATTCAGTTCCCTATAATCAATGCACATACGAAAAGATCCATCCTTCTTCTTAACGAACAAGACTGGAGCTCCCCAAGGCGACGAGCTCGGTCGAATAAAACCTTTATCAGACAACTCCTTAAGTTGCTCAGATAACTCCTTTAATTCAGAAGGGGCTAAACGGTAAGGCGCACGTGCCACCGGTGCAACACCAGGAATTAAATCGATTCGAAACTCTACTTGCCTTATCGGTGGAAGTCCGGGTAAATCTTTAGGAAATACCTCAGGAAATTCACAAATAATAGGTACATCTTCCAATCGTTTCTCCCTAGACTCATTCCCGGTCACTTGAGCTAAGAATAACTCACAACCGTTCCTGATGTACTTTTGGACTTTAATACATGAAACGATTTTCAAACGAGATTCACCTCGACTACCATCAATTACTAACGTCCTATTCCTAAGAGGAATCTTAACCTTCTTCTCTCCACATAAAATAGTAGCATTATTCAACGACAACCAATCCATACCAATAATAATATCGAAACTACCTAATTCTATCAACATCAAATCAATCGGAAAGGAATGGTTCAAGAGATTTAGAGAGCATCCTTCTAATAGCTTATTAGTTTTCACTAATTTACCATCAGCCAATTCCACCTCGTAACTGGTACTTATCTCAGCAGGTTCAATATCAATAAGGGCATTATTTTTAGTGGATACAAAGCTCCTATCGGCACCCGAATCGAATAAAGCAACAGCATAATGATTGTTGAGTAAAAACGTACCGGTAACGACATTCGGATCCTCTTTCTTCACCTCAATTGTTCCAAGTTGGTAGATACCACCCTGGGGGTTTCTTCCAGGTACAATCGCTTTCAACTTGGGGCATTCCGATTTCCTATGACCTTCTTCATTACAGTTGAAGCAAATGGTTCCCTTCTTACACCTTTCAACCTTGTGTCCAAGCTTTCCGCAATTTCGGCACTTCCAGCAGTCGCCAGGATGCCTCTTGTTGCCACACTTAGGACATCTATCATCGTTGCGCGGTGCATTGTTGGTAAGAGCATTTGCATTCCCCTTTCTCTTGTTCTGACGGCGATTGAAATTCTTCCTATTATCACCTCTATCTACACGCTCACCGTCTCCCTTTCTTTTCTCACCAACACGGGCTTCATCTTCCTTATCCTGAATTATCTGTCCAATGAGTTGGTAAGCCATTCGAACAACATCATCAATGGTCAGTGGTTTCGATGATGTCACGTCCCCCCGGATATTCCTGGTCAACCCTTTCACATATTGCTCAATTCGGATCTCTTCGGGTTCAACCAATCGAGGACATAGCAAGGCCAACTCATGGAATCGATTCGTGTAACTATCAATGTCCACACCTTTCATTCTCAAATGAATCAACTCTTGTTCTAACCTAATGATCACACTACGAGGACAAAACTCCAAAGTCATCCACTTCTTAATTTCAGCCCAAGGAGTAGCATTAGCAGCATCAAGACCCATGAAAGCAATTCTCCCGTTCCACCAAGTCAACGCACGACCTTTAAGAGTAGCCATAGCAAAAGTCACCTTATCTTCCTCTTTACACTTACTAATCCTAAACACCGATTCAATCTTCTCGATCCACTGGCTTAGTCCTACAGCACCTTCAGTTCCATTAAAAGGTAGAGGTTCACACTTCATGAACGTCACATAAGTACAGCCACCAACTTCAGGTGCATTCGTTCCAAGTCCTCCTACATTTCCTCCAGCATTAGCATTCACATTATTAGCATTCACATTCACATTTGTACCGCCAATTCCACTACCGCCAGCTCCACTACCGCCAGCTCCACTACCGCCAGCTCCACTACCGCCAGCTCCACTACCGCCAGCTTCATTTCTAGCATTTGCCATAAATTCTGTCATAGATGCGGTAACTTGCTCCGTAATAATCCTACGTACATCATCCTCAGTCACAGCCTTCTTGGGCGGCATAGTTCTATAATTCCACAATTTCAAAGCATTAAGCATTCATCCAACAAAGGATTCATATAATATGGATCGAATTCATAATCAAGATACAAATAAGGCACAATATGGAATTCAAGACAAGATACATATTTCATTCGATCTGAAACAAAAGTATTGTCTTAGTACATCCATATCAAAGTTCTAGCACTATATACACTCAAAATTCGCACGAGCTACACTCAACTGAATCTCCATAGAATTCACCTTTCTCTTCATAGCAGCATACTCACCACTTTCCAACACCGATAACCTCCTAAAAGCCTCATTCAAACCACGTTCTACATCACTCAAATCCAAACTAAGCAATTCCCGCTCTTTCTCACCAACCTTAGTCTTCGACTCCAAATAAGCAACCTGAGTCTGAACAACACCTAATCCAACCTCTGTCACACAACTCTTAACACGGGAAGCATCTAGATCACGTCTCAAGGCCCATGGTGCAAGACCATCAATATGAGTAGCCTCTCGAGCACTAGACGACTCTCCTATCTCACGTCTACGAGTATCAATACCATCAGTACCGTCAGGTGCATCGTCATCCTCATCCTCCTCTGATTCAGTATCAGATTCAGACGATTCAGACATTTCATCCCTAGGTAACTCATCCTCAGAATCAGACAAACAAACTGGTGGGGGCAAAGGCTCGCCCTCTGGAACATCATACGGATAAATAAGCTCAGCTTCCTCATCGTCATCAACCTCAACATCTATACCTACATCTTCCTCGACTTCCTCGTCGTCAATCTCATCATCTAACTCATCTAACCCAATCTCATCATTGTTCTCAATATCAGCATTCTCAATATCCACGTCCTCAATATCCACATTCTCAATCTCCACATTCTCATTACCCACATTCTCAATCTCATTCTCTACTAAGTCAACCTGAGGGGCAATCTGATCTCCTAGTCCTAACTCGGGCTCGGGATCCTCAAATGGTTCCTCCTCATCATCAATATCAAAATCTACTAAGTCTAAATAAGGATCATCTTCTATATTAGGTTCGGGAATAGCATGGTTTTCTACAGGAATATTAGGGTCAGCCATGACAATCTGCATTTATATATATTTATCTCGTATTAGGATAACATAATAGTTAAACAATTACATAATGAAATCACGATATATACATATATATAAATTATATTATATATATCAAAATATATATCTTCTCGATAGGGCTTGTTGGTAACATCGGAGATCTCTGGCACCGTTATAGTCAAAAGATTTTTCAAATATTTTCTCAAATGTTCATTGTCAAAAGATTTTGAAAAGTTTTGTTCAAAACTTTGGTTTTTAAAATCTTTTGTTCTCTACAACGAGAGCTCTGGTACCAAACTGTAACACTCTCATTTTTCGTATCGGTACAGTGGAAGGGTCTTTCAGAGTGTTACGGGATAGCACAATAACTCCAATCATAGACAACACATAAAAATGGTTGTACAAGGTTTAACAAACATTCATTCGATAAAAAGTTTCAAAAGTGTACAACAGGTCCCAAATTATACAGGTCATTAAGTTTACAAAACATAGATCGAATGAACATTTTTAATATTAAGTGTGGGCCATCAAAGTCGATCTCCATTCGGATTACCTTCAAGCACCTGAGATAGAAAACATGCAAAAATCATATCAGCGAATGCCGAGTGAATTCATAGAGTTTAATGAAAACCGTTATATAAAACAATCATTTACAATCATTTAAAATCAGAACACAAGTATAATATCGAAAGTAAGTCCACATATTGCTAGTCAGGCAATATATAAATCAAGCATACATCTGAAACCGTCCATGAGACCGTAGTCTCTATATTACCATGATAGGTAATATATTCATCGTAATAGCGTCGTCATCGTTTATTATTTATGTCTTATAGCATACGTTGTATATTGTATAGGATTATTATTAGCCGCATGACATTGTTACCTTACTCTGAAAACAGCGGGCCGCGAACCCGACAAACAATTTGCCCATCTAAGTTAGCGTGTGATAAGATGGCATTTGTACATGATCTCATCGTCCAAAACGGCCTTTAATTGCATTAAATATCATAAAATATGCCAAATATATGCTCGTGTTTGTTACTTGTGTATTTTTAGGTAGGGATATTGAGGAAATGACAAAAGAACACAAGAATCATTCAAAAACGAACACGGGAAACGAAGACGCACAATGAACCAAGCTCATTTATGGAATTTTGCAAAAAGACCCCTCAAGTTTGAAGAATTGGCAAAAATGGCCCCTTATCTTTGAAGAACTTGTCATAATTGACCCTACAAATGTTAATTATACAAGTATGGACCTTCAAGTTTGAATATTGTTCAAGAAATGCCCTTGGAAATTGATCAAATTTGCAAAAGATAGTCAAAATTGTCAAAAGGACTTGTTTTGCAATTAGGTTTGGACTGTTGGTGAAAAGAAGTTAACAAAATGGACTGGCTATGCAATCAAAACAAACGGGAAGTTAAGTTAAGGACTGGTGGTGAATTTCCTACCCACCAGTCCATTAACACTAAGCCCAAAACACCCCCTAGCCCAATATCTTTACCCGGTTTTATTTTAATCACCAGTCAACTGGTCAAACACCCACTTACCCCTAATTTCCCTCCCAAACATGTTTTAAAATCGTTTTTACCCCTTTTTTGGATTAAAACTTACTAATCAACCCTTAAACCCTAATTTTCCCCAGGTTAATTAAACCTCAAAACAAAGGGTTAATCCCCCATTTTGTCCAGATCACTAATTCACCTCCACCTCACCATTTCCCACCTCACTTGACAAACCCACATGGGCTGTGGACCCCCCCCCCCCCCCCCCAGACCTCCCCTACTACATCCCTTTCACCCCAAAACTAATACCCGACCACTTGAACATACAGGATCACTCTACTTGGCCTCCAAGTTGTATCCAACGTCCAAGATCAGTCCTACAGCCTGGCATTTCACATGGGAACACTTTTGACCAAGAACTCGTCAAAGACCAAAGGGGCATTTCAAGATTTTTAGCAATTAGGGTTTTAGGTTTTTATTATTTTATTTCTGAATTCTAGATAGTTCCAATGGCTGTATAAATAGAGTCGACATGTGACTCTATACCTTGTTCCAGTTTTTCTTCAAAAAAAAAAGTTTTGTAATTCCTTTTAATAATATAAAAGTTTGGTATTTGTATTGACAATATAATTCCTTTTTATAATTATTTAAAGTTGGTGTTAATTGATGAAGAAATTCTGAGTTCCAATTTTATCATATAACACTTTGAGTGTTTAAGTTTTCCAAAAAAGTGTTTTAATTTTTAAAAATCCAATCTTTCATGAAGTGAAAGTGGACTGAAAGATTTGGATTTTTGAAGTTAGTGTCGTTTTTAAAACGTGTGTTAAAGGTTTGAAGGTTTTGAAAAAAGTTTTTTTAGGAAGAAAAAAAGTAAAACAGAATATATATTTTTGTTCTTGTTCTTCTTTTTTTTCTTCTTAGCAGGTTTAAGTGAGTTGATTTGTTAGAGGATCTGCATACACCCGAGTGTATTTGGAAGTGGCTAACTAGCCACAGTTGGTCTTGGATGTGAGACCAACAAGGTAATTCCTTGTTTCAATTTTTCTAGAAAAACATTGTGGATTATGTGAATCTTGCATGAAATCTGCTAATGTGTTTGATTTAGCTGTTGGTTTTTGCTTGGTAGTTGATTTCATACATGTTATAAGCTTTTTAAACCAGTTTGATTATGTTTGGAAAGGATTTTGTTAGAAAAAATTGTTAAAACAGATTTTAAGGGGTGTTTGGATTTAAGCTTTATAGAGATTTTGTGAGAGATTGGTGTGGTGTAATCTGTTATAAGTGCTTCAATAGGCTAGAGTAGGATTGCATGCCAGTCTTAGTTAAGTTTGGGAACAAGTTTGAGCTAGTTAAATGTTAAAAAAGTGAAAAAGTTAGCTTAAAATTGTATGAACAATTTTTCTGCTCATTTTTGATGATTTTGGTGCTTGGATTTTAAAAACTGCTAAATTATAGGGTATTCTAGGATTGTAGCTTGTTTTTATGTTAAGTGGTGCTAGTGTGTGCAAAATTTAAGCTCTTAAAAGTCAATATTGTGCTAGTTTTTGGTGAATAGCACCCACAGACCCATAACAAGACCTCAGCAACCTGATTTTGTTTTGTGTGTGCTATATTTTGTGATTAAGGTGTGTTTACTGCTTGATCTTGACTCCCTACACTCCAAAGAGTGTAGGGGTGCCCTGCTTGTTCCAAAAACAACACCAATTAAGCTCACAATCCAAGACCTCTTGGATTTATTCACAAGTGAAGAACAAAGCAAACTGCTTGTGTTCAAAAGAAGAACTGGCCACGTTTTTTTTTTATTTTGAACTAGCTTAATCATTGTTAAATTGGTGATTGGATTGTGTTGGTAAGCTTTAAAAAGGTGACAGGTTTGGATTGGAAAGTTTAAAAAAGTAAAAAAAATTAAAAAGCAAAAAAGGGTTCACTCAGCCTCGAACCCCCGTCTCCACACTCACACACATCACACATTACCATTACGCCCTAGGGTCTTTGACTGCTAGGGTTTGCATTGGAAATACACTTAAGGGTGTTTTGAGTTTGGCTTATTAAAATAAGCCGTAGCTTATTTGGTTATTTGTAGCTTATTTATTAAGCATTTTTGGTTTATTTCATTTTTCCTAGGTTTTGATTAGTAATCCAGACTTTTCTGTTTAAAAGTTTTATTTTTCCCGTTATTTAATTATTTATTAGGATTATTTTTAGGTTTAAATTTAGAAAGTGTATTAAAAATAGTAAACAGTAATTAAAAAATAAAAAAAAATAGTTTTTAAGTTTTAATTAAGTATTTTGAGGTTTACATTTAGTTAACTTTTCAAAAACTTTAATTTTTAATTTTATTTGATTTTAGGTTTTTTATTAAACTTTAAAAATTAATATAAAATTAATTAAGAGGTTTTAGGAGCTTTAATTTACATTTTTGTCTTAGTTATAATATTTAGGATTTTTGAGAATTTTTTAGAATTTATTTTTAAACTTTTTATTTTTTACAATATTTTAATATTATTTTATTCATAAAAATTCAAAGTTTTATTTTTAACTTTTTTTCATTTTTCCTAGATTCTAGACATTAAAATAGGAACTTTGTCACTTTCCAATTAATTTTTAGGTTTTTCAATTAATTTTTAGAATTAATTTAAGATTTAATAGTTTTTAATAGTTTTTAGGAGTTTAAAAATAGTTTAATTTGGTTTAAAAATTTTTAAAAATAGTTTTAGCTTAATTAGGTCATTTTTGAGGTTTACAAACTATTAAATCTTGCTTAGGGCTTTTTAATATTTAAAAGTGATTTTTAGGGCTTTAATTAGCATTAAAAAGTCATTATTAAATTAATTAAAAGGTTTTAGCAAGTTTGGATTTTTTGTAAACTCTTAGAATTTTATTGTGGATTTTTAGTAATTTTTAGGAATTTTTAGGTTAAAATTTTAAATTTTGTCGTTTTTACGTTTCTACGTCTTAACTTTCTAGTAGTGTTTTTGCCTATTTTTCTATTTTTTTTCGTCTTCGTCATTTTCTCTTTTCTTCTCATTAATAATAAAAAACAAATCAATCAAATCATTCATTACACAACACACGTGCCTCCTCGAGAGAACGATCCCCACACATAGGGTCATAAGTGTTTACGTTTTCCTAAACGTACGCTTAATACTTACCGCTTTTTACGCTCTTTTCCTAAAGAGTAGTAAAACCACTAGATCATTTTGGCGCCGCTGCCAGGGAGGCGTGTTGTGTTTTGATTGAACATTGTTGTTTTTTATATTAGCCATAATAGTATTTGTATTAATAGCACTCTATTAACACGTATTATCGTTTTTCGGTTTTTGTGTGAATATTATTACTATATAGTATACGTAGAACAATAAATACACAAGTACTCCAAATGAGCAATCACAACCTTGATTCGGGATTTCATCACTCGATCATTGTATTCGAATCTCAAACCAAAGAAAAAAGGCAAAAATAGATAAATACTTTCGTGAAGCTTAATCTTGATAATACAAACTATAAGGTGGGTATAAGGCGGTTGTATTTCACGACCTAAAGGAAAAAGGCTCTTAAGTGCTTCGCGCCGCCTCGTTTCCTCCGCTTGCTTGTGCGTATTTGATTTTGAGAGTGAATCGAGGGTTTTGCCGCCCAAAGTATTATTACATATCATATATATTTTCTTGGTTTCTATTGATTAAACCCTCTTGAACGATTTGGTGTTCCACCATCGTTCTAAAGTCATCGAAGGCGTTCACTCCACGTGATCGTTTTCATTCCTTGAGGCCTTTTTAATCAAGAGATTTGATTAGTGAGGAGATTTGTGGACTCATTGTCTACTTAATACATTCACCAATTTCCAAAAAGGTTAATACAATCAAAAACTACTAAAAAATTGAAAAAACACAAAATACCAAAAAGAATCTTCTTTGCTCGTCTCCACGTTGTACGTGACGTTTATGCTCACTCGTAATCAAGCAAAACGTGCACGTAAACGCAAGAACAAAACTCCCACTCCAACTCATTCTAGTGAGGAGTCTCCTATTGACGAACCCATTGTACGAGAAGAACCAACCATGGCGAATCGAACTATGATGGAGTTACTTCAAGCACCCACCGAGGGTTATGGAGAAGCTATTGTGATTCCCGCAATCCTTGCGGAGAATTTTGAGGTGAAAACGGGTTTGTTGTCGATGATCCAAAACAACAAATTCCGTGGTGATGAGAAGGACAATCCCCACAACCATATCCGCCAATTTAATCGTCTTACCGCCACTTGCAAATTTAAGGATGTCTCGAATGACTCGATTAAGATGATGTTATTTCCGTATTCCTTAGCGGGGCCCGCTAAAATTTGGTTAGAGAAAGAGCCACCCAATTCTATATTGACGTGGAAGGATCTCGTTTCAAAATTCGTGAACCAATTTTTTCCGCCCTCTAAGACTACGCATTTGAAAAATGAGATTTCTAAATTTTCACAAGAATAAATATGAAAGTTTTTCTACGGCTTGGAATAGGTTTAAGGAGATGTTACATGAATGTCCTCATCACGGTTTTTCCGATTTGCACCAAATCGACACGTTTTACAATGGACTTAACGATCATGAAAGAGATTATTTAAATGCCGCCGCGGGTGGTAATTTTTTGTGTAAAACGGTTGAAGAAGCTTTGGTCATAATTGAGAATAGGTCTAAAGTTTATAGCCCTCGTCACACACCGAGTGTTGCCAAAAGGGGCTCATCATCGTCTCAAAGTATCAATGCATTACATGATGAAGCAAATGAAGAAAACCGATTTTTCGATAGATTTTCTAACCTTATGTCCCATTGGAAGGCTCAAGAAGCTTCCAATTCCGATTCGGTTAAAGCGGTTTATAAAAGTTGTTTGTCGTGTGGAGGAGCTCATGATCTTTCCGAGTGCATTACCGCGGATGGTAACACTTCGAATGCTTTTGTAGCCACGAGAACTTATAACCAAATCGGTCAAGGTTCTCGTTCAAATCAAGCTCCACTCAATCAAAATGCTAATAATTATCGCAACAACAACCAAGGTGGAAATTACCAAGGAAATCAAAGAAATTATAACAAAGGTAATTACCAAAGTGGAAATGGGCAAATTTCAAACCAAAACCAAAACCGTGATTTTCAAACTAATGCCCAAGGTTTTCAAAATGATCACACCAAAAATATTCATGGAGAATTTTTGAATTATGCTAAGGCTAATGATGCTAAGTTTGATAATATGCAACGTGAAATGGTTAGCTTAAGATCCGAGTTGAAAAACGAGCTAAAAAACGAACTTGCTAATGAACTTAAAACTCATGCTAATAAAATGGAAGGAAATGTTCAAAGACTCCAACAAAATCAACAAAAAATGGAGCAAGGTCAACATGAGATTAAGCAAGAATTGTTAAAAGCGGATGCTAGGCAATCTAAGTTTGAAGACCGAATGGGAAAAATGTTTGAAGCTATCATGTGTAAGCCCTCTTCTTCGGGTGGTCTTCCTAGTGATACCATCGTAAACCCGAAAGGAGAATTGAAGGTTATTACTACTCGTAGTGGTAAAACTTTCAAAGAACCCAATTCTCGTCCAAGTACTTCTATGGAGAAGGAAAAAGAGAAAGAACCCGAGGTTGTGGTTGAAAAGGAGCAAATTCAAAGCCCACGAAGTACCGCTCAAACCACACCTACGGTTGAACCTACACCAATCATGGAACCCGAGATTCCAAGGCCTATGCCTATGCCTAATTTGCCCCAACCCACACCACCTTTACCCTACCCATCAAGACGAAACAAGGAAAAGGCACAAGAACGAAATAAATATCAATTTGAACTCTTTATGAAAATGTTTCGTGACTTGCATTTCAATATAAGTTTTGCCGACGCCTTAGTCATGATGCCTCGATTTGCCGCGAACTTCAAAAGTATGTTAAACAACAAAGAAAAATTGCAAAAATCGTCTAGTTGTTCTTCGGTTTTTCTAAGCCGCATACCTCAAAAAGTCGGTGATCCTGGAAAGTTTTTAATCCCATGTGCTATCCAAGACATGGAAGAATGCTACGCCTTGGCCGATCTTGGTGCTAGTATTAATTTGATGCCTCTTGAGATTTTTAAATCGCTCAATCTTCCAAATCTCACTCCTTCAAGAATGTCAATCGAAATGGCCGATCATTCTACGATTCTAGCTTGTGGAGTTGCCGAGGACGTCTTTGTGAAAGTTGGAAAGTTCTACTACCCTGTAGACTTTATTGTTGTTGATATTCCTATCGATCCTAAAGTTCCGTTAATTTTAGGTCGATCTTTTTTGGATACCTCGAGAGCACTTATCGATGTGCATGCAAGAAAAATCACTCTTCGTTTCAATGAGGAAGAACTCGTCATTAATGCAACCCAAAACTCCACTCTTTCTCATGTTTATTCGATCACATCTTTGTACAATGTCAATCCCATCAAAAGCATTTGCAAAAAGATTTCTAATAGAGTTTTAGGAGTTGTTGAGAAAAATGAAGTTCCGTCCCCTCCGCCGGTGGAGGTTAAGAGTGTTAAGCCTATGATTCCAATCTCGAGTGAATCTTCGGATGATGAATACGTTGATCCCGATGGGGAGGTTTTCTTTGTTGACAAAAGATTTTAAAACTTGCCACCACCTAAACCAAAAAGATTTCAAAATGTGAGAATTTTTAGTGTGACTAATATTGCTTTAGAAACACCAAATATTTTTGACATAATTAAATCGGGTTTTCACAAGAAGAGTGTAAAAGATGAAAAAGAAAAGATTTTGAATTAAAAGATTTTTCTACAATTCTAACTCCGTCATCACCGCGTTTATTGAGTACTACAAGCTCGTCTTCTCCTTTTGACGATGCTTGGTGTGGACTTAGTGTGGGGGAAGCCCCTTATGTTCCCTCCCCTTTCTCCACCGAGGACGAGATATTTGATCCTGGAATTGCCTATATAGGGAAATCTCGGTCTTCCACCGATGCAATAAATGGAAAATCTTTTCATTTGATTGGTGCGAGTCTACCTCGAGTAGCTCAATGTTATGACTTACCCATTGTCCCACCCTTCTATTTCTTCTCTCCTATTTTCTTCTACCCCATTGGGGTTTGTGTTGAAGAAGCGTTGTTTCGTCTTTCATCCGAAAACGAAGACGCTATCTTTGACCCCGGTATACGTTTATCGGATTTTTAAAGTACTCCACGTGCTTTTGGGCCTTGTTTATCATGTAAGCCCCACCAAAAATTGACCAAACCATGATTATCCCTAAATGATCACATTTATGGGGATTCGAGTCGAGCTTTTGACTCGGTTATCAAAAACAAGGTGCCTCGTGGGGGAGACCCATGCCTATCCATGTACATATTATTGCTTTCTAATGTAGTTAATGTGAGGGGATTTGTGCCCTTCCAACCTTTGTTTCGTGATTGTTTGTGAATTGTGGTTTTTAGATCATCATCTTCACAATTGGAGCCTCTCGTGTTTCGTTTTATGAGAGCACTCGATCGTTTGTTTTGGAGGCCTTTCCCAATATCCACATCATGATATCCTTTTATGTTCTAACCTTAGATTTTTAGCATACTTCATAAACGGCTATAAATTTAATGGTTACACCTTTTCCATGCTAGACTAAGCATTCGACTACGTCTCTAGTATGGGGGTTTCCAACCCTTAGACTCGAAACATTGAGGACAATGTTTAACTTTAGTATGGGGGGTGAATAGATACTTTACTTTGCTTACGCCCTCGTGCACTCCAAAATTTTTGTTTTGTCTCTCGTTTTGTTGCAAAATAAGGCTAAAAATGGCCAAATTTAAAATTTTTCTCATGTTTTCATAAGTGTTTAAGAAACGAATGTAGATTTTCCGATGGCGAGAATGAGAGTAATTTTTGACTCGACCGTGCGTGTTGAGCACTTAGCTTTGATTCCTTAACTACACATTAGGCTAAGTCTCTTAAATGAGGACGAGAAATGATAGAGTTAATTATAAGTTACTATGCTAAACGTAGAGTACTCGTATTCTTTCAAAAACTCATGTGTTCTCGTTGTTTGCTTATTCTCCCTTCGCATGTAAATATTTTTTGCTTAATAAATATTGACTTAGCGGTTTAGTTTTGATTGTTGGGTTTCTAGTCTTTTCTAGTAGCTTCCGTGTAATTAAATTGGGAAGACATTAAGGTATCGCCAGCGTCACGGTTTTGAAGTATTGGCAACCCGAATAATCGAAAGCTTCACCCAATAATAAGATTTCAAGTGCTCACCTAAATCTAGCAAACAATTTGAAGCCCCACAAGGCCTAAAATCTATGCAAAATTGAAAGTGAATCAAGCCTTAATCTTCGAAGCTTTAAAGATCCAAAATTCGCTTTAGCGTGAGGATATACGTCTTTGGCTAATAAAACCACCGATGATGGCGGATAATAAAAGGCAAGGCAAGACCGAAGTCATAATAAAAGCTTCATGGCGAAGTTGAATAAAAGATGGAGGTAAACCAAAGATAATAAGGTCCTTCCGTTAGGGGGCGTATAAAAGTCTTGGTAATAAGTCTCATGTTCAAAACCGTTATAAAACCGTGTTTATCGATTCTTCTTGTCAACTTAATTTTTTGACATCGTTGTCTATTAGGAGGGGTTATTGATTTTATGGTCTTAGTTACACCGTTAGGACTCTATTTTTAGACCTAAATCTCTATTATCGCATAAGTCAACAATGTATCCTCGTGATCATTAAGACAAAATAAAATATAAGAGATACAACTTAGGAATAATGGGAGAATAAGTACGTGATTAGGGCATATGAGTAGTGTTAGCATTACTAACTTATAATGACAATGATCTCGTTGCACGCTTGGCATGGAATTAAGGTGAAAATCGAGGACGATGAAATTATTTCTAACGAAGCATTCACGTGTTCTTATTCTATGAACCTAAACGTCCCATTTTGCGATGAGAATCATACATTATGTCTGAAACGTAAGTAGTAGTAAAAGTAGTATGTAGCTAGTTTATAATTTCAATAAAAGTGAATAAAATGAATTTTGGGGTTGTGACGATACTTTATTCTAGCATTGCGTGAGGGCACGGCAATGGTTTAGTATGGGGGAGTGATGAGATGGCATTTGTACATGATCTCATCATCCAAAACGGCCTTTAATTGCATTAAATATCATAAAATATGCCAAATATATGCTCGTGTTTGTTACTTGTGTATTTTTAGGTACGGATATTGAGGAATTGACAAAAGAACACAAGAATCATTCAAAAACGAACACGGGAAACGAAGACGCACAATGAACCAAGCTCATTTATGGAATTTTGCAAAAAGACCCCTCAAGTTTGAAGAATTGGCAAAAATGGCCCCTCATCTTTGAAGAACTTGTCATAATTGACCCTCCAAATGTTAATTATACAAGTATGGACCTTCAAGTTTGAAGATTGTTCAAGAAATGCCCTTGGAAATTGATCAAATTTGCAAAAGATAGTCAAAATTGTCAAAAGGACTTGTTTTGCAATTAGGTTTGGACTGTTGGTGAAAAGAAGTTAACAAAATGGACTGGCTATGCAATCAAAACAAACGGGAAGTTAAGTTAAGGACTGGTGGTGAATTTCCTACCCACCAGTCCATTAACACTAAGCCCAAAACACCCCCTAGCCCAATATCTTTACCCGGTTTTATTTTAATCACCAGTCAACTGGTCAAACACCCACTTACCCCTAATTTCCCTCCCAAACATGTTTTAAAATCGTTTTTACCCTTTTTTGGATTAAAACTTACTAATCAACCCTTAAACCCTAATTTTCCCCAGGTTAATTAAACCTCAAAACAAAGTGTTAATCCCCCATTTTGTCTAGATCACTAATTCACCTCCACCTCACCATTTCCCACCTCACTTGACAAACCCACATGGGCTGTGGACCCCCCCAGACCTCCCCTGCTACATCCCTTTCACCCCAAAACCAATACCCGACCACTTGAACATACAGGATCACTCTACTTGGCCTCCAAGTTGTATCCAACGTCCAAGATCAGTCCTACAGCCTGGCATTTCACATGGGAACACTTTTGACCAAGAACTCGTCAAAGACAAAAGGGGCATTTCAGGATTTTTAGCAATTAGGGTTTTAGGTTTTTATTATTTTATTTCTGAATTCTAGATAGTTCCAATGGCTGTACAAATAGAGTCGACATGTGACTCTATACCTTGTTCCAGTTTTTCTTCAAAAAAAAAGTTTTGTAATTCCTTTTAATATAATATAAAAGTTTGGTATTTGTATTGACAATATAATTCCTTTTTATAATTATTTAAAGTTGGTGTTAATTGATGAAGAAATTCTGAGTTCCAATTTTATCATATAACACTTTGAGTGTTTAAGTTTTCCAAAAAAGTGTTTTAATTTTTAAAAATCCAATCTTTCATGAAGTGAAAGTGGACTGAAAGATTTGGATTTTTGAAGTTAGTGTCGTTTTTAAAACGTGTGTTAAAGGTTTGAAGGTTTTGAAAAAAGTTTTTTTAGGAAGAAAAAAAGTAAAACAGAATATATATTTTTGTTCTTGTTCTTCTTTTTTTTCTTCTTAGCAGGTTTAAGTGAGTTGATTTGTTAGAGGATCTGCATACACCCGAGTGTATTTGGAAGTGGCTAACTAGCCACAGTTGGTCTTGGATGTGAGACCAACAAGGTAATTCCTTGTTTCAATTTTTCTAGAAAAACATTGTGGATTATGTGAATCTTGCATGAAATCTGCTAATGTGTTTGATTTAGCTGTTGGTTTTTGCTTGGTAGTTGATTTCATACATGTTATAAGCTTTTTAAACCAGTTTGATTGTGTTTGGAAAGGATTTTGTTAGAAAAAATTGTTAAAACAGATTTTAAGGGGTGTTTGGATTTAAGCTTTATAGAGATTTTGTGAGAGATTGGTGTGGTGTAATCTGTTATAAGTGCTTCAATAGGCTAGAGTAGGATTGCATGCCAGTCTTAGTTAAGTTTGGGAACAAGTTTGAGCTAGTTAAATGTTAAAAAAGTGAAAAAGTTAGCTTAAAATTGTATGAACAATTTTTCTGCTCAGTTTTGATGATTTTGGTGCTTGGATTTTGAAAACTGCTAAATTATAGGGTATTCTAGGATTGTAACTTGTTTTTATGTTAAGTGGTGCTAGTGTGTGCAAAATTTAAGCTCTTAAAAGTCAATATTTTGCTAGTTTTTGGTGAATAGCACCCACAGACCCATAACAAGACCTCAGCAACCTGATTTTGTTTTGTATGTGCTATATTTTGTGATTAAGGTGTGTTTACTGCTTGATCTTGACTCCCTACACTCCAAAGAGTGTAGGGGTGCCCTGCTTGTTCCAAAAACAACACCAATTAAGCTCACAATCCAAGACCTCTTGGATTTATTCA
Organism: Glebionis coronaria; assembly: GCA_025667525.1. Classification (NCBI taxonomy): domain Eukaryota; kingdom Viridiplantae; phylum Streptophyta; class Magnoliopsida; order Asterales; family Asteraceae; genus Glebionis; species Glebionis coronaria. The sequence continues at coordinate 367,732,975 of CM046877.1, read as the reverse complement.
CAAGTGAAGAACAAAGCAAACTGCTTGTGTTCAAAAGAAGAACTGGCCACGTTTTTTTTTTATTTCGAACTAGCTTAATCATTGTTAAATTGGTGATTGGATTGTGTTGGTAAGCTTTAAAAAGGTGACAGGTTTGGATTGGAAAGTTTAAAAAAGTAAAAAAAATTAAAAAGCAAAAAAGGGTTCACTCAGCCTCGAACCCCCGTCTCCACACTCACACACATCACACATTACCATTGCGCCCTAGGGTCTTTGACTGCTAGGGTTTGCATTGGAAATACACTTAAGGGTGTTTTGAGTTTGGCTTATTAAAATAAGCCGTAGCTTATTTGGTTATTTGTAGCTTATTTATTAAGCATTTTTGGTTTATTTCATTTTTCCTAGGTTTTGATTAGTAATCAAGACTTTTCTGTTTAAAAGTTTTATTTTTCCCGTTATTTAATTATTTATTAGGATTATTTTTAGGTTTAAATTTAGAAAGTGCATTAAAAATAGTAAACAATAATTAAAAAATCAAAAAAAATAGTTTTTAAGTTTTAATTAAGTATTTTGAGGTTTACATTTAGTTAACTTTTCAAAAACTTTAATTTTTAATTTTATTTGATTTTAGGTTTTTTATTAAACTTTAAAAATTAATATAAAATTAATTAAGAGGTTTTAGGAGCTTTAATTTACATTTTTGTCTTAGTTATAATATTTAGGATTTTTGAGAATTTTTTAGAATTTATTTTTAAACTTTTTATTTTTTACAATATTTTAATATTATTTTATTCATAAAAATTCAAAGTTTTATTTTTAACTTTTTTTCATTTTTCCTAGATTCTAGACATTAAAACAGGAACTTTGTCACTTTCCAATTAATTTTTAGGCTTTTCAATTAATTTTTAGAATTAATTTAAGATTTAATAGTTTTTAGGAGTTTAAAAATAGTTTAATTTGGTTTAAAAATTTTTAAAAATATTTTTTAGCTTAATTAGGTCATTTTTGAGGTTTACAAACTATTAAATCTTGCTTAGGGCTTTTTAATATTTAAAAGTGATTTTTAGGGCTTTAATTAGCATTAAAAAGTCATTATTAAATTAATTAAAAGGTTTTAGCAAGTTTGGATTTTTTGTAAACTCTTAGAATTTTATTGTGGATTTTTAGTAATTTTTAGGAATTTTTAGGTTAAAATTTTAAATTTTGTCGTTTTTACGTTTCTACGTCTTAACTTTCTAGTAGTGTTTTTGCCTATTTTTCTATTTTTTTCGTCTTCGTCATTTTCTCTTTTCTTCACATTAATAATCAAAAACAAATCAATCAAATCATTCATTACACAACACACGTGCCTCCTCGAGAGAACGATCCCCACACATAGGGTCATAAGTGTTTACGTTTTCCTAAACGTACGCTTAATACTTACCGCTTTTTACGCTCTTTTCCTAAAGAGTAGTAAAACCACTACATCAGCGTGTCGTCACAAAAATCACGCTATGGAATCTTCTCATACATAAATTCGCTTACCAATCAATGTGGTACGACGGGGATCAACCGTCAAGGCGCGAACTGGGGTGATCGTCCCCAAATAGTACTATCAAATGCATAAGCGTCTACCAAATCCCGGTAGTTCACAATTCATGCTAATGGGACTTTAAGTGACATAACCTAACTACTAATAATCCTTTTAGTCTCGAATATAGGGTCATAGCATCATTCGGGTCCATATCATTAAGCATACAATCGGGACTACTTGTGTTCTATTTTTATAAAAATCTAGCATGTTATCTCCCTCGCGGGTTTACAAATCATTTTATAAAACATTTAAAAGAGTGCGAGGCTATGAACTCACGTTGTTAATGAAAGGCGGATTATCGGCTACGGGCGTGCTTTGGTCACGGAAACCTATATAAATAATAATCGGTCTTAGACTCGGTCCAGTGACTTTTATCAAAATAACAATATACATATATGTGATTTTTGTACATATGATGATGATCAAGTGGGTTTATAAATCCTCGTTTACTCATTTTAGTGTTTACGTTTTGGTAACGTCTTACTAGTTCACTAGTTTTACCGATTTTACCTATTTTAAGTTCATTAAGTCTTTTATAAGTTCTTTTACTTGTTTTTACCCATTTTATACCTATATGATCAGTATATATATCTTTCATGTTGGGCCCAAATGGGTTAAGCCCAAATAATTCTTTTTACAAGTTTTTATCTTATTAAGTCCAATTATTAGTCCAATACGTTTATTTAGCTCGTAAATGTCCGTAATTCTTATAGTTCGGGTTTTATCGGTTTTTACTTGTATTAGTTACTTATACATCAGTATATAACTTTTATAAACTTTACATTAGACGGGTTTGGTTGTCTAAGTTTTATTTGATGAAAAACGTTAATTTTACGGCGATAGCCGAAAAAGTCGTAAAAATCAAGTTTATAGTTTTTATTACTTATAAATATTATTTTTACCACCATTTATATAATTTACCCATTTAATTAATCTTTTATACATTTATATAAATAAGTTCTATAAGTTAGTGGGTTTATATTTTTACATTTTATAAGTTATAATGTGAGTGCTTATATAATAATAATAAACATTATTTCCAAAATCTGATTTTTAACTTCATATTCACCATTTTTACCATATCTAGAGTTCTACAATGACTTAGAAGCTCATTTTTGGATGACAACTTCTTCATAATATGTGCTACATATAACGTAGTTATAGCTACTGCCCATTTTGAGTTTAAGTTGCCTTAACAGTCCCTACAAAACTGCTTATTCAGATTATACCACCTAACTTGTTTTGATCATATCTCACTCATTATTTTGATTCCATTGCATGTCCAACTCTCACATGTGTATAACATAATCTACTTACTGTAAATGAATCAAACCATGCAATTTTATCAGTTCATCTTTTAGTTATCTACTGTTTTTATACAGCCAACTAATTAGTCAAGATTTTAGCTTCATTTCTTATAGTTATCATCATTTTTAAGCATGTTTATCAACACTTGATCCCCACACAACATTTTTATTATCATATATACATCATATACATATACAAAATGAAAGAAAATACATTTGTTCTTTACAAAATAATAAGATAAAAATGTAGAGGATGATCTTCTTTACCAATCCAAGTGGATTTCTTATTTTAGGAAGGCAAGTACTTGATGAACACAACAAGTATCTCCAAGACCATCAAATATCAAGAACATAGGTTGGAAAATCAGCCCTAGGACACAATAAAATCACCTCCAAAGTTGTTTATATGGCCACCAAATGATCAAGGCTTCAAGGAAACACCTTAATAGGACTAGTAAACATGTGGTTTGTGGCTAGAAAAGATCAATGATGGTGTTTGTTGCTTTATTTGGGACGGCAAGGAGGGAGAGATTGAGAGAGTTTTAGAGTGGATTGCATGGAAGAAAATGGTAGAAATGAAACCATTTGCTAGTTTTGTGTTAAAGTGGAAATGGTTAGCTTAAGGTGTAAGCACAAGCTTACACTTGTGTAAACTTGCTAACTTGATGCCACCTATGTGTGGTGGTGTCAATATTGCCGTCCCATATAAGCTAGTGGGGTGGGGCAAAGTGTTTTGTCCCATCTCACTAGTTTACGGGTATTTCTCGATTCTAGTTTTCTCGATTTGCGTGCCCTCGGGTTGTTTTACGAAAAACGTTTTTATAAATTATGAATCACCGTCACAAAACGAATCCAATAAAAATTGTCTCATCAAAAACGGAGTTCAAAAACGTAAATACGTAATCCTAAGGTTTCCGGTTTAGTCGTAAAAGACGCCAAATTATACACGTAAGCCCAAATTTAAATCCGTAAATTGTGAGTTCGTCAACCAACACAAAAATAAGTTTCAAAATATTATACGAGAAAATATTTCACTACCTGAAAATGTTAGACTTGTCACATGGAGTAACTGTCATGTGGTAGAAATAACACTATAATGTGATTGTAATTACAGTGTTATTTCTACTACATTACTATTTTATTTCTAGAACATAACTGTAATGCAAAAGAAATTATTTGTAATGATTTTTTAGTATTTACTCCCTTACAGTGTTATTTATTTCTACCACATCATAGTCTTATTTCTACCACATTACAATTTGTATTGTAATGTAGTACGATTTATTTCGAAACACATCACAGTCTTAATTCTACCACATCACAGTCTTATTTCTACCACATCACAGTTTGTCTTGTAATAGGTATAGTATTATTAATACAGTAGGATTTATTTCTACCACATCACAACCTTATTTCTACCAAATCACAGCCTTATTTCTACCACATCACAGTTTATATCGTAATGCGGTAGGTTTTTGTTGTTGTTTACAAACCAAAATATAACATCACAGTCTAAACACCTTGTCCATTGTATATATGTAATTTTTAATGCATCATAATGTAAAACCCTTCGTATTTGATAACGGTTACAGAACTAGCGCATTATATAGAAAATCATGTAGACTACCGCATCACATTTATAAAACTAACGCATCACATTTATAGAAAATCATATAGACATTTATAGAATATCATGTATGCATTTTATCAAGCACCTAGTATGCAGGTTTAACATCCAGGTTTAATATGCATGTTTTCGTCTTGTTTTTTAACATGTGATGTATGAATGTTTCAAATCTTGCATCATATCAACTACGTCACAATTACAAAAATAATCTACTACATCATATTATAATACATACAAAATAAAAAGATACATACTTTGAATAAAACACTTACCATTAAATGATGAACTGCACTCGTTTCTCGTTGATAATTCAATACAAAGCTTTTAATAAATCAATGATATGAACCGTGATTATCTATTAATCTTCAAAAATGATGGTTATGGAGGATGCCGGTGGTTAACAGTGGTGATGAAGTTGATGGATAAGGTGGAGAAGGTGGTGGTTAACGGTGGGGAAGATGGTGGTTAATGATGGTTGAAGGTCGAGATGTTCTAGAAGAGAGGTTGAAGATGACGGTCGAACAGTTTTGTTAACTATGTGAAAATATTACATATTATATAGGGTTAAAGATTAATTTACATAAATACCACTGATGTTTAAAATAAAAAGACAAAAATACTCCTGAACTTATTAAAAAAGGTGGGGGCTATAAGGACACATGTCGGCTTGTGGTTCTATCTTGATTGAGTATAATTAATATTATGATGGAGTAAAACTAATACTATGCATGTGATTTGGTAAAATTAAAACTGTAATGGAGTAGGATTATTTTTATGTGAATATTCTTGAGTATGATAAAGTTGTGTTTGAGGTTTTGTCGAAATTAAGTATTTGTATGTAATATAGAAGTGATTTGGTAAATTATAACTGTGACGGAGTAGGATTAACACTATGATTGAGTAGGATCAATATTATGATGGAGTAAACTAATACTATGCATGTGATTTGGTAAAATTAGAACTGTAATGGAGTAGGATTATTTTTAATGTGAATATGCTTAAGTAGGATAAAGTTGTGTTTGAGGTTTTTTCGAAATTAAGTATTTATATGTAATATAGAAGTGATTTGGTAAAATTATAACTGTGATTGAGTTGGATTTACACTATGATGGAGAAGAATTAATACTATTATGAAGTATAACTAATCTATGCATGTGATTTGGTAAAATTAGAACTCTAATGGAATAGGATTATTTTTAATGTGAACATGCTTAAGTAGGATAAAGTTGTGTTTGAGGTTTTCTCGAAATTAAATGAATGTATTTTTTAAGTGAATATGCTTGAGTAGGTTAAAGTTATGTGTTGAAGTTTTGTCAAAATTAAGTATTTGTATGTAATATAGAATTGATTTGGTAAAATCATAACTATGATGGAGTAGAATTAATACTGTGATGGAGTAGAATTAATACTATGATGGAGAATTAATACTTCCTAAAAGTGCACACACATCTTAGTTCACAATAAAGATTATCGAATCATCACGAATATCTAGGGTTTAAATAACGAAATCACGACCGATTTATCATAAATAAATCATGATCGAATGACCGAATCGTTACTATTCTCTGATCGAAACGTCATAAGCGAGTACAATCAAAATCAAAACTTTGAAAGTAAGTTATTGTTGTTATTTAAGTGTTTCTATTGATTTAAATATGTTATATTCAGTGTTTTGTTCTAGGTCTGAAAAATGGTTGAGAAAAGTTTAGATACAAAATATGTTTAAGAAAGTTGCATATAAAGTGTTTGATAAAATATCTCAACTAGAATTTCTTATTGTAATGCACTAAATTTATATTCTGATGCAGTTGTTTTGAACTAAAATGTGTTACTGTAATGTCACAACTAGAATTTGTTAATGTAATGTCTCAACTAGAATTAAAAACTATAATGCACTAAAATGTGTGTGATGTACTAAAAAATGTCTTTCATTCTATTGCATTATAGTTTTATTCTACTACATTGCAGATTCTATGTAATGAAGTAGGTTTTGTACGGTAATGCATTAGGTTTTGTACTATAACAATAGGTTCTCTACTACATTATTGTACTAAACCTAATGCATTACTGTTTAAAACCTACTACAAATAGTACAAAACTACTACATTGAGTAATGCACTAGGACTTGAACTGAAATGCAGTAGGATTGTGTGTGATGTACTAAAACGTGAACTGAATGTAGTAGGATTGTGTGTGATGTATTAGAACTGAAATGCATTAGGTTTTATATTTATATTTTTAATGCATTACATCTTAATATCTACCATCTTATATTGCATGATAGTTTAGATTCTAATGCATCACATAATATATTTTGGTATTCTCATGAATAAATAATTGAACTGTTGTTACATAGGAAAAAACACAGGTGACAAAGCAAGGTGCATTCAACAAGCCACAAATACTAGTTTAAATCCTCTAATACCAAATGATACACTCTAATTCAAAGACGGTACGGTACAAAGATGCATCGAACGTGTGAAAAAGATTATTGAAGGATACTCATGGATCATTTGAAAATAATGTTTAAATTTTATTAGATGTAATACTTTGGAATACTTAATGTCTACACAATATTGTACATTTTAATGATGATAGTGTTTGTTCGTACTCATATTTTATATTCTAGTGCATTTTTGTCTTTCATTTTACTGCATTTCTGTCTTTCTTTCTACTGAATTATAGTTATATTCTTGTTGGTCCCTTGTAATTCGATATTACTTATTATCTTAAGTAATAACTATTACTTCGACTCAAGTGTGTTGTTTTAACATTAGATAAGAACTATGAAAGATTAAAACAACAATACCTATATATTTTTCAACGTATAGACTTTTATTAGAATCAAATAAAGAATCTATAACCCACTTTGTTTACGGAATAACAAAGTGATTGAATGACAATGGGTTTGATCTCCTCTACTTAAACGTCTAACCGAAGTTAAAGTCTAAGCTCCAATCTAAACGTTCATATGCATCTTTGGCTATATGGTTTAGTTGGTATCGAGAGAGAAAGGTTTTCCAGAGTTTAAGCTCTTGTATTGGTTACATTTCTCTCACAATGTACACTCCTTTATATAGGCAGTGTAAATTAGGGTTTGCATTTTGCATGTACCAATGCATGAGTTTATCCAGTGGGTGGTTGATGCCCTTGCTGGATAAACAGTACAAAGTACATAATAAACTATTCTAGGAAAGATAAAGGTTGTACTTATATCTAAGTATACAAGCAACGTACTTTGACTTAAAGTAATCTTTTCCCGCCTAATGCAAACCATTAGAATACTGAAGAGTCTTCAGTATCCTAGAGGAGATCGACATCATTCAGTTTGGTATTGTCAAGCCAAACTGAACTGAAAGCCCGTCTTCAGTCCTTGTTCTTCAGCAACTAGACCGTCTAGTATTTGAAGCAAAGACCTCTTAGTCTTCTAAGTTTACTGGAAGGGGAGTGCTAAACTTTCTTCAGCTTTAAAGTCATCAGTAGGAACTTTGTTCCTCTGGTCATCCATCAGCAGACTGGCCTTACTGCTGAGCATGAAACACTTAGGGGGATTTTATATTCAAATCCTAGAGTTTCTTCAGGGTCAGTAAATACTGACCCAACAATCTCCCTCTATTTGGATAAAGAAATAGCCTAAGTCTAATGTCAGTAGTAAGTGAGCATAACAACTTCTTCTTACTTGCACTGAACAATTAATAACTTATAAACCTCAGATAATCATTTATTCAACAACATTACAAATTACAACAAAAATTATTACAAATGATTATTCAATTCTCCTTAGGCCTAAGTTCTTCAATGATGGAAGTCTGAGTTAATGGATCTGAGTTTCTATGGTACAATATAGCAAGCAAGCACATGCTGAAGGTTTTAGCAACATCAGTAAGTCCTGGACCACCATGAAGAGAGTAAAAGATCCTTTGAACATTCAAGAGAAGTTCATTGTTCATTTAATCAAGATCACTTATGCCCACAAAGTCTTGACGTTCTTGATGATTGAACATAATCATTCGTAGTTCTGGTTCGTCCAGTACATGACCAGGGAGATGATTTTGAAACTGAACAAGGCCTTTGTATTTATTTGTAGTGACAAAGATGTCACCAACTTCAGGTTGTATCAGATTTGCCCTTTTGTATAGCTCCAGTATTGGATCTTGATCTTCCAGAGAAACTTGAGTGTTGATGTTCAGAATTTCACCTAGTCTTTCATAATTTCTCATATAGTGCTCGATTCTGGTGCGAACTTCATCCCATCTCTTGGATTTTCTTTTCTCGATCATCACACTTATTTCCATCCATTCAGAGTAAGAAAGTTCTTTTCCTTGAAAGTTTTCAAGTATCTCATCAGTTCCATCACCCCTATATAACTTGAGATTGATGTCGCCTTTGCTGGTCAACAGGTCAACATTGGTGATTTGTGAGATATTTCTTCTGTTAAGCCTTGTTATACAAAAATTTTCATATAACACTTTCTTCTTGAAGACACTTTCTACTTCAACTTTTCCAATTTGTTAATACAAGCTTAGCTTTAGTTCTCTTAGTTTCTCCTCTTGTTGAAGCTTGTATAGATTGTTAAGTTCTTCCTTAGTGGCCACTCCAGCGCTGATCAAACGATCATTCATAGTAAGGTCTCCTTTGTATTTGGGTATAAAGGGAGGTGGCCCACTATCAGTTGTTTCCCCACTTGTGGTCAGCCCTTACATATCATCATCTTTGGCTGATGGTTCCCCCTTACCCTTTACTGGGCTCTTTTCAGTGATAGGTGACTCAATGGGTTGTTTCTGAGCCTTTTTTGGGCATGTTTTTGAAAGAGCTGCTGGATTGGGTTTTTCTCCCCCTCAGCAGAAGACTGCCCAACAACTTTTGATGACCCACCAGCAGGGAAGAAGCCACAAAGATGATCAAGAGTGGTAGTTACCTTGGACAACATGGTTGGAACAGTTTCAAGGGCATTTAGCTTCTGCTGAACCTCTTCAGAAATGGTCAGCTTTTGTTTCTCCAGCAACGCCACTCTATCTTTGATTTTGGACACAGAATCACACAAGGTATTAACTTGGCCAGAAACTGGTGTGAATTCTGGTGGAAACTCCATGGAGGTACCGTTGATGGACTCCATTAGGGAGGACATCTCTTGCTTTAAGGAAGTGGTGGTGGCCACATCTTGGACTAAGGGCTTCAAAGCAGCAATAATGACATCCTTAATTTATTCAGCAGAAGGAGGATGTGGTCTTGCTTTGATAGTTGAGACTTCGTTGTCAGCAAGCACCTTTTCTTCCTTCAGTTTGGAAATCTGTGATTGAAGAATCAACACTTGATTGGTTAATTCTTTTACCTTCTCAGTTTTGGGGGAAAGTGGCTTTTATGTTTCATCAGAAGGTTCTTCATCACTGTCATCTAGATTGACTGGAATTCTCTCATTGAACCCAAGTTCTTTTTCCAGATCATCTCCAGACATACTAACAACAAAAGTAGGCAAGTGTCCCACCTTGGCTCCAGTGGTGAGATCCACTTCCTTGAGAATCTTTGCAGCATCATCATGAGTGTGTGGATCAGTTTCAAGACCTTCACCACCAGGGTTGGTTTGACCTGATGGATCCTGAGAAAGAGTCCCTGATAAATTTAGATCAATGATAATGTTTTTGGTTCCTTCAGTAGAACCTTGTTGTGGGGAAGCTACTTCATTAGAAACAGATAAGCCAGGGTCAGCATCAGCTGTTGGATTTGCTGACACATCATTCCCTGATGCAGACTTAGAGTGACAAGTGATAGAAATTGGTAATGAAGTATGACTTGTATTCAGAATGAAAGTACTTACCAATGCTGACTCCACACTATTGAGTTGAGGGTGAGCTCTATCTTCACCCTTCTCTCCTAAAGAAGTTGAGAGATAGGTTGCTTGTTGGGCCTCTTTATGCATATCTCCTCTAGTAGAGACTAAAGGTGATGGTTGGCTGGGGTTCTTGTCCTTGGCCAGGGACTTGGTCTTCTTCAAAGCATGGCCTTGGGAATCATCATCAATCTTCTTCGAGGAAGATTGTGTGAGGGTTTTCCTCTTTCTGGACGCACGTCTAACCTTCTTGGTATTAATTGATGTTTGCTTCTAACGAGGTCCAGATGAAGCTCCGGGCTTTTTGCCTTGTAGATCCCCTTCTCTAGTTGGAGAAGTGTCTTTGGGAGCTTTGTACACTACTGGACCATCTGCTGAGCAGATGTCCAGAATAGGTTGTGTAAGAGGAGGATCAATGGTGTTGACTGGAATGTTCCAGCGAGTAAGATTAAAGGTCTTAAAAATTAGTTTCTCTCCAGTTATTTTTGAAAAATCATTTCCAAGATGGTCAGCAAAAAGGAGAGATAGAAATCTGGTGTAGACAACGTTTTTCTCTCTAGTCTTTTTCTCCAGCTTCCCATGGAGATCTTCAAAAATAAGCCTCCCAAAATCAGCTTTGACCCCCTTGGCCAGATATTATAAAATGATAGCATCTTTTTGGTTGATCTTGTCAAGACCTCCGGTTCCCCCCCCCCCCCAAACATTCAATGAGAATGGTCATCAATAATTTCCATCTTGGTGGCAAAGCACTCCTTTTTAACCCACCCTTTTTCAGAAATTCCTTCAGTATACCCAATTTCTTTAAAGAAATTTTTAACAACCATAAAATCATCAGGTACTGCTTCATACTCATTAGGGTTATCCAAGTAATCTAACCCCAAAACTTTTCTAAATGATTTTAACCCAAATCTACCATGAATCCCTATCGTGGTAGAATCAAACTCAATGGACTTCTTGTTGTTAGAAGCCTCTGTTGTAAACCAAAATTCTTTTAGCATATTTTGAAACATCATACCATGATCCTCAAATAAAGCATACCTTAAAACACTTTTGGTTAGATAAGTCAAAACTTGTTCCCCGGGAACAGACTTAATGGATTCAGGTTTAAGCAAGGTGATGTAGTTTGGTTTGAAGAAGATATCATCAATGGGATAGTTAACATGAGTGGATGGTTTAAGAGTGATTTTGGTAATCTTGGGGGCGGAAGATGGTTCAGCCATTTATGTTTCTGTGTGTGTTTTGGAAAAGAGAAAGGTTGTGTGTGTTTTGGATGAAAGATTTGTAAGCGTGGAATGAAATCCAATTGTTAGGGATTATATACAAACATTAACTGATTTGTAAAAAGTTTTTAAAACCATTTGGAAAAGTTATAAATCTTTTAGGGTTTCTTTTGAATATTTGGCACAAAGTTTCTCATTAATGTTCTACAAAAAGGTATGATTTTCTGTTGCTTTGAACAGTGAAACACCCCATGTGTCAGGGAGTTGTTGACTGTGGATGGAGACGTTTGAAATTTCCTTAATTAACAAATGACACCTTTTTGAAAGAATGTTTGTTTTATTCACAAGAAATTTAATGCCATTAACTCTTTTGAATCACATGATTGATAGGTTTTAAATGTTGTTGCTCAGATATGCTGAAGGTGATGGCAATACTTGTGAGCTTCAGTGCGTCAAATGAGGCGACAAAACCCCATATACATGTCCACATAAGTGAACAAGACATATGACATTGCACCTCCTCTATTCAGGCCTAGCTACTCAGTTGTATTAAAAATTTGTTCAGTATTGCTGAAGGAATCTTTTGATGACTGGTGATTATTTGTTCAGCTTCAGTGAATCAGATAAGGCGACAAAACATCATATACACAATCACATAAAGTGAAATAGACACATGACATTGCACACTCCTTTACTCAGACAATGCTACTTAACATTAATCAAATTCTTTTATGAAATGTTGAACCTCCAAGCTTCTTCAGTACATGCTAAAGGTTCAGATTTTGTATCATCAATGTTTAGCATACCAAGCTCTATTATCAATCTTTTAAAAGTTGGTTCATCCAATGGTTTGGTGAAGATATCAGCCAATTGGTATTGAGTGGGGATGAAATGTAATTCAATGTCCCCTTTCACAATGTGATATCTGATAAAGTGATATCTGATATCAATGTGTTTTGTTCTTGAGTGGAGGACTGGATTATTGGATATTGCAATAGCACTAGTGTTATCACAAAACATTGGTACCTTTTCATATTCTATGTCATAATTAGCCAGTTGGATTTTCATCCAAAGAACATTGGCACAACATCCAGCAGCTGCCACATATTCAGCTTCTGCTGAAGACATGGCAACAGTTTGTTGCTTTTTAGCACTCCAACACACAAGTTTGCCACCAAGCAATTGGCAGACACCAGAAGTGCTTTTTTTGTCCAAATTGCATCCAGCATAGTCAGAATCTGAATACCCCTTTAGGTCAAAACCTGAGGATTTGGGGTACCAAAGACCTAGACTTGGTGTACCTTTTAGGTATCTGAAGATTCTTTTTACAACAGTAAGGTGTGACTCCTTTGGATCTGATTGGTATCTTGCACAAAGGCATGTAGAGAATTGAATGTCATGCCTGCTTGCAGTTAAGTACATGAGTCACCTAATCATACCTCTATACTGAGTCTCATTGACTGATTGTCTAGTGAGATCGGGTCCTAAGTTGTTTGGGGGTACCATTAGAGTCTTTATTGAAGCACAATTGATATCATACTTCTTCAGTAGATCCTTTACATATTTTTTCTTGATTGATGGAGATGCCTTGGTCAGATTGTTCCATCTGAAGACCAAGGAAGTATGCGAGTTCTCCCATCATACTCATCTCAAACTTGCTGGTCATAAGCTTGGCAAATTGTTTGCAAAGTTTCAAGCTTGTAGAACCAAAGATTATGTCATCCACATAAATTTGTACCAGAATGGTGTCAGTTTTAGATTTATAGATAAACAAGGTACTATCTATTTTTCCTCTAACAAATTTATGTTCAATGAGAAATGTTGAGAGAGTTTCCTACCATGCTCTTAGAGCTTGCTTCAGTCCATACAAAGCTTTGTTAAGCTTGTAGACATGATTTGGGTATTTACTACTCTCAAAGCCAGGAGGCTGAGTAACATAAACTTCTTCTTTTAGGTCACCATTTAGGAATGCACTTTTGACATCCATTTGGTAGATGATGAAGTTCATGTAGGTGGCGTATGCAAGGAAGATTCGTATGGCTTCCATACGTGCAACTAGAGCAAATGTTTGATCAAAATCAACACCAGGTTCTTGATTGAATCCTTGGGCCACCAACCTAGCTTTATTTTTTGTCACTGCATTGGTTTCATCTCTTTTGAGCTTGTAAACCCATTTGGTGCCAGTGGTTGATTTACCATATGGAAAAGGAACCAATTTCCAGACTTTATTTCTTTCAGATTGATTGAGTTCCTCTTGCATGGCATCCACCCATCCAGGATGTGTGAGTGCTTCAGAAACCTTTGTAGGTTCATTTTCTGAGAGAAAATTTGCATAGAGGCATTCTCCATATGAAGCAGCACTCATTTTCTTTGCCATGGATCTAGTGACTCTACCTACACCAAGATTACCTATATGTTCACCAGCTGTATGTGACTATTTTGAGTCCAAGATTTTTGTGGAGCTGGAGAATAGGTACTGGTATCATGGTTAGAGCTAGAACTTGGAAGTCCATGACATGGACTTGGACTTGGGATGTCTCTAGTGTCTACTGAAGGATATTCAGTGGACAAAGGTTCAATCATTGGAGGGCTTCCTTCTTGGTCAGAAGCAACATATCCAAGACCCAATTCTCTAGAGATGATAGGAGAGCTTTGAGCAAGGGGCTTAGATTGTTCTTCAGCAGCTGCATATGATTGACATTTTGATCATGTGTGTCAGCATGCTGATTGTTTTGAGACTGACCATTTTGGTCATTTGTGTTTCCTTGCTGATCATTTTGATCATTCTGAGATTGATCATTATTTAATTGACAGCCATCAGTGTGTGATACTGAAGGATTTCCTTTTGTAGGACTTGTCATATCTTCAAATGGATCAATATGAGGGACTGAGTTGCTTGTTTGATATTTTTTAGAAGGCTCATAGTGATGAAATTCATCAGATGGATAATTGTGAGATTCATGTATATGAAGTTCATCATTTGATGGATTTGTAAAAGTAAGAGCTTCAGAACTTTCATTGAATGTGATGTGATAGGTTTTTTCAATACATTGTCTTCTTTTGTTAAAGACTCTGTATGCTTTAGATACTAGGGAGTATCCAAGAAAATAACCATCATCATATTTTTCATCAAACTTTCCAAGGTGATCCTTGCGATTGTGAATGAATACTGGACACCCAAACACATGTAAGAATGAGATGTTTGGAATTCTCCCCCTGAAGACTTCATAGGGAGTCTTCATGTGTCTCTTCACAATAATGGATCTATTTTGAGTGTAGCAAGCAGTGGCTACAGCATCGGTCCAAAAATGCTTAGAGAGAGCAGATCCAGCAAGCATTGTTCTTGCTGCTTCAATCAAAGTTTTGTTGCTTCTTTCAGCCACACCATTTTGTTCAAGTGTGTAAGCAGATGAGAAATTTTGGGAAATTCCTTTGTCATCACAGAATTTGATTAGAGAGTGATTTCTGAATTCAATGCCATTGTCAGTTCTGAGTTGTTTGACATGAGTGTCATTTTGATTTTCAACTCTTTTGATGAAAGACATAATGGCATCTGGTGCATGGCTTTTCTTTGTTAGAAAATATACCCAGGTTTACCTTGAGTACTCATCAACAATGACAAGTATATATTTTTCATGATAAATGGCCCTAGGTGATACTGGGCCAAATAAGTCCATGTGAATCAAATGAAGACTTTCTTTGATTGAGAAAGTTTGCTTTGTTTTGAAACTGGTGTGACAAATCTAACATTTTCAGGTAGTGAAATATTTTCTCGTATAATATTTTGAAACTTATTTTTGTGTTGGTTGACGAACTCACAATTTACGGATTTAAATTTGGGCTTACGTGCATAATTTGGCGTCTTTTACGACTAAACCGGAAACCTTAGGATTACGTATTTACGTTTTTGAACTCCGTTTTTGATGAGACAATTTTTATTGGATTCGTTTTGTGACGGTGATTCATAATTTATAAAAACATTTTTCGTAAAACGACCCGAGGGCACGCAAATTGAGAAAACTAGAATCGAGAAATACCCGTAAACTAGTGAGATGGGACAAAACACTTTGCCCCACCCCACTAGCAAAATGGGACGGCCAACATGACACCACACCATCAAGGTGGCATCATGTTAGCTAACACATACCATGTGTAAGCCTTAGCTTAACTTACAAGCTTACCATACCACTTAACCTTCCAAACTAGCTACTTGTTTCATTATACCATTTTCTCACATGCATTCAACACCAAAAACTCTCTCAACTCTCCTCTCCTTGCCGTCCCAAATAAGCTAACAAACACCATCATTGATCTTTTCTAGCCATAAACCACATGTTTACTAGTCCTATTAAGGTGTTCTCTTGAAGCCTTGATCATTTGGTGGCCATATTAACAACTTTGGAGGTGATTTTCTTGTGTCCTAGGGCTGATTTTCCAACCTATGTTCTTGATATTTGATGGTCTTGGAGATACTTGTTGTGTTCATCAAGTTCTTGCCTTCCTAAAACAAGAAATCCACTTGGATTGGTAAAGAAGATCATCCTCTACATTTTTCTCTTATTATTTTGTAAAGAACAAATGTATTTTCTTTCATTTTGTATATGTATATGATGTATATATGATGATAAAATGTTGTGTGGGGATCAAGTGTTGATAAATATGCTTAAAAATGATGATAACCATAAGAAATGAAGCTAAAATCATGACTAATTAGTTGGCTGTATAAAAACAGTAGATAACTAAAAGATGAACTGATAAAATTGTATGGTTTGATCCATTTACAGTAAGTAGATGATGTTATACACATGTGAGAGTTGGCCATGCAATGGAATCAAAATAATGAGTGAGATATGATAAAAACAAGTTAGGTGGTGTAATCTGAATAAGCAGTTTTGTAGGGACTGTTAAGGCAACTTAGACTCAAAATGGGCAGTAGCTATAACTAAGTTATATGTAGCACATATTATGAAGAATTTGTCATCCAAAAATGAGCTTCTAAGTCATTGTAGAACTCTAGATATGATAAAAATGGTGAATATGAAGTTAAAAATCAGATTTTGGAAATAATGTTTATTATTATTATATAAGCACTCACATTATAATTTATAAAATGTAAAATATAAACCCACTAACTTATAGAACTTATTTATATAAATGTATAAAAGGTTAATCAAATGGGTAAATTAGATAAATGGTGGTAAAAATAATATTTATAAGTAATAAAAACTATAAACCTGATTTTTACGACTTTTTCGGCTATCGCCGTGAAATTAACGTTTTTCGCCAAATAAAACTTAGACGACCAAACCCGTCTAATGTAAAGTTTATAAAAGTTGTATACTGATGTATAAGTAACTAATACAAGTAAAAACCGATAAAACCCGAACTATAAGAATTACGGACATTTACGAGCTAACTAAACCTATTGGACTAATAATTAGACTTAAAAAGATAAAAACTTGTAAAAAGAATTATTTGGGCTTAACCCATTTGGGCCCAGCATGAAAAATATATATACTGATCATATAGGTATAAAATGGGTAAAAACAAGTAAAAGAACTTATAAAAGAATTAACGGACTTAAAATAGGTAAAATCGATAAAACTAGCTAACTAGTAAAACGTTACCAAAACGTAAACACTAAATTGAGTAAACAAGGATGTATAAACCCACTTGATCATCATCATATGTACAAAATCATCATATGTATATTGTTATTTTGATAAAAGTCATTGGACCGAGTCTAAGACCGATTATTATTTATATAGGTTTCCGTGACCGAAACACGCCCGTAGCCGATAATCCGCCTTTCATTAACAACGTGAGTTCATAGCCTCGCACTCTTTTAAATGTTTTAATAAAATGATTTGTAAACCCGCGAGGGAGATAACATGCTAGATTTTTATAAAAATAGAACACAAGTAGTCCCGATTGTATGCTTAAGGAAATGGACCCGAATGATGCTATGACCCTATATTCGAGACTAAAAGGATTATTAGTAGTTAGGTTATGTCACTTCAAGTCCCATTAGCATGAATTGTGAACTACCGGGTTTTGGTAGACGCTTATGCATTTGATAGTACTATTTGGGGACGATCACCCCAGTTCGCGCCTTGACGGTTGATCCCCGTCGTACCACATTGATTGGTAAGCGAATTTATGTATGGGAAGATTCCATAGCGTGATTTTTGTGACGACACGCTAACTTAGATGGGCAAATTGTTTGTCGGGTTCGTGGCCCGCTGTTTTCACAGTAAGGTAACAATGTCATGCGGCTAATAATAATCCTAATACAATATAAGACATAAATAATAAACGATGATGACGCTATTACGATGAATACCTATCATGGTAATATAGAGACTACGGTCTCATGGACGGTTTCAGATGTATGCTTGATATATATTGCCTGACAAGCAATATGTGGACTTACTTCTGATATTATACTTGTGTTCTGATTTTAAATGAATGTAAATGATTGTTTTATATAACGGTTTTCATTAAACTCTATGAATTCACTCGGCATTCGCTGATATGATTTTTGCATGTTTTCTATCTCAGGTGCTTGAAGGTAATCCGGATGGAGATCGACTCTGATGGCCCACACTTAATATTAAAAATGTTCATTCGATCTGTGTTTTGTAAACTTAATGACCTGTATAATTTGGGACCTGTTGTACACTTTTGAAACTTTTTATCGAATGAATGTTTGTTAAACCTTGTACAACCATTTTTATGTGTTGTCTATGATTGGAGTTATTGTGCTATCCCGTAACACTCTGAAAGACCCTTCCGCTGTACCGATACGAAAAATGAGAGTGTTACAGTTTGGTACCAGAGCTCTCGTTATAGAGAACAAAAGATTTTAAAAACCAAGGTTTTGAACAAAACTTTTCAAAATCTTTTGACAATGAACATTTGAGAAAATATTTGAAAAATCTTTTGACTATAACGGTGCCAGAGATCTCCGACATTACCAACAAGCCCTATTGAGAAGATATATATTTTGATATATATAATTTAATTTATATATATGTATATATCGTGATTTCATTATGTAATTGTTTAACTAGTATGTTATCCTAATACGAGATAAATATATATAAATGCAGATTGTCATGGCTGACCTTAATATTCCTGTAGAAAACCATGCTATTCCCGAACCTAATATAGAAGATGATCCTTATTTAGATTTAGTAGATTTTGATATTGATGACGAGGAAGAACCATTTGAGGATCCCGAGCCCGAGTTAGGACTAGGAGATCAGATTGCCCCTCAGGTTGACTTAGTAGAGAATGAGATTGAGAATGTGGGTAATGAGAATGTGGAGATTGAGAATGCTGATATTGAGAATGAGGATGAGATTGGGTTAGATGAGTTAGATGATGAGATTGACGACGAGGATGTCGAGGAGGACGTAGGTATAGATGTTGAGGTTGATGACGATGAGGAAGCTGAGCTTATTTATCCGTATGATGTACCAGAGGGCGAGCCTTTGCCCCCACCAGTTTGTTTGTCTGATTCTGAGGATGAGTTACCTAGGGATGAAATGTCTGAATCGTCTGAATCTGATTCTGAATCAGAGGAGGATGAGGATGACGATGCACCTGACGGTACTGATGGTATTGATACTCGTAGACGTGAGATAGGAGAGTCGTCTAGTACTCGAGAGGCTACTCATATTGATGGTCTTGCACCATGGGCCTTGAGACGTGACCTAGATGCTTCCCGTGTTAAGAATTGTGTGACAGAGGTTGGATTAGGTGTTGTTCAGACTCAGGTTGCTTATTTGGAGTCGAAGACAAAGGTTGGCGAGAAAGAGTGGGAATTGCTTAGTTTGGATTTGAGTGATGTAGAGCGTGGATTGAATGAGGCTTTTAGGAGGTTATCGGTGTTAGAAAGTGGTGAGTATGCTGCTATGAAGAGAAAGGTGAATTCTATGGAGATTCAGTTGAGTGTGGCTCGTGCGATGCGTGAGAAAGCCGAAAAGGAGTTGAATATATCCGTGGGATGGAACAGTAGATTTTATGCCGACATGGTTGAAAGAGGAGTAATCCGTAAGCGCCCAGCTGAAGATGTGTCTAGTGATCGTCCGGCGAAGATCCAGAAGACGATGGATGATGGACCATCTGGCGGTTCTCAATAGACCAGTCTGTATTTAGTATTGACCTTTATATCTTTTGTGTTTGTAGCTTTGACTGAACCGACTTGTTAGTAGTAGACTTGGCACGAATTTTGAGTGTATATAGTGCTAGAACTTTGATATGGATGTACTAAGACAATACTTTTGTTTCAGATCGAATGAAATATGTATCTTGTCTTGAATTCCATATTGTGCCTTATTTGTATCTTGATTATGAATTCGATCCATACTATATGAATCCTTTGTTGGGTGAATGCTTAATACTTTGAAATTGTGAAATTATAGAACTATGCCGCCCAAGAAGGCTGTGACTGAGGATGATGTACGTAGGATTATTACGGAGCAAGTTACCGCATCTATGACTGAATTTATGGCAAATGCTAGAAATGAAGCTGGCGGTAGTGGAGCTGGCGGTAGTGGAATTGGCGGTACTAATGTGAATGTGAATGCTAATAATGTGAATGCTAATGCTGGAGGAACTGTAGGAGGACTTGGAACGAATGCACCTGAAGTTGGTGGCTGTACTTATGTGACGTTCATGAAGTGTGAACCTCTACCTTTTAATGGAACTGAAGGTGCTGTAGGATTAAGCCAGTGGATTGAAAAGATTGAATCGGTGTTTAGGATTAGTAAGTGTAAAGAGGAAGATAAGGTGACTTTTGCTATGGCTACTCTTAAAGGTCATGTGTTGACTTGGTGGAACGGGAGAATTGCTTTCATGGGTCTTGATGCTGCTAATACTACTCCTTGGGCTGAAATTAAGAAGTGGATGACTTTGTAGTTTTGTCCTCGTAGTGTGATTATTAGGTTAGAACAAGAGTTGATTCATCTGAGAATGAAAGGTGTGGACATTGATAGTTACACGAATCGATTCCATGAGTTGGCCTTGCTATGTCCTCGATTGGTTGAACCCGAAGAGATCCGAATTGAGCAATATGTGAAAGGGTTAACCAGGAATATCCGGGGGGGACGTAACATCATCGAAACCACTGACCATTGATGATGCTGTTCGAATGGCTTACCAACTCATTGGACAGATAATTCAGGATAAGGAAGATGAAGCCCGTGTTGGTGAGAAAAGGAAGGGAGACGGTGATCGTGTAGATAGAGGTGATTATAGGAAGAATTTCAATCGCCGTCAGAACCAGAGAAAGGGGAATGCAAATGCTCTTACCAACAATGCACCGCGCAACGATGATAGATGTCCTAAGTGTGGCAACAAGAGGCATGCTGGCGACTGCTGGAAGTGCCGAAATTGCGGAAAGCTTGGACACAAGGTTGAAAGGTGTAAGAAGGGAACCATTTGCTTCAACTGTAATGAAGAAGGTCATAGGAAATCGGAATGCCCCAAGTTGAAAGCGATTGTACCTGGAAGAAACCCCCAGGGTGGTATCTACCAACTTGGAACAATTGAGGTGAAGAAAGAGGATCCGAATGTCGTTTCCGGTACGTTTTTACTCAACAATCATTATGCTGTTGCTTTATTCGATTCGGGTGCCGATAGGAGCTTTGTATCCACTAAATTTAGTGCCCTTATTGATATTGAACCTGTTGAGATAAGTACCAGTTACGAGGTAGAATTGGCTGATGGTAAATTAGTGAAAACTAATAAGCTATTAGAAGGATGCTCTCTAAATCTCTTGAACCATTCCTTTCCGATTGATTTGATGTTGATAGAATTAGGTAGTTTCGATATTATTATTGGTATGGATTGGTTGTCGTTGAATAATGCTACTATTTTATGTGGAGAGAAGAAGGTTAAGATTCCTCTTAGGAATAGGACGTTAGTAATTGATGGTAGTCGAGGTGAATCCCGTTTGAAAATCGTTTCATGTATTAAAGTCCAAAAGTACATCAGGAACGGTTGTGAGTTATTCTTAGCTCAAGTAACCGGGAATGAGTCTAAGGAGAAACGATTGGAAGATGTACCTATTATTTGTGAATTTCCTGAGGTATTTCCTAAAGATTTACCCGGACTTCCACCGATAAGGCAAGTAGAGTTTCGAATCGATTTAATCCCTGGTGCTACACCGGTGGCACGTGCGCCTTACCGATTAGCCCCTTATGAATTAAAGGAGTTATCTGAGCAACTTAAGGAGTTGTCTGATAAAGTTTTTATTCGACCGAGCTCGTCGCCTTGGGGAGCTCCAGTCTTGTTCGTTAAGAAGAAGGATGGATCTTTTCGTATGTGCATTGATTATAGGGAACTGAATAAGTTGACAATTAAAAATCGATATCCTTTACCTAGGATTGAGGATTTGTTTGATCAACTGCAAGGATCTAGTGTGTATTCTAAGATAGATTTGCGGTCAGGATATCACCAACTTCGCGTCCGTGAAGAAGATATTCCTATAACTGCATTTAGAACTCGTTATGGACACTATGAATTTCAAGTAATGCCATTTGGGTTAACTAACGCACCTGCGGTTTTCATGGATTTAATGAATCGAGTGTGCAAGCCCTACTTGGATAAATTTGTGATTGTGTTTATTGATGATATTCTAATCTATTCTAAGAATGAAGATGAGCATAGAGAACATTTGAGGATTGTTTTGAAGTTGTTGAAGGATGAAAAGTTGTATGCTAAGTTTTCGAAATGTGATTTCTGGTTAGATTCTGTGCAATTTCTTGGTCATGTGATTAACAGAGATGGAATTCATGTTGATCCTGCAAAGGTTGAAGCTATTAAGAATTGGTCTGCACCGACAACGCCAACGGAAGTGCGACAGTTCTTAGGATTGGCTGGCTATTATAGGCGATTCATTAAAGAATTTTCTTTGATAGCTAAACCCTTGACTAAGCTTACTCAGAAGAATAAACCTTTCGTTTGGGGAAGTGATGAAGATGGAGCATTTCAGACATTGAAGCAAAAATTATGTAGTGCGCCAATCTTATCATTACCCGACGGGAGTGAAGATTTTGTAGTGTATTGTGATGCATCTATTAGAGGTTATGGAGCTGTTTTAATGCAGAGAGAGAAAGTGATAGCTTATGCTTCTAGGCAATTAAGGAAGAATGAGGAGAATTATGCTACTCATGATCTTGAGCTAGGAGCGGTGGTCTTTGCTCTTAGGTTGTGGAGACATTATCTGTATGGCACCAAGTGTACGGTATTCACCGATCACAAAAGCCTACAGTATATTCTCGACCAGAAGGAATTGAACAAGAGGCAACGAAGATGGATAGAGTTGTTAAGTGATTATGATTGTGATATAAAATATCACCCAGGAAAAGCCAATGTTGTTGCTGATGCGTTGAGTAGGAAAGATAGAGAGCCTATCAGGGTGTGTTCTCTAGTCTTGACCGTGCACAATAATTTGCCTGAGCAAATTAGAAATGCGCAAATAGAAGCTTGTAAGAAGGAGAATTTTGTTAATGAAGGGTTCCGAGGAGAAGGAGATCCTTTAGAGGTTAGAGCTGATGGAGTGAAATGTTTAAGAGGTCGTATGTGGATACCTAAGTTTGGAGGCCTAAGAGACTTGATTATGTTAGAATCCCATAAATCTAAGTATTCCATTCATCCGGGATCTGATAAGATGTACCATGATTTTGAAGAAGTTGTACTGGTGGCCGAATATGAAAGCTGACATAGCTATGTATGTTCTTCAATGCTTGACTTGTGCTAGAGTCAAAGCTGAACATCAAAAGCCATCAGGACTACTTCAACAACCAAAGATTCCTGAATGGAAGTGGGAGCGAATTACGATGGACTTTATCACCAAGCTTCCTATAACATCATCTGGAAACAATTCGATTTGGGTTATTGTCGATAGACTGACCAAATCAGCACACTTCATTCCGGTTAAGGAGCAGTTCTCACTGGAGAAGCTGACTCGTATATACCTTGATAATGTTGTATGCAATCATGGAGTGCCTGTATCGATCATTTCAGATCGAGATCCTAGATTCGCATCGAATTTTTGGAAATCTCTCCAAAGATCTTTGGGAACGAATCTCGACATGAGCACTGCTTATCACCCCCAGACTGATGGGCAGAGTGAAAGGACGATACAAACACTGGAAGATATGTTGAGAGCTTGTGTGTTAGACTTTGGTAAGAATTGGGATAGACATTTGTCGCTAGCAGAGTTTTCGTATAACAATAGTTACCATTCTAGTATTAAGGCTGCACCGTTTGAAGCTTTGTATGGTAGGAAGTGTAGATCTCCTGTATGTTAGAGTGAAGTTGGGGATACCCAGCTCACGGGACCGGAATTGATCCGGGAGACTACGGAGATGATAGTTCAGATTAAGAAGAGGTTGTTGACTGCCCGAAGTAGACAGAAAAGTTACGCGGATGTGCGGCGGAAGCCAATGGAGTTTGTAGTGGGTGACCGAGTAATGTTGAAAGTATCGCCATGGAAAGGCGTTATCAGATTTGGAAAACGAGGAAAATTGAATCCCCGTTATATTGGACCCTTTAAGATTTTATCTAGAGTAGGTCCGGTGGCTTACAAACTAGAGTTACCCCCAGAACTTCATGGTGTTCACAACACATTCCATGTATCTAATCTGAAGAAATGTCTAGCAGTGAGTGATGAGAAAATTTCGTTAGGTAAGGTTCGAATAGATGGGAAGTTGCATTTTATCGAAGAGCCCGTAGAAGTTATGGACCGTGAGGTAAAGCAACTGAAACAAAGTCGGATACCTATTGTCAAGATCCGATGGAATTCAAAGCATGGACAGGAGTATACTTGGGAACGAGAGGATGAAATGTGGAAGAAATATCCGCACCTCTTCGATTTCAATAAGAAACGGACATCCAAATGAAATGGATCACGAGGACGTTGATCCCTTTTAGGAGGAAAAGCTGTGACAAATCTAACATTTTCAGGTAGTGAAATATTTTCTCGTATAATATTTTGAAACTTATTTTTGTGTTGGTTGACGAACTCACAATTTATGGATTTAAATTTGGGCTTACGTGCATAATTTGGCGTCTTTTACGACTAAACCGGAAACCTTAGGATTACGTATTTACGTTTTTGAACTCCGTTTTTGATGAGACAATTTTTATTGGATTCGTTTTGTGACGGTGATTCATAATTTATAAAAACGTTTTTCGTAAAACGACCCGAGGGCACGCAAATCGAGAAAACTAGAATCGAGAAATACCCGTAAACTAGTGAGATGGGACAAAACACTTTGCCCCACCCCACTAGCAAAATGGGACGGCCAACATGACACCACACCATCAAGGTGGCATCATGTTAGCTAACACATACCATGTGTAAGCCTTAGCTTAACTTACAAGCTTACCATACCACTTAACCTTCCAAACTAGCTACTTGTTTCATTATACCATTTTCTCACATGCATTCAACACCAAAAACTCTGTCAACTCTCCTCTCCTTGCCGTCCCAAATAAGCTAACAAACACCATCATTGATCTTTTCTAGCCATAAACCACATGTTTACTAGTCCTATTAAAATTTGGCCATTTTTAGCCTTATTTGATAACAAAATGATGAAAATTGGATTGCGTGTTGACGTAAGCAAGGTGAAGTATCTACTCACCCCCCCATACTAAAACTAAACATTGTCCTCAATGTTTCGAGTCTAGGGGTGTAAACACCCCCATACTAGAGACGAAGTCGAATGCTTAATCTCGAGCATGGAAAGGGTAAAACGAATAACCTAAAAGCCGTTTATGAATTATGCTAATAAGATAAACGTTAGAACATAAAAGGATATCATCGGATATCGGAATCTCCAAAGGCAACGATCGAAGCTCGAGTGATCCGTAAAACGAACACGAGAGGCTTCAATGATGACGATGAACCTAATAGATCACAATCACAAACAACCACGAAACAAAGGTAGGAAGAGCACAAGTCCCCTCGTTACGTTAAACTAAGAAAGCAATAATATGTACAAGGATAAGCATGAGAATCCCCCACGAGGCACCTTGTTTTTGATAACCGAGTCAAAAGCTCGACTCGGATCCCCATAAATGTGATCATTTAGGGATAATCTTGGTATGGTCATTTTTGGTGGGGCTTACATGATAAACAAGGCCCAAAAGTACATGGAGTACTTTAAAAACCCGATAAAAGTATACCGGGGTCAAAGATAGCGTCTTCGTTTTCGGATGAAAGACGAAACAACGCCACTCCAACACAAATCAAAACCCCTAAGGGGTAGAAGAAAAGAGATAAGAAGTAGAAAGGTGGGGCAATGGGTAAGGAAACATAATGAGCTACTCGAAGTAGACTCACACCAAGCAAATGAAAAGATTTTCCATTTATTGCATCGGTGGAAGACCGAGATTTCCCTTTACAAGCAATTCCGGGATCGTAAATCTCGTCCTCGGTGGAGAAATGGGAGGGAACATTTGGGGCTTCCCCCACACTAAAACCACACCAACCATCGTCAAAAGGAGTAGACGAGGTGGTAGTACTCATGAAACGTGGTGATGACGGAGTTAAACACGTAGAAAAATCATTTAAAACATTTTTAAAATCCTTTCCTTTTTCATCGTTTAAAAACTCTTTATGAAAACCCGATTGAATAATGTCGAAAATATTTGGCGTGTCAAATTCAAAATTAGTCGCGCTAAAAATCCTCACATTTAAGTCATTGGTGGGAGGGGTGGCGGATTATATAAGTTCTCAAAACGTTTATCAATAAAGAACACCGCCCCCTCGGGGTCTACATACTCGTCATCCTCATGAACGTCGATCTCATCGATTTCTTCATCAAAGATAGGCTTGTCAAACCACGGTTTGTCGTTCCCCTCCTTGAGTATCTTAGAAACTCTCTCGAAAAGATCACGATCAAGCACGAAACCATCATTCTTTTGTGGGGATCGTTGATAAGTTAGATCCTCACGAATGTGGTAAAGGTCATTCTCAAATGAGGAGTGTTGATTAGGTAACTCCTCGAGAATGGGATTTTTGGTGGTCACATGAGTTGGTTCGTCATCGAAAATAAGACGTTCCAACTCATTAAGTTCATCCTCGATTTTGGAAAGATCGACCTCACTCGTAGGTGGAAGTGAAGGCATAAGAGCTAGCTCTCGTTCAATGATTTCCTCAATCTCGGGATCAAACTCATAATCATCGTACTTCACATGTTTCTTCTTAGGAGAATCAAAAATAGCATGTGGATGTCGAAGTACATGATCAAGCTCGGCAAAATCGCCATCATCATCGTCAAAGAAAGAGTCGATGTGAGCACTCACAACCATGGACTTACAAGCACTAGGGCTATGCTTAGGTGACTTTTCTAAGACGAGAGGATCGATGTCGATAAACCCTTTAGCCTCAACGGGTGTTGGGCTAGGCAAAGGAGGCACTTCGATGGAGTTAGAAGTTGAAGCCTCAAAGACGTGGTCCTTCGAAGGTGGTGAAGACGAATCCATTTTGGTCATTGTCGTGATGGAATTAACGTCACCCTTCGGAATTGGTGTTTCACTTGTTTCGCTAAAAACATCCCAAAGTGAGTTTTCATCCATAAATTTACACATACCCTTTTGAATTAGGTACACGTACTCTTTATCATTAAAATCATCATCTTTAAAACCGTTTTTCTTAATTCTTTCAAAACATGCATCAAGCTTCATTCTTTCCGCTAAAGTAAACATTTTGAAATCATTAGAATTTGAATCATTAGGTTTTGAAACCTCGGTTTTTTCATTCTCATAAAATCCTTGGGATTTTCTAGCGAAAAAGTCTATTTTCTCATCCCCATATCTCATAGTAAGTCTCCCCTCGTGAACGTCGATTACGGTTCTAGCCGTTGATAAGAATGGTCGGCCTAAAATAATGGGACATTTAGGGTCACACTCGTAATCGGATATAACGAAATCCGCGGGAAAAACAAACTTTCCAATCCTAACATAGACATCCTCGGCTATTCCAATTGGTATTAAAGGTGTACAATTTGCAAGCTCGATTGTCATGTTCGTGGGGGTAAGCGAAGGCAATCTCATCAATTTCCAAAGAGAATGAGGCATAAGGTTGATGCTAGCACCTAAATCGGCAAGGGCTAAACATCCCTCAATCTCGGAAAAATCACAAGGTAGTAGAAATTGGCCCGGATCCTTTTCCTTTCTCGGCATACGCCTTTTGGGTTTTTTAAGAAGGATCGATGCACAAGTTTCTTCAAGGGTTACTTTGGTAAGGTCGACAAAGCTCTCTTTTTGAACTGTGGATGGAATTTGAGGTACACGAGGGTGTGCACTCTTTTCCTTGGTCGCCACGTTCACCCCATCGACTTTAGAACAAGAAGACGTCTTAGAAGTCGAGGGTTGAGAGGGATAAACAACACGGAATCCTTCAAGGTTAGGGGTAATCACACGACCTTTCTCACGAGACGAGGCAACTTTACATTGTTCTTTCGGATTAGCAACGGTGTCACTAGGTAACGAACTTGATGACGAACCCGAGGCTTTGTTCATTATAGCCGAAAACATCTTTTTAATATCAATTTGCCCTTGCTCAATCTTCGTGTTTTGCAATTTCAAAGTATTTGTAAAGTCGTTTTTCAAAGTACCAATTTCTCCCTCTAATCGTCTCATATTAGCCTCATTCGTTTTCATGTAATTTTGAAAATCGTTTGACGAACTATTTTGATTTGAATTAAAGTTCCCTTGGTTTTGATTACTTCTTTGAAAATTGTTTTGATTCCTACTTGAAAAATTATTTCCTTGATTGTTATATCGATTTTGCCAAGTTATATTACGACCTTGATTATAACCTCCTTGATTTTGATTCGAAAAATTTCCTTGTTGATTATTTCCTTGAAAATTGTTTCGATTTTGAAAATTGTTGCCTTGGTTATAATTGCCTTGTTGTGATGGACCGGCATTATTTTGATTTGAAAAATTGTTGTTTAACGCACTCACATTCGACGTTTGGCCATCCGTAGCCGCACACTCGTAATAATTATGAGGTCCACCACAAAACGTACACGAAACCTCAACCGCTTTCACCGTAGCGGGAGCGTCTTTCTTTTGCATCTCAATGAGATAAGACGTGAACACATTCGTTAACTTGTCGACTTTTGCATCAACTCTCTCAATGTCGCGATTAGAACTACTAACATTGGCGACATTGGCAACACTCGGTGCATTGCGGAGTTGGTAAACCTTGGATCGGTTCTCGATAATTATCAAAGCTTCTCTCGGAGTCTTACACAAAAAGTTGCCACCGGCGGCGGAATTCAACGAGTCTTGTTCGTGAAAATTAAGACCGTTGTAAAACGTATCGATTTGGTGCAACTCGGAAAAACCATGGTGAGGACATTGCCTAAGCAATTCCTTAAAACGATCCCACGCGTCTCTAAAAGATTCATTCGGTTTTTGCTCAAATTTTGTAATTTCATTCTTGAAAAACGTTGTCTTAGACGGTGGGAAAAAATAATTAACGAACTTGGAAACGAGATCCTTCCACGTAGTAATGGAATTAGGTGGCTCTTTCTCGTACCAATCCTTGGCGGCACCATCGAGCGAGTAAGAAAAAAGCATAAGCTTGACGACATCGGTGTCGACGTTCTTAAACTTGCTCGTGGCCAAAAGACGATCAAAATTCCGAATATGGTCGTGAGGATTATCGGCTTCACGACCTCGAAACTTCGTAGCTTGGATCAACGAAAGCATTCCGCTCTTGATCTCAAAATTCTCCGCCTCGATAGCGGGAATTACGATCGCGTCTCCATAACCCTCGGTGGGCGCTTGGAGCAATTCCATCATAGAACGATTGTCGGCCATCTCCTCTACGGTTTCTTCAACAACGATATTAGGAACGTCGGTTTCTAATTCTCGTCTACGTCGTCGATTCCTTCGATTACGATTGCGTCGATTCGAAGCTTCACTAGAATTGGAATAATCCTTCGATCGAGTGCGCATGAACTAAGCGTAGAATGGGTGGTAGCAAAGAAGATTCTTTTTGCGGCTTTTCGATTTTTTTAATTTTTTTGGTTTTTGATTGGTTTTTTTAATTTTTTTGGATTTTTGAATGTATTACGTAGACAAAAATCTACAAATCTCCCCTCGAATCGACTTTCTCGATTAAAGGAGCCTCAAAGAATGAAAACGATCACGTGGAGTGAACGTTCTCGATGACTTTAGAACGTTGGTGGAACACCAAAACGTTCAAGAGGGTTTAATCTTGAAAACAAGCAAATATATATGATACGTAGATAATACTTGGGCGGCAAACCCTCGATTAGCCCTCTTTCTCAAAACACGCACAAGCAAGCGGAGGAAACGAGGCGGCGTGAAGCACTTAAGAGCCTTTTTCCTTTAGGTCGTGAAATACAACCGCCTTATACCCACCTTATAGTTTGTGTTAATTGAAATTAAGCCTCACGAAAGTATTTATCTATTTTGCCTTTAAACTTTTGCTTTAGATTCGAATACAATGATCGAGTGATGAAATCCCGAATCAAGGTTGTGATTTCTCACGTATTTGGAGTACTTGTATTTTTATTGTTCTTACGTAGTACAATATAATAATAATAATATTCACAAGAAAAAATGAAAACCAATATATCTACAATATAGTAAAAGATTGTTGTGTGTTTAACTTAGGAAAATTAAACACAATTTATTTGGATATTATACTATAATAGAGAAAATTAACAAAAATGAGTATGTACGATATTCACGCTTTTCAAAAATTGAAAAGCAAAAACGCACTACTCACACAAACACGATACTAATAACAATGGCACACTAAACACCATCCCCGGCAGCGGCGCCAAAAATTGATGTAGAAAAATAATATACGTGTTTAGGAAAACAACGTATAAGTGCGGCAAGTATTAAACTCGACGATTTAGGAAAACCGAAGATTCGAATAAATTCCAAGTTCGTTCTCGAAGGAGGTGTGTATTATGTGTGCCAATATATAAAATAACAATGTTTGGATTAGTGACGTTTTTGGTTTCAAGAGAAAAATAAAAGACGAGCTACGACTACGTTTAAACTACGACGAATTAACGTAAAACGCGAACGTAAATACGTAAAACGTGACGAAATTAAAAATTAAACCTAAAAATTAATCAAAATATTAAACTAAGTCTTAAATAATATAAATAAGAATAAAAATCCAACAAATATATTTTAAAACCTTTTATTAATTAAATATTCAATTTTTAATGCTAATTAAAGCCCAAAAATTAAATATAATTAACAAAATGCCCAAAATATTAATTTATTGAACTAATAACTAACTTATATTATTTAAAGACTAAAAACTATTTTTCCTAAATTTTAAAAACTATTTTTCTATTTTTTAATGACTTAAAACTATTTTTAAGTTAAAATAATCATAAAAAATAATAAAATAATGACAAAATTAATCTAACAATTTTAAAAATCTTAAATTGTCCTAATGAACAGTAGAAAATTGAAAAAGTTTGAAAAAAGTAAAATTTTTCACTAAAAGACAAAACAGTTTATTAAATAAACCCTAATTAAACTAATTTAATTATAAAAAATAATTAAAAAGATGAACAGTGACTAATTTTTATACTAAAAATCTTAAAATAATATTCTAAACCTAAGAAAAATATTAAAAATGAAAAATATTAATTTTCTACACTAAATGCCAAAAACAGATTAATTAAAAAGTAATTAAAAATGCTATTAATTCTAAAAATTATCAAATGAACAGTGACAAAAAATTAAATTATACTAGAAAATCAGAAATTAAATAAGAAAAATATTGGAAAAAGAATTAAACCCTAAAACCTAAATAAGATCACAAAAGACAAAAATATTGGTTTCTGAAAGTGACAGACCAAAAATCAAGGTCTGGTGGTTCAAAAGCTTAGGAAAGCTTTGTTAATTGGAATTAATTGGCAACAAAGGCACCCCCACACTCATGGAAGTGTGGGGAGTCAGATTCAACAAGAAAATAAGCAAGCTAAATGCAAAAATCACACACAAAGGACCAAATTCCAGTTACTGTGTACAAATAGGGGGCTGGATGAACAGTGAATGGTGCAATGTGCAATTTGGTGAGTTTCAAAGGCCTAGAGCTTGCAAACAACTCAACCAAACAGCACACAATCAAACCCCTAAGCCTAGATGATCTATACTCTAACAACTTCAAAGAAATTGGGGGGCAAAATAAAGCTAAATCAAGCAGATTTTGACACTACTGATTAATAGGCAGATTTCACCACAAATGAGCATGCATTTTCTGAAATTAAACCTATGAAACTTAAAACAATTATCCTACTAGCTAATACTATCCTTTTGAAGTGTGTTTAAGCTGATTTTAAACCAATTATGAGTCAAGTCCCTAGCTTAACTAGCAGACCCAAACACCCCCTTAATTTCTGAAATGGAAATATTTCCAAAACACAATCACTCAAATCAATTCAATACTGATCAATGGCTATCATAGCATGCATACACACTTAAATTAAACTATAACAATCAAGAAAAAAACAACAATTGACAAATTTCTCACAAAAATCACATAAGTCATATAAAATTTCAAAAAAGGGAAAAGGGGTTCAAGCCTTGTTTTTAGCTGATGCCTTCCTTGTCAACTCTCTTTTGTGAGTTTATGTGAGATTATGTGAAGTAATGGACCCCTGCTGAGGTTCAACAACAGAACCAGGGGTCTCAAGTGTCTTCAAAAGGAACTAAATGAAATGGAGGATGAATGATGCTGCTATGAAATTTGTACCTGCACAATGGAAATAAACAAAGTTAAAACTGAAGAGCTCAAGCTTATAAGCCTAGCTTAATGGATAAGCAGGCTTATGAGCTTATAGCTTAAATAAAAAACTTCTGAAAACTGAAATTTTTTTGCAAAAGAAATATTTTTTTTAAAACTACAAGAGAACCATAACAAAACCTTAAACAGGCAATATCCAGTGACCAACTTCCACTTTCACTTCAATTGGCCAAATGGGTAAGGCTGTGAAAGCTTTTGCCAAAAAGAAAACCTTCAATAACACTTAACTTTCTGAAAAACGTTTTATGCTAAAAACTTTAAGAAACTTTAAACCAACTTGCATCAAGTGACAGAATTACACTAAGAAAACACAAAGGAACTCAGCTATTTGTATCATTCAAAAACTTTCATTATCATTAATAATTTTAAAAAGATACAAAAAAAACTGGAACAAGTGATATGGGACACATACGTCCCATATTTATACAAGATAAAGGAACATTCTAGTCTACAAAACCCTAGCTAACTGAATTTCCATCCTTGCCCTTGGTCTTCTTGATTTGAAAATCAGTCAAAGTTGGTCAATCTTTGCCATGTGCTATCTGATGAAGTCCAGCTATGTTAAAATGATCTCAGCCTTTGAAATAGTCCTTGGGGAGCAAGAATTTGTTGTAGTACGTTGATGAACTGGCTATATTCTGATTTTGCCCAAAATGGAGGAGCAGGGGACAATGGGGGACCCACAAGGAGGTCACGGGATTGGTGAGTGGGATGTGGGTTTGGTTTGTAGGTGGGTTAATTAAGATTCTGGAGCGAATCGGGTTTGATTATGAAGAATTTAGCAAAAACCCAATTAGGGTTTATGGGATTAGGTTTATAGCAGGTAGTTTTTAATTTAGATTAGGGGATTAGAATTTTTAAAAACTGTGTTTCCCCCACTTTTAGTTAACACTAATACCCGGTTTAAAAAGTTTTAAGGGGAGTTGACTGGGTCTTTGACTTGGGCTGGTCGGGTATAAAGGTGGGTATGGGTAGGGTATACGGGTTGTAGTTGGGTAAATGGGTGGGGCTGGTGAGGTGTCACGTTTTTAGTGGATGGGTTGGTTAGGCTGTCTTGGCAGAACTGGTCCCCCAAGTCCCATGGTTATTTCACTTTGCAAATAAATGCTTCAAACTCTTTTTCCCTTTGTTAAATGTTTAGGCAGTTGGCAAAATCAGTCCTTCCAAGTATTAGTCATGAAAATAAGGACTAAACTTGTGAATTTTGAGATCTTCAAGGGCCAATCTTGTAAGTAATCAACATTTTAGGGACCCAAATGCAATTATGAGTTTTGCAAGGGTATAAAATGTCAAGTCTTCAAAAGTAGAGGGACCATTCTTGCCAATTCTTCAATCTTCAAGGACTTGACTAGAAATTCATGATTCGGGCTTGGTTCTTTGTGTGGCTTCGTTTCCCGTGTTCGTTTTTGCTTGATTCCTTTGATCTTTTGGTGAATTCACGATATCCATACCTAAAATACACAATGAACAAACATAGGCACATATATTTTGACGATATTTTAAGCGTTTTAAGCCCATTTTGGACGATGAGACTATGTATAAATACAGTCTCATCAGTGGCCATATTAACAACTTTGGAGGTGATTTGCTTGTGTCCTAGGGCTGATTTTCCAACCTATGTTCTTGATATTTGATGGTCTTGGAGATACTTGTTGTGTTCATCAAGTTCTTGCCTTCCTAAAACAAGAAATCCACTTGGATTGGTAAAGAAGATCATCCTCTACATTTTTCTCTTATTATTTTGTAAAGAACAAATGTATTTTCTTTCATTTTGTATATGTATATGATGTATATATAATGATAAAAATGTTGTGTGGGGATCAAGTGTTGATAAATATGCTTAAAAATGATGATAACCATAAGAAATGAAGCTAAAATCATGACTAATTAGTTGGCTGTATAAAAACAGTAGATAACTAAAAGATGAACTGATAAAATTGCATGGTTTGATCCATTTACAGTAAGTAGATGATGTTATACACATGTGAGAGTTGGCCATGCAATGGAATCAAAATAATGAGTCAGATATGATAAAAACAAGTTAGGTGGTGTAATCTGAATAAGCTGTTTTGTAGGGACTGTTAAGGCAACTTAGACTCCAAATGGGCAGTACCTATAACTAAGTTATATGTAGCACATATTATGAAGAATTTGTCATCCAAAAATGAGCTTCTAAGTCATTGTAGAACTCTAGATATGATAAAAATGGTGAATATGAAGTTAAAAATCAGATTTTGGAAATAATGTTTATTATTATTATATAAGCACTCACATTATAATTTATAAAATGTAAAATATAAACCCACTAACTTATAGAACTTATTTATATAAATGTATAAAAGGTTAATCAAATTGGTAAATTAGATAAATGGTGGTAAAAATAATATTTATAAGTAATAAAAACTATAAACTTGATTTTTACGACTTTTTCGGCTATCGCCGTGAAATTAACGTTTTTCGCCAAATAAAACTTAGACGACCAAACCCGTCTAATGTAAAGTTTATAAAAGTTGTATACTGATGTATAAGTAACTAATACAATTAAAAACCGATAAAACCCGAACTATAAGAATTACGGACATTTACGAGCTAACTAAACCTATTGGACTAATAATTAGACTTAAAAAGATAAAAACTTGTAAAAAGAATTATTTGGGCTTAACCCATTTGGGCCCAACATGAAAAATATATATACTGATCATATAGGTATAAAATGGGTAAAAACAAGTAAAAGAACTTATAAAAGAATTAACGGACTTAAAATAGGTAAAATCGATAAAACTAGCTAACTAGTAAAACGTTACCAAAACGTAAACACTAAATTGAGTAAACAAGGATGTATAAACCCACTTGATCATCATCATATGTACAAAATCATCATATGTATATTGTTATTTTGATAAAATTCATTGGACCGAGTCTAAGACCGATTATTTTTTATATAGGTTTCCGTGACCGAAGCACGCCCGTAGCCGATAATCCGCCTTTCATTAACAACGTGAGTTCATAGCCTCGCACTCTTTTAAATGTTTTAATAAAATGATTTGTAAACCCGCGAGGGAGATAACATGCTAGATTTTTATAAAAATAGAACACAAGTAGTCCCGATTGTATGCTTAATGAAATGGACCCGAATGATGCTATGACCCTATATTCGAGACTAAAAGGATTATTAGTAGTTAGGTTATGTCACTTCAAGTCCCATTAGCATGAATTGTAAACTACCGGGTTTTGGTAGACGCTTATGCATTTGATAGTACTATTTGGGGACGATCACCCCAGTTCACGCCTTGACGGTTGATCCCCGTCGTACCACATTGATTGGTAAGCGAATTTATGTATGAGAAGATTCCATAGCGTGATTTTTGTGACGACATGCTAACTTAGATGGGAAAATTGTTTGTCGGGTTCGCGGCCCGCTGTTTTCACAGTAAGGTAACAATGTCATGCGCCTAATAATAATCCTAATACAATATAAGACATAAATAATAAACGATGATGACGCTATTACGATGAATATATTACCTATCATGGTAATATAGAGACTACGGTCTAATGGACGGTTTCAGATGTATGCTTGATATATATTGCCTGACTAGCAATATGTGGACTTACTTCCGATATTATACTTGTGTTCTAATTTTAAATGAATGTAAATGATTGTTTTATATAACGGTTTTCATTAAACTCTATGAATTCACTCGGCATTCGCTGATATGATTTTTGCATGTTTTCTATCTCAGGTGCTTGAAGGTAATCCGGATGGAGATCGACTCTGATGGCCCACACTTAATATTAAAAATGTTCATTCGATCTGTGTTTTGTAAACTTAATGACCTGTATAATTTGGGACCTGTTGTACACTTTTGAAACTTTTTATCGAATGAATGTTTGTTAAACCTTGTACAACCATTGTTATGTGTTGTCTATGATTGGAGTTATTGTGCTATCCCGTAACACTCTGAAAGACCCTTCCGCTGTACCGATACGAAAAATGAGAGTGTTACAACTGGCCCTATGTTGCTTCCCTTTTTCACATGCTGAGCATGGTTTGTCCTTTGAGTAGACAAGTGAAGGAAGACCAAAAACAAGATTTTGTTTTGCCAGCAGAGTTATTGTTTTGAAATTGAGATGTGAAAGCCTCTTATGCCAAATCCAATTGGTAATATTGGAGGCTTTAGCAAAGAAGCATTTCTCCTGAGTAGAGTTCATGTTCATGATATAAACATCCTTGACTCTAGGAGCAATCATCACAATTTCATGATTGGAGTTGAAGATTGTACCTTTTTTGTCATCAAACAACACAAGATACTTTGCATCACAAAGTTGACTTATGCTTATGAGGTTGTGCTTCAATCCATTTACATATGCTACCCTTGAGAAAACTATACCATTGCTTTTTACTGAACCAAATCCTTCAGTAGTAGCTGATGAGTTATCACCAAAAACAACTTTAGGACCTTGTTCCTCCTTATACTTGTGCAGATAACTTTTGGTGCTAGTCATATGCCTTGAGCAGCCACTATCTAGGTACCAAATAGGCTTCCTGAGATCACACTACACAAGTTAAGGAAATGGCCAGTTTTGTTTTGAAACCCACCTTTGTTGGGTGGGGTTTTAGATCTAGAAGGTGTTCTAGATATGAAGGGTCCTCTTGTAGAGGGTATGTGTGATTGCTCAGAAGGAGAGGAGGTCTGAACAGCTTTTGCTTTCTTAGCCTGGAGGGCTTCACCTCTTCTGAACCACTCTATATGGTTGTGATCAGATGTAGTGTGGACATCGCTTCCACAAATCTCACAACGTTTGGTAATAGAGTTAGGGTTTCTTGGTTTAATACCTCTTCTGAGTGAGATGATTCGATTATGTCCATGAGTGTCATGATCATAATTTCCACAAATATTACAAACAGGGTAATAGTGGCAGTCATCTAAGTGATGATTGTTCATACCACAATGAATGCATGGTGGGAAAGGCATATTTCGCCTGTAATGAGATGCTTCAGATTTGTGAGCATCAGCACTTATTTTGGCCAGCATATACTGAGTGTGTTCACAAGTGCGATGATCAGTCCTTTCACATTTAGTACAATAAATCACTCTTAAGCAAGTTTGAGTGAGATGGTTGTTTTGACCACATAACTCACAAGCTCTTTTGAATTGTGTCTTGTACTTTAAATGAGGAGAGTCTGAAGGTTCATCTCTGAATCGTGTTGGTGTTTGCTGATGCCTAAGTTGTATTTTAAGATCATTGATCTCTTGCATGACAAGAGACATTCTCTTATCTTCCTCAGATTTAGCATTTTTCAGTTTATTTGATGAAACTAAAGAGGTAGTTCCCATATGTGAACCTTTAGCAGGAGCTGAAGAGTTCTTTGAAGTGTCAATTTTGACATGTTTGGAAGAACTACCTTTGTGTGTGGTGTGTGACTTGATGATAGACTGGATAGTTTTGGGTCCAGTAGAGGGTTCAGCACCAGCTAGCTTCTCCAAAGGAGGAAGTGGGGTACTTACTTCATTCTCTATATCAACATCTGAGTCATCCTCAGTAACTGACAATTTAACTGGTGCTGAAGTGTCAACACATGCTTGTAACTCAGGAAGAAGGATTCGTCCAGTGTCATGATTGGGTAAATTCTCTTCACCTGACCTTTCAATGTCAGGGATCGAGCTACCATCCTCATTTGAGGCTTTGACAAAGACAATAGATTTGGTGCTGGAGGATCCTTCAGCACCAAGCATTTTCTTCTTTTGAGCAGGTATTTGTTCACTTATGCATTGATTTACCCTATCAGAGTTTCTAAGCCAAGATTTAACAATGTCTTTTGCTTCTTTTAGTTCTACTCTAAGAGAGTTATTTTCCTTCAAAATTTCTTTGTTCAATTGTTGAAAAGTAAGAATATCAAGTTTAGCTTCTTTTAGCTCTATTTGCTTACTTTCAAAATCTTCAAGTTGTAGAACAAGTTTGTGAAATTTTTCAAGCAAATTGTTTCTTTGCTCTTCAACAAATTTTAGATCAATCCACAAGTAATCAAAGACAAATTTAATGTCATCTTTATCTTCTAATTCAAGAAGATTTTGTACCTTTTTTATAGTGACATTGACCCATTCTCCGTTTCTGGCACTTTCTCTGGTGACAACATTTGAGTTGGCCCCTTCATCATCAGCAAGTGCCATCAACACTTTTACATTAACCATTTCATCATCATCTGAAGAAACATCTTCTTCATCCCATTCATAGGCTTTAGCAACAAGTCCTTTGTTCTTGTCTTGTTTGGGAATCTTGGATGAGGAGCTTTCAGTAATCATTAAGGCCAATCTTGCTTTGATTTCTCTATATTTGGCCTCAAAGTCTTTTGTTGGTCGGAGTTCAACCCTACTTTACTGAAATAGAGTAGAAGCAATTTGTTCTGGTTGAAATGATGATTGACCAGTTGGTCTTGATTGAGCTGGTGAGGAATATGAAGGGAGAGATGTTTTTGAATAACAATCCCTAGCATAGTGACCAGTCTTCCCACATTTGTAGCATTCAGTGTCAACTGAAGCTTTTGTGGAGCTGGAGAACTTACCTCCTTTCTTAAAGAACCTTCTAGACTTGGCCAGAAGTGCTCTTTCATGAAATTCCTCATTGAGGTCATTCAGATATTCCTCACTAGATCTAGTATCTTCCTCATCATCAAGACTATCTTGGTAGTCTTGAATGACAGCTTCACTGAAGAAGGCTGTGGACAAGGGTGTAGCAATGGTTAATGCTTTACTCTTTCTTGAGCCTTCATAAATCCTATCAACTAGGTTTTCTTCATATTTTAGTTTCCCAAAAAGAGAGGCTATATCACAATCTTTAATGTGATTAGCATTCCTCAAGCTTTGGCAGAAACTGAGCCACTTCTTTGGCAATGCATTAACAAAAACTTTGTTGATTTCAAGTTTTGAAAGCTCAACACCATCATTCACAAGTTCATTCATCAGTGCTTTGTATATGGTGAATGTCTGTGTGAGGGTTTCCCCTTCTTTGTGCTTGAAGGTGTTGTATTGAAGCTTTAAATCCACGATTCTGGTTTATTTTACATCAGAGGGTCCCTCATGGTAAAGAATAAGGTCCTCCCATGTTGCTTTGGCTGTTTTACAATTTACAACAGAATTTATTTGGTCATCTGGGAGTACAGACATGATGAGACTTTTGAGACGCTGATCAAGGTTAGCAGCTTTTCTCTCATCAACAGTCTATTGTACTTCAGGTTTTTTATTGTCCCCAACCATGGGAACAAAAGGACCATCTTCAATGATTCCAAGGAATTGAGGTTCAATTCCAACCATGTAGACAAGAAACCTCTTCTTCCAATTTGTATAGTTGGCTACCTCTAGTACAGGAGCAGCATTGAGTTGGCCACCCCTATATTCTAGGGTTTATGGTATAACTTGAGTCATTTTAGATCTTGATTTGAAAACTTTTAAATGAGCAATTTAATAAATAAGAGTTTAACTAATCAAACTGCTCTGATACCACTTGTTGGTCCCTTGTAATTCGATATTACATATTATCTTAAGTAATAACTATTACTTCGACTCAAGTGTGTTGTTTTAACATTAGATAAGAACTATGAAAGATTAAAACAACAATACCAATATACTTTTCAACGTATAGACTTTTATTAGAATCAAATAAAGAATCTATAACCCACTTTATTTGCAGAATAACAAAGTGGTTGAATGACAATGGGTTTTGATCTCCTCTACTTAAACGTCTAACCAAAGTTAAAGTCTAAGCTCTAATCTAAACGTTCATATGAATCTTTGGCTATATGGTTTAGTTGGTATGGAGAGAGAAAGGTTTTCCAGAGTTTAAGCTCTTGTATTGGTTACCTTTCTCTCACAATATACACTCCTTTATATAGGCAGTGTAAATTAGGGTTTGCATTTTGCATGTACCAATGCATGAGTTTATCCAGTGGGTGGTTGATGCCCATGCTGGATAAACAGTACAAAGTACATAATAAACTATTCTAGAAAAGATAAAGGTTGTACTTATATCTAAGTATACAAGCAATCTACTTTGAATTAAAGTAATCTTTTCTCGCCTAATGCAAACCATCAGAATACTGAAGAGTCTTCAATATCCTAGAGGAGATCTACATCATTCAGTTTGGTATTGTCATGACAAACTGAACTAAAAGCCCTTCTTCAGTCCTTGTTCTTCAGCAACTAGACCGCCTAGTATTTGAAGCGAAGACCTCTTAGTCTTCTAAGTTCACTGGAAGGGGAATGCTGAACTTTCTTCAGCTTTAAAGTCATCAGTAGGAACTTTGTTCCTCTGGTCACCCATCAGCAGACTGGCCTTACTGCTGAGCATGAAACACTTAGGGGGATTTTATATTCAAATCCTAGAGTTGTTTCAGGGTCAGTAACTACTGACCCAACAATTTTGTTGCACTACATTAATATTCTACTGCATTACAGTCATACATTTAGCATCACAATATATTTTGTTAATGCATTAAAGTTATAAAGTAAGTACATCTTAGTTTAAAAAAGTTAATGCATTAAAATGTATCTTATAATACATTACACTTGAAATTAGTATATATCACTTAAAATTCTATTACCTGAGTGAATAACAGTAAAAATAAAAGAAAAAAGTAGAAAATACTATTCATTTTCGGTGTTGTAGATTCTTTTAAACGAGCTCTCTTTGGCCAATATTTTTTCTTTTCTTGGATTTCTTTGATGTTGGTAATAATTTGGTAAAGTCTTGGAATTGTGACATCCTTTATCTCCACATACGAATAAGCCATTCTCTTCGATAGTCCTTCAGATCTTGGTCTAAACCTTGAAAAGTATCTAGAATGTTTAGTAGTAATAATGCTGTAATGCAGTAAAATAACAGTGTAATGCAGTATAAAAATTGTAATGCGTTAGAAATAACACTATAATGTAGTAGAAATAACACTATAATTTATCTTCTACTGAATTATAATTTAAAAGAAAAAAAGATGAAAATTGATTATATAAAACTATAACTCAGTAGAACATAAAATATAATTCAGTAGTAGATAAACTATAATTCAGTAGCAGATAAACTATAATTCAGTAGAAGATAAACTATAATTAAAACATAAACAATAATTAAGTAGAACATAAGTTGTAATTCAGTAGAAGGTAAACTATAATTCGGTAGAACATAAACTATAATTCAGTAGAATGATACAAATGATTTTGTATGGGTTCAATTTAGTTCTCGGTATCTTCTCGAATCGATCACGGTTCAAAGTGGAATAGTTGTTCTTGGTTACTAAAAAGGGGTTTGGTTTTCTAATCTACTAAAAAGGATAAATGCGTGAAGTAAATAAAGATAACCTAAGAGCAATTAATTAAAAGCAATTAATAAAAATAAAACTTGAATTAAAATAAAACAGTTAAATACCTAAACTCAGAAAAAGTCACTGATTCAGAATGTTTATGCTTGATCCGGAATATACTAAACAGAAACCTTTATTCGGAACATATGCTTCATTTGAAATACAAACCTTCATTCGGAACATTTGGACAAAAGCTTCATTCGGAATATATGTTCATCCGGAACATTTTGCTTGATCCGGAATATCACTGATTCGGAAAATTGATTCGGAATAAAACTGATCCGGAATAATACTGATTCGGAACAAAATACTAAAAACCTTTCATTCGGAATAAAATGTTGATTCAGAAGATTTCACCTTCATTCGGAACATTTAAAGAAAAAAACTGATTCGGAATATTTTGTAAACCTTGATTCGGAATATCTAATGAAATTACTTGATTCGGAATAAATTGCACTGACTCAGAACTTTTAACTAAAGAGCTTCATTCAGAACAAAAAGAACTGATTCGGAACATTTTTTAGAACTTTGATTCGGAATATAAAGACTCATCCGGAATATTGATTATTCCGGATG
Source organism: Glebionis coronaria (assembly GCA_025667525.1). Classification (NCBI taxonomy): domain Eukaryota; kingdom Viridiplantae; phylum Streptophyta; class Magnoliopsida; order Asterales; family Asteraceae; genus Glebionis; species Glebionis coronaria. Next base: position 367,690,672 of record CM046877.1, on the reverse strand, counting down.
AACAAACTGATTCGGAACAATTCAAGGAAAACGTTGGTTCGGAATACTCTAACTGATCCGGAACATTTAAGGTAAACACTTCATTCGGAATATTTGCTGTTGATCCGGAATCTGGGTAGATGAAGAACTCGAAGAACATTAAGGACAACCAAGAACGAATTTAGCCAAAATCAACCAAGTTTTTAACCAAAACTTAAACCAATTTAACCACTAATCATCTACTAATCATAAACATCAAACCAAAACAATAATAACACAAAACCCACTTACTTTTGAAGATTAAAATCAACCAAATAAACTTAAAACTTAGAATCAAAAAGAGAAAGATGAACAAGATTAAAGGAAGGATTATATTGAAAGATTAATGTTAAACAATCAAAAGGAAAGATTTAAAACTTACAAGATTTATGAATCAAAAGATGAAAAATCACCAAACACCTTAAGGGTGTTGGTGGTTTCCTACGAAACAAAAAAGAAAGAAATTGGAATGAAAAACTAGTTGTAATGTGTGGGAAGGGATCCTATTTATAGGCCTTCAAGTTGGTTGGTGAGTGGGCTTTCCCCCTTTCTTCTTGTCTTCTGGTCTTTTCAGAAAAGTTGACGTTTTCGATTCTGATTCGGGATTTGTCGACGAATAAATTTAACTCGTCTTTTAATTTCTTCGTTTAATAGACTTGAGTTCTTTCGACATATGTAAATCTTCCATCTTTGGTCCTTTTCTTCGATAAATCTTCAAATAGGCCCATTGACTTCAAATCTTTTGCATCTCTTGGACAATAGACTTCGTCTTGAGTCTTTTTCTTCGATAAAACCCGTGCAATCCCATGTTTTCTTCAATATTTATCCGGTTGGCTCTGAAAACACAACAAACACACAAACCACGCATAATTTCAAACAAATGACATTAAATACGCGTTTTGGTCTTGTTTTAGCAAGAAATAAGTGGTAAAAGGATGGGTGTTTTCACACCTATCAAATCCCCTACACTTAACCATTGCCATGCCCTCATGCAATGCTTAATGATAAAGCAAATTTACACTTTTCTTTTAATCAATCAACCTTGGCCTTATTAACAATAACCACTACTACTAAAGAGATATATAAAAACTTTGAATGAAACAAAAGGGATAGAAAACCATTTTCACTTGAAAATAGCTATATGGAAATAACTCGCAAAGAGATCTAAGACTTACATTAGGGCTTCGGTGCTGCGAAGATTTATCACTCTCAAGTTTCACGTTCCCCAAACTAAGCTTAAAAACGAGATCATTGTTATTATAAGTTAGCAAAACAAACACTTACACACATGGCTTAATTATATGCTTAAACTCCCTTATTCCTAGGTGTATCTCTTATATTTTATTTTTGTCTTAGAATTATCACGAAGATGCATTTTTGGACTTATTGCGATAGTTTATTTAGGCTTAAAGCAAAGTAGGACGATTTGATTAATAGTTATCTAAAGGACAATATCTCTTAAAACTGCTTCTCGGGATATCAAAAAGTTCATATCTTGGCATAACTCGCTTCACAATTTGAGACCTTTCTCGGGCCGATATTTGGCATGTACTTCATACTTCATATCTTGAGAGACGTTCTGGAGATAATGGTCTTCTCTTCGTTAATAGAGTTTCTTCACTTGGAGACTTTTGAGGGATACTCCAACTTTGTTGACCACGACTTCATCATTATTTCTTCAATCGTTAATTGGGATTTTGACATACAACGATTCCCCTCCTTTTCGAACTTGGATCTATTTATCCTCATACCTTGTTAGGGTCTTTTCGGATAGACTTCTCCATGATCTTTATGGGAGTTGATTGCTTTTCGTCGTGATTCTTGATCCTTCATATTGATTTTGAGAATAATGCTTTTCACATCACCTTGGATCTTTAGCAATAAAATGGAATCCTCATGCCTTGTTAGGGCCTTTTCGGATTCGCCAATCTTCGCGCCCCGCTTCATAAGTTATGCCTTGGCTATGAACTCTTATCATTACCGAGCAACTTTTAAACGATCTTGGGCTAGAAGCTAAGTTATTCAATAAAATCGTACGACCTTACTTATTGCAGATAAATTATTAGCAAGTGATGGGAGAATAGGCAAATAATCACACCAAGTGTGCTTGTGCAAGAAACCGACTTATAATTGACTCTATCATTTCTCGTTCTCCACAATTTAAAATCTCAAGTAATGAGACTCGTGGATGCTTAGCCTAATAAACCAATTAAGGTCTACATGTTTAAGGATACTTGCTAGAATAAACTTGGATAACTCTATTCGGGTTGAGTCAAAACAATCGCAACGGGCCTAATATGTCGAAGACTTCTAAACTTGCTACACCACTTTATTAATATTTTTGACTTTATTGTGGGATATATACACATGAAAGCAACGATAAAAATTTAAAAATTACGACTATATGGCCAAAGTTAATTAAAAATTTGAAAAATCCTGAAAAAGATGATTTTCCGGTTAAATGAAGGCATTTTAATGGAAAAGTCCACTTAAAACTTCGATAGAAGTCCCCCCTACACTTAATATAAACATTGTCCTCATGTTTAAGCATGTGGGAAAAGTCTCCCCTACACTTATGACATTGTGCACGTTGGTTAAATCAAGCTAAGGAAGAGACGATTAAAGTGATCAATTTCAAATGTGAGTATGAAGAAAATTGAATCACGATAGTTGAGAGAAAGAACCAGATTTCGGATAACACGGGAGCACGGTTCTTCAAAGGTTCCAAAAGTGCATTCATCCCTGTAATCACATCGCCACACAAACACAAACAACCTATATAGGTCCCCTACACTTAGGAGGTAAAACGGAAAAGGATAGATACTCGGGTTGCCTCCCAAGGAGCGCTTGTTTTTGATAACCGAGTCACGAGCCTGACTCGACCCAAAACTAGTTCATGGGAAACGTGGTGAGGGATGGAATCATCTCATGAGAGATGTCCTCACCAAAGTACAACTTCACTCGTTGGCCATTCACCTTAAAATTAGGTCCATTAGGTTGAGCGAGCTCGAGAGTACCATATGGAAAAATTTGGGCAATGGTGAATGGGCCGGACCAACGAGATTTCAGCTTGCCCGAAAAGATTTTCAACCGAGAGTTGAAGAGTAAAACTTTTTCTCCAACTTGGAACTCTCGGTTCTTAATCTTAGAGTCATGAATGAGCTTAGTCTTTTCCTTATAGATCAAAGAATTTTCATAAGCCTCATTCCGGAGTTCATTAAGCTCATTGAGTTGGATTTTGCGTAGGTCACCGGCTTTGTTGATGTCAAAATTAGCCCACTTCAAGGCCCAGTAAGCCTTGTGCTCCAACTCAATGGGGAGGTGGCATGCCTTTCCGTACACGAGATGATATGGTGTACAACCAATCGGAGTCTTGTATGCGGTACGAAAAGCCCACAGAGCATCATCAAGTTTATCGGCCCATGAGGCACGATGCTCTCCCACGGTTCGTTCAAGAATTCGCTTTAACCCTCGGTTAGATAGTTCAGCCTGGCCATTAGTTTGTGGGTGGTATGCGGTGGAAAGACGATGATTGACACCATACTTAGCCATGACTCTTGCGAATTGATCATTGCAAAAATGAGTCCCGCGATCACTAATAATGGCACGAGGCACACCGAATCTAGCGAATAGTTGCTTCAAAAAGTTACAAACCACCCTTGCGTCATTAGTGGGTAAAGCTTTGGCTTCAACCCATTTAGAAACGTAGTCAACGGCTACAAGGATGTATTTGTTTCCTTTAGATGAAGGGAATGGCCCCATAAAGTCGATGCCCCATACATCAAAGATTTCATATTCTTGTATGAAATTTTGAGGCATCTCATCTTTATGTGTGATTTTGCCTTGTCGTTGGCAAGCATCACAATTTTTCACCATTTCGTGAGCGTCACGATAAATGGAGGGCCAATAGAATCCCGAGTCAAACACTTTCTTAGCGGTGAAGTTGGGACAAAAGTGACCACTGGTGGGTCCTTTATGGCAAGCTTCGAGTATGTCTAAAGCTGCCGGTCCATCAACACATCGGCGAATAATCAAATCAGCACATTGTTTGAAGAGATACGGGTCATCCCAAAAGTAAGTCTTAATGTCTTTAAAGAACTTTTTCTTTTGTTGGGATGTTAACCCGTCAATGAGAATTCCACCCGCCAAGTAGTTTGCAATGTCCGCAAACCACGGGGTTTCATCATAATTTGAGTTGATAGACATTAAGGTCTCAAGGGGAAAAGAGTCATTGATCTCTTTGTTCGGATGATCCCTTTGATAAGGATCCTCAAGTCTACTGAGATGATCCGCGGCTAGGTTTTCAGCTCCCTTCTTATCACGAATTTCGATTTTAAATTCTTGAAGTAGCAAAACCCAGCGAAGAAGTCTTGGTTTAGAATCTTGATTAGTTAACAAGTACTTCAACGCGGAATGATCGGTATAAACGATGGTGGTAGAAAGGACAAGATAGGGGCGAATTTTTTTAAAAGCATAGACAACAGCTAAAAGCTCTTTTTCGGTTGTCGTGTAATGCAATTGAGCCCCTGTCATTGTCTTGCTAGCGTAATGGATCGGTTGGAAGTGTTTATTCACTCTTTGGTCCAAAACCGCTCCAATAGCAAAGTCGCTAGCATCGCACATCAACTCAAAGGGTAGCTCCCAATTAGGGGTAACCAAGACTGGTGCCTTAGTTAGCTTATCTTTAAGAATGTTGAAGGCTTCAATACACTCTTTGGAAAAGATAAAAGGAGTATCTTTTTCCAAGAGGTGGGTCATCGGGCGAGCGATTTTAGAAAAATCTTTGATGAATCGACGGTAGAAGCCCGCATGACCAAGGAAACTTCTCACACCCTTCACGGTTGAAGGTGGAGGCAATTTTGCAATAACATCGACTTTAGCACGGTCCACTTCAAGACCGACTTTGGAGATTTTGTGTCCTAGCACGATGCCCTCTTTTACCATGAAATGGCATTTTTCCCAATTAAGAACAAGGCGAGTGTCTTCACACCGCTTAAGCATACGTTCTAAATTGGCAAGGCAAGCAGAGAAAGAATCGCCATAAACCGAGAAATCATCCATGAAGACTTCCATAGTTTCTTCAACCATGTCATGGAAGATAGCCATCATACACATTTGGAACGTCCCAGGAGCATTGCATAAACCGAAAGGCATGCGTTTGTAAGCAAATGTTCTGTAGGGACAAGTGAATGTGGTTTTCTCTTGGTCTTTGGGATCGATGGGAATTTGAAAATACCCGGAGAAACCGTCTAAGAAGCAGTAATAGTCATTACCCGCTAGACGCTCGAGCATTTGATCCATCAAAGGAAGAGGAAAATGATCTATTCTCGTGGCATCATTGAGTTTGCGATAGTCGATACAAACTCTCCACCCAGTGACGAGACGAGTAGGAATCAACTCGTTGTGTTCATTGGGAACAACGGTTATTCTGCCTTTCTTGGGCACACAATGGACGGGACTTACCCATGGCGAATCCGAAATAGGGTAAATCAAGTCGGCATCTAGAAGTTTGATAACCTCTTGTTTGAAGACGTCATGAATTCGAGGATTAACCCTTCTTTGGCTTTGGATTGCGGGTTTAAAGTCATCTTCCATGAGAATTTTGTGAGTACAAAAGTTTGGATCAATTCCGCGGATATCAGAAATTTTCCAAGCAATTGCCTTCTTATGATCTTTAAGCACGGCGATAAGGCGAGATTTTTCTTCTTCGTTCAAATCCTTAGCGATGATGACGGGTGACTTCTTCTTGTCTTCAAGGAACACGTACTCGAGATGGGACGGTAATTCCTTAAGCTCTAAATCTTAAGGATTTTCGATGGAGGGCGGATTCAAATTCGGCTCATCGATAGCAATATCTTTGGGAGATTGTGGAGAAATATGGTCCTCATTGAGAGGTTTCTCAATGGTATGAATGTCTTCATCCCAATCGGTGGAAGAATCGTCATATTTTAAATCCACATCCCCTAAAGTTGCTTCAAATTCATTCAGAAGGTAATCACTTTCTCCAAAATGGAGTTAGTGATGGAGCAACGGAGGCAACGGTCTCAACATTGGGAAGAGAGGTACGACTACTTTTACAAGCATCTTTGAAGTGTTCTTCACAAGCCTCATCAAGAACGTCAATACAATTAACACTCTCGTATGAATAAGGCTGTTTAGAAATCTTATCCATGTTGAAGACAATTTGATCGTCACCAACTCTCATGATAAGCTCACCCGCTTCTACATCGATGAGAGTGCGACCGGTCCTCAAGAATGGACGTCCAACGATTAATGGAACACGAGGATCCATCTAGTAGTCGACTACGACGAAATCGGCGGGAAAAGTGAATTTGTCGACTCCTACAAAAACGTCTTCGGCTATCCCCACTGATAAGCAACCGTACGGTTAGCTAATTCCAAAGTCATTTTGGTGGGGACTAGCTCGATGAGAGATAATTGCTTCCAGACACTTAATGGAATTAAGTTAATACTAGCACCTAGATCGGCTTGGGCCATGCAATTCTCTACTCCCGGGAAGTTGCAAGGGATTAAGAAGCGACACGGATCACCAAGTTTGGTTGGCAATTTCCTTAAGAGCACTGCAGAGCAATTCTCATTAAGTTGGGTATTAGCAATATCAAGAAGCTTCTCCTTGTCACTAAGAAGATCTTTAAACATTTTCGCATATTTAGACATGTGAGCGAGAGCCTCAGCGAAGGAGATGTTGAAATTCAATTGTTTAATCATTTTGAGAAAGTTCGAAACTTGAATATCGTCCTTGCTTTTGAGCTTCTCTTTCCTCGACCTTGAGGGATAAGGTATATCGGAAGAAGAGGAAGGCTTTGGAATATTAGGATCACTCACATCCTTGGGTGGTGGAGGGGTAGAAGTAAGAGGTGGAGGAATTGGGGAAGTAGAAAGATGAGGAATATGAGTAGGTGACTCGTTTTCCTTTGTCACAATCACCGTTGTAGGTGTAGGAAGCTCGGGTTCCTTGGTACCTTTTCCACTGCGAGTGGTGATTGCTTTCATCTCCCCTCTTGGGTTAGCAACGGTGTTACTCGGAAGAGTACCCGAAGAAGAGGATTGATTACCTTGGAAGAAACCAGCCATCATGTCCCTTAGGTCATTCGTTTGACTACTCAAAGAGTTTCGCATATCGGCTCTAAGATCATTCCCTTGTTTCACCATGTCGCCCTTCAAGTTAATAAGCTGGGTCTGCAGATTCTTCACCAACACATCATTCGTCCGCATGTACGTTTCGACCTCGTGGTTGAAAACGGTAGGTTGAGTAGGAGGAGGTGCTTGATAAGCAGGTGGTTGGTAAGGAGCGGGTTGGTAAACTTGAGTAGGATTTTGAGGAGCATATGGTTGTCTTTGAGGTGGTTGGTATGGTGCTCGAGGTTGGTTTTGATTGGTTCGGTTAAGGTTTTGTTGTTGGTTTTGATTTGTTGGAGGAAAACCGGGCGGGGAAAGAAAGTTGTTTGAGCGATAGCTGAGCAAGTTGCGGTCACCTTGAGGACGAGCTTGATAGGCGGCCGGAGGATAGGTACCGTATGCTGCGTTAACATTCTCACAAGGGTAGTCTTGGGTGGAAGTACAAGTAGTGTAAGAGTGAGGACCCCTGCATATTTCACATGGTTGGCTTATAGCATTGACTTGAGCGTTTTGAGCGTTGATGCTTTTGGTGTTGTTAGCGGTGTGGGCAGCTAGCGATTCAAGAAGCGAAGTAATTTTGTCAAGTCTCTTGTCGTTGTCACTAGTGCTAGCACTAGCGGCATTGGTCTGAACACTCTTGGTTTGCACTCTAGACTTATTCTCAATAATATCCCAAGCGGCATTAGAAAACTTAACCAAAATATTACCCCCCCCCCCCCCCCCCCCCCGAGGCACTATTTAGTGGATCTTGATCATTCATGCTTAAACCATTATAAAAAGTATTAATTTGGTGCACTTTGGTAAAACCATGTTGTGGGCACTTTCTTAAAAGGTCTTTAAAACGGTCCCAAGATTCACTAAAAGTTTCATCGTACTTTTGTTCAAAATTAATAATTTCATTCCGCAAAGCGGTAGTACGAGAGGGTGGGAAAAAGTAGTTTATGAATTTGGTCTCTAAGTTCGTCCACGTAAGAATACTTTGTGGCGGTTCCTTTGCAAGCCAATGTCGGGCTTGTCCCTCTAAGGAGAAAGGAAAAAGTTGTAAGCGGATTACCTCTTGTGGAACACCATTGAATTTGACCGTGTTTGTGAGTTGCAGGAACCTTTTGATGTGGTCATGAGGATCATCAATGGTACGCTCCAAGAATGGTTGAGCAGAGACCATTTGAATAAAGTCGGATTTGAGCTCAAAGTTGTTGGCTGAAATCGCGGGTATGACAATTGGATCGTTGTTTCCCTCTACATGTGCCTGCAAAAGTTCGATCATAGGACGATTGTCCGGTAGAGGTTCATTGTTGTTATTATTCATGTTGTTTTAAGGTGGATTATTATTGTTGTTGTGTACACCGGCCATGTCTAAGTTATCGAGAGTCTCGGGCTCTTGATAAGACGTTGATCGAGTGCGCATACACCTGCAAAAGAACTAACAAAGCAGAAATATTTTTTGTTTCTTTATGTTTTTTAATTTTTTTAATTTTTTTTTTGTATTTTTGAAAATTTTATATTTTTTTGGGTTTTTGAAATTTTTTATGAAAAAGTAACGTTCACGGTGAACGAATCCCAAAATCCAATTTCTCACAAAAAAAAGTTAATCCTTACGAGAAGAGCCGGCAGCGGCGCCATTTGATACAAATGATTTTGTATGGGTTCAATTTAGTTCTCGGTATCTTCTCGAATCGATCACGGTTCAAAGTGGAATAGTTGTTCTTGGTTACTAAAAAGGGGTTTGGTTTTCTAATCTACTAAAAAGGATAAATGCGTTAAGTAAATAAAGATAACCTAAGAGCAATTAATTAAAAGCAATTAATAAAAATAAAACTTGAATTAAAATAAAACAGTTAAATACCTAAACTCAGAAAAAGTCACTGATTCGGAATGTTTATGCTTGATACGGAATATACAAAACAGAAACCTTTATTCGGAACATATGCTTCATTCGGAATACAAACCTTCATTCGGAACATTTGGACAAAATCTTCATTCGGAAGATTTCCTTCATTCGGAATATATGTTCATCCGGAACATTTTGCTTGATCCAGAATATCACTGATTCGGAAAATTGATTCGGAATAAAACTGATCCGGAATAATATTGATTCGGAACAAAATACTGAAAACCTTTCATTCGGAATAAAATGCTGATTCGGAAGATTTGACCTTCATTCGGAACATTTAAAGAAAAAAACTGATTCGGAATATTTTGTAAACCATGATTCGGAATATCTAATGAAATTACTTGATTCGGAATAAATTGCACTGACTGGGAACTTTTAACTAAAGAGCTTCATTCGGAACAAAAAGAACTGATTCGGAACATTTTTTAGAACTTTGATTCGGAATATAAAGACTCATCCGGAATATTGATTATTCTGGATGAACAAACTGATTCGGAACAATTTAAGGAAAACGTTGGTTCGGAATACTCTACCTGATCCGGAGCATTTAAGGTAAACACTTCATTCGGAATATTTGCTGTTGATCCGGAATCTGGGTAGATGAAGAACTCGAAGAACAGTAAGGACAACCAAGAACGAATTTAGCCAAAATCAACCAAGTTTTTAACCAAAACTTAAACCAATTTAACCACAAATCATCTACTAATCATAAACATCAAACCAAAACAATAAAAACACAAAACCCACTTACTTTTGAAGATTAAAATCAACCAAATAAGAACTTAAAACTTAGAATCAAAAAGAGAAAGATGAACAAGATTAAAGGAAGGATTATATTGAAAGATTAATGTTAAACAATCAAAAGGAAAGATTTAAAACTTACAAGATTTATGAATCAAAAGATGAAAAATCAGCAAACACCTTAAGGGTGTTGGTGGTTTCCTACGAAACAAAAAAGAAAGAAACTAGAATGAAAAACTAGTTGTAATGCGTGGGAAGGGATCCTATTTATAGGCCTTCAAGTTGGTTGGTGAGTGGGCTTTCTCCCTTTCTTCTTGTCTTCTCTCCTTTTTAGAAAAGTTGACGTTTTCGATTCTGATTCGGGATTTGTCGAAGAATAAATTTAACTCGTCTTTTAATTTCTTCGTTGAATAGGACTTGAGTTCTTTCGACATATGTAAATATTCCATCTTTGGTCCTTTTCTTCGATAAATCTTCAAATAGGCCCATTGACTTCAAATCTATTGCATCTCTTGGACAATAGACTTCGTCTTGAGTCTTTTTCTTCGATAAAACCCGTGCGATCCCATGTTTTCTTCAATATTTATCCGGTTGGCGCTGAAAACACAACAAACACACAAACCACGCATAATTCCAAACAAATGACATTAAATACGTGTTTTGGTCTAGTTTTAGCAAGAAATAAGTGGTAAAAGGATGTGTGTTTTCACACCTATCATAGAACATATACTATAATTCAATAGAACATAAACTATAATTCAGTACAAGATAAACTATAATTCAGTAGAACATAAACTATAATCAGTAGAACATAAACTATATTCAGTAGAACATAAACTATAATTTAGTAGAACATAAACTATAATTCAGTAAAAAAGTTATGAAACTAATCTTCAACAAAACATAATACTGTAACAATCATCTAACTTAATACCGCGTCACTGCTTTATATCTAGCGCATTACAGTTAAAAACTATCATGTAGGAATTTTAACAAACATCTTGTGTGCATGTTTTATATAATCGCTTTTCATCTTTTTTCCTTATAAAACACGGCCAAATGAATGTTCCAAATCATGTACGTACCAACTATATCACGATTACAACAAAAATACTAAAAATCGTAATACAAAATGATAAACATAAAAAAGCTACAAACTTTGAATTAAATACTTACAATAAGACAAAGATGATGATAAACACTCGTTACTTGTAGATGGTTCAATAGAAATCTTCTAAAACACATAATGACGTGAGATGTGATTATCAATTGATCCTCAACAATGGCAGTTTTCAAGGACGAAGGTGGTTAACGGTGGTGGGGATGACGGTAGACATGACGGGGAAGGTGGTGGTTGATGGTGAGGACAATATGGAAGGTGGTGGTTAAAGGTCGAGAGGATTGAAAGAAAGTTGTCAAGATGTTTGGTTAACTGTGTGAAAAAGATTATATATAGTTACTGATAAAGTTTCCAAAACCACCCTTGAAGTTTATAAAATCACAAGAATACACCATCTAATTGTTTAGAAAAAGGAGGAGGGGACACATGGCAGCTTGTGGTTCCACCTCATATATATATACATATGTATATATATATATACATAGTATATATATATATATATATATATATATATATATATATATATATATATATATATATATATATATATATATATATATATATATATATATATATATATATATATATATATATATATATATATATATATATTTATA